>CM064891.1:6346190-7598690 GCA_030347415.2 Decapterus maruadsi | reverse complement strand
AGCTGAGGCAAAAATAACCAAAACCTGGACTTAATACTCATCAGGAGGACAAAGGCACAACTACTGCACCTGCCTGCTGACAAGTCAAGTCATAGCCTATAACTTTGGACAAGACAGTTTATCGATTTTTATGTTTCAGCCCGGCCAGGAAATGCATTAATGCAGATTTAAGATCTGATGAAATCCTGTGGTTTTTGTAGTAGCAAAAATGAATGGGTTCAGACAGTTTCATAGGGTAATAACAGATGGGAAATACTTTGTCCGACTCAGCTGGAACAATAGCTCCTTGGATGATTAGCATCCATGCAGCTCTTGTCTATTGTTCCTCTTCTAAACCCCAATGCAGCTGTCTTCCCCTCAGTACCGTACATGTACTGTACTGTGCCTATTATTTATGGGCTTTAAAACTTTTGAACCAGTTCAAATTTTAAATCTTGCAATTATTGCCCTTTTGGACCAAGACACACATACTGTAGATTCAGGGACGTCTTGTTCAACATTTTGATCTGCCCCTGTTTCGCACTGTTTTCAGCTGTCATTGCCTCCTGCAGCTCATCGAGTCAAATCCGTCCAGCTCGGTTCCCGCTGAGATTCCCTACTTTGATGAGTGTCGAAATTAGGCTGAAACACATCATTTGGGAGCCATCGCTCAAGGCTACACCGAGCACGTCACAACAGTCTCTGTAGTGGATTCAGGGTGTGCTCTGATTGTTGTTTTACTCCCGGGCTGGGTCTTTTTTTATTTTTTTGTCTCCGTGTCTCTGTGCACTTCCACAACACGTTTCCAGCTGAATAAATGGATGACATCTAGAGGGAGACGTTAGATCGGTGGATGTGGCCCTGCGATGTGGAGGAGATCATCAAAATAATCACTGTTGCCTGTGCAAACACTGTGCAGGTGCTCAGGCACAACACAAGATGACACAGGGCCCCCCACGCCAGCTCGCAAGGGCCAGGGAGCAGCAGGTTGCCTTGGGAACCCTCGGCTCCCTCTTTCTTGTCATTACTCCTTTGCACACTCCCCCTTTTTAATCTGCACCATGCTTTCAGTGACAACCCCCCATCCCCCTTGATATATGCACACAATACATGCATGCACACACTCACATATAAAAAAAAGCTCTGACACACGAGCAGGCAGGCAGAAACATACACACATACATGACCATCATGGCCTACACAGATAACCATGCTATTATATCCATCACTGAGCCTGTAAACCCTCCATCAATCTGTCTGTGCCTGCTCCTGATTTAGATTTCCGGCAGGATTTAAATAAAGCCATTGTAAAAGAGCATTCATCCAACATACTGAATTCATCAATCAGCACTTGTATTCTTTTTCTCAAACAATTGAATTTGGATATACTCTCATCTTGTCATTTGCTTTCATTCAGTCGTATCTCTCTGTTGGTTTGTATCCTAAGAGGCGAATCCTCCCATGTCTTTCTTCCTCTCAACCTTATCCTTCATGACAGTGTAATCAAAGCCCCCTTGAGCAACCCCCAACCCCTCTGGTCTGTGCTGCACCGTATCCCCCCCACCTCATTTACTTATATGTACATAATATATACAACACTCAGATCACACAGATGAAGGTGCGACCTGTGCAAACCTCGCTCTGATTGCCCATTCACCGTAAGGAGGGAGCCGAGTGAAATGATGCTGGCAACCTCCGGCTAAGTGCCCTGGCTCATCACCAAGCGAAATGACTGCACTTGAGCGTCTCGAGCCGAAACTGTTCACATAGTAAATCTTCATGCAATAATGAATAGCAACCTGCTATTGTTCCAAGGTAAGGCTGTAAATCAAAGCACATGTGTAAGATCTGGACTAAATGTGTGTTATTCTTTTGATAGCAGTGTTCATTTCATGTGCCGTACCGCGTAAGCTCGGGATATTACAGTGATACATCAGTAACTGGTCCGCAGCCTTTGAAATGAAGTGTTTTATTTGGGTGAATTTGGGGCTTGATTAAATATGGCTTCGTCTGCGGTATATCAAAATATATTGAATGTGTTTATGATATGCTTGGCTCCAGGCAGAGGCAGCACTTAGGAGGAGCATGGGTGATGTGCTTCTACTGCCTCTCAGTGGGCAGTGGCTGACTCGGAGCAACATTACTTTGATCACACATCTGGATCTGAGGATTAGGAGAAAATCAAATAACAGAATGGTGTAAATCAGGTAGCAGTTGTTGGATTATTCAATTAATCAATTCATCTAAAAAAAAGGCTGCTGTAAGAATCACTTCAAGTACATTTTCAAGAGAAAATACCAGAAATTCTCAGCTTCCAGCTTCTCCATTGCCAGGATTTGCTGCTATTCTCTTTTCTCTGCTATTCTCTGGCGCTTGTGAATGCGGTTTGAATATACTGTATTTGGATTTCAGACTGTCAGACAGAAAAATGATTCATCAAATAAATTAGAACAAAAAGTTGCCAACTTATTTGCAGCCATTAGAGTGACCAGGCAGTTTCTCAGAGCAAAAATCAAATTACCTTTTCATCTAAATCAAAAATCTGACATCCACATCTGTTCCTGAAAATGTGTCTGGTTTTGTTTATATTTCAGGGTCTTTTTTATCTGCCAGCACAAGGCAGTGTATTGAGCTGACACTGCCAATAGGCATGGAAGGTTATGAGGCACTGAAGGTTATTTTCTGAAAATTGGTAACATTTCACAATGGCCAAGCTGCAGTGAAGGTGTGATTTCCTTCACTTTGTATCCCAAAGCCCAGATCTCCTTATTTCTATGGGAGGTACCAACTGTAGTCTAAACTCATGCAGGGAGTTGGCTGGGTCAACACACGACACTCCTGGTTATCTGGCTGACACTGAACACACACCCACACACATAACACACACACTCATACACATCCAGTCATTTTGGGTCATGGGAACGCGACGGTGCGCTCACACTGTGTTTATTCTGTATGGTTTCCTATTTGAATGTGTCCTTCTCACGGGACTGTTAATGGCTTTCCCTTTCCCAGGGCAGGGCAGTGCGATCAGACCTTATCCAGGTCATGCCAGGAGGGCAGGAGGTACCAGGAAGAATGAAGTCAGTCCTGGACCCTCCGTCCTTTCAAGGACTCCTTCTTCCAAGGTTTATCCAGGAATTGAAAGAGCAGACTTGCCTCAAGAAATATGAACTGTGACTCCTGAGAGCCTGAGCGGTTGTTGGAGAGGGCTTTGTGGCTTGTTGTTGTTGGCGTCATTGTATGCTCATACATTATATCTGTGTTTTTGCTGAGATATCTTGGCAGGCTACTGAAAATGGAATATCTCACGGTATGTATGGATGTTGGACAGCAGTGGATTTACTATCATTCTGAGCTGCTGAGAGAGGAACACCTTTATTTGTAGTCAGATCAAATTTGCCTCAGTTTAGATAAAGATAAATGCCGAATGATATTATTGTAGAAGTCACTTCACAGCTCACTGCTGATTTATTGACTGAGTTCTGATGCGGTGAGAAGCGTTATCCCTTCAAATCTCTAGCCTGGAGGTAAAGAGATGTATCTGAGCGGAGAGCCGTGGGGGGAGGAGGGGTCGGCTCTCCAAAAGAATGCAAATGTGACATTTTTGGGTTGAATAATCTTCAGTGGTCTGGACAAATGTTGACATTTTTGTGAAAGTGAACCGACTTCAGAAACTGACAATAAAACCACGCCGGTGCCCTGCTGTAGTTTCAGGTGGAACTTGTTACATACCAGAAAAAAAGATAAAAAACCCCATCCAGTTGAATAGCAATGAACAGCATGGACTGTATAGATCACAGCAGAGAAGCTTTTCACCACTAGAGGGAGCTATTGTTAGATGTTTGCCACTCTGTCAAACAATGCCGTCTGCACAGCTTCCAGAGCACGCTGCTGCGAATCATGTTTAGATAACAAAGTGCAGAATGCATGGCTTCATAGTTATAATGAATCATACTTGTTAAAGTCAGGAGATAAGAACAGTTCAGCTCATAGTCGAGGTCTCATCCTTCACACACACATACATGCATCATGCACACTTAAACACATTCCTATAGGCCCCCAGACAGAGTTTTGGTATTTAGCAATCACTGCATTAACGATTGATAACACTGTTAGAAGCCATAGACAATAGAATTTCACACTGTCTTGTTGCCAGCACATGTAAGTGAGTGAAATATTAATGTCAATATTGCAGCTGCCCTCAGGGGTTCAGGGGTGCCTGAGGTCAGAGCAGGAGTGAAATGGTACATGATACGAACTTTAACTAGAGAGGTAAGGTGAAAAACTGCCACTGGTATCTCATTAAAAAGCCAATGTTTAGTATGGTCTATATTAAGGCCGGTATTGATCTCCACTGAGCTGTGCACCTGGATCGATAAGCTCAATGAGGGGCCTGCTGGGTAATATCCCTGCCCTGTGGGTGCTTAGAGTAAAGGTCGTTCCTCCTTCTTGCTTTTGTTCCTCTGCCTCCCATCCATCTTTTTTCCTTCATCCGCACCTGTCTCAATCCAGACGACTTCGTTTTGCTCTGACTGCGATGCCACCTCGGTATTCACTGCTGCCTGTTAAGTCTCCACAGAAGGAGATCCCTTTGCCATTCAGAGAAGCCGTTACCATTGATTGAACCGGCCACATAATCTACACTGTTGTTCGTTTTAGCAATTACAGGTCTTTTCACACTCAGTAAGTTTCAGATGAAGTGGTTAATGGTGAGTGGTTTGCACGTTGATGGCTATGTGAACGATCCAGCCGCTGACAGAACTGTTTATTTTCTCCTCTCCAAAGCTCTTAAATCTGCCCCACCTGCTTTACTAAAGCTGATATAATCGACGTCCTTATGATAACCCATAATAACAGTGGCTGAATAGACTATGTCAGATGACAGGAGTTGCTTGTAGGTAACGCATAACGAACAGCTTTTCAGTGTCTTTTAGCTCATTGTTTTGTTTTTTATTCCTCAGCTGCTGATTCAATGGAAAAGTGTTGTTGTTGTAATGTCTGAAAGTCTGAAATCCATGTCACACAGCTACACAAAAAGAAATACTTGCAGTTTTTTTAAAACCAAAAACATACGATGCAGTTGCCATATCTTATATAAATGCAAAAATGAATATCTGTTTGAGCGAAACACCTGCTGCAGTGACATGAAATAATAATGATTCGAAGGTCTAACTTGACTGATTTCATTATGGGGTGTCGTGAATGAGTGAATGATTTCAGTGCCCAAATTATGTTATCTATCACAGCAGCTGATGAACGCTGTAGCATGTCTGATAGGTCTCTTGTAAGTGAATGGAGACCAAACCAGACCTACTGTATAAGACTTGTTGGACAGAGAGACAATCTCTCAATGTCTGTTCTCACAAGTTTGCTGCATCAGCCTTAAAACTACTGATACTGTACCTGCATGTTAGTGTTTTACATCTTTTTCTGTTGCATCCAAGTGACCCCCAAAAAATCAGCCATTGCAGTTTAGGCAATATCTTTAGAAACGGAGAGATGCCTGGCAGGAATGTAACCGTTTTAGCCAACAAGAGGGCGAGCTATTGTCTTGAGTGTCAGCCCTCTCTGCATGATAAAACAAGAGGGGGAGGACATCTGTATTAAGGTTCCTGGCTATCGCTCCCAGCTCACATTTCCAGTTTGTAGTGTGCGCCTGCAAGGCTCCTGCCCAGCCAAGCCATTAACATAACTGACATTGTGATACACTGACTCTGCTACTAATGAAATGTCGATACAGACCACCATCTACCCAATCTAATGTTAATTGAGGAAGCGATGGATTTTTTTTAGCTGCAGCGTTTGGTGCCTCCTCCTCCCTGTCTGTTTCTCTCTCCCATTTTTCTCTGGGCTTCTGTGGGAGAATGAAAAAACGTGCCGAGGCATAGAGGCTATGCTGAAGTCTTGATGATTTTTGCAACACTCACTTCCTACTGAGTTATGTCAAAGATAGAGGGGTTAATCATCCATGACACTTTGTCCTTGAAAACTTTCGTTTCAGAAGCCTGTTTACAAACCTCCGTTTAGACATCACACTCACAGGAAACAGCAGATGTTTACAAAAGCTCTGCTTTCTGATAGGTACCTTAAATACATAGCGCGGGGCTTAGCCAACTGTGCATCCCCTATTATGAGACACTGCTGAAAGATGCAAGGGTTAGTGCATAGAGGTTGACACCATCTGCATAATAAATGAGAGACATTAAAAAACAAAAGATCAGACAAGCTGGCAGGTCCTCATGGGTGAGTAGTCCACCTCTAGATATAATCTTCATGAAATCCCCGGGAAGGTAGCGGTGCCCTTTAAGACAATAAACAGAACCTCAACTATATTCATCTTCCTCCTCATGAGTGCTGCCGCATTAGCTCCAGCTCCAGGCGCAGGAATAAACTCACTTGTGTCTATGGATAGGAAGGATAAAGATAAGTAGCAGGGCACGCCGAGGTCATTAGTGGTATGGAGGAAAAATGGAAAGGGTTAGTAATTCTTGCTTGTGTTAATTGGCTATCAGCATTAATGAGATGCAATGGCTGAAGAGAGGGGCGAGGGGGGGTTTAAGCGCCGGGTGCAAAATGTCACGAGCAAGTTCACCTCACCTCTGGAATGGAAATGTCAGCTCACTTTTTTGTGCATACATGAGTAATGATGTGTCTGAGTGTCTGACTGTGTGTGTGTGTGTGTGTGCGTGCGTGCGCAGGCAATGTGTGTGTTGATTCATATCTTGTGAGAAATTAGATACTCTGTCTTGTTAACATATCTTGTGAGAAATTAGATACTCTGTCTTGTTAACATCGACCTTTAGTCTAATTACTATAATTGCTAATTACGACCTCCTTCCCCTCCTCTGTCCCGCACCCAACACACGCACACACACACAAATACACACACACGCGCACACTTGACAGCCTTGCCACAGGGTATAAAGTAATGCGTGTCTTATATACTTCCTCAGTTAATGAGGAACTGTGCATCCGAAAACACTATGTGATGCACCTATGGAAGTCGTGTATCAGTTATACATCACATTTAATAGCACTTATCAAATCATTATTCAGTGATAGTGGGAAAAAAGAAGCTGAGTAATCCAAACCGATGTTTTGCCTTCATAAAAATACCAATTTAGTGCAGAACATGTCAACATATCTCCAGGAGTGTTCACATGGGAAACAGTTCTGTGTCTTTTATCACCATATGTCTTACACATAGAAATTCATAAGCATACATGAACACGGCAGCTGCTGAGGGGCCTGGAGGGGCCCCTAAACGAGTAAATTATTTACCAATAATCACAGGTTTTCTGTAATAATTCTGCATTTCCACACTGGTTTCCCGAGTTGCTTTCCAGTGCACGCGCTCCCTGATGGCACTACTGCAACGTTTTCCTCCAGCCTCGTTTCATTATAGTAATTTTCACTTCTATGTGTTAATCTTCAGGGATCAACCTGTGTATGTGTGGTGTTTGTGTGTGTGCAGCGGACTGACTCTGCTCAGGGTCACCGATGTTACAACACATGCTCTTTCTTTGTCCAGATGAATGGAGTTCCAGACCTTTTGTCTGCTGGAGCGGGCAGCACAGCATGATGTAGTTCAATTCAGAGTCAGCGGGGGGCAGTGAACATCAGCGTGTCGGTGCTACCTCTACTGTAACTATATGGAACTGTCTGTGAGAGCATTAAATGGAAATATAAGAGTGAACGGTGCTTCCTCTCCTCCAGCTCTGGGCTTGAATGGTAATGGCAGGTCATTTACAGTAGATTTAAATTTGACGGTCAGTTTGATGGTGACTGGTCCGGTCTCCGGAGCCCGCAGCGCCGCACATGTTAAAAAAAAAAAAAGAGAAGGTGTGATGAAATAGCAGAGGAATCTATTGGGAGTCAGGAGGCACAATGTGGTAGCAGTTGCAGGGTGCTGGATGTGTGAGTGGATAGAGGAGGCACAGCCTTTTTAATGCAGGTGTTAGTGTGTTTGTGTGTGTGTGATTCATGTGTGTTTTGTCCTGTCTGTTTTGATTTGTACAGAACCTTGACCTCCATCAATCACTCCTGAGCCTGCCAGTTTGGGTTGAATGGCCAAGACAGAGCGGTGCTAGACCAGCTGTCTGGTACAGTAGCTGACAAAACACACACATAAATACTTACACATTGAGTATATCAACACACACACATGGCATCAGCGAGACCAACAGCAGACCCATAAATCAGCCCCTTTCACACTCCTGAAGGACAAAGAGGATAGAATAAAACCTTTCACTCATAGCCGCCCCCCCCTCCACACACACACTTGTCACATTCTGTGTTGTGTAAGAAACATAAATTTGTTTACTTGTTCTGGCTGATTTACTGAGGAGCACAACATAACATCACATGAATCATTTTCATCTTTTATTCCCCCCGCGGTGGCTGCTGCTGACAGCTCTGTGGGTACAATGCAGGGAGGTGTTAGCCATGCAGCCTCTCTGCTGCCGAGGCAGTACTGAAGAAGGATTTATTACAATGTGCGCTATTGTGTGCCCTGACTGGAGAGGAAGATACTGACACTGTAGGTGGGGGTTTGAGTCTAAAGATGGAGAAAGTCTAATGGGACTGCGCTGCTATTTGCAGCTGAAATATTGACCTTTAAATGGATTGTAAAGACCATGGGTCATGGTGGATAACAAGGCCTGATATGTATTTTATTTTATTTCTCATATCTTTTTGTCCATCTGATCTCCATATGGCCTCTGTGTGTAGAGATATAGTCCACTTACGTTTCATAATTTCACTCAGAAGTGATGAAAAGCAGCAACAGAAGTGTTATGAGCATGCTCTCTTTTGGGGCTTTCTGACCAGTTTGTGCTCCTTTTTTATATTCTAAAATGTAAAACACTATTTAGCATAATTTCATATTGACTATTTATAATTATCATAAATTAACTGACTGATGTGCATATCATTTGATGTGAATTTGTGTTGTGTTTGATAATCAGGCAGAATCTGGCAAGATCAAAACTTACATTTACATATCAAATGTGGATTTTATTAACACAAAATGGTCGAGACAGACTGGACAGGTTGGAGGTTTGAACTTGATATTGTGCTCACTCAGTAAGTTGTCCATGAAAATCAGTCAAATGCCTAAAATGTGATGTAAATGCAATGCACTATATATCTCTATATGGGAGGGTGAAATACTCAAATCGAGATGATTATTCAATAAACCCGCTACAGTGGAGGGGACTGGGGAGAAACAAAATGTAAGGAAAAATTTAAATGCCCGAAAGTAAAACGCGACTTTATCTATCCACCGAAGGCTTTCTAAAATATCTGTCCGAGGGGACACTTTATGCATCTAAAAACAGAAAATCATCGAGCCTACGGCCCCTCCCCTAAACTCCAGAGACTGTATCTGAGACAGCCAGGGTAATTTGTTGTGAGAATCTTCGCACCAGCATTTTAAACTGAATTCTTAATATGTGTGGCAAACATCTGGAGGGGCCCCTGAGGGATGTGGATCTTTATGCTTTAACCTCGGGCCCTGCCGGCTTCAGCTTCCTTCAGCTGCCTTGTTGTCATTAAAGGTGAGACCCCAATTCAGCCATTCAGCGCACAGCACAACAGAAAGATTTCTGTTTGCTGGGTACACAAAATGTCAATAGCTTCTTCAAATGTTTGTGATTTCTGTTGCTGGGCTAGAAAGGGCAGCCGGCAAAGAAGAACAGGGAATTAAATGTGTCTTTATAAGCTTTCATTACATAGTCACAAATAACGCCATTAACACAATACAGTACTGTACATGTACGCAATCATGTAACCATGATAGCAATGGTAGCCTGTGAGATCAAGTCAGATATATATAACTATGCCAGCTATTTGATGATTAACTAGTCGGCTAAATACAGAAACAGAAGGCAGCTGTCACAGCTTGTACTGTACCATCCACTTTTTAACTGTTTAAGTCCCAATAAAAGAGGCAGTACAGTATATGAGACAGAAAGATGATGATACTTAATATGTTTTGAAGTTGTGTAATTACTGTTGCATTTGTTTGAGCTCATCTAGCATGAGCAGTGTTGGGTATGTTACTTTAAAAAAGTAATTAGTTATAGTTACTCCAAAAAGTAACTGAATTACTAAATTTTCAAAGTAACTAATTGCCAGAAAACGTAACTAATATGTCAAATTATTTGGACTTGCCCTCCTACCCCCTAACCATAACCCTAACATCTTGTTTACTGTACCTGTACCTACTAATCAACTCACTCAGTTGGTTAGTTCCAGATAAATGTAATTTTTCCAACTAGTTGATGGACTGAAACACTGTTGTTTTATGATAGGCAAATTTTCCTATTGCCGTAATCCCTATAGTTTTAGGAGTAAGTTAACTGCCTTTAATTAGATCGGCGGGGCAGGGACGCAAGCTGCTCAGCAACAGTTAACACGGTGGCCTATGGTATTTTGCGTCTCTGCCCCGCCGATCTAAAATTAGCTTGCACCGACAATCAAAAGTATCAAAAATGTTGAAATATCCCTTTAACAAACGTATTTGCTAACTAGTGCTCAGAAAAATGCTCAACACAAGCTAGCATGTTAGCAATTAGTTCCATATCAACAAGTGTTCACCAACTGGACCTGAAGCCTCACATCACTTGTCAAAGTTTTTTCCAAGACTGGGTTTGATGATTCGTACAACGATGTGACAACATGACCTATTGTAACGCTTAAAAATCTATTGACATTAAAATCCAATATCACCATGAGACTGTTGCAACATGCAGCATTTGATATGATTAGATTGTTACCCAGACATAAACTTCAGCTAACTGAGGTACATTCATTCATCTGTAACCGGATACATATTGTATATCCTGTTACACAACAGTGGGGCATAATTGCTCCTCCCAGCACTCCTTCCTACCTCCACTGTGACATCAATTATAGACGGACACAGTTGGTGTAGGGTCTATAGATTACAAACTGCCTTCCTCCTAACAACTAGAATTCACAGCCACGCAAAAAGCTGTCAGGAGAAGCCAGGTGTCAGAGAGCTCCCAGCAGGACTGAGCTGCAGAGAGACCGAGGGAATATCTGCAGTGAGGAAACCTTGCTTTTCTCCAGTATTTCTAATAATCAATTTAGCCAAGCATGCTGCGAAGGAAGCAACAGATTAAGGAGAATCAAAGTGCTCTTTAGCCCCTCTGGCAGCTTGTCCGTCTACCAGTTTGGATCTGCACTCATTATCTTGCAGCACACACGCGCACACACACGGTTCTCATATAAATGTCTTACGAGTCTGTTCTTCCTCACTGTACATAGCATAGAACCATGCATTGTGTTATTTCTACAATAATAATGGAACAACATCACATATACACAATGCTACCCAGTCCTTCCCGTAATTGGAGTTGCCTGAGGTAGAGGGTAAAGGTGAGAGAAAGAAGAGAGGAAGATGCGTTGAGAGGCAGAGTGAGAGAAGCGTTGTCAAATACATTAACTGCATGAACTGCACATAAAGGATACACCTTAATTTTAGCCCGTGCACCTCCACATGAAAGCACTTTCTAAAAAGGATTTTCTGTATGGTGCTCCCGCAGCTCACAATCCTCAAGTGTAAAGCAAATGAAAATGAGGGGTGGAGGCTGGATTTCATGCTGGCTCATTAAACCAGATACAGATAGGTCTTTGTCAAACAGTGCAAACTTTTCTGTTGATGGATGTTTTTCTGCCAACTGAGATTTCATTCTGACAAAAGTGTTGCTATTAAAGATTAAAGCCCACTTTTCTAATGTCTTTGTCTGCAATGGATAAAAGGACTGATGCTCTTATAGGGCAGCATTTTTCAGCATGCCATGCTTTCCAAGGAGGATATGAATGGTTAGAATTACAGTTATTTCCCTTTCAGTGGGGCGGTGTTGGAATTGAAGCCATTTGCCCGTCTTGTACCACTTTATTGCCCGACAGCAGCACTGCCCTTTAAAAACCTAAAGACTTCTAGAGACTGACTGTTGGATTTTCCTGTTTTTTTCATATACACATGCACTACATACCACTGTTATATATTTACAGCAGTAGATAAGTAGCCTACACTGAATTACACCACTGGGCTGTTTATGTCTTCTTGGGTTTACAATATTGTTCCTAATGTCACATTTTATTTTATTTTATTTTGAAAACATGACAAAATCAAGATGATCTCCAGGCGAACTATGCTCTCCAAGCCTCATTAGCCTTTTTGTTTTGACAGTCAACAGTTCACTGGATTTTGAGCGAATATTGCGGGTTAGTAATTGTGTTTGCAAAGTTTTTGGTTTGAACTGGAAATTATTTATGAGGCGGTTTATGACAGATATTTTCTCCCTAATGGGTGAGTTATGAACAAAAAACATTCAACATTTGGAATACATGTTAACACAGTATTACAGCTCATTATTAGAGAGTGTTTATTGATGTCACAAAACAGCAGCTTTTGAGAACGCCGCAGAAAACAGATAGTATTTGTCTTAAACATTAAAGATATTTTACAGCTCATTAAAATGAGATTAAAACTCAAGATATGCAGTCAGCAAGGAAGCAAATGCTGTTTAAAGTCAAGACTAGGAACATTTCCCACTTTCTGTGGTGGTGCTTTGCTCTTGTTCGCACAATTATATTTTATCTTTAAGCACTTTCTTGCTGTACTGTGGAGAAAAAACTCTGTTCCCGCTGTTCACTTGTGGCCTCAGTTTTTGTTCATGGTTTTGCTTTCCAACAACTCCAAAACAGGACAAGGTTTCCAGCCACAAATCAACAACATATTTCAGCAAAATGAATATTAATATGTAGTTGGTCACAGTTTTCACAGTCAGTACATGATGACAGGTTGTACTGCCAGTACGTATTTATTGCGAGCCTTGAATGCATCATTCAGCTTTGTCACTGCCACAGCTGGTGACTGTATTGTTTTGATTCTCCACATAAGTACTATACAAATACCGCTCCTGATCCTGATGTTGTATTATGTTTATGTAAATACCTAATAAATATGATCTACATACCTGGCATGGTGATGTATTAATGTGAAAATGAATTCTGGATTGAAATAAACTCCTAAAAATAAACTTTTTGGCATGTAATTCTGAGTTATCACAGCAACAACATTTTACTAAACATCTTCACTTTCAGACACTAATCTAATCTGTCGTGGAGAACCAAGGACTAACTTTTAATGCCCTTCCACATATGAACATTGTGAAGTAAACCCACCATGCCAACATTTCTGAAAGCTTCATAGCTTTGCATGTTTGCTTAGAAAGTGTGAAGTGAATTCACCCATCACACTCTGGGTTGTTCTGATCAAGGTATTTGCATGGGTTGATTGGGATGAACATACTGTACTGGCTATAGAAGAAAACATTCTGTTAACACGTTGTGTTTGCTTCTGGCACAGTTGCACTGCTGTGTTTTTGTGCATTAGGGTGTGTTTATGTATAGCTGTTTTGAATGCAAATCCTCTTTGGGATTTAGGCCAATGTGAGGTTTATGTAATGTGAGAAAAAAGAGATGGGGTTGATTTTGTTGGTGGCTGCCACTAGCCGATGACTGGCCAATCACTTGACTACATAAAAGGATTTAATGTACGTTGATCAACATGGGGAGAACATAAATTGAAGAAAGGCCTCATAAAGATTCAGCAAATCTAAAGTGTATGCAGTGCATGAATCAAGTAAATTATAATTCCTAGCAAACGGCTAAATTGAATGGAGAAGGCTCTATATGTGGAAGGACTTTACTGGCCAGGTGGTATATTCAAACAAGTGAAGAATGAGTCAGCGGTGGTTAAACATGAATGATGCAGCTGACGCAGTGAGCGCCATATGGTGTTAGTCTGCTCCATCATCATGTCATCACATCTGTGTCACAGTGTGAAAGACACACACACGCATACCGTACCCACTCAGGCAACGATTGATTAAATGGTGCCTAAGTGTCTAGAATGTTATTGACACACTCCATGCACACACGTAGTGGGTCTGAATGTGTCGACTCATTGCATCAATTCATGCAGTCTGTTAGCTGCTGTAAGCCTGTTGTTTGGAGAACCACTCAGAGTCAGTTTTTCGTCATTGCAAATTCTTTTTTTTTGTTGTTTCTTTTTTGAAAATACAACAACACAGAAAGGATCAAAGACATGGAAAGAATTGTGGTGACATGTTTCAAAGTTTCTCAGCTGGAAACAAACCGGGGATGTCACTACAGTATGTGAGTTTCCATCCAAAAGTAACGGAAAGTCTGACAGAGTTTCAAGAAAACAGACAAAAGAGAATGTGAATGAATATGCTTTTCCATGCGCTGCCATTGTGTGAGTATAAGAAGAAGCTGCGTGTGGTTTTGCTAATTCTCTTATCGGGTGCCACATGACTGATGGCATTCCTGTGTAATTTTTTAAAATTTTTTTTAGAATCCACACTTCATCACTCCACACGGATCTGGTGTAATCTGTAGTTATTTTTCATTTTCTCATTTGGTGTTTTACTTATTGTTCTAAATCTTTCTTGTATTTTGCCTATAGAAACCTTTATTCTTCCCCAAAGGGAAACTCTAATCTCATCTAATTTATCATCATGATAATTCATTTTTAATTTAACAATGTTTCTACCTTACTTTTTTCAGCACTTACCTTAGAATATACAGTGTTTCCACTCTGTTTTGTACAAATTGAGAGTATTATGGTATACTGTACTGCACTAGGCCTGTAAACCGACACTGTCATCGACAGAACACCTGTTATTTCATGTCTACAGTGCACAGAGAGGAATAGCTTCAAGTACGATGGTCAGCGAAAGTGTGAACTACGTAACTAATTGGTTGCTGAAGCAAAAAGCAAACAGCGGCAGAGCATTGTTGTCCACTCTTCTCATTAGGAGGACTGACAACGTTGAAAGAGATGACCCCTGACTACTTTAAGAAGGGCCGCCAGTCAGAGCAAAAACAAGATCCTCATTACTGACTCTGTTGTTACAAAACAATCTTTTCTCTCGATGGTTGTTCCTAAAGGCCAGGAGAGACCAGAAGAGTTTTGATTATTCAGTCAGCGATGAAAAGAGATAAGACGGAGGAAAAGAAAGGAAAGAACAAAGACTCAACTGAGTCGGATTTTAGAAAAAATGGGGCTCGAGATGAGCTGTTGGAGATCAGATCAAGAAGAAAACACTCAGTATAGACGTGTGTTATTTTACACTGAAGGAGAGAAAGCAGATTAAACTAGAAAGAGAGAGAAACTGCTGTTGACAAGAGACTGAGAAACAGGCAAAGAATTGAAGTTTGTCAGATGTGTAGGCCTAGCCACCTTTATGCCTCCTTTCTTCTGGCAGAATGACCTGTTGCTATGGAAACCACAAAGAAGATATGCGTAAATATAAATAAATGTTACCCTGTGATTACTGCTGAAATCTAAATGGCCATCCGATTCCTTTTATTTTCCTCCCAGACAAGAACCCTCTCATATAAAAGCCCATTTGACGCCTAATTTAAAATCTGCTACACAACAAATCTTTGTTCTTTACGTCTTTAAAATTGTATGAGCATTGGCACTTTTCAACACTCTCAACACACTGGCACTATGTACAGTCTTTGTCTGCCTTTCTACATGCTGAGTTAACCTCATAACAAACAGAGGCAGTCGAAGGCCAGTCATTAAACTCATGCTGTGCTGCCAGATATTGTTCAGGCCCGCAAAACTTTTCTTTAGATTCGATCAGAGGTCCCATGGTTTTTTAAAGACACGGAACATGAAAGAAGTTCGGGCAAAATGTTTGTGTACAAAATAACACAAGACGTGTTGACTATATCAATTGGGGTTTTATTTTTCTCTAACTGTAGTTATCATTGCTTCAGTCAGTTGCATCCTAGCCTGACTGTCATGTCACTTCATTTGTCAGCCTGGCATTGTGTTTGAGGATTTCCTGTTGGGGTTGGGTGGTGGGTATTTTTTGTCTTGTTTTGCTCTCACCAACCAATAGTGAGTAACATATCAAATCTACCAACTTACATTTCTGTAAAACTGATGATGCCAGTGGGAGTAAATTCAACATCCACGTTGGTAGATATTGTTACGTCACTTCTGATTTTACTAGGAGCACAGTGGCCTCTAAAAAATCTTCGGAAAGCAAGCAGAAAATTCAGGGGTGCACACTGTAAATTTACTTGCAAAGCAAATATTCACATTTCCTTTTATTCATGATCCTCACACACACCTGAAATGACAGATCCCAGATTCTCTGAGTCACCCCTTTCATGTTTCACCAGTGTTAAAAGTAAAATGGCAAATTTCCTGTTTGCACTTGCACAAGTAGAGTTACTTGCACCGTCTGGAATTTCGGGGGCAAAATGCAGTCTGCATCCCTGTGAGTGCATATCTCTTCTCATATAGACTGCATATGCACTGTATACTGTATACACACACACCTTAATGGGATAGTCCTATGGCCCATTGCCATAATCCCTATAGTCATAGCAGCAGGTTCGTTACCTTTAATTTTCTATTTTTAGAACAGCGGAGCAGAGCCGTGAGCTGCTCAGCTATGCTACGGAGGCTTATGAGATTTCTTGGTTTCCCTCATCAAACTCAACAGATAATCCAACAACTCCAAATTGCTCTTGTGGACAAGTTGTGACCTGCACATTCACATTCACATTGATGAGTTTGATGAGTTTGATGATTTTGATGATTTTGATGAAATTTTGAACTATCCCTTTAAGAATCTTATCAGGTTAGTCTTAGCACACCTTTCTGGAAACTTAGTTATGAAGGAAGGAGTAAGACAACTGGAGCTCTTTAACTAAGACAGACTGTCTCTTCAGCACAGCAGCCGACTGTTAGCTCTGTCAGAAAGAGCCGCCAGCGCTGTTGCTTACAACGCTTGACTGTGACTCACAGACTTGCAACTGTCTTGACAGTGAGGCGTGGACTGATTGACATATGCAAAAGCAATCAGTGGTGATTTCAGATGCATAGATTGTTTATGTGGGTTGGGTCTTTATGATGTGTTTATTTTGCGTTAGATATGAATGAGTGCCTCGGAATATGATAAATGTATATAATGAAAACAAGGAAGCAGTAACAATAGCATAGTTATTATTATTATAGTTGCAGTCATATCTGTTACGCTTTAGTGGTGAATGTTGAAAACTGAGACATTTTAGTGTTTTACCAGTATTTACTGGAACACCCTATTTAAAACTGGGACAATTTAGTGTTTTATAGTCTCGTAAATGTCAGTCACACTTTTGACATTGTGGCTGTTTATGTTGTGATTGTTTTCCATGGGCGTAGCAAACCAGCTAATCCATTGCTCAACTGTGTTTCCAATACAACCGGCACAGCACCATTTCATTTGTTTATAGGCGTCTTGATCCAGGTTTCTTCGTGTTGGGTGCATGGCTTCAGTTTGTGGCCAGTATGTTTTTTTTTATTTTATTTCAAGCGAGTCAATATGCCATGTTATTTTCAGTTGTCATGGGAGGATGGATTGTTTGTTTTTCCAACCAGGAACAGCTGTCAATGAGCTCAGGACTGATTTGAATTGCAGATATAGCCAGTAAACTGAGCTGGGAGCCAGCGTGCACAGACTATACTTGATTTGACCCACCTAACTACCACAGTGTGGAAAAACTTAGAAAAAGAGGAAGAAAACTTTATGATTAAGGGTTAAAGATTAATGTAAGTTCGTAAGTCACAAAGGACTGATGGGATGACAATAACAGTCTCCACACACCACTGTCACTTCTTTATTGTTTGGGGATTTCAAGCGGCACCTTTCTGGTCACGAGCCTCACCCCGAGTCCAGAGTTGCAGCTGCCCCACTTGGCCTCCATTGCATGAATTCTGTTTGATCTCCATCTGAGCTTTACAGTTCAATGGCACCAGAAACTCAACTGGGACCTGTAGCTACGTCTCAATACTTATCGGGAGTCCTGGTCCATCTGTAGGAGGCTGTACTGCGGAGTCCGCTCTGACCTTTCTAAACAAGTGTGTTAAGGAGGCAGGCAGGATTGCAGGCAGCACAGTGGGTCTCGGAGGAGAAAACAACAACTTGGCATGGACGGGTGTGTAGCCACCGCAGCATATTGAATGTGTCAAGAATGAGCTGACTCCAATGAGTCCTCTGTGTCTCTCTCTCCCTCTTTCCTTTTGTTTCCGCAGCCTACCTCCCTTCTTAATCCTCTCCGACTCTTTCTTGCACTGTCTTCCCTAATTTCTCATTTTCTTTCTCTCAAAACCAATATTGCGTAGCTTTATTTGGAAGTGAATGTAATAAAGCCCTCTGTGTACAAAGTCTGTGGGAGAGAGTGGGTTACGTAAGCGCGGAGAAGAACTCTTTATCATGTTGATTTCCTGGTGACACTGCAGAAATGGTTTAGGGCCCTCAGGATTCAATTTAGCCAGTGTTTTGGCTGCTTGTATACACTTTGCTCATTTTTTCCTTATATTTGGAATATATTTAGAACACTTAATTCTCATTATTACCATGGCTTTTCCACTTAGATGCATTTGGAATTGCAAGGCATCGGATAAAGACGAGGGCACCCACAATGTCAGGACTAATTTATATGCAGTTGTATATCGGTTTTTGCCTATTGTGTTTCATTAGCACGTCGGGCGAATTACATCATAGCATTAGTGCATTACATCATATCTGATTTCAACACAACTTCTGTACACACAGTCAGTGCAGTAACATTTTGGAATTACAGCTTCCATCTTATTTACTAGACACATAGCCCATAGTGTTTCATCTTAGTAATCAGTTTCCTTATTTTATCAAACTACATTTGAGTTCATTGCTTAAACCATAATTATCTCATCTGGTTTCATCAAATAGCTCCTCATTAATATACATGGAGATAAACTGTTTTCATTTAACTTCTTGAACATTGCAAGGTACAATGGCAATCATTGGTATTCGAAAGACTATTTGTTTCTATTTATATGTACTCTTGTTTGAGTGACTCAATGTAAACCCACAACACTAATAATTGCCATGTATGGTGCTGTGTTGTTCCCAGCAGTGTCATTCTAAAAAAAACTATAAGCTGATGAATGCATCAAAGCCAAACAACAGCACAGCAGTTTCCTCAGAGAATATATTGTTGTGCAGGGGAACCACAGATTAAGACCAGGGATGTCCATGTTCCCTGAGCACACTGTGTTAGTACACCTGTATACCATTTCCATATAGATTGCCTGTCCATCATTTCCATTTTGATATTACAGGAGAGGAGGGGCTGATAGAGTACACTGTGAGAAGCAGTGCAGGCAGTGGAGAGATTTAGAGGCAATGATATGTGCTGGTATGTGAGAGGGGAGCAGAAGAGAGGTAGACAGAGAAAGAGTGATCGAGCAGAGGCTAGAATTTCTACTTAGAACACATGTAGTGGATGGTTGCATATTTTATGCTGCATCTCCGATACTCTGTCGTAGTATGAATTCCAAAAGGCTGCTAAAGAAAGAAAAATACATTTCATTGTTTTCAGGTGCTTCTGATGACCCTGTATGTTTCAAAACAGATTTTAAAAAAAACTCAGAGGACCATCATTATGGCTACTCAGGTGTCACTGAGGTCACTGATTTAATGACTACTAGTTTTATTCTCCAGGTGAATGTGGCCCCCGTTTCATAACTGAGAAAACTCTATATTTTGCAGCCAGGAGGAAATGTTTAAATTTTTAACATCCCTTTTTTTGTGTGAGGAAATGTAAAGTATGCTGCAGCTAATTTGCATATTTTTCCATTTTTGCAAAATAACATAACTCATATTGGGACATTTCTGGGCGTTTTCCAAGGCGATTGTTTACTAACTGAGAGTTGGACTTGCACAGTTGCCCATCTACCTTGATACATATGGGGTTTTTATTCTCATTTGCAACAAGCCAACATCATATTCTCACTCTCAACAAACAGATGCTCTGTTAACACCCATACATACAAAATGAGAGCTGAGACCTGACACTTTTGGCGCCAAAAGTGATTTGATAACAGGAGGAGAAGATTGTGGGGTAGTTAGGTTTAGAAAAAAAGTTCCCTCAGACTATGTGGTCGAGCCCCATAATACAGACTGTGCTCTGACAGAATGCAGGAAATCTATCAGAACAACTTGCACACTGAAAAATGATGCTGAAGTTAACCCACTACCATGAAAGTGATGCCAAGTGTCACAACCGAGTCCACACTGAAGGTGGAAGTCAGACTGCTCTTGCTCGTCATGTCAGAGATTTCAGACTCTGGATCCTAGCAACAGCATGCCGGACCAACTTTCACATTTTCTTTGTGCTATAAAGCCAAGCCTTGTAGATCCCACCCCAGAAGGAGAAGGTTGCTAAACTAGCATCATACTGTTAGCGCTGATTACCAGAAGTTTTTGAACTTTTTAAGAAATGCTGAGTCATTGAATATCAACTGCATAGTCAGTGCTGTGTTTTCCAGTCCAGCTAACATCAGCTCTGCTGTTATGGGTCCAGGTTTAGTGATGGCAAAATGACAAGAACTCACAGCACTGGATAGTCCTGTACCCTGAGCACTAATTACGTGATTTGAATCTTAACACAGTAAAGTACAGAACAACATAAGAGTGAAACAAGGACTGGGCCAATCAGATCAATAAACACTATGCCGAAGATGCTGATATCTGCAATCAATCTCAATCTCAATCAAAAATGAATTGTAATATCAGTTTGAAAGCTGTCACTTTGAAGGTGGAACATTAATATTATCCTGTCACATGTGAGATCCCATCTTTTGCTATGCTTCACAGTGTAGTTTCTTGAAATCTTAGCTTCCTCTCACTAAAATATCGAACTATTTCCATTACGGCTGAATTTATTTACAAATTTTTTTATTTTATTTTATTTTTTTGTCACAGATAGTCTATAAACACTGCTCAGCTTGACAGTGAAGGTTAAACATGTCGGATCATGTGTGTCATTCATGAGAGGACACCTTGTCCCCAGAACCGAGAGCCTCATTAAGAATCCAGCTCTGACCTTCTGTCACCCCAATTATTGCATACATTAATCCCATCGCTCTTCCTGCTGAAAATCTAAATGCTCACACACACACACAGACACACACGCCCAAACACACACACACACACAGACAAAAGGTTCCCTGCATTGATGGCCTGCTGATTGTTTCTTTTGTGCTGAAATCAATGAGAGCACAGGGTTTATTTGCAGCTTCCACTAGATTTGCTCTCGGTGAAAGTAATTGGAGCTTGCTAATGAATGGGTATGTGACTGTCACATGTGCCCATAAGTAAATGTAAATGACCATCGATGCAAATAATGTGTCTCCCCAATGTATGCCTTTTTTTTTTTTTGGTATGTACTGGATGAAATAACTTTAAAAGCTCCAAAAACAAAGAAACAGAGCAGCTTTGTCCTTGGTCTACTTTATTTGTGCTGTACATCTCTTCCTGCTGACTCACACTGCTTTTAAGCTCTATTTCATGCCACTCAAACTGCCGCTGATAGGATAGTTGTGTGCTGCTTCACACCCACTAAAGCGGTGACAAGTGTGAGTGAACATGATGTGCCCAAGGTTAAAAAAGTCATCTAGGCATCTTTTCCCCGCACTTTGAGCTCATAAAAGCCCATCTTCCTCCGCTCTCTCCTGACAGTCAACAGGAAGACACATTTTCCATCCAAAAAAAATGAGCAGGAGAAAGAATTTGTCTTTAGGGGGCTACAGAGTGCACTGTGGATGTGCCAGCTGCCAAATACTTACCAGTAAATGGAACAAATTCTGATCTTGGAGGTTGGATAATTGTGAACACTCCTCCACTCACTCTCTCGGGGTCACTCCTCAGGAAGCCTGTTGGAGATAATTGGCCTTTCTCTGGCTAATGATGAACCAAACTGAAAGGAGACTGAGGTGCAGTGTATTTGCGCAAACACATAAACACACAATAATTCTTTTTTTTCCCCCAAGGATTATAAATAGAAAATTATATTAATGTTTTTGCTAATTTCAATTCTACATTACCTGAAACACTGTTTTAATTTGTAAAAATGCAGTTTGAAAGCTTTCTCATTATTTTTCTGCATGTGGCTGTGAAATTACCTTTAATGACGGATTTTAAAAGGTTTTCTGCCTTTTGTGTTACACAAACAGTAAATAATGTATCAATGCAATTACTATTCAAAAGCAGATAAAAGAAGCTGCAGAATTTTGTTATAATGGCCGCCCTAACACAATGGTGTATCATTTTGCACTACCAATGAGGACATAAAATCGACTTATTATTTCAGGGTGTTTGAGCAAATGGATAAAATGGAATAAATTGGGCAGGTTATGCTGCAGTAGAGAACTCTGCTTTGTCCAAGGGGACAGACAAGACAGTGTGTTGGTTTGCAGATACAGGAGCCATGTAAAGGTCACTGCTCCACTGCACCTGCTGGAGAGAACACACCGAGGAACAACAGTCTTATAGTCTGAGGAGAGAAATCAGGCAGTGTTTGGACAATCTGCAGAAAGATCTTAGATGTAAAACTTGTCGACAGGTTTTTTTCTGTGTAAGGGAGAAACCTCTGCGCCATTCTGCTTTTACTCTTGCTTAGAGCTGCAATTACACTGCACGCCATTAACGTTAATCACTTAATTTATCTTCTTTCTTGTTGGAGACCAAGTAGCTGAAAGGTCACCTGTCTGAGCATGAATAGACAATTCAATTTATGGAAAAGATGTTGTACAGTTAAGAAAGTAAATCCTTTCATCTTGAGTCATTTTTTCCACCCCCCCTTTTTGGGAAGGCATCCTTTAGTATGAATTTTTAAGTTATAGCTTATAAATTGCTCAATACATAATTTATTAGTATTAGTTTTAAAGATCAGTTATGAGCCTTTGAAAAGAGCAGCTTTGAGGTTGCCATCTTAAGAAAAATCTGGTCAAATATAATAGTAAAGTCTTCATTTAGAGTATACCTAAGGCATGGTAAAAAGGTATCTCCCTTTGTTGTAATCAACCACAAACTTCTAGTCGTATTGCATGAGTGTACCTATGACATGTAAAGCTGGAGCTTTTTTTTTTTAGGGCTTTTTGCCTTTAATTGACGACAGTAGAGTCAGACAGGAAATGGGAAGGTAAAGAGAGGGGCAATGACATGCAGCAGAGGGCATGGGAGATTAGACCGGGCTGCAGCGAGGACCTCTGCATATGGGACACCTGCTCAACCCAGTGACATATACGATGCCCCAACCTATAGCTGAAGGGTTTTCTTGACCACTGACCACACAATCAAATGTTACACTGCTTTCGTGAATAGTTTTCAGTGCTGGCTACAACCTACATCCATAGTTACACAACATAATTAGTGTGACATTACAGCATAAGTCAACGATCCGGTCGTTTTGGCTAATGCTGCATTCGAGGCAGGCTTTTGAAACCATAAATTACGGCTTCACATCACGACTTACGACTTTGTAGCGTTCCAGGCAACCCGTAACTCATGTTTTTCTGACCTGCTGCCTGTGAAAGTGCACTATAACGGCCAGTCGTATCGTTCTGACCTGTGAACTCGTACCAGTTCAATCTGGTACGAGTTCACAGGTCGGAACGATACGAGTTATGGGTTGCCTTGAACGCACCATAACTTCAGCCCCCGCCCTCGTCATGGATCTATTGGTCCTCGTCACCACATTCACGCGCATCCCTTGGCTGCACACACAGCCCTTCATGCCGTTCTCTCTCCTCATTGGATAACACTTGTATCCCACAAGGAAAGTTTTCTCCTCGGTTTACAGCAGAGCAGAGTGACGGAGAGACTCGTGTTTCGGCCCAAACACTCCATGTAAGTGATTGCTGACGGAAAATAGGACTATTTAGGACTTAATTTAACAAAAACATTCTGCTGACTTATGCTTTAAGCAAAATAGGTGGATGAACAAAAGTAGTTTGTATTTTGTACGTTTAATTAATTTGCTTTTGCTGAGCAAATGAAGCCAATTTCAAAAACATCCTGTGAGGGAAAGTTACTGATAGAAAACAAAAGGATGAGCCTAGCAGCTGGTGAAATGTCATCTTTATTCATGGTTTGTTATGGATCTAAAGTCACTGGTAAATTATTTCTTGATCATTTGTGAGGCCAGTAGTTACAACTAGTCATTAGAGAGAACACATCATCGGAAAATGGTACTTCTTCACTGAGGGAAAAACAAAAAGAAGACAGACAATAATTGCCGCAGTATTTTCCATTTGAAGTTGACATTTCGCAATGTTAATGGAACAAATCAGGTATGGAATTTGCTGCATGGTTCTGGTGAAGTGTCAAATAAGTGTCAATCTTGTTTGTACAGTATGTCACTTTGTACGGAGCTGACTGACAACATTTCACTGCATTTTATGTATGTGACGAATAAACCCTGAACCTGAACCTGAACCTAACGATGATTATTGAAACCTCAACACATGTAATCACGAATGAAAACAGTTTCAGGTAAAACTAAAGCAGAAATATGACGTAGTGTTGCGTGCTCTGGAGTTAATCAGACTTTTACTGGCTTATATCACATTCAACCCAGTTGTCATCTATAATGTAGATTTTTGTGTCTG
The DNA here is from genome assembly GCA_030347415.2 of Decapterus maruadsi. Lineage (NCBI taxonomy): Eukaryota > Metazoa > Chordata > Actinopteri > Carangiformes > Carangidae > Decapterus > Decapterus maruadsi. The sequence continues at coordinate 7,574,149 of CM064891.1, read as the reverse complement.
TAAAATGAGAGGAAAGTTGCATTGTGTGACATAACATTGCAGGACTCAGTGTAATAGTTAAATTTACACATTCAAACTTGGATGTTCAATTACAATGGTCGTCAGGAAATACACTGCACTATGTAGACGGTGATTCTGGATTCAGACGTCTGGTTTAATTGTATCAAATCTCCACAGGAAACATCTGTTGCTGTATTTACTCATTTTTCCTGACGTGATGTTTATTCTGGGCCGAGGCTTGAAAATGTGAGCAGATTTCCATAAACAAGGGCATTAGAAACCCTCGTCTGTCACTTTCTCCCTCGCTCATTATAAACACGAGTAGCCTAACGGGTTCTACACCTTGCCAGTTTTCTGAGATCCTGTACACAAACCCATTGTCTTACCTGCTTTTGCCTCGGCACGTTGCACATCCCCTCAAGTGTGAACCTAAATATTCACTCGACTGCAGCGCTGGAAGCAGGCCCTGCTCCTGGCACGTGACACGGCTGTGATGATGGGAAACAAAACGTTGAGCATTTGTCTTCCGATCCCAATTTGTCGTGGCATGAAGCGGGAGCGGAGGAAGAAAGAAAGTGCTGGCAGCAGACTGTATGAAGTGAGCGGGTGAAAGGGAGTGTGAGGGATCTGTTTAGCTGTGACATGCTGACTAGTTGTGTCAGAAATCGCAGCTGTTGGTCCTAATTACCAAACTGTTACAGCGAAGCGAGCGAGGAACTTTGGGGAGCTGGAACGAGGGTTTTTCATGTGTTAGTGTGTGTTCGCGTGTGAGTGCGTGTGTGGCAGACGACGGAGTATCTAGTGAATAGATGAAGCGTAGAGATCCATTATTCACGTTAAGCTCCTTTCATGAAAACAAGTCTTGAAGAAAAATGCAATTATTCATTCATCGCAGATTAATCCAAAATTCAACAAAGCTTCTGACCCGTGCAGCGCCGCTCTGTTTTTAGGGACTTCAGTGAGTGATTATTTATGTGCTGCAAAACACTTCCCCGCCTGTATAGGCATCAATTTCATATCGGGGAGTTCACAGTTTGATTGATATGATTCCACACGTGATTACCTTTGGCCGTTTTGAGAGAGCGCCCAGATGTGAGTGGCCTATTGCTGCAGAAGAGAAGACACAGTGAGGGGTGGTCTTCCTCTTCAGCGAGGCCTGGATGTTGGTGGCTGATAAGGTGACATGTTGTGTTGCCCTCAGGGGCTTCCTCTCTTGCTGCCCTCTTTCCTTATAGTCACAAACACACACACACACAGACGCACACACTCAATGCGCTTGCTTATCTCCGAGGAGGGAGAGCTCCCACTCCACCCGCACAATCGCTCTGCCTTTCCCCTTCTCTTTATCTCCTCACAGTCATTTATTTGGGAGATGGAATCAGAGCAGCTCCCACCGTTAACATGCTGTAGCTCTGGAGATGTATAAAAAGAGGCGGTGAGAAAAGAGAGAGCAAAGAGAGGAAGAACAGAGCAGGTGGAAGCCGCCGGGAGCTTTGCGGGGCCAGAGAAGAGGTCAAGAATGAGAGCAAGAGGTGAAAGAGTAAAATGAGGGATTGAGGGGAGTACAGGGAGAAAGAAGTGGCTGAGAGAGGATATAGGGACTTTTTTTCCTCCTCCTTTGCTTTTTCCACCATTTAATTTAGTCCTGAGAAGGGGTGAGACAGCATCTGGAGTAAAAAAAAAAAAGGAGGGGGGGGTTACACAGGGATGAGGTGAAAGCAGTGAGGCAGAGGGAAGAAGCTGGATAAGAGGAAGAACAGAGCCGTAGGATTAAACTGCAGGAGAGTGGGCTGACACGGTAGAACTAAGGAGAGAAAATGCGGCGTAATAATAGAGTCACACCAGAGGAACGATGGCACATGGGAGAGGACACTGTGCTGGAACTGTCAGTGGGTGCACACTGGTGCAAAGAGGTGGAATTGGTTTTTAAAAAAAAGTATAATACATTAGAAAGTGAATCTAAGGAGAGCAGGGCTCTCTCCAGGAAATACAGTCCAGACTGATATCACTGTTGGCTGTCGTTTTCTCTTCATATCTGGCCAATAATTTTGGGCAGGCGATCCTCCCTTAGGCAGCCTCGGAGGACAGTTGAAATCTCACACTTCTGCTTCTGTTTGATAAAAGGTTACTCAAGAATATGGAGGAGCAGGGAGAAGCTTTGAGAGGTGTCCTGCAGCCAATCTGATGTACACAGCTTCCACCTGCTCTCAGTTTCACTCCTTTAATCTGATACTGCTTTTTTCCACCAGTAATTGTGATGCTGTTGCACATGGAATAGGCTATTGTATCTCTATTATTATTATGTTGCATTACAGATTTAATTTAATAACATTATGAAAACACTTGGTTTTATACAGGAGCATGAGCAAATGGTTTTGACACGTGCTGCAGCAGAGGCACTGAAATTAATTTTAGAATTAGGTGTTTTTTAATGAGAGAAAAGTAAACTTGAAAATGAGATAATTAATGCAAATCAGCATGCCAGATACAAACTTGCTATCTGTGCTTAGGTTTTCATTTATTAGGCTTTTTCAACCATAAAACAGAGGGGAAGCTGAAGACTCTGCTCACTCAGAAGAGGATTTTATTCAGTCTCTCCAGTGCCCAGAGCATAGCTATGACTAAATAACTTGATGGGTTTTCTGAAATTAAAGAAGATCAAATGCACAGTGGGAGGCCCATTAAATCTCTGAACCATGGGACTATGTGTCCTTTCAGAATTTTTTTTCTCTCTCTCTGCCTAATTTAGCTCTCTTTTGCCTTTAATATAGCTTTCAGAGGTGGTTTAATTTGGTGAGATGACCACTCCGTGACTATTCATGTCACATTTCAGGTGTAACCTCTGACTCTTGCTGTGCTTTGCTGTCATACTGCTTCTCTATTAGCTGTGTTGCTCATTATGTTCACTTGCTTTTTTTTTTTCACCTTTTGTATTTTTGTAAGCTGAAAGTGCCTGTGGTTGGTAGTTGAGAAGAACTGGCTGAAGGGTTGTTGGAGGTAGTGAAGATGAGGGAGAATTTTTTTTAACCTTTGCAACTGACTTTGTGAAATGATGCTGTCACCTTCATGCATATTCAACTTTCTCACTATCTAACATCTTGTGTTACTAACTCAAAAGGATAAATTGTACTTCTTAATGAGGTTCAATATCTTTTGGGGAACTTTTTTTTTTTTTTTTTAGCTCCCAGCTCCCTTTGGTACTTCTCCTTTACACACCATATTGCCTCTGAAGTATCTTTTTGGTGCCATGGTTCCCCGCAGTGAAACACTCTCACTCATTCTGCAGCTCTTATCAAAAACATCTACTCTGAACCTCATTTCAAGGGCACAAAATTTGAGCATTGATTATCTTTGTTTGTATTTTTTTCATGAACAGCAGTGGTAGGATCACAAGTGAGGCATAATGTTGTCTGCGAGTGCTGATATATGGAAAGCGCACACACTAATAGTCACTGAGACAGATGTTACACCACAGTAAGTCTTCTGGCTTTTCATTTTTATAATTCTTTAAAGTAGAGATCAGAGAAATAATAGAGACAAAAAAGAGAGAATTACATGTGTTCAGATAGAACATCGTAATAATTAATGTAGTGATGTACTGATCAGAAAGAGTATGGTGGGAGCAGAACAACAAAGTACAACAACGGAACATATTGCATTGAAAATAAAACAAGAAGTGAATATACAGCATCTCTGCTGTCTGAGCACTACGCACATCAGCAGTTTGCATTTTGCAGATCGGATCTCCAGATTTACATTTACATTGTTCTGTACAAAATACTGCATAGTGTGCAAATGTGCTATCTTGGCCTCCAACATTATTAGATTTAGAGGGAGAATATGCAAGTTTACATAAATAGCTCTTTATGGTGGCAAGTATTCAATAGAGAGTGTTAGATCTTGCAGTTGCAACAGGCACGACAAAGAAAAACATATTTTCTTAAAGTGGAAGTAGGCCCATCCAAGCACAGCCAATGAATACAAAGCTATTGGTGTAATGGCAAAACCTCATGTTTGCTTTTTTCCTGGAATAGCCACATGGGAAATATTTAAACCACTGCCGTAAAATGACACTTGCGACTTTTAAAACACAAGGTTGTGAATGTGAGGCAACTTGCTGTATTTTCTTTAATGCATGCATGTGACATTTTGTGTTCCCTGGTTTATTAGTCTTTATGACAGTCTCGCACTATACCTTCCAGTTCCGGTCCGCGAGAAAAAAATACGTACATTTGAACTTCTCCTTTATGAATTAAACATCCATTCAGCTGTAACGAGCTGCATATTTTCAGAATGTGCCTACGATGCACAAAGGCCACGTTAATATGATGTGCATTATGCTTAATGTACACGTTATACTATACGTGAAACTCTTTAAAAGTCAAGCTGCAGTGTAGACCGTTTTTGCATTTGCATATTTGTAACTTTGTGATTTACTTTTGCAACCTTGAAAGAAGTAACAGTTTACTTTCATGGCAGTGGCTCCCACTTGCACACATCTGAGAGGGGAAGTCACATGGGGACACACACACTCACAAACAAACACCCATGCCATAGTTCTGAGTGACAGCAGAGAGGTTATGAATCTAGGCACTGAAGGAAGTGTGCCTGTTTTTTTTTTTACTCCTGCGGGGCAGAAAGAGGGAATGATGAAAGGAGAGTAGTGTACCTGTGGGAGGTCAATATCGACACAACCTCAGCTCGGAAAATGACTGGCCCGAGGAACAGAGTAGCTGTTCAGGGAGAAGCCAGATTGAGTACATGGCAGCACTGTAACAGTAATACTGTTCCAAGCCCGAAGGCTCTTGGTTACTACCATCATTCCTTCAAGGATCCCTGCTGAAGGTGCTTTGCTGTTTCATGGGGCAGCTGTAATGTAACTATGAGAGCTGTTTACAGATTTGAGCTGGAGACAGATGGGCACAGAAAAAGTTTTTGAGCGACATGTTGAAGCAAAGCGAAAGAAAATAAAACAAACAGATCAACAACAGCAAAAAAAAACCTTTTTTCCGTTTTCTGTTGCAGGTATTGTTCTGTCACCAAGCAGCCGGCCGGACCTGGCATCAATCAACTGAGCCGGCCACACCACAGTGCAAGGACGGCTCATGTGAAGGTAGGAGGGGGCTTACAAATGTCAACCTGACTATTTGACACCTGGAACACAAGACTGACCTTTACACATGAGTTCCTTTAGATGTTAGTCTCACTGAAAAGTTTGCAAAGAGGAAACACGATCAAAAACACCACTTTATCCAATCTGCAAATTTCATATTGACTTCTGAACATAATCTAAGAAAACCACAAAGAGAAGTTAAAAGCATGCTTTGAACACAGCACAAAGGCTCCAGGAACAGAGCAACAAAGGTAAGGGTACCACTTTATCTGCTCGCCTCGGCTCAGATAAAGTCTGGTGTTTCTGCCTGGTTGTTGTGGTTCCTTTGGGCAGCTGCTAACCAAACTCTTTCCAGTCCTAAACAACCAGGCAGAACAGAGCACTGAACTGAATCTAAGTGGAGGTGCAGTTTGTTTGTGCTCTCAATGCAGAGGTGATTGCTCTAAGACTGCGGTCCAAATATGAACTGTTTACTGTTTAGAATCAGCTACTTTATCACGAATGATGTGGTTTTCTTCTCATACATTCCTGTAGCGTCTCAGACCATTAAACCTGTTGAAGCTCAGTGTCCATTGAATCAATAGTGATCGGAGGATCTGTCTTTTTAATTGACAGCTATTTTGAAATGCACACCGGCACTGGAGGATTGTCGCGTTTGGTCCCATTGCGGATTTTATAAGTGAAGTCGAGAGACAAACTGCAGCTCATTACTTGGTATTTGGTTGGTTATACGGCTCATTTCCACTCGACATATCATACACATCCTTGGTTCACTTTAACATAATTCTCACATTTCCTTGTTCTAGTCAAATATAGCTCTCTTGGTTCATTCATTCATTCATTCATTCATACTGAGTTACTGTAATTCACTCTGAAGCTCATACTGTACTGTATGCTAGGTTGGGGGGCATAATTAAATGGATAAATTTTACGTTGTAGGCCAAAAAGCTTAGTTAAATAAAAAACAAAAACACCAGTTTAAACCGATCAAGAGCGCTTTATTACAAGAAAAAAACAGAATATCATCTGGTGGCAGTGGATGAAGAACATGCATTATACGCATCATTAGGATTCATCCTCTGGGCACAGTGGATATCCAACCCTGATGGCAATCAAACGGTGAGATATGTCAGTCTGAAGATAGCATCTTTTTGTTATTTCCCCCTCATTAGAATATGAATAATAGTTCAGATTCTCTAACTATCTCAGCAAGCTAGACTGACATCAGAATTATACAAACAATCACCTACAATCCCACTGTCACGGTTCTCTCACTCCATCTACATTTCTGCCAGTTCTATGTTTTCATTGTCAACCTCTCATGTCACTTCAGTCCCGTCCACTTCCCACTGCCCAGTTCCCCGCCTGTTGCCCTGCCCACCCCTGCGCACATCTGTTCTCATTTACATAATCACCCCTTCTGTATATACACCTCCCCGTTTCCATTCACCAGTTGTCAGATTGCCTTTGTGCTCATTGCCAAGCTCTCCAGACCAGTGTTTGCTTATCTGCCTGGTTCTTGTTTCTAGCTGTTTGCTTGCTTGCTTGACTGCCTGCCACCTCTTTGTACCGTTGCCTTGTCTGGTTTGTTTGGCTTTGTTTGAACATGCCAGTAAATACTCTTTACCTGTCATCATTGACTGTGTTGTGCTTGGGTCTCGAATCCTTCTCAGCACATGACAGACATTATCCACAAATTCCACAACACAATTCCTCCAGTCACACAAACTGTTTGACAGCTGCAAAGAAAACCTCCAGAAAACCTCTGCACCCTTGTGTCTGAAATCAACACTGTACTCCCTTTTCTGCAAGAAAAAAGATCCACACTGTTCAAATTAATTTCTGCAGGAAGCCCTGACACCTTAATACACTAAAACGATAAGGCTTCGCAGCAATGCAAACATTTATTGCAAGGACAGAAGAGGAAAGAATGGGTTACAGTATATTTTTTTACCATGAGATATTTTTCGAAGTAGCATAAATCCATTATTGTAACTCATGAACTAAGTGGAACTTAGCTCATTTTGAAAATGTGCTGCCCACAGTCATATATGAAATTATTTGCTAAAGTGAAATGTCACCTTAATCGAGTCTTTCTAGGTGGGAGTGAAAAAAAATAAAACCTCACGGCGCCATACTTATTATTTTACCACTGCAGTAAAAAGTGTGCTGGACACATCGGTGTATTTCACTTACTCGGCAGGGCATGTGTTTGGTCTGATCTATCCATTAAAAAACACTGCATGCTCTCTGCTTCTCTCTACCAGACATAGTGCCACACACACTGAGATGATGCCGGAGTAACAGGTCAGCCTTAAAGTGGATGCTGCTGTTTTTCCAGTAGTAGCACAACTCTGTCTGAGCGGGCATCATGTCTGCAGAGGGAAACCAATCACCTCACAGGATGCTGCTCCTGCTGCAGGGCCAGCCATCACACAGACATGCATTCAACATATTCAAATTAAAGCACAAGGAAATGCACACAGAGCAGGGCTTTATGAAACATGCCAGAGTGGGAACAAGAGGTGGAGAGATGAAAATACTGGAGGAGGACGACAGGCATAATGTGGGCTATACAATCATTAAAATCTCAGCCTGTAGGACTCCCTTGGGTTGAACCCAGTCTTACTATTGTCTTTAATGACCATGAAGTGATGGTGTGTCCTGCATACACATATCTCCCTCCACATCTGTAATACTGATTTTTATGATTCTTACTGTATGCTGACCATTCATTATATCGATCGGGCTGACAGAGGGAGAGAGAGCTACAGCCCACTACGACCCCTACTATTGATCAGCTACAGCAGCAATGTAAAAAAACATTCCTGTAAATGTCAAAATGCAATCATTCAGGGTCTCTGAAGACTGTATATGTGGGCCTGTGTGTGTGGATGAAGAAGTCCAAACCTTACTTTCTCAAAAAACTTTTCTACTTGTATGTGTGTAAAGTGGTGATTCTCGGTGTGTAGATGTATGTGTTTGCTTACTTCCCAAGTCCTCTTTTTTGTGTGAGCATATAGTATGTGTGCAAAAATTTTTTTGGCTCTGTGTGTGTATGTGTATGTTTGTGTGTGGGGTCTCCTCGAATTCATGAATTCAAAATGAACGCTCGAGGCCACCCACCCAGTGCCTTCGTGTTAATGTGCAGCTCAACAGCAGAGAATATTTAGCCACACAAATACATAGTCTGCACCACTGGACTGACTAATGTGATATATGAAGTGCGCTCGAATCGGGATTAACAGCTTCCTTTGGCGAAAATTAATTAGCATTATGAAAAAAAAAAATCTGATGGACAAATACATGGACCCCCCCCTTACCAAAGAAACACATTCAAAATCTGAACTGTCACTTATGTTAAAGTGTAGAAGCGGGGCTATTTTTCTTAAAGCAGAAGTAAGTGGTCCGGTCGTTTTCGCTAATGCTGCGTTCCAGGCAGGCTTTTGAAATCGTAAATTACAGCTTCAAGTCACAACTTACGACTTTGTAGCGTTCCAGGCAACCCACTCGTGTTTCTCCGACCTGTTTTACCGGTGAAAGTCACTATAACAGCCACTCGTAAAAACCGGTGAACTCGTACCAGATCGAACTGGTACCACTTCACGGTCGGAAAAATGGACAAACGCACCATAACAGTCCTCGTCCCTACGTCGCCACATTCACGGCGTTCCTTGGCTGCACACACAGCCCTGCATGCCGTTCTCTCTCCTCATTGGATAAAAACTGTAGGATACGATAAATGTTTTCTCCTCGGCTCAGAGCAGAGCAGAGTGACTGACAGACCCGTGTTTTGGTCCAAACACTCTATGTAAGTGATTGCTGTCGGAAGATATAACTATTTAAGACTTATATTAACACAAATATATCACTTACTTCTGCTTTAAGATAACACAAACACAAAGTTGATGTTGTTGGTCATGGCCTGACATCATGAATAAAACATGTTGCTCCAAATTGACAGAAAAACAAACCAATGCTGGTTTTCTCTTTAAACCATTACAGCACCAAATACGTTAAAAATTTGAATCCCTGTTGGATTATCAATGGTGTTGCCACTGCAGGCTGTAGAGATCACCAATAGGCATGTCTATCCATCGACTGTTGCCATGGCAAAATATTGAGTTTTACGAGCTGCAGTAATGGCGGCTATTATGGCAGGGGGCAGAGGACAGGGAAGCAATGTTATTCTTAGGATCCACTATCAAATAACAGTGATGTCATTGTGTCAAAGTGATGTTGTCTATTCTGTGAAGCTGCAACGGTACATGTATGCTATTTTCATGGCACATGATGATAGCTGCAAATAAGGTTTGTTTATGTAGAGTTTTTTTTTCTTCATTTTTTTTTAGCTTTTCATACAACTGTACTGTATAACAGTCAGCATATCTTAAAATTATTAATGATCTTTTATGTGCACGTGCAGGGCCCGAAGGCTTCTTGGGCATGTTATATCTGTTTGTGTGCATGGCTGACCAAATGTAGGCAATCTAAACTTCACACTGTTTATTGAGCATGTATTATTAGTTTAGGTATCAGGTATTAATATTAGTTTAGCATAAAAAAACACAAAAAAGTAACATGGGGAAAAAAATAAAAAAGGAAACCTTTTTTAAATTGACTGACCATTTCCCTGGATTCCTGACAAAAGGGTCTCAGGCAGCAACATAGTATAACAGACCTTGGTAGAGCTTCACCCTGATGTTGTCTTTATGCCTGTGGAGTGCCACAGGGTAACATTGTGGTCCCACTTCCTCTCATCACTATGCAGACGATATCCAGTTATTCATTAACTATCTGTCCTAATGACCCCACTTTACCTGCAGTAACTCCACCTTTAACTAACACATTAAATGACCTACAATCTGGCAGAAACTCACCCTGATTCTGAAATTAGTCACACTGGGCAACATGGACAGGATTGCGCTTCGTCTGCCCAGACTGGGTCAAAAGTATCAGCACCCTAACAACAGAAGGAAAAGAAAAAGAAGCAGGCGACTCATTAGGTGCCTATGTAAAATCCTCTCCTCAAAGTCATATCTGACTTGAACCTTATCATGGAGCTGTCTCCAAAATACAATCTGCCCTGTATTTCAGTGACATGGAGAAAGTCAAACATGATTTTATCTTTTCTGGAACTGACAACAGCAGCTCTCTGTACTTGCTCTCTGCTCAAAAGCAACTTTCACACTTTTTCACACACGCAATTCAGAATTCGCATTACATGATGGTGCCACTGAAGGTGAGAGGGAGGAGACGTGACTCAGAGCTGCCTTGTGTACCTCAAGACAGGCAGAATATTACCCTCTTTATTATGCTTTCCGTGTAGGAAGTGAGTAGTGCAACATTATCTTACAGATTTCATCAAGCAACATGTCAGGGTAGATGACAAGTGTTGGGGCATGAACCAGTGCATCTGAGATAATGGAGGGTAGTTATTCAGATACGTCGCCTCAAGGAAAAATCATTGAATATTTAACATATTGAATGTGGTTGTTTTCAGATTATACTGTATTGCTGTTTAAGTGGGTATGTGGATTTTGTGTTGTATGCTACTGTAGGTGTCTTGAGATGATTGTACTCTTATTAGAAGTAGTTGTGATAGAGTTATAATGACACACACACACACACACACACACACACACACACACAGAAGAGACACACACATTTCACTCTCACAGCACAAAAGGTATGTTCAATAACAGTGTGAGAAAAGGCAGCCTCATTTTTTGTTCCTCATTATCTATAATTGAAAAACAAATAAAAGCAATATTACACCTTCATGAACAACACAAAAATATACATTTTCTGGATTCAAATTGCCTTGAGATTCAACACCCCATGCATCTATTACAACAGCCTCAGCAATTTGGACACATTGTAAACAGGCAATCACCGGCAGAGTGTTCCCAGGTAATTTGCAGAGGCTGTTTGCCTCAGTGCAAAGGCTACAGATAGTTTGTTGAGCGAGGGGGCAGGGGAATAGCAAGAAGCCAGGAAACGCTGGTTTGAGAGTCAAAGCGGGAGGTTGGATTTACTGAAGGCAGCACCGCTGATACAGAATGTGTTAAAACAGATTCACTTATCACTGGTGTGCTGCTTTTTATCGGCCACTCAAAGTATGTAGCATTTCCATGTACCCCAGGGGTGTGATTAGGCAGTTTACCCAGGTCAGCAAGCTGTTCTGCACTTTTTCCTCTTGTAAATTGTGGGGTTACATGTTTGGTCATTAATGAATCATAGCCATGTGAGCTCTCTGCACCCAACACTCACTCACACCAGGCAAGATAAAAGGAACCTATCCTCTTCTTGCTGATTAAGGGCAGAAAGGAAAAATAGCCGCTTTCAACTGAAGTTTGATGTATCAATGATATTCTCCCTGCCCATACAACACTGAAGTTGATACTGTAGTAGGCAAAATGGGAAGAGGAGTGTCAGTAGTGAAAATAATTTCTTTCTTTTTTTTAATCTCCAGATGTTTTTGAAGATTTTGAATGCTTTGGTTTTGTCGCAACTGTACTATTGTTTAGTAATTTAGTCAAAGAACTTGAGGAAATTACAAGTAGCCAAAAATAAAGCTGCGCGTTGCGGTCTATTATGTTCTTATTGAACCAAAGTGACCAGCATGTAGTCTGGGTTGGCTATCTATAAGACATGTTGATTTTTTTAAAAGAAATACACTGTGACACAAGTACCAGAATACCATACTGCTGAGCAGTGTTGGGAAAGTTCACTTTCTACATGAACTAGTTCAAAGTTCAGTTCACAAATTTTAAAATGAACTAGTTCAGTTCATAGTTCATAATTCAAAATGTTGAACTAAGTTCACAGTTCCAAAAATGAACTAGTTCATAGTTCTTTTTTTTTTTTTTCAATATGTGATGTTCAGGGACAGGTCAGGACTGTCTGAGGACAGAGAGCTTTGAGGTTGAAGTCTTATCAAAATGAAATGCACCTGTGACAGGTCTGTAGCTACAGTAGGCCTACGCCTTGACCACATGTCAGCTGATCAGCTGCAGTAGAGGAAACTCAGCTGTTCTGCACCGCAATGAGTGGTTTTTTTTTTTTTTTAATTAAGCTCCGGTAGCGACCGGCTAAAATACGGGAGGATATTGTGAACCAGCGCGGATCCGGTGTCTTTATCAAAGCGTCACTGTGCTGTTTGAGCTGCGTTCATGAGGTTAGAGGCTACCCACCTCTGCCTACGCGCCTTCGCCTTTCAAACGGCGACACAGCACCGGCGGTAGAAGCAGATCCATGCAGCTGTAGACTATGTGGCGAACGAGCATGAAAAAACAAGCATGCCAAATGTACAGCGCGCCGCGTGCGTAACGCGTGTGTTTGATCTGAGTGCACACAGGCGCGCGCTTTATCCAAGGCTTGTTTCAAAATAGTCCGACATGTTTATCACTCCCCTGCCGGCCGACTGTGAAAGAGCGCCGTTCACAAACGCCAGAATGAACGCGTTCACAGCAACGTTCATCCGGCAGAAATACAGTGCGTTCAGTTCACGTTCGCCCAAAATATGAACGAGTTCATGAACGATCGTTCATTGAACGCGTTCAGGCACAACACTGCTGCTGAGAGTGAGAACAGATACAATACAAAGAACAGTTCTGTACAGAGCTATGGTTGCCTAGAACTCTATACCAATTCGTATTGCTCATGAAAGTAACAAAGATCTGTTTAAAATGCTGTAAAAACAGTATATCTTGTGACTTGTGATTTAACATTTAAAGAGGACTAGTTTAGAGTTGTGGTTGTACCCTTTTTCTTGGAGTGAAGTGCATGGTTGCGGTCACTTCAGACAGTAAATGCTTATTAATGTGATTTTTTTTTAAATTTGCTTTGTGTGTGTATTAGCCTAGATTATTCAAGGTATTGAAGTATAGAATTAAATGTGAGTGTAGAGAAATGGTGATGTCTGTGGTGTCTGTCAAATGTCTGTCAGATTTTTTTCTGTGGTTTGTTTATTATAGGGAGCTGTTGTTGTTTGTTCTTTTGTCATGTATAAATGTATGTTTCTTATGTGTAAGTGTGAATGTTTATGTGTGCGTATGTTGTGTGTATGTCGGACTCGGACGAATAGCCGATGCTTCCGATGGGGATCGTAATAATGAAAAGAAGAGAAAAAAGAAGTCAGGTGTTCCTCACTTTGGCCTTTTGGCCCATTCTACATTCACTAACATGGAGAGAGAGGGCTTTTGGACCAATGCTATAGAGAGACTGTCCCCCTGTGAACAACTAGCCCACAGGTCATTTATGATACAGTAGGTGATTATGACCCATACCCACATTTTGTTGTTAGGCGACATCTAGTGGCCATAGTAATTATGACAGGAGCAATCTGTCAGCTGTCATGCTGTCCGTCTATCAACAATCAAACACAGTCCCAATGAAATGATGCAGGTGGTGTTTAATGCCTCATTGTTTATGTTTTAGAGGAAGCCCAAAATCTGCACAGGAATATGTTTAGTTTAGTTGCCAACTTAAATTAGCACATTACCATGCTAATACTTGCTATTGCACAAACCGTACAGCTAAGACTGATGGGGATAAAGCAGTTTCATTTTTCAAGCTATAGTGGTGAACCATCAGGCGATCAGTGCAGTCATTTGTGGCCTTTTTCCACTACACAGTTGGACTCGCCTCACCTTGGTTTGGGTCATTTTCCATTACAGCCGAGTGCTTCATAGTTCCTCCTCAACATGGGCGGGGTCGTCATACCACAGCTGTCAAGGTTGCTCCCTCTTGCCCTCTTTTTCGATCCTCTCGTCAGCTCCAAACACACTTGTCTGCACCTCGATTACAGGCCACCGTCTGGTTTTTCTGCACAGCAGCCATTTAAATGATGCACACCCTGCAAAGCTAGATCAGGCAGATGACTCAAGCTGCGCCCATCCTGATCAGCTGATCAGTCACGTGCTCTCCTTATACAAATAGGGCAGGTTATATAAACCCCCAGCTTACCTGCTCGTCCCAAGCTATGCTGCAGTGCCGCTGCTGCTGGTCTGCTGCCCTTGCTGTTGCCACTGCATACATCTCGCTGCTGCTGCCGCCGCCCATGAGGTTTTGCAAACCCACCTCCTCCCCAGCATCCACCTGTGGGCTCTGTCCCTATGATGCCCTGCGGGGGTCTGCTTCATTCCCTGTAATGTCTGGCAAAGCAGATCATTCAGAGAACGAATAACTGAGTCAGACACCAAACCTGGGCTACCTACTGTATGCTGTGCTTCAGCTTGCCATGCCTACGCTCAATAAATTATTTGTACTCATTTCAGAGTTGTCTGACTGAACTCATGTAAAATAATAACGGCAGGCTCAGTGGGCATAGTTGCTTGTGTGGTTTTGAAAATACAGAATTTGATTCTATTTGGATGTTGTACTCGTTGTGACTCGTCTACTGATGACACTCTGGCCTATCAGTGGCCAACAGTTGGTTGACATCACATTTTTAGTAGTTTAGTGTTGGCTCGGCTCGGCTCGCTTGGATCCTCTGCGATGCGTTACCAAAAACAGCACCAGGTACCAGGTACTAGCCTAGTGGAAAAGCAAGAGAACAGAGTCGAGTTGAGTAGTGGAAAAGGGCCATTGGCTTCATCCTCTGGGGACTGTGAATGCCCATATGTAAGACATCATACGCAATCTACCCAGTATTTGACAGACAGACAGAGGTATTTCAGTCTGGAACAAACTGGGTGGGACGACTAACTGATGGACTTGATGTTGCCATCCCTGGTGCATCACTGCTGGTGTAGCTTATCTTATTATAGATACTACTCGTCAATGCCAACCAACAGGCTACTATCTGCACACCTCAAAACAAATCAGGTCTCTGAATGCATGTCCACAACACTGCAGATATTGTTCAGAGATAAAACCATGAGATCACAGCTACTGTTCCCTGAGAACTGTGGGCTTCAGTGCTCCATCCATGCTGCATCATCTTAAAGCCCTTTGTTTCAATGTAAAGAAACCAGGATTTTTTGTAAGGCCTGCTGCTCAGAAGAACTGAGCATTGTAAATTGCTTTCCCATATTTCTATATAACCTTGATTTTTTTTTTTTTACTTAGACCTTCAACACAATCTTAAAGAACACCTTCATAAACAAATCCAGGTTTGGGTGGTGTATGAAGAAAGGTCAGCGCCACTGTCTGTCAGCAGACAAACCTAAATCTTCATTCTCAGAGCAGGATATAAATCAAACATAATACTGGAGTGCATCTGTATACGTGTGTGTCTGTGATTGTGCATAGTATTTGAGGAATTCCCTTCTTATAGTGACTCAATTTGTTTTCCCTGCTCCTCACCTTACAAATGTAAAGAGATTCCTTGAGTATAATTGAGGTATAATCCCTAAAGGTCTCCTTTCCGTGCACACGATAACCAGGATGATGATGAAGTGGTGTGACATTCACTGCTTGAGCAAAGAGCTGCATCTCAAATAGCATCACATTCTGTGTTGTGAATATAATGGGAGATATAGGCTGCACAACAGCGAGAGAGAGACAGTGATGGTACAATTGATTTTAGCTGGAAATAGAAAATCTTCGGTGCCCTCTCCTTCATACTGGGGTCTGGATGACTGGCAGTTTTTCTTTTGTTTTGTTTTCAGATGTAATCAGAATATGATGATGGAGCAGGGAAGGCTGTCAAATGGTGAATGCTGATTTTTCATTAATACCTGCTCCAACCATCTCTGCAGGCTGTGTCAGTCAGTGGTGGGGGAAACAACTAATCTCCAAGACCCACATTTTATTAATAGGTCTCATTTCATGAAATAGTGGAATAAAATGACATGCATTCACAGTCTCTAATCGTGGTTTTCCCCAAAGGGTCCACAGTGGAATTTAAGAATATCACATTTAATGGAAATTGGATTACCTTTTAGCTTTCATGTCCTTTCCATGCACGGTTCATTTCATTTAACTGTGTCTCTGATGAAATGGCTGAGAAAATAGTTTTTCTTTCAGTCTTTACAAAGAACAAAACACATAATCATTAAAAAGTCAAGAGGAGGGGAAGTCAAAAGTTTATTCTTCTAAACAGATGTCTCAAAACAATTAAAATGTGCAAAATTCTGCATAATTCAAAAAATTTCATTTGAGAAAATATTTGATAAAGAGATGCTGATGTATGGCAATAAAATGGAAACTAATTCAATGAAATTTGCTCAAGGCTACAGTGAAATTACAAGGGATGATATTTACATGAAAAACAAAAACTTTTCTTTTTCCACATGTCAACCATCTGATTTTTATTTCCTCTAATTCTGTCATACCTGCTCCATTCTGTTACATTGTTGATGTAGTCCTTGCCCTTCAAAGGAAGTTGCTGTTTCTCTGTATGAACTGCTGGCTACTGTAGCATCCCTCCATGCAAACTAAAAGGCTTTGTTGTATGCTATAGGCAGAATTAGGAGGAAAAGCCTAAAATTAAGTTGGTTTATTATCTAAAAACAACGTGCAATCTCGTTTTACCAGATCCCCACCTCCCTGGCCTCTTCCGTGCTTGTTTACTCCACTCAGTGTTGACGAAGAAACAATTTCCAAATCAATTAACTTTGAGAAACAAAATGAGGCCTGAGGTGCTGCAGCACCGGTGGCATTGATGATGAGAGGCGGACAGGCAATTTGCCACTTGTGTGGACTTTAATGGTGCTGTCTAATATCTATAAGGGAGGAATAAGGCTATCTGCATTCCCTGTTAAAGCAGGGAGGTGGGTCAACTTTTAGCAAGCACAATGACATTCAATAGTAGTTTACTGCTTGGGCAATCAAGCATTTAGTGCAACTTCACATCCTACTCGTAACTATCGCTGGCTTACAGGCCATGACTCTCAATAGTAAAACTCAGTGGAAAAACACCTTTAGTCAGGAGAACAACTCCAAACTGTAAGTGTAAAATTATTTTCAGAAATATTTAATGCAAATGTAATATTAGGCAGCCATGAGACATGACATTAAACAGAAGAAACTGTCTCCACCAGTGGCGGATGGCCAATAGAGAGCCATCCACCACTCCCCAGTACAGTACCTTGATTGAGACTTTAAAAAATAATGTAAAACTTCTTTGAAGAGTATATATTTTTAGATGAGCGAGATAAAAGTGAGTTCAATGTATCACCTGCAATAAAATTGTTAATTAAACATGTTCTGTGTTGTCTAAAGTTACCGACTGGTCATGTGTTAAAGCCTTGGGGCGCAGAAATCTTTGCCCATAGACTCTGGTTATAACTTGTACATCTTCAAGATGTACAAGTTATAACATCTTCAGAGATAGATAGAAGCTCCTTGGGGTACAGCTCTCCTGCGCCCAGAGCTGAAAGCAGCTCACTGATGGTGCGTTCCAGGTCTGCTTGGCGGGTTGGAATTTCTAACATCTAACGTCTATAATATAGACTATAACACACCACCACCCGCCATAGTAGCAGTGTACGCTACTGTATCTCAGCAGCAGCAGCAGCAGCAGCTGTCCAACGAATGCCACACACTGGGCCCAGCTACAGTGGTGAGATACTGTAGGAGCTGGGCCTAAATGTGTGGTGTTGGTCTTTTACAATGTCGTTTATCATACGTAGTAGTGCTGTATTGTGCAGCATTGTGGGGAACACACCTTAGAATGGGCACTATATAGCCTAGTCAAGTTTTGTTTGGCATACTGCTCCTCCTGGAGAAAACTCCACCAGCCGCCACTGGTTTCTGCATCTCATGTAAATCACAATTTTATTCACCATGTAGCACTTTTTTTACTTTACTTTACTTATAGTAGGGATATTAGCATTATATTTTGACTGTAATATCATGCAAAGTACAGCTGCCTTTTTCTTTTTAAACAACTGGTTAGATGACGGTGACTGAGTTTGGAGCCAGGCACTTATTGTACTCAAAGCAGCAAGTGAGTAAATGAATAAGCCTGTGTGGTTTACAGTGTGCATTTTGTTTGTTTGTCTTCAATAGTGTTCCTTGTGCTTGCACACTTTATGCTACCATCTGGGTTTATTTTTTGTCCTCAGACATCAGCACACCCACATTTGCAAAAAAAATGCAAACACCTTCATATTCATACAAGGACTCATCTATACACATGAGCAAATGGTTCAGATAAGGTTCTTCTGCTTCAGACTTCACTAATCTATTTTCAAGATGAGGAAAACACGTCTATGTGTGCTGTGAGCTGAGTCGATTGTGGTGACAAACCCACAGAGAATCGTCACCCTGCAGCTCTGTGGAGGGCATCAATCAGCTCATTGTTTTGCTTGCCTGAACTTTACAGTGTTGGTTCACTCTAATTGTTCTTGCTAAACCTACTGCTCTGGCTCTACAGCTGTAATAAACTCAATGCACATCAACCGCCCACTCACAGAGAGAGACAAAGTTAGCTAGCCGCTTGTGGACTCTGTGGAACATTTCACAGCTTGAGAACCTGGTGTTTTTCTCCTGAGTAGGTGGAGACCAAAATGAAGCTAAAATTTCAGGGCAGGAATAATAATAATGCCAGTGATAATTATGCTCATGTTCTACATGCTATGCTGATGATAATCTGTGTTGCAACTATTTGCAAACATGTTAGCCAAATCGAGGCTTTGGCAGTGTACTTTATGCATGAAGCTTTCAAATCATAATTGCAGTGAATGTGAATAAATATAAATTAAACAGGAAATCTGGAAAGCATGAAACATTTGAGCCTTTGGAGATCAACATCATGAGGACACCATGAAATCTCACATTATTTGTTCAGTGTGCTCATAATTTAATTGTATTTATTTTAAGAAAGGTATTGTACAACATTACATCAAGCTTATATTTAATTGTACAAGTATTAAAATATTGACATGACCTCTTTATATTCATGCATAGACTGCAAATGACTGTATACTGTATGCACACTTGAAATGAAAAGTTAATAAAATGATGGCATAATACAAGTGTTAAGGTTAGCATTTAAAAGAGCAATGAAAACAGATCTGTGTTATAAAATACAGCATATTCAATGTGGGTTGACATATGCTCTCCATATTCATAAACACAGCCCTGCAGACTCGAACAAAAGAACAGTAGTTTGCCTCTGGCAGCCGCATTCGTTAAAGTCTGTTTTATACATCATGACTATTTCTTATCATGTCTGCACAGAGCAAAAAAAGGTTTGCCATCCTTCCAGCCACCAGTTCTCCACTGTTTTCTTGTTTTTCCTACTAATTATAGCTGCAGGTGAAAGGACACGTTGAACGGTGAAAGCTCTTTTTGTCCTGACATCTTCACATCTGTTTCTCACTAATGTCGGGCATAGATTGATGCATACACACACATACATACACACCTTGAATAGTGTAGAGGTATATATAGGGAGACTACATCAGGTAGGGTAGAATGGCAGGTCATTAACTGAACCAATGAAACATGCATCCAGGCTCTGCTGCTCTGACCTGCCTTGGCAGACAGCAGTGTTATCACATACTCTATCGCTCAACCTTGCTAAGACCATCTGGGGATTGCATGCATGTGTAGGTGAGCGCGTGTGTGGGATAATGTGTGTATGGGTATTTGTTTGTGTGCCGTAAGGTTGGCCTTAAGGCACACGCACACACACACTTACCTTGGCTGGTGACTGTGGATATGAAAGGCCAGGGTTGAAGTGTTGATCTTGACCTTGGTGGTTCTCAGTTGAGTTTCATCATGGACAATCCTCTGTGTTTCTGACCTTGTGCTTGTGAATGCTGCAGATCAGAGTAAAATTTAAGATGATAAGAAATTCTGTGAGTAATGGGATGCCATCATTGGTTCAGCAAAAGACAAGGTCGAAATCCACAATCCTTGTTCTGTGAACAAAAAACAACCTTAAGTTTAGTTATTGATCATTTTGCTACAGAGTCACTTTGACCGAGGCCAGAATGAGATTTGTGGATCCTCCTCCTGAATGAATCCCTGAATAAAAGCGCCATTTTTGATCTTCATCAGGCTGATTTGATCTAAGTCCCAAGAGTTAGAGTGAAAGGAACATGTATAAAGAAATGTTTTACAGACCAGCAAGGGGGCCTTTTGAGTTGCCTTTTAGTCAGCACTATGGCAATTTTAAGCCTTTATTAGTGATGTTCAACCCAACACAGATCTTCACTTCCATAGAAACATCACAGATAAAAGTGTAAGGCAGCTGATTCCAGTATGCAGGTGCTTTTCTACTAATTCATGTTATTTTTTTATGTTTTATTTTTCACTTTCTCTCAGCTTGTCCTCTGCTGTTGCTGTCCATGGTGCTGAACTTGTATCCGCTGCCCTGGTGGGGATTCTCACTCCCTACTCCTCTATATTCTGTGCTGACTCAACATGCACATGAACATGTTTGACCTATTTACTTTATAGTCAGGACGGGGCTACCGTTAGAAAGGGCACAGGATCACTATTTATGTATATTATGCAGGTCAGAAAGTCAGCGTTAAACAACATAACCATATCAGAGTAAACCACACCTGCTGTGTTCTGGCTTCATTTTAATCAGGTTATGAGCTTCATTAACATCTATTAATGAATGAATGTGTAATAAAGGATAAAGAAACAGGGCTGAAGAAGAGTGGTATATGAAGGAAAAGGAAAACCCAGTGAAAAAAAAGGATAATAGGATACCAGCTGTTAAAGTCTTATTTCCCTGCACTGTCTGTGACGAAGCACAACTTTGAAGATGATGGTGCTGACCTGCCATTCAGAATAAAATAGTCTCTTTAGTACTTGGAGAGACTTTGAGAAGAATGAGATTTTGGTTATAGTTATTAAGATGGAAAATTGGTATTCTTGAGTCTGAGGAGCGGTGTAAAGCTGCACGGTGAGAGTTCAATTCAGGATAAGTTGTTTTCATAACTATTTTCAGCTCACGTTTTAAAGGACAGAACATTCAATTCATCAAGCTACGACCTTTTCTAAACACATCGCTGATTCGAGTGGTTAGGTTTGTGCTACACCTGATCACACTGGAAAAATACCACACCAAACAAATTGATGGGATTAAACAGATTGCTTTCTCAGTCTCCGAAACTGAAAATAAATCTCAATTTCCGCCACTTAGGTGAAATAGAAAAACAAGATTTAATATATTGTTACTTTTATATCCCGCCGTTTATCTTTGATCACCTGCCAAAAAATATTGTTTGGTATCTACTGACTATAAATATTTGTATTTATATGCTGATACACAAAGAACAACAAATATTCAAGCTAAACATAGGCAGCAGAACAGCAGCGTAGATACTTTTGCACCTGCCTCTGATTGAAAGGAAAGAGAAATAAAACTCACTGCATGAAATTGTCTCTAAATGCAAAAGCAATCATCAATTATTTCATAATTGCCTTTTCGTGCTGTTCTGATCACAATAGAATAACGTGTACCACTGTGTGCATACATTAAACTGGAATTACCATTAGAGCAGTGGCTCATCACCAGGTAAAGTGTTAATTACAGCAGAATGAAAGAAATGCTCCCAGGGGCCACAGCTGAATGGAACTTCATGGAGTGAATTAGTAGGCTTGATAGAGGATTCATTTTCTCTCCATTTTGCACATACTTCCATGGACACACACTAACTCACACAGAAATGCACACACACAGTCTGGGCCCATCCGCCTGTGTTCACGTGTAACTGTGTGTGTGTGTGTCCTTGCAGTCACAGCTGTCACGACGCTCAGGCTTCACCCCAGCCGACCCTTTGCTTTCGGGCCATTGTGTGCTCCTTTTCAATTTCAGTCCGCCCCGCGGTGGATACAAGCCATTTTGGAAACTGCTGAGTGTATCGAACTTTTCTGCATGGCTACCGAGGAAGAAAAATCAGCTCATCAGAAAAAGCTCTCTGGGGCTTCCAGACAGGCTGAGACAAGGATTGGTCAATTTACACCTTGAGAAGGTGTTTCACACTCGTGTTGCACTTCTGTCTCTGCAGGGTGTCTCTGCGGTGTGAGCGTTTACTCGGGGTAAATTACTCTATTAAGAAGGTGGAAAAGCCATTTCAATTTTAGGTGATATGACTTTATTGTTGACCATCTCTTGAGCAACTCTTTGGTCATTACGGTTTGCCTTTTTGATGTTAGCCTATAGATTTTTTTTTTTACCTGTGCTGGTGGTGTGGCTCTGGGAATGCAACCTGTCAGTCAATCCATCTCTTCAGTTCAGGATTTAATATCTCAACCACTATTGGATGGATTACCATGGAATTCTGTTGTGGCCCCTAGATGAGTTTAGTGACCCCAGGCTTTTCCTACAGCTCTACCTGCAGGCAGGGTTGGGCTTGTTTCTTTCCCCAAAAAGTAATTGTGTTAGAGTACATTATAGGGATGCACCGATATGAAAATTTTGGCCGATACCGATATCCGATATGATTTTTTGTTATGGCCGATAACCGATATTTACCGATATTGATATGTGTTGGGGTTTTTTTAAGTTTCTGAGATGATACATTTTTGTACAGACTGAAAATCATGCAAACAGAATTTTTGAATGTCTTCCTTTAAAATGTAATTGTTACAGTTAGAGTTTTGCACATTATATTATATTATATTACCGATACTTCCCGTCTCATTTAATGTCGATATATTGTGCATCCCTAATTATGTTATATTATATAAAAGTAACTAAGCTTCCCCGTGTCATTGCGGAGTCGAAGCAGGCCGGCGTTCCAGTAGCATTGTTCCTAACCTGCCTGCTGAGTGTATATATTTTAACATTTATATTTTGCTATTGACTGTGTAAAAGGTAATTTTTCTTTGTTTCTCGGTGTGTTACTCTGTAATAAAGTTCACTCAGTGGAGGTTGTTTGCAAAGCGAAGGCTGGTCTGAGTCACTTTTCCATTTTAATCAGTTCAGCCGCTGAAACTATTACCACAGATTTGCTCTTTCATCACTGTTTGCTTTTCTCTCTTCCTCATACAGCTGTTCCTTGTCTGTTCCTATCTTCCACTGTAGATCACCCATTTCTACCCCCAGCTGCTTCGTGATTACATTTTCACTCATAACCCTCCCACATCCCTGCGCCCCAAACACACACACACACACACATCCATCTCCCTTTTCCCATGCCTATCTTAGATTTTGATTTGGGTTTGGCCGGGGCATGTTTGCTCTCTTCCTTATACTCGGCAGCCAATATAAAAACAGAACTGCATGGTTGATTATTGTTTGCAAGATGGTGTGTGTAGGAAGACAGGGTAAAGAAAAAGAGAGAGGCAGAGGTGGGGATGCGGAGATTGCGAGGATTTATTTTATAGACAGTACTTCCTGGTGGGACCTGTGGTGTTCAGCCTTTCTGTGGCTGCTGGGGATGGGGGGGGTTCATGATCCCACTGTGCTGCTCCAGTCTGAATGAGTGTTTCACCTCATTCATCCATTCAACAGCCTTTCACTTGTTCCCCATCGAGCCAGTTCCCTTACTGCAGCATCAGACGGAGTGCACCCTATGATTTTTGCAGGAGTTTCAGATATCACTGACAGCAAAAGGTCTCCAGACGTGTTTGAGTGACGTGAGAAGTCCATTTATGTATGTTGGCCGGGAAAGAGAGCTCAGAGTGTCAGATCAAGCATGTCAGATTTCAGAAGCAGAGCAGAGGTTTGAGAGGTTAGTTGTAAATCGAACAATTTATAGAAAAGTCAGATAAATTGGGAATTGTGTTACAAGTCCTTTAAAAAAAAGTTTTCTGTGTTTTATTGTGTGCAATGATGCAATGTTGTGAATAAAATTGGGATGGAAAGCTAAAAACAATAATGTCTAGACTGTCGTCGTGAGTTTTTCTGTTTTGTGCTCATTTGTTTAGAAAAGCAATATCTTCAGCCAAATTGAAATCTGAGTTTTCAGACCCACTGCCTTTCTCCTCAGTTGCAATTTTTTTCCCCCCGACAATCATGAAAATTATCTCTTTGAAAAGATGAACTGTATCAGAACAGTGAGCAAAAGCAACCGCGCCAACCCATTTTCTCCCTCTTTTCTTCACGGAGGATGACCTTTTGCTAGGCTTCGGCCAACTCCAGAACCGTTCAGGCAAAGAGTGGTCCGGTGGGGCCGCTGTCTGTTTCTGTGTGTCTGCCATAGTGCTGTTGCCCTTTTCGCCTACAATTGCACTTCCATTTGAAGCAACTGATTGCTGTGGCCGTGCCCAAGGGGTCCTGGGGAAGAGACATTCAAAGCCGTGCCCTTCTGCTCATTTTACGGCCCACAGACCGTGGCACCGTTGGGCGGTCTCCTGCGCCAACTAGAATTGGACACCGCAGTCCTATGAATCAAACTCTGCCATCTCTTTTGACCAGGTAATGAGAACCAAAGCAACGCAGCGTGAGCCCCGAGATTACACAACAGGTTTTACGATTGTTTATCAGGGAGGAAGCAGGAAGCATTTCAGAATGATACTGTAAATCTGGCTGAACTAAGCTCGTGTAGACAACCACTTTATATGAAGCAACTTCTTTTTCTGTTTTCGCTTTTTGTCATGGGCTTTGTGCTTATCTCACCGAGCTGGTAGAGGAGGAAGAGCAGAGAGATAAAGGTGTGAGGACATCGCTTCAAGCTGTGGAAAAACAAAGAGCAAAATCATACAGTGAAGAAAAAAAAAACATAATTACTGTGACTACTGTGAAAAAACATAATTGGTTTCCATCCTTGTGGTTATCTCACATGTAGATGGATGCCAAGATTTACTGAGAGGCTGGCCTACGTGTCTGCAATCGTGGATACACAGACAGAAAGACGGAGCAAAGAAGTGAAAGATTTAACTAGTGTTTGCTCTGTGGGAGCTCTGTGCTAAAGTCCTTGTCTTTCTGAGGCTTTGCGTGAGACTCCAGAAGTCTTTGGGACATGCTAGATTTAAATATGATCTGGGATCGCTTGTTACCCCTTGTGGTAAAGGACGCGATGTCCTGAAGAGAAAGAGAGGGAGACAGAGACAGAGGGAAGATAAAAGGCGGAAGAGCAAATGGAAGATTAGAGTGGCAGAGAGAAAATCTGAGAGAGCTGGAAAAGGGGAAAAAAAAGTGGAAAAGTTGAAAGAGAAAGATAACAGTCAATAGAATATTCATGAACGTTGCCTCATATTCATTCATGCTCTGCTGCTGGTGATGATGGGACCTTGACACCAGAGCCCCTGCTTTCTGATAAGCATGCGTTCATGTGCTCCCACCCACCCCATAGTTCCCCCATGGCCCCGGCATCCCGGCCACACTGCACCGTGCTAATCCTCAACCTCCGCTTGGATCCCCGGCTATAGGGACCCGAGCCGTCTTCTTCCCCAAAAGCCTCGGAGGCTCCTGAGCCGCACTACTTATGTGTGTAATATGATCAGGCTGGAGCAGAGCCCTCCACCACTGAGGACAGCTTGCAGTGGAGATAATTTTGACTGAAGGGGAGTCACATTTCTCACTCTTACATGACTGCCTGGGTGAGGGTGCACATGCAAAGGAGCTACACACACACCAGAGGAAACCATGACCGAAGCATGTGTGTCATGTATGAGTACTCACTGCAGGGGCTGAGATGTTTCTTTTCTTCATTGTTTGTTTTGTTGTGCTTATCCCGCTTTGTGAGCAGGGCTTGGCTGGTGGGCGTCTTTGTGTGTATCTGTGTAGTTGTGAAGATTTTTCTCCAACTTAATTCACCTTGGACTTGACTTTTGACCGCATCCACTTTCCTTGGCCTCATGTTATTTCGCTTATAAAGCTTATAAAGCTGAAATATTCACATATTCAGGTGGTCTTAGCCTCCAAACATGAGCCCATCTCTTGAATTGTACCGGGGGCAGAGCTGCTTGTTAATACAAAAAAATAAACATAGAAAAGAGACGGAAAACATCATCTGAAGATATTTCTACTTTGCTCGTGTCATTGGTGGAGACGCAGGCTGAAAGAGAGGTGCTGCAGTATGCAAGACACAGTATCGCATAAAACAGCGCACATGCACCATGAGTTCAAGGATATTACACAGCACACAATAAAATGTCTAACACTAGACTCATTTTACTCTCGTAAGAGATTTTTTTTGCAAGAAGTAGCACATAAAACATACTGACATAAGCACAGCCACGTAGCGCAGATCTATTAAATGAAACCACTGGTCTGGGTAAAATAAGGGAGGTAGTGTTGAAGAATGACCAAAAATTGTTAGTTTCTCTTAATTTATAATAATATTTTTTTCCTTGGGGACGTTGAAGTGGGAGGCAGCCTCCCCCCAGTGCCAGAGTGTTATTCAGTCAGTTTTATGCAGTGAGGTGAAAGTGAAGGTCTGAGTGGTGGTGGTAGTGGTCTGTGTAGCACATCGGGCAGCCATACAGTAGAAGAGACTTGGAATTACTGGTTGGTATTTTTATGAACTCTAACTTTAACCAAGTCATGCAGCTGCTCAGCCTTATCATGTATTTGGCTTAAAGTAAAAAAGAAAAAAAGAAATCTTCTGCCGTAATTGAGATACAGTAAAACCTTTCAAAGCACATGAGGATTTCTGACCAATTTCACACTTTTCAGTGAGTGTGTATTGCGTCAGCCAGAGTGAGTGACATTATCGATGCTACTGCACCTTTTCTCTTGAAACTGAAGCTACAAATGGCACTCTACACTCACAATTCTGGCCACAGTTTGCAGCCACACTTGTCCTCTGGCTCAAAATGTGGTCAAAAAAGCACAGAGACTTGGAGAATAATTTAAAATATTGTTTATGTGCATCCTGGCAGCTCTCTACTCCCATTTAGCCTAGTTCATTTTTTTCAGAGCAGAGCACAGTAGGAGCTACAGTTTGTAACTCACTGGAAATGGCATTATACTTTGTTTAAATTCATTACACTGCACACAGAAGTCTTCTACTTCTACTTCTGGCTTAGTTTCGCCATTTTGCCAGGTTTTCAGCTATCATTGTATAATCTCAGATTCAGCACGGTATGAAACCTTGATCAGCAAAGTATTGCTATAGTCCAGTGGTAAATTGGCCGCTTGGAAACCCCAAGGTCACTGGTTTGAATCCTGCCTGCACAACCTTGATAGGGCATCTTTCCTACTGTATCGCTCTGTTTCTCTCTTGGTTTAGCGCCACACTGGATTCAACTTGTAAAATTTTCACAACACTTTCTACTATTCAGTTATCATCGGACAGTCTTTGGTTTTCTATCATGGTATAAAACGCAGTGTGTTTCAGGTTCTCTTTGTTTGAGAGGTTAGCTCGCTGCGTTGACAGTCAAGAGGATATACATGTGTGTGTGTAATATAGTGCGTATATAATGAAAAATAAATCTGTGTATCTGTGCGCAGTAGGCTCACACAGGTGCATGTGACACACCTACAGCTAGCATTATTTCTTCCACGCGGGCACAGAGCCACTAAGTGCATCTAGTTAGGTCTCTGCAGAATCCAGGAAACAGAATTACCCCCCCAAAAATGTGTTCTGGATGTCATGTTTAAAAAATAATGAAGGGTGCACATGCAAAGGGGTGTGTGTGAAAGAACCTCTCACCAGTGCTGCCTGGACAGTGTGATTCAGTCTGTTGGATAACAAATCAGATTGTCTGTGGGGCCCTCATTTCAGCCCAGGTCTCCTCAAGTGTGTGCATATTGGAAACAATTTGCAGGACGTGCAGTGTCAACATTCAAACTAACAGAGGAAGCCGGTGTGTCTTTTACGCAGCGCGCTGAGAGGAAAGGTGTGGAGAGCTGGGTGGCGGGGGGCTGCGCAACAGACTGAGATTAACAGACCTGAAATTATCGTGTGCCATGTTTATGAATGACAATCGTTCCTTGCAGGTGATTTGGTTGATCAAATCAGTGTATTTCCACAACTAATTGAAAGTTGTGTTTGTGCTTCATCAAGCAATCCAAAAAAGTTGAAATATGCAGTAGCCTAAAAGTCTGGTGTTGTAACCTGGCAGCACAATTAGTCGAAGCACGTCCCCTTCAGACTGCCACAAAGATCATAGGGGAAAAAGAACATCATTACCATCATTCCTTATGTGAAATATGTGCTTAGGGAGGCACCATAGAGTCTGCATGACCCATACTGAATGCAGACGTGGAGATACTGCCCTCAGGCCAATTGTTCAGGATGCCAAGAGCTCATTCACTCCACCTTCCAACAAGATATTAAAAAATAAGTAAGTTACACCACCTGATGTATGATGTTGTTATTGAAACACAGCTTTTTATATTTAGCTTTATCAGAGGAATATCACCCTGACTCACATTCAACATCAGAGCCTATAGGCACATTTTCAAAAATTGATGTACTTCAGTAGTGTATTGAGGTACAGTACTGTATGAGAGTGTTTTGGTGCATTTAAATACACCTTACCTTACATCAGACTGTAAACCAGAGATACACAAATCACTGAACTGAACACAGACAGACTGACAGTGAACATAATCAATAGTTTTGCCAAAACAGCCAATTTTGATTCCTGTCTAGCAATAGGGTTACACCATCCCATCACTGATTTCAACCAGTTCTGAGTTTGTTGTTGCAATTATTTCACATAGTATGTAGTAGAATCACGGTTTCCGGAACTCACAACTAATAATACAGTGTTGTGCGAGCCCAATTTAAAGGCATGCCTAGGTGAAGAGATATTCCTTCAATGACATCTGTGGCTCAGTCCTTTTTATAACACACCATCCTATTCAGTATCACTCTCTGTTATTCCCATTTCCTGGGCTGACTGACTCTGTCGTTCACCATTCATTCAGTTCCTCTCTGCTTTCTCTGCTGCCAGCAACATCCATGCTGCTTTATGTACACATGTAACCATGGTGACTGGCAAATAGAGCTGTATCGCACCATTCAAGTTTTGTGGTGGTGACGTTATTTGCTGCCTCTGAGATAGATGCCACACAGTGTCACATTTAAAGTCAGATCTGTGAAACAGGCTTTGTTACACCGTCATATTTGATACTATCTGTTGTAACTGTATATTCTGGTGGATCATTTTTGAAGTCTCAGGAAAAGTACCTATTTCAGACTATTGATGTGCTTTCTGTACATGCAGCATATTAAGAAGATCTGTTCTTGTTGCTCTTGATCCTACTCCCACACAACTACCTTCAGCCTGCTAAATTTGCATGTATCCGAAGGAATGACGAGCAGATACATTAATCTATTTTGTTTTGATCTGCAAGTTTTATTTTGAAAAATTCCTCATATGCCATAATCTTTCCACTTACATAGGTTTGAGTCTTACACAAACCCGAATAGATTATGTTTGCGGAGAATGATTAAAGCATGTAGATATTTCATTTAACTGTCTGATGATGAAGTACCTGCAGTGTGTGTGTTCTTTTATGCATCAGGCCTGTGCAGGTACAATCTATTCCTCCCATTACTGTCTGAGATTCATCCATAATAGTCATGACCTGCTCTGAATCTCCAGCATATTCATGGCTGGAAAACTGATGAGCTGCGGTTCAGTGTTTCGTAGAGATGATAGTTTTAGGCTTGTGGGTTTCATAAAATTACACTTCTGATGAACAAATGCTGAAAGACTCCCACCTCACTACACTCTCCAGGATGTTCTTGGACACACTTTTGCTATGGGCTAAACGCTAACATCAGTATGCTAAATGCCAACACTGACAATACTAAATGCTGATATTTGACCAGAGATGGAAAGTAACAATTTATGTTTACTAACTTTACTATAATTGAGTAGGTTTTTGTGTACTTGCACTTTTTAAAGAAATTCTAAAAATGCATAATTTTACCCTTTTTGGGGGGGCGTTGTGCTCTGTTACATTTTAAATAACATCTGTCACAGAGTAAAAAAATGTTGGCCTAATTAAAAAAAACAACAACAAAAAAACATAAAAACTTGAAGTGGAAAACTTGCACACCGTTATCTACGGCAGTGATTTTAATCACAAGAAGGGTGTCGACTATGGGGTTACATGTACCATCTGTCCCTTGAAATACAGACATGCTCCGTTTGTGAGGATTACTGTAAATAGTGGATCCTGTTTTGAATCAACAGGGGATGAGTTCCAAGTTGTATTGAATGCAGCATTATGCATTCATGCAATGCTCCTTCACCTCTTATCCTTTTTGCACTACACAGGAAAAAACCCCAACCCCTTTTTCTAACAAAGTAACTAAATAACAAATTGTCAGAATGAATTTTAAACAATATTTTTTTTAGTAGTAGAAAAAGTAGTAGTAGTTTTGCATGAGTAGAATATTTCAGTACTCTTTCCACCTCTGTATTTAACTATATATATAATGCTAGTAAAACCAATAATCCCTTTGTTCAGCTTTTATTATTATTAATATTCTCAGTTTGTGAAGGATTTTTCCTCTGCTAACATGACTAAAACATTCAACATTTCCTTTACTACATTATTGAATAGGCCTCTTACTTTATCAATCACAGTTTTACATTCTTAGAATGAAATAACAACACATAATGTCTGAACAGTTATACAGTATGTGTGTGTAAGTGTTTCTGTTTTTGTTAGATTTTCTTTCTAATTGCCTTAGACATTTATTGAAGTTATTAAATTTGGTAGGTACTTCATCACTTATGGGTAAAAATGAATTTAGTCTCATAATGTTTAGAAAAATTCCCCTAAAACTCAATTTGCTGGCTCAGAGTTTTCCTGGAAAACAGGGATCAATTTTTTAAAATCTAATCTGCAGCTGTGGGTCACAGACGAATGTCGCACACATCTATCCCGGGAATTATCTCTTACACACAAAAAACAGAATGAGAGAGCCAAATACGTAATGCATCTAGTTAGTGCATTGCACAGTTTAATCCTCAATTCCAGCTCACAATATCAATAACATTCTGGAAAAAAAAGTAATAATTGCAGGCTTTCTGTCCAGTTGACTTATCGCTGATTGCAAAGGGCTCAGCTGAGATTACAGCCTGTGGCACAGATGTAATTGATTTGCTGTGCACCTGCAAACATCCACCACCACCACCACCAAGCCCAAGCCTGTGGGTCGCTTTATTAATTTATCAAAGTCAGATGTCAGAGAAAGGTTTCCCAGGCTAAAAACCTACGTGTAGTATGTCACCTTTTATAGCAACCTCATGTGACTCCTCAGCGTCGTCGCGCGTCTGAGCTGTCAGAGATTTCACCCTCATTTAAGCTGCATATTTGACAGGAGCCGTGCTCTCACTCATCATCTGTCTCCCTCAATAAAGTTCATGTGATCGCGCACAAACCGTCCTATTGCTTCTGTGGCTGATTAGAGAGGCATCAAAGTCTCAGCCTTTGGCTTTGAATACTTCACACGTCAGCTTACATGCAAGTTGTATTGAGTAATAACCCCATCTTAAACAGCCCTCCTCAATTTAACATGGACCCTTACCAACAACAACCTCTTTTGGAAATATAATCTCTTTAAGTCCAACCCAATTAATTTTACTTTTTAAACTTTGTAGAAACTTTCCAGCTAGTTTGTATTCCAACTCTATTCATTAACCGGATGGAGTGGTTTGAAAACAATCTTCTTTTAATTGTCCGTGTTTGATTCCTACCAAAGCAGGGGCTGTAATTAAAAGAGAAACAGATAGAGGAAGAGATACATTGAGAGTTAAATGGCAAAAGTGATCTTCAAAGTGTCCAAAAGAAGGAGAGGAAGCGCAGGCTTGGAAATGACTCCCAGGTCTCGTAGCTCTTCAACACTAATTTGTTTGTTCAAAGATACACCGTGATATCTGGTGTTCTAACATGAAATTTATGCACATAATTCAATATTAATGTTTACAGAAATATTATAGGGGAAGTAATTCACCCAGCCTGAGAGCTTGTCAACAGGGCAACAAAACAACAACATCAAAAATGTTGTTTCTCTCGCCTGCAGCCTGGAAATAATCCATCATCAAAACTTTTCCACTGGGATGGAGCAGTGTGATGCTGCCTGAGATCATCGAGTCCTGAACACATACTGTGTACTGAAAGTATCACAACAATTTAATAATAATATAATGTAAAATATATCCTCTACAACCATTTTTAAATCCTCTGTTATCTTTATGTTTTGCAGCAGAAACTTCACATAATGCAGCTTTAAATCTCACATCTCTATCATCAGGCAGTGAGTCACAAGCCCAAGGTCCATTTTCTATGTTCTACAGATAACCATGTTCACTCAGTGACGATATCCCGTTACATATATTTCTGCTCGCCACCATGAAAGCAGCATTATCTCCCCGCTGACCCACGGGCTGACCTGCACTGTTAACGGGTTATGCTGAAAAAGTGCTGAGTGGCCGTTTCCCACAAATGGGATTTTCTTATCTCCAGTTTGAGGGTATTCTGTCATCAGCAATAGATGACTCCCTCCGTTTTTGCTCTGTAATTAATTCCATCTTCTTCCTCTTTGCTTCACATTCTTCCACTCTGACAGGTGAAGCAGATAAAGTGGTGTGAGGCTGCGATGCCGTGGAGCATCTCAACTTCACAGGGATAGATGATGTAAATTCAACAAGCATCGGATGATGTCTTAAAAAGCCAAGGAAGGAGCAGAAATGAGGATTATAGATAAAAATCCAAATTTGATTTCAGCATTAAAAATTGATACACACATTCAATTATTTAACATGCAAATGAGGGAGATAATTTTTAAATGTGTAAAGAGCCTCTGCAGTGCTATCAGCTCAGCTGATTTATGCTCACATGCTAATCACTAATCTGTTGTAATGTAACATTTGCATAAACTACACTTATAAACTACAACACACACAGTTCTAGGCCTCAGTATGGTTGCCTGCTGATGAAGTGTGTGGGCCCTGTGCCAGCCGAGGGCCATCTCATTATCTCCACTTCCACGAATGCTGTGGAACCGGCGAGAAACGTCATAGCATTGGCACCAGCTGTGAGTGACAGGTGGAGTCAGGACACGCTCTGCACCGGCACCAGCGTTCAGCACAGAATGGATGGCAGTGTAAGCCGCAGTAAGAGTCAATTTTTCTTCCTCAGAACTCAACATTTTCTGACAACAAGGACATTTACAATCCATCAGTTCTGGGAAATATTCATCGGAAAAGGAGAAATGATTTGAGACTTTATTTATTTAAGAACAGACCGGAAACCTTGAGGATGGATGAAGTTTTACACAGAAGGATGTGTGTTTTTGAATGCCAGGTGCAAGGGCCAAAAAAAAAAAAAAAAGACAGAGTAGCCAAAGAGCACTTTAATAGTCTTGATAATTCTGTTCTTCCCTCTCTCATGTCCTTGGCAGTGTTGCGGTTCGTCACATTGACGCTGCTCTTGGTCAATCAAGGTAATCAGTGACTTATTGCAGACCACACCTTGCACATTTCTCAACTCTTTAATGATGCGTGCATGCACCTGCCAACAGACAGAGAGAGAAGAGTGAAATATCATCCCTCTCTTTTTCTGACCTCCTCCCAAGCCCTCGCTCTTTTAACTCCCCATCTCCACCCATCCATTAACGCCACCCCTATTCTCCTCTGCTTTGTAATGTTGACTGGGTGCAATATCGTTTCTCTCCTCCTTGACATTGATTCCCCTGATTTAAATCATCCAACTCATGACACAAATTACCTGTAATTTACAGCCACCCCTCCATTTCACTCATAATATGCTCCAGTGAGAATTCAATGTTCCTTCTGTCTCTTTCTTTTCCCCCCTCTCTCTGTTCCTCCTGCTCTTTGTTCTCCTCACACCCAATTTTTTTCTCTCTCTCAGTCTCCTTGCACTTGTACCTTTACTGCATCGCGATTTATGGCCCTGGCTCCTCCTTGTATCAAAAAGAAAGCCTATGCAAGCATAGAGTGAACTCGACCACCCTCCTTTTGAATGGGCGCAAGGATGTAAAGCTGAAAATGAAGTGTCAGCCCTGCCACTTAAATAGACAAAGGCTGGATCCATCAATACTCAGCAAAAGATAATGTTGGCATACATCACAAGAAAGGCCTATTTTACTGTAATACCCAACATATTTGTTCATCCTTTTTCTTTTTACACATGCAATAAATCGATCACCAGCTTCGTCTTAAAGGCTCAACAGGAGAGAAAATGTTTTAACTCGACTCTTGCTGAAGGATGTTGTCAAGTTTTAGGGGGAAAGGTTTTTTTTTTGTCTTTTTTTTGTTGAAAAGTTAAAAGCAATTTCCTGGTTGATTCAACATGTGACAGCATAAATCCTGACTATTGTTTCCCCCCTGTGAGAAGGAAATTTAAGAGAGAGATTTAAGAGCGCATCAAAAAACATCACATCAGGGCCATTTAATCTGAAATTTGGGACTCACCCAGACAGAAAGGCGGGGTTGGACTGTGTCACAAACCAGTGAGTGGAAAATGTCCTTTGTCGCTTTAGTGTCTGCAGGTAGGAGCCTTGCAGATGTGGCTCTTCAAGAATTGAGGCTCCAATCACCTCTGAAATGGAATTATGGAGCACTTCACAGCTCAGTGGCATCTGAACGCTCTCAGCAGTATATGCTATGAAGGGGACGGGGCGCAGACAGCTAGAAAATGATACAGACAAAAAGAAACTGAAGCAATGGCATGCACATTACCTGCTACCTTTCCAACCCCCTGCTTTTCTGTTTGCTGTTCAAACAGTCTGTTTTCCCGTTCTTTGTCTTTTTCTATTTTTTGCTCTCACCAAATTGCAGCAGGCCTATTTCAAGTCTGGATTGCAATCGAGACCTTATGGACTTATGGTGTTGACAGACTGCTGAGGGAGATGAGTGCAGATATCTTGGGAAGGAAGAGAAAAACTTGTGGGATGAATAAGGATTTATTTGGCTCAATAAAATACACTTTTCTTGTCTGAAAGTGTTCCTGCACCTGTTTGACTGACTGTAGAAATTCTTAAAAAAAAAAAAAAGGCAAATTCTCTGACCTTCAAGCGCTGATTAAAAGGGTATGTGTCTCCTAGGAGAGTAAAAAAAGTCACAGATGGAGACACAGCAAAGATGGTGAGATATGATCAAAGACGATCAGAAGATGAGGGAGACAGCTCAGTTTAAGAAACTATCAGCGTTACAGAATGGGTGCAGTACACTGAAGCCAACAGACGCATTTAAATGTTAATGACATTTGGAAACATTGCCCAGTTTGGCTCATAAAGTCCCAAAAAAAGCAGTCTGTAAAGAATGTAACACAATCATATTAAAGTCGTGTGTGGATAGAGATTTTCCAGTAAATAAAAGGTTGACATTTCTAATTTCATTTTGTGTTGACCTGCAGTTTCCTGCCAAACAACATAATGAAGAAAATAGACAAAGGACAGCACATAACAATGCAAGACAATTCAAGACAACAGAGGTATTATAACTACAGAAACTGAAACAGCTTCCTCATTAAAATTTCATTTGAATGACATCATACTCTTGGCCCTTTTGTTTTTCATGATTTCCTTCATGATTTCTTGTTTTTGACCTATAAGTTCATTAAAGTTGATTTGATGCATAGTTCAGTAGTTAGTCACATCACAGTGATGGGTATTCACAAGTCAATAGCTGGCAGACTTGCACTTTCATTGCACTTAAAGTATGGCAGCAATACTACACATCAGGATTTCACCTTTTACATCTGACAACTCAAATAGCTTTCTGCCTGAATAGTACTTGATTGAATTGCTGATGTGTGTGTATGTGTGTGTATGATGAGGTCGGAATGAAAAGTGGAATGATAGAGTTGGGGTGTTTATTGTTATTGTGAGACTTGGTTTTCATCACATACACACACACTCTCTCACACACAAACACAACTTTAATCTCCATCGTACATTTCAACTCCAGCCTCATATTGTTATGCTTTACAACCGACAATCAAGCCCTGTGGAGAGCCGGGGCCGGCCTCAGCGCTGAGGGGATTAGACTCGCTGGCCAATTTAAGTTTTTAGTATTCTACTGTCGTGGTTAAAGGTAACAGCTCAGTGTCAATGTAATTTGTGTTCCCCATTTCTACTATACCTGCTTTCAAATGAGCTATCATACTTTTCCCTTAACTCATTTGTAAAGCCATTCATAGTGTAGCTCGTAATCTTTCAGTCTTAAGAAAAGCCACTGTTGTGCTCCCATCTACTTTCATCTCTCTGTCTTTTCTCTTTGCTTGCAGCTAAGCGTCCTCCAGCCTATTCTGCAAGAGGAGGATGGAGAAGTCAACAAGCCTCCTCCTCAGATTTGACTGATCTGAACTCCACATCCCAACCACCTGCTCCAGCTGCTCTTCACTTTGCTCCTGAATTACTCCACAAGGAGGTTTTAATTACCCAGTGTCATGGATTCTCTCAGGAAAAGGCATGTGGTGACCCATCAGGAGGACTCGGCGAGTGGCGAGAGGGTGAGTGAGGTATGAGGAAATTGGGGTTATGGGGGTGTCATCCATGCCGATGAGCTGAAACGTCCAGGTGCTGCGGATGCAGGGCCCCATGGCGCGGCTCCGTAGAGATGCAACATGCAAAGGTGAGGGGAGGGGAAGGTATGGAGCTTTCCAATCTTCTGAATATGATTGGATGTGACTAGTCAGCTGGTTGCCATGCAGCTGGTGAAAAATGGAGTGATTGTAACGCATGAGAGAAACAGCTGATGCCAACTGCAAACCACTGCTGTGAAAAAAAAATGGATCTCCAAAATATCAACTTTTCATTAGCTGAGAAAAAACAGCTCTGGTTTTATCTTTGTGACAGTGAATGTTTCTGAATAGCCCAAGGGCTTTATGAATTTCTAATTCAGTGTTAGAAAATGGAATATTTTCTTCAGTCTATGGTGCAAAAGGAAATTAATGTCATGCTTCATTAACGCTACCTGATTAGAGACCTTTGAAATGACCCACAGCTTCAGTTGTTCAAGTAAGTTTGGTGTTGTGTGGATCTGAGGTAAAAGTGATCAGAAATTCAGAAATGATACAGATTCAGAAACACATAGGAAACTACAAAGCAAGCAGAAACATGCTGCAAAAAACACATTACTTTTTCTTAATGTCGCCCCATCTTTTGTTTTGCATACTCTCTCATTGGTTTGAAGTCCAAGGTCAAAGGTCAAAGGTATGGTTGAGGTTTACTGTCTCTACAGTCAACTCTTTTCTTTTATAGGAAATATGTTGTGCCGTTGCAGTGCATCTCCCCTTGTCGCCTGCTGTAGTCACATCTTAGTAAGCAGGAATAGGAATGGAAATGTCATCTTCCTGCAGAGCCAGCGAGCTACCTGGCTCTATATATGAAATATTGTGACAGAAAATCAATCTGATGTTATTTTAATCATCAATTCATTGTTTTAGTCATACTTCTAAAGCAAATAAACCATTTGGGTGTTATTTAAAGCAGTACCAAAAAGAAAATTGAATGTGAGCCCACTCTGGGTCATAAAATTAGTCTAATAACTCGTCTATCAGACGATGTAGTTTGTGCAAAATTCTATTTTAGATAATGCAGGTGCACGGATTATACGTCAGCCTGTACACGATTCATCAGCCACTGATATTGGATCTGTCATCCGTCTTTCAAACGTCTAGACACGCACACACACATGGAGCTCGGTCTCGCCCCAAACTTTGAATATCCCGCCCGCTTGATAACGACCAATCAAATTTGTTTTCCTTACTTGGGTAAACTCGTGAGTCATGTTGCAGCTTGTGTTGCAGCTCGTGACAACTTGGCGCGACAAACAGGACAAATAGCCATTTCTGTACACCTTTAAATTAAAATAAGCAAAATCTAAATACATGAACTTGTCCTGCGGGAAATTCTAATAAGCCTTCTTCATTATTTTCCAACACTTCATAAACACAATGATTAACTTCATCACTAATGAAGTCAGTACTTTCTTCTGTCATGCAGCTGTAGTGACAAAGAGGTCAACATGGCTATACAAGTTGATTTGCCAATGCAACAACTCTAAAATCAGGGTATTTCAAGTGTCTGTGAACCTGCTATTGA
This sequence comes from Decapterus maruadsi, assembly GCA_030347415.2. Taxonomy (NCBI): domain Eukaryota; kingdom Metazoa; phylum Chordata; class Actinopteri; order Carangiformes; family Carangidae; genus Decapterus; species Decapterus maruadsi. Next base: position 7,536,190 of record CM064891.1, on the reverse strand, counting down.
ACGCAGCACAAGGGCACACAGCAAAATAACCAACCCACCCTTTAAGAAATCTATTACCATGAACACAATATCAGGCTGAATGAAGCAACATAATCTTATTAGACTAAATTAGTGCCATATCTTCAGGGTAAAATCTACTGTAAAAAAATAATAATGGTTGCTCAAGACATTCCTTTATCTCCCCTCAAACTAAATGCATATTACAAAGACTCATGCATCCTTCAGGGAAACTCAACAGTATCTTTATGTGCTATAGTTGCAGGGTTCATTGGTTGCTGTTCTTATTCAATATAAGCAAATATAATTTTTAGAAATGGATGACGTGTGGTTTGGTTAAAGGCAGGAAATGAGGATAAGTAGAATAGATGTGATGAGACATGTTTTAAAGTGGTCCACTGGGCCAGTTAAATGCCCCTGCTTTAACTTTATGCAAAGCAGGCAGACATAATATCTATTGTGAGGAAGCACAGAATGTTGAGCCGGGCTTTCGTTTGTCAGGATGGTAAATGTGTCTGCCAGACTATAGGATTATATTATAATTGTAATATCTGTTCATGATGTCAACCCTGAAAAGTTAAGGGACCCCTTGCATTACCCAAGATGCATCTTAATTTTCTCCCCAGAAACACAAATGGGACAAAAAAAGAGAAAAGAAACAACAGTATATAAAAACAGGAAATGACATGTACTTAATACTACTGTCATGAATACAATCCTCCAAGTCAGATGTCTTACACATTTCCATTTAAGAATACCAAATTGGCCTCACTTTGGATGACTTATATCAGTTTAGTTTTTTATTTTCACTTTCTGCAGCTACTCACTTGGGCAACATCCTCTAACCTTGCTAAAAGCTTCCTCAGTTATTGAGTTTTTTCTCACAAAAACTGGCAACCTTTGGTGTCTAAAGGTTTTGTTGAACGATGAAACAGAAAAGGGGAAAAGAAAATGAGTTCTGCAATGGAACGAAGAAGACCAAGGAAGTTTGAATTTACTCTGAATTGATGCTCTTCTGTTTCTCACTGAGCGCCATTATTTCTTTGCAGATATTATAGCATATTACATGTTCTGACTGTTTTTTTTTTAAGCCATCTGCCAGTCTCCATTGTTTTCTGAACAAATTTGAATATATTTTGCTTCACTAATGTAATGGCTCTGGACTCTCAGACTATTAGTTGTTAAATCAACTGTTGGTCTGGGAAGTTCTCAATAATTATTGAACAGCTGGACAAAGTACACAGATCCTCTTGTTTAAATATTACTCCAGTACATCCAATACACGCCCTTATCAGGTCATCTTTTAATTTGTCCACTACTTTGATTTTATGACCAAATATAACATGAAATGAATAAATATTCCTTTGATCTTTAGTTGTACTTCATATGCAATGCTGATTAGAAGATGTTTGGATGCTAACACACTAAATTATGGTTGATGAACATGGTAATCATTATACTGTCTACTCGCTGCCTCCTGGATTAGGTTATACAATTTTATGTTATGGTAAATGTAGTTTCCTATACAAAAAAACATGGAACCACAACAGACAAAGCACATCATGCGTGAAGTTAGCTTCTTTCCTCATTACATTTCCAAATTAGTGGATATAATGTATGCACTTGCACTCTGTTGTATTTAGCTTGTAGAACAAGGTATTTCCATCATATAAAAAAAGCATTTATTTGCTTTTGTGGGAATGCTCTGTACTTGATGCAATTATGTATGCATAATTACCTCCTGCAATATGATGGATTTCACAGCTCCCATTTTACAGCGTGTGGGCTAATGCAAGTCGACAGGAACAATTCTTCTTCATTAGACCGTTCCAACGTTCACAGTGACACAAGGTGCCCCTGTTCACACGACAGCAAGGAGCACAAAAACCCGCACCACTGCCACATGCACTTTTCCTCCGTCTGCAGTCTTCATTAACAAAGACCAAGATATGCTCGTGTAGGAACACTTTCTTCTAACCTGCTGGCAGCAGCCCTCCATAACACAGCTCCACAGACTTTCATCGCAGGCATAGATGTTGACAGGCGGATTCTTTAATCCAATCACAGTCAACCATATTCGCCAAAATGTTTCATCAGTGTTACATGTTGGCAACTGTGACAACGAACCTTACTGTCATGGCAGATGCATCAGTGAAGCTGGAGCAGTGGAAACACTGCTCTCTGAAGATAAGTGCTAGTCACAGTCCCTTTATAGAACAAAAACACAGTCTCTTGGATGTGTCGTGTGCAGTATGTGACGAGGGGGTCCAAAAGTCTTCAAGCACTTCCTCAACATCCCACAGGTACCCAGGTATCCAAGCAGAAATTTGGATCATTTAGTGTGTGTGTGCGTGTGTGAGTTCGGTTAAGTCTGAACCTTTAGGCTGTTTTAGTTTGAAAATACTCTACATTTATATCTGACATCCATGCTAGAGTTTTAGCGCCTAAAACCTTATTCAAGAAAATGCTGCAGTCCTGTTTTAATTTGAAGTTGTTTTGTGATGTTATTGTCTGGACATACAGAAAGCGAAACCTTTGACAGACAACCACAGCCACTCCCTGATCGGTTTGCTCCTTGCTTACAGCATTTCGACACAGATCATTTTAGTCTGACGGTACAGTAGTAGTAGAGTGGACCTACTGTAGCCTTAGCATCTCCTTCAGTAAGTTCACTTTCAACGTGTTTAATATTTCAGAGACACGTGTTCTTCTATCCAGTAATGTCAGAAAGCTCAAGTCACTGCCAGTTCATTTGCAAATACAGCAGAATGTGAATGCTGCTTCAGCTTCAGGTGAAAGACATACTTACGCCCACGCCTCTGGTCTATAAACTTAAGAACTGTATGTGGGAAGGTATACGTATATGCACATATGATACAAGTACGTGTGCACAACAAAACCAGTGCAACTTCAGTATGTTCCCATGGGATGACTAGCAACTGCCTCCATGGTGTCTACATGGATGCTTGTTTGCATCAGAACAAGCGAGTTTAAGATAACGTGTACGGTTCTCTATGTGAGATGGTTTGCGTGTATGGAATGTGAAACGTATATCCCTTTAGTTGCCTGAGCCTTTTCCTTAGCTCATCCTTGCACTGCAGAGGCCATTTGGGGGCCTGTTGGTGGGTTGGTAATTGAGGATGTGGGGGTTAGAGACAAGTCCCCATTGGAAATCCCCAGCAGATCGGCCATTATCCCGCTCTGAGGATTGGTAGCTGCTCCATCGCTGACATTTCCATTTATATCTGTCATTTTTGTATCCCGAGAAACAGAAGCGAGACAGGGGGAGAAAGAAAGGAGAGGACTGCTGGTGTAAGGCTTGTTTATGGCCATGAACAAAACATGTAAGCATGTGTATGTGCATGTGTGTGTGCGCACGTGCGTGCGTGCATCCTTCAACAACAGACCAGGGTCTTGGTATGAGCGGCTGCTGGTGGAATGGGCTGAGACTCACACTTCCAGAGAGGCAGAAATGAGATGGAGCTCAGCAGAGTCAGCAGTAAAAGATGGTCCATGGAGTCGAGGGGAATTGAATTAACAGGAATGGAAGATGCATGTTTCTGTCTTTGTTGATCGTATTTTTTTTGGGAAAAAAAGTCATCAGGGCATACGATAGCTAAAGAGCAACGATCAGACAATCTCTCCGATGCATTTGAATTTAATTAAACTTTGTGAGTTCAATAAAGAATTGATGCGGTGGTGTCCTCATGCTTCGCGCTCTGGCTGCTGCCAAACACCTTCTCATTGAATCAAGTTGTGAGAAAGCACTTCAGAATAATTAATATAATGAATTGATGTCTTTAGCATCATTTTGAAACATCACCCAAGGCTTTTGTACAACTTTATACTGTAGATAAGTGCAATGTGACGCAACGATGTTCTAACAAGTTGCCAAGGAAACAAAAAACAAAAAAATCTTCAGCTGCTTAATGGTGTTGTGTAATATTCATTTATGCCAGCACTTGTTTAGTGCTTACAAATGGTTTTCCTGCTGTTTGTTACGTCAATGTGTATTTTTACTTCTCTTTTTTTGTCATTTGCATAAAAGTGCTCCCCCAGAGACTTCCTACAGCACCATTTCTCTAACTTTATGTAAAACCCTTCTCATTTGGAGCGGTAATTGCACACTTTGAGGTGAAAAGCAATCATCAGTATGGAGGAAACAATTAAATGAAGAAAGAGGAGGAGGAAGGGAGGAGAAATCTATAAAGCGGCTTTAGTGTGGGACTGGTGTTGGACTATTTTTAAAGTAACACTATGCACTGAAGCACACCAGAGTGTATAGGTGTATTAAACATTATAAAGGAGAAAACATATGTTTAACTATAGATTACCCTAATTACCCTAAGAATAATGAAATGCTACATTTGTCCTCTGTAAAAAATAAAATAAAATACACGCACAGATGGAAAATTTTATCATTTGTGTGAATGTTTTTCACTTGTAGCCCACCACTTCTCCTCCCTTTAATAATCCGAGCCGGTCTGAAGGCAAAGGACAGAGGGAAGATTACTCTGGCTCCCTTAGGAAGCAAAGGTAGTGAGAAGTCTCACACAGATGAAAAAAAACACACACACACCCAAACCAAACAGTTGCAATTTATATGTGCCAGACACCCACAGGTCCTGAACGGGAGGATCTATCCACTTGTCTCAGAGTAAAAGGCCCATGGGATCAGCTCAGTGGTTGGATGAATGAGGTGTTGTGCCTGACACCAAAAGATTCAAGTTAATAAATGGTGTGCTTGATCTAGGGCCGGCTGTGCAATTGTATTTAGACAGTGTGATGAATTGGGGACCGGGAGCTGTCTTCACTTTTTTCCTGAACAGAGGTGATAATTCATGCCGGAAGGCTCGGCGTCGTCTTTAAACTGTAGGTTCTTCTGTTAGAACAGTAAGAGACAGACCTCACACCAATGACTTGAATACCAATTAGTGTCCAGCCGTAGCTGTACACTTGTAAAATTGAGGTGAAAATGATTTATTGAAGTGCAGTTTTAAAATTATGAAACGGAGGAAATAACTCTGTAAAAAAAAAAAAAAAACTGTAATTGGAAGACAAACAGACAATCTTTTAAAATTAGTTTTACCTTTACCTGCTGTAGCATTTCAGTATTATTATTATTTTTTTAGTTCTAATCCATATAATTGACTGATGCTGCAACATTCAAAATATCCTTCCCTCAGAAGTCAATTTACTGGAGCCATCTGTGTACTTGAACTGTTTTATTTTAAATTTTAATCATGTTGTTTCCCCCCCCATCTGATAGCTATCTGATTTTGCAAAGAGGGGAAAAAACAACAAATAATGGACTCTCTTCATCTACATCTGTGGCAACAAAACAGTTCAGACAAACAACAGAAAGAGGCAGGAACCACAGGGAACAGCTACGGTCACAGAATAAATGATAAGAAATTAAAACTGCATGAGAAAAAGAACAGATTAAAAACAGAGGAAGAACTGACAATAATCGCATAACTCATATGAGACTGAGACACATTCTTTTCAAACTACTGAGCACCCGATTGATTCCATCATGGCAGTTCCTAAAACTATAAGATCCCTCTCTCTGGGCCGACAGTCGTGACTTCAGGTGAAACATGTTGGTGTTTCTACTTTAACAAGCTCAACACTGTCTTTTGTTGAATCTTTGTTATCTGTTTTTTAGTAAAAACATCCACTCTCCAGATCTCTCTACTCTTACTTAATTTTACTTAAAGGGATATTTCAACATGGAAAATTTGCCTATTGCCATAGTCCCTATAGTCTTAGGAGTAGGTTTATAGTATAACCTTTAATTGTCAATGTTATTAGGGTTAGGGGAGTATGCAAGCTGCACGGTATTTCCACATTTCCCTCATCAAACTAAATACACAATCCAACAACTCCAAAACACTCTGGTGGACAAGTTATGAGCTGCATACCACGCTATGAAATACAGTAATGTGTCTGAAATGTAGTTCTCGTTACGCATTTACCTCGAAAACAACTCGGTCTCGTAACATTCCATATTATCTTATAGTGTGGTGAATGTGTAGATCCCAACTTGTCCACGAGAGCGTTTTGGAGTTGTTGGATTGTGTATTTGATGAGGGAAAGCCAGAAATACCATATGCCTCTGTAGCGTTAGCTGAGCAGCTCGTATATCTGCCCTGCTGATCGGAAAACAGTTTGCACCGACAATTAAAGGTAACAAACCTAATGCTATAGGGATTATGACAATGATTGAATTTTCCAAAATGTTGAAATATCCCTTTAAGTCTTAGGTAGACATACAGTAAGGGTTTCAAGCTATTCAGGGGTGAGATACAGTATATAAAATGCTCATATTTCAGTCGGCAGGTTTGACGTGACAAACATGTTCATATTCTTAGATGAAATTAAACTGAAACATAACTTAAAACAAATGTGTTTGTTTGTTTGATATAATTTGCCCCTTACTGTTTACCAGTGTTTCATCCTTGAGGTCATAAAGCTCTTAACTGTGCTCTGCTTTCCCAGTGGTGTCCACAACGGCCTCTAAAGGTCTGTGAGACAGCCCTCGCCTTGCCTGCCCTCTTTCACTTAGCACAGTGGGATACCCCTGAGCCCTCGCACAGTTTCCTTATCTGGAACGTACGTCAACGCCTGTGAGTCAGGGAGCGCAGGCACTGAGACTGACTAACCGACTTAGTCTCACTCATGCCATGTTGCTCAACTGTATAGGAATGGCAACATATGCATGAAAATTGAGGCTATTGCTTTAAGGTACAGGGTAGAATACACCTAGATTGGTCCCTGTTGCTATATTGCCTGAAACAATCATCTCCTCTTCATTTCTCTCCAGCAGAGAGAGGAGTATGTGAAGGGCAAGGTTTGCTGGTCAAGGTACAGTTTCCACAAAGGAAGAGAATAAAGGAAAAGTTATGTATAGTATGTTTCCCCCTGAGCGTGGTTGCCATGGAAGAGGAATGCGAGGTTGGCGTGTTTCTCAAACTTCTGACCTCTCTCTGCTTTGAACATCTGGTCCAACTGTCAGTTTTCTCAGCTGCCAACAAAACAAATAGTTACAACCCCAGCTTAAAAGTGTGGCTATACAGTTTTTAATGACCTTCATCTATATCTAAAATATTGCGGCACCACAAAATCACAGCCTCATCTCTGCATTCAGTTGAAGCCCCAGTCAGGCTCAGAGCCCAGAATAGCTTGTGAACGGGTGCTAGACAGAGCTCAGTATGACTATGGCCATGCCAAATTACTACCTGCTTACATGGAGACAAAACATGAAACAGTGCTGCTTGATTTGCATGTGTCTCATACTGGCTGCATAATGCATCAAGAGCATGAATAATTTACATATACAAGTGGAAGGAATCTGTTTGGTGCTCTGCCAACCCTTTCCTCTTCTACTTCTACCTAAAAGGCTGTCTTTTCCCTTCTTCCTCTGAAAAAAACCAAAACCAAAAACAAAACAAACCTCCATATTGGAGAGACAGATGGCAGACTGGGTGAAACTGAGTCTCCCATCCAAAATCACACTGTGATGGAAATGGAGGTTGCCATGGAAATCAGGAAGCAGAGCAATTTGTTGGACTCCCCTGAGAGGACACTGTGGTCACTTGGTGGACTCACACAAAGTCATTCACATCTGTAAATACTTCTGTACTTTTGTCAAGGTTTGAGATGAGAACGTGGAGCTGTTTGAATGTGTTGTGAATAGCTTTGTTTGGCCAGTAACATCTTATTAGAAGAATGAGGGAATACTAAGATCTGTCATGAATTTCTGTGAGAGAATAAAGAAAGTATGACTATAATGTGGTTGGAAGCTATTCTGAAGTAATCTTCAGTAATAACTGGATCATATTAGGGTTTATTCTATTAATGGAGGTGATACATGGAGTAATACATTGATGGAAAATAGAGTCATCAAGAGAGCCATGATAAAGCAATTTTCTAACAACAATAAGTAACATTATTTTCGTGTTTCCACGGTTGATGATATCAGCGCAGCAGCCTCACACTCACAAATTGTTGTCAAATCTCATTATCACTCGTGAATTATTACTGACAAGATATTACACTGATATAACCTGATGACCTCCTATCGACCCCAGTAATACCATCATACTAACTGAAGCACAATTACAGAAATTTAATCCAAATATTGTTTAATTGCTATTACAAAGAAATTACCAGTATGTTACCAAGTTTTTTCATGTTATCCTCAAGAAATACTTAATATTTGGGGATTTAATATTTAGACTACTTCTGTGTGGAGTTTGCATGTCTTAACTGTCATAAACAAAATTGTGTGGGTTATGGAGTGCATTTGTGTCGCGGTGTGCAGAGACAAGAGCTGGCCAGGTGAAGGCAGAGAGCCTCCTTTCTCACTCGCAACATCACAAGTCATGAAGTTTAATGAAGTCATAACAATTACTCTGGAGATTTTTTAAATGTAGGATAGCTCTGGGAAAAAATCCTGCTTAGTTCAACTTTACCCTACAGTGGAGGACAGTGGGAGCTGCAGGTCAGGGTCCACTCCCAAAGCTGGGTGTGAGAGTGATCTTCAGTTTGTGCGGTAAGGCATGGTGAAATGTTGCAGTAGACTGTCATGGGAATAGGTGGTGGTGGTGGGGGAGACGGGATTTGCATGGGGTCTATTTTTAGTCAGGAACACAAAACACGCATGTTGTTTTCCATCGTTCGTCTGAAGTGCCATGTAGTGTCGTGATTTTAATCACAGGCTGTTTTGCTGCCTGGTCCTGCAGTGATCAGTTCCCATTAAGAAAGAAACCAAGACAGAAGAAGAGTGTTGCTAGGAAACTGAAACATCATTATGGCAACACTGTATTTCAACATATTCAGGAACCTATATGGAGTGTGAGGGTTTATGTTGATTATATGCTACGCCTGTTCATTTGGTCACATTTAGCTAAATGAAAATGGTTATTGTGTAATTTCCCCCTTAATTAGATACATATTCATTTGTTTGTGTAATGATTAAATTGGTTAGTGCGGTGCGTCATGGTAATGCCACTCCTAACTGCTTCATAGAGGCGAAGTTGTACAAATTAAAAGCAGCAAAAACTAAAATAGACTTGCAAATATCATCACACATTAATTACTAGCAAATATTTTCAAATTGATTTTTTTTGCCTTAGTATGACTCATTGGTACGGAAGCGCATTGCATTCACTTGATTTTTTTTTTTTATCTCGTAATTACGAGATCCTGATCTCATAATTACGAGATCTTTTCTCGTAATTACGAGATCCTGATGTCGTAATTATGAGATAAAAAAAGAGGAAGTATCTATAAATCCGCTATTGTTGTGGCAATTAATCAATGCTATGGTGGTCTAGTGGTTAGAGCATTAGATGACCATGTGGGAGACCAACGATCGAAACTAACGTGGGCATAGCATCGTTGTTTTGTACCATATTAGACCACTGTACGCTACAGTATTAGTAGCGGGGGACACACCGGCCCATGTTGCCCACGTTGTACGGTAAACATCACGTTACAGCCGCAGTTGTGAGTGAGTCATGTCGGGACCAGAGCGATTGCTGGGACAACGGGACAACCAGGGTTCATGAATCCGCTCCACAGACCCAGGTCCCCGGCTGCTGCCGCTGCTCCGGCGGGGAACGCAATGCTCACTGCCAGGATCCACACCGGAGCAGCGGCTGCTGGCGGCGGCCAGGCGGGGAAGGCGATCAGTGAGCTTCGCCGTTCCCATCGGAGCAGAGCGGTATGTTATCTATCGCTCTGCGCCGGAGCAGTGGCGGCGGGCGGCCAGGCTCATACACCCAGGGAAGGCCATCCAGTTAGGAGGAGAAACTTTCTGCTTCTACTGAGTGGCTTGTTGTAAAGTTTTTTTTCACACCATGGATGTATTTGTTTTATCCCGGTAGAAAATACATAACACGACTACAATCAGAACACTTCCCGACCCCCAGACGTACATAATGTGTTTTCCATGTAAACTCGAAGGATAATATTTCAATTCTGAATTATGTAATTCAGAATAATTAATAATTGCGCATTAAAAACATAATGTAAACCACCCGGGTTTCGATCCCCAGCTGTCTGTGTGGGGGGCATCTGCTTTACCCACTGAACTACCGTAGCCTAACAATTACTTCTGAGACAACAGCGGATATAGACATTCCCTTTTATTTATCTCGTAATTACGAGATCCTGATCTCATAATTACGAGATCAGGATCTCATAATTACGAGAGATCAGGATCTCGTAATTACGAGATCTTTTCTCGTAATTACGAGATAATGTGTCTAAAAAATTTTTTATCAAGTGAATGCAATGCGCTTCCGTACATTGGCAAGGTTTGAATGATAATTTTTCTTCCACTATTGTCAAGACACACATTCACACACTCACACACAAACTCACATATGTGTTAGTATGTATACCACCCTACTATTTAATGGAAATGTAGCATCCCACATTCTCAGTATGATAACACTACTGATCGAGGTTAAGAGCAATGAGAATATATGTCTGGGATTTTATTCTGGCACTCTTCCATGTAAGTCATATTATTTAGGATCATGCACAATTCATAAACACAATTGTTAGGAAAAAAAAGCACACAATATTTTATTCTGAAAGGAGGTTGTAAGGATTTCCCCTTCACGGTCATGTGAGACATGAATTTGAATCGGTGTAAATTTTCAAGGCCTCAAACCCTCTCGTCCGGCTACATTCCTTCTTTTCTACGGCTTTGTCAGTGTTAAGAATGACGCTCACCACATTTGTCAGAAAGCAGCATGTATGGCTTTCTCTTTTAATCATCTTTTTTCAACGATTCAATTCTCCATGTATTGACAGCGTCCAGACACCAGCCCCGAATGATGAATGGCCTGCTGTGCTTCCAGTTTACCAGATTACCCCCTCATTTTTTCTGCAGAAACAGATGGTTGTAGTCAAATGTGGTTCTTATCACAGTAAGCTGGGAATCTTGCATGATGGGTCGTGTATTTCTTGGACAATGAGCTCCATGAGCCTTGCTTGGAGCCGTGAGCTTCACAGAGCATCACTATCGCCGCTGAGGATGGTCTAACGTCCTCCTGCTGCTCGGGGATAGTGGATTTACTGTACCTTATACATTTATCTGATTAGATATGCAAAGTGTGTAATTCCTACTGCACACTTGGCTCCAGCGGTTACCTCAAGGCTCTACGCCGCTTCTGGTCTTCTCAAAGAAAACCTCTCTCTCAAGTGTTTCACGGATGATTGGGGCTCCGGGTCGTCTGTGCACTTTCGTTCCTGTTCCTGACATCCATCTGGTGCCTACTGATGTGAGAGCTGTGGGTGTGGAGGTACTCCGCAGGTGCATGTCTGAGTGCCAGTTTAGACAAATCACGACAGGTAGCCATTACGGCCACTTGTCTGCTTGTTAAATGGAGGCATGATGGGACAGCTCACATGTCCAGTTCACCGCTGCTTCCAAACAGCGTTTATTCCAGGCTGCCATGTCAGAGGGGACAGAGCCGGTACATATGGCCTGCTGACACCACCGCTGATGTGTGGCTCACACACTCATACCTACTGGTTTACACCTACATAGAAAAGCTATTTGTGGTTTTGCTGTTGGTCCACAGCTCACAGTCCAAGGTAAAACACATGTTTTTTTTGTTTCCGACCCAGTCTTGCAACAGCCTGCTTTTCGTTATTTGTATGCAAAGTCAACATTCAGGGACAGTGCAGAAAATATGTATGAATTTTATTTTTCAATAGAAAAATGGATCAGAGCAGTGGCTGAGCATGCTTCATACTCAATATTAGACAATAGTGTTGTCTATGAATATCAAACTGCACTTGAACACACAGCACAGAAATGATAATAATACATTTTACAACACTTTTCATGGAGTACAAAGAGGGGGCACAGAAACAGACAAAAAAATTACACACACAATACATATTAAAAAAGCAATTTTAAAAAGGTGAGTTTTGATTAGGGATTTAAACACAGACAGACTGATTGTTGTGGTAACAGAGGGAGGGGTGCAGCTATGGACAGGGCTCTGTCGCCCCAGGTCTGGTGCTTTGTGGGGATCAGCAGAGTTAGCAGGATGGAGGGTGGAGCAGGTCAGTAAGGAGGGGGAGGCCTGGTTGTGGAGGGCTTTTGCAAGCGAGGAGAAGGACCTTGAATCGGATCTGTTGTGGGACTCGGAGACAGTGGTGTTTCTGGATGACAGAGCTGTTGCGGGTGAACAGGCAGGCAGCAGAGTTCTGGGTGTACTGAGAGTTTATTTAGGACTGCGGATAATGAGCAGCAGAGACTGCTATTGCAGGAGTCTATTCTGGATGTGATGATGGAATAGATCAGATCAGAGCTGAGAAGGAGATATGTACTATAATTAAACTTCTGTCCAAAATAAGAACTGAAATGGATGAAATACATTTTAAATCAATCCTACACAGCCCTGAAGCTAATTTACTGGTGCTGAGCAGCACTGCAGAAGAGCAAGTGGGCAGACATGTTGTGATGGCTGAGATACAGTATGTGTTCAGGGTGTTACAGCAGTGAAAGCACACAGGAATCAATCAAGGAGATTTATTCTTCAATCACACCTGCACACCTGTGTGTTGTGAGCTAGTCGACAATGACTTCATTAAAGTTGAAATATATTATAAGTACGTGCGTGACTGAGGGTGTGCAAGTTCATATAAGATGATTGTCTTCTACTCGTTTGTTGACTTTGACTAAATAAGTAATGACAAAATCTATTCTTAATGATCTCACGGAGAATGTTGCATTTTCTAATTTGTCTTGAATTCTTTTAACGTGATGTTTTAAAGCTTATATCTGAGTATATAGTTAGTTCAACAAATAGAATGAAAGTAATAGAAAACTGCAGTATTTTCATGCAGACAGCATAGGTGACTCCCTTGCAGAGAATGAAATGACATCAGGCCAGAGAGCAGACTCAAAGGGATAAAAATCTGATTTCATGAATGAGAGATGAGACAGATGGAACGATTGAAGAAATAAGGCATAAAGAGAAATAAACAGAGAGATGGTCATTGGAAAGACTTCACACAGACACACGCACACACAGTGGAGAATCTGAGACAAAGGGTAAGTTCGTCAGTTGAGTTGCCTGTGAGACTGTTAGTGAGTCATGGGAGGAAGCATCTCGGGGGTTAATTATAGCCTCTAATCGCATTAAGAGGAGGAGGTTGAGAGGGGACTGACAGCAAGAGGTGAATCTGCCACTTTACACTCACTGGGCTCATTTACGTCCCTCTCTGAGTCGATCAAGCTGTCATTGTTCTCTCCATCTCCCTGGACTGTGCTGGCCTGTCACTCCACTCAGCATCAGGTGCCGTGGAGGCTGCTACAACCAGCGCATCATCAGAGTTTGTGGGGATCCAGACAGAACTGAGTCTTATTGACTATTTGCTCAAATATATTGCTATTAAAGTGTTGGCTGAGGTTAGCAGATCTGTATTGGATTTGGGGAAAGTTTACTCTTCAGAAACTGCAGCCAAACACCCCAAGATATGTTCTCAATCTAAAATGCTTTACTCTTGTGCGATACGAGACACATTTGTTTGAGAAAATAGAAAATATCTGCAGGGAAATTTGCCTTGCTTGTTGAACTAGATAATGTAAGCTAAGCAGCTGAACAAGCCTTTGTTAGAATTAAACATCTTACTGAATACCCTGAACAGCAATAGCCCTCCATACAAGACACTGGGGATGCTGATCTTTAAGTGCAAGTTAAAAGAAGTAGATAGATGTAAAGTAGCACCTTAAAGCATAAGTCAGTGGAATGTTTTTGTTAATATAAGACCTGAATAGTCCTATTTTCCGTCAGCAATCACTTACATAGAGTGTTTCGGCCGAAACACTGGTCTCTCCGTCACTCTGCTCTGCTGTAAACTCGTGGGTTACAAGTGTTATCCAATGAGGAGAGAGAACGGCATGAAGGGCTGTGTGTGCAGCCAAGGGATGCGCGTGAATGTGGTGATGTAGGGACGAGGACCAATAGATCCATGACGAGGGCGGGGGCTGCTAACTCATGGTGCGTTCAAGGCAACCCGTAACTCGTGTTTTTCTTTTTTATATATATATATTTTGGGGGGCATTTATGCCTTTATGGATAGTACAGTTGAGACAGACAGGAAACGGGGAGGCAGAGAGAGGGGGAATGACATGCAGTAAATGGCGCCCGACGCGGGACTCGAACCAGGGCCGACTGCAGCGAGGACTGTGGCTCTATACTGTACATGTGGCACCCGCTCTAACCACTACGCCACGCGATGCCCCAACTCGTGTTTTTCTGACCTTCGATCTGGTACGAGTTCACGGGTCGGAAGTTACAAATGGCCGTTATAGTGCACTTTCACAGGCAAGAGGTCGGAAAAACACGAGTTACGGGTTACCTGGAACGCTACAAAGTCGTAAGTTGTGACTTGAAGCCGTAATTTACGGTTTCAAAAGCCTGCCTGGAACGCAGCATTATCCAAAACGACCGGATCGCTGACTTATGCTTTAACTTTGGTGTAATTAGTTATCTATAGCTGAACAGCAGCATGGAAGGTTGAGCAGTAGTATTGTTGCACTTCCAACCAGCAATACTTGACATTTGACAGGTGTCACCATGTGAAATTGGGAGTGTGTCAGCAGCTAAGTAACTCATTCAACAATATATTTCTTATTGAATACAATGTGCTCAAATTTTCAGTATGTGCAGTGTAGTCACACTGGCTGAATGACAAAATGAGCTAAATTATCAACACACATTATATTCATCTGAGTTTTCTTTGAGTTGCTGATTGACAACTGTTGTCCCACAATGCAAAGCACAACAGAAATAGCTATGACAGGCTGTGGAGAAGAATGAGGAAATGTGTGGACAGTGCAACGACAGCTCTGGTGACAGTTCATAAAAAACCGCACAAAGAGAGTTTTCAGTGAAATTGGCAGTGTTGGACTTAAGTTGCAGTTTGACTGATGCCTCTCAGTGACTTCCTACTGATTTTTTGGCTGGAAATAGTGCACTGTCAACATATATTAGTAGCATATACTGCAGAGGAGAAGTAGATCACAGAGCACACGAGGAAAATCCAGCACACTAAGGGATAGAGGGGGAAGGAAAGAATGACAAATACTGTGAAGGGGTAATGAGATAAAAGGAAATGATTGCCAGGTTGTCAGGAGAAAATATATTTAAAAAAGTAAGCCATTACAAAATGAATCGGTTGTTGAAAGGAGTGAGGTATGTCACATAGATAAAATGTGAGAAAACGGTTTTCAGGATGGTGGGCAGGAAGTAAAAAAGCTTCAAAGGCAGAAAGAAAAAAAACATGTCACTTGTCATATCCTTTCAAAATAGAGAATCCTGCTTAGAATCATTAAGTCAACACTGACTGGAAAAAAATAAAATAAGAAAAAATAATCTAGTCCGAATATGGCAGAATGAATAGAGCTAAGTAAAATGTCCACCCAGAGGCTTTCATTTGCCTGAATTCAATTCTGGAAATCAGCTTTGTATTTTGAAGCCTAGAAAAAAAAACCCTGTGAGGTGGTGTCGCAGGATTAGTGCTTTGAAAGCAGCAGACATTTCTTTTCACGTGTTTCCAAAAAGGTCTAAGCTGTCTGAGGCAGCTCAATGAAAAGCCTTATATTTCTGGTGATATAGACCACCTCTCCAAAAGACCTGCAGTTTCCCAACTCACTTTATCACTGACAGAGCAGACAGCTTTTACTTAAAGCCTCTATAAAATAAAAGAACCTGCAAAATGCATTGCAGTTTTGATTTTTTTAATAAATAAGAATATTCCAGAGGTGCTATTTCAATTACACATAGCCTATAATTTCAAAAGACTGGACTACACTAATAATGATATTGATTTTTATTTTCATGTCCTTGAATCACTAAGAGCATTGAAATTTAATGAGAGACAAGCAAAGGGCAAGAGTGGACTTTTCCCTTATTAATGTTAGTGTCTGGTATAAAAGCATCTGCCATTTTTTTCATGAATCTGCATCAAAGAGAAAGGAGAGTGATCATACATTTTAGCAAACGCATTTCATGATTTAGACTGCAATGTTTTAGGTAAACTTTATCACATGTAGTTCTCCAGTGAAACACCACACATACAGTATATGTTTGTACAGAGTGAAAGACAACTAAATATTCAGCACAACAAAATGTCATATCAGTCCAATTGTCATGTGACAATTGTCTCCTCTATTATTTGCCAGTCTCTGTTTTTTTTCTTAAATCTGTCCAGGATCCTTGTTGGATAACAAATGTTATTGAAAAAACTTCTAGTTCCAAGTTCTACTCTTAAAGGCTTTCTGCTTATATCCGCTGAGAATTTAAATGTCTTCCGGTTTGTGTGAACTTCATTTACTCCTCTAAAAGGGCTAGTTCACACCTACAGCTGTTCCCCTGAGGTGTCAGTTAAAATGTGCACAGCAAGACATGAGCGAGTGAGAGGACTGATGAAGCTTCATCGAAAGTGAGAGGGGCAACTGGGTTTAAAAGGTGACACATCCATTAAGGTGGATGGATGAATGGATAAAGAAAAATAAAATACGTTAAAATAAGGTCGAGCCTGTTTCTTTAAGGACAAACAAAATAAAGTTGGTGTTAAACAGCCGCTTGGTGCAGATATTACCCTTGTCATTTTTCTCTGGATTTTTGTATTGCTTCCCCATATATATATTTTTTCTACGTTACCTTACAGATCCTTTGGATATATCCTAGAATTCAGTAAAAGCTGGTGTATGTCTGAATGACGCAAGTATGCGCAACATGTAGCCATCTGTGTGGACAATAGAGTTTTTTCTTGTCTGTATACATCATCTATTGCATGTCTGCCCATCCTGGGTGAGGGATCCCTCCTCTGTTGCTCACCCTGAGGTTTCTCCAGTTTTTTTCTCTGTTAAAAGAGTTTTCCTGGGAGTTTAAAGGCAGAGGATGTTGTTATGATGCCACATAAAAGCCCTTTGAGACAAACTGTTTGTAAAAATGGGCTATACAAATGAAATTGCCGTGCCTTGCCTACTAAATGCTGATTCCTGAAGTATTCTGTACCAGTCAGGAACAGAACAGATTCACAATTGTATCACCAAAAATATGTATTTCATTCTATTATATTTCTTGACACAGTGTTTAAACTTCATAGTATTGTGTGTAAGTGTAATTCCAGTGTTCAAGATGATACATGCAGCACAACCCATGACCAAAATCACAACTTCATTCAGAACGATGATTTTCTTTGACCTTCGGTGAAGCATTTGTGTCGGCGTCTCTCAGTGAGCACGTTCAAAATGAGGAACACAAAATCATAGTACACACACTGTGAATTTGCATTAGAATTGCTAAGGGTGGGGAAACACTGAGGGCTATGATCAAAAGCAGAAAATGAATGCTCGTTGTTCACACACCTTTTGGTCATCACACTATAGAGAGGCTTTGAAATACAAACCAGGGTCCGTATCGCTAATGAAGCTCATCTAGCTCACAAACATGAGACGGGATTTGTGGCCGATGAAAAGACAGACAACAGAGGCAGAAAGAGATCTGTTTCCTTTCTTCTCCTGCCTTGGCTTCACTCCTTCTCCCATGGGAGCAGGAGATTTCGTAGGCGGACAGACACCAGGGAGCGTCTCTGGGGGGAGCGGGGTGCTCGACAACATGACGGCTTCAAGGAGTGAAAAGTGACTTTAAGGACAGACAAACCAGTCAGTTCCACCACATCGGTTTGTTTTGGGCTGCCAACCCTTTAATTGAGACATACTACCGTCACAGTCTATGGGTTGATGGGGATTATGTGGAAGTCAGTGTGCAGTATATCAGTAGCTCCTGATTTCTCCACTGACGTGTGATTTCCAGTTTGAATGAAGCTTGTCTTTTAGCTTAATTTTTACTTGTCCGGATTTTATTTTTCAGTTTTATTGATTTATATTTTATTTTATTAGGATGAATTTTGCCTTGATTTATCATATTTTTTTCATTTTAGTTTGATTATGGCTTGAGTTTTAGTTTGTGTTGTGCTTTTGTTTGATTTCATCAGATCCTTATCTCAGTTCTACAGTAGCTTGTTATCTTGATTTTATCTTAATTAGGACAAAAAGTATGTATTTAACACAAGATTTTTTTTACATGATCTTTGCTTATTCTTTTGCAGCGTTTCGTAGCAAAAAAGATTGACAGTATTGATTTTGATTGTCCTGAAAAATGTAATTCATAAAATTCTATTTTATACACATGAGAGCCGTTGGATATTTCGATCTTTATTTACCCTTGATTAGTTTGTTTTATCATTTTGCTGCACCCACATTTTCCACACCACTTTTCCACATCACTTAGATCATACTGTGAAATTTCATCTCTTGTAGATTAATAACTCTTTTTTTAAAAGATGAATATATTACTCTTTTTCATTTAGTCTTCTAATTGTTGTCCAATTCATCACAAGTGTAAGCCTTTGATGTGTTTTTTTTTCTCCTGATCAGTGAAATAAGTTGAAAAGCAAAAACCTTTTGCAGCTGGATGCCACTTATTATGTCTGCCAGATAAAAGCAAACAGCCCCAGTGATTCAATTTGCAGTTGCCTGAAGAAAATGAATAAAAAAATAGGGAGGAAGTTTGGATTTGCTGAGTGTTACTGTGTATCTTGATTCAAAATGTCACAGCCCCTGGCTGCCAACATCCCATTTTGTGTTCTGCACTGCATGTGGTCACTACAGTGGCTTTGGGGATGAACTAAAATAGTGTGGACACTTTTCAGAGTAGTCAAAGGACCATATAAATTGTGTTACACATGCATTAGTATTGGTGATGCTGCTTTTAAGCTCTCTGATGGGAGGCTCCAAGGTTACGCAGAACCAGGCAGAAATCCAGCTCTGCTGTTTGATAATGGTTTCCTCAAGCTCTTTAAAGGTGATGGTGGACATTAGGGGGACATGTTAAGGTAAAGGGAAGAGGTGTTAACAAACATGAACAGGGCCCAGGTCACAGTGGTCATCCATCATTACTTGAAAGCCCCCCCACCCCCTTTAAGGAATGCTAAACCCACAGAGATGCTCTAAGAAGAGGTCCCAGTTGTTTGCTACTATCACTGCCAAAGAGTTTGCAATTCTGTTTTTTTTTTGCAAACTAGGACATCTGAGGTCAACGCATTGCAATGGCATTTCTGTGAAGCCTTTGATTTCCTTTTAAATGCAAAAAATATTTCTCAGGACCGCGAGATCCGTGTTTTCCTCCTGCAGTCAACTCAGTGACTCAGACATGTGTCTTCTCCTCTTTGTGTTGAAGAAAATGTTCTGTTAAGAGAATCCTCAGAGTGAGTTTTGCTCATGTGTTGTCATTTCTCTTTTTGCTAAGGCCACTCCCTGTCAGCTTGCCTGTTTGTTCTGTAGACAGTGACTTTCTACATTTCCCAGAATGATGTTCAGGTGGATGAATCTCTTCTACTTTGTTTGCAGTGACAATATTGGAGAAAGCCATGAAAGAACCAGGACTCAAATTGCATTATGTTGCATTATGGTCGATTGAGTCTCTGACGTTAAAACTGGTATCTTGCTGATGTTACACCAGGAACTTAAATGGGATTTTATTGTGACTGCTGTTTGTGACGACAGGCTACCTCTGGTGGAGGGGATGTGTGCACATCAGATTCAGCTCAGACTTGATGCAAACGGCTCTGTGAGATGCCAAACCCACACTGCGATCAGGATGACTTGCGGTCTGGAATCAGACCTCTAAGAATGCTTTTAGTGGAGAAGCATCATGACAGTGTGAACGGCACAGCAGGTTTCATTACCGAGATCTCACTCACAATCTGTGATGTCATGAACAACATTAACTCCTGTCAGACAGATAAGCTGCCGCCATTCAGGCTGACTCAAACATTACTGCTCTTATTCTCATTTTTTACACATTTCATTCATTTCATTTTCACATCTTCTTTTCTTCTTTGCCCTGCTCTGATGGAGACATAATGAAGGCATTATTCCTGAGGAGAGTTCCCAACTCATCTAGACTAAAAAGTCCAGGAAAGTACATTTATTCAAGTACTGTACCATGCATATCTACCGTTCTGAATTACTTTTCTTAACTTTACATCTTTACTCACGTTATTTGACAGCTTGCTGCAGATAGAGATTTTCAAGACACTGTGAGCATTAAAGACAATGTATAATACATGGAATAAAAAAAACCCCACTAGCATATAAATTTGGGAACACTCGGTCTAATGCAGTCAGCTAGAGCATTAAAATGCAGTACATGCCACTGTATCAGTATTAACAACCCAATAGTAGCTTATGATATACAATGATGTCTCACTTACGGAGTCTGAAGTATTTTTAAGTGATGGCTCTTCAAGACACGGTGGCAATGGTTAGTGCTGCTCAAGTCTCTGGGTTCCCCTCCTCGTTCTCCTTGTACCTGCCTTCCAAGCACATGCAGATAAGTGCTATAGGAAGAGACAAGGTGCTCATCATTGCAGACTGGTTTTTAGCCCTTTAAAGCCCTATGGGATAAACTGTTTGTAAAAATGGGCTATACAAATAGAAATAAAATTGCCTTGCCTTGCCTTTTACCAACCTCATTCAACACTTTGACTTTTCCAATACTCTGAGAAATGTGGATAAGATGAAAACTGATTCTATTGTGATAGAAAATAACCAGTCCAAATGTACCACCGGCCTCCTCTTTATGACTATGTCAACGATTTCATCCCGGTTTATTTGGTGACTGCTGTACAGTAGTTACAGGTGGTAATATGTTTAAAATACGGCCGACAGAATTCTGGGGGCTGAAAAACAAATTATTGTTGTTTAATAAAAAGCGAAAGCAGGGCACAGTGAAAGGAGCTGGTTACACGGCTGAGTAGTTTAGGGGTGCGCAGCCTTTTGCCTGCAGCTCCTCATCTAACAGCTGACCGTGGCTGCTCCTTCTTTTTCCATTAATGCCTACAATATTTCAAAGTGATCTGCTGTAAGATGTAGACCAAGATGAAAGATGAAATAACCAATGTCTTGTTTTGTAAATGAGCTTTTGATTATCGATGGCAGCCAGTGACTGATAAGCTAACCGACAAACATGTTGCGTTTGTGTTGTTACTTCATTATAAAAGTTAACCATCAGCTGCTTTTAATGTGAAGTCGTAATCACACAGTTTGTAAAATTGGGTGATTGTGCGGAATGAATGTTTGAGAGCGCTGCTTTAATGGTGAGAAATTATGAACAAGATAATAAGATCTCAGCAATGTATCTAAATTGTGAATATGCTCTCATTTTTCTTAGAGCTATAAAAGCTAATATCATTGTGTTGTGATGAATATCTATGAAAATTTGAAAAACTCACAATAATAATGAGCCAAGCCATATAAACTGCGTAACAACTTTTCATTGCTTTCGACCAATAATATATTTGTGTACTGTATGTAACCGGTGTGTAGTCACTCTGCGTTGTGTTGTGTAGTTTCCAGTGAACCATAACCGCTCCTGGACAGGTTATTTTTTATTTCTTACGAGACAAAACAATAAACAAATTACATCTGGGCCTCTGACTCCCCAACCCCTACAAAGAAAACATGAAGAAATATGATATATAAACTGGAAAAACATAAAAAGGAAGCAAAATAAAAACACTAACAGACACAGGAAAGAAAGAAAGCTCACCTCTCGATAAACTGACAGGAAGAGAAGTGACAGAAACCAACTTAACGTTGCCATTTTATAAGGGCGTGGGGTCGCCCAGGGAGGAATGCAGGGGCAGGGAGCCCCAAAAGAAAACACAGCCCAGAAAAGAAAACGTCAGGTAATAAAACAGTATAAATGAATAAAAAAAACCAGATACAGTAAAGGTTAAAAAAAGACTTACAATTTTATATAATTATATTAACCCTGTTACACTCACCCCCCTAAACTCACTCAACCCAGGGCATCCGGGTCATGGCACCAGTGTGACCGATGTTGTTTGGTTCGGAGTTGCCCTGAGCGAGGATTGATCCCACGACCTCCCGCACCGGAGGCGACAATGCTAACCGCTTTGCCAAAAGGTTGACAACCCCCTTGGCAAGTTGGTTAGCACGTCTTTTATGGGTGAGTGACTTTACATCCAGTACCGGTACCGCCACAACCTGTCACTTCACCTTACTGGTCCCTCATGACTGTGGCACACCCGCGGAGCTCCGTTACATATATGTGAAGTTAGTGGATTTGCCAGTGTGTGGTCATTGCTCTGCCTTTAAGGCCACTATAGGAGCACATAACTTCTGCATGAATGGATGAGTGACTGAAAAGCCACTCATCTTGGACCCATAAAGTGCTTTGCATCTAAAAACTCATCCTACTCAAAGAAAGGAACTCCTTCAGCCCAGGCCTGATAGCTCACTCCAGCTCAAAAATATAGTATAGGCCCATGTGACAGCTGATAATATACTAGTACTTAACAGTTTTATGTCAGAGTGCATGTCTATCCAAACCTATTACAGGCGCAGCACACAGAAATGCAGTGAAGAGAGTTCAGATCCCTCACCTGGGAAGCTCTAATGACCTTAGAAGTGGATGGCCAGTCTCTCTGCAACTATAAAAAGATTTCACTGAGGCTACACTTGTTTGGCTGAGAAAGTAGAAAAGGGGGGAGTCACAGCTGTGAGCCCTGACTCTGCACGCTCCACCAGGGGGGTCAGGCAGCAGCCGCAGAATCCATTAGCACGTTACACGGCCCTCTCAGCCAGGAAACGAGAAAAAGCCATTGAACATCCCATTTCACCCTGCCACACAGATTAGAGTGGTCCTAATGCAGCTCCAATAAGGTATGCGCCTCATGAGAGGTGGGGGGGAGTGAGGAAAGGCACAAGAGGGTGAGAGCAGCGTGGAGCAATCGAGTGAGGGGGAGGAAGGCAAAGAGAATATAAGAAAGAGGAATGAGGGATTAAATGAAGTGTGCAGCGCTGATGATCATTCTCTTTGATGGTGTATCGGTACAGCATCCAATAGAGCGCACATTCATTAGGGGCAGAAAATAGTGCAGTTTCTGGTGAAAACAGGCCAAAAGTTAAGATAACAAAAGCTAACGCAGAACATATTTCTGCTAATCCTGCTCTATCAGCACAATACTACAACTCCATGAGTGTCGATCTTCTCTTTTTATTATTTATAGCTCCTCTGATAACAAGTCTGTGGAGGAGGAAGCAAAGGTGCAACTCCCTATGGGAAATTACTGTTGAACATGTCCACTGGATGCTCTGTATCACTTCACTTCTCTTCAATTTTTTTTTTTTTTTTTGTATTGTTTGTGGGTTTCTGGGCCACTGCAAGTGCACCGAGCATGTGTCAATGCATCTGTTGTGTATGATGAATTGTCCAACTCTCTTGGTTCTAGGAGTTTGGAGTGAGAATGAAAAAAAAAAAAAAAAAAAAGCGGCCAGAGGAGAGGAGGCTTTTAGATGTGTCTGAAGAGCTTTACTCACTTGTCGTACACCATGTGGCCCATTGCTGCTATCACTCACTTATTCTCCTCTTCTGCTTCCGTCCTCTGGGTTTAGTTTGTCCTTTGATTTGTTTTCCTTTCACACACTGCAATGAAAATACATAAAAGGCTTGGTGTTATCATACTGATGATATTGCAAACTGCCTCGAAGGCAAATGAAAGCAGCCTATTTAATAAACTTTTTTCTGCAATTTGTGTGTGTGTGTATGTGTGTGTGCCCACCAACGGTTCATCAAAGAATAGGCTTTCAAAAGCTTTCATATGTGTGTCTTTTATAATATGTTTGAAATCATTAAAATAATAAGACTCTTTTTGTTTCTCCTTTGGCAGTCATATATCAGATGATGGGGATGAGGGGTGTGCTGCTGGCGGTGATGGTGGTGATGAGAGCACTAGTGGAGGTGGGGGCTTGGAACACTAGTGAAAAGCATTTAGACAACTCATCTCTCTTGCATTTGTTTCTGACAAGCATCATCAGACTGAAAGTGGCAGAAGGGAGGGGTCTGGATACTCGGAGGATTCATTAGAAAATGATTTGTAAGCTTAGCTGAGTTCCCCGCTATCTGCCCCTGCAGACATGAAATGCCTTTGGGTATAATACACACACAGTGGGAAGATGTGATATATTGGATGCCTTCTCCAATAGATCCACAGATGGACAAACAGATAGACAGCGAAGCACTAACATCTATGTCTATAGTGACTTCATGATGTAAGCCTGGACTGCATGCAGAGCTATGAAAATGCCCGTTCGCGGCAGCTGTATGAGCGCACGGCCAACAAACAGACGTATACCTTGACCCTTTGCCCAGCTTCTCATAAATAATCCTTTTTTGATATGTGTGGGGAAAAAATGTTAATCCACAGTCATGTTTGTCTTTCCAGTGAGACCTCGCTGTTTAATCATAGACGAAAACATATTTGGCCGCTGTGTCACGCCAGTAATTTCATCTAGGGACATTGCCACAGCCTTTATGCTAATATTCCATTAAATTAATTAGTGTGCTGTACAATGTGCAAGCAAGACTGATAGCATGAAAATAACCCTTGTCACAACATGCTGCCACAGTGACTGGCTTGTCTTACCTAATATGTGGCTAATATGGATATTTTCTAATTTGTCGTTTTTGGCCGAGCATCAAGGTGGGCAAATTGATTGACAGGCCAATCAGGATTTTTCATCATTTAAATTGAATTATTGCATAGTCTAACAAGGTACATTTAACTGTACATCAACAAATGTGCAAATTTTAGCGTTTGTACAGTCTTGTACAGCTGAAATTGGTTCAAGAAATATTGTAGAATGAATACAACTACATTACAACTATATTTGTAGATACTGTATATGTTCCTTTCTGCATATATGTATGTGTATCACAGTGTGCATGTGCATGCTTAACAAACTGCCTCACCTTTGCATCTCTGCTGCATTTCAAATCTAGCACACAACAGAAGTTGACATTTTCTCTCCTAAATTTATCTCTCTGCACTGAGACTCCCGCCTCTTGTTCCAGACACAGAACAGCGGAGGTTCATTCATTTCGGCAGAAGTCTGTCAGTTCCTATAACATGCCCCCTATGATTTAGATGAAATGCCAGACGATGGCAAAAGGCACAGCGGAAACACCTCCTTTGTTTTAATCATAGACTTGTCAGATGGAGAAAATTAAAATGAAACTTTAAGGGCTCCCTCGGTTATCCAATGTCCAGCTGGGCTGTACAGGACTTTACAGGAAAATCTTTCCTGTGGAGAGCAGAAATATGTCTGTATTTTTATGAGGTTCATGCACATGAATCTCTAATGCTCTCCTCTGGAAGGCTGATTTCCTTCTCCATACTCAAAGCAAACAGAACATCTGCTTTACAGGAAAGTAGAAGGTTTATTTCAATGATGTTCCATCTGAGATTATAAAAGTTTGACAGCTGTATCTCCAGTGAAGTAGAACTTGCAATCATCTTTTGATTTATTACCTTATGACAATTCATGAACCATCCCCCTAAATTGTTTTTCCATTCATCTGTGAACACTACTTTCATGCCAACAAGCCTGTAGTGTTCAATATTTAATATACACCATGAGTATTGTAATGTTCTGAATTGTACAAGAACACATACAATAGTGAAACAGTCAAGTCATTGATTCTATTATTCTTTGAGTTGCCCTTACAAAATAAAAATGTGTATTTAGAGGATGAATCGGATGATGCAGGTTGTGGTGACGAACAAGGAAAAGACAAAGAAGCCATGTGACACCACTGTCAGGTGAATGACTCGCATCAGGAGCAGCTCCTCTGAGAGATGTCTGTTTGTAATGAAAAAGCATCTCTTAAAAGGCAACCACTGCAAAGCCACAAAGACCCAGACAGGATGGATAGACAACAAAACAAAACACATCAAACCCTGATGCCAAAAATGCTGTCTCTTAAAAACATCCCATTCTCTAACAGACACTGTCAGTCTAACTGTCACTCGGTAAAGCCTGCATTTATATGCCTTTTACTGGCTATTGTGGTTGCTTTGGTAGGAGGGACAGAGGAAACAGCCTTTGAAAGGTGGTGCTTATACCTCTGTGCATTTGCAGCGTATGTAAACACCAGTGACAAACCACATGAGAAGACAACAAGCTGATTTAAACAGTCAATTTGCTTGACAATGTTGTGCTGTTTTAAAAATAGCCTTACATGTAAAGCCATATAAATGGCTTGGCCTGTTCCGGGCTTGTTCATTTAGCTCATTCAGCTTTTCGCAGCATAATGGAGAGAAAATTGCCTCAGTCTGCTCAGGGATGAGGATTTTGGAAGGCAGGAGCAGAGTGGGACGGTGTTGACATAAACAAACAAGCAAACACGATGTTATTTTTGGCCAGATTTCTCAATATCAATATTGTGCTGATTTGCAAAAATTACTAAGTATAACTCCCTACCCTGAAAAACATGATGCACAGACATAAATAGACTGAGCCCAAGGGTTTTGATGCAAACAGCATACACACTGCACAGTGTTGAATAACAGATTCATTCAATATGAACTGTTTCAATATTGAAAAGTTTGATCAAATTTCTGACTGCACGAAAACAGGTGTCACAAAACTATACATGAACAGCATGTTGTATAAAATCTGCTCATAAACATGCATTGCTCAAAATGAGAAGGCTAACATGCTAACATTAACATGATATCGTTAACATGGGGTTTGTCATGTTCAGGTTTCAGATTAGCATGTTAGCAACCCATTCACATCACACTTCACAATTTGGGCACATAGCTATACTATTTCTATTGTCATAGTAGGCTAATCCATCCCATTGACCAAAGTGGTGGACTAAACCAGCAGACTGAGCCTGCCATACCAAGAGCTGCACTGATAGAATAGCAGAAGTAATTTCCTAGTTGCCAGATTTTCAGCAATTGGAAATTAAACAATAACCTGAATTTGTGTGCAAGCTCTCCAAGCCCACAGTCGACTGTCTGTGCAGTTAGCCAGATTAGTATGGCTGAGATATAGCCTAATGGTTTGATTAACCCCTGCACCTTTTTGTGTAGAGGGCCCTTGGTGTTTAACGGCAATGGCCATGTGTTAGTAGGAACACTTACAGTACAAGCAGTTCACTTTAAATCCGGTTTGTCAGGTGAAATGGTTTGAAAATTCTCTCTGAAATATACAGCACACATTCATGTTTCCTATAGCTGATTTACAGTACCACCTCTGCTTCTGGTAAATTTGTAAAGCTTTCAATGCTTTCAGGATGTAATCAATTTTCTCTCAAGTAACAGCCTTTTCCCTACAACAGATTGCACCTTTGTATGTTTCTGTCAGTTTTGTAAAGAACTCGGCACTCTCAGGGGCCCCAATGAGCTGTGTGCTTCAAGTCTTGTTTGTATGTATATCCTGCTCTCATACATCAGATTAGACAGAGAGTGAGTCACTGCCTGTATGTGTTGTCAGAAATAATGTTGCAGCACTCGGGATCATTCCAGTGATTATCTACGACATACCTGGATCAGGCAGGCGCTGGAATACTGATAATGTCGGACTGTTATTAAACATGAAAAAAAACAACATGGATGAATAAATCTCCACTGTGACAGGACTAATGGTTTGGCAGCTGTATTAATCAATCCTCATCTGTAAGGTAGGGAAGATTTATAATCTTCACACTGAGCAGCGCTTGTCTCTGTCTGTCTACTGAACCAAAGATGATACGTAAAAAATTGCAATTGATTTGGTGTTGTACATAACATACAGACTTCCTAATTATTGATACTGATCGACCAACAGGCACATGAGAAGAACAAAAGTTTGGCGGTAAACATCTATCAGTCTGGCTGCTTATTTTGTAATGGCAAATTTTTATTTTTTTTATTTAACCTTTATTTACGTAGGCAAGCAAATTAAGAACCAAAATATTATAAATGACATTGATTTCAATTCAAATTATTTAAAGTGCAAAATCACCTTGGTTTTTGAATAAACTTTTAATTCTCAAAAGAAAACAAGGCATATGAAAACCAAGTCAGGACTGAACGACTGTGTGAAATTGAGGACTAAGTTGAAAACAATTGTGGAAGCACTGCAAACAACTGAATGTGTCCTATTTGCATTCTGCCTGGTGTCAGCGGTCTGAGCCCTTTATCTGTTTACCTCTCTCCTACTCTTGTGCTTGTGAGGTACGCATAGTATATGCTGGTGTGAAGCTGAAGTCGAAACAACAAGGCAACAGATTCTGTGTGAATGTCTATTGTACTGAATACAAAGTCACAAACCGGGGCCCAGTATTTCAAAACTTGTAATCTGGATCAGACTGATCTGGATAATGAAATCGTTTTCTCAGTCACGGATCAATGTGATTCTGCTGACTTTGTCTGAGTATTTATTTCAAAATAATGACAGGGTGGATCATGATGGTCCTGATCTAACTGGATACAGATTTCCAATTCTCGTGTCTCTGCATCCAGATGTTAAACATTGCGGACTACTCCACGAAAGGAGCATGTCATTTTATTTTTATTTTTTTCAAATGCTCATCATTTTTTTGTCTGGCTGGATGTCTGACACCATTTTCCCCTGGTCATTGTGTCAGTGTCGGGTTTTAGTGTTGTGCTGTAGCAATCCCAGAGACAGTGTAAAGGTTGACATCGGTGATGCGTGCTGGGTCTTGTTTAGGTTCATTATTGAAAACATATTTTCGCACATGTACTGTAGGTGCTTCCAAACATGGAGAGAACACAGGCAGCATGAAGTTGGAGCTGTGGCATCAAGTCAGGGGGCAGTAGACAGTCAAAGTGCAGCATCCTGGAACTTTGCTCTCAGGCCACTATAGCTTTGAAGCTCTATTAACTCCATCTGAAGGTGATGGGGCGCACTGTTGATGTTGGCTGTGAAAAAGGTTGGCAAAGCTGGCAAAGCCTGGGAGCTGTGTTCTGAAGTCAGAGGAGAACCGCTCACTTTAAATGTGATGAACATCTCTAGGAGAGATGGAGCTGAGGCTTGTTGGCAAGTTGTCCTGAAATTTGGCATCAAGATGATCCACATTTTGAAATACCAAAAAGCCTTTTATCTGGATTAACGGGAGGATTGCATTACAGGATTCTCTGGATATGCATTGAAATACCCAGTTTTCAGATCAAGATGTAATCCAATGCGACCATGATCTTGTCAGATCACATTTGAAATACTGGGCCCAGGTGATCAGATCAGGAAAACAGATCCAATGGGGTCAAGAAGAGGACCACAATCCAAAAAGTCTGGTAGGTTAGGCAGAGCAGGAAAAACAAGTATTGGAAGGCTTGGCAGAAAGGGACCAGCTAGCAGAGGGTAAGGCCAGAGGGATCAGTGCTGGAGATTGATGGAGATGGGCAGGGAAAAGCAGGTGAAGGTGATGAGCAGAGTGTATGACTGAGAGGTGGGATCTGGAAGGACAGGGAAGTTGTTGATAAGAAAAGAATAAAACTAGGTGAACAACTATAAATTGGAAGGATTCATAACAGTTCTCACATATACAGTATTTTGATTTAGTTAAAGCTGGGGTTAACGTTGAGAATCATTGATCATTATTATCTCCTTGCTCTAAACTGCACTTGCTCTCTCCATCCCATCCCCTTGCTCAATTTTGACACTATCCTGCTCCTCGTCCCGTCAGCCTTCCACATTTTAAACTAAGCACGGTTTATAAGGCCCTGTAGCAATTCAGCTGCAGGAGTTGTATGGAGAAGAAAGAGAGTGACAGCAGCAAGCGGCCTCTGCCACTGAAAAGGCAGAGACGAAGAGGAGATGTGACAAATTGGGGGATGAAAACTGAGTAAACATTGGGTCAGGGCCAGGGGGTGGTGCATATTTCAAATCTCTCTCATCGTCTTTCTCAACGTCGCTTTGAATTCCTCATAAATCTGTTACCATTTACATGTTTTTCATTTTCTGTTGTCAGAAAATGGAACCCCACTGGTAGAAAAGGTGACTGTCTGTAACACAGGTCATTAGGATCAAATGTCAACCAGCCTCCTTTCATAGCCATTTCATTGCCAAGCTCAAGCTGTTTGGTGACTTTAATTGCTTGTAAAATAAACATGAAAATAGGAAGTTGGAAGAAGTCAGAGTATCTTTATAATTTTGTATGTATGCACATATTGTAGTATGAGTCACACTTAGCGAGGAACACCGCAGGCTGTTGCAGAATTAATTTCTCAAAGGACCAATCGTGTCATTTCATCAGCATTTCAGTCACTCACAAAATTTTGTGTTTAGAGGGGTGGATGCAACTATTGTGGTCCAGCCAAAAATAGTCCATGCTGAACCTCTCTGTGAGCTGTTTTATGAGAAAAGTAATTTCCTTACAGAGCAACCACTTGACTCTCCAGTCTTTCCAGCTGCTTGCACTTCTCCTCTATCCCAGAAAATATATAATACACCTCAGCGTTATGCATGGTCCCACACAAAGTCTGACATTTTAATTGAATTTAGAGAGAAAAGGCCTTGACAGCCAGATTCTCTGAGCATAGCACAGTAACTCCACGTTTAAGTTTTATTTCCCATACCCAGCTCCGGCTGAGTCATTCAGTCATAATCTCAGGAGCTGAAGGGTGTCATCACTTTCTGCAAAGTGGGGAGAAATTTATTCCTCCATACCATAGCCCCTTTAGTCCTCCATATATTTTACAGTGAGATTAGGCTTGATGAGATGTGCTAAATGAGCCTTTAATGGAATTAGAGTATTAACAAGAAGCATATGTCGACAAACCTATTCATTACTATCAAGCTCATTTCTGATGCTTTGTGTGTTACACAATATGTGCTGTAACTATGGGGTGGCTCTGGATCGTACACCAGATGTACTGTAAATGTGGCACAGTTAGTAAGTCATCATATTTGAATAAAAACCTGAGTCACAATAAGACCTCTTTCAATGGTTTCACTATTGTCACTATTTCACTATGCAATCAGTGGTACAGATTCTGCTTACACAGAACGAGTCATTTTATATTGAAATAGCACTTTATATGAAAGTGACTTTTCCACATTGGTGTCAAGTTTCAAGGTATTTTGTCATTCCAACATGCAGACATGAAAGAACAAAATTCGAACTTGAGGCCCAGAGAAACACAATAAATTGAAAAACACAATACATAGACATTTAAAAAAAAAAGCCATTTAAATTAAAGCATTGTGTGTGTGTGTTCAGGAAACTATTAAAATATCTCAGAATGTGTTATATTTCTTTATGTATACTATTTTGACATAATCCTCATCTAATAATGGCATCCATTTCATTACACCGTCTGTAACAACATATCCCCCATGCACATCACTGAGGTTGGTTAACCTCTTCCATTTTCACCCTGCTCATTTCCAGCTTTGTATTTTGATGAATGATTTTTACTCACTGGACATCTGGTAATTATGTTTTCAGAGAAAAGAGCCAGGCAAATCCAAGCTCCACTCCCAGCCCCTCGAAAGTGCCCTATGAGCCCGACAAACGGCATCAGAGAAAATCAAAGTGAAACTGCCTTTTTCAGTGTTTCAGTTTGAATCCCTTGGCTCGTTGGTTATGGAGAAGAGGACCTCTCAGTAAATAATTAGCTGCTGATAGAATCTCCTCAATGTCTGGATAATCAAATTATCAGAGAAACAATTGAAACAGAGGTTAGTTGTCTCACCTACCAGTCCTCCCATGACATCCCATCCGTTCTTGCCTTCTGGTAAAAAGCCTCCTAAATGAATGACACCAAAGAGAATATACAGTGGTGAATACAACTCCCAGTATCATTACATGGGACTTCATGACATCACCAAACATTGTCTTTTGTTATCGTTTTAACCGACTCACCACTAGTTACAGAAGAAGTTACACTGTGTTTAAAGCAAACACTGTGCAACTCAAGAGAGAAAAAGAACCACAACATCCATAATCAGTAATCAATCATAATCAATAGATGTCACATAAATTAATAAATAGAAATACCAATGGAATTATATTGTAAATTTTGCTTCGATGACTAAAATGTCAATGTTTAGAGGAAACTCAAAGCCGCCCATAAATTTTGTATAAATGTCAAAATGAGCTCAGAGCTAGAAACCATCAGAGACCACACATAGTCCCGATGATGTGCCTTGTTTTGTTTTGTTGTAATTTTGGTCTCTCCAGGTGTGTGTGTCTTTGTGTGTTTCAGTTTCAGTCCTGGCTAGTGATTAGGCTCCCTTGCCTCCTTCAGCACTCAGCTGTGAATAATCCTCCTGCAGTCCCTCATCCTACATTCTGACTCATCTTGAGATTTCTTCAGATGTCTGTCCACAATGATGCTGATTCCAATAACCATCTTTACTGTTTCAGCAAGACAGGTTTTGATTGCCTGTTAAGGAGCTTGTGTTTTTATTGAGGATGGTAGAAACATGCACAATACTGTATGAGTGAAACCCTCAGAATCTGACATCGTTATTGATGTCAACGTCATAGTTGAGTTTGTTTCACATAAGAAAGATTGATTGTTTTCTGTGTTGAATCTCCCCAAAATTATTTCAATTTCATTTTCAAACATTTTAAGAAAGATTGTCCAGTTTAACCTGTGCAACTCAAGAAAGCACAGTTTTTGCTGATCAGATTTGGATGGAGGGAAGTGCCTTGAGTTGCTGTACATCTAAGAGATTATTTGTTCTTTTTTAATTAAGATCTACATTAGGTCCCTTTTTGTCAAGCGCTAAACTTTTTTAATTTAAGAAAAACTTTGACATTAATGGTTCCAATAGTCAGTTTTAAGTGTCATCTGAAAAAAACAAAAAAACAAAAACAAAAGTTATTAAAATAAATGTCATTTACAGCCACTAAACATTGAGAACAGATTCTATAGAAAGTAGATAAATCTGGATATAACTTTAAAAAATTGTGTGTTCTGTGTTCACGAGTACAAATGGAATATATTGACAGGACCACAATATCAACCCCAAAAATCTAAGTGTAATCTTTGGCAACTATCTATACCAGGTGAGCAGCGCTGTAACTGTCCTGATGTGTCTCCTCCCCAAAGCACCACCGGATATCACCCTGTCCAGACCACTGTCCATCATGCCACCTGGTAACAATGTTACAAATTATGCCAGAGCTGCAGTCTGGCAGTTTGTTTTCCACTGCAAGCTAAAAATACAGCTGTGTGTCAGGAAAAAGTTGGTCGGGTTGGTTCAACATAATAAATATTGGGAGGTCATCAGTCATACACATGATCGTGCTATCTTGAAATGTGTTGCAGCCACTTAAGCAGAAGAGTTGACTTCACCCCGGAGAAATAATATCTGAAAGTTTGAATTGATGATTATAATATTCCATAGTGAGCTGCATGAAATATCAATTGTGCCCTTTGACTGACATTTGGACACGCTGCGCTACTGATTACCCAGTGTAGCCAGGGCTGCATTCTCTGCTGATGGGAAAAACTGACATGCTGTTCATTAGTGGAGCCCGGAAATCAAAGGTACACAGGCTCTCATTAAACAGTTGGCAATCATGTATCCAGGATCTTCACAAGTCAAAGACATCCACAGGAGGCTTGGCTGAGCACTAAGGACAGTAAAATTGGGCATGGTGTACTGACAGGCACCCTTCTTTTATGATTAAATGTAGCTGTATATGGTTTTGAGTTTGATTTGGCCTCCATGCTGATTCGTAATCCCTGAAGAAGCAGGTTGTCCTTCCTTCAAAAGAAACTCGACATTAATACGAGTCCTCTCCTGTGGATGAAAGAGACTGTGCCAAATTAAAGATGGGCAGACTTAAAAAATAATAATAATAGAGGCATATTCTACCCAGCTGTGCAATTGTTTCTGCAATATATTTCCATTACGATAATTAAATTTCCAGTTTAATTAATTGCCAAGGAGACTGTGCTGCTACAGTCATTATAATGCACACCGGGGCGTTTGCTTGTGAGAATCCTTTTCAGACATCGATGGCTCACTTGTTCAGTATTCACCGGAGGGTTGAGTCGTCTGATTGTGAGGCAGTCGCCAGGGGTTATCCGTGGTCACATCAAGCAGAGATGCTGACTGGGTTGTGGCTGGAACAGCCATGGCTGGGCAGAGCACAACAAGCGCAGGCAGGTGGTGGAATCAAAAACCACAGAGAGAGATGCTTAATAGGACACCCGAAGGCTGGCAGTGATGCAACAGAGATGGAAAGGGCCCTGATCAAAGAGGTGGATGAGCAGGGAGAAGGCATCAATGGGAGACGGTCCCAAACAACTGCCATAGTGTTTTGCAGTCTAGTTGTTGCATGGTTTTATCCTAATACAAAATGCATGCTGGCCATGTTTGGAAAGAGAATGAATTAGAATTTACAATTGTGCATTTATTATATATGTTGGATCTGCATGTATGTGCCAAGTGCCAACACATAGGCAGGTACATGCTCTTACATACATGTGCAAAGCGACGCCATATAAGGAAAAGCCTGGAGCCATTCCGGGGGCGTAATAGGTTCACTTATCGGCCAGCCACGCCCATTTCCTCTTTTCTTTTCAATCATTTAAGGGATCTCCTCTGTGCCAACACTGTTCTCTCATCTCCCTGAATAATTTCATAATTTCAAGTGGCTGTTCTATTTCACCCTTATCAGTCACAACACTATGAACTTGTCCGTCAAGCTACAGACAGAAAGGTTTATTTGAATTGTCAGAAGAAGAAAAAAAATCAGTGATTACTTTGAAATGTGTTCATTAGAGCAACTGACAGTAAAAAGAAAAAGTCGGACCAAGTTTGCTTTGCTCTGACAAGTGACTGTGAAGGATTCATCTGTCTGAGTAGGTATCTTCCTGAATTTACTCCTCTTTATGTTTGTACTTCCAGTTTTATTCTCCAGAGTTTGCTAATCTGAACAGTTCTGGAAAATAAATTGAAATTTGAATCACTTGCTTATCCTTTATGTGTGTCCTCACTTCGGGACTATCTCTGAATTAAACATAGGAAGGCAGTGACCATTTTCAAGTAAGTATATCTTGTACGATGTTACTCAACAGTGAAGTGAAGAGCGCTGATGTGTTTTGCACAAACAACGGATGAAATATTGCAGTGTGTTTTTCAAGGCAGTAAGTGGGCAAAATGTCACCCTCAACAAGGAACGGAAAAACTATTAAAATGAAAGGGCTGATGAATTCCCAGTGGCAGTGGGGGTGGATAAGAAAGAAAGCATCATCGAACACTCGCCTGTAAATCAAACTGTATGGCCATGAATGTGCATTAAAGACATAGCTGGAGTGGAGAGATATATGTCTAGACTCAGTCCGTCTCAACAGCGTCAACACTTTCTTCAATAATCTGCTATGACGGCGCTCTTCATATTCAAACAAGAAGAAATTTCATAAAGATCTTCAAAGTTCCTACAACAGTGTTTTCAGCACCAAGGATGGGTCCATTCTGTGTGATTCTTTTCAGCCTCCCTTTTTTTCTTTTTCTTTTTTTGTTCTCTGTTTCGTTTGGTGGAGAGAACAGAAAGATTTGTTTGAAGAGACACTGTGATCTGTTCTCGTGCTGACTGTAAAATCCCATTAATGCATAAACAAAGTCAGAGTGTCCATTAAAAATGAATGGGATTTCATTTAAATGACTAAAACCAGTGCTTTGCATGTAAATGCACTTCACACCAAAAGATGAAAAAGACATTATTTTATTTACCATTAGTATTTCAGGTGGATTGTCCTGAAAGCATATTTAAAAAAAGCCTGGAAATACTTTTGAGAATAATTGGAAAAAGAATAATGGACTTCCTTTGTCTACTGAGTTCAGTGGTGTGTTGTTAGCATGCTGACAGCATTTCTGTTTCTACAGCCACCCGAGTGCCGCTTGAGCATATGTGACTGATGTTCTCACCTACTGATCTTACCTTCAGCACATAACTTAAAGGGATATGGAGTTCACCTGGAGGTAGTTATGTTTAGTATGCCCTGCACATAATCTGCAGATCCTCTGCTATTGTGACATTAAACAAAGAAAACAAAATTAGACTCTATTCACCTTGCAGCTATTACCAACAAACAACACTTTAGCCTGCGGGTCATGAATAACATTTAAGTTGATTTCTGGCAGATATTCTGATTCTCATTTGTTTTCCAAGAAAAAAATTACTGTATAAATTGGGAGAATGCTAATTACGTAAATATACCCCATAGAAATGGTAGCTGTTGCATATTATTTATGATTTTGTTGTTTGCTAAAATAAGCCCTTAACACTAGAACCGCCGTGAGGTCATTTTGACCTCTCTCGCTTCTTAAAATACACGTAACTCTGTTTGCGTAAAACCCCTATGTCTCCCAGTTGGTGACTTTTCCTAAAAGTGTGTTCTACATCATCTTATGCGTTTTCGTGATTCTGATATAAAAGAGAGCGAAGAAAAGAGTGGTTTTCCCTAGAACCGCCAAGAGGTCATTTTACCTCCATTCATTCTAATGCAAAAATGGTAAATGGACTGCATTTATGTAGCCATATATATTATAAACCCAGCCAGACACAATGTTCAAAACACTTTATGGTAACACTTGACATTCATATACACACACATACTTTACCAAAAATAACAATAGTTGTTGCTAGGCAACCAATATAGATGACTCTTCATTTTTCTACTGTTCGAATAGTGTGTGTATATAAAAATGTATAAAATTGATTTTCCAATCATTGCAATCTGGGCTTAATAATTTCCATTCAGTCACTCAGTTTGCCAGTTAGTTAGTTATAGTTAGTTATTTAGTTAGTTAGTCATTTTGACCTAATCCCACAACACAACACGAGTTCAGATAGGCTACTTTAAAACAGGTCAAACAGATAAAAAACTAATATTACTCATAAACATTGAACATAACAATGACAGTCCCTTGCTCTCATGAGAAATGGACATGAATTCAAAAATTTGAAACAATTTTGAAAATTTTTACATACACACACTGTTCGAAAATAGAAAAATAAAGAGTCGTCTATATTGGTTGCCTAGCAACCACTTTTGTTGTGTATGTATATGAATGTGAAGCATTACTATAAAG
Organism: Decapterus maruadsi; assembly: GCA_030347415.2. Lineage (NCBI taxonomy): Eukaryota > Metazoa > Chordata > Actinopteri > Carangiformes > Carangidae > Decapterus > Decapterus maruadsi. Next base: position 7,499,205 of record CM064891.1, on the reverse strand, counting down.
TGTTTTGAACTGTGTGTCTGGCTGGGTTTATAATATATATGGCTACATGGCTATGGCTATATATATGGCTACATAAATGCAGTCCATTTACCATTTTTGCATTAGAGTGAATGGAGGTCAAAATGACCTCTTGGCGGTTCTAGGTATACATGGAATGTTGGCTGTTCTAGTGTTAAATTCATTTTACGTTTGTATAAATATGTGCTATGATTAGATTTCAACATGGATTTCCCATATAAAACATGAAGTAAAAACAGGGCTGGAGGCACATACTTACTTTCTCTCTGAGAAAATGCACCACCACTGCTGGTACTGGGTGCACAGGTGAAAGAGCAATGTGTATCAAGATGGTTAGAGAGGGATCAGAGAGAATCAGCCACATGTTTGAGCCTCAGACTTGGGATCAGATGAAGAGTCTGTTCAAAAAGAAACTGCCAATACCAGACATATCAGAAAGGTTAGTTTGTTATAGATATGGGTCACCTGATCTGTAGATAACAGGTCATATTTTTTAAGGAATGCCACATGTCTCTCAGCAAAAGGAGACATGCAAGATCTTTTCATACAAGCTGCATCCACGATTTAACTAAATATGTTAATGACATAAAAACGCTTTTTTAACCAGCTGCATGTGGACGCAGTGGGGTTTGGTGACTGTCAAAATCAGAAATTATTTCATAGGGAAATAATTTTGCTCAAAGTTATGCAAGCTCCCTCTAGTGGTACAGTACGCAAAAGACTATAGATAACATACAATACATTTTAGAGATGCACTGATCACTGTCAGCCATAGACTGTATGAGTCCAGGCACCAATCCGATACCATGTGTATGTGTTTACCTGTTACCTCTGTTAGTATTATATAGTATATAGTAGCCTAAGTATTTCTGGGTTGGTATACTGGGTGTAATGAGTTTGAGAACCACTGCTCTAGAACATGCACTTCAACTGGTTGCAGTTTGGCAGCTCTACATTTTTACTCAACCTTTGCTTTATTTTTGTTGTGTTTTTGTCGTATTATCAGCTACTGATGGATATATCACAGGTGGGAATAAGTTCTCCTTGATCCATTATTTGCATGTTTTGATTCATGATTATGATTTTGATGATGTTCTTTACTTTTTATATAACTGTTTTTGTTGCCTGCTGTGTTTAGTTTGAAACTGATGAGCGACCGATGAGAGACACCTGTGGTTTGGGATTGGTGCCCTCTGGACTGATTGATACGGGTGTACGTGGTGGCATTTTATGTTATGTGCACCCTGAAGCATTCGCCGAGAGAGGATCCAGCATGCCACAGCAGGGCCGGAACAGAGGTGCCGACGGCCGCATCACCATCCAATGGCATACTGAAGGCCTTGGACTTACTGTAAGTAGCCCCTCTGCCCTTGTATTTCAAAAGACTGGACTGTTTTATTGGTATCCATAATGTTAAAAGAGACATTTTAATTTCAAGTAAAACAACTTTACAACTGTCTACAACTGTCCTGTGCCTTTCTTGACAGTAATAGGACCTCACACTACTGTGTGACAGATGCTTCTGTGGGGAGAGGAGTTTGTTCAGGAGAGGAGCTTCTTTCAGTGAAAACGGGGCAGATCTGGAGGATGCCACCCGGTCCCACCTGAGATGAGGAGGTGTTCTCGTGGTTGCCGTGCTGGTGCGAAGGTGAGGGCTTGGTAGTGGAGACGTACTGTAGGTCCTTTCTGCCGTCGGTCATCATGGGAACTGTCAACTCTCTGCCCAACAAGAGAGATGAGCGAGAGATACAGTTGTGTGAAGGGAGTGAAAACATGTTTTCATCCCACGAATGGCTCCTCCTGAAGTTCCATGTGAAGTTATCCATGAGGTCGTTGCTAGGATACACTTCACTGTTGAGTAACATTGACTAAACATCCTGAGACACTTTGAATAATATCAGGAGACTTCAGACATGTTTCCCTGTTGGATTCACTGAGGATGTGGTGGAGATGAAGCATTCTGAAGATTCTGAACAACTCAGATCATCCTCTTCATAACACCTTGATGGATCAAGAAAATGACGGTAGTGAACAGAGATATAGAAGACACTTTACCTACAGCCATCAGGCAGGCTTTTTGAGTTATTCTGCAAATGGTAAGTGAGCTGAGATATTATCGTATTGCATCATGTATTGCACCGTATCGTAACATATCATATCGTATCGTATCGTGAATTGAAATTAAATCCAACTTTCCAGTATGATCAGTGATCGGGTTCAAGTACAGATGGTAGGACTCACCAATAATGTGAGCACTACATTCTTCCTAACTTAACAAAATGATGTTAAAAATGATACATCTGTGATTTAATAACCAACACAACTGCATGAATTAATGATAAAACTGACTGAGTACAACATAAACCAATAAACCACATGCACAGATTAAACATACAATATAAGTGATAAGTGATGTGAGGTTAGGATTAAACCTACATGTATGAAAACGTCATCATCAAATGTCACCTGCCTCGATGGTATAGGATGTACGGCCTCTGAGAACTTAGTTTTCACACTGTTGCTCATTTGTATTCCCTTCTGCTCCTCCTTGTGAATGACTGCGGAGAGGTAAGAGTGACTCTAGATGTTGTAACTCTGAGCACGACACTGATGATGAGCCCTCTACCTTCTAAACTCATATGAGAGAAGGTCTCTAAAGGTGACAGATGAAGCCATGAGGGGGACAGCAAGAGAATACGTTGGACAAGAGACCAAGGGCTTATATAGACATGGTACCTGAGGTGTTAAAGAATTCTCTCCATGTAGCTGCATGCCATTATCCCAGTGTGCCTGTCTCCTGTCTGGAAACAGACCCGTGAGCCGCAGAGCCCAGGGATATTAATTTACAGTCTTAATGTTCTGTGGCAAAGGAATTGGAGTCATCTCAACACAAACAAATTGGATCTTACAGCTGATCTGCAATGCAAGGCATGCCTGTGGGTAGGCGCCAAGCCGAATGACCAGCTCCAACAAGCAGAGGAGGGTACGGCTGAATTCTGTGGCGTGACAGCAGTTTAGTGGTCAAGCTGGCATCAAAATAGGAGGGATAAAGGTAGGAAGAGAAGCTGTGTATGATATTTGTGATTGATAGGTTTCTGATGAGGTCCTGAGAGCAGCTGGGCACTGGATCTGAATCTTTTTGTCAGATATGATTGCGGTGATATTGAGTTAGAGGCGATGGGGGAAAAAAAGAGGACAGTGGATGACAGTTCTGGAAATAACAGAAATACTAAGAAAGTGAGAAACAGAAATAACAGGCAACACTGCAGGGTAAGAACAGAGGGTGGATTTAGAGAAATGTTGAAATGGAGGTGTGATCAGTGTTTGAGAACACTCAGGCTATTACACAACCTGCGAGAGCCACCTCCCTTTGCTCATGCCCTCTTTTCTCTCCCTTGTTGTCCTCCCCTTGGTCATCCTCAGCAATGATCGGTGTGGCTGCGGGACTATTTTCTTATCCTCTCACTTCCTGGCTTTTTGTTGACCTTTTCCCCCCCTTGTTTAGCCCACAGATTATATATGGTACATGAAAGGAAGGAGTTGATACTGCAGATCCTTCACTGAGGACGTAGGAGCTCTGTGTCTTTCAAGATCAAAACGACAAGACTGCAGTCAGGACTCTGGCTACGTGCTTTTAAAAGAAGATTGAGATCCTAGATAATGATATGGGATTCAGACCTGGTGCAAGGCTACCTTTAGAGTCCATTCGCTTAAATGAGCTGCTTGAACTACTCATTAACCCCAAGGAGGCTGCCTGAACTTTAAATGACGACCTTCATTTAACAGTAGGGACATTAAGCATGCCTTTTAATGAGTTATAGCCCACAAAGCACAAACTATATATTTTTACATGCATATTAAAATTCAGTCGTGTCATAATATTGGGACATGTTTTCATGTACATCAATGTCATCCTCCTAACACTGCACTGTCTATGCTCGCCCTCTGTAATCATATTACAGTACATGTCTAAATATGAAACACCATTGACACTGCAACAGTGAAAATGACAATCCATTTATAGAGTAATTGAAATAGTTTTAATTGCCACACATATACAATATTCCATGCTGTAGACTTTTTTCATGTCTGTACACAACATCTCTTGCATGTCAGACGGTTTTCTTAGGAGTTTTTCCTCAGTGGATGTGAGGGTCTAAGGGCAGAGGATGTTGTTATGATGCTGTGTGAAGCACTTTGAGGCAAACTGTTTGTAAAACATGAGCTATCCCGATAAACTTGCCTTGCCTTGTATATATTTATATAGTTAATAGTTACTGTCAAAATTTGTCAAAAAGTCACTGAAGTCTCCATCTTTAATGTACACTATCAGCATGGATACACACGTTGGTCTACCAGTGATTTATTTTACCAATATACATGACTTACAAGTTTTGAATATTTGACAGAAGCTGTCATACTTTAATGTGTATTACGTTGTGCAAAAACAAATGTTGTCTCCCTGCCATTGTTTGCAGGGGGACAGGTATGAATGTGACAGACTAGGGGTTGCAGGTGTCGATGCTATGAGAGCAGAATAACTGTGTTAACTGTCCTGCCATGTCAGTAATTATAGAAGACAGCTAAAAGAAAATTGTAGGCTGCTTGTCACCCACAGTTTAGACAGAGAGACTGGAGAACGCTAGGGTTACAATTACTTGCCTATTATTTAGCTTTTTTTGTGTGTCTCAACTCCAATCTGTTATGTGCCCTCCACTGCATTGGGGGCACATTTGCTCACTTAAACATTTATTCTTCCTGGTCATTACTTATAGAAATACATTTTTACTTGTGCTTTGCGCACAATTACAGTACCAACCAGAATGCTCATGAAGCTAGAAGATTTCCTGCAAACATGTTTATGAATCAAACTTGAGAACATGTGTATACATTTGTATTTTAGATCCCGTGCAGTGTCTCAATGATCAGGTGATCTTTGTCAACCTGCTGAAGCAGATGCCGACAGTGAAAGCTGGTGAAAAAATTCAGCATTCCTTCATCATGATGAAACCCCATGTCAGCAGTGCAACTAGGCTCATGTGAGTGAGTGCATTATCTCTGTGCTGTTATAGACATACTGTAGGTATGGATATAGATGAAGTTGCCAGGCTCAGTGATTGGTCGTCTTCCAGTGTGAAATCATGCGTGGAGTGGAGCTACAGACCGCCTGTGAGGATCTGGACTCTGATAGCAGGGATGTTGTGGCTCAGATGACCCTTAGCACATGTCTAACTGAGCAGACCACCAAAAGCACTGCCAGACAGACCATGTCCAGCGTCCCCAACAAGGACAACCCTGCTGGGTTGAGCAGCAAGGACTGTCCCCTCCCCTAGCAGCATCATTACTAGTCCAAACAACAGAAGAAGGCATGTTGATGATATGCAGAGTGTTTGACACATCTCCCTGTATTGATGTTGAAGAAGAAAAGTTCAACCGTTTGGTAAATAAGCTTTTTAGCTTTTTTGGTATGAGTTCATTAAGAATAATCACAGCACTCTCTTTAACTATGGAGCTGGAGCTGTTCACAGTTAATAGTTCATTCACAGACATGAGAGTGGTATTGATCCTCATATCAACTCTCAGCAAGAAAGCTTTTTTAAAATTGCGGAACTGCTGTTTTAAGATTGAACGTACTTACTAACTGTCTTGCTTATTTATTTATTGATATAAAAATGATTGACTCCAGCCCAGGACAGAGGGGAAGGAGGCAGTGTCTGGGGTTGATAGAGACATGTTGTCGTCGGTAGCTGAGAAGAAGCTCAGACCAGCTCATCTGATGAGGAGGAAGAGAAAGCCACTGAAAACAGTGTCTTCCAGTCTGACTCAACGCTGACACAACTGAAGCCTGAAGCACTCCTTAACTGTCATTTTATTTCATCTTTTTCATTATTCAGTTTTTCCATTCTTTCTCCTTTACTTTTTGAAACAGCACTATTAAGCACATATTAAATCTATCCATGCAATTTAAAAGAAAATCTCTATAAAGAATATAAAGAGGACATAAAGAGCTGTAAAGAGTTTGAAAACCAATAACCTGATCATGTGGTGGGTTTTATACCCAATACTCAATCATACAGCCAGAGAATGTGATAATATTATATTCTCTTACTGATGACATATATGGCAACATCACCCTTGGTGAAAGTTTGGATGTTAAACATTCAAAGTTAAAGTTTAATGAAGAGTTGAATGCTGAAAAACAGTCAATCTGCTTCACGGTGACTGTGGATGTGATTTGGTCGGGTTTTATCAACTGTGACTAAGGAACCCAACCCAACCAACCAAACCAAACCCAACCAATTCTGATTAGTGCAAGGAGCTGTGTGACATCACTATCTGCAGCTAGGAAAAAAAGGCACATTTCCTGTTGTAACTTTGAAATTGTCTAATGATGCAGGACCCTGTGACCGATAATGTGAAGCAAAGTCAGAACATAGATGGTTGCGACCTTTACAGGCCATTCATTAGTTTTAGTTCTCCATCTCCATTTTAAAATTGAATAAATTAAAGTGACTAATATGAGTCCCACAAAAATGTCAGTGTGCTTTCTTTTCTCTTTGAACGAATCAAATTAGCAGGGTCACAACAGACATCATGCTCCACTGAGAGTAATTGCAGTTTAAGAAAAGAACCTTTTTAGCTGCTATCTGCCCTAAAACACTCATGTGATGACAGCACAACCAAACCACTCACAACTGCTTAGTTTAATGACCACTACGAGGCATTTACTTGTACTTTAATATAACTTACAGTGGATTTTTTTAATGCAGTTTACAGTCTGAGATTGTCCCCAATTCCTGAGCTATAGGTGGCACAGACTGATTGAAAACATGGAGAGCCTGAATGATCCATAGTTGTCAAGCACTCAAAGATGGCTTTGGATTCAGCTGTCTGCTGATTTGCAGGAAAAAAACACACACGCACACACATCATCTGCTCTAAGAGAAGATTAACCTCGTTCACGCGTTAGAAGTATTCAGTCAAAGCAAACGCACGCATGCAGGGAGGCTGCGCGCGCTGCGAAGCGTACTGGGCTCCTGTCTCCATACGCGTCACCGAACCTCCCCGCGCCAGGACTCTCTCTCTCTTTCTCTCTCTCTCCCTCTCTCTCTCTCTCCCTACACACACACTCAGGAGGTGTATCAACTTTCCGAGGGCGAAAACATTCCTGTCGACTCTCAAGGTAAACGGTTTATTGGGGAGCGAGACCTTCGCATTTATAGACGAGAGAGATTACGAGGCTGTGACGGCGGTGACTTGCCGAGCGGAGACCTGTTCGCCAGAAGTGATTGGCTATTTCTTCAGATGAGAAAGTCAGAGAAATGTCTTTCTCTCCAGGCGACACCGTCAGCATCCCAGCCATAATGTACAGGCGGGAACCAGCGAGTGTTTGCAGCTTCCGCACAATATTTGGATTGTCAAGAGCTCACAGGTAGGAAATGATCACAGTATTTTGTTTTTTAGTTTCCTCACACTTTGCTTGTGCGCTTTTCACAGCTGTTAAACATGATAATGATTTTTTTTTCTCTCAAACTGGGAAGAAAGCTGTCTTTACGCTTTTCTTTCTCTTTTACGCGAACGCACCTGCTCATATCTCAAAGATAATTAGCCCAGATATAAGTGCTGAATGTGACGCATTGCAATACATTGTGTCTATTGTGACGGAGGAGGTCGAGGACGATGTTGATAAAGAACTCTGCGCTCAGTTCCCACCTGCGACTGCTGGACTATACATATCCTCGTCCTTGCGTGTGTTGTGATTGAGATATGCGTTTGGCATGAAGTCATTAAAAAAATCCCCCTGAACTGTAACGGTGTATTTTCCACTTGGCAAAAGATTGAATTGACGAATGTTTTTCACCCTGCAAACAAAGAAAGCCAAGAAAGAAAGAAAGAAAAAACATAACAAAGAGCAGTAAAGGAGTGGTACATTGTCTGCGTTCAGGGTATTTTACTGGTGGCATGGATTTTCATTAATGCAATAAGTCATTCTTCTAGGTATGAAAAGAAAAATCATGAAAAATGTAGGTGAGAAGGCAAGAAATAAAACATAACTAAAAATAAAACACTCCCACAGATCAATATCTACCTTTTCTCTCTGATCTACTCTTGCTGCCTGCAACAATTGGGACAGTAGAAGTGATGTCAGGTCTGATCGCTGCTTGAACTGCAGCAGCAATAAGACAAAAAGTGGCGAGTTTTTATCTATCTATCTATCTATCTATCTATCTATCTATCTATCTATCTATCTATCTATCTATCTATCTATCTATCTATCTATCTCAGAAGTAATTGTTGGAGCCACAGTATAATCTAAATGCTGTCTTGCTATCAGCAGCTGGAGATCACAATCAATAGGCAATGAAGACAACTTAGCTGGTGCCTGCCTCTCACTAATCACAATGCATTCCAGCGACATGTCTAGGGTGGCTTGTTGTTTGTTGTTAGACTGTACATGGCTACTATTGACGGCAGTGTCCCATTGAATAATTCAAACACATGTGGCGGAAATTTTCAGCGGCGGATTTACACATCAAGGAACACTTTAAACCATCCGCCAGAGGTGTGGAAAACACTAAGCCAAGTGATATGACTGTAATGGTACAAGGCTCCAGAGGAGTCCTGGCTCCTCAGTGGAGGGCTCCTTGCTAAGTGTTTAATGTTTTATCAGCTCCTCAGATAGACGAGGCGACGGAGGGGACAGACTATCAGCAGTGGCTGCTGACACAGGAGGAGGATTCAGATTAATTTCATGTGGATTACGACATTTTTACACAGTCTCCTTTGATGATAATAGTTCATAAAAGGATCAGTCAACACTGCGTTAAGCCCATTACCCACTTCATCCTTTTCTGTTGCTTAATCTGTCAGTGGACTTTCATATGCTGAGGCCAGGGATACAGTTCACTGACAAATGTGCTTTAGGATGCAATTTGCATTTTAGGCAATAAGCTCTCGTGCGTCGTCCCGTTCTGTGATCACCAATGACTACCTGACGTTGCATTATTATGCATATTACACAGCAGCCACCGCCGCCAAAATTACATTACAGAAAGATGAAGTTGTTGTTGTCGAGCGCAGCGAGCAGATCTCCACATGCGCTATACTCGGGCAAAGCTGTGAGAGACAGCCTGGATGAAATAGGTTGGTAAATATGGCAGACAGATAAGACACATTGGTATTCAGCTGCATCTCGCCACTCCGGCCTCGAGGCCCACGCTGATAATACCCGCTCTCGGCTCCAGGGTCAGAGGTCTGAGGTTGATTGGCAACGGGCTGACACAGGGAAATAGAGTGCGCTGACAGTAGTCTAATGGGGTTGAGGCGCACAGAAGTATCGGCGTGGCCGGCATGTTAGCGGTGCGGCCTCATTCTTACCCTTCCTCACCTGGATGCTTACAGGTTGTCCGCTAATCTATTAGCCCCCATGTCAGACACCTCCGGGCACTCCTACACAGCGCCACTGCAGCAACACAGGCTTCCTGCTTGTGCCATCCCTGTCATGCTGAATTGTCTTCCTCGCAATAGCGCTTGCTCTGCCTCATTCGCTTTCAGCTGTACCTCTCGGCTCTTTATACCTCCCAGCCTCCGCTGTCGACCAACGTGCCCAGATGCACTCAAGCAGAGAATCATATTTAAGTATGATCTCTCTATTTCTTTCCCCTCTTCTCACTCCATCTCTTTGTTGTGCTCTCACTCTAACAAACACATCCACCCACTCGTACACACATGAATTTACGCACAGATCATGGACAACGCACAAACGCCTACACACAACACACAACACACAAAGACCGAAGCATGGTTATTTCTATAACATTCATCTCCTCTCATTATGAGGTGTCCTACATGGCTCTGCTTGCACTGAAATAGCTTATTCACACAAAAATTCCCATTTACTAAAATGAGAAAAAAAAGAAGCTTTTCTCTGCACCAACAACACATCAGCAACAAAATTGGAAGAATGACAACACTAAAAAGATTTCACAGGGCATCCCAAAGTAATGACACAAGAAGTAATCCGCTGTCAGCTTGTAGCGCAGCTGCAGAGTCGGGCTTTTACAGTGTTAGAAACAAGGAAATAGTTATTATGGCTGCGTGACAGCCATCGTATCTGTGTCCCCCAGACCCTGTCAAAGACTGGGTTTATCAGCAGTGACCTGTTTGCTGCTGCAAATCTTAATGAAGACAAAATAAAATGAACATATTTGTCTGTGGCTCCACTGTCTGCCATTGTGGAAAAACTCTGAAATCTTTTGTAGTTGTATGTGATGTTTGGCCACTCGCTGTTTGAGCTGCTGAACTCCACCATCAGATCTCAACAGTGGCAGAGGAGCCAGTCTGACTAACTCGTGCTCTAGCAGACTGCTTCATGTGATTATGGTAATAACAGCAGTACTCAAGAATTAATGCAGTAGTGATTTATTGATGCTAAATGCTATTTGTAGCCCCTTGGAACTTAAGAGGCTATCCTTTGATATGAACAGTAAATGCCTTCTGACATTTGAAGAGAAAACAAAGGGACACAAGGGTATGTAAAATTGTCTTGTAAGAAACCATAAATAGACAGCAGTAAAAATTTTAAAGGTTTTTTGTGCAGAAAGTCATATTTGGTTATTTGTCAAACCTGAGGAAGTCAGATCATTTTCATCCACAAATGATCGTCTTTGGAGTTGTCTGGGTTGTAGTAGTTTGCCTAAGGACACTTAATCAAGGTAGATTCCACTTTGTGGTTCGCAGCCTGGTCAGAGTGCTTCAGCAGTCAGCACCACCAATCGGAGTAGATGCCAACCGTGGCAACTAGGGATGCACATGTTTAGTTGTTAACTGTTAACAATAACTTTGACCAACTATCAGTATTTCTTATTAGGTCCTTATGTCGTCAACTCATGGGGGCGTGTCGACACGTGCAGACTTCCACGTGCCTTCAGTCATATTTAGCAGGGAAAAGTTACACAGAAGGACTGATGTGCCAGTTATGCAGCACAGTCCCCAGTGAAGGAAGGTCAGACAACAAATGTAGCCTTCACAGGCGTAGATGTACATCACTTGTAGGGGGCGGCGCTGCACTCTACAGCTGGTTCACACTTTGTAACAGTTCAACATTGGACGATCTAGCTGCCATCTGAGTGCGAAAATCTGAGCCAGAGCACAGTGGGTGTGGCGCTGCTCAGCTCTTGCAGCGCATGTGTGTGTTTTATAACGGCAAAAAAAGAAAACAACAACAAAAATATAAAACGTTGTTGATTGTCGCCTTAATCTATGAAAGACGATCAGGTTGCTGTTCGGCACAAGCCTAGTCACAGACACTCAATAGAGTGTTTATGGTATAGTTTTAATCTTATTGGTTAACGGTTAAAAATTCAAAATGTGCATCCCTAATAGAAACTGAAGCTTCTGCCTTTCATGGGAATTTGCTCATAAATGTGATGGTCATACTTTTAGTCAACTGAAGAAGTGCATGAGTATGCTTTCCCTGGAGCTATATGTGGACCAAAGGGGGCACTGGCGTGGAACATCCATGTCAGCACATTCAGGTCCAATAGGGAGGAACCATGGAAACTTTGCCGGCTGTCCGGTGCTTACTGTGCTCCAGGAAGCCTGGGAGCATGAAGCTTGTATTTTATTCATAGGGCAGAAAACATGAAAAGTGTTGCAAACAAAAAAAGCTACTCTGCAGGAAATTACGAAGACAAAATAACTTTCAGGAATTTAAAAAGAAGAAGAAGAAGAAGAAAATCAAGTAAAAGATGAAAGTGATGATCACACTGTAAATGAAATATTAAAACAGTGGGTTAAGGTTGAAAACCCTATGAGGCAGTATGGGTGAATAGATAATGAGTAAGAAAGACAACATTGATTATTAGTGTCCCACTCTGGACACTGTTACAGCAGGACCACTACATCCTTTGTATAATGGTCTAAACATCTCATTTCTCTTAGGTCTTAATGTCCACAAGGCTAAATGTTATATTAATGTATGGTGCAGACTATAAAGGTCAAGAAAATATAATAATTAAAGTTTTGTTTCCTGAATATGAATAAAGGTATGAAACAATATTTAACCAATGGATGTAGGAAATATCAAATCATTTATGAGATGATTAGTATGGAATTATTGACCTGCCAATTGACAAGGAATTATCCATATCCTGTCACTACAATGCAATTTTGCAATATGTGTAATCTTGTTGTCTCCAAATGGAAATACCTTCTCATTATGGGTGTGGAAATACTGCAGCAAGCCAGCTATACACGATTGGGGTCAAGACCCCGAGAAATAATCTGCTTTTGGCATTTTATTTTAAACTTAGATTAATCAGACAAAGGTTAAGGGTGGCGACTGAGAAGCAGACAACTCTGGGCTATTTTAGCAGAGAGGAAATAGCAATATCTCTTTGATGGTTAAATGTAGAGAAGGTGACATTTTGTCTGTCCCCCGTGGGAGCAACACTCAAAGCAAATATTAGCATTCCACTGTATGGTTGGTATCATTATAAAAAAGTGTAAGATACTGATGAATTTCCAATGTAGCTACTTATATGACTTCTGGAGACTGTTCCAGTCTGCAATAATTGTTGTGCAGCTCTGATTTACATTTTGTGGTGAAATGTCAGGACACTCAAGGTCCTAACTCCTAACAGCTTTATGGCTAACAGCCACACATCTGGGCATTTTATTTTATGGGCGGGTGGGTGGGGTTGGGGTTGGGGGTTGTATAAAAGCAAAGAAGTTCTTTATAATGAAATATAGTGTATGTAGTTATTGCAGAATACTTAACATTGAAATTTAGATACTACTAAATTCATAGCAACAACATATTTTATTTTGAAAACCATGAAAACTTTATTTCCAGTGTCCGATTAATCCATCAGCAGTGGTGATTCTGTTATATTACTTCTGTTAAATACAACAACACAGGTATGAAACACAAACAAAGCTTCAGTTCAGCCTTTTATCAAACATTCACACGGTGAATGACTAAATGAAAGAGAATTAAATTTGCTGCCAATGTCAAAGTAATTTCATTTTAAATGTCAGCCATATATTTCCACAGATGGAGCAGATTGCAGTCATCTAATACCTATAGGAGGCATCAACTGATCCGTATCAGACACCGAGGTTGATGACACCAAATAAGGCCTAAACAATGGAGCGATAACAATCTGATTAGGTGCACAGAACGCACACACAGACACAATGAAACACACATACAAGGAGATAGGCCCCTAATATTGAGATATTTAAAAGGACACAGCAGTTCTGTGTAAATTGATGTTTCTACATTGAGACGTGTGTGTATGTATGTGTATGAAGAAAGGAAGGAAATTAAACCTAACCGAATCATCTGCGGTGTGCAGCACTTGACAAGCGAAAGGCTGTTAAAGTTGTTGCTGCTGAGGGAGTGACGGCTGGACTTTGATCTGATCTGGAGGAGTGTTTGGTAAATTGTCATGCAACTGTTGCACCCTGCTGGTAGATGTCAAATCAAACTCTCCTGAGTTTGAATCTAAAAACTCCTGCCGTCTCTTTTTTGTCTGTTTTGTCTGCAGGTCTCTGAGCGCTGAACTCTGAATGCCATTAACACCTTTACTGACATCAACGCACGACACAGAGGAGCCTACATCAGACAGCAGTCTTCCATCTCCTCACTAGAGCTAAGATCACTGAGAAGCTCCTCCTGCTCACCTTTTGACCTCTGCTGACATGGAGAACCTCAGTGAGCTCCAGAACCCATTGTTGGACAAAAACAGTAAGCACATGGTCAATGGTTATGGGGGAGACTTCCCTAATAACCAGTACCAGGAAAACATTATTAATTATTTTGCTGGAGGAGGAGGTGGTGGTGGTGGAGGGGGAGGTGGAGGAGGAGGAGGAGGAGGAGGAGGTGGAGGAGGAAAGGTGAATAACAGCAATGTAGTGAGCGGAGGAGGTTACAATACCAACGGCAAGGTGAAATCTCAGCAACTTTTAGATGCCACTTCGCTGCATCTGGCAGTGGAGGCCTTCTATAGGCCCAACTTCATCCTATACAAAGAGGACAGCGGCAGCATCAAGGCTAAGGAATACAAAAGCGAGTGCTGTGAGACCACCTTCACAGAGAAGAAAGCGAAGGAGGCGTCCAACACAGCAGGGGCAGACACGCCCGGCACTGAGGATCCTCAAGCGAAGCTGCTGGAGGACGGCGAACACATCAAAATCCAAACGGTTTCCTACGAGGTGGAGGAGGAGGAGTACGTGGAATATGAGGTAAGGCAGAAAATATAGGATGAAGAGAACCTGAATTTGGCTGGAGGGGATTTCTAGAAAGACAGTTTACGTCATATTAATATTGCATTTGATCATTTTCAAGTTTTATTTAGCGTTCATGTATACAGATAAGAATAAGATACATTTAATCCGATTGTTTTCAATCAGATTGAGGAAAACATGCATGCATGCAAACGCAGCTACTGTGAAAGACTTGATTTGAAATGGTTACTGAAGTGTTGGCACTGTATTAAAACATAATGCAGACACTTTAACAGGGCAAAAGGTTAAATGTTAATTTAACTTGCCCAAATTTGATCCCCATTCCACTACTGTGCACAGCACCCCTCAGCTCGGCATGCCAAACTCTTTATCAAACATCTAATAGAAAATGACCCTAAAAGTCAAACGTGAGAATAAAGCGGCTCTTGTTGCAAGAGTGCAAGCACTGACAGTGAAAGTCATTTCTGATTTTATTGGATTGGCTGGATTGGACTGGCCATCAGGAGCATCAGGACAAATGACAGTAAGCGGTAGTGAGACAATACGCTTACTGCAGCATGTCAGCACAGCTATAAAGGACCAATTAAGGAGTAAAGAGTTTCTGTCCACTGGAAAGTGAGAGGGATTTTAATTTGAAATGGTTATGGGAAGTATAGAATCTTACTGCACTAACTGACCAATTACACATGTCAAAGAGATGGGATTAGAAATACATGTCCGACCTCTGATATAAAAGCCTGTTATCCTCTGCAAGTGAAGTACAAAGACCCCGGCCATTATTTAGGGAAATATGGTAGTTGAACACTGTCATTGATTCGTAATAGATGTAATAGACTGTTGCCACCAATTAATTATTTGGAAGAACAATAGCCAACGTCAATTTGGGTATATTGGTACGCAATATTGGTTTTTCAATGGAAGGCCTACAGTAGTTGAGGCTTACAATAAGATCCATTCATCTCAAGCTTGGATACCTGTGGTGTGTTTGTGTTGAGGGAGAGGTAGAACAAGCATGCTTGTATTCCCATGGTGTTTGTACACTTGTATCAGCCCACCAAAGGATTGGGCTCCATGCCGTGGATCAGACTGACATTTTACCAACCACAAATCCCATTTGATCCACTGACCTTGGCCTCAATACCCAACTCTAGAGAAATTCATCATTAGATAATAATGAATCACCCACGCCGGCCTCACATGGGGATATTATGTGCTACAGCTCTACTGCATTAGCTTCTGCTTGCGCTTTCAAATGGCTCTGCCAATGGCACAAAGCACTCCAAAGGATTTAAGGGATTGGACAGGCGGAATAGGGTGTTCGGTTTGACCAGTGTCCTGCGAGACCTAAGGGACAGAGAACGCACCTGTGTGTCCGCTAGAATTAACCTGGATCGGTGTGATAAACATGTAGCTGCTGCGACACAATGTGACATAAGGACACAGAGCCCGAGGCCTCCCTTGGCAGAAAGTCAGGACATTTCACATTATGAAAGAAGAAGTAGTCATTGGGGGAAAATTTAATTATAAGAAAATTCATTTTAAAGCCGCTTTACTCAGAGAAAGAGATGAGAAACATGTTGACACGCAGATGCCAAATACCAAATAACCTGCCAAGAAAACATAATGTTATACACCAACTGGAGGCTCCTCTTAGCTGTTCAAAGGTTAAGTGAACATATTACCATATTGTTCACATTTTTCCACACCTCTCCTGTTCACAAATGAACAAGCACATAAAAAAAAAACCTTGCATCATCAGGCCCCACAGCCAGCGTTGAGATGTAAAGCAGAAAATACACAGTGGGACTCATTATGTAGCCTCCCAGCAGTGTGAGGCGTCTCCACCACGCTGCCCACATTCTGACACCATGCAAAGACCTCATCTTAGCCTGCTGCTGAAATGCACACACTTGTTGGTGTTCTGCCACGATGGTGCTGTACTTATTTTTGCAGTAGAAATATCTCAAGGGTGCCCTGTGGCTTTAAAAAAAAGTTATTGTTACCCAACTAAATGATATACAAACTGAATATTTCTTTGCACATTAGCAGATTTGAGTATTGGTTGTAGTTTTTTTCTTGACTTCCTTGGTGGGCTCCCATTGCACCATAGATTTACACATCACCAAATGCTAAGCCAAACATCATGGTAGAGGAAAAATGTCACACGATACCTTTAAAGACCCACTAATGTTGTCAAGGGGTGTTAATTTGGTCAGCACAGCGTTTTTATAAGAACATTAATGTGATTGATGGCTGATTACAGCTGTTTACTTATAAGTCATGTAAATGCACAAACATTGCAATTTCAGCATCCATCTTTACTCCCAGAGAGCTAATGGCCAGTGGTCGAAGGCAATGGTCTTACTCACATTAACCCATGTCACCATATGTCTTCTACTGAAGTTAGCACTCCTTGGCCCATCTCATCGCTTTTCAGGATTCATTCCAGCCTCTAGTCTGCCCTGAGGATACGAATATGAATACAAATTACTTAATTAATGAATTACTTTATTAACATTGATGCAGTGTGGCTGAAGAAATTTGTCTTGTAATTGCCACAATGGCTGAAGCTTCCACCTGCTCATGGCAAGAAACCCCATTTAGCAGCAGAGAAAACCAAGCGTTAATTGTCTATAGACTATACAGGAACATGTAGCAGTTTGTTTCTATTTTTTCCAACAATACTATTTACTTCCTCTTATCTGTGTGGAAAAAAACATATTTTGCCTAAGTTTTAATTAATTCAATCTAATTTAACTTAGTGTAGTCTACCTGTACCCTTCCAGATGTTAACACACACATGTACAGAAAGCAGAGTAGTTCTTGTTAATGAACACACATTGACAGATGTAGGTAGTAAAGGCTTCTTCTGAGGAGGATGTGACAAAGGACTGGGACATGATACATCTACACTATGGCAGATTTTCTGGTATCACATAGACTGCTGCTGAAACTGTGGCTTTGTGTGTGTTCAGAGCTGTGTGTGAGACTTTTTGGGCATGCTGCCTTTGAGGTGGCTTTTGCAGCAAAGTGATGTCTCATGTTGTGGCTTTGATTATAAAGTTTGACAGTTTTGCAGCTTTGTGCAATATCACCAGGAAAGTTTTTTTTTTTTTTTTTAAGTGACTGAATGGTCAGACTGTTAAGGCCTGGCTAAACCAGCAATTAAACTACTCTGAAATCTTGACACAAAATCAAACCACTCCCTCTGGGTTGTGGGTGTTGAGGTCATCACTGGTGAACTCTGACCTGCTGTTTTGCACTGTTGACCAAGATCAGGCAGCCTTAACCGTGCTGAGTTTTGAGAGGTTGTAAGTCCAAAATGAGGGAAGCTTGGGTAGCTCATTAGTTGTGTTTTTCCTCTGCTGGTATATAAACTGCTCTACAAAAACTGGCTTGCAGACTGTTATGAGACAGGGGTAGATGGTATAAATCTTCTTTTTGAGTGAATTATTTGTCTGTTTGGGACCTGACCGTTAGCGGTGCTGCGTGTCGGTGTGACCAGGCATCTTCTATTGACTAAACTGCCTCAAATTTTTCACGCTCTTCTTCCCAATTGTGTTTTTAAAACTTTGAGTCTCTTTCTATCAAGACAGTTTCTCTTTATATGCAGCTTCTCTATTGAATTAGTAAGGGAGTCAGTCGGGTGTAGCGGCTTCTGCCCGATTCAGCTCAGCTTTGTGCAGAAAGAAAAGAGTTTGAGTCCCCAAAAATTCTGTTTTTCGCCAATCACGTTGCTTAATTGAATCTGAGGTCTAATCCATAATCCTTATAATCCTGCGATGCAGAGTGATATAGCTATTAGACATCAATACTATGCAAGTTATCTGAAAAGTTTTCATCAGCACTTTGTACAGTAACTAGACGAGAACAAACCATTGTCAGTGCCAGAAAACTTTCAAAGAGATTAGCAAACAATTCTTAAACCTAAGCACATCTTGAACATGCTGATAAAGCAGAAAAAATGTCACTACAGTGAATATTACCAGTGACAGAACTTGACCTATACCTACAGTAGTTCTTGGATGATTACTGTGATTAAAAGGTCAGAGTTATTATTTTCAACTTGTAAATCCTTTGGAGCAAGCAGGATCGCCATGTGTCGCATATACTGTGTGCACAACATAATATGGAACCAGTGTAAAGTAACAAATGGAAAACTCGCAGATATTAAAAGCCCAGTGTTTCACAAGAAGATAAAAATTGGGAAACTGCTTTGGAATAAAAGGTTATGTATTTTATTTTAAATGGCATTATTTAAAAAAGAGCACACATCATCCAATTTTCAAAGTGCATGAGTGAACTACAGCTGGCCTCTGAGGACACTCACTGAAGTAGAAACGAAATTTCATCAAGGAAATTTGAATTAATTTTTCCTTTATTTTCATTACTCCTTTTGTCAAACTTGGTATTCACACTGTTTTCAATTTTAGTAGTATTTCACCTCGTGCTCTGGCTGCAGAGGACATACCAATTTATTCAAAATACCCTAACAGCCAATTATCACTTTTGTTTCTACAAAAATGTTTGTAGGAAAGAGCCCTTTTTATGCCTCACATCTCAACATAACAATTCCCCTTCTCATTGTTGCTGTTTTGCTTTTGAATCATGGGAGACTTTGTTTGTGTATCCCCAGCTGACACCTTTTATAGCCTTTCTCCTACTTCTTTTTCATTAACTTGCGTTCTACTCTTCTGAGCAACTTTTTAGAAAAGCAACAGTACAGAATCAGACCACCAATTAAGTAGGTCTATGATAATAATAATAAGCTCTATCCCTGTTGAAGTGCCCTCAAGCAAGGCACCGAATCGCTCCAGGCTCACAGTTCCTCTCTCTGATCTCCAGAGAAGATTAAAGTGAAGAGAGTTTTGCCTTCAGAGGCCAACAAACCCAACAGAGTTTTTCCATGTTCAAGGCCTCTGTGCCAGTTAACCAAGAAAATCTCATCTGCCTCCTCTTATCAGCTCCAGCTTTAACAAGTGTACAGTAAGCACTGGAGGTCTGCCAGGTGGTCCTCCTCTGTCTGAGTCTAGTCCAGTTGAATCAAACCCTGGAGCCTTTACCCCTTGGGTTGGTGTGAACACTGGCCTCCAACTCTGGCCTCTTTTCTATGACAAAAGAAAGAAAGTTGTGGTATGCTCTCAGTTGCCTGTTGTCTTCTGTGATATGAATAACGTCTGATTGCAAAGCATCTTAAGCGAAATAACAAGGCAAGGTCATTTTAAATGTAGGCTGTGTGTTAATACATTATTCAATGTCCACAGTTTTACCAGCCGTTCATATTCACGGTGTGTTAAAGTCTCCTGATATGTAGTCTAGATTGGTATCAACATAAAAATAAGCCGATGATGCTCCATGATGTAATTGTAATCATCCTTGCGTTGGTTTGAGTCAGACCTTTAGTTGTGAACCCGCCTTAGGTTCTAGTCTTGCTGCATGATGACAGGTGAGGACACGTTTAAAGTCAGTCAGCTACGTTGGGAAAAAGCCCTCTCCATCCACACATCACAAAGAACTGCTTTCCTAACTAGGAGGCATTGTATTCCTGCTCACATCCCTGTTGCATAATGACTAACGTTACAGCAGATCACACAGGGATGTAAACCTGCATTTATAGTCATGCTGTCAGGAGATTTTGCACGCACGGATTTGTGATTTAATAGAAGTTGTCAGGGCTTAAGTGTTAAAATTTCCAATGGTTAACAGGTAGCATTTAGGAGCTGCAAACAAATTACTGCTTTACTTTCGACTCATACATCCTTCTGACAGCAGAATCAGAAAAAATGTCATTGACAACAACTAAATTGCACGATCTGCTGTAGTGAAACAGAATGAAAGTGATCGTGGCAAGTAGAGGGTGTGGGCTAGCAGAACTGAGGAAGAGGAAGACGAAAAATAATAAGCAAACTTTATGTTGTGAGTGTCAGAAACTGCAGCAGCACACCTTAGTTCAGTTTTTCTGGAGTGTGGTTGTATGAGGTACAAAGGCCCCTCAGCATACTATCTGCAGTAGACAGTTCTCAGCGCTCCCTCAGTTAGCCATACCAGTATTGGACTGAGATACAGGAGCTCTATCTCAAAAAATTGTATAATTTTGAGATAGAGCTGTTTATCTCCTGTATCTCTGTCCAATACTGGTATGACAAAATTATGACAAAAGTATGACAAAATTATACACTAGTTGAACCCGAGTGATACAAACAGGTTCAACTGGTGTATAATTTTGGAGTGATATGGGGCAGACTCATGCAGATGTAACTCACAGGTGGCCACATTGGGTCAGGCAACTTGCTCTGACTCTGGCTGCAGTAGGGTGATCCAGTCATCTGTACCAAAATAACTCTGTGCAATTTTAATATAGCTATTACTTTTTAATTGATTTTAAGTATGCAGTATCATAGCTGCATTTCTGACGTTCATAACAAACCAGACTGTTTGAAAATTCGTCAAAAACTGAAAGTCCTGGTTGTTTAGTAGAACACTGTACCATAGGCCTAATGCTCTGAGGGAGTGAGTTACCTGAGCCAAGATGGCTGCCATGTGATGCCGTGTCATTCTTATACTATATCTATAAGAAATAAGCAGCAAGTCTTTTTTGGCCGGATGACGGAGCCATCACACATCAATCCACGTCGATTACATCGCCCCACACAGGAAGTCAAACACACAGAGCATCCGGAAAATTTCAAAATAAAATCATCACTTTGTCAACATTAGTTTCACCTGCTGGCACAAGCAACAAGTCATCAGTCAATCAGAGGGACCTGAAGCTTATAGGAAGTCATGGATGAAAAATATTAATCATGGAGGTGTAAAACTGCAATATTTCATGATACAACACACCCGTTCTACAAGAATACAAACTGAGAGTTTAAAAAAAAAGAGACCAGAACAGAAAGAGAACAGAAGTAGCCTACCGGAAAATCAACCCCAGAAAAGCAAAGGCATCTGTTGTGTAGCCTACATTTTAATCTTGCTTTATGGCTGTTATCACAGCAGTTTAGTTCTCAGAGACCCAACACATCCAGTGGAATTTGAGTGGAGGAGTTGACCCAAACAGCTGATAGGCATCATGATACAGACAAACTCCTTTTTTTCCCCGACCAGTAGATGCACTGCAAATAATTTGTGTAATGTACACTTCAACTGGTGTATTATTTTCAGATGGGACTTCAGTGAACTGTTTTTAAAACTAACTGTTTTTGTGTACCTCATACAACCCCATTTAAAAAAAAACACGAACTGAACTATCCCTTTAAGATATTCATATGGATATTTGTGCTTTTATTCCAGGCAACAGGTAAATGAACAGCTTTAGATGCAGAGCCACGGTTCTGGCTGAGAGGGATGTTGAGCCTCCTGCTAAACCATAATAAGCTGGAACATGTGGGTCTGTGAGTGACAGGAGTCAAGTCAGGTAGATCGTCTATATTCCCTGTAAGACGAAGATGGAAGAATAACATGGCAGCGAAAGACAGGCCAAGGTCTGGCCATTAGTTTCAACCACTCACCTCTGCAAATTATTTGTGGTAGCTTCAGACTGATGAGCTAACTGGGGTTAATGAACCAGCAGGAAGTGATTTACATTGATCTTAACCAGCTCTTAAAGCTGCTTTTCTTCCTCAGTGGTGTCTGGGTATACAGACAGCAGCTTCTTCCCTGCCATGAAGTTATTTTGGTCGATAGCTCCTCGTTCAGATTTCAGCTTCATTTGGTGACAGACTTCTGTTCCAGATGACATGTTTATTGATCAGGAAACGCATATCGAGCAGACACATGGTCAGACATACAAGAGAAGAAGATGAGGCACTCATGCAAATTGAGTTATTTATACTGTCAGTCACTGCAGCAGAATATCTGACCAGCTTGTCTACGTCTACGTCTCAACCACTGCCATTGCAAACTCCTATACACAGAGGCAACTAATGGAGTGGAAATGCATTTAACAGCTGGAGCAGAGTGTGACATGATAGAGACATGACCCTGGGACTCTTTGATCTGGCAGTGATTTGCTCCATTAAAACGTTCGTGTATTCTCACCTGCATAAAAGATAGCGCTTGAAGTAGGGGGGAGGACCTGCCATTTCTATTTGTTTGCCATTTGTTACATCTCCCAGTGCATGAAATTGGCATTTATCAATACATTTCATAGTCACATAATAATGTGAGCATGTGGTGATTCCACTCGTGAGCAGCATTTCAATAAAAATTGTCTTCTCCTCAGCTTTTCTGACTATATCCATGTATTTTGTTTTTTTCTCTTCCCTTTTTTAGCTCAGGCATCCGACTGGTAAAATCATGTGTGTGGGTGTAAAATAATAGAGAGATCAGTTCTGAAATAAATATATTTCCAGCTGGCCTCTGCCTCATCTCTGCAGCATTTTAGATTAGGCCAGGTTTGACTGGAGGGGTTGTCCATTCTCACTAAATCTGAGGGGACATGAGCACTTATGCCTTCATTAAATTTAAAATGTAGTCATGCTTCAGCTCAGTGCACACATATTGTTCCTCTTTCTGAGTGGTCCAGCAGCCGATGTGAGCCTGTGTCATATATTCTGGTGGAATCTTTGAGAGATATCCCGTTTCTCATTTAACAGTAAATGACAAACCGATCTCTTGGATCATTTCAATTCAGGTGCGGGCTCGTCTGTCCGATGGATTTTAAAGCCTGCTCTCCTCCGCTAACTGGGGGAATTTATTCCACGGTTTGCAGTGACTATCTGAGCTATAGAAATCGTCACTCAGCAGTGCAGGAAAGATGAATTGTGACACATCAAAAGATATAACATTATTGCTGAATAAATGCTGTGAAGCTCACCAGGATGAAATAAGTCCTTTACACTGGTTTTCTAGATCCCTAACCCATGAATCACAGTTAGCACAGAAATGAAACAGACATTAAAATTTAAGAAAAAAAAAATTGAATCTAAATAAAACTGAAAGCACAATAAAGTAAAATAAAATAAATATTTCAGGTTTCTCAGTAGAATTCCCTGATTTTCCCTTTTGGCAAATTTATTCCACAGTGCGAGGTCACCGTCCAGTCAGGCATCTCAAATATCTTCAACATTTTATCTTCCTGTGAGCAGCCCTGGTGAGGATTCCAGCCAAAATGTCATGTTATTCTCTAGATTTGACTTTTTGTTCAGTGTAAATGTTTTTTTGCTTTTTCTGGCGTAATATCAATCTTTAAAATGTATCTGCCTGGCTAAACAGTGGTGATTTTGATGTGCATGCATCACAAACACTGTAATAAACTGATCCTCTGACTTAAAGCGATATTCCGGCGTAAGTGAAAGCCATGGTCAAACACACCGTAACACAGTTGGACTCAATTTCCCCGACCGCTATATTATCCACACACACGGCGCTCTGCGGATCCACTGTAAAAAACCGCAAAAACGCCACTTTTAGCCACAAATAATGCTCAAAACTGCACCAAAGTTCATCAATAGTACATTACAGGGTCCCAGCACGTAGGACGAGCCGTCAAACATCCGCTAGCTTTACCTGTTTTCTTCAGCAGACACAACTCACCTACTTCTCCTCCTGGAGCCGCTTGCTGGTGGAGCAGCCCTGATGAGTGGATCACCGAGTGCAGCGGAGTTAAAGAAAGCAGGTAAAGCTAGCGGATGTTTGACGGCTCGTCCTACGTGCTGGGACCCTGTAATGTACTATTGATGAACTTTGGTGCAGTTTTGAGCATTATTTGTGGCTAAAAGTGGCGTTTTGCGCCGTGTGTGTGGCGATAGTGCGGTCTTTCCTGAAGTTGGTGGAACTCGTGAATATAGCGGTCGGGGAAATTGATCTCTCGAGGGGGGGTCTGACTCGGTGTTACGGTGTGTTTGACCATGGCTTTCACTTACGCCGGAATATCGCTTTAACAAGCCAGTTGGACTCACTGTATCTTAAGAGAAAAAAAAACGATACGAAAGTATCTGCCTGTGAGTGATTGTTCTCATGGTCAGCCAATGTGACAGGTCAAACCTCACTGCTGAGCTGCTCATTAAAAATCTCCTCCACCACATGGTAAACTGTCACTACGATGTGAGATACCGCGAAACACGTGAAACGAAGTTGAAAAGGCTGCAAATGTGAATGAGGCACATATCCTGTCAAAGGCTGATTACGCTGTTGTTGAAGTGAAATTTACATTTCAGACGACGCTCGGCTTCTTCTTGCTGCGTTCGCTGCTCATGTTTTTCTGTCAGAGGACGACTCAATCAGTGCAATTACACAACTATTATAGTAACAGCAAACGTCCTACAGTACCTACAGAGTGGCGAATTTGCCGTCCAATACAAAATGAAGACAGCCGACCTGACTCAGCTGCCAGTCTGTGGTTGCTGGGGTGGAGCGGAAGAGAAATGGCCAATCAGCCTGATTCAGTGTTTTTCAATAATCACTCGACGTGCCTTCTTTCACTCTCTCGTGACAACACACTGCACCATATGTCACACTAATGGCCATTAAGAGCGTAAAGAGAGCTGCAACCAAGTGGTGCACCAAATGATGCAGGAGGCCTGATAATCTAGAATAATGGATGTTTTTTTTTTCATATATAAGGCCATAAACTTCAACCGCTGATGGCTCCAGAGCTGTTTACCTACTATTATATTCTATGTGTACTGTGCAGAGGAAATGATAAAAGCTCACAATGCACTTCCAAGAAATATGTCCTTTCAAAGTACATCATTCTCGCTCCCTTTGAAGGGTTGATCTCAACGAGCTTAGCCCAAGACTTAAGATTTGATCAACTGTAAAAGCACAAAGTAGTTTCTGACAGTTTAAGTCAAATAAAAAATCCCAGGTACAGGTCTGGTAAGGTGAACGAGCAAACGCACTCATGCACCACTGCAGACTTTGATTCCAACTCCAGCAGCATTTCTTCACCTGTGGACCGCAGTTGGCAGTGTTCCCAGGTGGGAAGCCGGTGAGGGATTTGTCACTTTTCTACCAATCTGGCCAAACAAGACCTTTGTACTGTGGAGAAAGGTCTGGCTGCACCTATTATCACTCTGCTATAGGGCAAAAAAACAATCTGGCTTGTTTGCATGTCTTTGAACCAATCACAGTGTCATTAAAAAGACTAATTCCCCGCAAGGAAAATGCAACAACAAACAACAAAGACGTACGTTTCTGTATTTTAGTGTGAAACTTGATCACAACTTGACATTTTCAGTGTGGGGGCTGCTAGCTCTGAGCTCTGCTGTTGTTACCCACTGTGAAGGGGATTTTGAAAATGGTAACAGGCAAGGGAAGCCAGTGAGTCAGACCACAGTTGTAGTGAGTGGTGCATGTTGACTGGTTTCCTGCTGTTTCCTCCTGTCTACACTGTCCCTTCTCAGAGCAGCAGAGAGTGGGAGTTCCAGCAGCGGCAGACAGTGGCTGAATCGCTCATCCTTAACTGGGTGAAACAGGTGACATCTCCCAGAAAGCAAAACATGTGAACTTTTTTGATACTGTGTTTTGGTCCTTTTGACAGATGATGTATATAATGCAGTCTAATTGAACAGAAATGTTGCATGTGTACGAGGCAAACACAATAAGCATTGGGGTATATAGTCGGCATTTTGAAACACTGTGGTGTGTCTGAAAATTTAGTTTTAATATAATTTACATTTTATCAGAATATAAACTTCTGCAATTTAAATGTAGAACCTGAATACTAAAATGGCTCAACTGAAACATGTGGTTGTTACAGAAAAATATTCTCCTTATTCTTACTTTTTTGGAATGAAGTTCCTGAAATAAGAATTAAGTAGCACTTCATTGTCTCTCTGCCAAAATTCACTGGTACTTCTTTAATCCTCGCCTGAATGACAGCTCAGGGTATTAAAAAGTGAATAATGAGAAAGATGCTTCTGTAATGCAATGAGTTTGAGTAATAGCAGCCCTTTGGGGGATGATTACATGTTACAAATCTGAGCAGTTTTTTTTTCATGGACAGACATACAGCATAATGACTGTCCATCAGTCTGTTGGATTTAGATGGATTTAGACGGTTTTTACACAAAAACAAGAGGGGATAAGTCTCTTTTTTCCGATGTTGTAATCGGTACAATGCCTCAGGGACACTGAGTTTATATCCACTCTGTCCCCCTCCATTAGTCTGGCAGGTCCAGTCTGACACCTTCTGATTGGCTGTGAATATGTAATCCAGCCTTGTCATAGTCTCTATTAAACTGCCGAGCACAGGCCAATCAATTTACTCGCTAAATTATAGACGCAAGACAGTTCACTCCGAAGCAGCTGCGATCACAGTCACAAAGTGGCACGCTGCAGTGTGCCTCCTGCATCTTCAACATGTAAGGAGGTGCTGGTGTCGCTTACAGCTGAAATCTCTGGAGGTTTGATTTCTGGATTTGGTTTGATTGAGCATGTAGCCTAAAAGCTAATATTTTAATGTTTTGATGCAGTCACTACTTTACTGCAGGTTGTTTTGTTGAGTTTTTGGCAAAGACTCTGTTTCTCTTTTACTTTGAAATAGGCTATACCAAGCACATTATTAATTCCATTGTTGTGGGATATATACATGAAGTGTTCTGGGCTTCACAGGGCAATCATTTCTTATTATTTTTGCGAGATTTAATCACTGTTTGTTTTTGTTGTTTGTTTTTTTATCCACAGCCCAGCTTTTCCTGTGTATTTCTACCTGCTCACAGAGCACGATGTGAATACTAAGCGTGATGTGTAGCGTCTCCCTGTTGTAGCCTCATTACACCATTCTAAATTGCACACCTGTCAACAAGATGCCACGGGGCAACGGAAAGAAAAATAACAAATATTCTGTTCATTAATTCACCACAGGTAGTTTATACCCCACCCCACCCTCAAAGACTGCATTGCATGTTTCAGTGGACTGCATCATGACAATGCTCTTATCATTGTGATCACACACTCTGTGACTGAGTGTCCCTCTGAGGTTCCTGACTGTGGCAGACCTCATGCGGCTGCAGAGCCCGGGCACTTTGTAAATCACAGGGTCTTATTAACCGTGTGGTAAAGTTTGTTATTTCTTTTTTTTGCCAGCCATCCTGTTCGGTGGCCCTCTATCACACTGCCTGATAAATTACGAACCCTTTCACCACAGTCACATCTGGGGCCGCGAGCTCCTGCCCTGGCATAACTTAATATGACCATCTGGTGTGGATACAGGCCGAGTGTATTTGCACTGATGCTACATTAGGATGCAGGGGATGCAGCTTGTGCCATGTGACGGCCCAGATGACCTGCAGATGACTCTATGCAAAGTGAACATGCACTGTCTTTAGTAGAAGTGTAATTAAATGACAGGCAACTATTAAGAGCACAAAGCTCCTAATGACTCGTGCCTGCTCCCTTCCCAGATATAGCATGTTTTCCTGTGGACATATAGGACACTGTTGCAGAGACTCGATATCATAAGAAAACATCCTGAACAGTTTCTGTGATTAACATTGAATACCTATTCATTGTAAATGTGCTGAAAATGTCATTCTGTGCTGTATTGGCTTTTTAATGGCATTTGCTCATTAACTTTGCTTATGCATTCAGCCACGTAATTGAATTCCCTTTGGTTGTGAAGTAGTTTGTTTCCATATCCAGACCTCCCTCTATACCTTTGTGTAGCTGCACAGTAAAGCAATTAACTAGTGTAATCTCAACCGCTGGCTTTTGCATCATAAAATGGCTGAGGAAGACAATGTTAATTTCTGTGGGTGGTTTAATTTGATTCAGGGTGGTCTGTGTCGTTTCATCTGCGATGTGTTTGTGGCAGGGAGTTTGTTCTTTTTCCCTTATTCAAACATGCTGCTTTGTTACTGAGCCCTTAAAGCATCATGGCTCAACATTTTTTTTTTCCATAAATACAACCTTTGAATATATGGACTCATTATGTCGGATGTATTCTATTGCAATGGGAAATGATACATTTACATTTTTCATATATGTGCTCATGGCATCTAATTAAAAAGTCAGCTCTTATACCATGATTCTGCATTCAAATGCGTCAAAGAATATGTAAATATGTGGGAAAGCAAGACTGAATGACTGATGTTTGTAGGTATATCCTCAAGGACAACAAGTTATAGTCGCGCTTTTATCGTTGTTTTATTTGAACAGGAAAATAATAATGAAGTCGAGACACATGGATGGTACGTAGGAGAGTTCTCTAACTAAAATATGGATAAAAATGTGCAGTTAAAATATGATAGTCACTATGGTCTTATAGTTCCTTTCTTTATTTTCCTGCCATGTGTGAAGTGCGATCAGGAATCATCCCCACACTGCTTACTTTGATTTGCTCTGTAGTATAGCTTTGCATACCACAAATAATGATACGACAGCCTGTGAGACTTTGTGCACACTATAGGGTGTTGAAATTCATGTCCACCCACACACCATCTTAATTTGATTACCTGCATTCAGGAGTCACGGTACGAGACATTTACTTGACAGAAAAATAGGAGAAAAGAACAAAGGTCCAAACACAGATGTCCAGGTGGGAAGAATGGTGAACGGGGGGTACAAAAAAAAAAAAAAGTGGACAGGGACACATTTCCTGTAAGTTGTGGAGGCAGTTTGGCAACAGATAAATTACACAAGCCCTCCTTTTGGTTATGCTGTCAAGGCAGAGTGGTGAAACCATCCATTAGCTCTTCGTTACCTGTCAGCCTGTTGCCTCATGTTGACAGGATTTACGCCCCACAAGACATATCTGAGCTCAGCTAGCAGCACCAACATGCATAGTCATTAGGACTTTCTAGTGCTGGGGAGGTGGTGAATGAATGACAATGCACACACATACACACACACACACACACACACACACACACACAGGCACATGCTCGTTAAAAGTCAGGTGGAAAATTGGTAAACAAAGTTCTGTTGCCTTTAAATGAAATTGCAGTCTGAATCCGAATGCCCATGGAGCAGTGTTGTGATCTGTAACTTTTAAACACTGTTTGATTAGAGTTTGGATGACACAGATTTGAGGAAAAGCAAGAGATATTGATGTGAATGCACCATTTTAATAATGGGTGCATGGGGAAGCTTTGCAGGGGGTGGAGGGGTGGTGGCCTCTTTTCATTTGCTCTGGGTCTCATGCAGCCATTTGAAAACATGATGATTAATGACCTTCCTGTAAATGGCCGGCAGGTCTGCATGTAGCTTCCTGTGCATGCTGACCTGTCTGCAGGTCATACCGACTCCAGCCGACCTCATTGTTCTCTTGCTTGACTGACTTCCTCTGCCTCTCCAACTTCTCTTTTTCTCCTCCCTGGTTACCTAACCCAAACCAAACAGCTAGGATCCCTGGATGATGTGTGTTTTCATTCTCCAAACAGCCAGAAGGCTGTGCAGATATTGTCAGTGAGCTCTAAGGCATAGAGCAGAGCAGGGCTGTCTCTGCAGAGATTGTACTATAGCGCTTGCTTAAGGCCATGACAGCAGAATGACATTATGCGAAATGTAGGCATGCATTATGCTCATGTGTTATGACCTTTTTTGTCTCAGTGCTGCATCATGAAGAAAATGAAAACATATCGATCATGCCGACAGGAGCCTGAGCTCACAGCCTTTAACAGGTTCATTAGTACAGCTTGACAACAGAGTGGCATTGTCTTTCAGAGCACGGGGCAGGTATTCTTTCACTTTTAGAGTTAGATTGTTTTTCCTTGCAGTCCTTCCTTCTGTTTTTGAGGCAAATCAATCCATTGCTGCCTCCACCATAAGTGGGCAGGATCCCCCCACGCATAACAACCACCCACTCACTAATCCTCATCATCAATCATTCAACGGGACTATAAGGGGTGTGTGTTATGAAAATTAATTGAAAACTGTTTCACCCCTTAAAGCAAATGCTTCCCCAACACACTTACTTAGCTGGAGTAATTTACTTTTACTACAAAGCAAACACCAGTGAAGTGCACTCTCTTCTTGAAATAAAACACTCATACAAAACACAAATTGCAGGTTTTAATAGAGTAGCCCATAGTGCCCTTGTTTATTTGAATTATTCATGCACAAAAAACATGCTTTTATATTAATCTGACCATAATACAGAATCTCCCAGTAATGTTTATCATAGAGTACAGCAGAATGATAAAAGACATTTAGAAAGCTTGGGACCCCCAGATGTCCTTGAGGTTCTGGCATTGACTATCAGCCAGAGTGTCCCCTGGGTTGTTCCTCATCTCTCTTCTTCATTTCCCGTCATCCTGTGTAAGAAATCCCTCCAAAAGTAATAAATAACTTATAAAAGAAAAACAGTTCTTTGCCTTTTATCATTGGGAGTTTGCAGTGAGTCATGAGCCTGGCGCGAGTCAGTCAGAAATGTCAACACACCAGTCCTAGAAAAGTCAACAACTCCATCTGACACTGACAACATGTGCTATCCCAGTTGAATTTCCAATCCAATCCGGAAAGCTTACAGTACCTGGTGGAAAGAATGGTCCCATACAGTATGTGCGATGTCAAAATAGAATATATAACACTGTAATCTGACTGTATTTTAAATAACCGTCCAAAACTCATTAGGCACACTGCAGTACAACCACAAGAAACCATGCAGGGATTAAGTTAGTTGAGTTATAAACCCACTGAAAATACTTTCAAATGAAGGATTATATGGTGATAAGATGCCACATTGCTGAAAAAGCAGGAAAAGAACGGGGGTGGAGGGGGCGCTTCCTTCATCAGATTACTGTCTTGTTGAGCACTGCTCAGTGTGTATTCCAGCCTTCCTCCGTGTCCCTGTTGTTCGCCTGATTTCCTCCATCTCTGATTGAAATGTTCATTTTAATATCAAACTCATTCATATTTTTGACATCACCACATATTGTTAACCTTGATTATTTTCATTTATTTTCCATGTCCCACCATGCACGCTGGATCATCCCTCAAACAGGATGATGTGTGAAGGATGCAGCTTAATTGCTCTTATAGAAACCGTGGCCTCAATCTGTGACTTCTTTTCATCACAGTCACAGCGGAAAAATAAATCTCTAATCCTAGTCTTGTCTTTGTTGTTGGGGGAAATCAACTGCAAATAATGTATCTGTATGTTAGAGGTTAAAGTGGTCATAACAAACGTACTTTAGAAGTGCAAAGCGCACCGATGTTTTCTGATGTGGATCAGGGCTGAGAATCAGTATGCAGATGTATGAGCGCGCGTTCTCCTTTGCTAAAGGCGTTACACTTCCGTGTGAGGAATGTTGCATGGAGCGTGAAATAGTTTCATAAAGCTTTAGGGAGGAGGTGCATTTGATTCATAACTATTTCACATCTGAAATGAAGAGTTCTTTCAACCGTAACGTTTTTTTTCTTTTCTTTTAATGCCATCTGTTGTTTAGATGCCAAAATGAAGGAATCTGAATATCTCAAAACTAATGAGAAACTAATGGGCCATCACAAGAAGTCCATGAATACGAGCTGTGACATTACGCGGAAGCAAATGATCCTGTGTGTGGCGACTCGCCTGTGTTTTGTTTCCCATTACACAAATGCCTTTTTCTTTCTCAATGAACGCAGTCTTTTTCCCCACCCAGTCGACTTGAAAATCACATCAACCTGTTCACAGACAAAACAAAAACTGTTGAGTTTTCTCAGCAAAATCTGCCTCGATCCTCCCGTCTGTCTGCAGAGCTACAGTACCTCACAAATGATCAAACCTTTACAGAAATTGTAGTAAATCGGTGCAGTTACTTGTTACAACTTTGATTTTGCATGATTATTATCCCAAGGGGGTGTTGTCGGATACTGTTGGGTATTGTATGGATATGACTCGTTAGTGACTGACAGAGGAGTAAAGCTGCCAACAGCACAGTGTGATCTTTTCTGAAGTTGAAATTAATTTGAAGTTGTTTACTGTGAATTCATGCTTAGCCATTTTTGAAAATACGCCTCTGCATTTTGTTTGCTGAGATTTAGACTTTTATGTTTGTGTGATAATATGAAGATTCAGACTTGAGACATGACTTTGTCTTGGCTGCTAAGATGCTTTATGCACATAAATCTAACCCCCAGCCACCACCCGCCACCCTTAACAAACATAACTCACATCAAACAAAAAAAATGGCACAAAATGTGTGTGCGTGTTTTGACCTGAATTGCTGTTCTCTGTGCAGACGGATTGCTCCAGCGACAGTGAGAGCGAGGACAACTTCATAGTCGTCCCTCCACGAGACCACCTCGGCCTGGCCATCTTCTCCATGCTCTGCTGTTTCTGGCCTCTGGGGATTGCAGCCTTTTACTTCTCACAGGGGGTGAGGACACTGACACACATACACATATACAGTAGAAACGAGTGCACACCAGATAAAGGCCTGTGAAGTTGTGGTTTTGTCACACATGAATGATGCAACATCTCTTTGTGGAGGACTGACATAAAACAGGTGCATCAAGCCACATACACATTTCTATGCATTTGCGGACACGCAAGCACAAACCCAGCTCCGTGTGTGACTCATCACCGAGAGATTAAGGGCTATCACACGAAAAAATAAAAGACTGACAGTTGACTTGCTTTTCCGCCCACGCAAGGCCGCTTTCCACTGAGGCGCCCATCAATAACTCAAGGCCAAACTGTAATGGCTGCTTGATGCTCTGTAAACAGACTGAAAGGTGCTTTAGGAAGAGTGTATAAATCACCTCCAAGGCTCTGTCTGTAGACTCCAAGAACGGAGGTCTAAATTACAAGGATGAGAGAAGCCCTTTGAACAAGTGGCGTTTTTTAATTGGAATGGAGCTGAACATAATTCCAGGTGAGTTTGAAGGTGATGAGGCACATTAAATAGTCCCTTTGCTGTAATTTGGAAAGTGAAAATGCATGCAAACATAATCATAAACAGGTAATGGGCTGGCAATCCACAGTACATGTACTGAGGAACGGCACTTGAGAGATCCAGTGTTACACTTTGATGTAAAGATGTGGTGTTCTGGAGAGTTACATCATACATCTTAAAGTTGACCTTTAATCCTAACCTCAACACCCATCTTAAACATTAGGAGGTTTTTTTTAACAACATGAATCAATGTGTAATGTACAGACAGTTATTTCCAAAGACAACGGTCGGTCAAGGCGACAAAGGAACACTGTTAATGCTGAAGCTTTTGCCGATATGTTCTGAGCCAGTGACATCGGCAAACTGCACATAATGGTTGTCTAATTGATTCCAGTTGGACTTCCTTCCCATCTTCAATTCTGGAGGAAATAACTCTGATGATGGTGTGTCAGTCAAGCAAAGAGCACAATGATCGCCACTTTTCCTGCTGCTAATCAATTCAGGCTAACCCTTAAGTGCACCGTCAACTTGAAAGGGCAAAAAACATTAATAGGCCATCAGTGGCACACAAACTCAGGCATACAGTGTGTTTAAAAGCACATGTCAACACACTGCATGGGAATGCAAAGAGAGCGACAAGGTTTTTCAGTAAATTGCTCCTCGTTTGACTATAAAATCTTATCAAAAGCTCAAGCGTTTAGCTGTCTTATCTATGGGCACGAGTGGTCCGAACCAGATGAAGGCAGTCACTGAATTATCTTGTCAGGAGCTAATTTGATTCTTCCTGGGTAATTATGGGGAAGTGATGGCTGTGTTTAGGGATGGATGGCTTTTCTGCCAATCTCACTCCTTTAGAAGGTGCCGTCCAGAGGAGCTGTCAGGAAAAGATATGGTGGGAGTCCAGGATCGCCTCATTTTATAGCTCAATAAACCACTTCACTGGTCTTCATTTCATTCAATTGTTCAGGATCCCCCCCCTTCCCCCTCCTGACTAAATGAATTAATTCTGCAGGAGTTAACACAAAGATATTGCCTGTTTTTTAGCAGAAGATGAGCTGAAATTTGATTATCTATGTGAACGTATACCTCTGCCTCGCTGTCTGCACTGAGAGAAAAAAAAATAGGGATCTCTAGAGACTGTCTGGGCAGGATGGAAGTAAATTTAAATTGCAGGAGCTACAGTTGAAGCAAAAAAAACAAACTCTTTTAAAGAGATAGCTCAACATTTTGGCAAAGAACCATTACCTTTAATTAAAGAGGAACTATGCAAGTCTGGTCGCTTTTCTGCTGTTTTTCTAACCCTCCTCCTGGTCATGTGCATGTGCAGCCCCCATGGATAGCGTTACATATACAATATTGCAATGTGTAGTCTTAACTGTCATAAACAAATGATTGTTGGTTATGGAGCGTGTTTGTATCACGGTGTGCAGAGAAGAGAGCTCAGACACGGGACACTGATGTTGTAAGTTGTGTTTTCAGTCATGAGTGGAGGTGGAAGGCAGAGAGCCTCCGTGTCGCAAGTCATGAAGTTAACTATCACAATTAATTAAGGTAAAAATGTAGCATATTGGAACTACATTCCAGACATGTTTGCTGGGTGGAGTGATTTGCTCCATGTCCCGTAATGTTATATGACTATACATGATTATCTCATAGTGTGGTAAATGTGCAGGTCATGACTTGTCCACCGGAGTATTTTGGAGTTTTTAGATTGTGTATTTGATGAGTTTGATGAGGGACAGGGGACCTGTACTGTTCACCTCCATTGTGTTCGCTGAGCGACTCACATCTCAAAACAGCAAGCACCGATAATTCAAGGTAATGAACCTACCCCTATGATTATAAGGATTATAGCAATGGGCGAATTTGCCAAAATGTCGAACTGTCCCTTTAAGCTAAAGTGGGCAACAGAATTAGCTTTAGTTAAAGCTACATTTACCTGTGTCATCCTATCTGTCAAGCAACTTTATTTGTGCCAATTTATATGGTAGATTTTTGTTGGAGGATTTGTGGCTTAAAACCGTTTCCTCTAAACCTCACAGTTTTAGTGGTTACCGTGACAGTGTAAGCTGATGCATTATGGGATTTGACAAGGGCAGTGGAATGAGCCGGGAGGAAAAGTTAGAAATGATAGCACATCAGCCTCTCCACTTACTCGGAGGACATTTACAAACAAACAGGTTAGCAACTTTAATAGAGTCTGTGGACGGCAGATCAATAGTGTTTTTGTCCCAGTGGAAGGTCAGACCCAGTCGCACAGAGAGCGAGAGAGAGACGCTGCATGGCTTCCCAAGCAGACAAACACAGACATGCATCCATGTGCCGATCGAAATGGCTTATATCCTATTTGCCTACAGACTACATCTTTAATACCGTGGAACGTCTTTATGGTAAATACCCCTGCATAGTTACGGATTTAGTCGTCGACCACCCACACACATGCACAGTCAACCGATAATGACTGGAATACCATGAATATCTGGGGGAAATTAGCGTTGAGCGTTTGATTGGGAAGCAGAATTGAGTTTGAATTATTGCCACTAATAGGGTGAGTGTTTTGTTTAGAGATGCTGATAAATGTTTCTCTCAGCTCAGAGACATCTGTGCTGGGAAGTGCAGAGTTGAGGAGAGGCAGTGATTCTTTTCACAATTATGCAAATAAGACTCCCCTGAAGTTATCTTATGGCATACAAGTCATCATAATGGGTGAAAATGAATGAGCTAATTATTGTGAAACAGTTTATTTGCATGTGTGTGAGTCTGCATAAGGGAGGTCGAGAGAGTGCCGGAGACAAGAGAGAGACTTGGGGCTCTATGTGTTGTTTGTTTGGAAGAAAAATCTGAACCTGTTAACGGGGCTGAATTGACTTCTGCCGTACGAGTCTGCATGCAGCTAAGTGTGAGATGTTATCAGTTTTTCCTATGACACCACTTTTCAATCATTTTGTCAAGGTTGTGAAGATAAGGCACTAAATGCTACTAGCTGTCTGACCGTTTCTCTCTCAAGGGGATCGAGTGAAATATCCTCACATTGACATGTACAGTAGCCTATGCCAGACAAAGGCCTGGAGTTCACAGAGAAAACCACACAAGCAAATACACACTGCCATCCAGTTATTCTCATCTGTTTTATCTGGCATTACAGCGTTATTATATTTAGTCCTTCAGCGACGTGTTCCTCTGGGAGAGACACAACATGCTTTCATTTGATTATGTGAGCGAAGTGGAGGGGGAAGAAAAGATGAATCAATTACAGATGCTTTTAGTGGTGAAATGAAATGATGAGCATGTGCCCTTCAACTCCTGTAGTGGAAGAGAGAATTAAACTGTCCACTGTCACATTATGATCTTTTAAGGATTCACTCTCACTGAAGACCGTGGTGAGGAGGCTTACTACATCCTCAAAAGCAGATTGTGCCCTGTCTCATTTTGAAAGCACATTCAAACCTAATTTCCCATAAGGCCTCCATAACAGTGCTTTTGTTTCAATAATTACTTTATTGACACGGAAGCTAAAGGTCCTACAATGAATACACGTCCTTTGTCTAGATTTTCTTCCTGACCTTTCGAAGCATTTGTCAAAAGATTCTTTCTCTCTGGCTCTCAACCAGGCGTCCTTGTCTTGGACTATAAAGAACTGTCGCGTAAAACCTTGGCACAAGTCAGACACTTGAATCAAGTGAAAAGACCCCACACTTGGTTATTTTTAGTTGTAAAAACAGCCATCACTGATCGATGGTAAATTCAGTTTCTTGTCTTCGTTTAAAACATTGTTAAGGGCAGAGGTTCCCAAACTTTTCAGCCCATGAGACCCCCAAAATAAGGGCACAGGGTACCATAGGCGTATCCATCACAACAAAACGGCCTTACAACAAGGATATGATTTTACAAATAGCCATTGTAAAGCCTTCGGCCTACTTTACGATAATAGCAGAATACCTCAGTCAAAGTAATGTTCATGTAACTCATGGGTGAGCATTGTTGCTGTCAGGTGCAAACTTGCTTTTAACTACTACTTTTCCTCTTTTTTTCTTTTCTTTCTCTTTTTTTTACATTTACGTTCGTAGCTATAATACAGTATTTCTATTTTTTTAAACATTTTATTTTATTTCTTGAAATCATCCCAGGACACATGCTTGGCGCCTCACATCCCCATTTTGGCAACCCCTGGTTTAGTGGGTGAGGGTGCTATGATTAAAGATGGGGGGAGTTGCATAGTTGGTTGCACTGAATATGCCAGGGCTGCCCCCTAATAGTTGATCATTCAAATAACAGTCAGCCAATTTATCACTGTAAGTTTTCTCAGTATTTTTTGGCCAAAATGCAAGATAAAGGTTAACAAACCTGGTCTTGTTTAAATAATTGTGCATGTTGAAAGTCAAACCTAACATGAGAAAGGTCAGTCATCATTATCAAGAACATGCACTCTCATTCTCATATCCCTTCAACAAATAACAAACCACTTGACATGAGTAAGTCATTATACAGTCATGCTTCAAGTGCAGCAAGCACAGGAAGGATAGATACTAATGAGCGTCTATCTGTCCTTTGTGCATGTGCTTTCCTTGGCTGTACTGTTTTAGTCTGTCAGTCTCATTATTCCAGTGTTGTAGGCGAAAGCCTGGCCAAACATCTCACACTGTTTGTCATATGTCATTTGCGTCTGTTCTAATGAACTGACTTGCTGAGAAACAGACAAAGATTCTGACACACAGTGACTTTCATGTGGGAGTTCAGCTTTAAGCATGTGGTCTGTTACTGGTCTGCATGACTGCAATGTAAATGATGCAGATGTATAGATGAAAAAGTATCAGTAAATATTCATACAATTGAAAAATACAGCTGTACTGTATATGAAGTGAAGCAGGTGCAGTCCTAGCCTTTGGAAAGTTCACAAAGAGAGAAAGTTTGACACTTGTTATTTTTTAACTAAAAAAAAAAAGTTTAAATAATCAATGTGATCATACTGCATTTTTAAAGGTCCCATATTATATTATTCATGTAAAAGGTGATATTTGAATACCTTTTAAATTATAAAGTAGCTCTGTATAAATTGTGTAAATAGCAGGACTCTGAATCTACAGAGAAATACACACAGTCCATTATCAGAAATTGTACCGTAAAACAAGCCCTCAGGGCTTTAGTGATGTCACAACTATACAATGATGGCCCCCAGCCATGCCTAGTATCCAACCTTTTGTTAGTTTGGCCTAACTTTATAACAAGAAAAACACATTTTAGCAGTGACTTCAGAAAGCAATTAACAATCGTTGTATTACAGGATGCCAATATCACTGCACAGCCTGCCTGAGGACAGCTACACCAGAGCCCAGTAGAGATTGTTTTCACTGAAGGATTACAAACTGTCTGTTTGGCTCATTTCTGCCCTGACTGAGAGCCGCCATTTGCATTTGTTCTTCCATCTGTGAGTGTTACCAACATACAGTATTGTGCTACAGTCTGTTAATCTGTCATTGGCTTGACCATGTGTCACTCAGACAGTGAGCCAATCAGAGACGCCCTGTTCATACCGTAGAGAGAAGTGGGAGAGAGTAAATGTTCAACTATGATGAGATTGTTTTTCCTACTTAAAACTACAAACTACAGTACCAGTCAAAAGTTTGGACACAGTAGTTTTTATTTATTTTCATTAGACTACTTTCTGAACTGAAGACATCAAAACTTTAAAGGAACACATATGCAATTATGTAGTCAACTAAAACCTGTTAAACCAGAAAATGTTTTATATTTAAGTAGCCATATTTAGCTTGATGACAGCTTTGCACACTCTTGACATTCAGTCATCAGGTTCATGAGTTGGGCTTAGGTCAGGTGACAGATAACACTTTGGTTTTAATTTACACTTTTGTGTTTACAACATAACTCTAGTGTTCCTTCATAGTTTGATGTCTCCAGTTTGAATCTACAATGAAGAAAGTGATAAAAATAAAGAAAAAACAATGGTGTGTCCAAACCTTTGAAGATCTGAATCTGAACATCAAAACTTCATGTAAAATATGTTCTTTAACTTAACTTAATACTAGAGGATCCACTTATACTGCAGTTACCAGTTTTTTTGGAGGATAAAATCATTACTTTAATTACCGTGCATTTGTTTTTAGCTGCATCTGGGTCGGGTTCACAGTGAGATCCTCCAGCTCTAGGGAATGTCCATGTGCTCCAGCAGGGTGTTTTTTTTGTCTCAGCGTGTGTTTACCTCAGGCGCTCCCTTCAGTTCAGCCACACAGAGCACACTGAAAGAGGAGCCACAGGGCCAGCCGGAATCAGCCGGCTCCTCTCAGTGAGTAGCTGCAGTGTCTCAGGTCCACAAACCCTAAATTCTTGCACTGTCAGTCTGCTGTAACCTCATTTGAGCTCTGTTCCTGTATCCTCAATCTCAAGACTCATGAGCAAAGATGAAGGTCAAAACAAGGATTTGTAAAGAAGCTTGCTTTGGTGTTGCATTTTTTATTCAGTGCCACTGTCAGATACAAAACCACTGCTGATACTGCTTCTAACTAGCAGTCATAACTTCAGTTATTAATAAGAAGCATCACCTTATATGCTCAGAGCTGGGCTCAAAATGAATAGGGCAGGTTTTTTGTGAGACGACTATGGTTTAGAAGGAATGGCCGTGCTTTTCACACGTATCACACGTATCCCCTATCAGCCCCACGATTAGAGCAGATTCAACAGAATAAGGAAGGTCATTTCACACACACAGTTGGCTCCTGCATTTCAAACTGTGCCGGCATACAATCAGCACAACACTCTGACGGATGAATTGCGTTACAAGCCAAACAAATTATGACTGGGATGTAGCAACATGCTGAACGATCGACCGCCGAATTCACCAAGCAGGAAAAAATAAATCAATAGATTAACACAATGACATTCAGACTGAAAAAAAAGAACTTGAACAAGAATTTGTTTAGGGGAAGACAATGGAGATGGGAAATGGAAAATCCGGCCCAAATTCCAAACAATGCCACTGCAACAACTGAAACTGTGACCTCTATTCAGGGATGTGCATAAAAAACAACAAATAAAAATAGGCTTCTTTATTCTCTGCATTTTTCCCCCAGTCTATACAAATAGTGAGATAGCTAGAGGAAGCTTAACACACTAGCTCTTCAAACGCATCAACAATGCACAAGATAAAGAAGCTTTTTCAAACACTATTTATTGCTGTATTTTAAACCATGTTTTCATTTCAGCTATGAGCCAATGCAAGAAACAGTGAGCTGTTTTTAGCATCCCTTGCACAAAGGATGATATCTGTTACCTACCTAATTAATATCCGTTAGTCTAATATTGTTGACATTGTCTCACTAATTGAGAGGCACAAAGTATGGACGAGACTTGTGTCATTTTCCTGCTGATAATAATTGCATCTAAGCAGCTGTTTACATGAAGTTTGACTCATATGATTAAGAAGAAAAAGGGCCTCTTTTTTCCACTCACACTATGTGGTATTTGAACTGCTATTTAAGTAGAACAGTTAACACGGCACCACAGAGGATCTATATGTGCCTATAGTGGGCTGTAAATGCACTATAACCTTAAATGGATGGTAACTGGGTCATGACGATGGAGTGGTTGCCTGGAAAAAAGAAGTATAATACCCTTTCTTGGAACAAGGCTGTGCAGATGCATGAAAGAGTCTCTTTTCTACTTTATTTTTACTTGAATGCATCTCATGAAGCAAAAAAATACCATTAAAATGCACTGTATTGTATTCATTTCTTTTTGTCTTGATTGGTCATGATAAAAATCCGCATTGTGGAGTTCCTTTTTTTCTAATTTGATGATAAATGATGATGAATCTGCTTTCCTCATGCATCATTTATCCTGACCGTAACGTCCAGTCCTTGACATTTTCACACTAATTGCCATTTCTCAGTCCCGCCATGCATGATGAGCTCTCCTGGGTTACACTGAGCCACTTTGTCAATGGGCCCATCCTCCAACTCTTGTATCCTTTTTTTTTTCCTTGACACTGCCACAAAAAAAATAAACAGCTTCTGTAATTATGCTTCTTTTGAAAAAGAAAAATGGGTCACTCTTTCACTTGAGGTGTCTCCAAAACTGTGTCTGACGCTCCTCTTTTCATACCTTTTTTGTTTTCTTTTCCAGACCACCAAGGCAGTGAACAAAGGTGACTTCTCACTGGCCAACATCGCATCCCGACGGGCTTTGTTCCTCGCTGCCCTCTCCATCACTATAGGCACTGGTGTGTATGTGGGGGTGGTGGTAGCTCTCATCGCCTACCTTTCTAAACCAGGACGCATATAGCAGCCGCACCTTCTCTCCACACACCTCCGGGGAGCCCAGGAAGAGAAACAACCCCCTCTAGGGAACGGCGTTGCTCCTGCACACTTCGAGGAAAGTTTTTGGGGATGTACAGTTTCTTCCCTCCACCTTCCTTCCTTTCCAGCCTTCTCTCCCTACAGGCCCTCTGTCAGCCAAGATTAGCCACAGTGACTGGAGAGAGGTCAAGCTTGAGGGTGAGA
The DNA here is from genome assembly GCA_030347415.2 of Decapterus maruadsi. Classification (NCBI taxonomy): domain Eukaryota; kingdom Metazoa; phylum Chordata; class Actinopteri; order Carangiformes; family Carangidae; genus Decapterus; species Decapterus maruadsi. Next base: position 7,457,657 of record CM064891.1, on the reverse strand, counting down.
AGAGGGGGGATTTGGGGATAGACAAAGTTTTTTTTTTCTGTTCAGACAGGGACAGGGTTTGAGTAATGGAAGTATTCCATGTTGGAGCCCAGTTTGAATCCCATTGACATAACCCTCCGCTGACTTCATCCTCTTTTGGCTGGTTTTTAACTTCTAAGATCCCAACAGAAACTTTGTGGCGATGAGACTGAGGCGATAACTCCTTCAACTGAAGCATTATTCAAGCGTCGAAGGTTGAGGATGGTTAGAAATCAACACAAAATCACATGTTCTTAAACCAACTTCATGCTATTGTTATTCAAGCTGCTGTTAAATTTGGAGCCTCTGTGTGGAATCCAGTCACCTGTCATCTCAGTCTGTCGGCCAGGACTGTCTTTAATAGACCGTGATCCGCCCTCATCAACTCCAAACACCAGGGCTGCGTTTGCGTCTGGGCTGACTGCCTCACAGTTGGAGATTAACAAAAAAAAAAAAAAAAAGTATGACTATGTGCACAGTTTCTTGAATCATGACAAAAGAGGGCTTTCATTTCTGGAGAAACTTTAGAAAAAAAATCAGAATAGAATAGTTTCCATCAATAAAGAATTAAACTCTGAGAGGTTGAATAAAAAGATCACATAGAGACAGGAACATAGGAGATTTTCTTTCTTACTGAACAATATGCACTGGCATGAATTACAAGAATCTCAATGGAGCCTCAGGCTTGTATTTTACCTCGGAGAAGGTGTCCATCCATTAAAAGCGCGCCCTGAAGTCTAACAAAAATCTGTTTCTGTCAGATATAGTTTGCCTACATTCATGCAAATGTGCTTTATTTTTATGTTTGTCTCTTTATGTTCCCTGCTGTCTAAAGGCACCTTGATTAATCTCATTTAAAGGAATGTTCATTTATCGCCTTTGAAGTAAAGCACAGATGTGAGGTGGCCAGATGGTCAGAAATTCAGGGGAAACGGCATCCAGTGTCTCCCTAAAAAAATAAAAAAATAAATAAAAAAAACAACAACAAAATCACTGCATCTTGTAACACAATGTGAACTGAAGCATCAGCCATTCGCAGTGGACATTGGACTTATAAACCATGAAGATGATGTCATTAAAGGGTGGGCCTTACATCTCCGGGGCTTCACACATACACAAACAAAGTGTCGCAGTCTGACGGCTTTGAATGTAGCTGTGATCAATTATTCTTTGCATGACTCTAGCGATGCCAGCGGTGTACTGCTACGCATGATTGATCGGATTTAGAGCTTGTTTTTGTCAGATCATAAAAAAGCTTAAATTAAAATTGATCAGGCTGTGAAGGGTCTCATATTTTTTGCAATACTTTAACCCACATCTCTCAATCCAGCTATTAATACAGGGAGAGTTTCACGGTAATAAAGCATTGAGACGTTTCAGTTTACTTCAAGAATTCTTACTGAAGTCGAAAAACAAGGCACTCAACAACACACAAATTCACTGATTCTCCTCATTTGAAGGGCTTATTAATTACTGAGATCTTAGTCTGTGTTTTCTATAAACCAGGCAGATGCTGGGTTCAAGCTGTTAAGCCTCAAGAGGTGACATTACATACTTAGTTTTCCCTGCACAGGTCCTACATTAGTCATACCTGACATTTATGGTGCACAGTTCACTCGTAATGGCTTTTTCTGAAGCAATGTGTACTCTCTGGAGCATAGCCCTAAAATAGCACAACCACATTAATTTCACTAATAAGCCACTTTTGGTGTCACTGGCTGCTGTCAAACCCTGAAAGTAAACAATCCATTCACACATCCCTGTGAACATTTTAAGATACACATGTAAGTCTGTTGTGTTGTGCTAATGAAGACTGAATACTGGCCATATTCTCCGTGAGAGGAGGTTTCCAGTGTTGCTTTGCTTTATATGAAACTAGCAGCTAAGACTTAAGTCTTTTGTCTGAATTTTATTTCCGGCTGCCTGAATGAGAAAAACCTCCAGTCGTCAGTTATCTGACTCTCCCTCCGTGATGAACTGAATGCTGATTGATTGCTTGCTGTTTGTTTGGGGCCCTAAGAGTCACCTCACTGAGTTTCTGGTCATCTGAAGAAGTGGTTACTACACTCTGTATGTTCTGCCTTATGACCTCAGACCCCTTCTGAACACACGTCCCAGTGGTAGCTCATGAGCTACTGACCCCACATCAGTGTATGCACACATCATGATCATCACTGTAACTATACTGAAATGTTTGCTTTCATCTTTTTGGGGAAAGTTTTATCGCTGATAATGATGAACATGCTTTGTGTTATGTAGCCTGTCATTAAAATGAAATGTGTTTTTATCTGGCTTCTTTGGCAACCTGGTATTGTGCAGTGTGTTACAAAAGTATGTGGGTTTCAATGCAGCTGTTATTTCCTTCTCATTGTGATGAGCTGATGTACACATCCATGTGACAAAGACATTTGCTGAATGCATTCCTCAATGCCAGGGTGATAGTGCTCTCTTCGTGTCATGCTCTTAAGCCGAATTAAAGAAGATTACATTTTTTAATTAAATTCATGTTTTGGGATTTTTTTTCCTATCTTGTGTGAAGGCAACATGTACATAGTGCAAATAAAAACATGTTCAAATGTAATGACTAATAAATCAGAAAGGAAGGATGGCCTTTCTTTAAAGCAAAACATTGTTTTTCTCTGTGGTGTATATAACATGAAGCTCTGCAGCCAGATTCATATCCGAAAAATCCTCCACAACCCGAGAGAACTGGCTGAGTAATTGAGATGCTCGAGTTGTCCTTAAAACAAAAGCAAACACAGACTGAGTCATGGAGTGTAGGTGGTTTTGCCAGAGACAGACGGAGAAGCAGCTCTGACGTTTGTAGTTGCAGTGTTCGCATATCCGTGTGCAGTAAAGTACACTGTTCTTTGTGGTGTCACCATCACAGTTACTGAACATAAATGCAGAGCTGCACTCCACTCAACATCTCACACACTGAACAATCGAAGAACACATTTCACACTGTGGCTTTGTATGCAGTGATAGTTGTATTCTTGCACTCAAACAGCAGCCATTATGTTTTACTGTGTTGTGATTTCCAGGTATGAAGCTTAATAACTAGCTTACAGTAGTTCCCAAGCGTTTTTGTCTGATTTACCACCACAACTGTGGTACAGTAGAGTAGGAGTCGAAGGTTCAACTGTTGTTTATCTGTTGCTTGCATTGCTCATGGTAGGATTTGAGAAAAGTTTAACCATCCAAGCGGGCAAGTGGGTGACAGGGGGCATTTGTGCATCAGCATGGTACGTAACAACTGGCCCTAGGGCCCTAGAGTGAGTGCACCCTTTAGTAAACTAAAGCAATTGCTTAATCCCTTTTTATGCTGTTCCTGAGTTCATTTTGATAACTTTATCAGAACAGTTTGTTGAGTAGGCTGCTATCTTAACTGTTATTTGCAACTTTAGCTGTTTTACCTGATTATTGGCAACTTCAGCCATTTTGACCATTCTGTTTGTTCATTACTAAACGTAATGGACGGTTTAACTATCTAATCAACCTCTCTCCTTTCCTGCAATTACTTGGATTACCTGGTGTTGCTTACTGGGGAGGCACTTTATAGGTGTTTTCTTTCTAGGCCCAAACATTTGGATAGTTAGCCTAGCGCTTTCAATTTGCACCCTGGGAATAAAGGTGCAACACCCTGAATGATCCTCATAAAATGATCCCATAAATAACCTAAATCTCCACACAGTTGAATCCCAATGTGGGTTGATTGTGAGGTATTTCATTGGTTTTATGTCCATGCACATGCAGCAGCAGTGGGTGCGACTGCAGCAGCTGGGTAAGAGCTCTCATTACAGGCGAGAGTAAGAAGTGAGTCACGCTGATGTCTTTGTTAGTGAACACACTGCACCACAATAGACAATGTTGATGCTTGCCAAGTCATCAGGGGCAAAAAAAATCTCATATATATATATATGTATGTACATACGTAAATCAATGAGTATGCTCCACTTTTCCTTCGCACCAGCATATGCTTAAGAACCAAAACCAAAACCAGACACAGGCAGATTGAATTAATAAGCACTGTAGATCAAAAGAAGACTGCTGTGCTTTCCAGCATTCTGTGTGTTTGCCTGTGCAAACAAGACAGTGAGCAGGAAAATATTTTGCTCGTCCTCTGGTGTTGTCTGGTTTGTGCAAGAGGGATTTTATATGTTCCCTTTAAAAATAATTTGTGAAATTTTAATTTCTTTGGGGGGGGGGGCGGGGGAGGGGGGGGATAGCCGCTGTTGTCAAGTTACAAACAGATAGATCACAAGCTTTCAGTCATTTCTGATATTTTTGACTTAAATAAACCAGTGCTGGGTCCATGAGCCAGTTCTCATCATTGCAACAACCAAACATTATCATGGGAGAAAAAAGATTTGATAGCACTTTTTTTTTACTGGAAGCCACAACACTAGGCTGTGGTCTTTTTCTGCAAGTGCAGCTCTGGTGACTGGTTCTTCTATTTCACTCAAAGATGGTGCAACACCATAGAAACCTCCACTTTGTGAGCTCTCACATTTGCCCACACATGACAAAAACAGCAAGTCAGTGGAGTTACAGCTTCAGCTTATATCATTTATGGATGGATTAGGCAAACAGATTCATGGAAAAGCTTCCACACAGTGGTACATTTTGTGTTGTAATTTACAGCATGTCTCTCACTGACAGTTTTCCCAAGTCAAATTATTTTTCTTACTGACCAGTGTTTGCACTGAAGTGAACATTCAATTCATTTTTTTTCTTCCAAGAGCAGTGGAGATGAGAGTCTTTGACACCAGGAGGAAAAGGGACTGAATTTGATTATGAATGTTATAGAACTTGTATGTTGTGGTCCCGACTGGCCAAATGGAAGATTGTGGGGTGGGCAATAGTGACCCAGAGGTTTCACACTCCTCTGAAATGTTTTCAAGTCATCCTATGGGGATTTCATATCAGCTGCAGGAAAATGGAAAGCAAAAGGCGAGTAGCCTCCTCCCACAGAGGTCATTCCCTGTGATATTTCCTTACAGCTGGAACATAATGGGAACAATGCTAATCATTTTTCTAACATCCATACATAGATAACCTATTGGATTCGAGGTGATGCTAGTTAAAGTTAAAGTTAATGTACTTTATTGTCCCAAGCAGGGAAACTCGTCTTGGGCGCCAGGCCGCTACAGTACATTGCACATGTCCACCACAGTAAGGAATACAATTAAATCCATTGTAATGCACAGAACATATTCACACATTCATCACAGTTAGAATACAGTTAAAAATCATCACAATGAGTTTGAGGAAGAACCCATGGTGAACAAATCATAAAGTGCTGTTGCTTTTGTTTCTGTTCAGTAACTTAATGGAGATGGAAATAAAAGAGTTTTTGTACTGATTTCATTTGCATAGGTGTTCTGAACCATCGGCCTTAGTTTGCCATTGATTTGGTCAAATTGGTAAATAAATAAATAAAATAGAGAGGATATGATATGCTCAGGTTTGTAATAGAATTGCCTGGGGCATTGCAAAGGTTTTTGGACAGATTTCAACCTCAAACGAAGAGGCTCATTTGGCTTATGTGACTCACGCACTCCATAAAAATAGCACAATGAGCAGGTGCTGGTTTTGATCATACCTTGTGAATTTGCAATGCACGACTGAAAAAAAGTGATCTTGGGGGAAAAAAGGGCACTGTCTTTCCTACTGGGAGGAAAAAAGTCAGGCAGACGTTATTATGTGATCTTAATGGTCTCATCTTGGATGGACTACAAGAGTACACGGGCCCCAGGCTGTGCCAGCTCCACTGCCATAGTATATAGCTGTCCCTCAGGCTTCAGCTATACATCACAAAAGTATTCTGGTACAAACTTATTCCCAGCTCCTACGTGAATGCTACTATGGAGCTTTACATGTCCCTCTCTATTCAGTCTCTGCATGTGGATATTCTCTGTGGATATATTTGCTTATCTCTTTCAATGAGGAAACCTCAATGGAGAGAGGAAAACAGCTTCCCTGCTGAATAACAGTGATGAGAAGACTGCATTTGTCAGTTTTTGATGAGCAATAGCTCCAAATATAAACATATTTGGAGGAAGAGACACCATGCATCACTATTTTGTTAAGTGAATATTGTACAAAAGGGGGGATTTGCTGGTACTGCTTCATACATCTCTATGTTTGGCATCAGTTTTAGGCATCTGAATAAATTATCCTGAAGCCGCTTCGTTGTGAGACCTTTCTATTTACACTGTGGCAGTTTGAGTTGAGAAGAAATGGATGAAATAGCACTTGAATTGGATTGTGCAATTACTTGTGCATGCTTACAGTCTGGTTCTCAGAGAAGCAGCAGGGTCATTGTTTACCTGCAGCAGCGGGTTCTTTGTGCGTTTGGTGCTGCCGTCGAGGAGCCAACGAATTATGCAGGTCTGACTAAGAACCTCGATTACAGAGAGAAACTGCTCTTTTTATAAAAGTACAGCCTAAACCTGCTCTGCGGCTTCAGTTCCATCTGTGACTCTGCACACCTCTCAAAGAGTGTAGGCGGTGCATTTCGAGGAAAGCCCTTTCAGATGCAGTGAAAGCAAGGGATTTCATGTTTCCATATAACTGCAGCTTTTATCTTGCTTCTGCACTTGCCGGTTTGTCTGTAAGCAAGGGGGAAGAAAGGGGGCGAGATGGAAGTAATTTTATGGATTTTGAAGCCCTCGGGAAAGAGGCAGATACCTCTGTAAAGATTTATTTATCAACTCAAAAGCAAGAAGGGGAAAGCCGAGTCAGGGAAACATGAGATTGTACAGATGAAGTTGTGTATGTGTGTACCCATTGTTGAGTTGGTCAGCGGGCGCAGCTGGGCGGTGGAGTGGAACATATCTTCTTATGGAAGATAATATAAAGTTAAAAAGCCAACAAAGCAGTTATCATTGCAGAGGGCAGAACCACTTTAGAAGTTATTCTATTCAGCTTCTGTTTAGAGCTGAACATCTGTGATGCCTTCATTTGATTTGAAGCCATAGTTTGACATTCCGACATAGATGAGAAGTTGGTTAGGACAAACACTGGAAAGAGAGGGATAGCAGTTTATTTTAATCAGATCAGTATCACTTAATCTAATGTGTTTTAAAGGCTCATCTTCTGCTTTGTCAAGATGAAACGGTGGATGAGTTTTGGAGGTGCTGAATTTGGTTTGGTATAGTCTTTATGCAGACTTGTGTACAGACAGCACTAAATCAACATGATATGAGACATGAGTACAGACCAAAACATTGTTAGATAATCCATGTCTCAAATACGACTGATTAACATTCTGACATCGATGTTCACACACACACAACCCCAAGAAATACAACACAGCCATTTAAATCTGTAGCCTGAGGCAAAAGCGCATCAGTTCATGTTTTAGCAGAAGTAAAAACTAATCTTTTTTCTCTCCATATTGGCTTTTGTGTGTGTGTGTCTGTGTGTCTGTGTGTCTCTCTCTCTCTAATAAACATTTGTGCTCCAAGCAGAGTCACGACTGTCTATGAAATTTAAAAGCTGTCGTCCCCGGGACAAAGAGGAGCAGGGTGTGGATGAGATGTAATAAAATGGACCTGCTGCGAGTGGTGCTGTGGGTGTTGTCTGGTGACAGATGCCTTTTGCAGAGGAAGTGCCTTCAAAGCTCCCATTTTTCTTCCACATTGCCGATAAAAAGGACAGAATTTGGACTTGTCCCCTGATTGACGAAATTAATGCTTCTCATGCCAGCACGGGTGACAGACGCAGCGGACTCGACGTGTCACAAGTCAGATTAAAATGCTTTTTCATTAAGTGAAATATTAAAAAGGAATCACCACAGCAGTTAAAGGGGCTTAGGTCTTTTCCTACTGGCAGAGGTATGGCAGAGCTGCCGCTAATCAAAACCAGCAATTTGCCTCAAGCTGCGATACCCTGCAGGGGAAATATGGGCCTCCATTGCTTTTATGGCTGTATAGTGCCAATATACACGTGCTAATTGAGAGCAATGGAATGTCTACAAGGCGAAATTGACTTTCGAATGTCAAGGTTGCGAGTTAGAACTCCCGACTGAAAGAAGACAAGTCAATTATTTTGTTCCCTTTTCTTTTCTCTTACGACTTTTGCACATCTGCACATATATATGTAGTCATTAAAAGCCACTGTGGTGTGGGAGACAATTAGATAAGAGGTGGTGCGAGGCATTCTCATCTCTATAATAAGGTACTTGTAAAATGTCGCTAAATGGTAAGAATGATGACATGCAAAGCTCTCAAGTGATAAATCTGTCCACTTCCCTAATAGCTCCAGCCAGACAACTGTCACATTAATGATTCCTAAAAGATTACAGCATTTCAGACGAATGGCATCTGGACCTCCGTGTCTTTGGTGTGCTCATGCTTGATTGAGTTAACAGCATCTCTGCAGGAGTTTTATGATAGTTTCTCTCTGCAGACCGGATGAGGCCTACAGCGGCATGCAGCTATAGGCAACATGTAAATGGAGGCAGTTACAGTGTGAATAATGCATCAGCCACCCACATACATTTGCTGCTGTCATTATCTTTAACAATACACACTGGTCCTGTTGGAGCGTCCCTGCAGCCACCACTCATAACTTCTCCTCCTCTGAACTCCAGTCTCAGACATGAGTTTCCCCATAGTGTCGGCCAACTCGATCATCTCAGCCTCAGCTGACAAGACTTTTCTCTCTTATTAGCTTGGAGGTATACACTTGTCGTGTTCCCCAGCTTATAACTCATGAATCAAGAGATTGTTTGCAGAAGGACGCTCTAAATGCTCTCAATTTTTCCAGCTGGAACCAACAGTGTGGCTGTGAGCCTTGCTAATTGCTTCGGTCTCTTTGATTAGAAGCAATTAAAATGAAAATGGTACTCAAACAACTCACAAATTTGAGGAATTTGCAACACTTTGCGCAGCGGCAAACTTCATTTCTCGTCCATCTTAACTTCTGAGACATACTGTGCTTTGGGTTGGTGAGTGGTTTGTCACAGCTGCTTTATTTATATAGCTCTTAAACGTATTGACTGCGTCACTGCATTGTGTTTGTGCTTGTAAGCACAGACAAAAGCCAGCAGCTCAATAGAGCTTACTAGGATAAATGTCGCTCCTGTGCCAGGAATGCACTCAGATCTCACAGCGACAAGATAAAAGCTACCTACATGAGTTAATGTGTGTAATCTGGGGGACGTTACCCAGACTGTTTGGCCTTTAAGCAAAGCGGGACGTGAGTGGCAATGATCACCTTTAAGAACGGACACAACTCACTCGGTTTTCTTGACCCACTGAATGGAGCGATCACTCTCCTGGAAGGTCACGAAATGGAACATGACAGTGCCACACATGTCGTAAATACCATCAGTAGGAGGGAACATGAAACAATACATGAGAGAGTGAAAGAGCAGGCTACTTCCTGCAGACTGAGGATACCAGATAGATAAAGACAAAGAGTGAAGGAAATGAAGACGAGGCCGTGGCAGTCAAGGCCTCCTGACAGGCAGGTAGTGATTTACTGCTGTCCTGCTGACTCCCACATTGTTGTCTCTCTCGCTCTAATTGACAGTCAATTATCTCCCGATGACAGCCGCATCCAATGGCGAGCCAGTCTGCATGAAGGCTTTGTTGACATCCCCAGGGCAAGAGCTGCGTTTACAAGGCTCAGCTCTGGTGACAAATCAATCTTGCTTGGCGACATCCTACCTCAGCCCTCCCTCTAGAATCAGGAAAAATGCCCTTTGAAGATGTGTGAGAGTGATGCCTGGGGAAAGATACACACCTCCACTCCAGGAGAGAAAAAAGGTGCTTTTAAATAAGTAAAAGAGGTTGATTGCATGTTGGGTGATTGAGGTTGATTATTATGTTTTACAAGAATGGATAATGATGTTGACAAAGGGGAAGAAGGTGAAAGAAATGTCAGGTGATGCTGTGTTTGGAGGTGGACCATCCAATCCAGTGTTGTTGTAATATATGTTAAAGGGGTAGTTCAACATTTTGGCAAATTGGCCCATTGCCATAATTCCTATAGAAGTAGGTTTGTTTAATTGTCGGTCCAAGCTACGGAGCCTCCGTAGCGTAGCTCTGAGCAGCTCACGGCTCGACTCAGTCATTCTGAAAATAGCTTTGACCGACGACAAATAAAGGTAACAAACCTATAGGGATTATGGCAATGGGCCAATTTGCCAAAATGTTGAACTATCCCTTTAACATAGCTGGATGATTTAAAATAAACACCCTATTAGACCTCACAGACATTAAGTTATGAGAAGAAGAAAAAAACACAAATCAAGATCTATGGAGAGCTACCAACTCTGCGGTTTTGAACATGATGCATTAGCACACCAGTCAGTGGCAAATCAATTCTTAATTATGCTGTGGGTAAAAGAATCCAGCTGTTTGGGTCATTGTAGAAAAACTCTTACCCAGGGTCAAAGGGTGCCTGTGAAGCATAGTGGCAGTAGAATCAATGTATTGATGATGTTGCAGCAGCAGGATCACAACACAAACACTGAAAAACACAGAACAAGATATTAGAGAGACTTGAAAATATCAGACCAGCCTGTGTGTGTGTGTGTGTGTGTGTGTGTGTGTGTGTTCTGGGTCTTTTCGTGGTCCTTGAGGTGCAGCTGGGGTCCCAAGGTTCCCCCTCAATCAAAGCCCTTGCTGGAGATGGCTTTTTTTTATGCAAGGTCTCATCTCCCATCACCGATGAAAACAGCTTGGTGAGGGTGTGTACTTGGCTCAGTAATGAAAAGACATGCTGTGGGCTGCCAGGCAAAGAGAGCGGTTGCAAACACCCTCCCAACACCTGTCCAATCAGCCCACAAGACCCGGCCTTAAATGTTTTCCATCAGTGCTGCTGGTGTTCAGGAGCTCTGCGCTCACAGGGAAAACCTAGTAATTGGCTTCTGTTTGTTCCTGGCCTTATCAGTGTATTACTTTCATGGATAACTTGGAACTAATTAATCAGGGTATGGAGGGAGGGATGGGATTTGCCTTTCTCTCGCTCTCTTTCATTTTCTTTTCATTTTCTTTCAAACCCGAACTCTTCTCACAGTGTTCAGAAAGCCCTTTTGGAGCAGTTGGAATACAGATATGGACTCAGTGAAGTAGCGTAGATAAAGGCTTTGAGTATTTCCCAATTTAGGAAGCTTTGTTTTTACATGCCTAATCGTATGTTTTTGTGTCTACGCTATCGTCACTGTTTTGTTTTAATGTTTACAATATTTGTGTGCGGCTGCCCTGAAGCATCTCACACTCATCTGAATGCAAAATAAGTCGGATTCTTTCAAAAAAGAAAAAAGAAAAAAAAAATCACACTGTGTTCAAATAATTGCTTTGATACAATCTAGGAATTTCATCTATTAATGCCCCAGGAAGTTCTTTAATGGAATCTGACTGGGTGTTGTTGAACAATCATGCTGGAAACTGTGCTCTCCAGTGTAGAATCCCATTGTCACACATATCTATTAAAGAGCAGCTTTATAACATGTGAAATGTGCACAGCATGTGGCTGAAACAAGGGAGGTATGATCAGCCTTGGCGCTATGTCATAATTCTCCAATTGTCATCAGGCAGACGCGACTGGCAGTGCACTAACTTATTTCTTGTGATTGATAATTAAATGAAGCATGTTGATAGTGATATGTGATCAACCATTCACTGATTATCAGAATATTAAGCCTGGGAAAACTTCATTTCCTGTGTATGTGTTGTATATTGAGACATGGGCACTACATCCAGTTATAACATTTTACATACATGAGAAGATAATGGGCTTTGAGGCTCCATCAACCCTAACATGCCTTAGTTTTAAAAACATATCACTCTCAGTTTATGTTTGTCATCCATAATACTAAGACAGCTATCCTTTCCACCAGATGAGCCAACATTTAAAATAATAATAAAACAAAAGGAGGGAGTTTCTTTTTTCATTACACACTTAAAAATTACATTGTTGAGATTGAAGTCAACATTTCCTCTCCAGTCCATCAAATCAGGAGTGTAGTGCTACTGACAATTGAGAACGCATCCTTGGAGTGCAATGGTAAGAGTTACTGAAGTTATGCAGCTGCAAATCAAAAGAGATAATTCATTTCTTGAAAAAGTATTGGTGTGGCCTGAACCTGAGTGTAAGTACATAATACCAGCTATATGTGTCTGTTTGTGTGTGAGGCAATAAATAGTAATAAACAAACCAAAAACAACTCTGACCTCTTGTGATGCGATGCTCCACGGTGCAGAAGCACCTTGCTTATCTAATCAGAACCTTTGTTTTTCCTGCAGTGATGACCTTGTAAGGACCCCATGACTCCCTGACTCTGCATCCACAAGAGGGCCTGATCATACAGCCAGAACTGTGGTGGATAGAACTTAACTGTATATAACACAACCTTGTTTAATATCAGAGAAGCCACTACTGAGCATGGACACTTGGAAATCCATAAAATCCTGATAGTGATGAATTACAAAGAGAGATGAAGACCAAACTGTCACCATGCAGATGTGCACTATCACCGTCTCCCTGAAAAGAACCCATATGGCTGCCATCGTCTTGGCAGGAAGCCCTTCCCCATGGCAACCTAACAAGTCCTCACATAGCTGATGTGTGAGCTGTTGTTTGCATAGAGTTGTACCCACAAGCTCCTACACCATAAAAAATGAACAGCTGCTGCTAGCTTCTCCGGGAGGCTGTATGTCCCACATAACATGCCAGGATACAGAGAAGACACAAGTGATGCATTTTCCTCCAGCATGTTGCTGCAGAGAAAAGACGTTGAGCCGCCCCATCCCAGAGCTACAATAACAGCCCCGGGCTAAGAGGATGGATTTGACTTGTTTGTATACCTCCAGACCACATAGATTTAAAAAACAAAAAACAAAACAACATCAACTGCCTGGACCAATAAGGATCATAAATATTTCTCACAGATTTCCCTGAGGTCACAGTGAGCAACAGAGCCACTCCACAGTTATAGAGGCCATTGGCTCGTGAGAGGGCATTGGGAGCATTAATGTTGAGTGGGAAATACATCAGCTGTGTCAGTTTCTGTTGTGTCAGCTTGAAGCTGTCACAGCTCCAGTGCTGAGCAAATCCTGCAGATGAAGCCCAGTTGAAGAAGAGTCAGTCCAATGACGGTAGAAAAAGGCTGCAAAAAAATGGAGGAAGCACACCCTGCGTTTGAGTGTTGCCTGAAAATAGACATGACAATGGGAGAGTACCGAAATGGGATTGGTTGACAGTAAAAATGATTCTTCAAGTGGGTTCAAGAATCTAACTGAATTGCTAAACTGGCAGGTATTAGATTAAAATGTCACAATTCATTTCTACCTGCATTACAGGTTTGGTTGGTGTTGATTTTCAGTCATGCCATGTGCATCAGATATTATAGTCTAAGTAATGAATTCATTGGTTAAACACAGTGGCGCTGTAGGCTACTGGGAAAAAAAAGAGATGTTTCTGGTAAATGTGAATCTAATGCCATTACCAAATAATTACTTTTGAGTATTCCTTCATGCTTCATTATCAACAGGGAATTCAAGCATTACGCAGGTCTTCTATTATTTAAGAAACAGCAGGGAACATATTTGGTGTAACGCACTTTGACACATTTCTTTGGTGATGAAATGTATCCTTATGCTTCTGCCTTGCATAAAGCTCTTTCACGACAAATCTATCATTTGAGCAGAGGCCCATGGGAGATCCGCCTTGTCATTTTTTTTTCTCCTTTTCTCTCTCTCTCTCCTCAGTCTCAGAGAGTGGGAGGAGTGCGGAGGGGGCCTCACATTAATGCCTTGTGCTTTCAAATGGAAACCTATCGACTGGGGATGTGTGTTCATTTCATTTTGCTTGATATCTACCACGGTAGGAGGGATGGGAGGGTGAGGATTAGTGGGCAGACAGACACACAGTGTGGAGGTCTGTCTGACTCTGTTGACTCCCTAGAGTCCCAGGGGACTCTGTGCACACATATGCAGGGGCCAAAGGGCAGAGACGAGGAGGCTGTTGATGTTAGGAAACATATACATGCCGATAGCAGGCCAACACTCGCTTGCACGCCCAGAGAAATATTAATAAGTACTTACATATATTTGTGCCTCTGTGCAGACACACATTACATTTCATACCACCATCATAATAGGCTGCTTTAATTTTAGAAGTAGCACAGTGTCACATTTCCATGCCCTCCCTGATATTAAATGGATTGGAATAGAAGCTTCAGAAAAGCAGATTGACTCCCACCTACATGAAGCTGCAGTGAAAACTCCCACCCAGAGTGTGTGCGCTGAATCCAAAGCTCAGAATCAGACATATATTAGAACAGCATTTATTTGATGGTCAGAAAGGCTCATAAACATTTTATATGTTTGAGCTTATGTTGTTCATTTCACACTGCTGTTATTTATTTATGTTACGTGACTGTAAACTGGATGTATTTTGGGGAGTTTAAGCTGTTTGTCAGACAGAGCAGAAGAAGAGAAGGACTTCCCCATAAGCCTGACTTACTTAGAACATGTTCAGCTGATTAATTATTATGAGAATTAATGTTAATTGCAGCCCTGCAGATTTATTGACCATGCTATAACAGCCCCCACTTTGACATTTAAAGCTGTGCAAATCAATATTTTTTTTTTTATAACAACAAAGGATCCAGTGACTAATGTGAGAGGTGGCTCCCGTAGTGATGAAAGCTGAGAATTATTACCAGACACTACAGTTCCCTTCAGCTCCATGTAGCATCTTTAGGCTCATTGTTTTGGATTTCCTTTGTTTCGTTGGCTGTGGCAGGCAGCTGTGTGGAGGAAAGAGCTCCAAAACAACCTGCACAGCACTGACTGTGGGACAGAGTGGAGCATTTGCATTTGCATCCATCATGTGGCCAGAGAAACGATTGCAAATGAATAGTAGTGCTGCTTTGTATTTGGCCATTTTCAAGGTAAATTCGAGCAAAACAACTGATGTGCGTTGCCTTCAGGGGCAGTTTTCCGGCAAGCTGCATTTGCCTCAAAATAATACTCTGTCTCGTAACGTTCTGTTATTATCTCATAGCGTGGTGAATGTGCAGGTCACAACTTCTCCACGAAAGCATTTTGGAGTTGTTGGATTGTGTATTTGATGAGGGAACCCAAGAAATCCCATTAGCCTCCGTAACTTAGCTCTGAGCAGCCTGCGGCTCTGCTCAGCCGTTCTAAAAATAGCTTGCACCAACAATTAAAGGTAACGAACCTACTGCTATGACTATTGAGATTATGTCAATGGGCCAATTTGCTAAAATGTTGAACTATCGCTTTGAAGAGCCTCATTTGACTGAGGAAAGACAAGCTTTAATACAAATTCACCATTAGCTGCCTGGTTACAGTCACCCTCTGCTTATATCTGTGTGTTTGTGTGAGTGCAGCCATGTGAGAATCTTGCACATGGATATGCATGTGTGTGTGTGTATCTGAAAAGTGCAGCTGTGATGTGTGATCCATGTAGGTGCAGGTGGCACATATTGGCCAGCTTTGCGTCAGTGTATGTGTGTGTGTGTGTGCATGTGTGAGCCTGTGATCCTGAGCACAGCTGTGATATGGCAATATACTCAGCATCAAGTTCAGCCCAGGCTATTCATACATCATCCCCACAGTTGGAAGATCCCAGAGTCATTTGTGAAGATGCGCTCTGGTAACCAGCTCATCCTCACAGCCACTTGTCATCTGTGCACTTGGCAACACTGAAATGGCGCCTCTAGGGCTTTTAGAATTAAAAGAGTAACAATTTTCTGCAGCACCTTAAAAAAAGAATCACACATTTCTAATCTTTTTATAGATGTGCTTTTGGATTTTATTTGTCCACGCGTAATCCTTTCTTCAGTATTCTACAATTTATTAAAACAATTGATTGCTGTGTGACTGTGTGGTTGTAGGTGAGTCTGTATACAGTACATGTGTGGATGTATGTATGAGTGTTAATGCAGCTGCGTGGTTGTGTAGTTGTGTTTTTCAGGGCTCAGACGAAAAGCTTGCGATGAGAAGAACAAACCTTTATTATTTTCTCACAGAGATTTATGTGCAATCTTCCATTGTGGCTCGGCAGGCCCTGATAACGGAAGCCAGTAATCTCAGCCATGGATTTAGTGCCAGAGTCAAAGGGTCAACAACCTCTCCATCCATTCACAGAACTCTCAACATGCGATGGATAACCTGGACCTGCGCAGGACACCACAAATCTCAGCCTTATTGTTCCTGTTCTGTCAGGACTGACAGCTGCCATGTAAGTTTTTCACTTTGTGCTTTCACTTCCCTCCAACGTGTGAATTGACCCATGTGGACCGATAAATGTTTTACTAAAAAGTAGTGTAAAAATTTGGAAAGGAATGTAATGACTCCCTCTAATCAACACACTTTGATACAATGGGTGCTGAGAGAGGTTGTTTCAAAATGAGCGTGTGTCACATGTAATTAGCAATGTGAATTGGTTTTTGGTGAATGCATGCTGATTTCAGGTTGGAACACTTTCCTCAAAAAATCCACAAAAGAGATGCTGAACAGGGGTGGGATTAAGAAACCACTTGATACGCGGCCTCCCATCTGAGCAAAATTTACCACCCATTCAAACTTTAGAGTATCTGTTTTAAAGTTTTAAAAGCATAAAGGTTTTTTTTTTCATTCATGATAATATAAATAAAGCCTCCCCCTAGTATTACTCGCAGTAAATAAGTTTCGACTTACACATCCCGTTTCTGATTATTCAGCACAGCTCTCTGAACGCTCTTCCAGCCATATACTTTAAAAGCCACTGGGACACCTACTGAGACACATTGACATGAAAATGTAATTATAATGTCATTAAATGATAATTAAAAGCGCGACCATCATAATCCCAGCAGGGCCACTAACTCCACATTTGCCATCAGCACAGCCAGCTCAGTGGTCTGCAGGGCCTGTAAGCCACATGCGTACATGCTGAACTGTCGGCGGCTTTGGAATCAGTCGTTGAAAATAACACAGAAGTAGCACATTCACACACAAATCCACACATTCAACGTTGTGTTTTATTATCCACGCCAGGCAGCGACTGCAGCTGTCACAGATGTTCACATCCACACATTTCTGTTAATAGACAGATTTTTAATGTAAAATGAAGTCTGTGAGTTTCAGGTGAGAACAAGTGATCACAGCAAAATGCACTGTGGTACAGATGTACTGTACAGCCATTTACATCAATGGAATTCATTATATACATGAAAATAAGCATCTGCAGGTGATCTAAAGTGAAACATGAAAGGGCCAGAAAACCTCTTTTCTCAGTTGGATCATCACTATGAAAGATGGGTCATAGCATCATCAACGCTACATGGCATGGTGTTGCCCTCATGTGGTTACCTGGAAACTACCAGTTTTTGATTGATTATCAGCGATTGCCAAGCTCCCAAAACACAAAAAGCCAAACACAAAACTAAAGAGTGAGGAACAGCAGAACTCCTCTGACAGCTTTTTTTTTTAGCAGTGCCATTGTTACAGGTGATGCACATCTACAGTATGTCTGTATAGATTTTTCCTCTGATCTTCCTTCATGGGGAATGTGCCGCATAACTGGCACATGCTGTCAGCTGGAATTCACCTGTGTAACGTTTTGCTGCAAAATATGACTGAAGGCACGAGTGGAAGTCTGCACATGCCACATGCCGCAGTAGGTTGACGACGTAAAGAGCTAATAAAAAAAAATTACTAATAGTATTAATCGATCAAAGTTCTTGTTATCAGTTGACGGTTGGTCTGCTGATGTGCTGCCATGCACCTTCACTTTGCCTACGGGAGGGGTGAGCACGAGCACGTCCACAAGTGGGTGGGCCTCAGTTATAATAAACTTGATAATACTTGACAACATTTGATAATATCTTAATCATAATACATTGAGAGCTGTTTGGTTTTCAGCATTATCAGCCAAGTCTGATCAAACATAACCCACCCTGTCCTGATGAAACAGAATAACTGAGGCTTTGCCTGCGCTGGTGATGTGGGTCAAGTGTCCTTTGATCCACCCACCACACTGAAATACCTCAGTTTGATTGGTTGTCATGAAATGTGCTGCAAATTCCTTCAATTGCAAGACAATTATGACTCTGATCTGTTGATTTTTCCTCCCCCTCCACGATCAGATTTGTGGATGGTTTGGCATGTAAAACTCATATCCCCCGGATGAACTGTATTCATAATGGGGATCTCCTAAAGTTTAATCTACAGCCGTTATCGGGTCAAATGCTTAACCAGTACACTGGTTTATGACTAAATAATAACCAAACCAAGCTGCGCCTATAAAGCCTTAAGCCCTTGGTACTGGTCAACTCACTGTCACCAGGCATTTATCTGCAATGGAAGGTAATGTGGTCAAATGACTGCAGTATTTACAGATGTTAATTTGCCACAGCTCCAATCAGCAATGGTATAAACATGACACCCAGGTGAATATATTCATTTTTGCCTCTTTTTCCATGCAGTCTTTCAGAAACACTGTAAACAGACCTGTCACCTTCACCATACGGCTCTGACAGACAGGAGCTCCAACCTGGAGGTGAGACACAGCAAATCTGTTCTACCAGTCTGCAGTCTTCTCTTCTGCATCTACTGTATGTGCGGGGGTGGTGTGTCTGTTCTGCTATTACAGAGTTAGACTCTCTGAAAACTGATAAACATTTACTACAAAAATATCTAAAGACATTTTCTCTCATTGCTTATTTAATCATGATTAGGAAATGTTAACAAGGAAAGTTCAGGTTTAGGGTTTTAATGCAAATCTCATACTCCATGGAGATGAATAGAGAAGAAGTTCTGCTTGTCAGGGAAAGATCTGGCTGCCATAATCAAAAGCTGATGAAAATCCTTGAATAGAATTGGGGGTAAACACACTTTTTGTCCTAAAAGCTCACATTAAGCAAACCTTGCAGAGCTAGGTATGGTCCACACACTAATAGAGCCCTCACACTGGAGTTTGTTACTTCGATATTACATTAAGATGTTGGTTGGATTCTTCTCTTCTTCTACCAGGAGCAACTTTGGGCCTTATTTATGTTGTGCTATTGCAGACTGCTGATACCTTGCTGCAGACAGTGATGCTGCTCTGGAGACCCAACCCTTTCTCCTTATACATGAACTCCTTCATGTGCATTGGGTCCATTTGGATTGCTGTAGAAGTTCAACTTTAGATGCGTTACTTTTTTGATGAAGATGTGAGAAAACCAATTCGGCCAGTGTGGAGGCGATTCTCCCTCAATGCTTTTCTCTGCAGCAGCAGTTGAAAGGCTTGCCTAACAGCGGTGTTGGCAGAGTTGTGGAACCCCAGAGTGATGCAGAGAGAAAGTATAAGAAGCACCAAATAATTCTGGAGATCAGGTTGTTCCTGGTTCAGCCCAGCTCAGCCCAGACATAAGCTGATAATACAGAATAAAAGGTGTAAGTAAGTAGATGAATGTGCTTTCATTCGATCACCCAAAACGCAGTTGTACCTAGATACAATAACAGTCCATGTTGTCTTTTTCTTTCATCTCTCTGAGGACAGATCTATTTACCACACAAGTCTGTCATGTGTGTTGCTTAGCCAAGAGCCACGGATTGTTTCATTACTGCATTTGGTTTTACAACAGAAATGATAGGCGCAGGCCATTTTGTGTCCTTGGCTCAATTACTGACTTTTCTTGGACTGTGCGATGATGTGTCTGCAGCCAAGCCTTGAGTTATTGTAGAGAGTAATCCTTTCAACTCAGTTGTGAGACATTTTTTATCTGGGTAATTGCCATGAGAGTGCACCACACATATGGGCACAAGCTGAGCAAGGACAGCAGTGTGTAGAGGCATTGTGTAGCTCAGCTGGGACTGTGTGTAGCTTGTGCCATAACATCAAGTCACTGCCACTTACCTGCTCTATTGACTGTTAAACAACAGACTGCAATAACAGTGGACCTTGGAGTGGGGAGCAGGTCCTGGTCTGCCCACTAGGTAATAAACAGTATCTGCCTCATTTCACACTCTTTAGATCATTCTCCTGGCTCCTATAGCTGCTACTGTTGTGTTTGACACGGTCCTGGCTCCGGAGGTACAGCTGGTTGTTCCAGTCGGAGGGTCGCTGGTTTGGTCCCTGGATCCTCCGGTCTGCTTGTTGAAGAGTGTTTGGTCAAGACAAATTGTAGCCTATTGTGTGTGTATGAGGGAGCAGCGGTGTGCACAGACGGGGGCAATTGTTGAAAAACATGTTGAAGTGCCCTCTTCAGTGGCGAGGACATGCTGTATGTGCCCTTTTTTTTCTTTTTGCCCCAGCCCTTCAAAAATCTATGCATGTCACTGTGAGAGGGAGAGAAAGTGAAATGGTATTTGTTGTATTTGTATCATGTGTTTTTTTGTTTTTCAAATAGCCTAGTGAAACTGTACCAAAGTGATTTGAAACCAACTTAAAAAAAACAAAAAACAAACTTGATTGCCTTTAATACACATTAACAGGCAATTAACATCACAACAGAAAACAAAGAATCATCTTGAATTTGGGTGTCATCTGTCTCGCAGAGATAGCACTGAATGTAGAGCACGTATGCCTACTTCAGTTCCAAAAAAGGGATATTTAAAACAATAAATAAAAACAATAAACAAATACAAATAAGTAAAACAATACCAATGCTAGTAGTTATTTGAACAAAAT
This sequence comes from Decapterus maruadsi, assembly GCA_030347415.2. NCBI lineage: Eukaryota > Metazoa > Chordata > Actinopteri > Carangiformes > Carangidae > Decapterus > Decapterus maruadsi. The sequence goes on along the minus strand of CM064891.1, from coordinate 7,436,993 downwards.
TAAAAATTTTGAGGCATAAGAGAAACCCACTTAATTTTAATGTATGAAACCAATATTTGAAAAATTAATATTTGACCTCTCAGGGGCAATGGCAACAAATTATAAACACAACACGTGGATCACCTCATTAGGTAGATATGGCAAACTCAGTATACAGTTACTTATTTATGCATCCAGCTGACAAGATCAGCATTAAAATTAAGTTATGGGCGGTATACAGGTGCTATAGGATTCTAGAGGTAAGTATCATTCTCCCTGGCTCCTAAATACTCTCCTATGTTTTCAGTCTGTCTTTTTCTTGGCGCTGGATAATGTACCACTGGTTTTCAGAGATGGCAAAAACAAGAGTTAAAAGATGCTGCAAATCTCTATAAGCTGAGGTGAATGCACCAAAGATGCATTTAGTTTCTGATCACTCCCTGAGACTGCACTTAGAAGTCGCCTGTTCATTTGCATATAAAGCAGGGAGGTGAGATCACAAGTGGTCCCTTGAGACACAACTTAAAGCGCGAACAGTCGTACTTAGAGCTGACAGCTTGTTATCGGCTCACAACATGCATGTTAATGTGAGCAGGGCCAGAAAAACACCTTTGACATACAAGTTCTCATGAGATCCATTGTTTATAGTAAATACGGCCACTTCGACTATGATGTATTGTTAAAAAGTGACCCACAGATAACCTCCATTATGCCAGTGTATCAGTTTGACAACTTCTGTTCACATACAGTATACAGTGTGTATACAGTGTGCCCTGGTTGGCCCTGGTTGCTCCATTAAGACAAACACTGGAAAATAATTGCAGCTCATTGCAGTGAACTTGGTGAACTCTTGACTGGACTGGGAACCAGATGATGCAAACTCTGATCTAGCTGTGGTGTAGCCTGGATTTAAAACTAGTTCAACTCAAAATATTATACATATTTTACAAGTTTTTTTTTTTTTTTTACAGTTATTGGACTCTCCAGCACCTGTTTACACTGACATCCACCCACCCACACACAGAGTGAGAAAGGCAGAGAGTTCTGGTTCACGTTTTCTCTCACATAGACTTGTACAGTGGGAGTAGTTGAAATTCCCAGACTCTACAAGTGGATGAGGAGAGCATCATCTCTCGAACATGATGGATGTGTGCAAGAATAACTCAGGCAAATGGAAAAGTAAACAGCTGCGGGTGATGAGAGTATTAGAAGAGATTATACAGGTGGCGGGCTGCGGGGCTGCTCTAGCCCCATTAGCATCAATACGATCCTGGCCTTAGAGCAGAGGCAGCATGCTGCTCCTAAGCCCTGCTTCTGGGGCCCCTCGCCCCACTCCAGATGTGTGCCTCCGCTTTGCCCGCCTACATCCAGGGGTGGCAGAGGCTTAGCATCCCACTTTTAATGCTGGGAATAGGGGGTTGCGTGCGTGGCAGCAGGATCATAAAATTAAAGTTGTGGGTTTATCTCACATTTCATCTTGTGTCCCTGTTGGGAAGTACACTTTCACTGCAGGGGCTTATAAATTATCCGGGTGAAATTTTGGGCAGCCATAAACTCTCAGCAGCTTTTCAACCCCTGTGCTTGATTTTGGTACAGCACTGTGGATGAATGCCACGTGCTGTGTGAGCATTTTGACAGTCTGTCCCATTCTTTTGATTCAGCTGACAAAGAGCATGGCTTTAGTTGAGGCGAGAGAGATGTCAAATAATGTGACACTAATTATAAAGCAGGAGTCCATTTTAATAACGCCCTCACTGCTTATGCAGTTTTGCCATTTCCCGCTGCACTCCAGACACATTCACGCGTGGCAGCGAGGAAGCACGGGAAGGAAGGTCTTCGATTCTCAAGATTTCTGTCTCTGTAGATTGATTGCCAATTAGACAGACAGACAACACTTAAGTTGGTTCAGGTTTAGGGATAGGTATTGACGCCGCAGGCCGTCTCGCTGAGCCTTTGCCTCTGATTTTTGATAGGGTGCATTTGTGTTACTATGGGGGCGTAGAAATGAACCGTTCTCTTATTTGCACCCCTCTGTTCTCTCAGAGGGAGCTGCTTTCTGAATGCTAAAAAGCGTTGCTATATCTTCAAAAGGCGACAGTGGATTGATCCCCTTGAGCAACAGAGGACTTTTCCATCAAATCTGGGATCAATTTACCTCCATTCCCCACCCAGCACCCACCATCTGACAGTGAAAACGTAGAGCTAATATCAGATCAGGATCCAGGCATTTGCTTTTGTCCACTTCTTTGAAAGCTGCAGACACATGAAGACATGCATATCTCTCTCTTTGATGTCCCCCCATTGAACTATAATTAAAGCAGGAAACTGATACATGCAGATGTCAGAATAAGATGACACCTGCCCCGTTATTTTAAATTCAGAGAGATCTCAAAATACAAATACCTCTCACCGTTGTGATACATTTGCAGACTGTTAACGGGCAACAATAGAAAGAAAGATATAAACCAACTTTGGACAATATATAGCCTACAGGCTAGAAATCACATGCACATGCCATAACTGACTATCCAACAGAAAAAGACATGTGTTAACACTGGTGTTTAATTCCCTTTCTATATAAAGGGTTGAATTTGGGGTTTGGCGATATTTTTGCAAACCTTGGCCTAGTGGTGAAAAGCTGTGACAGTCTGTAAATGGTGTTGGAGTGTGGCCTGCAGATGGTTAACAATGTCATGTGATGAATCAAGAAATTCAGCTTTTAGAGCATTTTTATGTGAACTGCATGTGACTACATCGAGTACATGTCGTGCTTATATGGATAAAGCACAGGCAATTTGAAATGAAATCCACTCTCTGGAGGACTAACAAGGATTCTGTTGTAATTATTTACACTGCAGAGCTTTGACTATATTGGCATGCATAATGTTAAATCAATGAGTATGAGAATTACACTTGTCTGCACGTTCTGCACTGAAGAGCTGATGTGTTCATAATCGCTGCAGGTACATGTGGATCATGTACAACCCCACCTAAACACATCCAGAGTCTGGGGTGACACCATGTCATCTTTTACCTGCACATGTCCATATTTCACATCCTGCCCGGGGTTGGGTGGAGGTCATGAATTTATGAATTGTCTGGTTTTTATTGTTTTTCACGGGACCATTAAGCATGTACTTAAACTGACGTGTGTTTTCCATGGGATACTAAAGTATTTTGTTGTGTGGGAGCAAATCAGAGCAACTTTGCCTCAGGCTGCGCTGCAGCGTGAGTTGGCCCCAGTAGCTCACCTGGTAGAGCCGAACCTCTCAGGTTGAGTCCTTGCAGCGGCCCAGCAACAGGCATAAGTGTAGCTATACAGGAAAAAAATCACTCCCTGTTTGTTATTGGTTGATTTTCTAATATCTAAGTGTTTTTATCATTATTTCATTCCAGAGGTTTTTTTTTTGCACCATTGGGGCTTAATGAAAGATTACTTTTAAGGCGCAATAAAGCAGGTTGAATCACCTCTGAACAACCTGTCTGAACTTGTGTCTCTGGTTAGATGGATATTATTTAACTTTGTGTTGCATAATCCATACAGAGGAGGCAAACTTCAAGTATCATTGAAGTATCTCAAGATGGAGCCAAGTGTCCCCTTTTTTGGAAATCTAAATATGGTCACCCTACATTAGACTGGTCCTGATGTTAGCACCTTACCACTGATGATAGAAGAAGACTGGAAATCTGTTGTTAGGGCATTACACACACATGCAATTCATTCTTTATATTTCATATTGCTTTATGGTGACATTGGTATCATCATATGCTCATGTCCTCTGCAGGCTATGGCCAACCAAATCAAATTCAAGTCACCACTGCCTGCTTTCTGGGTCTTCTGGGCCTACACCCATCTACCTAAACCCAATCATGCCTGTTCCACTTAGCTGCATCGCTCCAAGGCGTTGCATCTGCACAAGCCAATCATAGGTCAGGCTTCTCTTGTCTGAACTCAGCTAGCTACCAAGTACCGGGGGGATTACTTTGTCTTTGATGACCAGTTCTGATGACCAATCAGATCTCAAATGCATATTCAATGCGTCCATTGGTCAATTCATCATTGGATAATCTGAGACCGGTTTTAACAACATTCTGATGGGTCGAATAAAAGTACTAGAAGTGCATTTTCTGTGGGCCTTCAGTGCACTATATCTTACCTGAAGTCCTTGCACTTCACCTTATTGAGTAAGCAAAGTGCAAACCTAGTCAATATGGCACTTTTGCCTTATTGAATATATCTCGTACTTACATCAAGGTCTCCTGCTGGCTGAAGGTTTAGTGACACTCCTCGCTTGTAAGTAACTGGATAAAATGATGTCAAATGATATGTAAAGGTAAATATTTATACTGTCATTATAGATCACATATCACAATGTTGTGCCATGTCATGTCATATTTTATTACTCCACTTTCCCAGCTGTCTATGGGGAAAAGTATACAACATCATTGTAGGTGGAAGAAAACTGTATTTTTTTTTCAGAATATTCCCTAGACTTTTTCAGGAAAGATGTGAAGCTTATCTTTAACAGTTTCACCTATTCCTTTTGGTTGTTTGGTTTACTCATGAGGAGGCATTGTGATGGCCTGTATTGTGGCTCAGATTGTAACAATAGACCCCTTTACCATTCCGCTGCTGCTCTTCTCTTTTGATGCTCTCTGCCGCTTGGTATTCATCTCTCCTCAGCCTCCTCAGTGACTTCTGGAGCTGGAGCTATTCCCGGCGATATTCTTAGACAGTCACTAAAATCTGAGTTCTTTGAAGTTCAGAGTGTGAGACAAAAAAAGAGAAAGAATTAAAACTCATTTGACAGCCAAAGTAATTACTGTTTCCCTTTTTTATTTGTATGTATCTCAAGCCATTTCTTTGTTTTTCCTCGCTGTTGTTTGGAGGATGATGCTGATGCCTTGGTGGATATGCAACACAAATAAATTATACTTTCTCATTGTAAACAAAGGTACCAGATAGACATAATCATGAGATGGAAAACAAGCTGGATGAAAGGAAACTTTACCCCGTTTTTATGGTTGAAATCCCAGAGAGTGCTCCATGGCACACTTTCCAAGATTTGACTGTTTAATTAGCTCAACAGGTAAAAGAGAAGACAAGGCAGGATGAATGTTCAAATATATCTGCGGGGAAATCAGGCTATAAATACAGACAACCAGTACATTACATCCCATTAAGAATCACATTCTACATTTGTTGTGTCTTTATTAAAAAGCTGAACAAAGTGATTTTGAGGAAGACTTTTAAAACGCAGAGATAAGTTTAGAAGACTGTGTTGAATTCATAATGAACTCTCTTTGTGTCAGGTCCCATGGTGCTAAAAACATGTTTTCTGCTAATGATCAACATATGTACAATAAAACAGAGTAGTAACAGCTTAAAGTGCTCAGCATTTTAGAAAACACACTGATCGGCTTTCTTGACAAAGCTTAGATGACAGGATTGATATTTCTGTTACTATTATATTTGTATGCTAGCTATGAGACTACAGTCAGCAGCTCATTAGCTAAGCAAAGCAGACAATGATTACTAAACAAATTAATCACGTTAATTAGCAGGGTTTACAAATGCTGGAGCAGGTGCAGGCTGCCAAGGCCTATGTTAACATAAGATAAGCTTCTGGCTGTAGCCTTTTCTTATAAGTCCACATAGTTTTCATTTTAAAACACAGTTAAAGCAACTGCTTTAGTTCTGTGTCAGAAACATCTGAAATCTAATGGACCGTGTAGTAGTCTGTTAAAGCCTAACTTTAGCTTTTTACTTCTGGCAATTGCAATAAACTTCAAATACAGTAGGCTATAAGGTTTCATATGTGAAGATTATCTCACTGAACAAAACTTGTAAGTATCATAAACTTGTGTTAGCCACAGACCTCTTTTTCTGACATAATCCAAAACCCAATTAATCTATCCTTTGTTTTGGATATGCTAAGTTGAAGATGTGACTCTTCACACCACTGCACAAAGTCATCAACTATAGGGCCATGGCCTCTTTTCATTTTTCTGGAGCAGACGTACAATAACAGAATCATCTGCATACCTAATATAATTGTCCTATTTTGATATTTGCTCTGGCACATGTTTGTGTAAAGCATGAATAGAAGTGGTGAAAGTATGCATCCTTGTGGGGAGCCTGTGGAGCTGTAAAGCTGACCAGATCAGGACTTCATTCACCCTTACTCTCTGTGTCCTGTTAGTTAAAAAATCCAAAATTGTAGCAGAGCAGATGAAGAAAAATTGATCACGATCATTGAACAGTGATTCATTCCAACGTGAAAAAAGCACATCAATAGACAAGACCTGTGTCTACATTTTAAAGTTTAAATGGACTTTCTTGGTGAAAGAATTTGATTGATCAATGTCTAATTCTAGCTGACTCAGCCATTGTCATGGCAACCTCTGAGCCTGAGGCCAGAACCACAGCTGAGATCAAGATTAATCAGGGACTCGTCTGATATCGCTGCAGTTAATCTACTTCTGGCCCCTATCTCCCATACATTTATATGTGAAACACAACCACACACACACACAAGTTGACGGCTCCTCAATGTCAGTACTCAGAGAAAGATGATCATGTGTCTGTCTGATTAGCTCTGTCTTGACGTTAAGGTCGCTTAAGGTTTGATTCCCATGTTGACCGAGATCACATGGGGCCCTTTCAATATGTCTGCGAGGATATTTTCTAGTTTTCCATGTTGTCGCCAACACTGGTAGTCGAGGCTGGTGAGACCCAATAACTGTGGGCATCCATCGGCATCATCATCAGATCTCTTTAAAATCTATTTCAAACCAAAAAAAGTAACAAAGTCAAAGTTGCAATAGTGGTTTGAATCTGCACATCTGAGTTCAAAATGTCAAACTAATCTTGTATTGTGATTTTCACTCGCACATACCTGTATATACATCCTGGCCCATCAATACTAAATCACTTTCTCTCCGTGAAAGCATATTACCTGTACAGATGTGCTTCAAGCGTTTATTATTTTCCTCCCTAAGACTCATCTTTATTGGTATGAAGTGATAACTTTCCCTCTGCCTCTCGAAGAGGAGTGAGCAGCAGGGCAAAGACTTGATTAAAAAGGAAGTGACAGAGAGAGAGAGAGGGACAGGGACAGATTATTTTAGACAAAGAGAGACAGAGAGAGATATATGACTGTGCTGGGATCATCTCCTTGTGGCCAGACATCCTCCCGAGTATTGCCTTTGATAGCTAACTCCATTGAGTGTGAGTTTACTAGCAGAGACACTCTCAGCTGATAATGAGTAATGCAGTCAATATCCTCCTGACAGATAAGACCCGTTCGAATTGGGCACAGAGCAGAGTGGCGCGGCTACAGCCACTTGCTTCAAATGAAGGACCTGGCCCAGGGGATCGGTTGGTCATCTGTTGCACGGCTCCCAGAGTTTGTTTCCAAAGCTAATAAATCAGGACAGATTGAAGTTCCAGCCCTCAGGGGAAATGTCATTTAATTTACAGTTAATGAAAACAAAGTGACTCTCTCTTCTTCAATATTTTTTCTTCCTCACTTGGCGCTATAGCGGCTGAATTTATACAGGAAAGTAATTGATTTTCAACTCAAAGGCAGTCCAGTATGAAGGCTTTGGATATAGCTATAAATGCAGGTGGACAATATTTCGCTTTAATGCAATTTCAGTATTGTGTGGCCCCTCATATAAAGAGCAAAAGGACATAAAAAATTCTTAACTCAAAGAAATGTGTCTGTATACTTATATGGTACATTAAATTCACCTTATTTAGTCTTCTCCTGAACCCTCAGGCAGCATCAGCAGAAACCTTGATCCAACGCTTCGAGATGCCAGCCTTCATTCTGCATCTTGCATTAAATCCTGTACTGAATCACTAAGCCTATACCAACCTTAATGTAGTAACAGTGCATTATTCACAGTCTGCAGTTAATAGCTGATCTTAGCAATGGTGAGTTTAATGTGTTGAGGGCAAGGTTGTTGGTTAACAAGTTTGAAATATGCTTCATCAAACATAATCAAATGTGTTTATCGTCCTATAAGATATGATGTTGTTCAAAACACACAGTCTCTTCAGGAAGTTCACTTGAACATTGTCACCTGGGCAACAGAGAAAGAAGAAAGCAAGAACTTGAGAGAGAAGTTAAAACCCCAGCTCTTGTCTCATCTCCACATCACTGACCTGGTCTGATACAGACCTGCTAATCCTACATTGGGAAGGTGCGGAGCCAGTGAGGTGAGTCCACCGTCAGCGAGGAGTTCAGGAGGAGGATACTGGAAGCTTCGTCTATGCCTGATACGTGTTCTTTCTGGTGAAGAAAAAAGTCTTTAAAGTCTAAGAAAACCACCAAACTCCAAACTCTTTACATTTAGTTTTTAGTTGAGGCTGTGAGGTTTGATCCCTGTGTGTGTCTGGTATGCTGAACAAAAAGTCAATGAAACTCTGCACCACTGCTGATGCAGCAAACCCAGGGCAACCCTATCAAGCACACACACTCTTTTTTACTCTTTTCCTCTCTCTTTGCAGCCATTAAAATACCATGATGAATTTGCATGAAATTGATCTCAATAGACAAGACCATAATGTACTCAGCAGGAATTTTGACTTTCATCCATTTATATTTTGAGTTGTAAGCTCACACCCCTCCAGCACCTAGGTTTATACTACAAACCTGCTCGAAGCAACTTCTCCACCCCAACGCACAATTTTAATACATCAATAGCATCTCCTCAGGGTGAAATTATAACCATATCTACATGTACCTATACTACATAACAAAGTTTAAGTCTTTCTCCCCCTTAGTGGTTTTAAGAAACAATACAGTCCAATTCTCCAGATTCAATCAAAGGGTTGTGCTTTCAGAGCAGGCAGATGAGCAAATGCACTCAGACAGAGGGATCTGGGACTCTTGTGTCTTTGTGTGAAATATTACAGACCTGATTGGAAGTGACACAGCTATAATTCAGCATGGTGAGAAGGGGCCAGCCTTTGGTCCATCACACTCACACGCGCACACACACAGACCATATGGACACTGGAAAGGTACAGCTAATTCTCCCACATTTTCATCTGTATGTGTCTGTGGCTAATAGAACAGTGAAAATCACATAATCTGCAATTTTACAGTCTGTTGGCATGGTGACAGTGCATGAAAATAAGCACTGATATGAACTTAATGTTCAAGACAAATAGTAGCATTAGGTGATGTTTCCCTAGATGCTAAGCCGTGGTTCAGTCTTGAATTAAAAGCACCTGTGATGTTGGTCATGAAGGTAATATATTACAGAAGAGGATTTAGCTCCTCCACTTTCACCTGCCATGGTCAGTCCCATAAAAAGTCCTTCTGCCTGCGGTGTTGATATATAAATCCCTTTAACTATTACGTTTCTTAAACTCAAAAGTAGCCTTGATTTAAGTTGAACATTAAATATTATAGATACAAACAAATAAGAATGCCCTTATTACATGCTTTAAATGTTTGATTTGATTCGATTGATGCAATAAATGGATTTTCTGAGAAGTCTGCATAGTTTAATTTCCTTATTATTAATGAAAAAAAAAAAAAATAGAGAGACTCATGCTCACTGTTAACGCCCTAGTTCTTTGGACCGGACAAGTTACTGGCTGGTTAAGAAATAACAATAATCAGAGGTAGAAGAAGTTATTGTGAGAATAAATAATGCACCACCTTGTATGTGTTCAAAATATTCAAGAAACTCTCCATGCACACACACAGACACACACACACACACACACACATCCTCACACACATCACAGGAATAGCTCTCACAAGGGCAATTGTGTAGAATGCTTAGCTTGTGGGTGAAATGTATTTCCCGGAGCACACATCTAAGATCTTCTTACTTCAGTAAATTTCTTTAATTATTACAGCCCAGGAGCAGCCTGACTGATGCCTGAGAAACTATGACTAAAATAACTGCAATAATTCAACCCATTATACTCAGTGAAGGACTTAAATCCACTCAAGGGACGATGTGATTCATCATACTGTAAGTTGGACTTACAGAGTGTTTTATTCAGTAAATATTGCTGCACAATTTCAGTACAGTCAGTTTTTTAATTTTCTAATTTCACAGAGTGCTTTTGGAAAGTTGATCTTACAGCAGCACATATTGCTACAGACCACCTCCAAACATTTATTCTCTTCAATTCAAATACAGCACCAAATTATAACATATGTTATCTCAAGGAACTTTAATATAAAGAGAAACAGTTTTGACCATGAGCAAGCACAACAGTGGAGGAGAAAAACTCACACTAAACAGGAAGAAACCTCAAAGAGAAGTGGATTGTGGGTGGGCGGCCGTCTGCCTTGTCTGGCTGTATGGGGAAGAGAGAAAGTAGAAAGAGACCAGGAACAGCTTATACTCATGTAGTTACAGTCCATTTGTTATTGTGGAGATAATAACAGCAAAACTTACAATGTGTAATAGTGTTAATAATTGAAGTAATAATTACAGCAGAGATGGCAGTACCAAATATAATAGGGTCTAGATAACAGGTTTGTGGTACAGTTGAAGTTAGCTCAAAGAGATCTATAGTGGAAAAGCAGTCTAAATGTAAATCAGGCATTACAGTCAATGTCAAGGCAAACGTACTGGACAATACATCTGTGCCAATTGAAATTGGAAATCATCTTTCTTTTTATTATTACAGTTTGTTTTAAAGTGATGACTACTGAGAGGTAAAAGGAAGACAGCTCATACAGAGCTATGGCTCTCTGTCAGCCCCATGCCTTCAGTCCTGAACAACCTGATGTTTTATTTTTCTTCATTATTTTTTTTTCATTTCTTCCCTGTCGAGGTGAAACTGGTGGAGCACCCCTTCTGTCCAGCTTTCACAATGTTTGCCATAAAGCTCACGTTTTTGGACTGCACCGTGCAGCTAAGCCTGTTCCATTTCTTATTCAGACAGGATCATACAAGGTGTTATATCGACACATGGCAGTGGATTAAATAACAATGGAATTCTTTTCTTACATTTGGTGATCATCAGATACGTAGAAACAGACTTAAATTGGACGAGGGTTGGGGGAAAATATTGAATGTTTAATTAGAACAAGATGAAGGATGATGGTTTCATTTAGTTTTTGAATTACCAAATGAGTCTGTCAGTGAATTAATGGTGTTTTAGATAAACAAATGCTGTTGCTTATCTACATGAGTGAAATAACTGAATGTATTTAACCAACAAATAATAAAGGGTTTGAGAATTCAGATAAAAAAAAAACTAAAAAAACTGAGTGAGGAGCAGGTGGATGATACACAGTGTGGCAGAATTGGTTTTTGAGTGTTAATTGGAGTGAGGGCTGTTGATTCTTTTAGACTTCTTCTTTTTGCTCCAACCAGGTGTCAGAGAGAACTATGGAGATTAACATGGCTCGCTGATTCCATCTGGCTTTTTTGTTACTGGATTAGATCTTTACCCACAGCACTCTTGGAGAACTAGACTCATCTTTGAAAGGAAAAGAAAGTATAGCAAAGCTGAGTGACTTTTTTTTCTTTTTTTGCCAATTGCTTAAATCCAAAAAAGGAATGCTTTAGACCAAAGACTGAAACCAAAACTTCTTGTAACCATTAGACACTGTTGTTGCAGAACATTACACAACGTTTCCTACATCAGACACTTAAAAGAAATACCTTGTTATCATTGGGAACACACAAAACACTGATGTGGTAACTGAAAATACTTATGCACACACCTGAAAACACTCAACAGTGGTCTGACCTTCAGCACTACAAATAGAGCTCAGGTAGACCCAGAAGAAGAGGACGAGGAAGACAGAGGACATGGGGACAAAGAAGAGGACCAAGACGGAGAAATATTTCAAATTATAGAGCAACTTGGTGGACCATGACATAGATCCTGGATCTGGATACTGAGGGATCCACAACCACCCTGCCACTAAACAAAAAAAAAAACGTTTTTTATATTTCCCATATATTGTATATATTGTCATATAGTATTGATAACTTACTAACTATTTTTCGCTGTATTTTATGTACAATTTTGTAAAGGGAAAATAAAACTTTTTGTGAAAAAAAAACTGATTTCTGTAGAAATTCTACTTTTGAGCTTCACAGAGAATTGTTTGAGAAAATGTCCATAAAAGAGTTTTGTGTGTTGCTGTTGATTTGAAAGTGATTTGAGTGGAGGTGTGTGTGCATCTTTTTGTTGCAAGAATGACATTTTAGAAAGAACTGTTTCGATAGTGTTTGTCATCAAGTGTTTCGTCTTTCATCTTGCTTGTGTGTCAGATTTTTCACAAATTCTGCAAAAATCGTGTGAGCAATCGGAAGAAACTGTAGAGAAATATCAGCAGTGACCTTCATCGAACTGTACTTATGCATCCACTTAACCCTGGGTCACATGCTATTGGCAGTGATGTTGAGTGGGAAGTAAAGCCATGGCAATTCAGGACAATTAGATTCTCACCTGACATGTCCTGTCATAAAGAAGAGAAATTACAATTATTCTGGATCATTTCACAATCCACTCTTTTCCATTAAAAGAGCACAAGAGAGGAAATATTAACAAGCATAAAGTTGTGTAGACACAATCCTGCTGCCATGAATGTAAAAGCTTCCATTTAAACAGTTTTCTAGGGGTTAGTACTGCAGACAGCCAGTTATTACCCGAACTCTAATTTCCTGCCCTTACTTTGTCTCCATTCCCCTGTATGTCGCTCTTCTTTTCTTGTTCTGAAACAAAATCTAGCAATTAGCTCTTATCTACTCATTCTGCCGACAATAGCTCATGCTGAAATGAGTTCATGGTTCATGGCTACGGTGCTTTTAATCACAACCCCGGACATTAGCCATTAGGGGAACCAACAGCTGTGCTTACACCCACCCAGTCATTATGGGAAGTTCATTTGGTGAGGTCGGGGTTACTGGGACTCAAAAGAGAGCATTAGCAGAGGATGTGGAGGATAGTTTTCCCATCATTTTGACAAGCAGGGTTATCCAGATGCCAGTCTTCTGCCACACACACACACACACACACACACGCACTGAGCCCTTTAGGAAGCTGAGGGTAAGTACATGTGATGTGATGGGTTTTTATTCTGCCTGTTTCACAATATTCAAAAATGAAAACTGTGAGTACACTATGCATCTATGCAGAAATGTGTTCACTGGACTATGTAATAGAAAACATTTTTGCATATACATACATACATTTTTTTCTTTTTTAAATGTCTTCTGATTAATTTTATTTTCAGTAACTAAGTGATAAAGTGATTCATACTGTTCCAGTCTGTTGGGCCTACAGTGTGGGTTCAGTATGGACATTAAATCAGTTACTGTTTAAAGTATTACAAAAAAGCACAAAACCGTCAAGAAGAGCTGACATTTGGTTCAAGATAAAGAAGTTTTGAAAAATATTTTTTGTTTAGAAATATTCATTCACTTGCTTAGCCTTTGCTGTGCAGAAGAAGAAACAACACACTGTAAACCCATCAACATCTCTTAAACACATTAACTAACATTTTGTATCGTCTTAATTTAATTGGTACAAATTACGTTGTGAGTAATAACTTCATCCTATTGCCTGGTAACGTCATGATGAGGTCACTTCCCCTTTTAAACAAATGAAATGTAATGTCATGATTAGTAACCTTATAGGGGCCTGATAGCTGGACCAGTTTTCCCATTAAGATAAGATATAACAAGCTATTAGCTCTTTCAAACTAAACTGACGGATAAAGCATAGGAAGATAAAGCATAGGAGGCTGTGAATGAGTAGTTGAGGTGTAACCAGGTGATGTTTCACTGAAAATGTGGTGAAAATACTGTATTAATATTAGCAACAGGCTGGTTTTCCCAGGAACTCCTGAGGTAAGATTTGAGGTGGATGGATAGAAGGATGCTGAACTTTAATGTGCGGCCATTCTGCTCACTGACTTGTGGTTTGAGGGATCAAGAGCTTTCATCGGCTCTAGATGAATCAAAATTGAACGGGTGGTACAAGACCAAGAAACAAACACAGACAAAGGACCACGTGACGTCAAACAGGGATTACCATCAAGGCCCTTATTTACATGACCTTTAGCCGTGATAATCATCTGTTGAAATGAAGTCCAGTGTACAAGCAGCTACTGGGATCAGAGCAGCAATAACTGCTCCTGTTAATACACTGACAATCCCTCATGGCTGTCACACTCATGCTCTTTCTCTCTCTCTTTCTCATACACATACACACACACATGCACACAAAGAGAGACTTTCTCTGTTTCTCTCCCCATTCATCAGCAAAAAAAAGCATCACAGAATTATTGATTCAGTACAAAAAGAGTGAAACAATTGACGCAGAAAAAACAAGTCAGGGGTTGTCACTCATTGATTTACTTGTCAGTGCAGGGCAATGATCAGTAGTTGTTGTGTGTGGGAGTGGGAGTTTGAGTGTGTGTGCATATGAGTGTGAGTGTGTTTGTTTACTCGCTGAGAGATGAAATGAGAGTTGTTGGACGAAACAACAGCAAACCCACCATAAATCACCTTAGAATAAATGTGAGAGGAAATTGATCCACAGAATATAAGGCAGCAGCAAGTAAATAATACTTCCTTATTGAATTAACTAATGCCTCCCTCCTCTGGTTTGCATTAACACAATCCTCCTTGCCATGTGTTCAAGGTCTAAGCTCTCAGGCTCAACATTATGCATAATTAAGCACAGCAATGGCGTATTACTTGTGGAAAATTCATCAAAAAAGCCTCTTGTCTCCTAAACTGACATTATCAATTCAGAAGCCCATTTCACAGGCAGACATACACACCTTGGGAGAAATGAATTCGCATCAGCCTCATTTTGAAGTCAAGTTGAGTCATATTGTCCCAAGTGCCCTGATTCAAACTAAGGCAAAAACTTTTCTGTTTTTGTTTTAATAAAAACTTGAAAATATATACATCTGCCAACTAATGTGCCATGGTGCTGAATCATGTTTGGGTGCAGCAGCTGGAAATGTCAGAAAAACATGGAGATTATTTGTGATGATTGGAATTTTAGTGTTTCTTCAGAAATTTGGAGACTAAAAGTGTGGTCCAACTGTAAACATTATGTTTCCTGTCAGCACAGATTTACATGGCTATGAATCAATTCCCTTTTTTGTTATTTGCCCTTGAAACAACACTGGGTTTCATGGGCATAAAAGGTCTTTGTTTGTAATTATGGTGAATTTAAAATGTATCCATGTCATTAACAACCCCTGACTGGGTCTGAGAGGTGCTTTCATCTCTCTTCTTTTCCTTCATTCTTCCTGTCCTCTTTATTCTGTCATTAACCAATTTGTTTCCCAGGCGTTATCTGGTTTACGCATTATTGGATGCAATGTTGGATTATGTTTATTAATGGAGTTATCACAAGAGAAATCTGAATCACACACCCTGAATGTAGTGCGGGAACACAGCGATTTTGTGTCCAAACCAAGCATGCTTGCCTGAAGAGAAGCCTTTTCATGAAGGCTACCAAAACCATGGAAACTTTTCTTGTGAAGCAAACCACTGCCACCTAGTGGACACATCATGTATCTGGCATGTGCAGAGGTCTTAGGACCTCCATGACTGCGTGCATGTATCGATTTGAAAATGTGACCTAAATTCAAACTAGTTTCTCTTTTTTGGTTTCCTTCCTCATCACTTTACCGACATTAAGGTCAAATTTCAGATTTCATCTGACTTCATATCACTGCAATCAGGGGGTAATTGGCAGCAGACGGCAAGCCCAGAGTCCCACTGGTCTGTTTTGTTTACTGAGAAAATTTGGCATCCTTGAAATGCCTCTCCGCTTTATCGCTCTGTCTTTCTGAACCAACTGCAGTATGCTAATCCTTGAAGACTCCAGCTCCCACCTGCCAACCCTCATTATTTTCATGCTATTTTTGAGATAAACAATGTAGAGTAGCTCGGTGCCAGTGAGATTTCCTCCCATCATACAGTAATGAAGATGGAAACAGACCCACAGGCAAAGGAAGACATTAAGACTTCAAATCAAATATTTGCTTAAGCCAAGGTCAGATTAGAGAGCCTTATGATTCTGATAATACAACAACCAATGAAAACTTTCCAAGTTTAAGATGTAGTTAAATTACCTGTCCAATATTCAGGTTTGTTTGAGCAGAACAACAGAAAAACCTTCAGCAAACATATGGCTTTTATTGTAGGTGTCCCAAGTTTATGACAAGTAATGTCTGCTAATCAAGTCTCTCCCGACATGCAAGATTCAAAGTTAAGCAAAACTTTAAAATAGCCCATAGTGATATCAGACTACATTTCAATAACAACTGAACAAGTTTCCTCTGATAATGGAAAGAGCCCATGTAATGTCGTCAAAAGCTCCGTAACAAGAGAAAAGGTGGTAGATGAGTCAGCTTTTGTTTTCAAGGTGAGGAATGAACTGTCAAACAAAACAAAAATTAGATTCCACTGGAAAAAAAATAGAAAATATGACTGGACTGAGTCAACACAGGAAATTACTGTCTATCCATTCTAATTTTTCCCAGGTATGTTACTGTCATTTCATGCAGAGGATGTCAGGAAATGATGAAGAGAAGTAACAAATGTTCCAGTCTGGACTCGAACCGATGACGTTGTTGCTCACTATCAGTGCCAGAAATGTGCCCCAGCTACACATTTTAATCACATCAATTCCTTTCTAATTTATGGCAGCACAATTTGTAATTCACTTACAATGATTAAAAACCATGATATTAAATGTGACTGGACCTGGAGCTGACATTTGCTCATGTGTAGGATTGATACTTTGATTAGTTCACTCTCACTGCAGGCTACACTTGAACTCCAAAAAAATCACTCACATGACAGATTAACTATTTAACAGCAAATAAATTCCAGAGGACACCCATAGGTACATCAAAATTATATTGCTTCTACTGGAGACATAAAACCTTAGAATATCACACAGAGGAGTATTTAAAGTTTTCACTCAAAGGTTTCAGAGAATGACTAATCAAAGGTTTGGACAGTTTGGGAGAGGAAGTAAATATTTTACTGTAAAAAAAAAAAGAAAAGAGGTGCACTATAGTTAGATCACTGTTGATATGATCAAAATTATGGTTTCGGTACTGACTTAAGACAAAAGTCTAAACCAAGGGTTCCCCCCTTCCTCCTTTCTGCACCTCCAGCCCTCCCCCAAACCCTTGGATGTTCTTGGCCTTATCTCAAACACCTCTATCCCCCTGCATACAATTAACAGCCCTTCCCCCTCTCTCCGTACTCCATCCCTCCCACCCTTGACCATTACCTCTATTAGCATAAGCACAATAGATAAACAGAGTAAAGACAGTGAGCAAAAACCACAAAACTAGTCACAGCGCTCATTGCTATTCTTTAGCCACTAGCTTGGTTTGACCTGTTTGTCTGTGGTTATTTAAAATGATTGTGTGTGTTTTTCCCTCATCTTCTGCGCAGCACTCTGGTTGTTAACATGAATTAATTTGCCACAAACTGACGTGTCTTTTTGGTCATTATGCACCACAAAATGGTACCAGTGAAGAAAGCAATTTGATGTGTGAAGCTTTGCAATTTATTCTACCAAAGAATCACATCAACATGCAGTTGATGGGGCATAAGATTACAAGTGTTAAAAAGGGGGTTATTGGTATCGCTTGAGTAGAACAATAGGCCACAGACATGGAAGAGACTCCACTAACTGAAGAAATTACAAATTCCAGCACTGCTAAGGAGTAAAGAAGCAGTATAGTTTCAGATAGATATGGTCAAGCAAAAAGCAAAGTGATCAACACTTTGCTTTATGATCCATTGATTTATTGATTTGCAGTCGGTACAGACTGAACATAATGCAGTCTGCCAGTATCAACAGTAGCAGCTGCAGACTGATGAGTAAGAAAAATAAATACATAAAGAAAAGTGAAATCTGTTATGGCAGTTTTTATTGGCAGTTCTGCAAAACATGTCTTTGTGGAGACAAAATGAAATGGAAGCTCATATACAACAGAACAGTCGACCAAAAGTAGCTTAAATTTAAGATGCAAATTTCCCCTGGTAATTCAAGGGAGTAGGTAGTTTTGAAATGGAGTGTACAAAAAATAAAATATCTTCATTTATATTCAATTTTCAAGTTATTTCTCAAAAATAGAGTTGCAGGAACTTAACCAGATTGTGCATAATGGTTAAGGAAATACATTCATTGAACAGCATAAAGGGAACCATCTTAGTGCAAATATAGTGTACAAAACTCAGCTTATAGTGATGATTACCAGAAACGGGAAGCAGCAAAACCTTGATACAGCCACCGAAACCTTCAGTGCACCAAGTGAAACCCTGAGCTGTACATTCAATAATAAAAAAGGAGAAAGATGAATAAAGACCCTGTTTACAGAGGATGTCTGAACAAGAAATCATCTTTGAAAACCAATAATGGCTGCTCTTGACACGCCAAGAATAAAAAAAAAGATTAAACCACCAAGAATCTACATCAATGTTTCATGCATCAACAAAAAAGCACACATTCAAGAATTAACAATCATATTACAATGAGAATTGAAAGAATAAAGGCACCCAAGTACAATGCCTTGCAGGGACTAAAGGACACTGGAGAAGAAACGACCTCAAACAAAATGCCACTAAGCAACAGCTTTGAACTACTCTTTGCCTTAAGGGCAAGATGCAGGGTTTAAACAGACCCACAACTTGGTTTCTTTTCAAACACGTGCAAATGTCCAGCAGAAAGGAATGAGGCGCGGTGGTGCAGGGGAAGGGGAAGGACACAATTCATTTAGATGCTTAACCAGTGTACTCAACAGTCCTGAACATGAAGACATTAAATGGTGTGTAGGTAGTGTGTTTTACAACAAAATGCAGAGGCAAAGAGGTGGATGTGGTTTTTAGGACCAATAAGTTTCTCAACAGAGCTAAAAAAAAAAAAAAGGGAAAAAAAAAAGAAAATCCCTCCATAGGCCTATTTGTAAGGGATAAAATCTTGAGGCATTTATCCATGAACCAGTGACACTCCGTGATGCAAAGCGCGCTTCCACATGTAGTAGGTTGAGCGTGGAGTGAAGGGGAAGTAAGACCTGAACTCTTTAAAAGTAGGGAAGGATTTTTCCTCAAAGCGTTGCTGCAGGAACAGCTTGGCCTTGGCCTTGAAGTTGGCCAGAGCCACGACATCCATTGCAAACATCTGCTCATCTATTGGTGCCTTGCCAAGAAGGGTGTGCTTTGAATGTGGGGCATCAAAGGAGGGCATGGTGGAGCTTTCTAGGTATCCGGGGCTTTCAACAAACTGGAGCATGGATTGATTCTCGACCCTCATTTCCATGATCTTGTTTTCTGTCATGGTGCTTTCTGGACGCTCAGGGACATCAGAACTCTGCGTGACCATTTTCTTCTTGCGGTTCTGCTTGTTGCGCCACAGCCAGTAGAAACAAGGGGACATGGACGGGAACTTGAGCTTGAATTTTGTCAGGGACCACTTTGATTTCTGAACGTGCAGCTTTGCTGCATCTCTAAGCTGTTTCTTACTCATGTACGCCATCCTGAACCTTCTGTGTTTTCGCCTGCAGATCCTTATTCTGGGCATGGGAGGCCGGTTGATGATGGGCATATTTGGTGACAGACTTTTTGGACTTTGGCTCTTGTCAGCATCCGAGCTATCCTCACTGCTGCCAACACTGCCCTTGTAACCTCTGTTGAACAGCATGGCTTCTCTCCTCCAGTTGTAATAGGTTGATCTGGAGATCCCTGGGAAACTTCTTTTGAAGACCCTGAAGGGGAGGGAGGCATTCATGGCGATGCAATTCTGCAGACAGCGTTTAGCTTCCTGCATGTGTGTGACATTCTGGGCTCGCTCTAGATCCAACTTGCCAAGATTGAGGCCAAACATACTGGCCACACTGTCATGGTGGTCCGGCTCCTCCTGCTTTGCTTCAGGTGAAGACCAGACCTCCTGCTCCGTACTCTCTCCAGGACTTATCTCTCCAGTTGAGGATGAGTAGAAGTTTCCTCCAGACTTCAGAAGCTCATGCTTCCAGTTATAGTAAGACGACCGTGAGATCTCTGGGAAAAACTCCTTAAACTGGTGCAGAGGAATGAGCTTTCCCTCCAAGTAACAAGCTTGTAAGAAATACTTTGCCTCGTACCTGGCAGCTGACTTTTTGCAGTGCTCCTGTGTCTGCCTCTTCCAGCGGTAGAAGGTCCTCTTGGTGATGTTGTACTTGTCTTTCAGACTCGGGTAAGAAAGCTGCGAGTCCTGGTTCAGCAGCTCCTCGCTCTTGGTGGGTGATGCCCTCTGCTGGCTGTCAGGACTTCCAAAAGTGAGATCTGTTGTCTGGGTTAGTGCAACAAAATGATTTGGCCTGAACAAGCCCTCGGACTGCAGCTCCCCAGACCACATGATGTGGAGGGTTAGTGGCTCTGAGTCTTTGGGCCAGGTCCTCGGGCGGATGATTCGGTTGAAATAGGGTCTGATCTTGAGGTTGAACATCGGGTAGATGGAGTAGATGTTAAACTGAAGCACTGATGATAGGGCATAAACATGCCACATGTTGGCGTAGGAACCAGGGAAGCAGGAAGCTTTGACATCTGCATCAAAAATGGCCTCCAGCACTGTGACAGGCAGGTTGAGCATGTCTTCTGACTCTTCCGCACAGAGGCTGAAGCGAACTGCCTGGAGCATCATTTTAGAATCAATCATCCCAGACAGGTAGTATCGCTTCCACAGTACCATTTCGACTACAGTCCGCACCTGTGGGGAGAAATATAAATAATGGAATTAATGTTACACCTTTAGGCACACAAATCATATGAATAAGTGCTCCAGTGACTATTTAGAAATGACAAAGACTTTAAAGCACCACTACCCACCTGTAGCTCCAAGCTAAGTCCTGTATTTCCCACTAACAGCATGCTGACTGCATCAAACAGTAAGTTGCCCTCTCCTTTGCAGTTCAGGGGCAGGAGGCCTCCAGGTGCATCAGCTGGATACAGGCCCTGAGCCGTGCCATCCACGCCTGCCCACTCAGGAAACTCCTGACAGGGGGTCCTGGGGAGCTGGAAGGGGGCCAGGACCTGGTCCAATTCCACGGCCACTCTGGTCAAAGCATCCAGACCAGAGCTTTCTGTGGCCTCCTGGAGCTCTCCCAACACAGACAGTATGACCTCGTTTCTCTGAATCATACCTGAAGATCTGATGAGAGCTGGGAAGTGGAAAGAGGAGGGAGTGGTAAAAATAAAAGAGGGCAGGAGTGGAGAGGAGGAAAATGTCCAAATGTCTATGATCAATGAAAACAGATGATACAGAGAAATTTAATGAAATCATGTACAAAACAACAGGGGATAAACTTAGAAAGCATGTTCAGGCCTTTGTTGCCAGCTGCAGCTCTATATAAATACTGTTGGTCTAGTTTTGATTTAGAAGAATTGAGCGATTAATTCATGTACAATTAAGGCATAACCCGTTTTTTTTTAAAGTACATTGAAGTAATTGCAGTTCCTCACCTTGTCGACCCAAGGCTCACCCTTGAGTTTTTTAACGGATGCAAAAGCAATATTGCCTCATACAATACTGAGCATTGTGGAGAACTAGACACAACAAATTGTTTGAAAGAAAAGTTTACAAAAACTAATTCAGATTAAATTCAAATCATTACAATAAGGCCTACTCTGTGTTCCGTCGTGTTTTTTGTTTGTTCGTTTGTTTGTTTTTTTGGATCTCATTGATTTATTTGACCGTATCTAAGATTTCACACTCTGAAATTGATTTGCGAAGTTTCGGTGCGCTCTTTTGAATTACAAATCTAACGCGAATTAGTTAAAATAGTTAAAATAGAAATATGTGACTTTTCGCATGGCAAAACAGTGTAACGACGTTTTGTTTGTTTGTTTCTTACCTGAGCGTCCAGAGACTCAAATATGTCCCAAAAGGCACTCACTTAACCGCAGTGCTGAGGGTTTCACAGCTGATGTTATTGATCTCTCTCTCTGGGAGTTTTTAGTCCATTGTGCGCGTGCAGCTCCGCGGTGTTCTGTCCTCTAAGCACGAGAGATTTTTGGGAGTGATAAGCAGCACCTCCCATCAGGAAATTGTCAGTCGTCGATTCGCTTTTTTTTTTGTTTTCTGCGTCGTAAGACACCCCCACCTCCACTCACCTCCCCCCTCATCCCCCTCCTCCTCCTCCTCCTCAAGTAGACTACAGCCAGGGTCAATTTCAATGTGAAGTGTTAACAAAAGCCAATGTGTCAGGGGCCACAGGAACACAGAGGCGGCCCTGTGGGTGAGCAGGTATAGGCCTATTGGTGCTTTTGGGTTATATCAACATGATTTCCTTTGCTTTTCTCTGTCAAAGCCAACTCCACATGTTGTTGACATGTTCACTTTCAAGGTTATTAGTCAAGTGCTGGCGGCATCAGTGAGGGAATGTGGTTGTTTTGACCTCATAAATCCTCATGAGAAATAAGGTGTGGGTGATTTATTGTGAAGATGATTGTCCGTTCGTGTGGAGTTGAACATACAGCCATGAACTTGCTCCTCCTTTTACAATGAGTGGTAGAAAGTGTCTAGACAGTATGAAACCTAGTATGTGGATTAGAGTGGGTATGTGCAGACAGGGTGTGGACATGAGCTTTATGAGAGGAGAGGAAGGCTCCTGAGCTCCACTCCAGCTCTGTTTGTATCTCCACTGTATCACTTTTAACACCTCCTCTCCTGCCTTTTGCAGGATTTCAGTAATCAAAGCCTTTTGTTCCACACACGCACAACAATCCCACCGACTATCCTCCAACCCCCGCAGCCCACAAGCCAATGCCTTGTTCCTCTTACACACACACACACATTCACACACCAGGGGACAACAGCATTTGGCCCCCACTGCTGTGTCCACTCCAAGCACTTGGCAGACAAGCTGGTGCCTGAGTTCACTGGGGTTCAAGGCTTTGACCTGAAGCTTTATCAGCTATTTGGACAATGACTGTGTGACCATCCTTGTTGTGTGTGTATGTGGTGGGGGGGTTCTTACAATACAAGCAGAGATAACGCAGAGATACCCACGTGTTTGACTAAAACTGTTGAAGAGGTTAGTGTGTGTTGAAATCCTTTGGAATACAAACAGTTTAGTAATATAAACACTTACTGAAAACTGACAGTAAATTTAGGAATGATGACACAATGTTTGGTTGAAAAGGTCACAGAAAGCTTCTGTGAGTTGCATCATGTTTGAGAGATCCAGCAGCAGAGGTCTGTTTGGCCTTTGAAATATAATATCATTACACTGACCCTGTAGAAGGGCCTTATTACTGTATGCATTATAGTAAACATGCGACATTAGTTCCCAATCTTCAGCTTTAAATTCAGAGACTACTTTGACATCCTCCTAGCATTTTAAATCTATTTTGCTTTGTCTTTAACATTCTTTCCTCACCTTCATCTCCCATCCGCATTTAGTTCTTAAATTAATTAGAAGAAATTCAGTCCATTTACTTTCATCCTTTGCATCCTGTTTTTGAAAGATAATGTAATAAAAATGAACATATTCAGAATCTGATTAGCATATTTATTTCCGTTTTATATAATATGAAACCAGGGCCTCTAACTTAGGTGCGGCTCTACTTCTTTAGTCACCCCCCCCCCCCCTTTTTCTTGTTAGTGTGTCTTCACCATCTCTTCAACCCCCTCAAACTCTTGGCTGTAGTCAATCACACACCTTAGGTGTGTAGATTAGCTGTGCTGCACTGCACTGTGAACACAGTAGTGGGCTGGCTGCAAGTATTTAAAATGCAAATAGGGCAACACTGGGACCGGCTCCGGCAGTCTCTCACCTGCTGTGGCTGTGTGTGTACTGTAGTGTGTATGTGTGTGTATACTGGTGGGGGGAAGTAGAAGTAAAAGTCAGCAGTGCCGTCCAAACACATAGATTTGATTTGGGTTTGCACAATGAAAATTGTGTCTATAATGAAGAGCTGCGTCTGACTGCACCAGAAGTTTCAGCTCTGAATGAAAATACTCTACCTGCAAAGATATTATCTCACCAAACCATCCAAGTGAAATGTTGTTCTTAGGTAACATGGTTTCAGTCTGATTCCATGTCCTTCACCTGGTTTAATATCAGTTAATAAAAATATGTTGCCACATTCACATGGAATCTGGATATTAGCTTTCTGTGGAATCTGGGGCACACATCTTTTCATGTTTCTAAAGGATTCATTCAAGTGTACACTGTCCTTTTGAAAAGCTAAATCTGAAAGTTATACTTCAAAAGCAAACTGCCACTTTATTGTGCTCATGACCTTCATATTGTACAGTCAAATCATGCAGGGAAACATCACTTTGCCACATTCTGTCAGGGAACAGCACAAAACAAAGCATCAAAGATATTAAATGTAACAAGGCAAGACTATCATCATCATTTTTCTTTGTTTTATTTATTTATCAAAGACTTGAAAACTCTGTACAGGTTTTGTAAAGAAAACAGTCATAAACATATGACAATTTAATTTAAAAAAAATCATTTGTATTTTCAAATATGTACAATATGAAATTTTCTAACCATTCACTGTGCTGGTCAATGGCAAAAAAAGGAAGTTAAGTGTGTTGAGGTAGACCATTAAAGAACTTGTAAAGCTTTGTCACAGTTAAAATACTAAATGGCTCAGGTAAAAGCTTGTCAGGTACACACTGCTTCACTTTGATATGCAGTGTTTCCCAATACTAGAAGCAAGAACAGAAAAAATACTCTGCAATGGGTATTTTGCACAATGAACTAGATATATCGGACACAAGCGTACTCAGTGGACTCGCAGTTGGGGACCAGCACTCGAGTAGAGCCAGAGGGGAGAATAATGTCAGCATAGACGACATCATCTGTGTCCATGACCTAAAGACACACACACATGTGCACACTTGTTAACATTCACAGGTTTCTAAAGCACATATTGATCTACTTGAAAGAGAGTTGACTTACATTGCTGGTCTCAGACTGGTCTGAACAGGGCTCACCAGGCAGCTGGTTGTCTATAAATATATAATTTGACAAATTCATATTTAAAAACAACTTGTGTTTTGGGTTTACATCATGTTTTGCTACAATGCTGCTGTCTAAAGGTTAAATTCTTTAACAACTATTCAGGTAGCATAAAAAAAGCCTATAGGACGCAGCTCACGTCACATACACTTGCAAAACAAATGTCGGGAACAATGAAAAGAGAACTTGTAGGATGTTAGCACACCATGAGCAATGTTGTCACACACCACAAAGTACTGTTGAGCAAGTTGGCGTGCAGACACCTGTTTACAAGTGATTGCATCTGAATTTACAACTACTGTCCAGTTTTAATATCTGAACCTGATTCATGTTTTTATTCTTGTGGTCCATCATGTTCATATGTGACTATAGGAGGACTTACTTTGTCTTCTTCTGTTTATAACAAACAGTGCAATCACTGCTGTCAAAACCACACAGCCCACAACCCCAACAGCAGCTCCAATCACGTCTTGGTTGGAATCTGGAAAAAAACAAATGACAGTCATATTCTTTGTATGGTTGAAATACATTGTCTAAATCTATTGGAAGCCCCTTTGTATTTTGATGTTACTGTAATCAATACCACACTGTCTAGGGCTCTCTGCAATAATCCAGACAAGATTAAAGATGAATTTACAGTAATGTTAATTTTTGTGTGTTAATGTCTTTCTGTGTTGGTAGGATTGTTTCAACTGTTTTGTCTGATATAGAACTAGCTTCGCATACCTTGAGTTTCAGGTTCCAGTTCTATGTATAATCCTTTTCCTTTCCCTCTGAGAGCTACAAAGAGAAGAAGAAAGAGAATTTGTCATTCACTCTACTGCATTTAGCTAACAGGTGTCCATTAGTTGGAATCTGTTCCATACAGACCTGGAGCTCTGACCCACAACTCAGCTGCAGTCTGGACTTCTCCATCCACAGTCACCTGGCACCTAAACCTCCTCATTCCAGGTTCTTTATAGGAGACAGTCAGAGTTGTATTGCAGAAGGATCGCCTATTTATCTGATGATAGGTATCTTCCTGTATCTCCACACCAGCTCCATCCACCCAGGTCAGTCTGATCCCACTGGGGGAACAACGTCTCCTATCCACGAAGGTAAGAGCAACACACTGCAGGGTCAGTGGTCTGGCAGGCAAGAGGTTTAACACTGGGGCAGCTGAAAGGAAGACAGGCATGTGGTTAGATAGATAGATAGATAGATAGATAGATAGATAGATAGATAGATAGATAGATAGATAGATAGATAGATAGATAGATAGATAGATAGATAGATAGATAGATAGATAGATAGATAGATAGATAGATAGATAGATAGATAGATAGATAGATAGATAGATAGATAGCAGCGTGTAGCAACCCATACAACTGTAATATTTTTAATTTTGCAGTACTCACTATCGTAAGACTGTAAGTCATTCGGCATTCGTTGGCAGTGATGAAGTTCAGCATCCTCCACTGTGAGATCTTTGATTTGCAGAGTGCATCCATCTTCCTGTGACCGTGTCCTCTGGATCTGTCCATTACTGACTATGGCAATGTACTTATTTGTGACTATTGTGTTGATTGGCCATACATGAAAGCAGACCATGTCTTCTTCGCACGGAAATGTAATATCATAGCTGCGGCGTGCTAAAATCAGATCATTTTGTCCATTCACCCCTGAAAATATAGGATGCAGAGGGTCAGAATGTCCTGCCATGTATTTACTGTAAGATGAGATTGGAAAAGTGAAATCTCTTACCTGTTCTGATGAAAGAGAGCAGCAGCAGACTGATTGCTACTTGGACCGTTCCAGCCATCCTGCAAAACTTCACTGTGAAACATCTCACTCAGGGTTTGCTGTTGTCATGTTTCATGTTGGCCAACCGTAATGTCACATCCTGCATTTGTCAACGTCCTTAACCTGCTGATTTGGAAAATCTTACCAGCTGTTGGTCCAATTCTGTGTCAGAGTCTGAGGCACGTGAATCACAGTTCAAATTGGGAAGTCTACATTTTCTGCTTCACACCAAAAACAATATTTTTTTCCCCCATATTATACAGCTGAAGATTGATAATAAGAAAAACAAAACAAACACATCTGAAGAGGCACTCGTAAAGCCCACGCTTCCACCAAGGCCAAATATTTTTTCTTCCAACCAGATCCAGATCATGATGAGAATAGAGAGAATA
This sequence comes from Decapterus maruadsi, assembly GCA_030347415.2. Lineage (NCBI taxonomy): Eukaryota > Metazoa > Chordata > Actinopteri > Carangiformes > Carangidae > Decapterus > Decapterus maruadsi. The sequence goes on along the minus strand of CM064891.1, from coordinate 7,409,836 downwards.
GACCACAGATATGTATTTTATGTACGGAAGAAGATGAGGGCCACTGTGAAAGAAAGTGAGCTTTCACTTTTTCCTCAAACAACTGAGTTTAGGTCCGAACTTCAGTTGAAGCCCAGACCCAACCCACTCCAAGATATGACCCGAACAAAGGACCAGTCCAAACCAGAATGCCTGGTCATTAGAAACCACTGAAGATCAGCAGCGTGTTGTGTGGGTTGCTGTTTCTCAGATGAAACACTCTAGAGTGGAAACCACATTCCTCACAACCAATCTATCAAAAAAAGAAGAAACTTAATTGAAAACAAAACCTGATTGGTTGAGGTAATAAATTCAGCATCAGGACACTGTCTCCACTAAAAAAAATGATTTTGAGTTCAATAATTAATAAAACAAATTTCAAGTTAATTTCACTTTTTATCTCAGTGTGAAATGGGACACACACATTACTACAAATGCCATTCAAATGTTTTAATATTCAGTCCAGTGATCTCTCTGAGGTTTGTGCGTGCCCAGCATCGTGGATGTATTTCATGACAAACTATTACAAAAGTACGTCAATAAAAACTTTTTAAACCTTGACTAGTCCTGTTTTGTATTCTGTCTTTAGTTGGAGGTTGACAGCCAGCTGTTTTCACAAGATGAGTGAAGAAGTTTAAAGATGAGGACAGGCTGTTTTCTCTCCCTGCAAGTCCTGTCAAGATTATCCAGGGTGGTTCAGTGAATAGCCGAATACCAGCAGCAGATGTTAAAGACAGTGTGACCTTAAAGTTCTGTTTACATTTTGGGTTTGTTGGTGCTTTAAGTATTTATCAAAAGCATCATCTTTTTTTCCTCAAGGATGCGTTATTGAAAAGACACAGTCAGGAACATTTTTGTGAGTAAAATGCTTGAGGCTGTACTTTCTGTTGCTGAACCAAAATACCACAGAGGCAAAGTGAATTTAGTTTGTGCTCAACTTTTCTCTTGAAGCTTTGTGTTGTTGTGTGAAAATGTATTTGCACTTGCGATGGCTCATCAGCAGATGGTGCTCAAGCTGATTTACAGTGGCGATATCCGTCTGCAATTAGTGTGGCACGTTAGTGCTCTTTTGCATTTCACAAGTATGCTGTTCTCACTGGAGCTCTACATCATGTTTTCTGCATTTTTGAAAATCTATTCTAGTAAGTTCAAAGGTACTTAGTCAGGCCAGTGCAATGATGCCAATGTTTTGTTGTATTTCAACAGAACCATGTGTCCCCTCGCTCTCGTAGAATTACAAACTCAAGTCATAACCAGATTCCTGCCAAGCTGAGGTCTTCAGTCTTGAACCAGTGACTGTTGTTCCTACTTATAACTAAACCATACTGGCATGATTGTAGTTTAAAAGCTCTTTTCTCCTGATGCTGCTCAATTTGTGTACTTCTGTATGTTTAGACTCCCAGAACCCAGTGATTCTGAGCCAAAGGGGCACCAGAGGTGGCTACGGTCCGTTGTAAAGAACAAAGAGACATTTTCGACATTCAGTTTGAAGCTGCTGTCCTCAGGCACCAGCTTATTGAACTACTGAGCCATGCCAACAAATCAACAAACTGTGTCTGTTGCCATGGTTTAATGGGTACAGTTTGACCCAGAACACTGAGAATAGTACTGGCTGAAGAGCTGGGGTGTGAGATTTAATTAGTATATCCATAAAAAGAAACCTGTGATCTCAGATAGTGAACAAGTGCATTGTGTTCCATGTGCAAATGCATTTCTCATTTGATGTTGCACAGCTCCACAATGGAAATGTGCATGAACAACATTTTAACTGTGTTTGCATTAAGAAAACACACGGCTGCAGAATTGTTTTTTTATTTGTTTTTTATTTACCCATTTGTACAGATCCTCATTGACAAAGCTAGACAAATAGGTTAGGTTATGTCTATGTTACAAAAATATCATGTCTCAGTTTTTCAGTTAAAATCTCTTCAGTGTAGCAGCTAACTCTAACTGATCAAATAGAGACTTCAAAAACTGTCTAAACTCAGACATCCAGGGAACCACACAACTAGACCGAAAAATATGTCATATATGAATATATGTATATATTTACATTACCAGTCACTTCAAAACAGTCTCACGTTGATACAGTAACATCCTGTACATATTGCACCTATCACATCTGCTGGGTAGAATATTAGCTGTTAAATAGCAATGACATGGATCAAGATGTGGTATGTACACCTTCCAGCCAGAGATAACAGTCACTGTTTAGGAGGTTGTGTTAATGATTTAAGCACAAGCAACTTTTACATACATCATCATCACTTTACATTCCTCTCCACTCTCATGTTTTCCCATCATCAAAACACTATGTGGCCTTGGAGATTCTCTATCTGAGCAGCACTGAACAATTCAAACTAGTAACATTTCAATTCAAACAACCGGATTCCCAGAAAAAAAACATTTTGCCCCTCCAATTCTGAGTTTCAGGACACCTGCAGGTGAATACAGGTGTGTTACATTCAACACAGTAAAGGTTTTAGTGCATCTGTCATTTACCACTCTCCGGAAAAAACCTTTCATACATGAGCCTTCAGACACAATTGCAAACGGTGATCGTAGTTTGACAAGTTTAGACGGAGCAGATCATCATCAGAACTGATGAGTTGTTGTTTTGATGAGAACTGACATGAATGGAATTGCTGGAGAGCGACCTTGATTGCTTTACAACGAGAAATTCAACATTCAGGCAGAAGATACATAGAGAAAATAAAAACATATGATACTGACCACACACACATGCAGAAAGCAGACAATTCCCACTCATTAATAATAACTTGCACATTATCTAGCGAATACAGTAACTTAAACAAATAAATATGTTTCATCAAAGCCCCAATCCAGATGGTTAAATACAGTATATTAAATATCCGTACACAAAATAAATTAAAAATACTTAGGGGGGAAAAGAGATCAAAAATATGCCAAAGAGACACACAATTTGTGATTACTTGTCTCAATAATTGGTAAGTCAAGGCAATAAATAAAGTGTGTTAAGGATCCAACATTGTGCACCCTTTAAGTGCCATTTTAGGGGATGTCAAAGAATACATTTCTTTTTGTTGTTGTTGGAGCATAGTTTCTTCCTCATACTGGAAGTTATCTGTTAGAAAACAGCTCTAATTTGCAGAAATTAGCTACAGTGTCCCCTGGTGGACAACAGCTACAGGTGCACAATCATATTTTATGAGGGACATTATAAATATTAGGCCATTTGTTGGCCTATTTAAAGAAAAAAATGGAAAGAAAAGTCAATAAATTAAAAGAGGAAAAACTTAATAGAACTTTTAAAGCAACTTTGGGAAGGTCTGACCCAACAACAGCAACTGTAACCGCATTGTGTACCGCTTTTATTAAAATATCAGAAAATAGTAGATAAAATAGATGTAATAGAATAATAAAAATATAATAGTGGGCAAATACAGTGCCACATGAGGCACACAACATTCTGGATTAGGTCTTAAATACAGAGCAGAGGTGAAGTCACACTGATAAAACTTCACATTATTTGGTAAAACACAACATGCCAGACAGACAACTAAACAAGACAGGAACATAACGGCACCAACAACCCTGATTCACGCACAGTTCCCAAAGAGCCCTTCACACCAGTTGAGGTTAGTCCATTATGAGTCGTAATGTGCTGAATGGACTAATAGGTTTTTTTCTTAGTGGCGATCAGATTATAGCTGCATTGATTTTGGTTTGCCAGCAGACAACCGTGGTAAAGTCTGCACCGTCACTCATGCTACATACTGTACATTCCTTCTCTGGCTCCTCAGAGGATGCATTTCAGGTACACACTGGTGCTTCAGCTTCCTTATGCAAAGTAAAAGTTTTCATATCATAAGGCAGGAAACTTGTTTCCAACATACATAAAAAATGAAATCATTTAAAACCAGTACTATATACAGGTGCAGTTAAACACTGCATACTTCAGAATACATTTCATGGAGATATCAACTTCCAGTGTCTTTGCTGTATACATAACCCAGCCACCCGCTCAGTATTGTGGCTCTGTAACAAGTCTGTAACCATTGGAGAGAACACTCTTAAAAACTTAATTAAAAGCTCTCTCCAACTTTCCTCATCCCCTTCCCTTTACAAGTTTGCACCTTTAGAGGCAAACGTCAATGTATATAACTGCAAAAAATAAATATGTCCTTCTGTTGTTTTCTTTTTGAAAGGAAAGTAAAAACAAGCATTTGTATAAACCGGATACTTTCTGACTCAAATATGGGAATGACTGGTCTGATGTAAAATGAGTCAAACAGTACTGGATGTGTATTTTGTCTGTCCATGCTCTTGTAAAGTGCCCCGGTTTGAGGGTGCCGTCTCCATGCCGTCACAGGCTGGAGGGCTGGGCCTGCTGCTGTATCTGCGCGTGGTGGCTTGGTTGCGCCGACTCGCAGTCCTGCGTCCCCTCCGCAGTCCCCCGGGCGTACATGAGGACCAGGGTGACGGTGGCGAAGGTGGCGGCGTTGACGGGGAAAGCTCGTAGCAGCGTGGAGGTGAGGCCTCGCGTGAACACCATGTAGCCTTCTCTCCTCACGCTTTGCCTCACGCAGTCGGCGATGCCGCTGTACTGGTTGACTCCGCCCACGCCATCGGCCTGCAGCCGCGATTTGATCACATCCACTGGGTAGGTGGAGAGCCAGGAGGCGATGCCAGCCATGCCGCCGGCGAACAGCAGCTTGGGGATCATGTAACGGTCGTCGGGCTCACAGCCCAGGCTGCGTGTCAGCACATCATAGGCCAGGAAATACACCCCGAAGCCGGGCGTCTCGCGGATCAGCGTGGTCACCATGCCTCTGTTTACTCCCCGCACTCCCTCCCGGTTATAGATGCGTGCCAAGCAGTCGAGGGAGTTCTTGTACAGCTTCCTCGAGGACTTCTTCTCTCCGGTGCCCTGCATTTGCATGCGGGTTTTGGCCAGCTCCATGGGGCAGCAGATGACACACTGGATGGAGCCCGCCGCTGCACCGGCGAGGAACTGGTTCATGGGGGTGTCGTGTCCCAGCATGCGCATGGTGTTTCCTTGAACACCAAACACTATAGCATTGATGAATGTGAGGCCCATCATGGGGGATCCAATGCCTTTATACAAACCAAATACCTGTACAGAGGGTCAGAGAGATCACGTCAGAGGAGGTGTTTTACCACATCACTGTAAAATTAAACAGTTAAAGGTCCAGTGTGTAATATTTGGCAAGGTTTATTGGCAAAATCTGAATATACTAAACCATGAATATATTTATATATAGTGTATAATCGCTATAAAATAAAATTTGTTTGGTTTTCGTAGCCTTATAATTATTCTTTTATAGCAGGGGTCTTGCTTTAGAGAGTGTTGCCATCTTGAGCCACCATGTTTTTACTGCAACCTGAACGGAAATATCAGAGAATGGAAAATCCAGCCAGCCAGAGAGCACATAAATAAACCAACGAAGAAGAAGGAGGGGGAAGCAGAGGGAGTGAGTTAGATAGTCGGTAGAGAATAGTGAGAGATTTATGAGTTATAAACGTAGAAGTTTGCTAATGCGTTTGTCTTCGGAGGCCACCGTCACTTTGCCGACAGGAGGGGTGAGCAGCATGAGCGACACATTTTACACACTGGACCTTTAAGGACTTCAACTGTGTCAGTAGTTTAAGATTTTATCAACTTCCCCCTTCAACCTTGTGTCTATACCCTAACCTCTGCAACTTTTACCAGTTAGTTAAAGCTACTGTTAACCTTTTTTATGGATAAAACTAGAAAAGCAAAGTGTTTTTATTTCACACTATTTAATATTTTTGGTGTCATTTGAGCCTTTTGACTTAGCCCCAATCGAGCGCGCGTATATCCGTAGCATTCTTCCACCTCGCACAAGATGATACACTAGTGTTATTCCCCTCCGAGGACTCATGTTTCCATCCTCATTGACCTATAATCTGATCTGGAATGTCATCTCCGAGGTTCAAATGCTATGGTCCGTTTCATGTTTCTGACTCGTCAGAACAAAATGAGCAGCTGGATGATGTTCAGCGGTCAGCTTCCACAGGCTTCCTCTCCTTAGCCTGGATCCTCATTCTGGCTAGTTGAGCTAAAAAGGACCCAAATGCCGAAGCGGAATGATTATTATCAGACCGAGCCGGGCACCGGTCGGAGATGACATCATCCAGATCAGAGGTTAGTAGGTCAGCCTGGAGGAGCAGGATGTTGATAACATGCCACCACTAATAATAACAAAAAATATTGGCGAAATGAACAAATTTTGATTTAGAGATTGGGTGCCCCGTGTTCTCGCAAAACGATATATTGATTGTCAGGGTGAAAATGGAACCATTAACAAGTGTGGGTGTTCGTCATTTTTTAACATATCGGTATTGATTCATCCACAGTTGCTGTTTCGGGAGAGGGAAAAGGAGGGGGATTTGAGAACTGTAACCTTATTTGGAAGTAAAATACATTCTGAAAATAAAGGAAGATATGAAGATAAAATTCAGTTTGCATGATTTTCAGTCTGTACCCATCTCAGAAACTTAAAAAAACAACAACACATACTGGCCTTAACAGAAAAATTCATATCTTTTTTCATATGGCTCCCTAAAAACTATTAATAACACAGTTTTTAACTACTAGCATCAGTAACTTCCACAACAGAACAAAAATACTCTTGTCCCAAACTTACATGCTACATCACTACATCAAACTCCTATGCAACTTTCCTCTCATTACTGTAGATACCCTGTAGCTTTATACATGCACATCTCAATAAATTAGAATATCATGGAGGTCAGCCAAAAACCAATGAGATCCGAGTTTTTACAAATCAGATTCAAACAACATAGGGAGGTGGTTTCAAATGTGATTCTGATCATATTTGTACAGGTCCATTTCCATGTGAACGCCTCCGTTGCTCAAATAGAATTTCGAAGTGTCCTCTGTGTCACTCAAAGCGTGACACGAACAAAAACAACAACAATGACGACGGTGCACGGAGAGACACTGACAGAGGCATCTGCATTTTGCCCATGTATTGATGTATTTATTAAAGTGCTTGTGAGAATCTGTGCCATAGACTGACTGTGTCTGTCTGGCATGGATCTGTTGGTCTGCCTCTTTTCTTTTTCTTTTGTCTTTTAACGAAGTCTGGGAATACTGCTATTGCCCCTCTGGGAGAAATAAAGTTGTCTGAAGTCTGGCACACTGCACAGTCCACCGGGCATCGCTGGTCCGCCTGCACCAAATGCACCGTTCCACTGTCATTCCAGCTGTGATGGCCGGTCGCCTTGGGTGCTGTAGCTTCAATTAACAGACTGTTTTTTTGGTTTATTATCAAACTATTTGTGCTGCAGCTCCACATGATTTGGGACAGAAACAGGCACAGTTCACTGTCGATCGTTTTGTTTGTTTGTTTGTTTTCTGGGCGTAGCCTGTTACCATAGAAATCAATGTGGATAAGAGACACACGCAACATACAACATGTAATGTGGACTGTTAGTAAGATTGGATTCTGATCAGATTTGCAAAAAACATCTGTTTTGACTGCACTGTGCAGATCTAAGAGACCAAGTAAAGGCTCAGGAAGCCTTTGCAGGTGGATTAATGAGCTGATTAGAGTGTGACACCATTAGGTTACAATAGTGAACTTTTCCATACTACTACTGTTCTAATAGTTTGATTTACTGAATTTGGGGGTTTCATTAAATGTAAGCCATAATCACTAGACATGAAATATCTCAGTCTGTGTGTAATGAATCTATATGAGTTTCACTATTTGAACTGAACTACTGGTATAAATTAACTTGTCTGTTATATTCTCATTTACACACTACAAACAGGCCTCTTAGTGTGATATGGCAGGTCTAAAATCTATGCCCTATCCAGCCTCTCCTAAAAGCATAATTTGTGCTGCAAAATTCAGGGTAGACACATCCTACAGGTATAATACTTCTTGCAGCAGAAGTGCCTGCAGTATAAATGAGAAAATGTGAAAATTCGGAGTCCAGTTTCTCCTTCATTTTTGAGTGATCCGCTAGGAGACTTATTCAGACACCTAGAATAACAAATCCAGCCATGCAAGTTGGAGTTTTAAAGTTATGTCTTAGGCTGAAAATTGCTTTTTATTGCCAGAAACAAAAAGCGATGATGTAAGGGGGAACAGGGTCACTACAGTTACCTTAAAAATAAAGGCAGCAAATGAGTCTGAACCAATTCAATAGATCTACACCTTACACTTATCCCAGCTCTGTTTGTCCCCAACTTTGGCCTCACAGCTTCAAGTGCCCCATTCAGTCACAAGACCAAGGGTGTCTGACATTACTCTACCACCAGGTCACTGTGTCCCCACTGACACCAAACTGCCGGCCATAGCAGCTGTTTCAGATCTCACTCCTCTTCAGCACACAGCTTTACAGGCCACAAAGGAAGATAAACACAACAGCAAGAACAATCACTTACAGAAATAAATCTTTACATATTCCATTTAATCCCAAACGCTGAGGAACAGTCACACACAGCGGTGCCAGGTCCACCACGCAAACATCCAGGGTATAACATCACATCAGTATTCAGGATCATTTCTGCATCACAATGCCAGCATTAAATTTGTATGGAAAATAAATCCACCTACCGACTCCTGCCGTATAATGGACTGGAAACAATGGATGGTCCCACGGTACAGCGGCTTATCAACACTTTGGACCTGCAGCCTCACCTGCGAAAAAGAGGACACCACTCAGTAATGTGTTACACCCTGACAGATTCAACATATTGCTATGGGAGAGCAAACAGGTTAATGACTTATGACCAACGTTCAAGTCTATTTGTTGTTAAAAAAAAAGAAGTTTATCATTATAATAAACAATAGAATGAAAGTTGCATTAAAAAGTCCTGGAGGGAAACATAAATGTTCATAAAAAGTTAACTGTTTGTATTTTTAATGGTGCATGTCCACACAGAGAATTGGTTTTAAAGTTTTCTATTCTTTTTAATGAAGTGAATTTTACTGTACACTGAAAAAAGAAACATTTTGTACCTTAACCGTGTCAAATGGGTGCCCAACCAATACTCCAGCAGCACCTTAAGGACAAAAGATAAAATGAACACTTATTCAACACATCATATCATAAATTTCAAATGCAATAACATCAACATAACAACATAACGTAACACTTCACTTCAACTTGCAATTATTAACCTGCTCACACACCCTCCAGACTTGATACTTGCATTTGACTGTCGGGTGCGGAAGTCTTTCAGCCATTTATATTAATACTGACATTCGTCACCTTCCTCTGCGATTACTGACACAACTGGTTATTATCGCTGCTCGTGGCCCATATTGAGAAGTCTTTTGTTTGACTTGTCATTCAACCACATCAGGAGGCAAAAAAGCTTACAGCTGTTCTGCCATGAAGGATGAGGTGTGATGATATCTTAAACGTGGAGAAAGAAAGTGTTTTCAGGGCTGATTCTGTTTACTTTCTCACACACCATGCCAATCGCTGCGTCTAGAATGCCACTGAAACAACACACCCCCTCAATGTAGACCCACTGCTTAAAGCAGGGCATGGGCCTGTCTGAGTGCAGCTTACACTGAGAAACACTCTCTAGTTGTCCTTCTAGCGAGCGTTAGACTCTTTGCTGAGTCTACATTACCCATGCACACATGCCATTAATTTTCCCTGGCATTGATGTTCTAAGAAATCTGGACCCACTGACACATCAGGCTGAATATATCAGTCTCTGGCCTATCTGAGCGGTCTTTGAAGGCCAAACCCGCTGCTGGCGCTGTTGTGTAATCTCAGAGTACGCTGCCATCGCCTCCAGGGCAACACTGCCTTACTGAGCCAGGGCCAGCTCACTGGGCATCATCACCTCCTAAAACTTTCTTTAGCACGCCTTTGAAACTTACATAATTTGGACTTTTGCAGCACATGTCCATGTTGCGATGCCAGTTTGGACTTCTTACCTGAGCCCATGCTGAACTCTAGTTTACAACAACTCCCAGGCCGCTCACACAAACAACATCAATAGTTAACCGAAGGGTTTCACAGAAAACTAACGCTTTAAGAAGCACCATATACTACAGCCCCAAGAAGCAAACCTGCCCTCTAACCTTCTCCAACATGCCATATGAAATATAATTAGGTTCTAACAGGCAACACGACTACATGGATTTGCTCAGATGGTCTGTCATACAGTTTCTGTTTCTGTGGGGTCCTTTTAACTGGTCTCAACCTGTTGGCCCCCCTTACAGCAGACTTATGTAATATTTGCATCCCGTGGTTCAACTATTTGCCATGAGTTCATTTTATTGGCCTATGGTCGATTAACAGATTCTAAAATGATTTTCAATACATTAACCTTACATTACCTGATTATTACATGAAACTTAGTGCACAGATTTACTCATTTACCAAGCATTGCCAGAATTATTTTCATAATGGACATGATTCATGGTCAGTGTCTTAATGAAACCATTTAGTCGTAATCACAGTATTTTTCAACCTTGGGGTCGGGACCCCACGTGAGGTCACCTGGGATCCAAATGGGGTCGCCTGAAATGTCTTTTACTTGAAAAAAAAAATACTGATAAAAATATTTGTTTAACCAATTATTAATCTTTTGAAAATTATGATCAAACCACACACAATCCTAAACAATTATTCTATAATTTCACTTTCTCGAAGAATGTCAAATGCTCTGTTGTTGTTGTCAGATAAAGAATACACTGATGATTAAAATATAACCACAGACATTAATTGGAACAGACATTATTAATTTGGGGGGAAAAACATCAACAAACAGAGCAGCAGTCCGTGGCCCACCACGGTAAATAAACCACAGCAAGTTAATCCTACATAAGCACCTGCTTTGTCACATGACACGTTTGTAAAAAACAGCCTATCAGAGGTGAGACCCAGGACCTAAGCCAGGAAAAGCACACAAGCAGGCATCTGTCTAACACAATAATGAGCGGTCATTGACCTTAGAGTACTGGCATCATCTGAGAGGAAAACAAGCAAAGGAGAGGGTTGCATCATAGTTGTAGTAACAAAACAGTAATCTTGTGTGTGTGTGTCTGTTTGTGTGTCACCAACTATCTTTAAGCATCCCATTTGACTGTAGATGGTTCCCTGAGTTCAACTACACCCCGAGAGGGAGGGAAACCACATGGTCTGTCAAAGCAGAGAAAGCATGGGATTGGTCTGTCAAGGGGTGTGTACTGATTCATCTGCCCATGGCATGTGTGTGTGTGTGTGTGTGTGTGTGTGTGTGTGTGTGTGTGTGGAAACTTTAAACAGCCAAGCCGTCCCAGCTTGGAGGCTCAGGTTGCACTTTGCACTGTTTGCATGCTTTCAATTCCCTACGGGGTGAACAAGTGACACCAGGGAGAAGCGGTGAAGGTTGGGACACCCTCTGAGCAAGCACTTCCCTGAAACAGGCCTGGGACGTCCAGTTACATTCAAAGTGTGTCATAATTAAAGTTAAGCAATAAAAAAACAATTACAAAGGAAATGAACATAATTTCATCATTATCAACCTGACTCTGTGGCTGAGACAGGAAAAAGCCACTCAGAGGTCCATCCAGTGTCAAAGTCTGCCACCAGGTCAAATGCAGTAGGCTACGGATTGTGTTGGCTTCAGTGTGCCGACCTGCGGTGGAATTTCGGAAATGCAGTCGTAATCTTGTGATAGAGTTGCATCACATTACTGTGGGTGTTGCTCAGTATGTTTATGATTTGGTCCACTAGCCCTAAAAGGAAAACCCTGAGTGGCTCTGTGCCAGTTGTACTCATCTAGGCAGTGATAACCAGAGTGGATGGATGTGGTACAAGTGCAGCAGCATCTAACTTACCTCCGATGCATCCAGCAACGAAGTCCATCACCGCTTGTCAACGTCACCTGGCTGTGGGATGACTAGATAGTATCTAATGGTAAATGAATAGGTTTCAACGACTACTTCAAAACGCTGCTGGTTCGTTTGTTTTTTCAAGAAAACCGTTAAGTTTGTTTTAACCCTGACAGTAACTGTTACCTTTTTAGTCTATCTACTGGAGTAAGTGACACTTTCAGTTAGCCTCTCTCTCTAAGCTAGCGCTTGCTAGCTTGTGGAGACCTGACAATCTACAAATAATGACAGTTTTGCCTTCTCGGAGCAGTTATTTAGCTTGCTTCCTGTTTATTCGAATAAATATCTCCCTTCAGCTAAACGGCCTCCATGAACCGCTGGACCTTAGTGGCGTTTACAGTCAGCACGGGCACCCGCTCCGCTGTCTCTATCAAGGAGGTTTATTTCTGTAGCAGCGAGCTAGCGACTGAGGAAGCAACTGGCAGGGGGCGGGCTCTAACCGGCGTCGGGTCGAGTTTCTGTCCAATAGGAGCTCAGAGATAACGCCGACACCCCACTTCCTGTACATAATCCTCGTCCCTCATTGGCTGCAAAACTCAAGGGCTCCCAATGTTGAAATGCGTCATAAGAACAGTGTGATGTTTTGCTTTTGCATGACTGTCCACAGAGCCTCGTGTTAGAGGTTGGAGACAGTTTTACCACCACTCAGTTCTATTTTTATGAAGCTCATTTACAAATACAGTGCCGTTTTTATTGACACATACATGTTTTTTAAGGAATTGTGTCAAATGACCCTCGTATCAATTTCTACTCAATTTCTTTGTTAAAATGCAGTGATTTTATTGTGTAGAATTAAAGGTGAAAACCAAAAGAATTCTCTTCTATGTCATCTTTGCTACACTGTGTCTTTATGGGCCAACCACGTTTGTAGATACAATGGATTACAGTGGAAGATAACTTTCGGCTATCTTCGGGTAAAATCGGAACCAATGCTGTCGTTCGGTGGTGAACACTGTTTGGCTAGCATCGTGATACTCCTCTCTCGCGTCACGTAACAGCAACACACTCAAGGTTATGGTTATGTAGCACATGCCAGAGGGAGAATGGGCTCACACCTGTAAACCGTCCACCGGTCAGTCTCCACCTGACAGGATGCACCTAACCGATTTTGTGTCGGGATCATTTGCAGGTAATGGCTATAGCTGTTTCTCAGTTAACGTTAGTCGGCGATGTTGTGTTTGCTACTATGCTAAGTTAGCTACTGTACACCACACGATGCGATGACAACATGACAGCATGTATGAAAAGTGGAGCCGTATGTTAGCTTTTATATTTATGTTAAAGCTACTTTTAATGTCAGTTAAGATTATATAGGTAGATGGTTTATCTACAAACTATAGCTATTTATTTAGATGTTCATTGGAGTAGCATGACTGACAGTGACACATCAGGGCTTCCATCTGTACACTCATTCATTTCAGTTTGGAGGATACATTTTCCCTTTGGTAAAACTTAAGTTAGTAATAATAAACTAATAATACTAATGTGCCAATAATAATTATGTTTGAGATTACCTAAATAGTGGTAACATTAAATTACTTGGTAATAATCATAATATTCAAAAGATCTTAAAAACAGCCATAAGTAGATGAAGTTGCTGAGACCCATACTAATATAGATAATATTTATGTTTAGTTTTTATTCATGTATAAAATCATAAAAGGTCAAAAGATATTATAAATTTAAATTTCACATTTGTCAGCACTAAATCATGCCTGATTTAAAGGTTTTAAAGAGATTTGTAATGATCACATCTGACCTTCCTGCCAGCTGCACATGATTCAACAGACTTGCAGTTAAAGCACATTGGTTTGACCATGGTTGTGTCCCTGCTGTCCTTGATGCTCTTTTCTCTGTAAACACACAGGGGCTTGTGGAGTGGCAGTGGGCTACCCTCTGGACACTATAAAGGTACAGTAACTAAGATCATGTCATGGAATATTCAGGATTGCTGTAAATCAAAGACACGTCATGTTTACACCATCCTGAATCTTTGTAGGTACGGATCCAAACTCAGAAACAGTTTACAGGAATATGGCAGTGTGCTGTAGCAACATTTTCAAAAGAAGGGGTAAGTTCTTCATAGGTTGCTAAAAAAAACTTCACACTTTCTAATTGTGTAATGGTTTTGTAATAGTCATACCCCGCTTCTTTCTTCTCATACGTGTCAATAGGTACATGGGTTCTTCAAAGGCATGTCCTTACCCGTCACCACAATCTCAATGACGTCCTCAGTGGTGTTTGGTACCTACAGGAACTGTCTGCAGTGTATGAGCCAGCTGCGAGGAGCAAGTGGAGGTCCAAACACCAAACTGGAAGTTTTCCTGTCTGGTATGGCAGGTGGTATAGCTCAGGTAATGGAAACAATCTTGTAAACCACCAGGGTGTTGAATCATATGTATCAGTAATGTCAATTTGTCCTGCAAATGATGTGACAAATCGTTAATACAATGTAGTTTGTGAAGATGTGCTTCACCTAAAAACACACAGATAAATTTAGCCTTTAATTCCCAGGTATGTGCAGCCTTGCAGATAATTGTTGCATCGTTTGTCAAGGTTTTATACATTATCTGACAGTCTTTTTATCTACCTCCAACAGATATCAGTCATGTCTCCAGGTGACATAGTTAAAGTGCGACTACAGTGTCAGACAGAGTCCAGGCGAAAAGGAACCAACTTGCCCAAACCTAAATATCGTGGTCCAGTTCACTGTCTGCTGAGCATCATCAAAGAGGAGGGGTTCCTGGGACTGTACAGGGGAGCTCTCCCTCTAATGCTGAGAGACGGTCCATCATTCGCCACATACTTCTTGACATATACCACTATCTGTGAATGGCTAAAAGACAGTGACAATAATAGACCAGGTGAGTGAAGTCTACATCAACTTGCCACCAGGTTCTTTGTCTTGTTTCTTTTGTGTGCTTATGCTTAAGTGGTTAGACTGCTCTTGCAAGTCAGCCCACAGCGGCGAGTGTCAGTGTTAGCATCTTGCATGTTTTCAGATGTTTAATTACATCAGTGAGTCATCTGGATCACAATAAACATCAATTATTGTATTTTTTTTTTTTTGGTCATTTGAGAGTATTTCTGAACATGAACCTCTTTTCCTTGGCTTTTTACGCTACGCAGGTTGTTGATCTTTATGTGCACAGATATTTTACCTGTGGTGGACAGTCTTATTTACTTATGTTTTATTGTGTTTTTTTTATCCTAAGTATTTTTGCCTTTTTAGTATGTTTTATGGTTTTTATTTTACTGTACAGCACTTTGGAAACCCAAACTAGTGTATAACTCTTGGGCATTACCATTATTTAATGCATTGATGAACCCGACCAAGGCAAACAAGCAGTTCATAGTTTAACCTAAGGGTGGAAAGTTCCCATGTGGATTAAAAAGACTATTTAAAACTTCAAAGGTGAACGTTTCTTTATCATCAGGGTTTTTCTGTTTGTCTTCCTTCAGCTTGGAGTGTTGTGATGCTGGCTGGCGGAATTGCAGGGATGGCTGGTTGGACCATAGGAACCCCCATGGACGTGATCAAAGCCCGCCTTCAGATGGACGGCGCTCGGGAGACGAAGCGATACAAAGGTTTTTTCCACTGCATCTCTGAGACGGCGCGGGTGGAGGGGACCGGCGTTTTCTTCCGGAGCTTAGGCATCAACTGTCTGCGCGCATTCCCCGTTAACATGGTTGTGTTTGTTACATACGAGGTTCTCACCAGTTTCCTCCAATCCGGACCAGACGGTGTTGACCAGCCTCGGCTGGGGCTGGAATAGTATCGACTACCTCTATGTTCTGTCCAGTATAGTTTGTGTGTCTGTTTTTATGGACAGACACAGTAAGGAAATGTCTACGTTGCAATATTGTATTGGAATGATTGCTTGCACAGCTAGCTCATTGGTGCTTCCAGTTACACATATGACATTCAGCTGTTGAGAGTAAAGTATTCTAAGATGCTCAGGGGGTTGTCAGCAATGGATATTGTAGGTACTAGAGAGTGGACCTGCAACCTTCTGGCCACTAGATGGCGTCCCTGGCCCATTTGTTACCTTCTCTCTGCCTGAGCAGGAGACCGTCTGTGTGGCTGCTGCTGTTTTTTTAACCAGGAGAGCAGTGCACCACAGAACTGCAATACTGCTAGAACAGAATTTAAGCTATATTTGACTGTACTCCAGAGCATTGAAGACCTTGAATGTAGATTTTTATCAGTAAGCTGCAGTACGCACAATTTAGCTAGCATGACACCCGTCCAGGCCCATGCTGCTTATTATTACGTCCACCTCTAATTTTCAGCTATGTAGTGAAATGGTAGAGCTGGACAGTCTTATTTAAACATGATCATGATATTTTAAACCTTGGTGAACTGGATTTTTTTTTCTTCATGAATAGAAAAAAATATTTTTAAAGCATGACACTCACTATTGAGTCACTGAAGCAAGTTTTAGAAGTTGTACAACTAATAACCTATGTGTATTTGTTTCTTACCTCCATCCTACATAAACTCATAGAATTCAATGCAATTATGCTCACTCCTTCAATGTAACGCACATGGAAATGAACTCGTACGACTGACATCAATGCAATGGTTTCAGAAGGATACAATGAAATAAGAGTTTTTCTAACAGGGAAAATATATGAGAATGATATTTCTGGCAATATATTTGTATAATTATGATGAAAATGTTCCTTGTGCCTCCCATAATAAAATGGTGAATAAGAGAATAATTAAAATTGTTTGTTTATTTCTATTTTATTGCTGCTCAAATGTAGCAGAGCTGCTAATTGAAAACTGAAGTTTATTGGCGACATAATGCTTTTTTAAGCCTCCAACAGTGTCAACAAGAAAAGACAGGGACATTTAATCACTAAAAGTCAGTCCCCTCATCAGGACCACTCCATTCTGGACTTACTGCTAATCAATGGTTAATTGTAGTTTATCATCTGTAAATCATAACAAGCACACAAGTGCCTATAAGTGGGAACTTTCTGATTTGTGCAGTGTCCTCTCCTGAGGCCAAAAGAAATACAAACTCAAATGAATGCTCAGTGGATGTGGATATGGAATGGGATGTAGTCTTAACTTTTATGATCATCTAAATATAGGAAATATTCACCAATCTGAGCTTCAAATTCAGTCTCATTTTCATATAGATAAAATAGAAAGCTGGTACTTTTTTAACAATGAAGTAGCCACAATGTATACTTGATTACACGCACACATTTTCCTTTGTGAGTCCCCTAAAGATCTTGTTTCTAGGTTGAAGCGGCACAGCTGAAATGTCCCTTGTATCATTTACTTATAAAAATATTTCTGGGTTCTGTGGAGTCGTACTGCCATCTAGTGTGTGAAAACGACACCATCTTGGTAATGTCATCCACATTGGTGTCTGCAAATACATAATCAAAGTAATGACCTAGCTTGTTTAGGCTGCACTCCAACCAGGAACACCTTGATGTGCACTTCTATTAAAAAAAACCTATTATAAAAGATGCTTGAGATGGATGCTTTGGTGTTTCAGCCTAATTCAAACGTTTAATTAGCCTCTGTGAGTCAAATTTACAAGGTTACAGCTGCTTGCATGCTTATCAGAATACAGCACATGGTAGAATACTGCACAACAACTATAAACAAATAATTTTAGAAATTTGGAAAATATATGACCTGTGTCAGACACCACTTCAAATTTATGAAAATGAATAATCTCAGATCCTTCACATGCTTTCCACGTGTGTGCAGACTGGATCCCTCCACATCTATGTGAGTTTGAAGGGATGCATGTATGTCAGTACAACGTGCAATGAACTGCAGTTCCAATTACAAAGCAGATTTCTGCACTACAAAATTGAGTTAAACCTGTTGCTTCATGAAATCTGGTGCATTCCCACTGTATTAAATAAATGCCAAGTCAATCTTCAGTTTGTGTGGAGACTGACATGACTGAAAACTAAAAATATCCATACTAAGGTTGACCATGCAGGAACGATTTGTGGCAGTGTTTTTCTCATGAATCCTCTTGTTCTCCTCTGTTTCTACAAAGACTTTGATCGTTGTAACTGATTTTATGCTTTAAATATAGTCTTTTGAACCCATGATATGAATGAAAGATTGGTCCAGTAACAACTCACTAAATTAATGGCAGTATAAAAGAAATGCTTGAGTTTTAGTTGAATAGTGTGGTGAACTCACAATAAAAGTGACACGAGTCACCATCTGTCCAGAATTTCCCAAAATGTCCCTGGATCCCTTCCAGTAAAGCAGTCCTGAAAACAGCAGTCACTTCTTCTGTTCTCTTCCAAACTATGAGTTAGATGGACAAACAAACCTATTGTTTAATGAATGAGTCAATCAGATTACCCCACAAGCAATATCATGTAGAAACCTGGAAACATTTTAAGAGCTGATTGAATGAAGTGCCGCTGCTCCGGCCGGCCTAAAGACGTTAGTGCTGCATTACCTCCACGTGTCTCTTTGAGGTCTTGTCTTGTGAACTGACAATCATGAGCTCTATGAAATACTGTACATGTTGAATTGATGTTTTTGTCAGTTTTACATGTGTAATTGGCTCATGCTTATCTCACCATGGGTGCAATAAAGACCTATTATAAAGAACTCAACTGTAATGATTTAATTGCCTTATGAGTAACAGATTGACTCAGTGGATAAAGTGGGGTCATGTAGGGAGACACCTCAGGAGATCTGTTTTCAGTCACTTCTGTGGCCTTGGCTTGTAGATTACAATGTGTAAACCAGAACAAACTAAACATAGAAACAGAATGCATTTTAGCATATTTATAGTCCCAACAACAAACATGATTGTGTATCTGCAAATCCACTTTTAATTATGTTCAATAAACTTACAGACAACTTGCTCAACTAACTGCAAAAAGATGATTTACAACTTGAAAACGATGTCGGTCGGTGTTAGTTAGTCAATTACCCAGCGAAAACAATTTACAGAAGTTCTGCATGGCTCAGTTCCGAGCCAGTGCCAGGTTTCATAAACTAGGCTTTTCCATAATGGGATACTTGCTGTTGCTGAAATTCTAGGAATTGCAGTGTGTACTGTGAAACAAGAAAACCGTGAATGTTGCCTTTGTTAGCTGCTTTCAATTAAACCCTGCATTTCTTTTCCCCTTATGCAACAGCAGTCCACAATTATGCAAGCACCTAAATATCTGGTTGAATAAAGTTACAGCCAGTTTGGTTATGAAATTAGTGTAGTTGAGGGACACCTTTGTTTTTGATTTATTTCCAGTGCATTTGTTGTATTCAAACACATATCCGGGTTCCTAGAATAAAAGAAAAAGCTTCACTGAAGACATAAACTGTTATGTTATGTTATTTGTCAGTGATCAAAAAGGTGTTTTCCTTGGATGATTTCATTTTCTTGGACAATCCAGTTTGGCAGTGAAACGGTATCACTTCTGTTGCACAAAGCAGATCACGCAACAGATTATTATCCCAGTCGTGAATATTGTGTTGGTGGTATTTTAATAAGCAAATCAGTGGGATGAGTGCTAGCACATGACTCACATCAGAGGAGCCTATCATGTCGTTCAGCTGCATCACAGTATACGTGTCTATGCTGTGTGTTCAGGGATCACACAGAAGCCTCATTAAAAGTTCCCAATTATTGAGAGGCACGTGCTGTGCTGTGTAAAATAGAAAGATTCAATCGGAATAATTGTTTCAAAAACCACATCTAAGTATGGCAGTGCTGGAACACATGATAAATCAACCAGCAGTGCTTGCATGGGTGAGTCATTAAATGATGGGTGTCCGCATAATGTCTGGAAAGCTTCATTTTGTTGTCAGATTCGGTCCTCAGTAACTACCACTTGGGCCCCCTTTCACCAATTGCTGTTTGGGCTATTTTGGGAGCTCTGCGCTCCCCTGTTAGTGACGTGTGCTGCTGGGTAAATTTGCAGCTCCGGCGGCCTGGGCCTGCAACCTCAGATGGCATCAATCGGGAGAAAATGGAGGGGTGGGAGGGATGAAGAGGAAGGGGAGCAGGAACGATGCTGGAACAACAGGAACAGAGAGGGAGGAACTGGACATAAAACATTAAAAATACAACTATTGCGACGACGCAAGGACATGAAGTAGGGTCTGAAAAAGGCGAGGTGCTGCTGAAAATTGCAAAAACAGAAACTGTTCAAATGTAGAAATGGTCGGATAAATAAAAGTCTTTTTTTAAGGGAATCTGAATTATTTTAAATTGGACAGAGATGAAAGAAAATCTGCCTGTGTGAAATGAGAGAGATGAAGGATGTATTCATGAGGAAAAATGAACTCCTGTTCTTATTGATTAACAAGTGTAAGAAGGAGTGATAGGTGATGATGGATGTGAAGGAGTGGGGGTGCTATTGTACTTCAGACTGAAATGGAAATAACAGTGGAGAAGGGAAGGAGAAAAGGACACACTGAATAAATCTTTTTGATGCTCAGTGCAAATTTTGCCTTAAATGCTGTGCTTGGTAATGTGTTTGTGTTGCACTTGTTTTGTTTCTTGCACCGAAGGCTTCAACATGACAAGCAGAAGTGCTTTCAAAGGGAAATGTTTTTCAATTGCAAAACTGAAGGGAAATAAAGAAATCATCACTGTCCGTCATTTCTTCACCCGATAAATTGTCAGCTCTTCTTTTGGATTCATGCAATAGCTTAATTCACTTGCGTCTAACTGAGATCAAGATCAGTCAACGCACACAAATACACAGACACAGATGAACAAGAATATAATAATATAGATAGAGAATATTTCCTGAAAAGAACAATGTTCTTTGATTTAAAGATCAATAGTTGCAGTAGTGAGGTGCACGGTGCCACAAACCAGTCTCTCCCAGCTGAATGTTAGTGTGCTGACATGGTTTTAAGCTATGAAATCTGTCTGATCTAGTTGTAAAAAAAAACGACTGAGAAAACTAATGCAGGCTAAGTAACAACAACAAAGCCTCATTCATCGCATGGAAGAAGTCAAACCAATTTCGCACTAGCATTTTAAGAGTGCATAATTGCAGACCGTGATAAATCTGGCCGTCCATGCTCTCACTGTCAGTGAAAAGTGGATTTAATTTGACTTTGCCACAGCAGCACTATGGCAGCGACAGTGAAGACTGCAACAAGCTTGCAGATTTGTTTACAGATTCAGCGACAGATGAGCTGACATGCATGCATTCAGAGACTCTTCTCTCAGTATTGCATTGATTTGATTCGAAACCATTGGCAAGAAAGAAAAAAAACCTGAATGGTTCAATTAGCCATTAGCTATAGTGCATATTGTATAGGAGGCGGTGTCATCCGAGGACAGGATTAACCCTCGCTGCAGGGAGGAGTGAACTGGTTGCACTCCAGAAACTTCTAGGATTTTAGATATGCTGTGTTGTACATGGATATTTAGCACGGGCTCTGTGGCATAGCACACTATGGCACCTCACGTTCATTGAGTGAAAATTGTCCAGTAAGATTAAAGGGATAGTTCAACATTTTGCCAATTCATCCTGTTGCCATAATCCCTATAGTCAGGTTCATAACCTTTAATTATCGGTGCATGTTGTTCTCAGATCTGCGGGGCAGAAGCATAAGCTGCTCAGTGAACACAATGGAGGTGAACGGTACAGGTGCCCTGTTCCTCATGAAACTCATCAAATACACAATCCAACAACTCAGAAACGCTCTGGTGGACAAGTTGTGACCTGCACATTTGCCACGCTGTGAAATAGTAACTTTTTTTTTTATTTCACACTGTGAAATAATAACTACGTAATATTATGACACATGAAGGAAATACTCAGAACTACTCATGCTTTAGAAATCACTCGTAGCATGGTGAATGTGCAGGTCACAACTTGTCCACCAGGGCATTTTGGAGTTGTTTGATTGTGCGTTTGATCAGGGAAAGGGGACATGTACCAGTCAGTCATGAACAAATCATGCACCAATAATTAGGAGGTAATGAACCTACCCCTATGACTATAGGGATAATGGCAATGGGTGAATTTGCCAAAATGTAGAGCTATCTCTTTAACATAAGTCTGTTTTTTTTTGTTTTGTTTTTTTACCATGCAGTCTAACACGGTTGTGCCATTTTGCAGGAAAAATGTGCAACAACTCTCAAATCCAAGGCTGTTGTTAACAAACTGTAATACATCATGGTTGGTCCATTAGTGTTTTGGATCAGATGAGCATCATTGTCCATTGTGGTATTTTGTTGCATGTCTCAGAGCAGTTAAACCAACAAAAAACACAAATCAATACGAAAGCATAAAGTTAATTTTATAAAGACGTTGGCGTTGACCCCATGGAGCTGCGGATGGTGCCTGATGAACAGCAGCCAATCTGAGATCCCCCTGAGGAGCAGACAGGACTTCAACAGTGGTGTCAACAGCCATGGTGGAGGGATGGAGCAGGGTGGAGTGAAAGCTTACAGTGTAAGTAAAGTGCTTTGAATATTTTTTGGCAGAGTCCGTTCAAATTATTGCTTAATGGTGAAGTGGGATGACGAAATGAGGCCAGCTGGGAGTTTCCTTCCTTCCACTAAAAGCTTCATTAGCTTCACATACAACACAATCCTGTGCGTATGTGTGGCCCTATGATCCCACCTAAGGTGATTTAGTGATTCCTCCAGCAGACTTTCTAATGTCTCAGTGGGGTTGTGGTGAAGTGGCTTTGTCACTCTGTACAGGTTAATTATGATTCAATGCTTCAACCCCATAAAAACCAATCCATATCCATAATTAATTGCTGATGGAATTTTTGTGTCACTTTTTATTTTTCCAATATTTCAGACACTGCTGGCCTGTGGAACCCCCCTCAGAAAATATCAGAATCAGATGATGGTTTGTCTCAAGATCTATTAAAACTGTTTTAGCATGATTGTTAATTCCATTGCTCTGTCTGGTTTGGATATCAGCTGAGGTAGACTTCATTCAAAAGAGGGACTGTTTCAACTTGTCTTAGTGTCCAGCTGATAACCTGCTAAGGTTAAGGTCGCCCATAATAAGCAGCTCAGAGGATCCACGAGTTGACCATAAATTCCAAATATTCTCCGGAGCGTAACGCCGATGTGGGTATGTCCTCAAGCGCAAATGTTTCCAGGAACCTATATTCAAATTTATCAGGCACTGATGAAAGGTTAAGTATGCACACAATAAAGATTGCAGAAGTCCAAGTGCCACCTCCTACCTCTTACCTGTCTTTCCTGAAAATCATATCTGACTGTGGAACGGTGGCACAGAGGCAACTTTCTGTGGGAATGAAACCGTCTGGTGTAGTTTCACTTTATACTACACATCCAACTGGGCAAGTTTCCTGTATGTTTAGGTGTAGAAGCCTGAGTTTGTGGTCAGGTGAGAATTTCCCTTCATTATGAGACAGGGGAAGAAGGTGTAGGAGGCCCCAGTCTCAGATGAATAATGTTCATACTCATACTGTATATAACTCATGAATAAGTTTTGAGAGAAAAATAATGTCATAAAAGTGCTTTATGTCAACATATCATTTGTTTTCCTACCCTGTCCAAATATAGAACAACTGAAGCATGATGGAAGTTCATGAATATGGTTGTGTTCAGTGCATATAGGGTTAATGCTGGAGAAAGCTCAAGGTCTATAGAATAAGTCAGCAATGACATATAGCATGTGACAGGACATGCTTGCATTATAATGTTTAACCAAACGAGTACACCGGGGGCCTCTTGGGTCATCAAACAGCCTCTGGTACCCTCCTCCTCCAGACCTCACTGAGTTTTTTTTTCCCTCAAACTTTCTGAAACCAACGATCTGACATGCAAAACCAATTCAGGCAGCAATTTACCAGGTGTGTGGAGATGTAAAAGTCGTTTTCATATGCATGAAGTCTTACCTCTCTCCATGATTGCAGACTCTTTGATTTTGGCAGTGAGAAAAACAGCTATAAACATTTCTGCCTTCAGCCATGGACACACAGCACACTGTGCAAACCATTTTGTTTTCAAGCACACTCTAACTTCCTCTCTCCCCCCAGATTCACGCAGCACACTGCACATAATCCAGCAAATAATTTTGTTTGCCTCAAAAATGATGTGGCAAAATAACTGAGTTGTACATAAATACACCACGGCAGTGGAACAAAGCAGTCAGCAGTGGGCATGGCATGCACAGATGAAGCAGAGGAGCTTATTCTCCCTGTTGTTTCTTGGAAGCAGCCTCAGTGGATAAGGTTGCATGATAGTATGATATGACAGTGGTGTTGGTACCTGTTGTCTCAGGCTACACAGACCAGACTGCCCAGAAATACCAACAAGGTAACAAGGTCAGCTCAGGTTTTTACTTTGATGTCTTGAAGGCACCGGCATTAATGCAACAAAGAAACATTGTTAAGCACATCAGGTTATTCCTTTTTTTAAGATGTGTGGTTGTCTACCTCTAATGTCATTTGATCTGGTACACAGGATGACAGATGGTGCACAGGCTGGACAGTGTCCTGCAGCCCAAAAAGTCTGATTCGGCACCAGGGGAAGACCTCACAGCTGAGGCCGGAGGTAGGGACACAAGCATGACTAGTTAAGATAATGACAGTGCCCCAGACAGACAGGTTAATAAGGCTTTAGTCAGCAAGGGACCAATAAGATAAGATCACCACTGATTAGGACTGCCCATAAAAATGCATAATAGATTTTTATATCCGAACAAAAGATATTAGTAAGTGACCAAAGGTATGTAGCAAAGAGAACATGCCACTCGTGGATAAGGTACAAAATCACTACTTTATGACTGTAAGATAAAATAATAGAGTATGTTAATCGGGGTCAACAAGGACAATGGGAGGCCTACAGTAGCATTAAGGCCCCTTAATTTGGCTTGAGGCCCAAACTACTCAGGCAGAGAACATTTTCCATCACATTCTGCAGCTCTGGACATCGCATTGGCTTCTGGACTAAAAACACCAGACCACCCACAACAGCATGCCAAGAATGAGGGTGCCCACACCGCCCCTGAGCCCTAATACTGATCAGTAATACTGACAAGAAGTTTTAATAGTAGCTAGAGGAGCAGCTGCTGCAACTTCATTACCTTCCAGTAAATGTTTAAAGGAGCGATAACAAGGGCACAAGACGTGCTCGAGAAAGTGACCTGATTTGAACCAAGGCAGAGTCTGCAGAGCGCATGAAGAAACACAGAGAAAATGAGTGAGAAAAGAAGAAGTGTTTGCAAGAAAAGATAATGAGCAGGCACACAGAGAGAGAGGAGGAGGGGGGGGGGCACAGCAGCGAGCAAGGACGAGCATGATTAGGAGAGAGGGGAAGAGAAGGAGGAGAAGAGAAACAGAGAGAAGATAAGAGTGTAAGAGAGGTGAATGGAGGGAGCCGTCACGCAGCACTGAGAGCAAGCCTAACAGCAGCCTTGATGTTGGCATCTCTGATCGCCTACTCGCTCTGACAGCCTGGTGCTGTGTTGGGGGGTTCACACCAGGTCAGTCACGTACAAACATGCAGGAGATTCTTGACTCTGAGGACACTTTGGCAGAAGAAACCAAGGGGGAAGGAAATCCAAAATATTCAAACCATGTGTTGTTGAGCCAGATACTGGCGGTGGATAAATTCCACATTTAGCTTAGTTAGTCAGGACACTCGATGCTACATAACTGGTTTGAAATGCTCTCAAACTTTACGGGATGATGAAATGATTACATCTTCTCTGCAGTGAAAAACTCAGAGGCATCAGACAGTAGATTTGCATCATAAACCAAGCTGTGGAATAAGAGAAGTTTGAAACAGTATGCATAATTGGTGACATAAAAATAAGAGTGAGGAGGTTATGTTTTATCTTTTTTTTTCATTCCCAGCTAATTAATAGAACATAAAATTCATTAACTGCAAGCTGTACAGTACGTTACCATGCACGTGCAGCTCAAACAGGAAATGTGCTCAGAGGTGACGTCAGCAGATGGATGTTATTCATTAGTCTTTGTTACATAGTTATTTTTATGTATTTAAATAATAGAATCGCATTAAAATTACATTTACAAACTACCCATTGAAGATGTAATGCCATCATCATTATTTTTCTCTTATCAGCATAGGAACAAATCTGATTTTTTTTTCCCCCTGCAATGGATGGAGTGGAGCCCTCTGATACAGAATCTGTGTCTGAGGTGACAGTGAACATTTCTTATTATCTTTCAATTCTTTCTATTATCTTTCAATTCTGAGGCTGTACAAAGTACACAGAAAATGCAAGCAGCACGTAAAAACAATAAATTGAGTGCCATGGGCAAATATTACAAGTTTGAAGGCTGAGCATGACAAGGATTTAACATGGACCAACAGATTAAACATACAGTCCTTTATTAGGATCTCTCCTTGGGTTGAGATGATATGTTCAAACTGACAAAATCCTACATGCTGTCAATAAAGCTCAGAATTATAAACCGACAGACTGAGGGTTTAGAATTCTTTCCTGAAGACAAGTCCTCTGTGAGAATATGATTGGCCTGCTGTCTGCTCAGACCAGTGTAGACTTCCCCATGCATGCATATAGTACATTTTGAGAGTATTCAGACCCTTTACATTTTATTATGTTGCAGCCTGATGACAAATAATGAAAATGAATTCCCCCCTGATCAGTGTACACTCAGTGTCTCATAATGAGTAGGCAAAAGCTGAATATTTTTATTTTTTACATTTATTTTAAAGGAATAACTGAAACATCATATTGGCATTAAGTATGTTGTTGTTGTTATGACATTGGCAATATCACTCAGGGGCTCCCCAGCTCTCTTGATCAAGATCAATTTAAATGATTTCGGCAGAAGGCTGCATGAATGTGAAATCAGCAAAGGGGTATGGTACTAATATGTGTTTATTTATATAGGTATAGATACATATCATGACTTTGTACATCAAATAAAGGACCACAAGAGCAAGACCTATTTTAGATTCTCAAGGTGTAATATGATGCTGTCAAAGGATTCATTTTGAAAGTAATTTCCAATGTACTGTATGTTTTCCTTAAACATGTCACAGTGGAGGGGGGCCATCATTCCTGGAACTAGATGTAGGATGAGGCTTTTATATTTCAGTGAGGGGGTGGGGGTGGGGGCAAATGGCCAGAAAATTAAAGAGCGATTGACAGACCATAATCTAGGGACTAAACCGATAAGACAAGAAGCATGGCGATCTGTGTGACTCAGCTCAGCTGGTAATTGATTGCATCATTTAGGTGGATCAGGGGGAAAGGGAAAATCTTCCCACTATTTACAAGTTGGGAAAAGAAGAGACAAAAAGCTCAGTGAGTCACAGACAGACGGATTAATCACCAGCTGGACAACACATTTCTTCAAACAGCATCTGCATTGAACTAACATAAGTTTAGGTTTGGATATTAAACAGCTCAGCTTTTATTAGTAGCTCCACAATGAAAAAAGAGGGAAAGAGTCAGAGAGTTCACTTAAAGAATAGACATCCACAGTTAAATCAGATTTGTGATTATGCTAAAAGGTGCACCTGCTGATTTACAAACCATTCAGCAAAGTGAAACACATTAATGAGTTCCCACGCAGACTGAGCCTGTGTATTGTCCGAGCCGTGTCCATGTTGCGCTGAGACACATCATTGTTAATGCAGAGGGCTGCGGTTGCTTAGTGGTTACAACTGTTGCCTCACAACAAGACGGTCCAGGTCCAGATTTTTTTCTGCTGGGGTATTTCTGTGTTGTGTTTCCATGTTCTCCCATGTGTGTGTGTGTGTGTATCCTCCAGGTGCACTTCTTTCCTCATCAGTCCTATGTGGGGTTAGCTGGACACTAAAATGCCTGTATTTGTTGAGCATAGCCAGGCTCATGCTGTGTGTACTGTAAAACTCCAGACTTCCTATGCTCTGGTTCACCAAGTATAGATAATGTACTGTATTGTTCAGATTTCCTGATAAATGTATGTAGGCGTATAAGTCATAATATCTGCTGTATTGCTTGAATGGTATCATTTGTTTATAGATTTGGGCAAAATGACAAACATATTACAACTGTGCTTCATGATGTACTGCCCTAATGCTATTAAATTATTCTATTAGATTAAAGTTAGATCCAGCACATATTCATTTGATGCTGTTCTACATTTAAAGTACACTGTCCATTACCGCTGGGACCGCATTAAATATCCTACAGTTCAACTGAGGTAACAAGGGACAGTAATTTAGATACAACACTGTGCAGTGTTACACTCACTGTGGAAAAAAAAGGTCCAGATCTGGTGGGAGCCCTGGAGGTGTGAGTGGATAGGGGCGGTTTGCTGTACTCACATGAACCCCATAGTTCCAACAGAGCTCAGGAGGACATTGGGCTTCTTGACAAAGAAGCCTTGTATCCATTGGGAGGACGGCATGAGGCCACAACCTTTTGTTTCCCTCGGCGCTGCTTCAAACTCCTGTTTGAAGCTGACCTCTACTCAACATCAAAATAAAAGTCTGGACCCAATTAATTACAGAGTATATCAGATCTTCTGCAAATGCCTCCATTTAGTTGTGATGCTCATTTATACGTTGTTGGCGCTGGTAGCAGGACTTTAGGTCATTATGTGGTAACATTGCCTTAATTGTTACTGAGCCACCTTGTAATGGGCAATTCTCAGACCGAGTCGTGTAATTATTCTTAGTTTATAATCAAACTCTCTCCTAAACTAAATTAAGCTCACATGTTTCTGATTTAAAACTGGTTACCTGGATTTTTTTTAGTGTTCGGTATGGCAAGCTAAAGTTATTTCTAGTTGAACTAGTAAAAGCCAAAATATCCACTAGTCACACTACACCAAATGCTAATGAGCAGGTGGGAAAAAACACGTATTGAGGGTTCCTATTTGCTCTCATAGACATAGACAAATTGCTCAGGATTGTGTCATTATCCCACCCGCTTCACTAGTTGATGCAACTAGCTTACCCACAGGAAATGCGTTGTACTCGGTTTTTCCAGACAAAGAGACGGGACGGGGGAGGAGAGCGCTGCTGGAAGCAACATGGCGGAGAACTCAAAGAAGCGACCAAGAGGTTCAGAAGTGGATCCTAAAAAGAAAAAGCCTTTCTGTTCGGCAGAAGGTCTGTTGTAATAATGCAGAAATCCTCGAGGGAGCGATCGAAGTTACGCACTATGGCTGTAAAACTCGGATAATATTTCACAAAGGATTCAGTAAATGGTTAGCCTAGACGCACCCTAGTGGCAGCAAATATATTTGCTCAGCAGGTCTGTCTTGAACCATAGGAACTTTTTGAACACTGTTTGTGTTCACCACCATCACAGCGCTCTATCTGTTTAGAGAGTCGTTTTGCGGGCTTAACATGATGATGAAATACTTGCAACGGTGAAAATCATGACAAGATGGCTTTGGCAAAGGAATTGTTCTGACTACGTCATCCTGATCTTTGCTCTGATTGGTCGTAGCGCTACCCTATTACGTGCAGAGGCAGTTTGAAAAACAGCCTTCATCCCGCCCCCTCGATTGAGCCGAGGTCTACCGGCCGTTGCCAGACTATACATTTTAATGATATAGTCTGGCTTGTCAGGCTAGTAAACGGTTGAAAACAAGACCAATTTGGTTTCCAACAAAATACACAATGGAGTTCTCATGGCTCATCAACCATCCAAGTGGACATATGGAGGATGTAAGCTGGCAGGGTTAATGGGTGACATTCCGCCGGAGATGGCTTTCATTATCAGATAATGATGCACTGATTAAAAATCAGACCTTTGCTCTCTTTTGTGTCTTTGTTGTGGTCAAACTGACCCACTCACAAAGTATAGCAGGGAGGGGAAAAAAGAGGCAAACAGAGAGGAGCTGAGCTCTATGATGAATCAGAGAGTTGTCACATCAAATAACCAAAATCAACTTCAGAACACGAGAGATATGTCAAAACAGCATCAGTAGCTTCTTTGCAGTCTTTTGTTGTTTTAAAGTCATTTTAAACCGGCTTCAAAATGTGTTTGACCAGAGGACGTCTGCAAATGAAGCTACTGAAATTATATTTACACTGTGTGTTTCATGCGGACTATTTGATCTATCCATTCAGGCACTTTATTAAATTATAACAGTGAGTCTTTCCATGAGTTGTTAAAAAATATCAAATTGAAAATAGTAAAACTTATTTTAATTGCTTTAATAATTCTAAAATCAGATGTTGTAGTTGACTTGTTTGCTAATTTGTGTTTCTATGATCTAGTCGTTTTTGTCCGTATGAGTGACAAACGTGTGTGTGTGTGTGTGTGTATGCGTGTTTGTGTGTGGTTCATCGCCTGAGATTGTAACCCTCCTCAAGGCTTCAGTCTCGATGGTGATGGATTACAGGAGTCGTGTCTACTCTTTCATGTCCACACTCATTGTGTTCCATCTTAGTGTGTTGGTTGTTGTTCTCCGTGGTTTTCCCGCAGATCCATACATTCTGGCAACAGTTGGAAGTTTTACTTTGAATGTACTTTGGGAAACATAAAGCCTGTATATTGACAGGCAGTGTCGTGGGCATCTTATTCTTATTCTTTGCAGTTGGACTCTATCCCAGTTTGTCTATTGATTATGGACTAGCTAATGGCTAATTTCCATATCAGATAGAGTTTGTGGAGATGCTATCTACAGGTCCTACCTCACTAGTAACACTTGCAATACCATTGTGTTTCAAACCACTGTCAGTTGATATAACACAACCTTGAACTGGATGTATACAAGCCTGCTCAGGTTGACTCAAGGTTGCCGATAGTAATGTGTGTGTAGTGTACTGTAGTTTAGTGTACAATGATGAGTTCTCCACCTGCAAACTCAGTGGTTACAGAATCTTCAGTTACACTAAAGAACATGTAATAACGTTTGGGTAACACTTTATTTGATGCCTATTTCTATAACACATTAAAACCGTACTGTATAATGAGTTATAATGCAGGTATAGCACTGTATAACTATAGTTATAAATGCTCAAAATGTAGTATTATTATGAATATAGTTATAATGTGTTTTAATTGGCTCATAAATGTATAGGTACAAGCATAACACATTATAGAGCATTATAAATCTATTATAATACTTGACCATATGATCCATTGTAAAATGCTCTATGATTGTGCTATGCTTATTGTTATAAACCCTTATGATAATTTATGAGTGTTTATAATGATAGTCATACATACACATTTATAAGTCAGTTATAACACATAATAACTACTATTTATAATGCATTATCGATGTGGGCATTGTCAGCGAGTTACTAACAATTAATTCCTGACCTTAGAAGTCATGATGAAATGCTTTATAGTGTGTTAGGATTATTGTTATAAAGCATTATTATAATTTATGAGTGTTTATAACTACAGTTACTGTATACAGTGCTATAACTGCATAATAACGCATTATAAGTATGGTTATAATGTGTTACAGAGATAAATTGTTGCCTTCTTGCTCTGAGTCTGCATTTGGGTCCAGTTCTTTCAAACCGGGGACACTACTTACATCTTACAAAGATACACAGCAGTCTTCAGTTTTATGAATATGAATTTATGAATATCATTGAAATGTAACTCCTTTCTTATCCATTTTGTGTTCCCCTAAGCCAGCAACGATAACAGATAACATTATTGATTTTGCTGTGACTACATATCAGTTTGGATAATAAAGAGTTTTGCAACTGTAGGCCTTTATGAGTGGTTAGCAGTGTCACCTCATGCTAGGGGCATGATGCCCCCACCCCTCGATCAGGCGATGATGGGAGTTAAGGAGCTGGATAGTCCCTTCTCCTCTGTGTCCTGCAGTCTGCATCCTGAGGGGAGCCACTCAAACAAATGGAGCATGACATGTGATGGATCCTGTAAGATCCTGCGAGCAGTTCTGACAGTCTGCTGTTCACATCGGGTAGAGAGGGCTCTCACAGGACAAGGAAGGTAGCTGAGAAAAGGGAAGTTGAAGAGCGAAGGCAACAGAGATGAGGAGCTCAGACTGGTGACTGTTAAAGCTTGATGACACTGTTTCAGATTATTAGAGTTTAGGTGTCTGTCTGTTTGTTTGTTTTTCTGTAAAATTAAGTAAATGAATGCCCTTATCTTAAATGTGAAAGGAAAAACAGAAGGGCCCTGACAGTAAGCTCAGTTTTGGGGCACTGCTGCTAGAACTTCACTGAAGCATCCAAGAAGAGGAACAGGTGCAGCACCGGTGTAAAATGTGGTAGATTTTGTCCATTTTAGTCAATATAAAACTAAAAACATCTTACCCTGTCACTTTTTAGTCTAATTGTTGTATGTTGATGGCTACAGGTGTCATTCCTATGTCGAGGTCACTGGGAAAGACAGTGTGGATTGGTCAGTACATAGAGTGTCTTTGTACAACTAAATAACTGTCCTCAGTAAATCCAGTTAGAGAGAATCATTCAGAGGAGACTGTAGACTGTGTATGATTCACATCAGTCATCCGCAAACTGCTCATTGACCTCCTGTGCCCTGTGGATTTGGTGTTTAGTCACCTGTCTGACTGTTTTCAGTCTTTTAATGCAGCACGCAAGGTATGCAGACAACCACCTGGTGATTACATGGTAGTAATAGGTTGCAGGCTGGTATCCACTGCAGTTCTATATCAGTAATTACAAGCTACCATTGAACCATGGGCTGTTTTCCCTGTCTTACTTTGTAATTACACAGCAAAAACAAATGAGTACACACTATGATATATGACAAGGCCTATGTCCATTGCATGCCCCGGCTCTAAGAGTGAGTCTGTCATTTGAAAGAGGGTTAAATCAAGTTTTTAGTCTTCGGCGAGACTCATTGAGTACAAAAGATTTTTTTATTTTTTTTAGCTAACAAAACTAAAAAGTATGTAGAAAGCCCTGTATGATCTCTTGTGTGTAGTGTTTAGCCTTCACAGACAATAAATTCCATATGAAAATAAATGGAAAGTGTTTTTTACTGCAGAAAAGTCACTGTTCGGCTGTTTTGCCGCTTTTTCCCTTCACCTTGGTGCCGCTTCCTCGGCCACTCCAGTCTAATCCATATGTTTGAGCGTTATGTTGTCATATGTGTCTTCAGTATTTGCCCTCCATGAGTTATCTCTGTGGACTATTTGCCTGTTCCCTTTTTAAATGACAAACACAAAAATTGATTGTTTTGAACACATATTAGTGGTGTAGGTGGAACACGGTGGACCTGGGCTTCGTGACATGAGCAAAAATAATAATCACTCTGCACTGAACTACTGGACATGCAAGCAGTTAGCATAAATTGTGAGGGTACATGCAAATATACAGTATTTTACACACTAACACATGCCTAATGCATGTGTCCATTCACCTATTAACATTTGTGACATAGACCCATGACGTTCAGCGGGCTCCACACACCAAGCACATGCACACACCATGCATCCAGTGCTGAATCTCAAAGGTCACACATGAATTTAGTCCATATATCCATTTCAGACAGCAGGTTGCAGAACACAAGAGGCTTTTTATTAACAGCGGCTGCTGTTTTTTTTTTTTTTGTAGCCAATTTGATTGATTGTGATCAACAGCCAACATATAGCACGTGAAGATTATCTGATGTGAGTGTTGTTACTGTTGCTCACTTGAACCAACATGACAAATCTACATTTTACACTGAAAATAGAGTGCCTAAAGTTTCTGCTTAGTTCGATGAAGTTGAAGTCAGGTCACAGATGTCTGGGGCCGGGCGAACCTTGTGAGGCCCATGGAGTTAACATACTTAAAAAGAGGTCACACAAC
Source organism: Decapterus maruadsi (assembly GCA_030347415.2). NCBI lineage: Eukaryota > Metazoa > Chordata > Actinopteri > Carangiformes > Carangidae > Decapterus > Decapterus maruadsi. Next base: position 7,376,202 of record CM064891.1, on the reverse strand, counting down.
CAGACATTCCACATATACAAAGGCTTGACACAGGAGGCTTGCATCATAAAACTGAGCTAGCACTGTTTGTATGTCAGCAAACTGGCATCAAAAAATGCATCAAAACCTTGTCTGCTCCACTTAACACTTTCAACTTTTTGCCTCTGTGAATCTGAGCCCAACTGTCATTTTAGCTTGAGAAATGCAGCCAACAGTATCTTTCCGTCTTACTCTTCACAGGGATGTGAGAACAAACGGAGGGGCCTTATTATTCCTAATTGTCACCAACATTCTGTTTTGGCACAGCCAGACACAAATAGCAATGCTGATTGACTTTGACTAAATTAATTTGTTTTGGGGGTTAGTCCCACTTGCATTAGGCTCACTCAATGAACCTTCATCGCGCTGACCTGATTCAACCCCAGTGGCATTGCTCAATTTGCCTGTTTATCTAACTGTGTTTGAACATACAGAGCTGCCAGCAAAAGGCCCTCTAATTCTTTTTTTTTCATCAGGAGACCACCAACCCAAGCCTCATTAGGGAAGAAATACACAGAACCCATAAATTGTCCACTAAATTACCGCGCACACCCGCGGAGAAATAACACAAAACAGGACGAGGAGGGATGATAGAGAATCATTAGTAAACTCTATCAGTTATTGTTTCTCAGTTGTTTTCATTTAAAGGATCATCTTGGCTCTTCTTCTTCTGGTTCAGTCCCGCGTGGAGAGTTGTATGTAGATCCATTCTGAGCAATACAGATGGAACATTGCTTCATCCCTGTGGGAGCTGTCCCGGTAAGAAAGGCAGTTATTCTCTCTGTCCTCACCATGGTTCTACTTGGCACAGCCTTCACACTCTAATACTAACCTGGTGAGTCAGAGAGTGAAACAGTGGACAGCACTGTGCTCCACGAAACACTGAATCATGCATCAACTAGAATAGCAAAATGAATTTGCTCCCTGGAATGTTTTAAAGTATGTTTACAGTGAACATACAGTATATATATTACTTTCAATTATATTCAATATTCAACCATTCCACGAAGAGAGTCATCTGTTGTTATCTCAACGGGCAGGAGTTTTGTCGTATTACAAAGCAAACACTGACACAGAGGTCACACCAGGACAGGGCTTGACTCCAGTTTGCAGAACGAAACCTCTCATAATTCTGATTTGTCAAACTGAATTTTTTTTACATCAAAGAAGTGGTAAAGGTAAAGGCAGAAAATCGCAGGGAGATAGAGCAAACTCAAAGTCTTTTGAAGTGCTGTACAAAGTCACGGCTAAAGCAGGACACTACGATATCCAGGGAGCCGTGAAATGTTGGTGGAATTTATGTGCGAACTTTGGATAAAGGGGGAAAAGATCTGGAATGATACGGGTCACACTTCTAAACAACCAACAGATGTGGGTTAACAGTACAGTATATTTAAAGCCCCTCGAGTATATGAATGAAAGTCTTGTCTTTGTTGCGAATCTCCATAAAGATTAGTCACACCGCCTTCGATAAACACATGTTTAGATGGTTAGGTTGAAATTAACAGTGCATGATCTACATATATACAAATAAAGCACCAGCTAACTTTTAACAGACGTCGTAACTGGAGGCCTGTTGGTAAATCTGGCCCCAACATCAGTTTGTTCTTGACTTGACGCAGCCGTGATCAGTTATAACACAATAGGATTTCTTCTGCTCGCCAAATGCTTTCACACACACGCCTGTCAACCACAGGCATAAAGTGGAACATTAAGTCTTAATGCTTTCCCAAAAATAGTTTGTATTTGTTGTTTGTTGTTTGTTTTCAGATTTTTAATTTGCACATACCATTTAAACACAAGCGTGTCTTAAGCTAGTGTGAAGAACATGACTATGGCATTATAAAATTAAACAGATAAAACAATGTTTTGTTCATTCAAAGTGGTGATGACAAAATTATTTGTCATAAATCGCACATAACGATCTGTGTTTGATTTGGCGTCTTAAGGTCGTGTATACGATACAACACACACACAGCTGCAAAGAGCAGAATGGAGGAGGGAAGTTTGCCAAGTGACCATAAAACCTAAAGAACAATATGCACATGCTGCGTGAACAGACAGTGAGAAAATAATAGTGATTATATGGGGCAATGTAAACAGTTCAACACTGAAGCTGACAGGGGAACATAACAATCTGGAGCTCTGGGTGGTGGATACGAGCATTCCTAGTATTTCCGTTCAACAAGGTTTCTATTACTTTTAGAGTGTCATAAATAAAATATGTTTTCTTGTTTGAAAATGATAGAAAACATACTGTAACTAACTACAAGGTTTTTTTAGTTTGTTTTTTTGTCAGTTCTAGCATTTACAACAGAATACTCCTTTCTTGTGGTCAACACATGAAATGCTGTGTCAGTTTGAATTCTTTGAATATTATAATAATCGGGTCAGACAAAGCTGATAATTCCCAGTTGCTACCACTTGTCCGCACACACACCATACCAAAGGCCACTACTATGGGTGGATACAGCTCATGCTAATCTATTGCTTTTGTTTTTTGTTTTTTTTATATTGACCATCTGTTAATGATTCAAGATCTATTTCATATGCACAGTTATTTTTGTTACTTTTATGATGTTTTTTATTGAATGTTCTGCATTAGTCACAGGTCTACACTGTGTGTGTGTGTGTTTGTGTGTGTGCTGTTGTACAATCGTACATGAGCGCAGAGGGAGAGTGAGGTCATGAGGGACAGCTATGGCAAAGCTGGGTTTTTGCCAACCACACAGCCACTACTAATTGCATCAACAATTAATTGGAAATTGAAAACTGTGACGGGCCAAGCTGATCTTCTTGGATGGATCACTTTGACACAAATAATGGACACGATGTCAGTCTTTGTATGGGCTTTATAGGTCTGATCTTAGAATAAACCTTCACACTGAGCTGCATTTGTGTTAAAAAAAAAAAAGAAAAGAAAAGAAAGAGAAAGAAGAATCTGTGTGTAAGGGGTTTGTGGGGCTGTCACTAAATGTCACAGGCTTAGGTCAAGATGAAATGCTGCTAATCCGCATGGATTGACAGATAGATTTACAGAGGCTAATTGAAGGGAAGGTTATAGCTACCAAATGGTCTGTAAAATAAGATTTATGAGAGAGGGCCTATGTACAGTACAAGTACTGTATGGATCAGAATCCTGCTCGCCTTTCATCGGACATCTAAATCTGTAATACACATTTGATGGATATACTGTAAGCAGGGATATATATGAATATAAGCCATTGAAATTCCCTATTTATGTAGCTATTACAGTCAGATTACTTAGTATTAAAGTTAGTAGGTCACATTACAATGTTTTCTTATTAACAATGAGAAAATACCGAAAATTAGGTCAGTGCTTAATTCATTGGAATAAGTAGCACCAGTTTAAAGTTATAAAAGAACAGTTTACCTGGAGTGGACTATTTGTTATATAGTATCAACATAGAAAGAATCAGATCAAATTTGTTGCCACACGTAAATGTGCCAGTGATTCATTTGATGTCATACTGACTAAAAAAACACTTTCCTGTTTGTCAGCTTCCAGTAATGTGTTTATTTGGAAATGTACAGTACGTAATGTGTAGGAAATGTGCAGCATCCCCTGAAGAGTGTTGTTATATCTAATTGTCTATCTATACAGAACAGCACAGAAATCTATAAAGTAAACAAAACAAAACAAAAAAAATACAGTGTTGAATGTGCAGAAATACGCAATAAATAAACATTGCCACATGGTGCAGTTTGGGTGCAAAGGTGCAGGTATTTAGAAAAGTTAAACAGTGAGTCCTGAGAGATCTCAGTCAGATGACCTTAGAATCTCTTTTTGGCTTTCCACCTATAAATGCTGCAGGTTTTTTTTTAGAAACATATGTGCAAGACTGTGTACCCTGGCCATATTTCAGAGCACTCGTAACCAACATTGAATGCCCACTACACCTCGTGTAGAGAGAAAAATTCATGTGCAAACATCTTGGCTCAAGGTGCCTTTAAAGTTATTTTTCTAGAAATGTTAAGGTGCTAGAAGTGATTGGTTAATGTGATTGCGATTGCCGTATGAGTTAAACCGAACCACTGACTGGATCCAGGTTGTTAATCTGTGTCTCTAAGTCACAGTCCTGTGTTTTCAAAGCCCACATATGCAGCTCATGAATGCAGAAGATTCATTCATACAATAAAATGTTGCGGCTGAACATAATCTTGCCGATTATATTTGTCACCACAGTGTAACTGAACACAGAAAATGTGCTATTTATGAGGTAATTCCTTCTAGTCGGCTTCAATAAATGAATAAAGAGAACATCAGTAAACCATCTGCCTGGAACAGATTATTTTTATATTAAATGAAGAAAGTCCTGTTGTTAATTTTTGGTTGCCTTTTTTTTTTTTTTTTGCATTTCCACAGTTTTGAAGGCTCCGTTAAAAATCACACCATGTTACATGTTACTCATTTACTGCCCCCACCCACAACCCCTCCCCCTTTTTTTAGTATCTGAATTCTCAGTATAACCTAAAGTTGGATTAGAGCCTTGATACAGTCCAACAACAGTGTCCATGGCACCAACGCAATGCTTCCAGATAAAAATCCCACAATACAATGCACGTTATGATTAGAGTTACAGTACACAATGTACTGCCATTACCATTAAGGGTCTACTGGAAGTACTGGCTGATGGAGCAGCAAGGTCAGATTAACCCTTGTAGGTCAATCTGACCTGATCACTGGGCCCCAGTAACACCTCTTCCTCCTGACTTCTGTGAAACTTAAAACATGATCTTTCTGTCAGTACACACAATTCTTTAAAGGCCAGTTGCAGTAGAAACGCACACTTCAGTGAACCAGATTAAGCTCAGCATCGACACACTCTTCATAAATTCCCACAACAGCTCACAGACCCATTCCTCCTCCTTCGATCTCAGGATCCAAAACAGATATGAAATCTTCCAAACAGTGTTGGCTAAAGATTCAAAGCACAACTAAGTCCTGAAGTCTGACTAACAAACATACCATACTACACTTTTAAATATATCGTTCCAGTCCATAACGTGACAGTGACGTAGTTTTGTCGAGGCTCCAAAACGTTGTTACGTCAGGGGCCCGAGTGTTTTCCCATTGCACTTGTTTATGTACTTTTAAGGGTCAGTTCAGGTGAATCGATTGCCCGCTGCGGTGACACTGCTTGAAAACTACATCAATAGAGGACATCACCAACAACAAAGATATTAACACTGGGGTCATGTCCCCAGTGTTGGCTCAGAGACTCCCTTCTAGGTCCAGAAACCCCTGCCTGCGAGTGAGATCCAGGAGAGTGGGGAAAGACCAACAGAGAGGGCACATGGGATACCAGTACAAGAACTAACATGTTCTTGAGTTATGTCCTCATTTCATCCATAGCAGACCATCACATATCGTAATGACTGTGATGTTAATATGGGGGTTGTTCTGGCAGAAGCATTTGCAGTTGAATGTACATCCAAGAAAATGCTTCCATATAAAGTTTTATTGCTGCTGTAGAACTATCACACATAATATGGTATGGCAATAAAAGTTTATATGCAATCCATTGTTTATTATCCAAATTTTATGTCTTTTTACATAAAGGATTCCCCCATGAAGCAGGAGCAAGTGGTTTAACCATCTGTGGAGCTGAAGCCAAGAGGCAGGAGAGAAGATGAGTCCAGGACAGGATAAGAAACGAAAGGGTAAAAGAGGACAGGACAGAAAAAGAAAGTAAGAGAGGATGTGACTGGACATAAATGAAAGCAGGAGGAGAGGAGAGGTGAGAAGAGGACAAAAGACAGGTGAGGTGAGGACAGAGGAGAGCTCTCTGCCTTCCAGGGGACCGATTGCGTAATATGAGAGAATGACACGAGCACCTAAATTGTGCTGTTATGATTTGAGATATCAGATCACCGCGGTCGACCTCAATAGCAGCAATATTTTGTATTTTATTTTATTTTCCGCTTTGAGCCTGAAACCACACAAACCTTTGGATTCGGTCGCATTCCAGCAGTATACAGAGATTTATTGCACAGTGGGTGTTCGCAGTTGTAGCTGGGTGGAGGAGGATGGGTTATTCAGCGTGTGGGCCCAAGCTCAGGGGATCCATAAAGTTCAAACAAGGTGACAGATTTACTCTCAGCAGATGGAGTGATCTGAGGTCAAGTGGTGATACTGAATAAGCACACCTCTCACGTCCTGAAAACCAGAACAGTCTGCTCTCATAAACATCACAACAAAACGGGGGCAGAGGGTGTTGTAATGTGTGTCTGATGCATGCATGACTCATCTGCAGCCTTATTTTCAAAACACCTTTTTCCTTTTTTGCGCTCTGCTGGAAAAGTTTGATATTTCGATGTTTTGCAGTCGCAAAGAAGTCACACTTGCAGAGTTTTCGTTTTAATTTAAAGGGCTATTGCGTAGCATGCAGTTCAGTGAGCACGTAAGATCATTTTCTGGAGCGTGAATTCATCCTGGCACCAGTCCAACAAAGAACAAAATTGTGACAGGCTAGAATTTAACTTCACTGACAGTTCATAATCCTGACAACCGATAATCATATCCATAAGTATAGCACCCTGCTGATAATACAGCTTATATTGTCTTCTATAAATACGCTGTAATATTCACTGTATGTGTGAAGTAGCACTTTCTGTAGAGTGTAGAAGTCTGGTCATTCTCTTTATACCTCTTTCATCATCAAGGCCGGCTACTGAGAGGAAATTTATTTGATGCATTATTCTGGGTCAGATGCAGAGGTACATAAAAAATCAGGAGACCTGCTGTTGCCGAGGTTACAGCCAGAGACCATACAGTGTTCAGCAGAGATTGATGCCTGGGTCATTCAGTATCAACATTAAATGGGACACACAGTTGTCAAAATATCATATTACCCTATAGCCAAGTATAACTAAAGCTCACAGCGAGATGCTCTAGAAAAAAAAAAACATATGTCAATCATCTCTTCACACATGGAGACTTAAATCAGCATGACTCATTCTTAGAGATCTTTACTGTTTATTTGTTTTTTTTCTAAATGTGCTTATTTACTTTGTTAGGAGTGAGATGAAACTACTCTGATGTCTATCCATAAATTATTCACTCCTTCATACTTTAAATTTAATTCTCTTATAGGCTGCAAGACAAGCCTTATGCAAGGTGGTTACACCTGACTGCACAGCCAGGTACCGCGGCGTCTAGCAGCTCCACTAGAGAGTAGACGGATCAACATCAATGCTCCGTCTTGTCCATCATTCCGTCCGGCTTCAAATGGCGAGACCGGGCAGCTGGGAGCAGCATGAGACTGGAAGCTTTTGGCATAAGTGGATTGGAAACTCTGCTGAGATCTCCATGACAAACCTCAGAGTGAGACCTTAGTTCTTTGGTCCTCCTCACTTTATTGTCTACTACACCACGGAGCTTACAGGTTTGAGGCCTATACGCACAAGCCTCAACTAATGCTGAACAACATGGGTGAAGAGGCTTTATGGGCAAGTAAATTACCAGGATATTGAATCTCACCACCTGCACCCACTCCAACAAAATCTCCGCCTGACCCCTCCTGACCCCTCCTGACCCTAATTTATAAATATAACTACTGTATCTTGTAATGCTGGGTGGAATCACTGAAAAATGACATGTCTGTAACAACATGGACAAACAGGCAACCGCTTCCCACCTGAGGGTAAAATGTGATGAGACTGTGCCTGGACCTGAATGTTAATATGTCTCTGTGGTTTACTACTAACTTTTTTTTGCCTGGCAACCACAAGTATCATAGTAGTTCTTCTCAAAGACAAAACACATAAGGACAAGATTCACATTATAGGACATTAGGACATTATAGGACATTATCCTCCTACATCCATCCACCCACACATACACACAGGTACACATACACATACGCATACACACACACACATACAAACTTCATTAGCCTCTCTGACTGGACACATGTGAGTTGTTAGTATCAGTCCTCTCATCCAACTTCCAGCAAGACAGCGAATGGGTGATCTCTGAAACTGTCAAACTGTTATTGAATTACCTGTAATGAACTACATTAAAGCCCTTCAAAGCAGATGGGAGCCCATCCCTACGTTTGACCTGAAAATGTGGGTCAAAAAAGGCCGGAATTTCTCCACTGAACACGTGATGACATCAAGCAGGACTGCTGATGTGGCGGAGTTTATTGGGGATATGTTTGTTTCGTTATGCACAGGAAAAAGGCCTTGCTCAATCGACGATATGGATGAGGGCGTGTCACACGTTACAACTTGATGGGTCCAATCCATTCACCTCATGTGTCACACCATCTCTTTTCATCTTTACTTTTGCCTTCATACGTCTGACTGTACGAGTGCACCCTTGTTACATTTTTTCTGTCTTTATGGTTTGACACCTGTCATAATCTTGATATGCACTTTGCCTGCTCTGCATGTTAAGACTCTATGGCTGTATGTGCTGCACACTGATAAGATGTATTATTACCCAGAGGCATGACTGAGAGAAGTGTAAATGAGATGAGGCGGAGATAGGCCCAGGTTATGAGGAATGAGAAAGATTGAGCTTAGTACATGGTCTGTGTGTGCTTATGCTATTAGCCAGATAAATCTTTGTTACTATTTTGTGATGTAATGTGAATTTTCAACATGCCTTCTTTTCATCAAATGATGGAATAAGTCACTGAAGTCACTGTTACTAAGGCAAGGCAAGGCAATTTTATTTGTGTAGACAGTTTGTCTCAAAGGGCTTCACATGGCATCATAACAAGATCCTCTGCCCTTAGACCCTCACATCCACTGAGGAAAAATTCCAGGAAACCCTTTCAACAGGGAAAAAATGGAGAAACCTCAGGGTAAGCAACAGAGGAAGGATCCCTCACAGATGTGCAAAAGACAGGAATGAAAATAAACCTCTATGCAACACACCCACAGTGGAAACAATGTGCTTATATGAAACTTCGAATTACTACTAAAGAATGAGAGACATCACTCATTTTCAATTTATAAAATCAGAGAACAATATATAACTGCTTTTTAAAATATATAGTTTACATTAAATATATAATCTCACACTTGTTCTACAATACGCACTGAGTAAGTAATTAATGAGTAATGTTTACATGCGTATTAACAATAGTGAGTTAAAAGGGTGTGGGGTAACCATGCAGGATCACGTGTGCTATTTGAGGACAGGTAGGAATTTGAAATCCTTTGCACATGGAAGCCTGAAAAAAAGGAGAATGAAAAACATATCTGGCAAGGAGCCAGCATGTTTCATCCTGAGACATTTCAGATGCCTTGATTTTTTTTTCTCTGTTCCTGTACGTTACGCTCATGACTCATGCTGGATGAGGAACTTGACAGAAGTTTTTTCATGTAATTTCAGACGGCATTTCCCGGCAAGCTTAGGGACAATGAGTTTCGAGATGGCAGGCGTGTTGTGCAGATTGTGTGTGTGTGTGTGTGTTTGGGGGGGGGTCACTTCAGATGACTTTGAATTACTGGCTGATAAAGGTTGCGCAACGCACATCAACAAACACAAAATGTACTCACTGAGGTTGTTGAAACACGGAGGGAAGTTCAGAAATGGACAAACACGGCACAGGCACAAACACACACACACACACTGACACACAAAGATTGATCTCGAAAGTGAAATAATGAGGGAAATCATATGACTGCTCACACAAAGGGATGAATCTAAACAGTTGCAACAGCGACTGGTGTGCACACAGACGCACCACTGGTTGTACGTATATAACAGTGCGCGGCATATCATGACACACTTTAAGGTCTGACAGGTTGGCAGCATTTCAAAAGGAAATCCAGGTTATGGCAGGACACGCAGCTTTTATCATGCCCTTCATACAAAGACTCACCTCAGATGAACCAGGCATTACATCATTTGCTAAACTGTATTCACCTACTTTCACAGTGCATTTATGTCGCTCACTGTCTGATACATTAATACACTGAAATATTAATATAAATAATTGATTAATTACTTTGGCATTAAAACTATATAGTAGCTTGTGTATGCAGTGTGCCAACTGCCACCACTGGCTTTCCCAGCTCTGGAAGCTTCTGGTTGTTTCCAAAAGGATCCAGAGAAAAAAACTGCAATTGCAATCCTTCTCACGGCGGTCATAGATGTCTTCAACAGCTTTGAGCTACACACTGCCACCATAAAGATATTGGCTTAACAATAAATTTGCTCATGAACTTAAAAAAAAAAAGAAAGGGGTGGGGGTAGTAACTGCTGTCACACATGAGATGTGACATATTTCAGAATAGTCAACAGGTCATAGTACATGAGAGCAGAGCGGGAGGCTGGCAGTTACCAAGCTAATGAAGCTTAACGTGTCAAAAACCAAGTCTATATCTCTGTCTATACATCTCTGCAACAACCGGTGTAATAGTAAAGGGGAAAAAGTTGGAAATTGGTGAGATGTGTAAATTTCAATATATGTGTTACTGGTGAAGAGTCCTTCAAGTGATTAGATAAAGCTCAAACCCTCTGGAAAAAAAGAAACATCATATTGTCCTTCAGAGTGATTATGATAAAGCTCAAACCCTCTGGAATGATTATATCTCTGCAGTGGTTGATTCTGATAAAGTGAAGCAGTACAAAATTATTTTTACAAAATTATTTTTCTACAAAATATTCAGGCGAGCTTTCCAAAGTGTCAATTTGTGGCACAGCTTGGAACCAACTCCCACTATAAACCACTGTTTAATCTTTCTTTCCACACAATTTGCATAAACTAACTGAAAAAGAATCAACCAGGACTAAATAACAGCTACTTTCTCGGCCCTCTGTGTCCCTCTGCATAAAAGCTGCACTGACCTGCTTATTTGGGTGCAGTTACACCTGGCTCTATCTCTGCAGCGGATTGGTTGATTTGATTGATAGTACAGGCAGCCAATCAAAATCAGCCAAATCCTGAAATGTGTGACACACAGGCTGTTGTGCGCAGCGCTCACAAAGGCTCCTCTGCTCCCAAAGCCCATCCGAACCTGTTTAGACGTAACACCGGTCAAAGTTCAAACTGGAAATATTGTGGATTTATCCATAAAACAAACTTTTCACGGCAACACAGCAAAGGTAAGAGGAAATGTACAACCATGTTTTGGCCAAGTAGTGTCTGTGTTTGCTCGGCCCGTTTTTGACTTCTCTACCTGCCGTGCTTCTGTGTAGCCGCGGGTGCTATGTGTCGTTCCAATCTTTGTAGCTGGCGCGTTCAGATGAGCGGTAGCTGATGTGTTTTTCATAATGTACAGTAGTATACGAGCCAGAAATATGGCAACTGGGTCCACACAGAGGTGCTTCATGAAGTTTGATGTTTAGTTTATTTGAGTAGTGTTTGGGCTGTGTTTGGGTCATATACATGGTTTTTACACGTTGTGGGCCAGCTTCTGCTGTTTAATTTGACATGATTATTTTCTTTCATAATTAGTGCAGTGGTGGCTCTGTGATTGTTCTGCATGTCTTCAAGTACACCAAATGGGGCACTTTTTAATGTTCAGTGCAGTACTGTTTTGTCTACAGGAAATAACACAATTTGTTTTGCAGAGACACAGTTTTCTCAAAACAACTTGTCATTTGATGAATTACAATACAATCTGGGACAGATACTCTGTCCCAACATTTGTAATGTATTAATCTTTCAACTCAATCTCCTGTCTTCATTCCTGTTATTTTCCATCAGAATGATTTATCACTAGTAGTTTGTGTTCATTTGCAAATGTTAGCATGGTAGCCTAGAAAAAAAGATGATGAACCGGCTCAACGTAAGCATGGTTAGTCTTGGCATGTTCAAGCTTGCATTTATATCTATGTAGCCTATCTGTGCTCAAACCTTTGTTTTTTTAACTTTACCAACTCAGTTACAATTGACTGAGGTTTTTTTTCTGACACCTTTCCTAATAAATAATTTAATTCCATTCAATCCATCTGAAAACCCAGCTGTTTTTGTATTTCATGCCGGGGCACCATTTCACATGCCAGAAGCTTCTCTTCTTCAAGGCCACCAACCGATCTGTGCCATCTACATGGTGACCAGTGAGGATAAGAAGGACAAGTGCTTTCAACACCTCGGCCTCTGTTCAGAGATCTATGTTTCAGAAGCGAGCTTTTGATCTGTTTCCTTACACGAAAGGTGGCCAACCTCTAATCCTAGCAGCATTAGGTATTTATAGGAGGAGCAAACAGGGTGGCAGGATTGTCTGGGCTATTTCTGCTGCCTTGATCAGGCTTATACAAGTCGCTGGCTGTTTAGTATTAAACTTAGCAGGGGAAGGATTTAATACAACAAGAAATCAGTTTAATGATCTTGATGAGCAGCTGGATCAGATTTTCCCACAGTGTCATATAAATTCACTTTACTTCAATGACCAGTTTGCATCAAGCTCGGAGACTTAAAATCAGTGACAACGCACTCCCAATATCTATTTATATTGCCCTAGTTTCAAATTGTACGGTATGCATATTACACATGAGCATCAAGCAGCAAAACCACTATGTGTATTAATTTCTGTTTTTTCTTTCGTTACTTCAAAACCTTTTTTGTTTTCCTGTATAGACAGTCCACTGGTGGCCTGGTTGTGTGGTCTTTTCTAGGTTACAGTTACATATTAACAGTTCAACAGTGTGACTATTCATACAGGAGGTAAAGGGCCTGTTGTTTCTTTTGTGTTCACAAACCATATTCATGCTCTGCAAAGATTACACTGAAAGATTTACAAAGTTCAGGGAAATTAATGATCTGGCCTGAGGTGCTTCTCTTAATATTTCATATTCACTTAAAAATAAATGATGTGTTTTTAATTTCATTCATTCAAGAAAGACAAAAATCACTCAAATAAAGTAACACTTGCCCAAGTAGTATTATAGTAGTGTAAGTAGGATGGTGTGCTGCCACTACCAAGTCCCCTTAAAGCAGAAGTAAGTGATATATTTGTGTTAATATAAGTCTTAAATAGTTATATCTTCCGACAGCAATCACTTACATAGAGTGTTTGGACCAAAACACGGGTCTGTCAGTCACTCTGCTCTGCTCTGAGCCGAGGAGAAAACATTTATCGTATCCTACAGTTTTTATCCAATGAGGAGAGAGACCGGCATGCAGGGCTGTGTGTGCAGCCAAGGAACGCCGTGAATGTGGCGACGTAGGGACGAGGACTGTTATGGTGCGTTCAAGCTGACCGTGAAGTGGTACCAGTTCGATCTGGTAAGTTCACCGGTCGGAAGTTACTGGCTGTTATAGTGACTTTCAAAAACAGGTCGGAAAAACACGAGTGGGTTACAGTCATTGTGACTTGAAAAGTTTCAAAAGCCTTTAGCGAAAACGACCGGACCACTTACTTCTTCTTTAAGCTAAGAAACCAGTCATAAAAAGTATTTAAGAGGTTTAACACTGAAAACCCAGAAAAATAGATCATAAAACCTTGGAGTTGTTTTTGACCCACTTTTCTTGAGATATCACAAAGATTTTATAGTTCACTAAAGTATGTAACCAGAGTGCACATTACAATCTTATAATAAAAGAACAGCCCTTCCCTCCAACCATACAGTAAACAAACCTTGTCAGATAAAGCTTTGGTCATAGCAGCATATCTCTCCTTCTCTGACGCTGTGTCTTTATTAATCTCCCTGTATTTACCAGCACAGATCTGGTGTTGTTGTTAACAGTGCCCAGCTCAAGGACTGCTCTGCACATGTGCTCAATTTATTTCCATCTCTTTCATCTTCCTCACATAAAGCTAACGGTAACACACAAGTGTTATGTAATGCAATGCAATTGGCCAAACCAATTCATCTGTGCCCTGAGAAATGTCTTGTGAATGTAGTTTTATCATAAATAACCACAAATAGTCAAGCACACGCGCATGTGTGTGTGTGTGTGTGTGTGTGTGTGTGTGTGTGTGTGTGTGTGTGTGTGTGTGTGTGTGTGTGTGTGTGTGTGTGTGTGTGTGTGTGTGTGTGTGTGTGTGTGTGTGTGTGTGTGTGTGTGTGTGTGCAGTCGTCACACTCTACTGAGCTCAACACCCTCTACAGGCATATGAAATACGTCACAGTAGCTGGCAACATGGTCAGAACTTTCCTCCTGATAAGATGTTGGGGTTCAAAGTCATAAGTCTTCTTCTTTCTGCCCCACGGTGGGCTAATAACCTATTCTCTGACTCATGTTGTCTCGCCTCTGCCCCTGCTTTAACCTCATTCTACTCTCATCTTCACCACTTTCTTTTCCATGTCACCCCGTGAGCGGGGCCTTGTGCCCAGCCCTTGTTCCTTGGAGACACTCTGCCCTCATGTGACCCTGGTTCCTCTGCAGTCTCTGCCTTCATGCCTTTCCCCTCCTGCTGTTTTTCCTGAGTAAAAGAGCTACTGCCTGCTGTTTGATAAAAAAAAGGCCTCCTCTGTTTAACACATTTCCCACTGCTGTGAAGTAAGGCTTAAACCCAGAATTATAGTGTACAGAAAGAGAATAAAGAAGTTGGATTTGTTTTCCTCATTTCATCTCCCCTCTAGTTGTTCTTGCTCCTGAAACAAACATAAATCCATCAATTATTCTTCAAAGCACAGATGAATAATCGTTTAACTCTTCTGCTTGTCGAACAGCTGCTTCTAAAAACCACTGAGAACCAACACAGCCCACAGGCTTTTGAGGGTTTTGAGGGGTAAAAGGACACCTTACTGTGTGTTACATTTATGTGAAAAAAACATTGTCGTCAGGCAGATGCAATGAAATGGCATGAGATTGTCTACATGGCTTTACATGTCCACCCATGTTGTTATCCATAGCTTCAATTTGTGCTTTGAAAAAACTTGAAATGCTGAAAATGAAAGGGAGAAAAAAAATTGTAATATCGCAAAACATGTCTTCGTTGAGATGGAATATTTGTTTTTTCAATAAAAACAGTATGTGACAAAATGCAACAGAAGAAGAAGAAGAAGAAGAAGAAGAAGAAGAAGAAGAACTGAACTGAACTGGACAGAAAAACACGTCTAACAAAGAGCAGGCAGGAAGGGCCAAGGAAATGATCATCAATGTTATCAACACTGTATGAATTGCTGCAACACTTGACCCAAGGGACAAAGACAAAGGGAGGTTATTGGAGAACAAAGACTAAAGGGTGGAGTGGGGGGACTGAAATGATACGTAGTGGTGGCGCCTGACATCCCAGGCTGATATGGAGAGTGACAATGAAAATCCCTAATCAGATCCAAGTCCAAGAACCCACAGCCCTTTGACGAACCATATACTGGTTCTCCCAACACTGGCGCTCTGTCTGTAATTCACCACTGAAGATATAGAGACCATGCTGGGTAGTTGGATTGGAGATTCACAGACAATCAGCCCTCCTATTAAACAGGAATGTGCAGTGATGGATTCTGTTGTCAGTGTGCGAGAACATTGGAAGTGTCCCATTGCCAACACCTGAGGCTGAGATGTAGATCTAAGCAAGAAAATGCTAGGTTAGTTGGGAAACAGATTGAGTGTAATTGTGATGGTTAAATAAATGACTTGTAACTTGTTCCAGGGAGAATGGAGGCTCACTGCCTTCCACCTTGCGTATCTCGGCTGAAGACCAACCTTGCAAGATCAGCTTACCCTATTAAAATACTCCCCTCCTGGTCGTGTGCATTTGTTTTCAATGAAGCCTTTCATAATCAATCAGTGGATCGATGGAGTACCTGGGATGAGAATCAGCACCTCCAAAGCCATGGTTCTCAACCTCCAGGTCGGGGGAGAGGTTCTGCCTCAAGTGGAGGACTTTAACGCCTTGTCCCACTTTACCCACTTCCACTTGATTTTGACCCACGCACTCAGTTTTGCACATTCTCGTGTAGGGATAGTGTGTCCTAATTCTTTCAAGAGCGAGGGGAAGTGCTCCTACATTGTCATTACGTGTCACATAGGTGACCGCGTCGGATATGTTATGTGGTGTCCCATTGTGAAGGGTACAATCTTTACTTCTAACACTTCTCTCTTCATCGTCAAGGGTATCTCCCTTTGGAGGCCACTCAGAACCAAGTGCTAGTGTTAAAGGAAGAGAAATGGGATTGGGCTCCCATTTGGAGGCCACTCAGAACCAAGTGCTATTGGTCTGTTTTGGTAAAGAAGGTTTTGATTTACCGGTCCATCGA
This sequence comes from Decapterus maruadsi, assembly GCA_030347415.2. Lineage (NCBI taxonomy): Eukaryota > Metazoa > Chordata > Actinopteri > Carangiformes > Carangidae > Decapterus > Decapterus maruadsi. The sequence goes on along the minus strand of CM064891.1, from coordinate 7,360,049 downwards.
CGTTCCTACCCTCACCCATGGTCATGAACTTTGGGCCATGATCAAAAGAACAAGATCCCAGATACAAGTGGCCGAAATGAGTTTCCTCGGCACATTGGCAGGGTGCTCCCTTACAGAGGGTGAGGAGCTCTGTCACCCAGGAGGAGCTCGGAGTAGAGCCGCTGCTCCTCCACATCGAGAGGAACCAGCTGAGGTGGCTGGGGCATCTGTATCGGATGCCCCCTGGACGCCTCCCGAAAGAGGTGTTATGGCCATGCCCCTCCCAGAAGGAGACCCTGAGGAAGACCCAGGACACACTGTAGTGACTATGTCCCTCTCCCCAGTAGGATCAGGGGAGAGGGAACTCTGGGCCATCGAATTTCAAGTCGAAAAAATGTCATTTGTATGTCAACAGTCATCCACTGTCAAGGCCTTTTTCATCTGTAAAAAATTGATACGGACAAATAATCCCATCAACTGAAAATTTCAGAATGTACTTTTCCATTAGGAATTATGGAAACCACAAGAACAAGTCATTTTTAGGCCCTAAACATCTTTGTGGAAAAGATAAACCACACAGGAGTTCATTTAACTGAGGGTAATTTCAGTTTTGAGTTTGTACTATGGAATGTTAGGGCCCAGTTCGACCAATCAACTGGTCAGGTCTGGTGTGCTGCTGCTTGGTTGGAACAAAAACTTCAATGGGGCCACACCAGCCCATTGTGGAATGAGTTGCCCATGCCTGATCTAGTAGTATACGTGAGCACACTCAACAACTCCCCGCATCCTGACTCGCAGCAATGCGAAGAGTCCGCCGGTTCGGGCACGTCACCCTCCTCCCCCCGAAACGTGTCATCCTGGAGTTTGACCCCCACCAGGCTGGCTGGAGGCTGTACAGTACGATTTCACCTTCAATGGTGTAGTTGGAGACCTGACGCAAAGTCTCTGGCTGCGTCTGCCCAGGAGTTGGCGTGGTCAAAAATTTTGTGAGCCATGTTGGTGAATGTATCTCCTGTTTAGCCCACAGAAGAATTTCTATCCCACAAAACATAATGATGTGAAACACCATGACTCTCTCTGTAGGAAGTGCAGATCACCAATGCAGATCATACACTGAACCAGGATCAGCAGCTGTTGGTTTTCCCAGAAAACCATTCAGTTCTGCAGCTGGTTAGTCAGTAGGATCACTTGCATGTCTATGCATGGCTGGGAGCTTTCTTTGTAATCATTCAGTTCTCTCACAATGAAGTAAGTTGCTCCTCATGGTGTTTATCCATCTGCCTGGAGGCCATAGGTTGCACAGATTCAGAGTAATTTTGGGCCCAAATACAGACAAAATAAAGTGGGAAACAAAACACAGATGATCCAAACTGAAGAATCAAGCTGGAAAATTCCCAGGAAAATGAACAAAAGAGAATCCAAATGGACGGTACGTTGGGAGACATGAGAGAAAAAAACAGCTATTACTACTAACAAAAGGTAAAAATACAAAGACAGGAACACAGAGACTTAGAGGAAATTAATAAAAGCTCATACAGGCCTCTCAATGCAAATCATGAGCCAGCTGAACCTACAGTCAGCCAGTTCAACAGGTTGTAGTTACAGCTGAACATTAGGCTACAGGAGAATTCAAACACATAACTTAGACACAGCCACTGGGTTCAAAATCAGTCTACAAGCGTTCAGAGGAACAGGCAAACAAATTCGACAAGGAGAAGGCAGAGGCAAGGTCAGAGTAAACAACCATAAATCAAAACAAGGAACAGCAGACACTGAGAGAATTTCTGGAATGCTTGACACTTGGGATAAATACTACAAATTTACACAGTACAGAGATGAAATACACTTGAGGGGGAAGAAGAGACACAGGTGATATTAATTTAGATGGGCCAAACAATCGGTCAGAGCAATTGTAAATGTTCAGCATCTAGGTACGAGCTGTTGAGAGTGAGAGTTGTATGGTTGATGGTGTCACTAGTAGCTGGCCAACCAGCTACCAGGACAAGATGGATTTTCCAGTAAGGCTGGTAGTGGCGTGTTGTTGTAGACAGGGCCAACAGGAAAAAACTTAAGCACCTTTTTAAAAGTAACCACCAAAAATATGGTAAAATCTATGTACACTAAATTCAGACAATTTTAACAACTTAATCGTCTTGTCTGACAACAATTAACTGCTGAATTCAACATGGCCAATAGTTGGAAAGCAAAGTGCTGTTCTGATGACAAGATAAAGTATTGAAAATATTGCCCCCAAAAATCAAGTGTTGTCTACATTTCAATATTGTATTGTTTGGGTGGGCAAGCATTAGTGTATGCGGGTTTAAAGGGATACTGTAGTTCACCCAAAATTGTCGACTAAGAGCTGTGAGAATTTCCAGAGTCCTTCGTGTCTTCTCTGAGTTAAGGGGGGGTCAGCGCAGCAGTATTTGTTCATATAATGGTTGTCAATGGACACCAACTTTCTTTGTGCAAAAAGACACACCAAAGAAATTGTTCTGCTGGTCAGTGCAAATCACGAGAGATTTGCACTGACACAGGGAGAGCAGTGAACTGAGACACTGGGAGCTTCCGCTACAAACAAGCTTAAAATATCAACTTATTTCATTTTTTCAGAACAATTTCTCATGTCAGGGCTTCAATACAAGAGGGACATTACAGACGAGCAGTATGGAGGTATTTGGATGTTTTTTGGTGTGTCTTTTTGGACGAAGAAAGTTGGCGTCCATTGACAACCATTATATGGACAAATACTGCTGTGCAGACCCCCCGTAACTCAGAGAAGGAACAGAGGACTCTGAAAATTCTCACAGCTTTTAGTTGACATGAGGGTAAGTAGAAAATGAGTGAAATTTGAGTGAACTATCCCTTTAATAACTATGGCAATGACTCTCTCCCATTAGCATTGTTAGCATAGCTGGGTATCTGGGACTCTTACACCAAGAGCTAATTCATTTTCTGGCTAATTAGTTAATTAACAGGCTAACAGATATGAAGGTTGCCAACTCTCATGCTTCAGGCTTGTGACACACACTTCCAGGTTCTTTCTCACGCCACTCATATCAATCCTCACGGCAAAAGCAAATGTTTTTGGCGCTCGTCGTGTAGACTCATAAATCACTCTCACCGGTGTGCGATGCTTATCCCCATGTTGATTGGATGGCTGCTCAAGCACACAGCACCAAAGCCTGTGAGTAGCTACTAGCCAATCACAGCCCAGTAGGGCGGAGAGTTGACGTCCAGCAACCCCACAACAGGGGCACTGCACGTTTGTCAACGCAGCATCAACATGCACCTCTAAGGTCCAGCTCTTGGTACGTCTGCGCTAGAGTTCTTAAAATTAAAATTTGACCGACAGGTGTTACAGCCTGGACCCGATGTGGCTCGACTCATGTGGCAGAGTCATCCAGTGAACATTTACTGGCATAGGCTCAGGGGTCCATGTCTTCTTGTGAGCTTAAATGAACAGCCAGGTAGCCACTCCTTGAGAGCAGAAGAGAAGACAGGAAAAACAGACAGACAGGAAAGAGACAGCACAGCAACAGGCACGCACATGTGTGCATGAGAGAGAGAGAGAGAACCTACAATAAACAGTATTATTACCATTATAAAAAGCAAGGACAGCTCATTGTCATATTGAGAACTGTATTTATTTTTTTATTTGAATGGCCACTTGAGGCAAAGCAATTCAACCCCTCATGTGTTACAGCAGACTAATTTGTCCCTTCATGGCACATGAGGTGAATTTTTATATAACTCACTTGTTTATATTTTATTAAGACTTAAAGTTCTACATAATTTAGGCTGTAGGCTACCACTTTGTGGGACACCCCCTTCCTCCGCCCTTTTTCCAATTCTACTATCAGGCAAGAGTTTGGCAGAGTCATGTAGTGTTTACATAGTGACGGAGAACAGCCACTCACACTCACATCACTCACTCGGTACGGTGAACACATGGTGATTAATGCCAACACATAAATGAAATAACACTGAAATTTCATTCACCTCATGAAACAGGAACAAAGACTTCCTCAGCCAGTTAACTATAATTATTTGTCTGACATTTGCATTAAAAATCCTCTCAAAGACAGCCAACCACTAACGTGGGTGAGAGGACACGTAGCTGCAGGCAGGAATGAATCTTACATGAATCTTTGAAATGTCAATGACCAGTGAAAAGTATTCATTCATAAGTTCTGGTTAATGAAAGTCAACCAACAGATGTGAATATACAGTGATAATGAACTAGAAAGAAGGTTAGCAGCAACAGCTGAAACACTCTCTCAATCTGTCTCTGAATTTGTCTCTCTCCGAGGGTTTGATGCTCACTACTCTTTCATCCTAAGAAAGATGAATTTTAAAACTTTATTACATAACAGAGAGTGGAGTGCATATCACCATAGTAACAGCAGTATAAACACCCTTTGGCTTGGTGTTGTGCTAACCAAAGCTGTTCAGTATTCAGCATTCTCCTCCTCTCCTCTCATTTCATAAAGGCGCCGACCATCTAAAGATGCAGCAGTCTGTCAGAGATGCCCCATGAGGGTCACAAACACTAGATGATCACAACAAGTGTAGGTGAAAGTTAAGTCCAAAAGATTCTGAAGCATCCAGTAAGGTATACAGTATATGTATTGAAGCACAATTTAACAAGCTGTTGAAAAAGTGAAGCAGGAATAATGAGGAGAAATAAAAAATATATATATATTGAGCTACATGAATCAATTCCTTCTTAAAAATGAAAAGAAACCTCAGGAACTGCACAAAACATGTCCTTAAAAACCGAGAGGAAAAAAGTGCTGAAATCCAATTTCTTGCTGACCAGAAAATGAACCCAACAGAAGGTGAAAGGACTGAATAATGGAGAAGAAAAGTCACACCATAATGGATTATTAGATAAATCATACGCCTCTAATATGATGCACAGATACATTTTATAAATAGATAATATATTGTTCAGTGTTTGTGAGTTCATGTGGAGGCAGGTTCTCGGTTGGTAAATCCAACATGCACGTTGCATCCGTGATGTCACCCATTGGTTTTGGGGAGTTGTTTTTATGATTCAAATATGGCGGCCTGAACAACGCCATGTTGGATTTACCAACCGAGAACCTGCCCACTGGCCTCGAAGCAGCAGTCTCCGGACCGGACTAATAAAAAAAAAATTTCAGTTGAGGCTAAAAAACGTGATGACACCAGGCTTTGATCACGTTTACTGAGGATGTAAAATCAGCGATTTTAACATGGAGGTCTATGGAGAATGCTGCCTTCACACATCTGCCCCCAATGGCAGCCGAGATGATTGCAGTTTTTTGACCATGGAAGTGAGCTTCACTTCTCAGACCGACAACTCCCCCATTGGAAGCAGCTGAATGAACATGTTGTCTTTAATTGCTGTCTGCATCATAATCATCACGCCATTATGACATGCTGAACCAGCACTACCATTACCATAATTTCAGTTTTCATCTTTAAACCATTGACGATCATTGTCATCTTTCATATACAATATATGTATATTAAGAGGCTCTCATATTAATTGATCTGATGTAATGCCTGAACCATTTGTGCTTTTAGGTTAATTATCAGCAGGGAAAGCAACAACTTCCAGTTTTATTTCTAATTAAAAGCTGTGTGAGTGTTGCTGCTGAGAGAACTGCTGACCTAGAAGATATGAAACTGCCTGAGAACTGTTTGTGACTGTCATGATGAATAGTTGTCAGATACAGACTATGCTAGCTCTGACAATGTTACTTCATTAGCAGTAATTGATACCCAGGGCTGTGACAGTGACGATGTGTCTGTCTAGTTAGCAGGTACCTTGACAACCTCTCAGAGTCCATTACTGATTATCCTCAGCAAGCAACTCTTTCCTGAACTCATCACTCAAGAACCTTTTTCACATTGTTAATAGACAGTTGTTGTTACCTTTTTTCTAAATCCACTCTTAAGTGTTGTTTCTTCTTAAATTACAATATATCAAGTCAAAACACAACCTCCACATACACAATATTATTTAAAATCAGAATCTAAAAAAAACTTACAGATAACAGATAATAACATTTAACCGACATGGCTGCCTGTGTCTAGTCTATTTAAATCAGGGGGATGTAGATTCACAGTATGGACATTCAGAATAATGAAGGATGTGATGTGGGTAGACAATTAGCAACTTTCAGAATAAACTGTCTGTAAATCTGATGGGTGTATAGCCTTCATCACATAAACCATAGTTTTTCTGAAGCGTGGCTTATCGGTAACAGTGTATAAAGATATAAGACCCGAGCCACATGACCTCCTCTCCACCACGAAGACGTGGAAAGAAGACCAAACAGACTACACAAACAAACCATAGGTAAAACCCAAGTAAATTATTCACATGCCCAAAAGAAACACAGAGGGTGAGAGAAATAAGGGTCAATCATCTGGAATGAGGCTGGATCTGGAAAGAGAGGAAGGAGAAAACAGCCACATAGCCACTACGCTCATGTGTTCAAGGCAATACACACAAACATGAAGCGGCAGTTATCACAACATTTTCAGTAATCTTGTTGGTTGAACAACATGAACCATACTTTGTGTGCTAGGTTCAAGGGATTAACTCAGATCGAGACTAAACTGCTGGTGGGAAAATGGAACCTGGTACGAGGCCTGACGTAAGAAAAGCGTAAGCCACTAAAAATGAAGGTTGGGAGTGTGAGGAGGTCAGACAGGTCGGGGTTGGGGTTAGAGGGGCTGTTCTTCTATGATTTTGTTTGTCCTTAGAAGCAGATTAGAAGCTGATATTACATGGACTGAGAGCCAATGATGGAAAGATAATATTGGTGTAATGTGGTCACAGGATTTGGTTCCAATTCAAGAGTTCAATTTCAATTCAGTGGACTTTTAATGTTAGGGGGCAAACAGAATTACACTGAAGGTACTTGGCTATGTGGAGGCTGAATGTGGAGTATTACACACTCACAGCTTATCTCATGTGTTGTAATACATCTGCTACCTGTATGAAATCCTTCATTCCTGCTGCCATCAAAATGCACAATGCCTTTACTGTTTACTTAATTTTATATTATTTATATCATATCATTGTTATGTAAGCTGCTGGACTATCTAGTGATTTTTCTATTCTATTCTATTCTATTCTATTCTATTCTATTCTATTCTATTCTATTCTATTCTATTCTATCCACAGTCCAATAAGGGATAGCTACTGTATTAATGCTATGGATATCAATGGTAAAAAAAAATTGCCTGCCTTGCTCACCCTGTATGTGGGCTGCACTACCTTTTCACATCTAACTTATAACAGTTACCATATTAAATAGATAAAGCACCAATAAAGTAAAAGTGATGAACCTTACTTTGATGCACACAAAAGTCACAATTTAACGAGTCTCAGACAGGGTCTTTAAGTTTTTAGTGTCCCCTATAACTTTCACTGTCAAATTGGTGAGGATGTTTTCTCACTCCGTGTGTTTTCTTTTGAGCCCCCACACTAAATAGAGGATCTAACCTAAGGTTCATGGTTGTCATATTTTAAGAAAATAAACAATTGGGGAGGGTATTGTTATTTGTTCAAAATTGTGTCTTTGAGAAGTTTCTCAGTTTAAGAGAAGTAATGTTTCTTCCTTTTTTTTTTTAAACTTTTCACAGCAGACAAACTGTCCTCTAATTTAATAAGCCTTGTCTGATTTGAGGGGCTCAGGGCAGGGGGTGTTGCAATGCTTTACAGATGGTTAAACCCCTTGAGGCAATTTTATAATTTGTGATACTGGGATTTATAAATAAAATGTGACTTGGCTTGTAATTCATTACACAGGTTGGTCTCCTGCAGGACTGCTTAAGGAATGTGTTTCTTTAATCAGAGCAACCAAGAAAAGCTGCATTTAAGCAACCGGTACAATTTCCAACAGGTTGTGTCAATGCAGTCAAAGAAGTCAGGGCCACTGTTTATCACTATCCAAGAGCAAGTTGATGTGTTTAGTGTTAAATGCATTAGCACTAACTTTACATGTACAAGGACGGGCCTCCAATGCTCCAAATTTGATAAGATATTGATCTGACATAGTGGATGTGACGGGGGGAAACAGCCAGATAAGAACCCACTATCTCACAAGACAGAATCCAGTCAAGGATGTTACCGCTGCAGTGAGTAGGTTCATAAATGAGCTGGGTGAGGCCAAAGTGTCAAAAAAAGGCTTTACTTATAATGAAAATCCTGTCCTGTGATAAATTCTCCAAATGCATCTAAGGGCCCAGGTGGTCTGCGTTGAGTAGCAGCACAAGGTCAAAATTCTGTTGTACCGACAGGCAATTCATAACTGACAGAAATTCAGTTTTAACACTTAAAGGACAGGTTAAAGGTAATATCCATTTTTTTTTAGGTTCAATTCAAAATGGCCTTGTAGATTACAGTGAAAGTCCCCATGCACCAGCCAGAGCAACAAGATGGAAAGGTTCTGTAATGCTTAGGAAATATTTGGTTTAGTACAAGACACATCAATCAATCAATGCTGAAAAATGAACAATAAAAAACACAAAAGAGGTGTGAAGATGTCATTGACATTTGGGTAGCATGAGAATCAGCAGGTATCATGTTGCATTCCTCAACTGACGCAAACCACTCCACATGCCTGCACTTGCACTCGTGTCATCATTTACTGTCGTCCCGCAACAGGTAACAAATAGTTTTTCAGTGCCCACTTAAAGGGATAGTTCAACATTTTGGCAAATTAGCCCACTGCCATAATCACTATAGTCATAGCAGTAGGTTTGCTACCTTTAATTGTCGGTGTAAGCTATTTAATGTACGGCGGAGCAGAGCCGTGAGGTGCTCAGGGCTACGCTATCGGAGGCTAAGGGAATTTCTTGGTTTCCCTCATCAAACTCATCAAATACACAACCCAACAACTCAAAAACGCTGTCGTGGACACGTTGTGAGCTGCACAACCACCACGCTATGAGATAATAATGGAACATTACGAGATGGAGCTGTTTTAGAGGTAAATTCATGCAAAAGCGCTGGTGCGGGTTGCGTTCAGGAACAGATTTTCTCTGAACATCATTTTCAGCAAGCAGTCTCCACATTTACCCTTTATTTACCTCGAAAATGGCTCCGTTTCGTAACGTTCCATTATTATCTCATAGCGTGGTGGTTGTGCAGGTCACAACTTGTCCACGAAAGCGTTTTGGAGTTTTGGGATTTTGTATTTGATGAGTTTGATGAGGGAAACCAAGAAATTCCCTTAGCCTCCATAGCGTAGCCCTGAGCAGCCTGCTGCTGCGCTCCGCCGTAATAAAAATATCTTACGCCGTCAATTAAAGGTAACGAACCTACTGCCTGAAACCCCTACTGCAGTAGCTTATGTTAAATCAAAGTGTATGCAACATAGCAGAAAAGATACAAGAGCTTCTTACAGGGAAGAATAACCCCAAAAATTCACCTTTGATTTCCCATTTTTAAAACTATGAATAAAATACAGCCAAATCAAAACATTGTAAAAGTCATGTTAAGTGATGTTAGTCTACTTCAAAATTTTAAAATATGTATCCAGATGATGTGTGAGTGAGATATGAGATTGCTGGGACCAAATGACAACTTTTCCGTGGTGACAAACAATTGATAAATTATAATATAATGATAATACACTTTATTTATGTAGCATTTTTCTTAACAGAGTTACAAAGTGCTTTACGAGTAAAAGAAGAATTCTCACGAGAATCATAAGAATATGGGGCAGCATAAAAAAATCAGACAACGAACATTACATAAAGGTTCAACAACAACAGAACAAGTAAAAACAATAATGGAGTTAAACCCTAAGATGAAAACACACAATAAAACAATAAAAACACGAATCAGACGTTACCAAAGTAGGCCAAAAAGATGCAGGTTCAAAGAGTCACGGTGTCTGATGTGGCTTGGCGAGAGTTCTAACAGCAAGAGCCCGGTCACCTGTTCACAAGAATGGACCTCAGGGTGACCGGCAGGCCTCCATCCGCAGATCTCAAGTCTGGGTTGGGAACATAGTTAATAAGTCACTTAAAATGATTTTACAATCAATGCCATATAAGGAGCCATTGAAGGGAGGCAAGCACCATGGTTATGTGAATGTGTCCTCTTGTAATCAGATGACATTTTGGAGGAGGTAGCTGGAGACGGTATAGCTGCAAGTGCATTGCAATAGTTAAGGTGCAAGAATATAAAAGCATGTGAGGGAGACTTAAACTCCATGTAGTTGAACTACATAGTTTAACTACATTACATTCATAAGGTATTTTGTGCTGCGTCAAGTTTTCCAACTACTTTTCAGGTCATTTTTTGTAGTTTAAATAACTACTAACTTATATTACCCAACATGTCTATACCAACATGTCTGTGGTACAGTAAAAAATGTCAGCTTTTTTTTTTCTTTAAAAAAGTTGAGATGCATATTTCTGCAGGTGATTTTTTTGTAGGCTATTATATTTTGTTTCATATGTACCACATGTTGATTTATTTAATGCTCAGTTAAATGAGTATAAGGAGTTGCTAAAGCTACTTCTCTTTTAGCTGTAGTTTTACAAACTGCCAGGCTGAACTACATGTAGTTTTACAAGCTACGCCTGCAAAGTAGCTTCCCCAACACTGAGCATGCGTAATTTTATGAAAGTCAGAGATTGATCAAAATGATCTCAGAAGTAATCTGATTGTGTCAAAGTTAGCATCAAATACCACACCTGGATTCCAAACAGCTGGCTGAATTAAGACAAAAAATTAGTCCAGCTGGTTGACCAGGCAACACTGATGTCAGCGCGCTGACAGTCACAGGACCTCTTGATGCCGGTCACTAGCACAGCTTGGCTCATGAGCACAGTCACTGTTTGTTTTTCGCTGAATGTATCGATCACGTTGTGAAGTTTTGCCAGTTTTTTTCCCCAGCTAGGCCTTTCGTGGAGCAGAGCCCCAGTGCTCCTTCAGCTCTGTTTGTTTTTCTTCATAAATGTCTTCCATCAGGTTAATCCTGTCTTTTGTTTGCATTAATCGTGTTGAGTAATGGAACTTTTTCTTGTGTATATTATCTTTTGGGAAACAGGATTACTCACTGCTCCACCCATGCCTTTAAGAATAAAGCCAGAAGCATTCAATATTTTTATGTTATCAACAAATCCCAAAATAAGTTAAACCAACAGTGCATTAAGTAGTTTCTCCATCCCTCATATCAAATTCCCCAGGCTGCCTGTGGCACTCAGTCATTCACCTGCTGCATAATGCCATGGTAATTACAACCCACTGCAGCCACGTTTTGGTCCAATATCCCTGAGCTGAGTTTGTCTGATGCTGCCTCATTTTCTCAACATAACGGAACTGTTCAAAAGCTCTTAAGTCCAACATTTGATCATGGTTGAATGATTCATGCCTATCTGTCACCATAGCAACCGTGTTTACGCTCAGAAGTACACATTGGTACTATCGATGCAAGATGCCTGTCCGTGTCATAGCAAGCTACCATTAGCATGTCATTCCACTCCCCATCGTCAGCTTACAGGCTTGTTTGTATTTCCTGAGCTGCCTGTCACAAATATAGCTTTTAATTTTTCTGTCTCGACATAAGTTCTGTTTATTGTATAAATATCATGGATCATTTGATTGGATCTTGCCTGAGTAGGTGGAAAGTCCCTTGTTTTAGCTTATTTAAGACTGTATTATTTAGGGGAAAGTCCCGAAGGTCTGTTTGGCCTTAAGTCACCTAGAAAGTCAAGCAGTAACACTGAAACAGCAGTGGTATGAAAAAAACAGAACAAACTCAAGTTTATATAAATATTCAAAAGAGAATCTGATAGTGTTTAAAAGCTACTTTCCAGAGGCAGCAGTAATGATATCAGCTGTTTTAAATTTTTGATGAAGACACTATATTGCTCTATTATGCTTATAATAAAAACTTTATATCAATACAAAAGGGAATACCAAGTAATGTGTGTTTTGCGCACGCTCGGCAAGATATGAGTATATTGAGCTGTGTGCTGTGTTTTCTTGGAGGTCATTAATATGTGATATCTTGATTAAAAATGGACAATGTCATGCTGTGCCATACAGTATCAAAGAGTCACACTTCTATCGATCCATGGATTGCTAAAGCTCTCAGTAGTAACGACTTCATGGCCTTCTTTAATGATGGAATTCTAGATGAAAACGCACCATCTCCTGCCATCCTCAGACACAAGAGCCTTAGAAACAGCTGATACATTTTTATACTGTTTGTCTTATATTGACCTTCCCCAGAAAACTTCAGTGATTACTTCATTTAAACTAAGAGCATTTTCTAACCTCCGGTACATCAACCAGCACTTTCTATGTGCTATCACTGCATCTCTTTGATCTCCTTGCACTTATTGAATAGATGTGCTACTTCATACTTCAACCAACTTGTACTTTACTGAAACTAGTGTTAACCATCAACCTGTCTCCTCCCATCCCAGCTAGACTGCTTACAGAAGTTCATCTTAGTTTGCTCCTCTTAACCGTACTATTTATAGCTGTAATCAAACTCCTCATTAAAAAGCCTATTCTTGATCCAGGTGTTTAAGCCAAATACAGAGCTCTACCCAACCTCCCTTCTTGTTAAGATCCTCTAGGAAGCTGTTGCCAATCAGTTGTGAGAGCTTCTGAGAATAGCAGTTTATTTGAGGTCTAAGATTACACAGGGCTTAGAGTGAAAGATACAAATTACCCATTAATTGTGTCGCACGAAAGGACTTGCTTCTGTACCCATTAGATCCTGTTACGGACACTTGAACATTAATTGGCATTAAAGACACTGAGTTTAAGTCCTTATTATCAGTTTGGTTTTGTATGCAAAAGTTGAAGATGACAATTAATTACATTCATCAATGAAAAAAGCTGCAAGAATTAGTTAGCTTAACTTTTAAAGTATCCTTTAAACGGATCATTTTTGATTGAAGATCAACAGAGCAGCACCAGCAGGCTAACACATGTGTTGCGCTCGAGGAAGTCAGGAAAATCAATAAATGGCCAATGAAACAATCCAATATGTTTAAATGTACACTTCATGTTGAACATTTTCACTTCTGTATCTTCCCGTTAAACAGCATTTTTGCTAACCTGTCAGTGCAGCTGATCGTCTTTCCTGACTGGGGATGGATTGCTCATTTTCTAATACAGGTAATGCACCGCTCATGAGCTTCTCACGCGACCCTGCATTAAAAACACTGAACAATCCATGTAAGGACATTAACACCTGGATGAAACACAGATGAAACTGGAGTTATTTTACCGAGTTCCTCAGAAACATACAATTAAATGACCTGCAGCACAAGTGAGTGTCTTAAACTGAGGATTGCCTACTGTATTTCCCCTACATAACCTGGCAACAACAAGGCACATCCTTGGATAATTGAAGTTTCTTTTTATCTGGCTGATTCAACAAGTGTCTTAGGTCAGAACGCTGCTGCATGTGTGCTGACAAGATCTGGGGAAAGATACCATATTTCTCAAATATTATAGCTTCACTTTAATGGCTCCCTGTAATAATCAGAATAGCACTGAAAATCCCTCTCACCTTCAAAGCCCTTAATGGTCCAGCACCATCATATCTTAAGTGCTCATAGTGCCCTATCACCCCTGCACTCCCACAATTGAGGCTTTTACTGTGGTTCCTCCTGGGATGTGCATGGAGCCTTAGCTGTCATACCTCTACTGTGGAACCAGGTCCCAGTTTGGGTCCAGGAAGCAGCAGACACATTGTCTATGTTTAAAAGCAGCTTTAAAACTGTCCTTTTTGATAAAGCTTATAATCAGGACCATGAACCATCACCTGGTTATGCAGCTACTGGCCTCGACTAACCCAGGCTTCCCATTATGCACTGTGCTCCACTCTCCTCCCTGTTCTCTCCATCCATACTAATTCATATCACATTAATGTTTCTAACTTTGGCTTCCTCTCCCCCTCTCATTGTCTAATCTCTTCTCATCTTTCTCTTCCTTTTTGCCCCGTTCCTTTCCCGAGCTGTAGAGTCTGGATCAGTGCAAACCACCTTTGTATCCTGGACTTCTTGTGTCGTCCTCTCTCTGTGGTTCGTCTGTGGTCACCGAGTCTGTACTTGGTCTGGATCTATCTCTCTCACACACACAAGATATTCTGCTAATTTATATTCATGGTTTGGCAGTTGGGTTTGTTTTGAGTTTTGGTTTCATTCATCCAATGTTCCAGATAGGCATCCTTTGTTAATTTAATAATTTGGTTTACTCTGATTAGTGGTTGGAAAGCAGCACTGGTCTGAGGTTGACCAGCACAGGGCGTTATTTGATCAGCATGTCCCAGGACCAGCTGACAGAAGGGACTCTTTTGAGGGTTTCTCTCTCTCTCTCTCTCATTTTTTCTTTCTCTATTTCTCTCTATCCCTCTCTCAACACAACTGGTGGAGGCAGATGGCCGCCCACTCCGAGCCTGGTTTTGCTCGAGGTTTCTTCCTGTTGAAATGGAGGTTTTCCTGGCCACTGTGCTGCACTGTGGGGACATATTGGGTCTTTGTAATAATATTGTTAAGAGAGCAGTCTAGACCTGTTCTGTATGAAAACTCCTCTGAGATAACTTCTGTCATGATTTATTCGTCAATAAATTAAGAATATCTGACTGCAAGAAATATATGCGCCATGTGTATTCCCCTCTGTTTTGCTGTTAACATTTAACAGTTTCGGGAAGCAAGGCCTTAGAGATCCATGACATAATATAGAAAACAGACAGATTTTGAAAATGGTTCTTTTGTTGAGAACCCACAAGCACTGAAACATTCCTCCATACTTGAGAGTGTTTAGCAGCTCAGCCTCAACTATGTGTGACTCCGTGATCCCTCAGCCACGTAAACCGGTATTCAGGTCATGTGAGGTGAAAACAGCTCATGAGGGAACAGGAAAGTGGTCTCTAAATTATGCAAAACGTTGCTCAGCCGCACTCCGTAAAGAAATTCATATCAGCTTTTAAAGTGCAAAGGTTTCTGGAGCCCCTTTTAACCATATGTTGCTTGTTGCTCATTTACAGAACAGGGTTTAAACACGGTACTCTCGCTGTTAGTTATCTGGCAGATAACAGCGCTGCTGGTTAAGCTGATACTGGATATCCCGGGCACATGTAAGCAGAGATTTACAGAGACATATTGAAGGACAATGGCTCACATTGAAAAAAGAACGAAACAGGAAATATAGATTCTTAAGACACGCGTTTGATGTGAATGAATTAATGAAATTATTTATTTTGGTCACATACAAAAACATCAAAATCAACCAGTTTGTGTGAACAATCTATCCAGCACATATTGTACATATTGTAACCTTATTTGACACACAAGAAAAAAATATGTGACCAAAAAAGGAATAGGCTGAAGCCCAAGGCTTAAATTTGCCTATACCCTCTACCTGAAACATCAGTGCAAAATAATAAGACAAAAAGAATCATTGTTTCATTACTGTAATTTACAAGACTTCAACTCATCACTGAGCTTCTTCCATATTTTAACTCCCAAGACTGAAACATATGTATTTTACATTTGTTCTCCCTTTACACATTTCAAAAATCAATAATTATCATTACTGAAGAATATAAAGTGAAAGATTGTTATTCTTAACTTGGAAAAATGTGCAGTCGTATAATCACTGACTTCATAAGGGTAAAGGCTGTGAAATCAATGACACATTGTAAAGGGCCAGAAATGTTTCTACCTAGCAGAAAGACTTATATGAGATGAGCAGCCAAGCAAACAAAGTTCCAGCTTACTGGGCAATGCTGCTTTATGATATTGATGTGGCACATTGTACAAAAAGCCCAACTGTTTGGAATTCAATATTCTATCTTCTATCACACTATTTTTTAGCCAACCAAAAGATTTTAAGTTGGAAGGTGCTCCATTTCCTTGACCACATCATCAGTATTTTTTCCAATACTATGATATGAAAACTGTAATGTTTTATTTCTTATCAACTAAAATAGTAAATCATCAAGTAAGCATACACAGCCTCATTTCACAAACCTCACAGAATTATAGTTTCTTACCCTAAATATCCAGGTATTTAGATAAACGAGGATCCTAAAGCTGCTAAATCCTGAAATCCTTAAGGATATGTTAAATCTTTATAGCTATATGAGTGATTATGGTCTTACAGTAACACAGTCTCTGTATAGTCTCAAGAGGAGAGGAAATTAAAAGACTGACCAATAAATCAGGTCACTACAAAATTAAAGCCCATAGAAGGTAGAAAAAGAGAGAAAAAAAACATACACACACTCGCACAGAATAATTAAGGATGTACATAAAACTCTACAAGACTTGCTTGATGCATGGAGTCAGACATCCTGCTCTGTAGAAGTAAATAATGCTACCACCAGCAGCCTGGCTTAGCTCAGCATTAACAAGGTGAGATAATGAGGGAAGGAGTGAGCTTAGTGGGGCTGGTTGGTGGTTTTGTGACATCTGGAGAGAGAAAGCTGAGCTGTCTCCAGTCTGCATGCTCAGCTACGATAACCAGCAGCTGGCTGATGCTGGGCAGACAAACGCGTGGTATCTGTCCTCTCATCTAGCTGACTGTAAATCACCCTCCAAAACCAACCGTCACTTTTGAGGATAGCGTGAGGAAGAGCATGTCCCTCCAATCTGTCTTTTTTTGTCTCGTATGCTATAACATATACATTAAGTAGGTCAAAGCAAATCTGTGCTGCGCCAAATCTACACACACAGCAGCAATTTTTATGATACTTCCTTAAACAGTACAACAAATGACTGTCATTTACATTTAAACATGAAGTGACAGTGGTGTCATACTGAGTAGATGTATGTGTTATGTCGCTCTGGAATAGATTTATACATAACAACAACAACATCATTGTTCACGGCTTCATGCTTTTGTTAAATCCCGTCAACTGTCCAGCATGAAAGGAATAACATGTGTCTTCTGTTTTGGGTTTTTTGTTCTCATTAGTAGTTTTTATTTTTCCAAGTGGGTCAAATAAACATTCAATTCCAGGAAGACTTTTTCAAAGAAAGCCTTTGCTTATCATGTCCTAATGACAAGCGATCTTTGAAACACACTAAAGACTGTCTTTGGGAATGGGCTGCAAATGAACAAAACATGAGTGAAATTCCTATCCAAATCAAAATCACATTAGTAAACTTATTGGAAATCTCTTTTGGATAATAACTCTTTGACATTTGAGAATTGTCTTTCATTTTCACTACTGCATCATATCAAACCTCAGCTGCCACACTTTGTCCCAGTTTTATCTGCTTAGTTTTGGTGATGTCTCTGGCTGAAAAAGTCAAAAGAGGCAGGGTGACTCATTTCTGAGCACACTGATAAACCGCAGCGAGGAACACGGTGTAAAATGCACCTATCCTCCCTGCTCCGACTCTTTATCAGCACGAGCGATTTGTTATTTTTCAGGGCAAAATGACCAGGCCGTGTGATGCGATAAAAGAAAGAAAAAAATGTCACCCTCTCTAAAGACACGAGGTTTGGTGTATCAGCGCTGCTGTTGTGGACAAAGGACGCTGGTGATCCAAGGTGATGTATCAGTGTGCATCGAAGGTTACATGCAGCCACAGCGGCCTAGACGGATTAGCCAGAGAGGGACTACAAGACGGTTGCTTAGTAACAACAAGTCGACTCAAATGCTTGATGAACATAAGGGATGGCGCTGTATTTCGACCACGAATGGTCAAAAGTGCTTTTCACTGTAAATCTGCACATGAATTACGTTGGTCATAACAATCACTTGACAGCCTCTTAAACTAGCGTTGCACTAACGTGTGTGTGTCTCCTATCTTAAACGTGTGTATACAATGACTCTCCGGTGGCCAGTGAACTCAGCTGGAAGCCTGCCACTCTTAGTGCTTTGCTGCAGGCTCTGTCCAAGCTGTTTTTCCTGCTCTGGGAAGTCCTTGTGTGACCTGTGCTCTCGTGCCAAGATCCAGGCCGTGTCTAATGAAAGTAGGGTTCCAGCAGTTTATTTCTGTAAGAAAAAAAAAAAAACTTTGAAAAAAACAGAATCAAGGCTCAGGCCACCAGTATTTCATTAAGCCATACTTGTCAGGCTGGTGGTTGAGAATGTGAAAAGTAGCAGTAGCTGTGGGATTGTGGTGGCAGACAGGGAGGTTTAAATAGAGTGAGGTATTTACACACCGAAAATTGAGCTTTTATGGGGGTTTTTATGCAAGAGGAGGCTTTTGAATTTATTTTAAAGGAAATATTGTGGGAACCATGATCAGAAAAAGCTTAATGAGCTGCAAAACAACACATTTTATCTTTGTTTTTCTCTTGCATCATACTGTATGGTTCAGTCTACTTGTTCCGCTCCTTGTGCTGAATTTATGTCTGTTTGCACGTTCGCACCGTATGAATTAGGCGACAACAGCATTATTCTTACGTGAGACGTAAACCACTACGAGGAGAGCGGATAAAGCTGACTGACTTAATGAAGGCTGATGATCGGTACAGGTGATTGGTGTGAAGGAGCAGGCAGAGGGTGCCAGGCTAGCGTAACCTAAGAAGTGAGTGTCCTAGTCCTCCTGTTGCATTTGTAATCATATGCTTAGAAGGTATTCAGCGGTCAGTGTGTGTGCGTGTGTGCGTGTGTTTGTGCACGCATGTGTGTAGGCATGGCCCGTGATTTCAGGGATCTGTGTCGGAGTGTTTGTGCAGTTGCTAGAGTTAATGAGCTTAAACAACTTAGTATTTCTGAAATGACCTCTCAGACCGTTGGGTCACACGAGGCTGAACCCGAGCTGATCTTAGGAGTCCTAATGATTCTAAGAAAATCTGATTCAGCCCAAGAGACCAACACTGGCCAGGAGTTGTCCACGAGCCAGCACACATGCTCTTTTCTTCCTTTAGCCCGGGTGTAAACAACCAAAAGACGCCAGTGGTCTAATCCCAATCACAGCAGTCTAACAGAGCGGTATGGAGTAAACCAAATTCACAGGAACTGATTAAAGAGCACCAAGTGTTTAAATTGTTTCTGCATTACAGACGATCAGACACTCTTTGTACTTGATGGGCGATGTTTCTTATTTTTAGAGTAAACATCTTGTTCAGCAACATCTCATTGACCTTCGGTACAAATTACATCAGTAGTAATGATATTACTTCTGATAAGAAACTCTTCTTGGTAATCAGTGGCTTATTTTAACTGAGTGGCATCGACTCGTACAGCAGTTATGGCATCGTTTTCCTTTTTTAACAACCGACCGCCGATGTTACATGCAGGCTTTGGTGCACTCCAACTGTGAATCCAGATCAGGGCAGGATGAAATGAATGCATGGAGTAAGAATGATAGGCTTTGTGAGACAAAACAGTATGTGATCAGCTGACACGGCTGCCGGTGCCTGAAGCCAGTCCATTTTTCTCCCATCATCGTCTGTGTTGCTTCCATTTCAACGGAAAATGTGCTGTTTGCTGTTTATTTTCAGACCTTTGAACTCAAGTGTAGTCGGTCTTTTTGAATTGCACAATGTGTGATGCATGTCAGACCTGAAGGAAAACAGGAACAAAGTTCTTTGAAAAAAAAAAAAACCAAGCTGTGTTTTTTGGGGGTTTTTTCACTCCATCATGAGACAGCTGTTCCGCAGTAACTAATTCATTAAGTAATGAAGAAACTGAAGCTGTTTTATTCAGGGGAGTGCCCTATCCTGCTGACATTAATAGACTTATATTATTATTTTTTAATGATTTTCATATTTTTTATATTCAGAGAGCTGTAATTTAATTACAAACTCCCAAATGTCTCATTCTGTTCATTCGTATGTGTCGTCCAATATTTTGTCTTTGAAGGGTTCTCACAGTGGACGGGGCCTGGCATCCCTTCTCTATTACTCTGTCTGCTAAACAAACAAACTTCACACTTGCAGATGTTCATGTAAATGTGTAGCTGTTGCACATCTGGTTTGTTACAGCCATTTCTCACCAGGCTGTCTGTTGTTCTCTGTCGAGTTCTGCAAAAACACCATCAGAGGCCTCCAGTGACAAAGCTGCTAAACACTTCCAGGTGCTCCCAGTCAGCCCGGACGTCTGCGCCGCGCTCGCAGGTGTAGATCTCAAACAGACCTGCATGTGCTGTTCATTTCAGGGATATTTCAGTTTAATACAGCTCGAATCCTCTTGTTATGGGTTTAGCCATTCTTGACATCAGGCTGACGTCACTGAAATGTTGTCAAACGGGGAAAGAAACGTAAGAAGTCTGGCAATCAGACAGGCGTGAAACAAGACCGGAGGGTGTGCCACATCACAGAGAAGTGTGTCACGTTTTTAAGACCAAATCTGTGGTTCAAATTTGAACCACTTGTTGTGGTTCTCCGCAAAATATCACAATTTTCCCATGCAATTAAAACTTCACCAGAGATTTATCCAACAACCTCCTTTGCTGTGGAAGCAAACAACTCAACTAGCTGGTTCACAACGTGTCGGGTCGTCTGACTGCTTGTGCCTTCTTGCCCTGAAATGACTTCCCTGTGTCAGTGTCATAGTGTACCCAGATCTTAAGTATTAATCTTAGTTCAGTGTTGCCATGACCAGTGTAATCCTTTAAAGCCTTGTTATTTATTTTCAGCTCTCCACGGTGCATTGACTGTTGATTAAATGTGGCACGAAATTGATTTACGTGGATGTGAGAGAATAAGAATAAACGTCTCACAGGAAACAGTGAGTGAGACGTCTGCGTGTTTAGATTTGACATTTCAAATGATGACACTTCACCTCCAAACAATTTTACAGTCACCACAAAGCCTGTGGGGGAAAATAATATAGCTTGGCACTGTCCAAAAGAAACTGAATCTGCCTACTAGCAACTGTAAAGTTCACCAATTGACATGTTATATCTTGCTTGTTAAATTAATTGAGGATGTATTTGTCTTCCATGAACCTACAGTATGTGTAGGGCTATAACATTAGCACCCCAGCCACGATTGCGAATGAGAAAGTCAAATTCATTGATTTGGATGCATATGAAAATTCCACCAAACATCCATCATTTAAAGTTGAATCCAGTAAATATAGTTTGATATTGAACAAGTTGTTGTCACTTGTCCAACGTTTCAGTAAAACAACCCAGTGTTTGAATTAGTCTCCTGTGTCTGAGCCTTTGTCTTTCTAGTTTGCTTTTGCTATGTTCTTCAGCCAGTATTAATAAAATACTATAATAATTAATAAGATTAACAGTGACAGCAAAGCTTTCAAACATGAGAATCTTCCCATCATTTTATTTTTATTAAACATCAGATTTATTTCTTCTTCTCTCATCAGACTATGGTGAAGTTCACAGATGTGGGCAGATGTGATGTTATTTAAATTATCCTTTAAATCTTGGTTTATTTTCAACACTCCCACACGTTAAGTGTGCGTTTATATTGAAGTCACTTCTTTTATTGTGATTGTAGGAGCCATAGTTAAAAACTTAGATTGTAATTCATATTTCTAAGTTGTTGTTTTTTTGTGGATGTAAATTGTTTTTTATATTATAAGTAAACCTTTTTTCTGAAACAATACATCTCCTGATTCATTCCTGTAAGAATATCTTCCCTCACCCTCTCATGTGGCTTTGGACAGTCAGAAGGAAAGCCACAACAGTGATGGTTGTTGCTGCCTTCCATGTGTGTGTCATTTATTGCATCTTTTGGCTGAAAAACAACTTTGCAAGATCAGGGCCACCACCCCGTTGTCCCAGCTCTCATCTCTGTGGCACCGCAATACAAACACGCTACCTGTGACCTGTAATCTCTTGTTTATGACAGATTCAACAACACAAATATACACATCGTAACCTCATATATGATATAACATTATCTACCACTCTATTGATTGATTTCTCACCAGCCTCTTTGTAAACAAATGCACATGGCTGGGAGGAGGGTTAGCAGAACAGCGGAAAGCGATAGTTTCTCTGTAACTCTACACTGTTTATCTCATATTCTTCTTCTTGTGTGAGTTGAAGGTTATCGAGAACAAATGAATCTCCTTTTGTTACATCCGTGCATGATCTAGAGACCTTTCCATACAAGAGAAGACTATGGAGTGATGGAGGAGCTCTCCACACATCTCCTCCCCTCCCACTCTCTGTGACCCTGTGTTTTACATCTTCCCCCAGCTCTTCATTGTCACTTTAGAAAGCACTAAACAAATCCACTGTGTTATTGTCATTGAAGTATCGCTGTCTGCTTGTAGCGTCAGCATCACCTCCATCTCTTTGTTTGGCACCTGCGATGATATTACCTTTAGTAAAGTGAAATTTCTACAGCAACAAGGCCGTTTCCGTTGTTGTTAACGGATTGTATTTTTCTGCCCGTGTGCTGGAGGAGGTGAGTGACACACAAACCAGAGAGGGGTAAGTCACACAGGGGGGAGACAGAAAAAGACAGCGGTGGGAGGAGATAAGGCGGGACATGGTTTAAAAACACACACACACACTGAGGCAGGGAGGGGGCACGTTGGTGGGTGGGATAGAGAGTCAGGCGCACGCTGGCATTATTATGGAATCAGAGAAACAGCAGTCACATGGATGGCATCGCGTCAACACCTGTGACAAGGTGAAAAGTTTCAAGGTGAGGTGATGTGAGTGACTGTGATCCAGGTGAAGACCATAGCGTCATGGTGACCAGCTTCATTAGTTCCTTTGAGACTGGAAAGATTTTTTTTTTTGCCTGAATATATACAAAGTGCAAAAAAAAAGACAGAAACCAAAAATATGAAATCATTTATTTGTGAAAATACACTGTGCAGATCTCAGTGCAGAACACTGTGGTGACTTTTCTTTACCTGTAGCCTATACATGTTTATGAAAAGTTGCACTGACTGAATATGTTGCCGAACTGGTGGTGACAGGTTTATCCTGCCTTCCACTCCTCACAAGGTGCTCAGGGCCCCTACAGCAGATCACTGAATGACTCATCCGGCCCCTCGCAGTCTGTGTGAGTCCAGCGCCGTCTAGTGGCGGAGGAGGAGGAGGAGGAGGCCGCTGCAGCCGCTTCAGGGATCCGAGTTCACGGCAGAATGACAGAGTCAAATGTTTTGTCTTTTCCCCCGACTTTCAGGACCAACCGTGCGTTACAGCTACAGACAATTCAAACTAATCCGAGTGTCTCTCTCTGATATAAAACGCATCCATCCACTGTCATGTTTTATCTTCACATGTGAAGTGAAGAGAGAGATAGACTCTCTCTCTCCCTCCCTCTCTCTCTCTCTCTCTGGATCTTTGAAGCCCAGAGTTGACGGGAGGTAATCCCCACCATGTGAGTGGGCGGTGCGGGTACCGGAGGCGTGTTTTTTTTTTTTTTCCTTTTTCTTTTCCTTTTTTTTCCATTATTCAAATGCTGCTGTACCTATAAAAAGAGTGCCTGTGTGCGTCAGATAGTTTTCTCCAATGGGTAAAGGTGACTAAATACAAGTTGTCTCTTTCGCCGGCCTGGTCGCATCCTATCGGCGAGAGGGATGATGCACGACTCTGGCGGTGTCCAAATGGCGAGGACGCTGAAACACGCAGCCCTGTGCCTGATGCTGCTGCCCCGGTTCCTCCTGGCCGCTGTCATGCTGTGGTTCCTGGATTTCTTGTGCATTAGGAAAAAAGTGCTGCTGAAAATGGGCGAGAGGCAGGACGGCTCGGACGACCCGCCGGTGTGCGTCTCTGACTCTAATAAGATGTTCACCTTGGAGTCCCTCAGGGCCGTGTGGTACGGCCAGAAACTGGACTTTCTCAAATCCGCGCACCTCGGGTGCACTGCGCCCAACACCGAGGTGGTGATGGTCCAGGAGCGGAGGCAGGTCAGGATCCTGGACTGCATGAAAGGGAAGAGACCGCTCATTCTTAACTTTGGCAGCTGCTCCTGACCGCCATTCATGACGCGCCTGGCGGCGTTTCAGCGCGTCGTGAGCCAGTACGCAGACATTGCGGACTTTTTAGTTGTATATATCGAGGAGGCGCATCCGTCGGACGGCTGGGTGAGCTCGGACGCGCCGTATCAGATCCCCAAGCACCGCTGCTTGGAGGACAGACTGAGAGCCGCTCAGCTGATGCTCACCGAGATGCCCGGGAGCAACGTGGTGGTGGATAATATGGACAACTCGTCCAACGCTGCGTACGGAGCCTACTTCGAGAGACTTTACATCGTCAGGGATGAGAGAGTGGTGTATCAGGGGGGTAGGGGTCCGGAGGGATACCGGATTTCCGAGCTCAGAAACTGGCTGGAGCAATACAGGAACGATCTGGTGAATTCCCAAACAGCGGTGCTCCATGTGTAGTTGAAGATGCTGAACTGCCTGCTTCTCTGCGCATTCCGCTTAGTGTCCAACCCCACAGTGCAAAATATCCAGATGCTGCTATCAAATGTTCACACACGGCACATTTTGTTGTTTCTCTTGCATAAAGATATTCAGGACTCTTTGACAAATAGCCTAAAGTCATGTTGAAGCCTGTGTCCGGGCTGTAGGCTCGTCTGTTGTGTTGTCTTGACCTTAATTGATGCTCATAGCGATTTTCTTTTATTATTATTATCATATTATTTTTTTGTATGGAAAAGTCTTGAATCAGTTGAAACTGGATTCAATTAGTGATCACTCTATTTTTCTACAATACTGGTGTGTGTGTGTGTCTGTGTGTGTGTGTATGTGTGTGTGTGTGTGAGAGAGAGAGAGAGAGAGAGAGAGAGAGAGAGAGAGAGAGAGAGAGAGAGAGAGAGAGAGAGAGAATGGTTTGTGCATATGTTTGTGTGTATGTGTGTGTGTGCGTGCGCGCGCGCGTCCAGGCTGATATCTCACGGGTGTTTCTATGAAGTTCGGTTTTTAAAAGGCGCCGCCAGAGAACCGACACTGATGCTCCTGACACCCGGGAGCGTGTTCGTATCAGCGGGATGAAACTCACCCCCAATCCCAGCAACCCCACCCCCCCTCCCCTTCACCCCCACCCCACCCACCAACACCCCCCAGCCCGCCAGAGGATGGATCGCCAAACGATGTAATGTTTGAAAACCCATGTAACTGAACAAATGTTTTTAATAAATGTCCGATCACACACTGATGATTCACTGTTGACTGTGGAGCAGACGCCCAAACTTCTTCCTCTGGTCATTTCTGTGGTTTTGTCAACTGTTGGAGAGGAGAATGATGGATTCAGGTTTGGGGCCAGTTATAAAACATTTGTATGTCAATCACTCCTGTGCCCCCCCCCCTTCCCCTCCCCATCCACGCACCCACACACATCCCCCCTTCCTCCTTAAATCTGATGACGTCATAACTGCAGCTCTTCAGGATGTTGTGATGATTGTTTACAGCAGGAATTCATTGTTACCCCTCCCTTAACAAGGCCTATTCATCACAGTGATCCACTATTAGCATAATAATCCAGTGTTAAATGCTCCTTGATTAATTAGCAAAAGCGTTCATTCTTAATTAACCAACTTGAAGCTTGGCGAAAGGGAGAGAGCCATGAAATCACCTTCTCATTGTGTGTGGGCGAGGGAAGGAGCAGTCAGTCTAATTGGAACAGCTGAGAAGGAGAGGGCAGCTTCCTGTTGTGAAAGTTGGTTAATCAGATGTGATCATGAATCATGACACTGGTGTGATGATCAAGTGAGAAGCCTAGAAAAGGTCAGGATTACAGTTTAACAAACAGCGCTTTAAATTTGGGGTAAAATGCTAATTTAATATCAGTTATATGCTCTTTATTGAATTTAAATGTTCTCTTTTTTGGCAGCTAATTGGTGGAATTGAATCAAGTCATTACTGAATGGTCTGATTCAGGGAGGGGGGCGGGTGATTCTTGTGTAAAAAAGTATGTATTCTCGTAGAAAAAGCTGCATTAAGGGCGGAAGTTACTCACAAGAAGTAGATCAAAGCGTTTGAAAAAAATACTGTGCTCTCTGTCATTTTATGTTAAGTATACAGAGTCGCCGCATTTTCTGTTCATGGATCAGTTTGAAGAAACAACAGAGGGTTGAGCTGATTATGCAGCGCCTTTAATCCATCTATATTCATCCACCTTTATCTCTTTCTTACTTTATCATTCTTCCTGGAATGTCTCATCTCCCTCTTCCCTCTCGCCTCGTCCCTCCATATATACATATGTATATGTTCACAAATACAAACAAGAAATCACACACAGACACACTGCCACATATAATTAGGATTACAGAGCAATGTGATTACCGAAGATCCCACGTGGCCCAAGTCTCTGTTGTAGTTCTAATGTATTCAGGTTTCCTTCATGCCTCTGTTCATTCTCATTATATCACCACATGCATGTGCTGTATGGTTGTGCGTGTCTGGAGCCCACGCTTCCATGTAGTATATGCTGCGGGAGGTGAACTGAGAGCAGGGGAACTGACGTGTGAAAACTCACTCCATTGTTTCCAAGAGAAAAAGAAAAGAAGAAAAAAAAACAGACAAGGGAAACCCTGGTTAACCCTTGCCAGGTCACCACTGTAATTTTTCGAAATGACAGTGGTGACCTGAGACGGATTGATAACGCTGAAAAGTCAGGGGTTGAAGGAAAGCAGGCCGTCACTGAGGAGCATGACCAACTGTTGATTCTGTGCAGGCAAACATCTGTTGGGTGCAGCTCACTTTTATCCCACACTTGTCTTTCTTTTATTCCTTTTCGCAGCACATTACAAAGAGCTTTGTCTCTATCTTTCATTGAGACGTTCACCCACGTTGCAGGAATTTTAAATAGGTGTCACCGTTTGTTTGTTTTTTCTAAAAAACACCACAGAGAATCAGGAAAACTACGCTTTACTCTTGAAAACTGGAAATTTGTGAAATAATCTTCTTCTCTCAGATCCTTTCCCCTCACTGTGGTTCACTGTTATTGACACACTCCTCATTTGGTGATGTGTTAAATGCACAAAGAAGACACTGAAGGAGGAGCTTGCAAACATATTTCTGGCCCAAACGCCGCCACAGGTCGGGGCCGGGATACCGACCCCACACAGCAGGGGAGGCCGGTTTCTCCAACAGTGACTCGTGAGTCACAAAGTGTTACTGACATGTGTCTGTTCCCTCCAGCCTGCGGTCTGTGCCGTGCTGCATCTCAGAAATATCATCCCGCCTTTAGCAAAATCCACTGCGGCCTCTCGTCCCCTCTGCTGCCATCCCTCCTGACTTCTGTCTTTATTCCACCTTTACGTCCTTCCTCTCACACCCCACCCTGCTTTTACTTTGAATCCTTGAGTACATTTTAGTCAGGAGCATTTTCCTTAAAAAAAAAAAATGTGACAAGGTTTTTTGTTTTTTTTGCAGCAAGAATTTTAGTGCTTTTGCATCTAAGATGTTTTTGCTACCATTACTTGCCTGTAAATGCTGTGAGATTTTTCTCCATGTCAAATGTGCGTTGCATTTTGGAACAGTAGCACCCATCTTTATCAATAAATCAGACTAATTATCACTCGTTTACATTGGTTCCAACTCGGGGTTTGATTCATATCTTGCCAATAGAGGAAAAAAGGCTTTCAAAAATGAAGCGTATACTTTTAATCATTCACTTTGTCTAACCAACACATGCAGTAGTTTCACAGTTACAAAGCAAAATTGATTAGACTCATGTGACACTGTAAGAAATAATTAGTGTTAAAAACTCAATGCTTAAATCCTGTTCATAAAAACAGCAGATTCTGGCTCGACACTGAAGTGAGAGGAACAGCGCGGGTTTGTCAAATTGGGACAGTAGGCTCTCTCTTGTTTATAAATACCGCCATAAAACTATGGTCACATTTTTGTTAGAGGTTGTTTGAGTTTTTTGTGCCTCAACCTCTGTATTTATCACCCAGGCAAACAGGCACCAAGCTCAAGGAGCAAGGAGGACATCCTTCTCAGTACTTGGGACATTAACCATTTTATGAAATCTGATTTGATTTAAAGTTATTAACTGTTGAATAACACTCGAAACAGTCTCAGCACATAATCCACGGGAAATTCCATGGAGGGGCAACATAAAATATCAATTAGAACAAAATGCCAGATTAGATGTTCTGCTGCATAGTAAACCATATTATCTTCTGTATGTTTTTCTACAAAAGCATATGTTATGCCTATTTGCAGTAAAGCCGTACCAAAATTATTGATTATCCAACTAATCGATACATTTAATGATAAAACAACAACAGGTAATGTAGAAATTAATTCTTTAAAGAATTTGAACCTGTCAAAGATGCTCTTACCAGTGTGGTGCATTAATGTGTCTTGGAGCTCATTGTTTTGCTTTTCAAGGGCCAGGGCCGGATTAATACTTTTCTGTACCCTGGGCAACAAGATTCAAGTGTCCACCCCAAAGCAATGACCACAAGTCGCTGTCATCATCAAGAGCATATACTAACAAATCAGCCCTCTGCATGGATCAGTACAGAAGTACCATGGCCTCATTATTGACAGATGCACAGCACAAATGTTTCACATAGTTTTGTGCAATAGATATTTCACAGTACGTACAGAGAAATTATTAAATGTTTCAATATGTGAGAGCAAGAAGGTAGTGCTCGTCTATTGAGCAAGCAAACATCATCACACACTGGTTTAACTTCAATCACTGTGTGATTGTGCTACAATTTGAAATTTGAACACCATTGCATTAAGCAGGCAATTACTGTGCATGGAAGAAAAGAAAACCATAGGCTAAACTGTGGCATGCAATGAAAAGTCAACCATTTATGCTGATGCACTATGAATTCTTATATTCTTCCATTTTAATAAATGGGCCTTGCAACTGGCCTCCGTTAATGATTATGTAAACTTGTACACAACATTACTGACCACAGTTTGCCATTGTTAACCATTGCATGATAAATATGATGAATATGTCAGGTAGGCTGAAAATCACAGGACATCTGTTTTTTTTTTATGATAAAAGTCAGCGGTCCAAAAATGTGCATCTCAGAGACGACGTCTTTCAACATGCAGGCTTCATTCACCTTTCAAGCAGGGCAGAGCTCCAGGGGAAACAGTAGGAGAGACACAGGCAGAACACCGGTGGGAGAAGCAGGTCTGTGGAGCTGTACGCTGCAGACATGCACGTAAAAAACAAGCATGTCACACCGACTGTGTTCTTCTTCAAAAAGTCAAAAAGCCATCTGTTCAAAATCAAACTGAAACCATTTATACTCAGCAGCCAGTGAACAGAGTCAGGCATATGGTAGCTAAAAAAAAAGCAGGTGGAGACCAAATCTGAGTTAAAAGGAGCGTGAAATTATAATTTAACTCCATTAATATTATTCCTATTAATTTCCTATGTTTGTTGCATTAATGATAATAATGGTGCAGCTTTAAATCTCCACTAATGGAAAGCTTATCTGTCAAAGAAAGAAAATGTGTCCCATGAGCATTTTTCAGCTATAGGGGAGTGCACACTACGCTTCTTTGTAGGGTGTAAATTGCATATTCCTCTTTTCTTTTCGTTGTTGTCATCTTTGCTGTTTTTGTTCCCATCACTCGGCTCCACCTATGACTCCACCCCCTGCATGCCGAATCACTGTCAGACCACAGGGGGCCTTTTCATCACAAATTAGTGTAAAAAGAAGAAAAAAAAACAGACTTGGCACGTGTCAAAAGATATTTCCAAGCCATACTGGTGCGCACAGATCGTGAAATAAAATGATCATTATGCCATTTGAGACAAGGTAGTGCTTGGCAGAACACAAAATGCCTTGTTGAAATGATATCTCTTTATCTAGCCAATCCCATGACTTTCTATTCAGCTGCAAGCCCTTGAAGTCATATGATGTAGAAAACAAGGTTTGTAGCCATGGGACAGTGTATCCATGTGCAGAGACACTCTGACACCCTTTACAATTTTAGAGTCCCTGGCCTCAGCAAACCTCAGGGGTAGATTTATGGATTTATCAAGTCAGGTTTGAATGAATACGGATCTGTGAATACACAACCAAATAAACGTTAAGTGAACCCTTTTGAAATTACCTCTATTTATGAAAGAAATGTCAAAAAATGTGGTCAAGTCCTCATCCAAGTTACAATTATGGATAAACACAATCTATTTTTGACTAATAACACTGAAATCATTGATTTGTATCAGCTGGAAAAAGTATATATGCCCCTCAGCTAACAGCAGTAACAAGCGCTAACTGGAGTCAGGAGTTATCAAACCTTGAGTAGAATCAATGAAACAAGATTGTAGATCAGAGCTACTCGTAAAAAAATGCTTAAAAATTTTATTTTTACAGGAAACATCTGCTGATGTAAAGCACGCCTCAAAAATTAGAGACTCACTAGAATGAGGAACTGAGGAATGAGGAGCATGAGGAATTGTTGATTTCAGCAACACTGAGGGTTAACACAATAAAATAAAAGCAGGATCTCTCAAAGAATTCAGATATTTATCAGTCCACAGTCAGACAAAATGCGTATAAATAGAGATGATTCAGATCTGTGGCTATGTTTCCTAGAAGTGAGCCCTGAGCTATAATGACTCCAAAGCAATGCAAAATGATCAGTGACATAACAGCTCAGAGTCAAAACAAAGGGCTTCAAGGAATCACTGGAGGATTCTTCATGAGTCTTCAACCGAGCACATTGTTCTCTCATGAACACCACGAAGGAGGCTCAAGGGGACACATACTGACATAAAACATTGCACCATATAGATAAGCTGTGGTGGTAGGAGCCTCAACTGTTGAATATCCAATGCTAAAGGTCTGTTTGAGGCAGCAAGAAAACAACAATGTAAAAGTAGAGAAACCATCCCTCAACAGAGGAGGAGGTCTGACACACCACCTATCTCTAATTTACAATGCTGCCCTTTCATCCCTTTCCAGGAAATTCAACAATCTAGCCTCAAAGATAAACAACTGTTCACAAATGGCCTCATGCGTCTCCAACAACTGTCATTATAACACAATAGGGCACTAACCAAGTTGAAACCCAACTTTCCACCGACGACTGTTACTCACAACTCACAACTCGCACAAACAGTTCCAGTGACATCATCGGTCTTGTACCTGGGTCTCCACACCAGATAGTTGGACCAGTCCTAGCCCGGCCAGATGCCTGAACTGATGAAGCCTCTTGGATGAGAGGTGAAACGTCTTCCTAGACAAATATCCAAGTCCAGTTATGTTTAAATTTCCATGAGACAACTATGACCTGGACAAATGAGAATATTGACAGGCCCAACTCTGAACATCACAAAATGATCATAGTGCTTTCAAACTACGAAAGCTGCAGTTGGAAACCTGAGAGGAGTCTAGCACATTGCATTTGTTTGAAGTTACTGGCGCCAAAGAAAGTTAAGTCATTAAAAAGTTGTTCTACCAGCAGCCGTCTTAATAGGTGATGAGTGCGATCAATAAAGACATAAAAGATGACACACTATTTGTCATTAGCAGCACAGCATATGATTGAAGTCTTTTATTTTGAAAAAGACAATATACAATGATAACCATTAACAATTAATGCAGGAAGCTCAGTTTGCAGGGGGTTCACATGTTTTTTTTCCCCTGATACAGTAAGTTTACCATATTCTGACAAGTACAATAACAGTGGAGATAGACGTCTTCAATGTGCCTGTATTTTAATAGAATCAAGTATGAGCAGTGTGGAGCAGGGATTTTACCTCTCATAATGTATGGAAAGACACAGACAGTATAACCTGTGAAAACAATATCTGCTAAAAATAAATAGAATAGAGGAGAAAGTAACACTGAGGGGATTAGAGTGAATTTCAATAACTATGCACACACCATAAGCAATAATAACAAGACTGAAGAATGATATTGGATCATCAATGAGTCATTTCCAGCAAGGGGAGGTAGAGTTTGACTTATATACAATAAATACAGGCATACAACTTTTTTCACTTTCATATTTTTAAGGACAGGTTCAAGTTTTATCACGTCTGTCTTGAATCATTCATGCTCAATGCAATTTTTATAGATGACGGACAAACTACACAGGCTGTGTCATGTGCTAAAATGGATTTTGAAATTCAAATGAGGTTTGCACCGTCTGACTTGGACTAATCAATGGAGCATTTTACCAAGACTTTCTTATTAAGGACCATTGGTCCTGCAGGGCCTCACAAGTCAATTGTGCTTCATCAAGTGTCATAATTCTTTACAGAAAATGAAAACACCATGTGTACCAAGGTGAAGAGAGCCCGGGCGGGGATTGAACCCACACCTCCCATTTAAGACTCGCGCGCGCTTGCCAGTCAGCCAAAGGGACATCCCCTTGGCCAAGTAGCCAGGGCACATGATCGATTGGAGGCATAGTGACAGGAACCTCAACTGTCACACATGCATTAACAGAATGTTAACTGTAGAAAAGGAGCAACACGTAAGTATGTAGGTATGTGACCCAAAGAGGCCTAGGGCCTCCACTCAGAGGGTTAGAGTGGTCATTTCCAAATTCCCAATGTTTGTCTATTTTTATTTATTTATTTATTTTATCTACAGAATTTATTTTTTGAGGGTGGGAGATCTTGTGACTTCTGTTAAAGTCTTACATATTTCTGATAGCTATCAAGCTTTCCTGCAGAGAAAGAAAAATGTAGCCTCCTACCAACACCAGCACTGTTATGCAATGCAATGACATAATAATTTAATAAAATTAAGAGCTGCTAGACCTCTAACAAACAGAAAACTATGTGGACAACGCAAATGAAATACGGAATTTATGTTTGTTTCACGCATCAATTTGAGGAATGTTGGACTCTCCTCAAACCTTCACAATGTTCTGGTCTCTTCAGCAGAGCATGAAGCAGATGAGATTTTTTTTTTTTTTTCTGGATAGCGCCTCTTCTTCATCCTCTCACACTGATCTGAGTCTAAACTGGACATTACAGTGAGTCACTATCTCATCATTAGATGAGACGGTCCGGGGCCACAGTTGGTTACCATGCTAACGTCAGTAGAGGAAAATAAGGGTCAAAATAAGATTTGTTGTGAGAATGGTTAGTAGACGTTACCTAAGTGCAAATAACAAAAACTTACGTACTGTATAATTAATCCATGTCTCATGTACACGTTTTTTCATTAGGCTTGTTGTGTTTTTTAACCATACACCACACAACCAGACCACACAATCACATGAATTTTCCTTTTCTAGTGTTTCCACAAGTTGGAAAAGAAACAGGTGGTGAAAAACATAGGGAGAGTAACAAAATGGTGAATCACTGAAACTAAAAACTGAATTTTGTTTCTTATTAAAGAGACCTCAAGGAGTGTGCTTGTCTATCCCAGTTGTTGCTTTCCCTGTAGGAATTTACAACCTAGAGCACTTAGTAAACAAGGTTGTAGTGGGTCATTCTAGTGTCCTTCCTCTGCCCCAGGTTTATTGTAGGCAGTACACAAATGACTCCACTAATGGAGTTAACAGGTTTGCAAACAGGGTTTTACTGCAACTACTTCAATAACTACACTACTACTTATTACAAGGAGAATAGTAAACAGGAAAATACTAATCACAGCTATTTTCCACTAGAGCCCTTTAAACTATATTGTTTGAATTGCAGTGACTTTAATAGATTTAGTTAGTTAGTTCATTGTCCCATTATGGGAAATTCATTTTCACCAGTTCTGTACACTGATAGATACATGCAACAACAGTGACATTGGACAACATTAACACATGGTTTGCAGATTAACATTCAGTGCTGTGATGGCTGAAGGTGAACTGTGCTCTGTTATAGTGTTCTATTATGTGCATCCAGAGGGCAGTGATGTAAAGTACTGATGTGGTGACCTGCATGGACAGGACCAAGATACAGCAAGCAAACATATGATCTGGCCATCACACATATTTTAAGACTTGATAAATGTGATCTTTTAATTGGTATTTTAGTTTCAGCCCGTGGTGATTGGTGCAGAAAGAAACAACTGATATACAAAATTCATTAAATTGGAGGGAAAAAAAATTGATGTAAAACATTCAATATTACAGGGCAGAGATTTGATGCAAAGTGGTTTGACTGTACCTTTAAAAATGAAATAACAGTGTTATTGTGTGTGTGGAGGTGACTGGTTGTATAATAACTGAATAACATCGCCAATACTGTAAGTTTGTGCTTGTATTTCAAGTACATGTTTTTCTTTTTCTTCTGTGTGTAAAATAAAGGAATATGGTAACAAATAAATAGCCTACACCAAATACAAATACCCTCAAAATAAAATATGTTTTGTTTCTTCATTTTTTTTAAATAAATGACTAAGCAACCTGTCGCACAGCACAACAACTTTGACAAACATCAAACTGAAGAGGAAACAGATGAACCACAGCATCGGGGGGCTGCTAGGAGAGATGATAAAAGTAATTAGAGTAAAAAGAGAAGGCAGGCGATGGTGGGAGGCCGATGATGCAGACAATAATTTATGGATGGAAACTTGATGAATCATTCAGTTATGTTTTTTTTTCTCTTTTGGAAAAAATGTCAGTCTGGCAGCAAGTCACTCTGCATTTCACCTCAGCATGGCATCTGTATCCCGGTTGCCATGGTAATGCGGTTGCTATGAGATCAATTTATCTGGAGATCTTGCAGTTGCAGATGTCACTGGGTGCTGCTCTCAATAACAAAGCTTTGGTCAAATTACAGACGGTTAAGGCTCACGCTCTTTCTTTTTTTTTTTTTTTTACTCAGACCTCAGCGAGGGAGAGGGTTTAGCCAAAGACACGAAACGTTGGTCGAGCATCTGACGGTTTATCTTCATTTATCGAACCCACTGGCCTCATCCTTCCTCTGATCGTTCTGTCAAGAAATATCAAACCGCACGCACTCTGTGAAGTGTTCAGCCCGTCAGATGAATACCATAAGATGTTAGTGGAGATCAGAGAGCAGCCTGACATACAGCACTCCCCTCCAACCTCTCTCTTATCTCCCATCCTCCTCCACTCCAGCGCCTCAGTGCTGTGCGGCCCCTGCATGACGCATGTCTCTGCACCTCTGACGTGTGGGTCTGTTCAGAAGTGGGAATACCACCTACTGGCTTTCCACTAGTTAATACCCCTGAGCGGCAAATGAAAATCTGTTTATTGCTCTTGTGTCTTCTGTATTCATTGCGACATGAAGGTGAAATCCGTTCAAATCATCACACGTGGGGACTCAGCATCCGTGGACCACTGTTTACCACATGAAGGGTTTTGTTCAAGGGTTGAAGAATTATGACAAGGGTTGCGTCTCCTCCGCTGACTGACTGTAAATCAACACAACATTGTGACACATAAATATATTTCAAGCTGAACCATTAACTCGTGATGTATGTCAGTACTGATATCTGACTGAACACTGCCCATCTGTTGCCTGTCAACACTGTGCTGGCCATGTAGCTAGTAGAGAAGCACCAGGTAAAGTTATGTAGGCTTGAGCAGTGGTTCTCTCTCTCTCTCTCTCTCTCTTTTACATCAAAAACCCCTAAATTGGCACAAATTAGACCATGGATCCCCATTGGACAACATTTTGAAGCAAACACCAGAAATACACAAATATTTGTTCAGAGACTGAAAAATGTAATGTATGCTCAAATCAGGGCCAATGGCATGATTGTTGGGAATATTGTAGAGAAACTTCGATTTCGTGTTGAATTTCTCCAAAAGGTGGTAAGATAAAAAAAATAAAAAAGTAAAAAAATAAATTCTACAAGACACTGGTAAAATTTCTTGAAAAAAAAGTAAAAAGAAAAATTTTAATTCTAGAATAAAGAAGTAAAATTTTATGAAAAAGTTGGGGTCCCCTTTAATTTTACCACTTACTGTCATGGCCCTGAGCCTGCCGCTATTCAGTGGCTCAGTTTTCAATTGTTTTGGACTCTTGTTATCTTCAGTTCTTGTGCATTTTGTTCCTGTGTTTTCCCTCCACACTCTCCTTGCACACCTGTCCTGTGTTCAACTCGTCAGCCCTGCCCTGCTCCTTGTGTGTCTCCACCAATCAGCTATTTGACCTCCGGTCTCCTCACCTGTTGCTTGTTGCTTTGATTAGTTCTGTTTGGGTGTCTTGACTTCCTTGTCTGATTATTGTGTTTGTGTCATGGTGTTTTGTTCTCCTGCCTGTCGTAAGTTATTAAAACCTCAGCCTGTGTTAGCTCATGCATTTGGGTCCTTCTGCTTCCCTCACATGTATGGTATAGTGTTGTGGGCTACAGCACAAATCCATTGATCACCAGAGTGTTTGTGCAGACTCTGTTCATTAATCTCAAACATTGGCTCTGATTCAGCTCCTTCATTCTGAACTCTGTTTCCATACATTCAACACAGATGGAGAATTTGCATCACAAATTCATGCATAAGAGGTTGTTAAAACCTGTTAAGCACCAAGGTCCCCCAATTGGGGGTTTACAGAACCCCCCCCCCCCCCCCCCCATGCACTGATTATGAAAGAGTATAGTCATATTTTATATCAAATTGAACAGCAGAAGCTGGGCTAAAACGTGAAAAAAAAACAAATTTATCTAACACAAACACAGCCCAAACACCACTAAAACAAACAATTAAACATCAAACAAAATGGCGCACCTCGGTGTGGACCCAGTCGCCACATTTCTGGCTCGTATAATGCTGTACATTATGCCAAACACTTAAGCTACCACTCATTTGAACCAGCAGGCTACTAAAAGTGGGATGTTACACAGCAACTGTGGCTCCACAGCAGCAGCTACACAGCAGCTCCACAACAGCAG
Source organism: Decapterus maruadsi (assembly GCA_030347415.2). Lineage (NCBI taxonomy): Eukaryota > Metazoa > Chordata > Actinopteri > Carangiformes > Carangidae > Decapterus > Decapterus maruadsi. The sequence goes on along the minus strand of CM064891.1, from coordinate 7,323,439 downwards.
CAGAGAAATAAGCCAACAACCAGCAAACACAAACAGTGCTCGGGCAAAGCATGGCCCTACACTTCCTCTTACCTTTGCTGTTTTGCAGTGAAAACCTTGTTTTGAGGGTAAATCCACATATTTCCAACTTAGGTTTGACCAGTGTTTACATGGGACCGCGACCGGCGGCCTTTAGGACCATGTAAACCGGAAATAACGTCATGGAGCCGGCAGGAACTCATGCAGCCTCCATGTGCCCAGATCATGCCGTAGGTCCGGGGACTCCGCGCATTCTGATTGGCTCATGGCTGCCAGTGCTGTCGATCTTACCCACGTGGGTCTAGATTCATTCATCCCTGTGCTCTACTGGTTAGAATGAGCCGTCAATCACGCGAATCGGCCAATCCGCTGCAGAGATAGAGGTAGAAACGTCTCTGCAGCACATGGTGCAGTTTTACGCAGCAGTACGCAGACCCAGTTAGAAGGCCTGGATTGAAGTTCGCATTTAGTTCCAATTGATTCATTTTCAGTTAGTTCATGCAAATAGTGTGAAACTAAAGAATAAACATTGGTTTATAGTGGCAAGTGGTTCCAAGCTGTGCCAAAAATTCATATTTATATTTATATTCATATTTCTCGCCTGGATATTATGTAGTAATATCTCAATTATATTGTCCTGCTTCACTTTATCAGAATCAACCTCTGCAGAGACAATGTTTATATGTTGTACAATGATTTTATAGAGTGTTAGAGGTTCATCTCCATTATTCTAAAGCACACTCATCAAAAATATGATTTTTTTTTAGGCGAATATGAATTTTTATTTAATTTTTTGTGTGTGCCATATTCATTTGCTCTTCACCAGTAACAGATATACTGATAATTACACATCTAGCAAATCCCCAAAGTGGACCATGTTCAATAAAAAAAAAGAATTATTCAAATAGACCTTGTGGTTGCAGAGATGTTCTCCTTTTATTATGGATATGCATTTTTCGAGAAAAGGCCTTCAAAAGAGGCCTGGTTTGTTACTGTTAACACCTTTTCAGCATTAAGTCCCATACTGTAGAGAATTTTGTGTGATTTATTGAGGTTCACACAGTCCTATTAAGAGACTGAGCCCTCAGGACTTCAGTGACATGAGTGTCCTCATGTCTTCAGCAAGTCATCTGTCGCTCAGCTAATAAGCTACAAGATGGAAAAATGTCAACAACAAAAAAGACGCTGCACAAATACATTTCCTTTTGCAATAATAATGAGACAGTTAGATAATTTTCACTGCAGTGTTTTTCTGTGCACGACTCAGTAAGTGAACACTGGTTGGACACTACTTTTCATGTGGGAGTCTATGAGTTTACTATATGAGAGACATCCTCACTAACCAGGATAGTACAGCACAGCCTCCTATGTTGTAAAGGTCTATTGTTGGCCAAATAAACACAACTGACAACCATGCTTTTTCACAAAAATGACAAAAGTCAGTCACCTGTGGAATGAACAAACCTGGAAAAACACAATGAAGCTGGCGAGAAATCAATCCATGGAGCAGTGCATAACATTTTACATTATACGATGTTCCGATGTGTATATTTGTGTAGTCTTATCTGAGATTACAGGTTACAGGGCGCGTTGTGTCGCAGTGCCGCAGAGACAAGAGCTGGGAAACCGGCCTGGAGGCTCTGATCTTACAAGGTTGGTTATCAGGTAGAAGGCAGGGAGCCTCCATTTTCCTTGGAACAAGCTCGAAGTTATTTATTTAACCATCACAATTACTCCAAAGATGTTGATGTAGCAGAGTTAAAAGTGTTAAGAAATGGGCGTTTGTCCTGTTTGTTGCGCCTCCACGAGTTGCCGCACGAGTTTACCCGAAACTAATTTTATTGGTCGTTATCGAGTGGGCAGGATATTCAATGTTTGGGGTGAGACCAAGCTCAGAGTGTGTGTGTCTCAGATGTTTGATTGCAGGATGACAGATCCAATATCAGCGGCTGATGAATTGTGAGTAACGTGACACATAATTCATGAGCCTGCATTATCCAACATGAAAAAAAAAATACCCCACTTTCATCCTGAATTTACTCGAAAACAGAATTTTGCACAAAGTTTGGGCTACATCGTCTGATAGATGAGTTATTACACTAATGTTAGGACCCACAGTGGGCTCAAAATCAATTTTCTTTTCTGAATACCTTTAGGGTAAAAATCCTGTATAGTTCCTCTTTAACTTTCAGGAGTTTAGCTGGTTATAACTCAGTCTCAGTGGATTGTGTTTCAGTCACCATTTCGGAGTTGTTCTGTTGTCTGTCTCAAACAGAAAAATATTCAAATGGCATCAGGTTTAGTGAAGTTATTGTATTAAAATACTGTAGTAGGAGGGAAACAGATGAAGCCAGGCAGAATGCAAATTGCCCACAAAGCAGCTCTGCTCTTGTTTCATAAGCATAACAACAACAAAAAAACAACTTTTACTGACTGCCTGCTGAATTTCCTTCAGGCTGGGTTTGAAACCATTACTATACTGTATATGTTTAGTTTTACTGAGCGGCCTAAAGACTTCCTGGTTTGCTGAGCGTTACGACAAACAAAGCAGTAGAATTCATGTGAAATAATTTACCCACAAATGAATATTGTTAACACAGTCAAAGAGCCATCACCACCACACACCACACACCGTGTCCCGTGATAGGAGTCCTTTCATGAGAAAAGCGCCACAGATCTCAGCCACCATTCATTTAATTTTTCACCATCCTGCAGCTGTTGTGGTGCATGTGACAGGGTCAAACCACTTGTCCATGTCAAGATGATCAGCGTGGAGAAACGGTTGTTTGTGCAGTGTGTTATAGACACAGACTGCTGCTGAGACGCTCTCATGTTGTTTTTTTTGTTTTTTTTTATGTTGACATTAGTTACTTAATCATTTTATCCTGTAATAACAGACATGGAAACAGAAGGAGTGGGGGAAGGTGGGCAGTTCATTTGATCAATGGATGCTCTGTTGTGGCGCTGTGGAGTAAACAACACACACACATATAAAAAAAAAAACTGTTGACGCAATACCGATCATTTTTCTCATGAAGTTGTCGTCACTGAATTCAAAAATAAAGCAGCAAAATATTCCGAGAGCTGTTGTTTGTACAACACACAAACAGACTGACTCCCTGAGGCTCCAACACCATTCATTTCAATCAGTTTGTGCGTGTGTACGACCCCGGTTGATGTCTAAAGCTCACCTCAGTGTGTGTGTGATGCACGTGAACTGCGGGTGTAGGGGATCAGGACACGCAGTAAGGCCATCAAGCACAAAAGAAACAGTGATAACAATTGTGTAAAAACCCTGAGGACAAAAGAGTTTGTCATCTCCACAACTGCTACCTGAGTACCTGTATATATTTCCTTACCATTCAGGAACCTCGGTGAGTGCTGTCACGTTTCACAGCCTCCGTTTCACTCTCTGACCCTGGCGCAGCTCTCGCAGGAAGCATCTGTCCCTCACGCACCTGCAGCTCCTTTTGTAAGACTCCTACAGTAACCTGAGGAAAGTTTCCACAACATGTGCAGATGGAGGTGAGCGGCCATGACCTGTGAATTACAAGGACAGCGTCAGCAACATTCAGCAGAGGACAACAAAACAACATTTTTATTGTGTTTTTCCTTTTGAGCCTGGCTAACAGAGATCAGACTCACATTTCAATTAGATCCAGCAGAAGAGGCTCCTATTTGCTTTCTGTTACACTATCAATAGAGTGCATCTACAACAGTTAAAGGGACGGTCACATGTGGCAGCGTGACTTTCATGGATGGAGTGGAGTTGCAGAACGTACTCTGTATAATCATGTTTTTCATTTCTACTACAAGTTTGCATGCTTCTTCCTATTTATGATGAGTTATATATTCCAGGAAACCTGCAACAGAGGAAAAAAAAACCCTTTTCCAATATCTGAAGGGGAGGGAGAGGGGAAGTGCCAATAACCAGAGGCAGTCTGAGTGAAACGTGACTGGAAACTCCAGTTTTAACACACCATCGCCATCCGTGAAAATATGTATTTTGTGGAATAAATGTGGAAAAACAATTTACCTACACAGTCGCTGCAAAACGTCCACAGTGCACAAATGCATGCGTCCACACGCTGAGAAAAAGCACTGGGCCATGTCGTTCAGATAAAGCCTCTCATCTGAACATCCCTTTCCGTGAAAGGTTGTTTCCCTTCACTTTCTGTGCATCCGTCTATCGCTCAGCCAAGTGGAAAAAGAGCAAAAGAGTGTGAAAGACCTCTGTGCATCTCTCTGCCTAAGTGTCTCTCCACCTCTCTCTCTGTCCAATTCCCTCTGTCTTCCTCATCTTGTTTCCAAGTGGAGACGGTGCTCTGTTGGCAGTGTTTCCTGCCCTTCACGTCCCTCAAGTGTGTTCTGACCTTCTGTGCCGAGAGCTGCAGACGGTCAGGTGAGGCTGCCGTGTCCACGCTGTTCTAGTTCATCTGCCCCACCTATTGTCACAGACAGTTATCTGTGTCCCTTGTACAGACAAGAGCGCTTATGTGTCTGCATGACTTCGGCAGACAATAGGGATGTCCCCGGGTGGCCCAGATATTGGAAGATAATAAAGGTTGTCCGTGTGTTTTTCCAGACTGTCACAGTGGAGGAGCGTCCTGGTTCGGCTTCATGCAGCCCGAACTGACGGGCAGCGGGATTACCGCCACAGAGGTTACCACACTTCTGTCTCCCAAATGCACACAGAGGAGCATGTGCACTCTCCCCCACATGGAGCACACAAACAAACACATGTTGTGGGGTAAGGGACAGTGTCAACACTCTGCAGGGGTTTTTTCTACACTGTGAAATTTTGATGAGGCGCAAGCAATAATTTAGGGGTTTGTTTCTTCATCTGAAACCAGAGCTCATAGCCATATTACACCTGAAATATTTACCTTAAAGGGATAGGCAGAGCAGAGCCACGAGCTGCTCAGAGCTATGCTATGGAAGCTCATGGGATTTCTTGGTTTCCCTCAGCAAACTCATCAAATCCAACAACTCCAAAATGCTTTCGTGGACACGTTGTGACCTGCACATTCACCACGCTATGAGATAATAATGGAACGTTACGAGACAGAGTTGTTTTTGAGGTAAATTCGTGCAAAACAGCTGATGCACATTGTCTTCAGGGGCAGTTTTCAGCAAGCAGACTCTGCATTTGCCTTCAAAACAGCTCTGTCTCGTACACACACTCACAGCCCTGTGGTGAAACAGTGATCTGTCCAGGGTGAACCCAAACCCACATCATTACAGCCTCCTCAGCAACCCTGCAGGGTATGTAGTATAGACAATGGATGGACAGCTGGATGTCTGAATCTTTGAGCAGCAGCTAAAGATGGAAACTGTTCTTAAAGGGATATTTCAACATTTTGGCAATTTCGCCTATTCCCATAATCCCTATAGTCTATAGTATAGGGGTAGGTTAATTACCTTTAATTGTCAGTGCAAGCTGTTTTTAGATCAGCGGGACAGAGACATGAGCTGTGCACGGCGCGCAGCATTTTCGCCTTTCCCTCATCAAACTCATCAAATACACAATCCAACAACTCCAAAACCCTCTTGTGGACAAGTTGTGACCTGCACATTCACCACCCTATGAAATAATAATGGGATGTTACGATAGACAAGGAACTACATTCCCGACTCGGTGAGTGACTCCAAATGCGAAAGTAGTTCTGAGTATTTGCTTTGTGTGTCATAGCCTAATGTTACAATTATACGTTATTATTTCATAGCGTGGTGGATGTGCAGGTCACAACTTGTCCACAAGAGTGTTTTGGAGTTGTTGGATTGTATATTTGGTTTGATGAGGGAAACATAGAAATACCATGAACCTCCATTGTGTTTGTGGAGCAGCTCATGTCTCTGCTCCGCTGATCTCAAAACAGCTTGCACCGACAATTAAAGGTTGAACCTACTCCTAAAACTATAGGGATTATGGGGAACAAAATGTTGAACTTTCCCTTTAAAGAAGCCATGAAATAGTAAAAGGCACTGCACACATGAGAAATGTCAGTCTCTGTGAAGGCTGAGAGAGACCCAGAGGTCATGCTGAACCCGACAGCATCAGGCTGGAAACTGATGCTGTCATATCACCAACATGTTCCAGTGGCAGAGGGTGCAGGAGTCACTGAGTGACAGCGCAGAACAGGTTGACTGAGAGGTTATTTGTTACATCAGCGTTTTTTATACACCACGATTTAAAACATTTATCTGCTTCTCTTTTGTTTTAATGTAGTGGTCGCCTTTTATTCCCTGAAGCTTCTGAAGCTCTCTAACAACTGGCATATTCATTCATTCATTTATGTGTTGTTGGAAGTCATTTGGAAATAATATAAAGACTTTTGCTGCTGTGTACTTTGGAGATTTCAACTCTCACACGATCACATATCTATCTTATTTAAATTGATGATATTAGCTCTGTAACTCACATTTTGTTTTTTTGTACAACCTGATATCTTGTTGTTTTCCAGACATAAACAGTAACATGTTTTGAGCTCAGAGTTTTAGCCCTTCCCTGTGTATTTCTACCAACTTCGTCTCGTGGCGTCCCTTGTAAGGAAGTTAGCCTTGTTAAAGACGGATGAACCTAAAGAGGAGACGCTCCATCCTGTCTCTCTTTCTTGTGTGTGGAAGGCAGGATGCCGAGCTGCTGCTGGGCCTGATCCCAAGTCCCGGCTTTGATGAGAAGGACTTTGAAGCCGAGTGTCAAGCATCAAAGAAAGCAGGACCGGGCTGCACCCCAACCCTCTGTCCTCAGGGGTGGGGGTGGGGGTGCGAGGTGTGACTCGTCACTTTGGAGGACTTCAGGTGCTGTAGGAGCCTCACGTGAGAGGAGGGAAGGTGAAGAGACAAGATACAGGACCACAGAGGTAGGACAGATCTCAGACCCCCGAGGGTGTTGTGATGAGTCACTTTCCTCTCACTTCCCGATTCCCATTCCCCAATAAACACTCCCCCTCCCCCTCCCCACTCAAACACACACACCCAGAATCAAATCCACATACACGTACCCACACTGCACTACACAGCAAAGTAATGCAGCGCTGAAAGCTTTTTCCTTAAATCTGATTGGATGTAGTCACAACGGGGGTCGACACTCCAAACTTTTGAGCTCTGTTTCCATGGCGATAGATTCTGACATCTCCAGTCGTGACGAGATATGTTTTGGTTGCGAGGACCAGGAAGGGGAGGGCATTAAAAAAAAAAAAAAAAAGGAAGAAAAAAAAGAATGAAAGAGAATAAAAAAGCAACACACCACAGTTCATGTCAAGCCTGATGGTACAACGCTCTGACTGCAGGCAGAAACAGTGAACCACAGTGACCTTATCTGAGCACTGAGTCTTTAACCACCCACAAAAACCACTGACGTATTTTGATATTCAATGACGCATCCAGCCCAGAGGAATATTCCCTCTTAGATAATTGGGGTACAATGTGTTGTTAATGGAGTAAATTGGTGTTTTTGTGGGCCATCATTTGTATCCTCATTAGGCCAGTCATTTGGAGACAAAGGGTATTATGCTACAATATTCAGTTTTCTTCATAATAAATCCAGAAATGTAGGTTCAGCCGAAAAAAACATGTCTGTGGAATGAAAACGAGGAGGAAATCAATCACCAAGTAGTCACATTAATCGATAACTGGTGCAATTTGGCCTCTTTGACCAATTGTCATCAGTGCCACAGCAGCCGAGCTGACATTTTCCATTCTAGAGGTGAAAAATGTGCGGGGTCTGTTTGTTCTCTAAATCCCCGCAGGTTCAACCGGGTTCAGCACAGATCCCAGCAGGGGTGTTAGACACAAGAGGGAGGGCGGGCGCCAATCCTTGCTGTTGTCTTCAGATGAATAGAGGAACTTAAGTGACCTCAGACAAGCCAATTAAGAGAGTGTTAAGACAACTGTGAATGGCCAATGGAAGCACCTAGCAACATCTCCCAAAAGAGAAACAGCGTCCTCCAAATGAGTCGCTATGAAAATGTGACGGCTCGTGAACGAAGCAGAATGTCAGCGCCACTTAAGGCGGTAAATTTGGTGTGTCGTCACGCCTGTACTGATTTTAAAACAAAGGCAGGGACATATTAGAGCAGCTACTTCAACAGGAAGTGGCACATCAGGCCATTCAAATAAATGGCAACAATGCAAGAAAAGGAATTAACATATAAAGCCTAAGTAAGTGTCACTCTCTGATCATAGAGAATGGATCTGGTTATTTATCTACTGTTAAATGCTGCATGAGGATGTCATTTAGAAATCAGATGTTATCGAGTTATGCCTTTCAATTACAACATTAAACTCAACCCAGATAAAGCTACTTCATGTGTGTTTAAACCATGTTTTGATCGACTGAAACATTGATGTTGTAACTCAACACCAGTGACAGATAAGATATGAATCTGAAGCAGCTCAGATAAATCATCAGACCTACGGGTGGTATTTATAACAGTCAAGGTTTACCAGGGTTTGTCCAGCAGGTGGCAGCAGAGAAGCATATGTTCACTTGAGTTCTTCTGATTCTACAGGGATTTGGTTATGAACAGGCCGTCCTGTGTGTGTGCCACTCCTGCTGCCTGCTGACAGAAACATGTTGCACTGTCACACTTCAGTTCAATACTCAACTCAACTTACTTGTGAAGTGTCAAAGGTGCAAATTTATATTTCTTACCACATCTGCTGTTTCTTCTTGAGTTAAGGGAAAAGAGGGAACAACTGATTGAAGACAGAGATGTAGGTCACATGATCTGGACTCATCTTTCAACATAACAATCCCATATTTAAATAGATAGACTAAACTGAAACAGACTCGTCACTTGTTTTTCAGATTCTTTAGGGTGAACACTGTAGGGAGGACCTAGACTGATTATTTTCTATTTACTGTAATAAAAAGAAAATGGATAACACTTATTTTACTATTAAGTAATTAAAAATAAAATGGATAACACCCATTAGTATGTAGTTTATAAAGTAGTTACAGTTAGTGCTTATCAGTGATGAGTAAAACATTTTTTACTCCGTTTATAAACTACATACTAAGTATTCATGCGTTATGATGAATTCAGTATTTAATGTTTAATGCTTTATGGTGTGTTCTTTCATATTATGAAGTGTTACCAAAATTGCACTGAGATAGATAAATGACATTGGTTTTGTTTAAAGTAAAACTGAATATTTGAGATTGTGCCTGTAGTCTCAGTCCGATCCAAATAGGATGCACCTGCTCGCAATCACTACCAGAGCTTGGTCCGTCTCCATGAGTCTGTGTCAAGTGTTGGTTGGCTGCCATCAACACAACAGACACTTGTGGTTGCTAACACCATCGGCTGCTTCACAGGTCCAAGTGTCCTCAAGTGTTTGCAGAAAAAGAATACAACTACACTTTTACATGTCTTGAGATTTGATTTCTAGGACAGACTAACCCTTATCTGCAACTCCATTTCCTTTCTTTAGACAGAATCTCACGTTCACAGTAATCCGACAGTGTTATGAAAAGCTGCATGTCAGAGAGAAATGTGTGGTTGTTTTCTCAAGGCAAAAAATAATACGACCCATATGAACGACTCAGACCAATTTTTTTTTTAGGATGAAAATATAAAACTCACATGTTCTCTTTATTTGCTGTATATAGATAGATGTACACCACTGGAGATTTGGATAAAAGCACACACAAAAAGCTCATGTATGTAGGATCTCAACACATGTCTGGAGGTGGAAAACAAACAAATAAACGGAAAAGATGTTGGATTACAAGTAGATAAAAAACTATCCAACTTCTATACAGTTTCTAAATGTAAATAGTCACATGTGTTGAAGTCTGTGCCACATACCAACTGTCTGCAGTTGCTAATAACCTCTGTATTCTGTACACAGGGTATTTTGTACAAAATATGAAATCTACCATTTAATAATAGTTATAACATAAAATAAAAGTACATTATATGTACAATATTAGATGAAGCCATTTAGTATGAGACGTATACTAAAGGACACTTGCAATAATTATTCTTTTCAAAGAAAAAGAAAACAAAGCTTATGTAAAATGTAGAAAGCTCCAAAGAAGCCAGTATTAAAGCCATTTCGAGAAGAACAACAGTCACCAATGGAGCAATAACAAGGTGCTGCTGCTGCACCGCACCACCACAACGCAGACGGTTGACAATCAGAGGACGCAGATTACTGATCGTCAGATTCACTGTAATACTCAGGGTCAGGGGAGGGAGGGGAAGGGGGGGGGGGGTTAAAAGCCTTTGGTGAATGTTGTTCTTCAAGACAAACGTGGAGAGAACGGAACAGTGTGACTGCAGTTATTATTTACAAATTTGCACATTCAGTTGAAACACTGACAAGGAGGTTCTGCAGGCAAAAGAAGAAAACCACAACAAAAAGAACTTGCAAGCATCCAGAAGCAGGTCAAAATGATGTCCAAATAACGAGCCCTACAGGGGAGTAGGAGGCTTTTAGCTGGGAGGGGACGGAGGGAGTGGAGTGAGTGAGTGGAGGGGATGGGGGGGTCAAACAATGGTACAAATCAAAAGTGGAATGGAGAGTGGGGGACAGAATGGAACAGTAATGATGGGAGGTGAGGAGATTTCCTCTCCTGTGGAGGCTAGCTCTTATCGACTGGCGCCCAGGAGGGGGGTGACCCCATACACCGAGACAGACAGCATCACAGATTTCAATTCTTTACTAGTTTTGTATTTTTTTTTTTTCAGTTGTGTTTCTATTTTCTTTCAAGTTTTATCAGGAAGTGCTTCATTGCTAAAGTGGTTTGGGGCGACCACTCTACTTCTCCTCTCAAGCTTTCAACTACAAAATGGACTTTGTAGCTTCGACAAGGCATGTGCTGGAGTCCAAGGGGCCCGAGGTGTGCTGACTACAGAATGGAACACATCGCTGTTTTTGGTTTTTTGGATTTTAGAAACTAATGTCATCATTTTATTGTATGGTCTGACATTTTTGCTAACGCTGCTACTCGATTCTCAGTTGAGCAAATATCCCCTTAGACTATAAAAGGCACTGTGAAAAGAAAGGCTTATGTTTGACCTCTGCAAACCAAACATACCTCATCTATGATGCATTCTAAATCTCTAACAAGTGTTTTATAAATAAAAGGGTCTTGCTTGAGGCGAGTAGAAAAAAAGCAATTACTATCAGCACAGTATCTGCCCCCGATTGACTTCACTCAACACACGGCCACACGTTGTGTAAATCCCAGGCAAGCAACTACATCTCTCTGACCTCTCATAAGCCTCACATGAATGACACCGATACGGACTGTACTGAATGCTAATGTGCGTGTTGAACGCACGCTTACAATGGCTGGATGTGAATGGGCAACCAAAAATAAATCCCGCAATCCCCTCTCATGTAACGGGCGCAGCAAACTCAGCTGGACTAATCGAATGTTTCTTAACAAACTCATCTGAGCCACAGACACTGCAAACCTGTGTTACCCTACACGACCAAAAGGATCTGGTTTGTTTAGTTTTTTTTTAAATATATATAAAGAAATAACTAAATTAGTGAATCAAGTTGGCACTGAACTGGGCTTCTACACAGGGACAGAGATCTGGTACCTGGACCTCTGTCAGGCCGGCACTGTTTGATTGACACCGCTGTGTTGTAACTCTTTTAATCCAGACGCACTCGACTGGCGAGTCCCCGCTGACCCTGCTCTCATTAACACAACGATCAATGAATCTTCACAGCTGATGGAAAATGAAGAGAGAGAAAGAAAAAAAGCAGGCTCCAAACAGGACAGCTATACAGATAGGAAGAGTGCTCGACTCCGATCAGAGCTCCTAATATACTATGTAGGAAAAAATATAAACAGCTGTCTAGATTAAATGTTATGAGAAAAATAGCTAATATTAAATATATAGAATCGACTGACATTTTCTCATCGACTGGCGCATTTTTTTTTTTTATTAAACCAAAGACGTCCTCTGTGGAGGGGCTCATATTATTATTTGTACAAGCACCTGACATCTATAAAGAGGCAAGAAGAAAAGACGGCTCACGTACACATACAAACACACGCGCACACTCACACACGCGCACACAGAACAGAACACCTGAGAGAAATGACCAGAAGGGGGCAGCACAGCACCCCCGAAAAACACAACAGGCTGAGAGGACGGGGACAGAGAAAAGAAACAAAAACTCAGGGAAGAGGAGAAATATCAACACTACAGTATCTTAGGTGAAGTTGGCGGTGTGTGGTGGTTATGCAGGAGCGTCCGGCGCCACAGACGTCTCTGCTGGACGATGAGGGGGAGGGTGGGTAGGTAGGTGGGGGGGGTGGGGGGTCAAGTGAGGACAGAGCACCGCTGGTCCGGGGAAGCCGAACCGGGCTTACATGTGCGGCTTCTAACATTTTTCTGTGTCAGGTGGAGCTGGGACTGTTCAGTTCTGTGTTGTGTTATTGTTGTGCTGGGCTTGGACTGAGATACCAGAGCTGTGCTGTTGTGCGGGGGTGCCTCGGTGGGCCTGTGGCTCCTCTGTGGACGCTTCTGCTGCTGCTGCTGCTGCTGGTTTACGGTGGATCCGGGCGGTCTCTTCAGTGGCCGTCGTGCGGTGTTATCATCTCCTCGGCTCTCCGGTGCAGCTCCAGGGCCGTGACGGTGGAGATGTCCTTGGGGAGCTCCGATTTCCTTCGCATCAACGGGCGCTCTCGCCGCTGATCCTTTTGGATCTGGACAACATGGAGACAGTTTGAGGGACGAGCATTAGAAACATTCAACAACGATACTCTGCTGGCCATGGGAAAGAGAAAAGGGTGACACTTCTCTCATTTTTCTACCTCAAATCCAAGACAAACAAAAACACATCTGCCTTCTCACGCACCAAACTCTCACATTTTCTACATGAGCAATGTGAAAAGAGCCTGATCACAAACAAATTAGTTTGGAGCAAAAAATCTGTTTTTTGTCCTGGTTTAACTTGGATGTTGGATGACAGCTGGGCTGATACTTGGTCTGTTTGGTTTCAGTAATCATCCTGACAAAATAAATCAATAAACAATGGAGTGAATGGGATCGTTCTTCTTCCTCCTCTGCTACATTACCTGAAATAGCCTCAAGCTTGAGCTGGACTTGGCAGAAAAAACCTCCTCCCATATAAATGGTCGGCTGTCTCCATGTTGTCCAAACACTACTTGACTCAAAAGCAATCTCTACAATGAATGACTCCTCATTGTCTTTGAAACACACACTGATGTAAATATTAAATGAGAATTATTTCCTCAACATCGACTGCAAACAGGCAACAGCTGTTTCTGCTCAAGCACAACTACATTTTTTTACATGTATTTTAATTACAAACAAGATACAAAATAATCCTTTAAACCATTGCATTTACTTGTAAGTGTAGGTGTACAGACTGTAACCTTCTTTAGACATGTCTGTGTACTGACTGTGACGCCATCCCTCACCTGTGTTGCTTCCTCCGCCACCGCTTTCTTTAGCATGTTGACGTCGTCCAGCAGCGGCCCGTCTGTCTCCATGTCCATTGGACCGTCTGGGCCGACTGAGTCCACATACATCAGAAACTGCACAGGAAGGAGAGCAGATATCACACTGATATCACTTGACGTTAACATCATTTGCAAATATTTAATATTTGCATTGCAATCATTTTTCACAGTCAGACTCATTCTGGGTAATTAAAAAACCTCTGCTCTCACACTGACATGCACAAATGTGAAGTCTCTTTGCAACTTAAAATATTTTGATGATACTGAACTAGCTGAGGCATTCTTGTAGTGACAATAATAATAATATTTAGCAATCAAAGCAATGAGTGTATACAAACTACTTTGAAGAGAAACAAAACAATTCAAGGGGAAAACCCTCCAATAACATTTCAAGAAGACTCTGATATACTGTATTTTCTGATATTTTCAGGTAGATCATCCCAGAGCCTCTGGCTCTGACTGCAAATGTTCAAGTTTAATCTTGAAACCCATCAGGCCCTGTGCATACCTGGCATTAAAATGTGTTGAGTGAACACTTGTGATCAGATCTCACCTCCCCACTCAATATGCAAAAACACTGCAAAAACACCACCTACATCATTTGTATTTGCAAAGATGAAAGACTCTCGGTTCAACTATGATAGCAAAGTCAGTTGTCCATGTATTTGTTGGGGGTGTAGGGCTGAGCCAGTCAAGGTGAAGCCCATCAAATGGGGTTTTATTCTAATGGACAGCCATCTTTGGTGGTCAGACACCAGACATGTCAGATCTACACGGGGCCTGAGTCGGTGAGAAATTCCCTTTGCTTACCTGTGGGTTAGACTTTGCTAGATTTTCGATCTTCAGCCACGCTTCTTCTCTCTCTTTCCATTTGGCCTTTTCTCTGAGACACCCAGCAGACACAATTATCAGAAAATGACTTCAGAAAGGGAAAAAATGTTCTCTTACACTGACATCACAGATCTGATTAGTTCAAAGCCTTCCAGGAGCAGTTCAGTTCTCTTATCTGCTTTCTTCAGTTTTGATAACATTTGTCTGATGCTTTCAATACAGTGTATGGCTGTGAGAGATCTGTAGCTGCGCTGGAAATTCAGAAATGATGTCTTGCGTGTGACTTACTTGCTTTTCTCTGCCCTGAACTGTTGGGTGCAGTCATCAAACAGTTTCTGGTTCATCTCCATGAAGAGTTTCAGAGCATTGTAGATCAACCCGTGTATGGTCCTGCAGACACAAAGATTAGCACAGGGTCAAATTTACTTTCCCGGCTATCATCCCGGCCCATCATCACACACTCACACACACACAGAGCGGGAGAAGCTGGTGCAGTGACTCACTTGTTCCAGTGAGTCTTGGAGTTGCGGTAGAGGGCCGGGAACATGATTGGCAGGATCTTGGCGGCATTGTCACTGATCAGGCTCATGATGTACTCATTGTTCCAGTAGTACAGAGCTCGCTCTGCCACCTAATGAGACATCCAGGTTACATATAACCACAACCTCTGTATCCAAATAGAGAATCAAGCAGAATGCACAACATTTGCAGAAGTATATGGAATTACTTTTGTATCAAATCAATCCAAACAAATGTCAAACAAAAATAAGAGCTTGAGAAAGAATAAAACTTAATTTGACATAGAAAAAAATTAAAGCAAAAAACTGTAACTTCAAAAGCAAGATGTATAACTTGAAAACAAATTACAAATATATTGGTCCTTTAATTATATGTTTTTGTTTACAGTTTGCTTTGCTTCATTTTCAGTAAACAGGGTTTTGCTCTTGCTGTCGTCTTTGCGGTTGCGCTGCCACCTCTCTCTACTTTACGCTTTTTCAGGGGTGTGTCCCAATTGGCTAATGAGTTTTTGATTGATAGCTCGCTCCGGAACTTGGTCTCTCTCAAGCTCTTATTTTTGTTTGACTTTGAAGAAGTTTTGTTTGGATTGATTTGATACAAAAGTAATTCCATAGCCGTAGAGATGAATGTCAGACCTGAAAGTGGGGGCTGGACACACACTTGGCCAGCTGTCTGAAGAGAGGCTCCATGACTTTAACAAACTCTGAGGGCTCAATGACGTCCAGGATCTCCTCCAGTTCGTTGAGGAACATCACCTCTTTGGGACTGTGGGTCTTTGGCCAGTACTTTAACAAAGCCATCACTGTCTGCACACGTGCACACACAGGATAACAGGATTACTAATGAACAATGTTTGAACAGCTGATTTGTCCAACTTATAATCTGTTGTGAAGGACTGCAGGGCAACAACACACTACACGGTGGACAACATATTCAGACAGAGCACAGGCAGCTATGTGGACACTTTGTTTGTATATCATTGTGCTCGTCTCCCAGTGGAGGGGCCTTTATCTGATTTTAGTGGACTCGAAGTTTGTTTTTCTTCTCCATTGTTTTGGAAGCACACAGCCTCAGAAGGAAATAGCTTGCATCTGATTTTCTCTCAGTTTACCCCTACTCTTTTAATTTTATAAAATCATTCTAATGCATTTCCCTGGCTATAGGAGACAAAATAATGTTACTGACATATTTTTCGTGGCCAAATACACTGTCCATGAGTGCCCGACAAATCACATTACGACTCAGCACACAAGTGAAATTAATGGATGAAAACAGGACTTTGTCAAGGCAGCCCTCGGGTTCATACCAGAGTTGTATCTTGGACAGAAAGGTTATTGAAGGAAAACTCGATCAACAATACTAACAACATAACAACATTAATAAATCAAATCTTACCGGTTCTGTGAGGGTGCTATCCTTCTCTAAGAACTGTACCACACAGTAGGCCAGCTATGAAAGAGAGATAATATTACATTTCCTCTTACAACTGAGGTTAGAATGTGGAGGTTATGGCGCCACAAAGCATTATGCAACACTGGCAAAATAATTACCTGTGGGTGATATACACTAAGTGACTTGACTTTGTGTAGAGGCAGCAGGACTTTCAGCAGGAATATCTTGTGCTCTTCTTTCAACGGTAATGCAAATCCATTGATTATACTGTGAGAAGAAAAGACAGTCAATAGGGAAACAAGATGTGTCGTTTACTTCAAGGAATATTTGGGCGTAAATTTAACCCAAGGTGTAATGCACCATGACATCAAGTAAGGTCCCCCCTCAAGAGATCAAGTTTGCCGACTGCTAGCTTTTCTGCATGTAGCAACTTCAGCAAAGGCCGCACAATAGCAATACACTGCTGTTGATTCCTCCACCAGCAAACCTCCATCAAAAAGCCATTCACAGCCACAAATAATGCTCAGAAGCACCAAACCAAGGGCCCCAGCACATAATACGACGCATCAAACACCTGCTCGCTTTGCCTGGTTTCTATTGAAGAGAGACCAAAACACAACTCAGCCACTCTCCTCCAGCAGCTGGCTCGTTGCGTCGAAGCCCTGAAGAGTCGATTACCGAGTGCATCAGTGTTCCTATCTATCTTCTAACAATAGTTAGCAAGTGTTGACAGGGAAATAAACAGAGTTGAGTTGCTCAAACTATCACAGTCAGCAAAATGTGCTGTATTTTTGGAACTAAACATCACTGGACTTTTCTACTGAATTCAGTAATCGACTTGCCAGGGCTTCTGCTGTAGGAAGCAGCTGGGGGAGAGTGTGAGAGTAGTGTTTTGGTCTCTTTCAATAGAAACCAGGCAAAGATAGCAGGTGTTTGATGCCTTGTATTATGCGATGGGACCCTATTTGTACTGTTGATGAGGTACAGAGCTGTTATGAGTGGCTTTTTTGATGGCAGTTGGCTTGTGGAGGAATAGACAGCAGTGTTTTGCTATAGTGCGGTCTTTGCTGAAGTTGCTACAACTAGAGAAGCTAGCGTTCTGCAAACCTGATCTCTCGAGGGGGGGTTTTACTTGGTGTCATGCCGTGTTAGACCATAGGTTAAACTTATGCCTGAATATCCCTTTAAGTTTCACTCCAACTAACTCAGAAACACTGAGATACCTCTGTATATCAATATGACCAGAACTGCTTCTTACCTGCCTAATATTTCCAGCAATTCTGCTATTCCATTATGATGTTCAGTCTCATAAATGAACCTGAAAAGACGCCAACCAGAACATGTGACTCCATCAGTAAAGAAATGCTCATTATTCACAACTGCTACTGTATACCAAACTCAAACACTCACTCACCTATAAAATATGTTATTAATCTGTTTCCTAATGTATGCTCGCAGGCCCAGGAACTTGCCATAGATGCGATGCAGAGTGGTCTTTAAAAAATCTCTTTCTCTTGGGTCTTCACTGTCAAACAGTTCTAAGAGCTGTGCACAAGAAAAGGTTACTCACACTCAGGATCACCAGCCACAGTAAGAAAAAACGTGCAATAACACACACGCTTGCATCGTTTTGTACTCACCTGCATTACAAACTTCTGGTCAATATACTTTTTGGCTATGTTTGGTTGAAAGTCAGGTGACTCTAAGAACCTTAGGAAGAATTCGTAGACGAGCTGAGGAGGAAAAGAAAGAGCATCAAACAGTGAGGGGAAAAGTGGGAACACTATCTACAGATTACAGTGAATGCGGAAGACTTTTTTCCCTTGAATGTGTGTACCTGTAGATGTGGCCATGCTGCCTCTAGCGTAGGCTCATCTTCCTCTGGGTCAAACTCTGCACCGGTGGGGTTGGACGATGGCGGCAACGTTCGAAACATATTCACAGCAAACTGGGGGAACAGACAGAGAAAGGCAGGTTAGTTCTGTTCAAACCACTGTATCCACAGGACGAATTTGCCAGAACAAGAAAAAGGAAGCATTTCCACTACACGTACAGCGATTTAACAGGCAGATGGTGAAATGTTTTTTTAGTTCAACATCAGCTGGTTATTGAATAACAATGAGTGTGTGGAGGTCAGCTTTCTGATTACAGGAGAGAAAAATAACAAAAACAAAGAGAACTATTTAATTGTTTGAAATACTATTGTGCGCCTGCTGTCCCTGGGTAAAATTATAAATAAATGCCAAAAGTATGTCATCCATAAGTGTAGCAACTGATTTGTGCTGGTGGGCCAATCATATCTCCACAAGCTGTTTACAGGTGCCTGGGCATCATCACGTCTTATACTGCATTTAGGCAGGATGGAAAGTAAAACTGGCTATTATAAACCCCAACTCATGTTGATCAGTTGTCTGTTACACAAGTCAAACAACCAATGACTGAATGTTTGCTTCTGAAACACATCTGACAGCTGAATTAATGAAACTGACAGGGGAAGTCAGATGCATGGCACGTTGTATGTGAAGAGCAAATGAGACAGATAATCAATAGGTTGTGGCGCAACTGACTTCCAAAACACTTTGCAGCTCTGTCAAGCAGCCTCTCCGTGGGGAAAATAGACTACAAGTGTGAGACTGTGGTTCTACTACACAGAACACGGTACGGACACACTGGTGCAGTGTTTTGTAGCTTATACAAACTGCTTTATCACCAAATTTTATTTTTCCGTCTGGGAACAATGGCCTACTGAAAATCTGTGACATCTCTTATCAAGCACTCAAACTGTCTCAACTGGTAATTTAATAGAAATAATATATAAATATTCTTACAAATTCTTTGATGAGGAAATGTCTTCTTTACAAGGTAGAACAAATAAAATATTGGATTAATAGGCATTCCCTCTGTGGAAGTCTCTGATAAGAGTTTCTCTGACAATATCATTCCTCTCACTGTGGAAGCCTCCATGTATTATCCCTCAGAGTCTATTATCACTTTCTAGACAGCACACTTCGACAGTCCCTCCCCGGTGCAGTCGACCAGAGGTCAGAACACACTCCCTCATCATTATGTTTATATTCTCAGCAGAAACCATTTCTTACTTCCCCCCAAGGAATAGGACTAATGGAGCAGCCAGTGTCGTGTCATGCAAAGGTCTGCCAAAATATTGTTTTAAATCTTCAACACTGAGGCATCAAACATCCTCTGAAAGAACAAGGGCTCATGTGAGGAAAATAATGCATTCAGTCTTAACATAAGAATACACTCTTTTTGCTATAAAAGGAGTTTGTCGTGTCAATCTCCATACTTTGATGATGAAAGCCATCAGTGGACTTCAAAGAGTCCTCGTCTTTAAGGGGGCTGGGGTAAGGGGCTGCCAGGAATAAGAGTATATTTTCATGTTGATTTGGCAGCTCTGTTGCATTTTCTGCTGCATTGATCAAATGAAACCATGACGAGGACGATGGAGGGAAATTTGCACCTTGATCGTCTGCGGTTTACCATGTGGCATTGAGGCAGGGCTTTGATTAACATCAAAGGCCGTCTAATTTGGCTTGGGAAAGCAAACCTGGCACCGTGAACAAATCCAGGCCACAACCTCAGAGAGACAGCATTTCTAATAAATATACAGTAGGAGCCCAGTGACCGCCCCACTGACTACAGCCCCACTGACTACAGCCCCACTGAATGAACTGGTTAACAATTTATAGAAGTAAAGAACCACAGACAAGATTTACCGACCTCAGACGGGTGAAGGAGCTTTAAACAAACATCACTGAGTGACCACTTCAGGGAAGCTAAATGAATGGGTCGCTTAATGGCTTACCAGTGATTTAAAGGAGAACAGTCAAGTCACATTTATGTTACACACTTCAGGTTCAAACTGAGGTCAGTGATGCATGTATGAGTTTCCTCAAACTTTGTGAGGAAGTGGAAAAGAAAGTCTAAAAGGGTCTGAAAAAAACTAAGTACCGCTGGAAGTGTCGTTCCAGACGTTATTTGAAATGTTGACATCCATGAGATATTTGTAGTTAAAAAAACAAAAGCAACAAAAACACACATCTCAGTGTATATCCCTCTCATCTATAATCTAGCATCCAATCCATCCATCTCCACGGCTGGATGATGGTGAGCTGTGACATTACATAGCTTCAGAAGTCCAGACGACTCATTTTAAGATGCTACATACAGGCCATGAGCATTCTGTGGACAAAGCACTTTGATACTTTCCACAGTATTAATGTTGAACCCAGACCTGCGATATAACCACAAAGAAATCTCACTGTATCAATAAATGGGACCTTTACAGTAACATCTGCGATCTACATATTCTGGTGGCTCAAACCTGCTTGAGAGAAGAGAAAACCCCTCTAACATAACAGTGCATTTTCACTGAGCAATTAATGTACAGGTAGGTGGACACTTCACACCTAACCGAGCTACTGTGTGAATCTGACGCAGACAGACACTGGAGAGACTGTGGTGGAGCAACAGAGCTATACCCCGTGAGGCTAAATATGTTTAAACTAGCTGACTCCCTTGCTAATTGGGTAAGGTGAACCTGTTACTTATTATATGTCATAGGTGTTTGTAGATCACAAATGAGGAGAGCTCTCATTTGTGTGATAAATACAAAATTTAAAGGTATTCCGAACATAAATGCATGGTGGGACACCGTCAACACTGCACGTAACCAGCCTGAAGCCTTGGACAACCACCTCTGCACGAGTTCGAGCCGACATCCAACTAACACGTGCATTAAGCGCAGTGACAGACTGGCCATAGGCAACGTGGGCAAATGCCACAACAGCCACCGGATGTTGTAGCCGCTCGGCCGCAAATAAATAAAGCGGATCATCACAACGCCAGTGTGTATTGTCAACACAGCAGCGACGTGCAGTCAAGCACCCTCACAGTCCTGCTCAGGTGCTGAAGCCCGTATCCAACACAGCCCGACAGAGAGAGAGGAACAACCCCCACCTTGATTTAATGCCAACGAGCACACCATCGGAGATAGTTTTCAGTGCTGCTGGACCATAATATAAGGTGAATATGTTGGTTTTCCTCCCGCGCAATAAGGACATAAATCATAGGCTATTTTCTTTATAGGCTCAAGGAGAATATTTATTTTGTGTAATTGTCTAGTGCCATGTACGTCTCATTTTTGTAGTGTATTTAAAATAAAAAACTAAATATTGATATAATGAGATTAGTAATTTAGTAATTAACAAACAATTTTGCTAAACAGATAAAAAATGAAAAGGGGCGGTGCAATAACACGGCATACCACGGTATAGAGCCACCTGACTCACTGCAGGGGGAAATTCCTTAACCGCGACAGCCCTAACAAAAACCTAAATCCACTCTGAATCATCATACTGCATCAGAGAAATGTCAGCCTGGGCCCAGCCCATAATGTGAGGGAAATGAGAATCCTACATTCTATGTTTTGAAACACGAACAACTGCAAGGTAGTACATACAAGGGCATTAAGCTTGGTTTTCTGGGAATAATGCACAGTACAGGGAGCTAATCTGAGATGTTCACTGTTCAATCATTAAGACAATTTCAAATAATCACATTTCCTGTTATGAAACTGAAATGACATTCTTGATGGTTAACTTTCAATGGGACTGACAATGACAAATCCAAGGCCTTAATTCAGTCTGTATTAGGGGTGTAACGGTATATGTATTCGTCCCGTCCCGTCACGGTACGGGGGTCACGGTTCGGTGCACGCAGTCACACGACGAATACGTCTGAGTGAGTGAGGAAATATATATTTTTTTTTTAATATTTTTTTTTTTGGAAGGTGCGGAGCGGATGGCAGTTACCTTAGTGTAACCTAATATAAAATCTTTACACGTGAAAGCACTGTCACTGCTGCGTGCAGATGCAGTTCTTACCTGATCCACCTCCCTCTCTCCCTCCCGTCCTGGCTACTGGACTGTATTCTATGATTCTCCTCTTTTCATTTCTAAATGAACCGTTTCAGTGTTGCCGGTGCACGCCCGGTGTCTCCCCACTTTCTCTCGCATGCGCACGCTCGCACCCGATTCACATATCTACCGGTAAAAATAAATGTGATAGTAGGAAAACTGATCGCTCGTGAAACGGCCCGGATGCACTGCCTGTGAAACCGGCCGCAGCGCAGCGCAGCCGCTGGAGCAGAGGCAGGTTCTGATGGTGTCTTTACGTGAGCCGCGAGCTCCGTCTGCCAAGCTGGATAGACCAGGTTGTACCAGACGGGAAGTCGGGCACAGAAAAGGAGAGAGAATCCGGTCAGTTTTCAAAATAAAGTACCGGTAATTAACGGATGATTAATGTAGCTGTTGCCTGTCCATCTATAAATACTTGTCAGTTGCGTCTGCACATGAGACACATTGATACAGAGCTAGAGACAGACCTGTGGAGCCGCATTTGACCGGCGTGGTGAGAGAAGCTGCTCCCCGTGCGACCAGCAGGCAAACAGCTGTTTCTGCAGCCAGTCCTTGCGCTACACACATTTGCTCATTTTAATTTTTATATTTTATATTCTAAATATTTAAGAAAAACACACAAGCAAACATTTAAAGCAAATTATATTAAAAAATATGGATTTTTTTTCGGATTCTTTTCCGCTGTAAGAACAGAATGAATGGTATGAGAACCCTCCCAATGCATTTGTTATATGTTTTATTCTATTTATTTTTATTACTTTTATATCAGGAGATGGTTTTACATTTTGCAGTCAATTGGTGTCTGCTCAAAATAAATGAAAAAAGATAGTCTTGTCTAGTCTTTGTTCATTTTTTTCCGCTTAATTCACACCGAGGTACGTACCGAACCGTGACTTTTGTGTACCGTTACACCCCTAGTCTGTATTAATACTGACCATGTGAACCACCTCCGGGTAGATGGGTTCGGTGATTACGTTCCTGTTGTGGGTGATGTACTCCACCATCTCGCTCAGCGCCGCCCGTTTCACCTCCTTCCATTTTAGGTCACTCAGTGGGTCTGAGACAAAATCAAAGAGGACGCAGCACTGCCGCAACTTCTGGATGAACAGCTTCTCCTGCTCTGCAGGGGGAACATCTACAGGACAAAACATGGAATGATGTCAATTAACAGGTGTCAATGTGTGCAAAGATCTCAGAGCAGGGATTAAGTCACTTTACAAGGCAAATAGAACAGCAGTGAGATGCAAGCGGAGTTTATAACACTGTATAGAAAGGTTGTCCTGCCCAACTCTAAGAAACTTTGTTTTTATCTTATTGTGATTAACAGAGATAAATGTGTATGTATGTTTTTCCCTCAGAGCAAAAAAGGAGCTGTTGCTGAGATCAAACAAGAAGTCATTCCAACATTTAAAAAAAACTAAAAAAAAAACTACACAAGCCAGATGTCAGTGTAGTGAAGTTGTCGAAAACATGTGATACAGGAAAGGTGAATACTAGACATAAAAGAAATGGTCAAGTGGTGTCCAACAGGTTGCCAGATAATTCAGACGTCATATGCATTGACACTGTGTATTACAGACAACACAGCAGCAGCCGTTGGTGCTAATGATTTATGTGTTTTGAGGCTCTGTTTGTTCATGTGGTAATCATTGCCAAAAATCATTATTTATAGCTTTTTCTTTTTCCCTCCTCCCATCTCCGCTCCAGTAGTCACTGATGATTTCAGCTTCAGTGCTGCTGGAGTTCATGTGGCAGACGCTTCATTTAAATACTTTGTAAATCAATAATTCTACTTTCAAAGACAGGATGACCGCAATATTAATAATGCATATGCCTAGAGGTACACAGGGCCACACCTGTCGGTGCAAAGTCATTATTTTGCAATTTAAAAATCATTACATTCATTTTTGTAGCCACAGCAAACTCTCTGCCAGTGAGCCAACCTCCATTCTGTGCCAGCATGAACAAATTATTAATTAACAGTTGTGGCAAAATCAATGATTAGCACAAATGAGGAAAACACTCACTCCAGGGTATCATTTTATAATTACATAAACTATAATAAAATGAGAAAAACAGTTAACCATGCAAATGGTATGCTGAACAGTTAAGGGGTTTGTTAAGGTTGTTTGATTCCTTACACATTGATATGGATGGAGGCAGAGCCAGTCAGACCACAGAAGCTAAATACAGAATCACCAACTGCACTTAGAAGCTGTGACAAGTCTGCTCCCAGACAACCTGAAGGGCTTTTCCAACTTAACACATCCAAAATGATTCAGACATTAAGTTAAGTCATGTTGCACTTCACCAACAAGTAAAAGAACTTAAGAACTATGTTAAACCCAAAGAGCGGGCCTTGCAGGGATTTGACAGTAACTACAATGCACACTCTCACTCTGGTTCTTGTCAGCACTCAGGAAGTAGAGTGTAATTGACTTAAGGTTTCTTTGGGACAACCAGTTAGGACACCATTAATATAATCAGTCTATGAATCCATTTAATATAAAATGAACTCTATCATGATGTAGATACTGAGACCGATAATGAGATGCTGCTTTCACTAAGAGAGAAACAGTTGCTTTGATAAGGACAAAATGTCAGTGACTGCCTGTAGGAAATGAGGAAAGCAACACAGGAAAAGCTTCTCCTGCAAATTAACAGGCATCAATGTGTCAGATTCACAGGCAACAGAAATTGTCCTTATACCAAGAAAGCTTCAGCAGTGCTCCGTCTTTTTCACCCGACATGAGGATTAAAAGTTAATGTCCCCTCACAGAACCTACCTACAGTATAAGGCAGCATTCATGTTTTTTGTCACAGCTTGTGATTTATCAGTCACTCCTTTCTCCTCGTTAGCAATCTGTATGTGTACTGCACATCACCATGGTGACCATGGACAGAGATAGGACTTTGGACCAGGGGGGGTGACCGCTGCTATTCACAGATGCATTGCATGCTGCTGTTACCCTGGACTCATATGCTGCTGATTTGCTGAGCCCATCAGCTGCGACCAAGAGACGTGTCAGCCCATCTGACCTTGTAAAACAGGGACAATACCAACCAGGAGAAAAGAGAACGCACTCCAACAAGTTAACAATGAATAAAAATGGCAGAAATGCAGAAATTTTGCAGCAGCACCCAGTTATTATTGTCACTAAAATAACTGTCATTATCAAGCAATCTGCAGACAATTTCCTCTTTTAACCAATTCATTGTTAATCTGTATAATGAAACATGGCAATTACCAGATCTCACAGCCCCCAGTGACATCTTAAAATGTCTTGTCTTGTCTAATTAATAGTCAAAAAGTCAAAGATATCCAAATATTCCAAACTAATTAGTATTTGCCTGCTTTGCTTAGAGTTATCAAAAAAAATACTGAATTACCAAAGTTTCTGACTAGTTGATCAAGTGACTCATCACTGCAGATTTAACTGTCATTATGTGAAAATATAGCAGACAAAAAACTTCTTTAGATGTGTATGGAGAACAGTCTCAAATGGGGAACATTCTCAAATTGAATAAATGCACACAGAAATTAAATGCACACAAAATGATTCACAAACGTATTTGTGTATTTATGTATATGACTGAAAACACAATCAATGTAACAAGCTGCATTTGTAATTTTTTTTTTCTGTGTGCATTTATTCATGTTGAGACTGTTCTAGCTCCACAGATTTGCAACAGGTAGAAATAACAACACAGCTTTATCATGGTGACAATACATTCAGGCCAGTCCAAGATGTTCCTGTAAATCCCATCCTGAAGACAAAACACAGGAAAGTGAATAGGAAAGGGAGCTTATTCTACAAACCTGTCAGGCAGTGACAAGTTCAACTAGAGTCAGACCTGTTCAGTTCAACCCATCAAATGAGGCAGCACACTTCAAACTCAAAACTCAGTGGTGTGTTTGCATAATTCTCCTTTTCCGTAGCCAACACTGTTACATGCTATGCAAACAAAACAGAGGTTATGTTACTGGAAGACGTGAACCGCACCGGCCTCGTGTCACTGCAGCGAGCACCAGGATGTGCACACATGTTCACCACAAACAAATGATGCACTCAACAAACCCCTCTACGCTAAATCTATATGTCGACAACTTATTTTCCAACTTTCTACACAACAGGAAACCAACACCCATGACTGTGTGCACACTCCTGTAAACGTAGTTCAGCTCAACCAGCAACTCTGAAAAACCAGTGATGAGGCAGTATTTCATTCTGCAGATGTATTCAAAACACCCAGGTGACATGCAAACTTGAGCATTTACAATGAAGGAAGAGTGATCATAACAATAACTACAGTGATCTGCATATTGATTTACTGTTTATTTTGGATCCCAGAAAGTCCCAGAAAGAATAAAAAATAAGAAGAAAATACACAAATGACTTAGCAACAGCATTTTTGCTACTACCACTGGATCTGCATCCTTTTAAAATATAAACAAAAACAAATTGCAGATCATTGTTCAGTTATAGATATTGCTACTACATCAGATTTGCATCCACCGTACCTCGTTTCTTTTGAGTATCACCCGTTTCCATCAGAGTTGATACCAGTCAAGAAACATAAAAACAGTGGTGGTGAGATAAGACCATTTAATGAGATCCAGAACTATGGATGTATAGATGTGTGAGAACTGACTCCCACACAGATGAGAGCCTGAGCCTGAACCTGGACTGTCAGCATCATCAGATGGACTTTCCCTACACCACCACGTGTGTGAGTCACAGTGGTGCAGCAGCTGCTCAACACATCATGAAATGCAGCTACCTGCAAACCACCTGCAAATGTTCTGTTTTAAAAGCTGTTTCATAACTACTCTGACATGAAACAGGAGGTGGTGGACGAGGCATCACACGATGTGTTGTGTGAGTGAATGTCAGCCTTCAGGGCTCACTTGTGCAGTACAGTACCTTGGAACAAGAAGTCAAGCCAAGTGATTACAGAACACTTCTGAGTCTATATTCAGACGCTGAACAGAATAGTGACAAGTCTGTAAGTAGCTCTGCAGTAACATCATACTTTCTGCCCACTATTCAAACTACTGGCCACAAAGAGGATCTAATTGGCCACATAAAAAGGTCACGCAACCAGCAATTTATTTCACCCTGAAGCTTTGTCTGCAACATTCATGGAAAACCCTGATGTGGATCTGTTTTATGTTTCAGCACAGTTGTGTTAGTACCATCTTTTCAACGAGCTGCAGTGTTATACTGTGAAGTCGTTATCACCGAGTCATAAAACCTTTCTGGGAAAATCTTGCATTCAACTTTGTGTGGAACACTGAAATCGTCCCAACTCTATTTTTTTTTTTTAAGTATATTTTTTTTGGCTTTTCATGCCTTTTTGTTAGATAGGACAGTTGAGAGAGACAGGAAACGGAGAGGCAGAGAGAGGGCGACAGTAACCCTGACATGCAGGAAAGGGCTCCCCGATGCGGGATTTGAACTGGGGCCGCCTGCAGCAAGGACTGTAGCCTCTCAGCGCCCCATCCCAACTCTTTTTAACCCCACACAGTACGCATAAAGAAGGATTTAACCCTTCTTTAGACAAAACGGACAAATGTTTGATGCCAAAGTGAAACCACAGCTCTTCAAACATATGCAAATTAACAGATCGTATAAAAAACACAATAACAAATGCAGGAAATGCACTGATTCTATTGAGACTGCACTAAACCTGCAGTCACAGAACTTCAAAGTTCAGCACACCTGTAGATGAACCTATATCTGCAGCATGGGTCCATCTGTGAGCACCTCATCTCATCAGCCCCTGAGTGCCAAGAGGTCTAGCAGCTCCTGTTACACAACAGCACTAGGGTTTCTGAACAGGCCTAAAATATTAAGAGACATGCTGTGCTACTGCAGACTTCACACACAGGCTGCTCTGCATGGATGGGCAAATAACCTTTACTCTTCTAAAGGCTCCAGCTTGCACACAGGAAACCAGTCATGGAAATCTCCAATCCCACAATATCTACTGCAAAACACACAGCAAACTATTTGGTAACACTCGTGAAAAAATGTGTACAAACTCTGCAGCCGCTGAGCATGCAATAACAATTTCGACAGGTGGCTATCTTCTTTTATTTGACAGCAAGTCTCCCTGTGCATTTAAACATTATGTGGCTGTTCCAACAAGTCGCAACATGTGACAGATTTCTTGGCGGTGGTTGCGTGCATGTGTTGTGATCGTCTGTATCTACGCTCCGCATCGGCTTCTTGGGAAAGGTTGACTGTATAGAGAACAATCTACTAAAGCAAACTCTCAGGCTTCATTTAGAGATTTCCAGAGAGTGTGTGTGTGTGTCCCGGCGCAGGACACTGGGAGGGCAGGTCCCGGCTTGTCTGAGTGGACAGCAACTCAGAAGCCTGCTGGAGATTCAGCAACAACCAGCAGAGAGCATGTCAACTTAGACACACACAAACTGACAACAAGCTTTTTGACCTCATTTCCTATGACATCAGCAGTCTTGATGGGGGGATGGGAGACTCAAAAACTAGCACTCCTTCTCACTCTCTCGCTGGAGCTAAGCTGTGCAATGTCTTGGCAAAAGCCTTCCTCGTTGACATACACACACAGTCAATCCCCTGCTTCCTCTTCCAAAAACACCCATGCCACTAACACTAAGAGGAGAAATGCACTCTCTCTTGCACTAACTTTTAGAAAAGTCACCTGCCACCTGATATTTGCCTTTTCTTCTTTTTTTTTTACAGAATCCAAATTAGCAGCTGCAGTGGCTAAAATGACAACAACATTCTTGCCTATCACCCCTTGTAACCCACAAACACAGAGCAGCAGAGGAGGTACATTTTCCTTCTTCTCACCTCTAAAATGCATTAGGGCCATGGGCTGGAAAGGCCCATTGGAGCTGGGTGCATCCAGAACCATCCCGCTGGCAGCTCTAGTGCATGCCAACATCAGGGAGCTGAGGCGGGAGACGGGGGGAGAAGAGGGCAGCCCGGGCTAAGGCGAGGAGCCAGCCTCCATTTTAGCACGAACACTCAGAGCAGAAAATGAAGCTCCCCTGCTGCTGGAGGGAACCAGCTAGTTAGTGATGTCATCCCCCCGCTGCAGCCACCCGGTTGGCTGGCCACAGTCACATGGCGCTGGCTGTCGGAATACATAAACATGAGGGGAAGGGATTGGCTGGTGGGCTGAGGGGAGGGGGGGAGGGCTGTTGCTGTGATTGGAGCTGGAGCTGCTACATCTGTCAAGAGTTTTGAAGCACACACACACACACACACACACACTGCAGATTCTAATTCAATGCAGCCTGTTTTGTATATAAATACAGGGAGAAGACAGAAAATACACATGTATAAATGCACATTCCCACACAACATGTAGGCTACTTATAAAAAAAAAAGAAAGAAAAGAAAATCAGCACAGGCATGAAGTGATATTTCTCCTTCACAGCCTAACACCCAAAAAAACCTCAACACCACAACTGATAAAACACATTGCAACACATGCATCTGGCCCCAAAACAAACATAATACACTACAAATAACACAATGCAACAGACATTTTTTCTTAATATAAAAAAAGGCTCAAGATACAAAAGGAAAACCATTAGCTGAGCTTTATGCAAGATCAGAGTAGAGAGCATCTCAGCCTACTTGTTTCCAGAACCTTTTCACTTATGTGACCGTCCATATGTGTGTGCTGCTGTCTTTGTGCGTGCATGTCTGTTTTCTGCATGACAGATGGCTCTCCAGGAGCACAGCCTGAGCCCAGGTGTATGTGACAGAGAAACAGGAAGGCAGGAAGTCTCAATGTGAGCAACACAGGATGTGCATGTGCAGCGAACAGCACTCTGTCTGTCTCGGCAGCGCCGGGGACAAAGCCCCGCGCTGTGAAGCCACGTAAGAAAACGGACAAACTACAATCACATCCAGCAGAGTGACACACAGGCTATGTGCACATAAACGACCCATTCAAAAACAGCAAAGGCATATCAATAAAATACTCCTAAATTCCTAATTAATTAACAAGTTCATTTTTCACCTACTTGACTCTCTAAGGGTCATAGTGTGCATCCAACCTCTGCACTAGTGCCAAAAATGACATACTTTCACCAATCCCCATGTGTACTTTATGCGTCATCATGCTGTAAGGATCATGGTTGTAGACGCACGCAAGCGCACACACAATGTGTTGGTGGCGGTTTGTGTGTTCCCATGCAAAAAAAGGGGCAAATCGATGCAGTGGACATTGTTTGTAGTAAAGTGAGAAACTACCAAGGAGTCAGACAAAGTCATTTCCTGTCCAGTCTGGCTCTGCTTACCCTTTGAGGATTAGCATTTTATAACCAAAGATAATCCACACACATTTTCTATGTGAACACAGAGCTTGTAGCTTATACCAAACTACCCTTAGTATAAGCTCTATTTCAAGTGCATTATCTCATAGTTATGAAAAAATGAACACATGATCCTAGCATGTTTACACATTTAAAATGAGCTTGAGCATTATTTTTTGACTCCTTGCGATTGTCAACATTTAATGATTGTCAGTTAAAGACATGTAAACAACTTCATAAATTGCATTTGATGATCTTTATCTATATCTCTATGTAATATATTCAATAAAGTCAAATGAACTTGCTTTGTACATTGTTGCATACAGTATGGAAGTCAAATTCATATCTGTCTTGTTATATGCCAAAAATGTGACCCACTAAGGCCCTGTTCAGACCTGGTATTAATATCTCTCCGAGGTGATCCGATCACAAGTGGCCAGCTCTGAGAACAGCTGTCAGCGCACCTATGATTCACTGAGGACGCAATCACAATCCAATCACTCACTGGTCTCAGCCAAAATTATTCCAGCCACAGCCTCATAACAGACTGAATATACAGTATTTCACTGTTTGAAATAGATGAAACTCTATTTCACTTTAAGAGCTGTGCACAGCACAATAAAATCCCTCAATACTTCTGTGATCAGATCACTGAATACGCATGTTCATTCCAAGCCAATCATGCTCCTTTTGTCAAGCAGATGTGGCTGTAAACATTAGCGTTGTGCCAATAGATGATGATCAGAACCATATTTTTTGCTGATATTTCAGAGAGGTCAAGTGTAATGTGCCTTCTATTTGGTAAAGATATTGGGTGTTTCAAGTGAGGATGTCACATTTGGGTTTCCTTTTACAAAATCTGGAAACCACCTGAACAAAAGAAGTTGTTGCTACTCAGAAAGCTGGAAACCTATCAGGGTTCCATTTGAAATTCCAAAATTCCATACTTTTTCCAGACCTTAATGTCCAGACTTCTGTGTAGAAAAGTTCAAACAATTTGTGACATTTCAGTAAATAGATGTGTATCTTGTAAATAAATCATGCAATTAATCATTTGTTTTCATTATTTTGAATTTGTATGCCATTATGTCACCAAATTATTTCCAGGAGATTGTAGCTAGGTACAATAGCAAAATAATTAATCCAAATAATGTCAGATAAGAAACCCAGATAAGTATTTACATTTCTATAGTACAGTACATTTTCCATACTTTTCAAGACCCGGAAATGTAAAATCAAATTCCATACTTTCCAAACTTGCGTAGGAACCCGGTATGATTTCAACCAGGATCCACTGTGCAAACAGGAAAGAGTCTCACTGTGATAATCTGCAGAGTGCAAGAGAACATCAAGTCCGTCTGGCCCTAATATATATAATAATGGGGTATTTCAGAGGCAGAGACTAATCTGAGTATATAAAAGGCTCTTTCTTGCCATTCTGCTCTCTAGTCATGGGGCAAGCTGCCGTCTAAAGATCAGTTGTTCTGACCGAGACAACTCTAAATACGCCCACTTGCTACAAATACTCTTCAAATGCTTCTTTGACACATGCATCCATCAGACTTGTGCTTTTTGCTGTGTCTGTGCTACTTCTGGTGGTGGGAAGAAGAGTGAGCCTCTGAGGCAGCATGGGTCTGTACTAGATGTAGACTGGCGCGCTTGCTTGCATACGAGTGGTGCATTTACAGGCCTGCTGATGTTCAGTGTCATGGCCCTTAGCATTACCCGCTTCAAGCTCAAATCTATTTAGAGAAACGGACCAATCCGCACAGCTGAGGACACAAGTTCCTTTAACAGTAGCTGAACCTAATTTCCTCCTTAATCAGCCTGCAGCGACATAAACGCAGCTCTGTCTGTCTGTATCCTCCACCAGCTATGATTCATATGTTGACTCTCCACTTATAGAAAACGATCCATTCATATGAGAGATGTTATGTTTATCATTATGCTGTGTGTGTATTACATTCACATTGCTTTCACAAGAGATTCTGTGCTGCTGTGATATAGGAAGTATTACTTTGGGATTCAGCCAACCACTAATGTACAACCACTACATGCTGAGTGGAAACACCTGCGACTGCATGTGTGTACAGGAATACACTCAACATAAATCACAAATAATAGTGCCAATGAAACTGTTGCATACTGTAACTGAGGAACAGTTTATCTTAACTACATCCAAAGGCTGACTACCAAAGGCTGTTGATTGTAGCTGCGTGTTGGTCATAAGTGCATAAGTGGGTAAGTATATCAATTATTTACATGAACTATTATTTACAAAGACCAATATGAGCATGACATTATGCTCCACCTCTCACCAGTAATTTCAAACTGACCATCAGAAAATCCATTTGCTTTTCGGTCATTATCAAATTAAATATTATGTCAAGATTTGTGTTTCCCTATTTTGACTCTTTGACTCTCTTTTAACTTACTTTTTGGTTTTTATATTTTTATGTAAGATGCTTTGACCAGGGACGTCCTCCATGTGAGACTCTTCCACCACCTGTGGGAGTGGAAGAGGAAATCCTTCCCTGAAACCTGCCTTGGCCTCTGCATCCTGCTCTAACTATCTGCCAACCACATTAAAAATACCTGCATTAGTTTCAGTGTCAGTGTACGACTCCCCTGCGAGCAATGAAACCTTTTTTTCTAAGTTTTAAAAATGTTAAGACTTTAAGAAGATGAGATAACATTAATCCCTGTTATCCAATACATTTAATTCAGATGGTTTATGTAGTGCCTGCTCATGTTAGTCTTAACACTTGTTAGGCAAACACTGTCACACCATCTTAAGCAAACAATATGACAGAGAACCTCTTTCTATAGTAAGTGAACCTCTGTAGTTATCTGATGCAACATGGAGATTGTTTCATGACAGCTTTAGTATCCATTCAGATGACAACCTCTACTGAAGATTTATCTTTCTCTTCCTCTAGCAGACAACATGTCAGTCACTTGACAGTTTAACACTAGTATATAGTTGGGGGGATGTGGAAAATGTGCTATATTCCTGAGAACTATAATCCCATTAAAAGTTAAAGTCTCATCTTCTTGTATACTTAACAAATCTATTATACTGAGTATCCTGTAAAATGATGACACTAAATCCATACATTCATTTCAATTTTAAAAGAGCATTAAACAAATGGCAACTAAGAGGAATACATTAACAGACTAGATTAGGGCTGCAACAAATATGCAACTATTACTAATGATATTTTCATTATCCTTTAATCTATCAATTATGTAAATGATTAATCAATTAGTTGCTGTGATTAGTTGTTGTCAAAATGTCAATCAGTGTTTCCCAAAACAACCACAAGAAGACGTCCTCAAATGTCTTGTTTTGTCCACAAACCAAAGAGATATTAATTTTATTGCCATAAAGGAACAAATAAAACAGAAATATTCACATTTAAGAAGCTGAAATCAGAGAATTTGGACTTCTTTTTTTTTTAAAATCTACCCATACCAATTATTATTCTATCAAAATAGTTGATGATTAATTGAATAATCAGTCATTGTGCGATTAATCGATGAATTGTTGATGCTCTAAACTAGCTTTGTATCTCCCTCTTGGTTTTTACTGCTTAAATTTGAGGGACAGAATATATTTCTGTCCTGAGAATAGAAATATTTGTTTCAGCATTACTCTAACCAGCAGATGGCGACAAACCCTGTGAGGCAGAAACTTCATGCAAGACAGCAACTGTTCTAAAAGGGAACACATAGAGAGGCAACAACTGTTGTTCTGTGCTTTTTGGCAAGCATGCTTCTACTTGAAATGAGACCACAAGGAAATAAATAGGCACCTGTAGAGCATTTATCTGCTCTTTACTTTCTGCATTTAGAAAACTTCCAGCAAACGTTTATCTGAAACACACAATTTCTGGTTTGTGTACTTTAGTAAAGCCTTATAAAATGCATAGACAGAAGCAGTAACTCACTATGTCAGGTTTTTCAGCAGGAGGCTATTTAATGTAAAAGCTGGGCGGTTAAAATGTACCGTGAAGCAGCGAGTGCCCGTGGTTTTGGGGAGAATTCATGGGAAATGCCTGTCTCTGGTTAGGGTTTGCAGTCTGGCCTGAACCTTGTGGCTCTGCGGGACAGGGCTCGCGGACATGTGTTTCCATCAGGAGGTGGTGAACATGCCTGGAATGAAAACAGGCCAAGCGAGGAGCCTGTTTGGACAGGACTGAGTGATAACATCTACCGGGCCACTGTGGGATAATGTTTTGCAGCATGTTATCAAAGCTCTCGTTGGGGTGTGGGAAGTCAGCAGCCTTTATCAGAAATTAAGTTATGCTCGACGCAGCGGAAGGGTAATGGCTAACCAAGACAGAGATACAGCTATGGTTTACTGCAGAGTGAACTGCTGTTTTCTATCCATTGATTCCAATCAGCCAGAAAAGCTGAATGGTGAACAAGTAGTGCACGACAGCTGCTGCTGACCTCAGCCACGGACAGTTACTCACTTTGTGTAAATCCCTAAAGAGGAATGTAGACGTCGCTCATGAGATGCTCACTGGCAGTACGGTGTTCAGACGTAAAGAGCTGCACAGAGAATCAAGGCACTGTTCAGAGATAATAAAAAAACTCAATTTAAAAAAAACTACGTCCTCCTATGAGCAACAAACACCAAACTACGTCATAAAAGAGGTTAATTCAGTCAGGTAGTAGCTTGTAGCATGCAAAACAAGCTTCTTCTCAGAGGAGCTGGTGGATCTTAATTTCTTTCTAACAACCTTTATTCGAAGAAACTTATTTCTGCCTACTCTGTCTTTAGAAGGGAAGCAATACCTCCAGTGTCCAGCCTTGTTTTGCAAAAAAATACAGTCACTAGGGAGTGTTTCAGCTGAGGCTGTTCCTGGAGACGACTGAGAAAACTGATTGGGGTTGATTTATTCTCTGTATCCTTCGGGGTTTGACCATTGACACACATACAGTTACCATCATGTATTTTCTTTTTGCACTGATGAACTTTTTACTGCATTCCACAGTGGACTCTACTTCTGTCAGACTTATTGCCACTACCATCTGCAAACTCTGCTTTTGACTAAATCGGTACATTTACATGACAGTTGAAAAGAACAGATTAATTAATTTAAATAAATAAATCCGATAATAACTGGACAACTGAGGTGCATGTGAACGCGTTAGTCCAACTAGTACTGGAGTTCTCCAACTCTGATTAAAAACACACAGAAAATGCGATTAGAAATCGATTTTCCTCTGTATGTATTCACCTTAATCGGACTGAAACTGGACAATGCATGTGCGCAGACAGAACAAAGTGGAGCAGAGAAGCCGCCAAACCCAGCCAAAAGACAAAAAACAGCGAGAGGATGTGTTTTATATAGAAAGAAAAGAAAAATTAAGCCTGTGGATTGTCAATTGTATCCCAAAGTGGCCAGGGATCGTAGTTATTATTAAGTCATATACCGTATACAACTTTTTGCAAGGTGACAGAAAAGTCAGCAGAACAGGGGGCCGTATTAACCCGCTGAAACACCGTCAGTTACTCGATTTTCTCTGTTGCATCTAAACTGGGACGAGGACAGAACTCAGACGAGACGCTCTAATTGAGCTGTGAACATAGCTCGACTTAGCTGTGCATGGAAACATACTGAATGTGTATTTGCATGCATGTCCACTTGATATCCCATAAGGTTGTTTGCTTTCAGTGCACCACCAAAGTGAGGTTTTTAGCTGGGGAAAGGCAGCGGACAGCGTTGTTGTGTGTATTCATGCATGCACCACCCAGAGACATGCATAGACAATATACCCAGAGGCCTAACAGCAGTGGCCACTCCTTACTTTTCCATCTGGTGCTATGCTGGCACTGGGCTTAGACATTAAAGTAAACATCAATATACATCCACAAAAAATCCATCATTCATTTTTTCCTCTACAGGGGGAAGAAGAGAGAAGGAATAGTGCTCTAGCTGCCAGTCAGTGCTTATCTGGCCACTGGCAGCATCCTGAAACACAAGGACCATGGAATTAAAGCTTTATCTCTGGATTACCACTAAATATAGACACTTGGGTTAAATCCAGCGCAAAGTCCATGCCATCTATGTCCTCTGTTTGTTTCCTTGTATTGCGTAATGTCATGCTCAGCCTGGTATTAAAATGAGGGTGATGTTCATAGACATTTCGGTGTGGAAACAGTGAGTAAATAACGGAATGTGTGCTGTGCTTGGAAGTACGCATTTGTCTGTAAAGCTTGCACTTATCTTTGTCAAGATTACAGGGATTTCCAGCATATTAAACTCAAACAGGGAACTTGTGCACCCTCTCCTGCACGAAGGAAGATTCTGCTCTCTGTACAGCTTCTTGAGTGCAGGCTTCAAAACGTTCTGAATTGATGATTTTTTTCATGAAGAGAATTTGACTACAACTTCTGAACCTAATGCAAAAGTGCAGCGTGGAAAAGCATCATTATGTGGGTGTGTGAGTATGTAGTCAAACAAACATCCAACAAACCCAAAGTCACTGTTCTGGGTAGCTAACTCATTAAGCAATTGGGTGACAGGGTTAAGTGGTTGCACAGGTACATTACCTTTGAACGCTGGCAATTTCTGCAGCTCTCTGTTGTTGCTCAAGCTGAAGCGAGAGGAGCTCTGCCTCTTGTCCTTTTTGACAGGTGTCTGGGAACCTGGCTGTTTCCCCTTTAGCAGCTGTGTGGTGGGAGGAACACTATTGCTAGCCTTCCTGTTCGAGCTCTGCTGAAACAAGAAAAGAAATAAAAAAGCCACATTAATGAGTGAAGGAAAAGCGATCGCATGCTAAACAGTGGTGCACAGAGCGTGAAAGTGAGTCCCTCTGTAGGAATCTGAGAAGTGTGTGTGCACGCGGCCACCAGCTAAGCTATTTGACTACCATACGTTAAACAGGCATTTTAATTATATACAGTGTGTCAGCATTTGCTCAGCAGACCGGTGTCGTGCATTATATAACTAAGGTCATAAACCTCACTTCACCTAATGCACTATAGACATTACAACAGCACATTTATCTAGGAGGAAAAATAAGAATTCTGGCTCCAACTATCAAGCTATCCAGCTGTGTTTACAAAGACTTAAAAAACACAAGCTTTTATAAATCCTGATGTGAGAACAACTGAATGTAGCAAGTTTCTCGCAGCTGGTCCTACCTGCCCGCTGGGATCCATTCATCAACACACACCTGATGGCACAGAGCTTATTTCACCAGATGCAGCTGTGGAGCTGTGTCGGTCTGAGTCACAGGAGATTTATCAAATTCATTTAAGACCCAGCTAAACTTGGCCCTCGGTCTGCAGCGCTACAAGACAGGCGCTTAGGCTGGGCCACTAGCAAGCTGTCGAGTAAAGTGGGAAATAAAGCTGAGCTGGCCTCTATTATGAACTAGATTACACACTAATGTAATACAAGATAGGAATTAACGACTTGTAAGTTAATTAAGGCAAACTAGAAACATCTGTCATCTATGATTTGCATTTCCTTGGAGCTGTTTGATATCAAGCCAGTAAATGAAGCCTTCCTATATGTCATAGTGTAGAAGCTGGTGCTGCCTTTGGTTTCAGACGCTTCTGATTACCAGAAACACATGAGACAAAAGGAAGGGCGGCGGACAGCGGATAGCAGTAACCACAGCGACTTGGAGCCCAGCTGTTTCAGTTTGACACAAGGTTGGTGCATTGGTAGGTCTGCTACATGGCTGCTGACACACACACTAACATGCAGGATTATTACTCAGCAGGAAGCAAGCAGGGGGCTTAAACCACAGCTTCAGACAGAAGGAAAAGGATGATTTATCTAAATCCTTCGCATCTAATTAGCAGTAAGCTACAGAGTTTCAGCGTGTGCTTTGAGGATACTTACAAGTGATATTAAAAAATATGTGGGTTCCAAAACGGGGAGCATAAAACAGACTTGTTTTCTGTTACAGTGAACTGTGTGGTGTAACAACAGACAATATGATATACTGTTTACAATATGAATATCAATATACTCCTTTTTCCTTCCCAACCAGTACAAACCAAAGACATCTGAATGGGTGAAGCAAGATTTCACATTACCCATGGAGAGGAAAGAAACCTTATGGATCAATATAAATCTGATATTAGATGCATTTGTAGTTGCATTTTTACTTTGAATATGACAAGGAAACAGTATTTAGGCCATGCTGTGCACCTGGTCACATTGAATGGCCTCATATACTTTTACAAATACAGTATACGACCACAGAGAGCAATAATTTGACGGCATTATTCACACCAGATGTTTGTCTTATGACAAGTCCAATATAATGTTAAACAGTTTGCTATGCAGGCTGGTCAGCTGGCCTTGCCAGGTGTTACTCGCACCAGATGTAGCCTAATATAAAAAATGTCATCGTATCGGACACTTAAGTACTGAAACGCTCTTTGCCAGTGCACTTTGTCCGTATTTGACAGAAGTAGCCATGATGTTGGAGAATGTTCTCCTTGGGTCTCTCTGGAGATCTTTTGCCTAATGGCTTGTGGGTGGGTACCAGTAAAGTAGCAGGAAAGGCACTATGCCCAAAGGCACACAATTCTGCAACGGGATGATCCTCTGCATATTGAATTTTAACAATGATTAGATCAATAAAATAGAAAATCTACATTTTACATGATATTAGAACCAATTTGTGAAATTTAAATTGTGAAAGATGAATAAAATATAATGGATAGAGGCAACATGTCAGTGCACTGACTTGCTCCTGGTTCCCTACAGTGAATCATCTCCAAGTAATTTAGCACCAGGTTATGAACAAACAGCAGCACAGCAGAGTCAGGAGATCCGTGATGCCAGGACAGCCAACCATGTCCTGTCAATGAATGCTGCACTGCCAAAGAGAGGTCAGAAAACAAACCAACCAGATATCGACAGCATGTTGTGTCTGGATGAAATTCTGATTTGGATGAGTGTAGGCATGGTAGCTTTGCACCACTGGCCTAAACCAGGCATCTAAATCTGTGATTCCTCTCATTACATGGGATTACAGCTGTCACAGACATCACAAAGGGATGTATACTAACATATCTCAGCATGGTCTGAATCTGATACATTTTCAATATCGCTGTGGGAACAACACTTAGAGGAAAAGCTGTGATTGTGTGCTGTCAGGGGGATTTCAGTTCCACACAAAATGTAGTCAAAGATTCATGAGGACAAAATCTGTGAGGGTTTTGTCCTAGGGGGTTTTCTGTCTTCTATGTGAGTGCCTGTTTTATATCATGACAGGTGTGCCACCTCCCCAACTGTCTCACAGGAGCAGGCCAAGGGGAGGGTCCACTCTCTGAGCACTTGTTCGTTATGGAAAACTACAGAGCACAGTAGAAAGAATACAGATACTACTGTACAGCCCAAATAAAATTACCTGAGTTATCAACATCATGCTTGACTGTTTCAATGAAAATCACACAATATTAGCTTTATGACAGCAGGGCTGCACGATTAAGCGGCTAATCCCAATACAATCAAAATTGAAATACCTAGAAGTGCAACATCCAAATCACAGGATCTGCAATTTTTTGTGAAAGAAGGCAAAAACCTGTGACATCATGTTGTGCATTCTCAGCATTAAATTTGTTGTATCACAGAGGCACCCTGAACAACAAATTCTACTCTAAAGACAACATGTTGGTTTGGAAGACCCAAAAAACAGTGCATCATCCACCTTATTGAAATGGAAAGCAAAAGTGACCAGTGCAATATCTGCCCATATAAATGCCATATGATGTTTTTTGCACGTTATATGCTGTATTCCAGCTACAAGGATTGGGTTAGCCATATGGAAGATAACAGGTTGCAATATTTCTGCCATAGCATCTAGATTTCTCATCATGGGTAGAAAACATTAAAGCTCTGATGCATGATTTGAGTCAGTCTGAGCATCTAGACCTTCCCTAGAATCACAGCATTAGGTCTGCAGTGAATATGCAGGGATTGGGCGTGTTGACCAATTATCTCTGTGACCATGCTCTCCATCTTCAAACAGTGACAATGCGACATGCGTGTCACACAGAGGACTAACCTACTGCCCCCCCACACACACAGAC
This sequence comes from Decapterus maruadsi, assembly GCA_030347415.2. Classification (NCBI taxonomy): domain Eukaryota; kingdom Metazoa; phylum Chordata; class Actinopteri; order Carangiformes; family Carangidae; genus Decapterus; species Decapterus maruadsi. Next base: position 7,282,892 of record CM064891.1, on the reverse strand, counting down.
AAGGAGTGTCTATTAGGTGTCCTGGTTTAGCCTACCTCATGCTCTGAATTCTCCTGTCCTCCACTCTTGCCCACTTTGCCAGACTTAGGAGACTCCTGTAAGAGAAAGTTCAAGTGCTTAGGCCGACTTGGCATTAGCGGATAAGTGGGTTGACAACATCAATAAGCAGTCTATCAGTGAACGCCCGCCGCGCACCAATCCTGGCTAAATATAGCACGCCTGCCCACCCCTGTCTCACACTCCTGTTTGAACACACTGGTAAGTCTCCTGACTGCTAGCTAACGTTACTTCACAGTCAATACCATTCACACAATCCCCGGGTTTCAGCTCTTGAATGACACAGAGTGCTTACATTTACACCTCAATCGTACACATGACACATGATGAACCAGTGCATTCAGGTAAACAATCTCGCTGCTAATTAACGGCGCGTTATTTAAATAATACATCATAACGTACCAGGTGCTAGCGGTTAGCTGGTGATGACTGCTGGTTGGCTAACGGTAATGGGATGGGACACTGCGCTGGGTTCTGCTAAATGTCTTGGGTGAGGCCGGTTAACCAGTAAATACGTTCAAATGCATCTTATGAGGACTTTATTCACTAGCGCAATAAACCTCTTAGAAATATTTACACTCACCTTATCTTTTTTCGTTTTATTCGGCATTGTACAACCGTAGCCGCCCTTGCTCCCCTCTCGGATACTCCACAACCAAAACCTTGACAACTCTCTCAGGGCACCACACTGCAAGGCGGTTCAGTCTGTCCTCGCTCTGTGATTGGCTGCTGTCTGTCAGATGACCTCAACGGCTCACTGACACGGCTGAGCATTACAGGGTAGTGGGAACCCTCTGCCCGCAGCAGCCAGTACTGCAACATATGAGGCAGCATTTACAGTAGAAAAAATGTTAGACTTTTTTTGCACTGTGTATCTACTTTTTGATCATAAAGTAACTTATTTATTTTATTTTATTTCATTTAATTTCTCTCACACTCACGTATCATAATGTTACTAACTTCCTATTAACCAGGCAATTTGCATACCGGTATCAGCTTGTTAAAAATTATTAAAATCATAATGTTCATTTTCTTTTTCTTTATTTTCCTCTACATTTTATGGACCAGATTATTTTTAATTGATTCAGTTAAAAAGAATACGCAAAACACCTGGTAATAAATTAGCTGAGGCCATTTGAATGTGTAGCTTCTGAAATGGCAAAACACAAACGTTATGGGTTCATGGAGTAGGCTCTGTCTGACTCTTCTGAGGCATTATTTTCTGTGCACTGACCTCCATATTATAATCTCAGACCTCCTTCTGCCAAGGTTTTCTATTTTGAACCTTTTTTTAATACAGATGTTGTCAGTGTGATGGTGATTATCCCCTGTGATGAAATATCATTGTCATAACATGGGCTTTCCTCGAATCACCCCTTCATGCACTCCTGTGAATCCCATAAGTATCTGGCGACAATACCTTGAAATAATCATTTATTATTTTTGCTCAGGTTAAATGTTACGTTAGATCTGTGTAATGAATGCTCCGGATTTTACACCAGTCTTGAATATACCTGTAGTTCCACCCGCCATCATGTGCTCTTTCTACCAGGGCACCATTGAGAGTCTTGTGTGGTATAGAGGCTACACTGACGCCTGCCCTAACACCCTGTGGTGCCCCTCTGCTTATTTGTATCTGGTGAGAACATTCATATTTCTTCCAACAGTGTGTTTTATATCACATTTATTGTATGCTCCAAGAACCAACACATGGCTTGATAACATGGTAAACCTTTATTTATGGGTCCCACCATTTAGCGAGACCACACAAAGAACATCGGAATGCCAATAAATACAAAAAACAAACTCATTGACAAAACTCAAGATACAAAAACCGTTAACTTAAAAAATAAAATTCTAAAGGGAATGGATCTGAACTGCATTATGGTCAATGCAAGGGGGGAAAAAGTGAGGCTGGAGGGGGAATTACAGGCTCATTTACAACATTAACCTCTGAACCGGATAGAGCACTACTTCTGGATAGCAGGTGGTAGAAACTGGCTTAGTCCACCTCCTCCATCCTGGAGGTGTCGTCATCGTCCCCTTCCAGAGGGGGCATGTCCTCAGTGGGAGCAGAGGTGACTTCGTCTGGTGTCAGATCATCTTCATCAATGCCTATAAGAAGAAAAAGAATGAGAGTATTTTGAGTGAGTGAAGCCATGTATTAATTTGATATAAATATTTTATAGACACGTTTGTTTGGAATTTCCAATTGTGTAGCAAAAAGACCAAAAAACATTACTCACCAAGACCCAGCTTGATCATTCTGTAGATGCGGTTCGAGTGGGTCTGAGGGTCATCCAGAGTAAATCCTGAGGAGAGCAGTGCAGTCTCGAACAACAGGATGACCAGATCCTTCACAGATTTGTCGTTCTTGTCAGCCTCTGCCTTCTGTCTCAGGGTCTCCACAATGGGGTGGTCAGGGTTGATCTCAAGGTGCTTCTTTGCGGCCATGTAGCCCATGGTGGAGTTATCTCTCAGGGCCTGGGCCTTCATGATCCTCTCCATGTTTGCTGTCCAGCCGTAGGTGCTGGTGACGATGCAGCAGGGGGAGGAGACCAGGCGGTTGGAGACTGTGACCTGGAACATATAAATGAATCCTGTTATGTTCTGCATCAATGGCCCAATCATGAGTTGTGCACAATACGAAGATGTACAACATACTGGATCTCTGGATGTTTTAATGCAATTTATTCATTCATCTGCTCACCTTCTCCACCTTCTTCTCCAATATGTCCTTCATGATCTTGCACAGGTTTTCGAACTGAGCCTTCTTCTCCTCCTGCTTCTTCTTCTCGTCCTCGTCCTCAGGCAGCTCCAGGCCTTCCTTGGTGACTGAAACCAGGTTCTTGCCCTCAAACTCCTTCAGCTGCTGGACACAGTACTCATCAATGGGCTCGATCATGTAAATGACCTCCAGGCCGGCTTTGCGAAGGCGCTCCACAAAGGCAGAGTTAGCTACCTGGTCTTTGGTCTCACCTGAAACACAGATATGGAAATGTTCCAAGACATTACAGACGCAGTGGTTCATTTGTATTTAAAGGGACAGGCACTGAAACCAGCCGCTCTGAACAGGGCTGTTTTGAGAGGATGAAAAGAGCTGTGATGTTTGGTGCTTGGGGTATTTTGACTGAAGCATGTCACAGACATGTCTTTAAGACACCTGGGAACTACTTTAATTTGTGGAAAAGGGGCATAACGTGTCTCCTTTAATGTAACATTACAGACACTCATTTCAGTTTATTTTAAAATCCTTAAAACTTTACATTTTTATAAATGAAGAGCTTCCTTACCTGTAATGTAGTAGATGTGTTTCTGGCTGTCTTTCATACGTGTGACATAGTCCTTCAGGGAAACCATCTCGTCTCCAGAAGCTGAGGTGTAGTAGCGCAGCAGCTCAGACAGCCTCTTCCTGTTCTGAGAATCCTCATGGATACCAAGCTAAACAAAGGAAACATCCAATCCACATTTAATTCTGTGTTTGATGGGTTAGAATGAGTGAAAACACTATTATTAATCTTATTAGGTCCAACCGTTGACAGCCAGAGTGCCTCCATTTAAACAGGAGATGGCTGTGAAAGGCTCTATACAAGGCTTAATTAAGCAGCTTTTCATTGAGACAATATGGCCAAAGGATCTAACAGATGGCTAGTGACCAGAAGGTCAGAGCAACCACAAATCACCCAACCAAACCAAGCAAACAAGGCTTTAACACAAGGTGGCTGCCAAAAGATTGTCAGAGACAAACTTGTGGCTTCTGTAGAGCAAGGAGAGGACACTGACCTTGATGTTCTTGGAGAACTGCTCGTAGTATTTCTTGTAGTTGTCCTTGTCCTCAGAAAGTTCAGTGAAAAGCTCCAGGCACTTCTTAACCAGGTTCTTGCGGATGACCTTCAGGATCTTGCTCTGCTGCAGCATCTCTCTGGAGATGTTCAGTGGCAGATCCTCAGAGTCCACCACACCCTTGATGAAATCTGGCAGAGTGGATAAAGACAACCTGGTCAGCATCTAGATTGCTGTTTTTTACACATGTATTTTTCTTTGACTTGTAATAACTGATTATATGATTTATGAACAAATTTCACAAGCCAGTAATTCCACACTTACTGAGGTACTCTGGGATCAGCTCATCACAGTTGTCCATGATGAAGACCCTGCGCACATACAGCTTGATGTTGTTCTTCTTCTTCTTGTTCTCAAAGAGGTCAAATGGAGCACGGCGAGGCACAAAGAGCAGGGCGCGGAACTCCAGCTGACCTTCTACTGAAAAGTGCTGTTGGAGAAAATGATTTGCTATTACATTACTTATTAAAATAACTGCTTTTCGGGTTAAAAAAAAATATTATTTAGACACCAACCTTTACAGCCAAGTGGTCCTCCCAGTCATTGGTAAGACTCTTGTAAAACTCGCCATACTCCTCATTAGTGATGTCGTCTGGGTTACGGGTCCACAGAGGTTTGGTCTTGTTCAGCTCCTCCTGATCAATGTACTTCTCCTTGATCTTCTTCTTCTTCTTCTTTTTGTCTGAACAGTGGTCGTGGTCGTGGTCGTGGTCATGGTCGTGGTCGTGCTCTTCATCTGATCCAACATCCTCAATTTCAGGCTTATCCTCGTCCTTCTCCTCATCGTCATCCTTGTCTTTCTCCTTCTCCTCCTCCTCCGCCTCGTCGTCGCTCACCTCCTTGTCACGCTCTTTCTCCACCTGCAGGAAAAAAACTCAACAGTCACTGGCTGCAACTGGACCTTTTTCTCTGTTAAAGAGACATTATATTGCTGTTGGAATAATAAAAACCATTCATGTAGCCTATTTTTCAACAATAACTACTGTGACTAGTCTGAGCAATTTGAAACCTTAGGTCATACATTACAATTCCCTTCTGAAATTTGTCAATGAGTACTTACAAAGAGTGTGATGGGATAGCCAATAAACTGTGAGTGCTTTTTCACGATCTCTTTGACTCTTCTCTCCTCCAGGTATTCTGCCTGGTCTTCCTTCAGGTGCAGGATCACCCTAGTGCCACGGCCTATTGGCTCAGCTGCACAGAGAAAATAAAAGGTCAGTGGAAGGTACACAGAACCTTGCACATTCTGCTCTTCCTAGATTGTAACTGAATAGTTGAATAACCGCAAAACAAACTTACAGTTGTCCACTTTAACAGTAAAAGATCCACCAGCAGACGACTCCCAGGCGTATTGCTCGTCATCGTTGTGCTTGGTGAGGACCGTCACCTTCTCTGCCACCAGGTAGGCGGAGTAGAAACCCACACCGAACTGACCAATCATAGAGATGTCAGCTCCAGCCTGCAGAGCCTCCATGAAAGCTTTGGTGCCAGATTTGGCGATTGTGCCCAAATTATTGATTAGGTCAGCCTTGGTCATGCCGATGCCTGTGTCAATCAGGGTCAGGGTGCGTTCCTCTTTGTTTGGAATTATTTCAATTTTGAGGTCCTTGCCAGTGTCAAGCTTAGTGGGGTCTGTGAGACTTTCATAGCGGATTTTGTCCAGGGCCTGGAATTAAAAAAACAAACAAAACAGTTTTAGCTTAAATTTTAAATGACTGTTTTTATGTTATTCAGTTTCTCACATGTAATTTGTATTGTATCAAATACAATACATCCTATAAGACAAGCTCAATAAATTGGTTTGACACAACCTGAGATTAAACTGGAAGCTTTGGACTAATACCATGGTAAACTTACATCTGAGGAGTTGGAGATAAGCTCCCTCAGGAAGATCTCTTTGTTGGAATAGAAGGTGTTGATGATCAAGGACATCAGCTGAGCAATCTCAGCCTGGAATGCAAAGGTCTCAGCCTCCTCCTCCATCGGCTGGTCATGTGGTTCCGGCATCTAAGCAGAGGGGAAAAATGCATTATTTGTTTTAAACATGAATATAATGCAGTACAATGCATACAGAATAAATGGTATTTCCTTTTATCTAGCAGCAAGTCTATCTCCAGTACTATATTACACACGCTTGTGCAATTATGTGAGCTCACTGTTTTGTCATAATTCTGTATGCTCTAATAATACGAGATAAATACACCTGATAAATTGTTCTATGTTATTTCTCAAATGGAGGAGCAGGTTGACCGAGAGCCCAGAGCTGCACTAGGAAAAGCGTCCAACATAAAACCTATGTCCAATCAACTATGCAGATGGTGATGTCGAGCACGGCCAAAAGACTGCAATGGCTCTGTTTGTTCCTGTCTTTTTTTTCTTTTTCTTTTTTACAGTTTACAAGACATCTTACAGGCCCGTGCACATGCTGGTGTTCATACTACAACACCTACAACAAGGTCCACCAATCATCCTCAGGTAATGTGCAAGCTATAAGAGTTGGAACTTTAGCATATGGATCAAACACAATGTCAGCATCTACGACATGGCTCTGGTGTAACAAAATGTGTGTCTGCTGATGCAGTAGTTATCCTTCAACAGGTTTACCTACTGGAGACTGGAGAATATATTTTACTTCCTTTAGAAATACGTGTGGTTGCAGCAAGGTTTGCTTTAGTAATTATAGGTAATGCGTGGCCTTGTATCGCCAATGCAGGCAGGTGGTGTGACAGACTGTCCAGCTTGGCTCACTGCTCCACCTCTCTATAATCCATCTTTGACGAAAGGGACTAAATCCACCTGCTTCTGCCTTTAAGCAAGTTACATAATTATTTTATTTTCTTGACAGCAGGCAAAGAGATTAAACTTGTTTACAGACAGTGCACAGTGGTAGGAATATTCAAGAGATTTCCTAAAAATGTAGTTTGACACAGTTAATAACTGTTTTATATCACAGACCACAGTGATGAATGAATGTACTTCAGCTCAAAAACTTACACATAAGTCATGACAGCTGTTGTCATGTTCTTACTGCTATTGACAGTATTACGCATAGGTTAATCAAAGGGGCGCACGTGGTTAGAATTGCATCCATGATGATTAACATCAGATAAAATCACGCCTCCTATCGGTTTCCCAGGCGAAATGCAAGTTTCTAGAAGGTACTGTACCAAGAGGCGCACTGAGCTCTCTAGCAGTTTCCATAGGGATCGAGCGCTCCTCCTCCAAACCATCTGAGGGGGGGAACTGTGAATATCAGTCCTGCACTCGCACTGACTGCAAAGTGTAATCTGAAGAAAGCTGTCTCTGCTCTGGTATGAACATTTACTGAATCGAGCATCTTCGTGTCTCAAGTGGACCATGGACCTACCATGTGGTCAGTGTAGCGGAAGATTATGTGCGCAGGATGGTTGCCAAGGCAATTCTTGGAAAAGTTTGTTGAAATGTGCAAATAACGACGCTCTGCAGGAGAAAAGCCCTCTCCCACACTCTGTAATAAACCTCTACAAGGAATTGTAAAGTAAACACGACAGGCCCACAGTTATCGTATTGTCGTAATCTGATAATTACACGATGTACATTCAGTAAGACTTGATGCTGCCCTCACTAAGCAGCTCATCACAGGTCGCACCCAGGCATGTCCACATAGCTACTTTGTCATCACTGACATCCCATAAAACACCGGGAAAGACAGCTCTATAACAACTGAGCTACAAGATGAATGTCAAAGTAAATATATAATATTACATTTCAGCTGTTGGCATTTTTGTTATTATGATGCCATTGTGACACTAAATTCTCTCTATATTAAATGCATTTACCTTGGTCCTCCGTGTACGGAAACTTCGTTGAGAAGCGCGTGGAGGTCGTTCCTTAATCGCAGTCGACCGGCTGTGAGGTTCCTGTCGGAGACGGTGCTGAGCTGCTTTAGTAGCTCCACTCTCCGAGCGTTCGAGAAATCCTGACCTGAGCCTCCAGAACCATCTGGAATCCTCCTCGCGACAGCTCCCCTGACAGGCCGGGCGAGCTGCCAGTCACAATATACGCTCACGCTTCTCCGTCTGCTATTGGCTGAAGGAGGCGGAATTAAAAGTAGGGAGGCTGAGCCGGGTGAGCAAGATCCACTGTGTGTGTCCAGTGAAAATTCCAGAACATGGGGTGAAACAGTGTGAGCTGATTGATTAAAAAAAGTTTGTTTTGACTTGTTTCAGGTACCTCTGTTGTGAAACCCCCCCTTTCAACCTTTATTCATATTTTGAAAGTATTGAAATTCAGCATGCAGTAGACTCAGAGACATCACACGTCTTATTTGTGAATACATTTTATTACAAATTTGAATGTATTTCATAAAAAATGAAGTAGTTACAAAAAGAGACATAAGTCAAATTCCCATTGACCATATATTACTCTTAATGATTGTCAGTAGTTTCATAACCAGCTGATATAATGTAGACTAAACCACATTGTGGCCAGCATCAATTCCATAAATTAACTTGTACTGACCAGTTAATACTGCTTAAGAAATGAAAGGTGTGTTATAATGAAATTTGAAGAAGCGACATATCTTACAAAAATAAAAATTAAGAAAGCATGAAAGAGTCAACTGAGTACTTTAGTCAACTTCCTCCATTCTTGATGTGTCATCATCCCCTTCCAAGACTGGCATGTCTTCATCAGCAGGCTGAATGAGGTCTTCAACTGCGGAATCATCATCATCAATGCCTGTAAAGGAGAGAACATTGATTAGCAACCAAAGGTTTTTATTAATGGATAATAATCAGGCAAATTATTTTCCTGTCAGTAGTCAGGGGGGAAAAAAACTTACCAAGACCAAGCTTGATCATTCTGTAGATGCGATTTGAGTGGGTCTGAGGGTCATCCAGAGTAAATCCTGAGGAGAGCAGTGCAGTCTCGAACAGCAGGATGACCAGGTCCTTCACAGCTTTGTCGTTCTTGTCAGCCTCTGCCTTCTGCCTCAGGGTCTCCACAATGGGGTGGTCAGGGTTGATCTCAAGGTGCTTCTTGGCTGTCATGTAGCCCATGGTGGAGTTATCTCTCAGGGCCTGGGACTTCATGATCCTCTCCATGTTTGCTGTCCAGCCGTAGGTGCTGGTGACGATGCAGCAGGGGGAGGAGACCAGGCGGTTGGAGACTGTGACCTGTGGACGTGAACAAGAATTAGTCACATTATCACCATAATGTTATAGCATATTATGAATGGAATGCTAAAATAGATGATGAAGTTGTTTCTATTACCTTCTCAATCTTCTTGTCGAGGATGTCCTTCATGATCTTGCAAAGGTTCTCAAACTTATTTTTGAGCTCCTCCTGCTTCTTCTTGTCGTCATCGTCCTCAGGCAGCTCCAGGCCTTCCTTGGTGACTGAAACCAGGTTCTTGCCATCGTACTCCTTCAGCTGCTGGACACAGTACTCATCAATGGGCTCAATCATGTAGATGACCTCCAGGCCAGCTTTGCGAAGGCGCTCCACAAAGGCAGAGTTAGCGACCTGGTCTTTGGTCTCACCTGTGAAATGGTCATTTAAATTGAGTACATTAAAATGAGTACATACTGTATGTTAATTACTATATGATATGTGCGAGAACCTTTCTGCAAAGTAAGGGGAAAAAAGGATGAAAATCGAACCTGTGATGTAGTAGATGTGTTTCTGGTTTTCCTTCATGCGAGACACATATTCCTTCAGGGAAACCATCTCGTCTCCAGAGGCTGAGGTGTAGTAGCGCAGCAGATCAGACAGCTTCTTCCTGTTCTGAGAATCCTCATGGATACCAAGCTAAAACACAAAATACTGTGTTACTAATGTGAAAAATCAACCTAATTAAGACATTCAACTGTTTCATTCTAAGGGCTAATGTATCCAGGTGGATCTAACTACCTTGATGTTCTTGGAGAACTGCTCGTAGCATTTCTTGTAGTTGTCCTTGTCCTCAGAGAGTTCAGTGAAAAGCTCCAGGCACTTCTTAACCAAGTTCTTGCGGATGACCTTCAGGATCTTGCTCTGCTGCAGCATCTCTCTGGAGATGTTCAGTGGCAGATCCTCAGAGTCCACCACACCCTTGATGAAATCTGAATTGAAAAGATAAGAACTGTTTAGCCATCCAAAGCCCAACAACAATCATGTGTTAAAGATAAAAACACAACAACCTGTTTAATGCACTGTTGCCCATGAAGTTGGAATAAACTATTTTTTACCTCTTCTCATGAAATGATTGTGACAATGTGATTTATTCTTGATCGATTAAGTGTACTTTAAATGTTACTGATCAATCAATAAACCACAATTAACCTTTATAATAGGAATAGATCATGTCTGAAAACAAAATTATTCCGACTTTATGGGCAACAGTGTATATTACAGTTCAAATGCCTGGTTTAAGGCATTCATGTGTGAGAAGAAGTCAGACTTACTGAGGTACTCTGGGATCAGCTCCTCGCAGTTGTCCATGATGAAGACTCTGCGCACATAAAGCTTGATGTTGTTTCTCTTCTTCTTGTTTTCAAAGAGGTCGAATGCAGCCCTTCTGGGCACAAAGAGCAAGGCACGGAACTCCAGCTGACCCTCCACTGAGAAATGCTGCCAAGATGAGATACAGTAGGTGTGAATTTATGAGCGCAAAAATATGATATTGTCCATAAAATGTTTGTGTCTGCTTATTGAATTGTCATCCATCAATTAAGGTTACCTTAACAGCCAGGTGGTCCTCCCAGTCGTTGGTCAGACTCTTGTAGAATTCTCCGTACTCTTCATTGGTGATGTCGTCTGGGTTACGGGTCCAGATGGGCTTGGTCTTGTTAAGCTCCTGAGCATCAATGTACTTTTCCTTGACCTTCTTCTTCCTCTTGTTCTTGCCATCTTTGCTGTCCTCATCCTCATCAGAGCCAACATCCTCAATCTTTGGTTTGTCCTTGTCCTCAGCAGCATCTTTCTCAGCCTCCTCCTCCTTTTCTCCCTCCTCAAGATCCACCTCCTTCTCTCTTGTCTTCTCCACCTTGAATGAATGAAAAGAGAATGGTGGTTTAGGATTTTTTGTGTTCAACATTGCCACTGACATTGTCTTATTAGGTGTGTTCTAATTGTTAATAGGCCTTTATATGAACTTACATAAAGTGTAATAGGGTAGCCAATAAACTGTGAGTGCTTCTTCACAACTTCTTTGATGCGCTTCTCCTCACAGTATTCTGTCTGATCCTCCTTGAGGTGAAGGATCACTTTTGTACCTCTGCCAATAGACTCTCCTAAAAGGAACAATAAAATCAATGATGACAGCAGTGCCAGGCAATGAGTCAAATTACATTCATCTTGCGAAGTGTGAAATAGAGTAATATATCTTTGAGGGAAATGACATTTACCAGGATCAGTCTTGACTGTGAATGAGCCTCCAGCAGCAGACTCCCAAATATACTGCTCGTCATCGTTGTGCTTGGTGATGACCGTCACCTTCTCTGCCACCAGGTAGGCGGAGTAGAAACCCACACCGAACTGACCGATCATAGAGATGTCAGCTCCAGCCTGCAGAGCCTCCATGAAAGCCTTGGTGCCAGATTTGGCGATTGTGCCCAGGTTGTTGATCAGGTCGGCCTTAGTCATGCCGATACCGGTGTCGATCAGGGTCAGGGTGCGAGCGTGCAGGTCGGGCCTGACTTCAATCTTCAGCTCCTTGCAGGACTCAAGTCTGCTGGGATCTGTCAAGCTTTCATACCTGATTTTGTCCAAAGCCTGCCCAGAGGGAATAGGACAGTTGAAATAGTGGTGTTTGATAAAACATTTGGGCTGCTTATATACTCAAGTGAATGAGAAAAACACTCTCACAGTTTTGGTCCCCACTGTATGGAGCAAAATGGTGAAGTTCTGGTTTTACTTACATCTGAGGAGTTAGAGATGAGCTCTCTGAGGAAGATCTCTTTGTTTGAGTAGAAAGTGTTGATGATAAGAGACATAAGCTGAGCAATCTCAGCCTGGAAGGCAAAGGTCTCCACTTCCTCCTCCATAACGTGTCCGGCGTTCTCAGGCATCTAAAAGAATGCAAACAGTAAATTATGTTTCCTAAAATCTGATTCTGGGTTCATTATTAACGTTCCTTAAGTTTATCATATAGCCATTCTCTTAAATAAGTTTGTAATTTATGTGCTATACATCTTGAAAGCCCCCCCCTCTCCTTGCTATAGTCAGCCTCATGCTTTGGGGTTGGGGGGTAGGGGGGTTGGGGGGTGCAATTGCTGATCCTAGATGACCACATGTTCCATCTGTCAACCAAAGACGTGGTAGAAATGGGTGGAGCTCTGATGCTTTTCCCAACCCCCATCAGCCTCAACATGTGTCATTTAACACCTTTATGTTCAAAGAAGGAGTGCCGCTGGCCTCCAATTCAAAGATAGAGGAACAAAATTGTCTTTTGGTCTCTAACTATAGACCAGCATGAGTCTTGCATCTATTTTCATGACTGAGGTATAAGTAGAATTCTGCATGAGCAGCTCTGCCCTGTCGTAACATTTCTTGAAATCCAAAGTGACATAAATTCATACCCTATCATTAGTTGTAATATTGTATTTAAATGTTCCATTTGATAGTTGTGTCTTTTCTTTAATAACTGCATTGAGATGAAAGTGTGCTGCATCTGCTCTTTGTGCCAGCTGGTTTTCTTGCCCATGCGCCATTGCTCTCATACTCAGGGTCACCCTGCTTGCCATGTGCTCCTTGCATGCGCCGATCTTAAAAGATACTTCTGGTAAAGCACTGACTTTTTTTTCACACTAAAACTAATACCAAACTGTACTTTGGTTTAAGTCTCTTTGCATCTGTTCCTGTCATTTACTACCTAATGAACTATTCATTTTTACTATTTTGCAATTTTCATTTGGAATGACCACAGCTCTATTTGGCTTTAAAGATTCCAGTCTTACCTTGAGATTTGTCGTCAGTCACTTCTTGTGATAGAAATCAGATATACCACTGAGCTTCTCTTCTTGAAGAGATCCAAATGTGTCTCACCACTCCTAGGGGCAGTAAGTTTCCTTTGGTGTGTTCAAGTGAGTACCTTTTGACTCTATGGAGACCCCGTGACATGCCGGTGTCTTTTTATACTAAGGGGTGGTTTCTCGAAGCTCCCATTCAGAAGCTTCTAGAAGATTCACGTTCACAGCAGTAAGGGGGGTGGTTAGTGAGACACCAGAGCCCTAAAGTTGATGTGCCCTTATAGGGCTGCAGAGTCACAAGGAGTGCCTGTCACTCACAATGAGAGCTTTCCTGATAGCTTGTCTGGGTGGTAAGCTCCGTACCCCCCCTGTAAGCGTCACAGCTGTGCATTGCCTTTGCTATCAGCTGTTGTCATGTAGCCACACTGGACACACACCACAGCTCCTATGGACAGCAGGCTCATGTCTTTTTTAGGCATGCAAGATTGGGTTGAAACACAAAAGGTTTCATCTAGGCACAGACTGCAGCTCATGTCCTGCATTTGTCAAGGAAGTTGAGATGCAGATGAAGATGCTGCTCAGATTATCTGTGTCGGCTTGGATTGATGTCACACTTTTAAAAACGATTAATATTAAAATAAACTTGATAATTATAAAAACAAAGAATTCTTTGCATGATGCCAGTGTCCAAGGAATTGTCTGTAGGTTTTAGTCGTACCTACTGGATTTCATCTGTGGATGGAGTTTACAAATCAGCCATCTAATGATGTTCAAAAAGTTTGAGGACCACAGTTCAAAAGCATGTCATGTCATATATAAATTGAAGGTTACTTGGTGTAATATTGAGCTGGCCTCATATGACCAAATACAAATGTAGAATAATGTTGAAATAAAAGTTAAGGCCCTATAGTCTGGGAACACTGTCATATATGAATTGAATTGATTTTAAGATTTACTGACTGATAGTTATACTGAAGCAAACACTGGATCATGCTTGAAGCCATTTCTTGAAAGCAGGAATGGACTGTTCATTCTTTATATGTCTTGCAGTACTGTGAAGACATACAGTAAGGGCATCTCATATACAGTAGGATCAATCTGAACTAAATTAAAAAGTTTTGTGTTTTTTACTGCCAAATTTGGAATCAACACATCCTCTGACATGTTAATGTTGATTCTAAAACTCAATAACATTATGATTATATTAGTTTGTTTATACAGGGAATAATAATTACATATTATTGATTTTTTTTTTTTTTAATTTGGACAACAGTCTGTTGATGAAAACTCTATGAACCATGCGAGAGAGGAAGAGACAAAGGAGAGATGCACACACTATCTTATGCCAGATTTAGCTACTGAAACGTAAATACACTTTCATTCACCCTCCAAGAGAACTCACAAAATATTTTTTTCAATTTGGGACAACACTGTGAACACAACATTGTATAAGTTAAAAACACTAGAATCCTCTGGACCAGTCTGCATGCCGGTGTCTTCAGTTAGCCAGAGGATGGCAGTGTGTTACACTTGCTGTTACGTAATCCAAATGTTTCCAGCTGATAGCAGACACTACTAGAGGCTGCTGTCTATGTTGAGAAACGTGGAGAACTGTTGCAATCACTGTAAGATGATATTTCTAACAGAATGCCAGATACCTCATATTTCAAATAGTGTGCCAGATTAAGATGCTGTGTCCATGTTTGTGTTCTAAGCAGGATTCCGAGACGGCTATTCCATGAATTGAAAAGTCCATGGTGTATATGCTCTGATGGGTCTTGAGTACTAATTTAATTACATCAAAGTCCAGTGGATTCTGTCTACGAGAGAGCTTCGTATCTTCTATCACTGTGGTGGTTTTATATAGTCTGTTAAGAGGACTAATGGTTCTCTGTGCTGTCACTTCAGTTTTGTAGGTTTTATATCTCAGGGTAAATAAAAATAGATTCATACCCAGTGTTGCTTTTCTCATGGGCCTAGTGGCAACTTTTTATTTGCATTTTCTATAGACTACATCTGGAATTGTAGGCTATGTGGCACTTCAACAAGGCCTAGCCATTATTTTTTGTTTATTTTGTTATATGCCTAGTTTTTTTTTCTTAATAAGGACCTGCGTTAAATACGTGTATTTTGTCTGTAAGGTAAATTGAGTGTATAATTACCGTATATAAGGTGTGGTTAATCGTGATTGAACAGCTCCAACGTTTTGTTATTCTAATTTTGTCTCACATGACTTTATATTCCTATGTACGCATGGCTGCCGGACTTCAACGGTCGGACGCATGCGCTGTCCGTAACATCCGGGAATCGGACAAGGATGAACGCCAATTTCCAAGATGGCGGCGGAGGGAGGAGGGAAGGAGATGAACGAAATTAAAACTCAATTCACCACACGAGAAGGCGTCTACAAACTCCTCACTCACTCCGAATACAGCCGCCCGAACAGGGTGCCTTTCAACTCGCAGGGCTCCAATCCCGTCAAGGTCTCCTTCGTCAATGTAAACGACCAGTCCGGCAACGGCGACAGGATCTGTTTCAATGTGGGCCGGGAACTGTACTTTTATATCTACAAAGGCGTGAGAAAGGTAAACAATATCGACCGGAGCGACGGAGCCCGCGTTGCCCGGGAGCAGCACTCTGCTCCGGCGTCTCAAAACGTGTCGCACCGTGACTGTCAACTCTCTGGGCTTCTGTCATTGAAGTGCGCAGGTTGTCAAGACAAGGCCATGTAGCAGACCTAGCTAAGTTAAGAGCTAATTAGCATCGCCGGCTAACATCGCCACAGTTGTTGTTTTTGTCTGTATGAGTCGTGTGCGATTCAGAGGCGTCCGGTTTTTTGAGTTCTCGGTCTGTGACAAGCCGTGACATGGGATTTTTTCCAGTGCGGTGGGTACCTTGTGAAAAGGCTTGTCGTGTCACGTCTCAGGATGCGTTTGTTTATCCCCGGTCTTTACATGGTAAACCTCTAGGCTATACCAGTGACAAGTTGTCAACAGTGATCACCAGCAGTGTCAACTGTAGTGCTCCAGTTACAGAAGTGTTCACAATGTAGTGCTGCTGTTGTGGGAGCGGGGTGTGTTTGCTGATTGTGATTATGTGTATACGGTACTCTAGTATCAGGGTTTGGATGTGATGCAATGTGATCCACTGTGTGGTTTGTACACAGTGGTGATGTCATTGCAGCATAGCCACGTTAGGTCTTGTTTAGCAGGCTTAGTGAGGGTGGCGGTGCTGATCATGAATGTCATGTGTATTAATATTTTTAAACACATATAATTGAGATACAACCCTACAGAGCAGGAGAGATCATAGGATTAGAAGCAGTGATTTTACATGTGTCTTTCTGTCCACCTTCAATCAAACCAACCAGTATTTTAAAGAAAATGTTCATATTCATATTTAAAGGGGAAAAAATACTATACACAAGGAAACACCTGCTTTAATAATTATTTTAGGTATTGTTTTGAACTTTATACAAGTTTGTCTATATTGTTACCTGATAGGGTAATATGATTTAATTGCAATTGTATAGCCAACAGAATTAGATTATGGTGTCCTGTTATCAGTCCTGACACACATGCATTGCGCAATTAGCAGTAGTTTAGTATTCAATTTGTTGCAATGCTTAAACATTTGTGGACAGGGGGGCTATTTTGACAGTGTGACTTTTTAATTCTACAATATTGGACTGAGACTCTCACATTACACTATGTAAATAGATCTGGCCTCATCCGCAAATTGCTTATTATACCTCTTTATCCTCTTCAGGATATGGGCTGAACTGGAGTCAGTGCACAGCACCTGTCGCCCACTGAATCACTTATTCATTCGTAATTTTACCTTCAAAATAATAGCCCATGCAGTAACGCTTTATTTTGAGGTATTGTGGGTTTCAGTTCTGATGATAACACGAGTTCATCAAATCAGTCGTATAATATGTTGGCATATAATATGTAACTGTGAGCCACAGCCTGTATAAACAGGAGCAAGTTGCATTTGATCATGCTCTGGCCAGCCATCCAATGGATTAGGAAAAAACTTGCATGTCAACCTCTGACCAAGGGGCTAAACAGCCAGTGTTGCAATTAGAAGAAAACCGGTTTTACCTGAACTGCCCCTGACTAGAATTTCCAAAAACTATGTGCACATCTCACCAGGAAGTGCTAAGGCAGTGATGAACTGACCAGCCAGTTAAATGACTAATTGGGAAGGACTGCAAGTGCAAGTATAATTTTTTAGACGTTAGTGTTCAACTTCTTACCTCAGCCTCTGATATTAGAAAATAATTTCCGCTGTTCAGATGACCTCCAGAATATAAACAGTTGTACAAAGAGCCAGCAGTGAGGAAGATGCAGCTTGTTTAATTACTCAGATTTAATTACTGCCATGTGGATTTTCAATGTGCAGTTCTCTGGCAACATGCCATTTACTTCTAACTTGAGTCAACAGAGAAAACCAAGGAATGCCTTTAATGAGTGCAGTGAGCCCAGTCCCAGCACCCACAGCACACTCTGAATGACAGGCACACTGAGGGCCGGTAAAGAAACGTATGAGGAGGACAGCATTGTTTCTCCTAGTGCAGTCTGACTATTATGACAGATGTATCTGTTGTCTGTGTTTGAGAGAGAGAAAGAGAGAAAAGCCAGGAATGGCTGGGTGAATTGATGTGCTGCTCACAGCTCTACAATGAAATAATTGAGATAGGAATGAAATAGAAAATCAATACGTGGCGGTCAGTGTTGATATTGTGGTGGACAACCACAAATAAATCAGTGTGTGGGAAGGTCTGATTAAATTTACTGGCTTGGTATTTTTTACTATGACTGAAGTATAAATGGATGGAGTGTGTGTCAGGCTTTGTAGAAAGGATGTAAGGCATTTTAAGTGTGCAGTTAAGTTTTAGAGGTCACCTTGGAGCAAGTAAGATGTTTCCACAGTTGTTGCTATAAATAAAATGAAATACATCTATGTTTCAAAATGCACTAATCTGTGTGTGTTTTTGTCATGGTTCTAGGCTGCTGATCTTAGTAAGCCCATAGACAAGAGGATATACAAAGGAACGCAGCCCACATGTCATGATTTCAACCCACTCACAGCAACGGCAGAGAGCGTCTCCCTGCTGGTGGGCTTCTCAGCGGGCCAGGTGCAGCTCATAGACCCCATAAAGAAGGAAACCAGCAAACTCTTCAATGAAGAGGTAGGTTCAGGTTTTAAGATAGTCTACTGGACATAACTGTTGCATTGTATTTGTGTCATTATATAAAAAATCACTTATTAGCAGGGGTGCACATAACTTTTTTAAGGAGTTACCGTACTCACATGAGTACCAGGAGATAGTGTTTGGTACTTGACCCGTATGGATCATGCCGATGACAGGTACTGTGACCACATCATGCCATCGAGTAGCCGCGTTTCACTGGTTACCTGTGAGTTTTAGAACTGATTTAAATATCTTACTGCTCATTTGAAAGCCTCAGCGGTAAGGCTCCTGCCTATCTGTGACATGCTAAAATCTTATGAGCCTGATCACAGCCTGAGATCCTCCAGCAGGGCCCTAGAGGTAGCTGACATTGGCCTGGCCAGGGCACCGTTCCCTGCGTGGAGATCTCAGGAAGGCAGTATTTTAAATCACTTCTTCAAACTCACTTTTATCGTCCTTTAAAAAAAATATATATATATTACTAATTCTGTTTACTAATTGTTGTGACTCTTTTAGCTTTTTATTATGTATTTCTGCATTTTAATGTTATTTTATTGTTGTGTATTATCATTATATTTATTGATAAGCACCTTTAACTTTTTGAAAGGTGCTCTATAAATAAAGTTATTTTTATTATTAGGCTATTATTATTATGTCTGGGACTAGGCTTGTGCCAGTCGGCAACCTGATCCTCTACTGGCAAATGAGAGGACGATCAAATGTGTTTTTTTCCGTTACACACATGGCTACAGCTGTGGAGCGCCGCATCCACTCTTGATCAGCTGATCAGCTCTCAGATGAAGTTAGATCTTCACACAAAAGCGCGTGGTGACACGTGACGTTGTGCTTTCCTAATTTTTGCTATGTGCACCCCTGGTTATTAAGGCAATGGAGTATTCGGCTGACCAATCTCTCTTCTCCCTCTGCTGTCTTTGTCCCCCCAGAGACTTATAGACAAGTCCAGAGTGACGTGTGTGCGATGGGTTCCTGGTTCAGAGAGCCTGTTCCTGGTGGCTCACTCCAGCGGCAGCATGTACCTGTACAACGTGGAGAACACCTGTGGCACCACGGCACCTCACTACCAGCTCCTCAAACAGGGTGAAAACTACGCCGTGCACACGTGCAAGAGCAAGTCGGCCCGCAACCCGCTGCTACGCTGGACGGTGGGCGAAGGCTCACTCAACGAGTTTGCCTTCTCCCCCGACGGCAAGTTCCTGGCCTGCGCCAGCCAGGACGGCTTCTTGCGGGTCTTCGGCTTCGACGCGGCGGAGCTGCACGGTACGATGAAGAGTTACTTCGGCGGCCTGCTGTGCCTGTGCTGGAGCCCCGACGGACGATACATCGTGGCGGGAGGGGAGGACGACCTGGTGACGGTGTGGTCGTTCTCGGACTGTAGGGTGATCGCGCGCGGGCACGGCCACAAGTCGTGGGTGAGCGTGGTGGCGTTCGACCACTGCACCACCAGCGTGGAGGACGGCGACCCACCCGCCGAGTTCAGCGGCAGCGACGAGGACTTCCACGAGCAGATTCACTTCGGCGCCGGCCGGGACAGAGCCAACAGCGCCCACTCCCGGCTCTCAAAGAGAAACTCCACGGACAGTAGACCTGTTAGCGTGACCTACAGATTCGGCTCGGTGGGCCAGGACACCCAGCTGTGTCTGTGGGACCTGACAGAGGACATTCTCTTCCCCCACCTCCCGTTGTCACGCACTAGGACTCACACTAATGTTATGAGCGCCACGAGCCCTCCAGCCACTGGACAAACTACTACTACTGTATCCACCACCGCCACCACTACGACTCCCAGCGGCACCAACGGTAAAGACAATGTGAGCAACAGCAGCTCCGGCGGCAACACGGCCAACTCCCTCCCTGGCACCCTGCCTCGGTCCAACAGCCTGCCACACTCCTCCAACCCAGCGGGGGGCGGCGGGGGCGGCGGCGGCGGTGGTGGTGGCAACACCCCCAACAGCCACACGGGCAACAACAACAGCAGCAGCGGCAGCAGCAACAGCGGCCCCGCCAAGGGCAACAGCATCATCGACAGCGCCTTCATCGCCACCGGGGTCAGCAAGTTTGCGACGCTGTCGTTGCACGACTCGCGCAAAGAGCGCCACGAGAAGGACCACAAACGGAACCACAGCATGGGCCACATCAGCAGCAAGAGCAGCGACAAGCTCAACCAGCTCAGCTCGGCGCGGACGGCCAAGGCCGACGCCGCCAAGACGCTGGGCACGGCGCTGTGCCCGCGCATGGACGAGGTGCCGCTGCTGGAGCCGCTGGTGTGCAAGAAGATCGCTCACGAGAGACTGACTGTGTTAATCTTCCTTGAGGACTGTCTGGTAACAGCCTGTCAGGAGGGTTTCGTTTGCACATGGGCTAGGCCCGGGAAAGTGGTGAGTGACAGGCCTTTCGAGGATACTGTCATGTGACGCCTCTTCACTTACACTACGTCTAGCTACAGCTGCATTCAGAGGCTGTGTTAAGCTGCCGCGTGCAAGCCAGAGCTTTTTTTTTGTGGTTATTTCCATTCCAGATTTTAACACTACAACCCTCAGCATTTTACACCAGTCACAGTACGAGCAGATCTCACTCGGACAGTAAACCTCATGGCCTCACTATTCTGCTTCTTTTATAGCATTCACGTTACACTTGTATTTTTTTTTTTATCAATGTGTGTTATCTGTCTCTCCACAGGGATTGCTATCATCTCAAAACAACCCAGCCAACTCCCCCAGTGGAACAGTAGTATAGCCCCAGTGCTGGCGCTGCTAATGACAGCTCCATGCAACAGAGACGGGGATGACCAAGGCCAAGGCCCTGCAGCGCTTCGTCACACACTGTCACACACCACACGACCTCCAGTGTCACCTTCATTCTCATCACTACAGCCACCCAGAACGCTCTCTTTTTGTGTTAACCGCTCATGCTTCGATAAGCGACGTTGGCCAAGCCAGGGTTTAGAAACTTGACCCCCTTTTGTGTGGTGGGGGTGGAAAAAAAAGGGTGCTACTGGAAGGAAGAGGGCAAGCTTTAAATCATCCAGGAGGTTTACAGGAAGGGTTGACTGACTCACTATTACATCCCTGGTCATATCAAGTCACGTCTAGTCTGAAAATGACAAAACTGTTGTACCCGATCCTTTGTGCCTGTAGTTCTTCAAAGACTAGACACGGTGTAAGCATTGTGGTAACGCCTCAACCTGACCTTCTGTGTGGGTTTAATTCGGTCACGCTCTCTGCATTTTGTTTCATCTGATATATTCACAAAGAAAGGGAATAAAATGAGGGATTGTTTTAGAGCAGCAGCATATCCCCCCAATGCCAAGTCTTTGATTTTCTTTTTCTTTCTTTTTTAACCTCCTGGGCGATCCCTCGTGCAGCCACATTCCTTAAACACCTGCTCAAGAGAGACTGAAGCTTTTTACTTACTTTTACAAGTTATGTCAATCAGAGTTATCACACTTTAAAGTGAATTTTGCACAGATTTCCTTTCATTCTTGTTTTTCACTTTTTTTTTTTTAACGTGACGGTGGAACACAAGCGAAATATTTTGAAGACAGCTTTGGAAGCACTTGGGGAAATGGCGTGTTATTGCCTACTGTCTCAACGCTGGACGCTGCAATCATAGTTTTTTATATGGAAAAAAATTGTTTGCACTTAATAGTTTGTTAGAGGAGAATGGCTTTACATTTTTGGAGTGTGTAAGGACACCTTGATAAGGTTGGAATATAAATAGAATTAAAAAACCTTTGTATCTATTGAACATTTATTTTAATATTGTTTCAGATTAAACAGGCTCTGTATTATATGTAAATATTGTACTTCAATGATTTATGGGTGAAATGATCATTACATTAGTTGAAAGATCCTCATTTCGGAAAATAGTGATATTTCTAATACAGAAAATCTATACCTAATATTAAAATGAATCTTGAATATGCAGGTGAAAATGTTTTCTTTTCTGTTGTACATAAAGAGAATTCAGGTGTATTTTTTATTAATGAAACGTTTGGTATAGGAGATCTATGAAATCCTCTTATCTAACAGGTAGTGCTGAATGCTAAGCTAGCCTGTCGCTGCAGATTCCTTTTACAACATAGGCAGGTAGGCGCAGATGCAGCGGTCTAATTCAGCCATCTCTCCGAGCTCAGGTAAACCACAGGAAGACTAACGCTGGCCCCCAAACCCCCCCCTTCCCCCTCCCCCCTTCCTCCTCGCCCGTTAGCACTAGTCCCATCCATCAACATGCGTGTGAATTCACTTTAACTAACAAATAAGACTGACGACTATGTTCCGCAGACAGGGCTGAAATCTGTGACTCCTGTTATTGTGAGTAATAATCACTGAACTGATGCTGAACTTGTGAACAAACTTTTGACACTGTGTTCAATACCATCTGGCTAATGTCAGAACTTGATGGTGGTGTGCGTGCTTGAGGTGCGGGTGTTTTTTCCAAGCACCCACAAAGGAAAGAGTGAGGATTTTAACAGTGGGAGCCTTTTCCTCCATGTGACGCCTATTAAAACAGCTTTGACAGACTTCATGCTCCATTTGTGTGGATTCTTTTAGTGTCTTTTCAGCGCGCACCACATGGTGCCACATGGCCATGTGAGGACATGAAATTGTTGCTGTATCACTGTGTAATTACACTCTTATCACTCCACTGGCAGTCACACAGTAAATTGGTACTTCCATTAACTTGTAGCACAAATGTTGTTATCAAAACACTTAAAGGACAATTCCGGGCAAATTCAACTTTGGGGTGTATGTTACTATCATTTTAGGTCTAAAAGAAGGAATGTGAAGATTTTCAGTTTAATTGCTCCTGTTTTGCGGTAGCTCCACCTGATCGCTATGAGGAATGAATGGAGTGGATGAAGTTCCGCTACTTTGGCTGTTTACATCCCTCAAAGCTGCAATTTTTTCCACAGACAGCGTCAGATGGCGACTCAAACATGTACCGATACGTTTATTTACTTCAAGCAAGCCGACATGCTTGTAAAACTAGATCTAAATTCAAAGTCTCCCCGAGTCTCGCGCGAGACCCAGTCGCCGTGCTCGGTGCATTCAGTGACAGTCAGAAAGCTACCGTTTGTGTCATAAACACAGAAATATCGACTCTTGACTTGCTTCAAGTAAAAAAAACTTATCGGCGCATGTTTGAGTCGCCACCTGACGCTGTCTGTTGAAAAAAATGTACACTTGAAGCAAGTGAAGAGTCGATATTCCTGTGTTTATGACACAAACGGTAGCTCCTACTGCACCTGAGCACGGCAACAGGGTCTCGCGCGAGACTCTGAATTAGATCTAGTTTTACAAGCATGTCGGCTTGCTTGAAGTAAATAAACTTCTCGGTACATGTTTGAGTCGCCATCTGACGCTGTTTGTGGAAAAAAATTGCGGCTTTGAGGGATGTAAACAGCCTAACTAGCGGAACTTGCATCCACTCCCATTCAATCCGGCTGTAGCGATGCGGGGACAGACGGAGCTACCGCAAAACAGGAGCGATTAAACTGAAAATCTTCACATTCCTTCTTTTAGACCTAAAATGATAGTAACATACACCCCCAAGTTGAATTTGCCCGGAATTGTCCTTTAACCCTTTGATCAATGAGGATGTGGGAAGGCTGCACGTGAAACATGACAAAAAATGACTGATCCAAATTCATTGCATCACTGCGTTGCCAGTTCACGCTTAAACACATTCAAATTGTGTGCACACATTGGATGACAATGGGCCTCAGTGCAGACAGGTAAAAGCACATGGGTCAAAAACTTTGAATTCTTTTTGCATCTCATGTGAGCATAAGCATTTTATATTTGTGACTTTTAGTTGTTGTCTTTCTTGTCATTTTCCATCCTTCTGTAGACTTTTTTTTTGTTGTTGTCTGTCATCGTATCCACAGGTGCAGCCTAATTCTCAGGTGTTGTTGTTGCTGGGGAAACTGGGGCTACAGTATAGATCACATAGGATATGCATCTTGTTGACTTTGGAGTGAACACAAGGGAGTGAACATGGAAGATCATCAGATGGATCTGGATTCACATGTGCAGCACAGTTCAAGACCATGTTAGTCCAGGTAAATAAGTTTTTACAGTAACCACATTTCTACATAATTGTTTTTAATGTGTGTTTTTTTTCTTTCTTTGCTAAGAAGTGTTTGCAAAGTTATTAACAGTCCCAGAACACAGGTGTTTTTAATGATGGGCTAATTAAACCATCACTCCAACTGGGGTGAAGCTGGTGGAAGTAGGCTACACGGTTGCCCATAAAGTTGGAATAATAATATGCCGTAATATGTTTGGAAGAGATTGATCAATAAACTGTGAAAATGGGCCGCACAAATAAAATCGCCTTAAGTTTGAAGAAGATACACTTCTCTAGAATAAATCACATTATCACTTTATGAGAAGAAGTTAAAAAATATTTTTCCAACTTCATGGGCAACTGTGAATGTTCTATTCTGTGAGATCAACAAAGTGTAAAGAAAAAGGTCTAATGTGGGAACACATTGGTGGTGTACCATGTGCATGAGCTTTTAAAGGTGACAACACTGTCCACAACTGAATGCAATGTTGTGTTGTGCTCCATACAGTATGTAGTGGTTTGTGTTTTATAGAGTGCAGTGATATCAGAGGAGTCCCTGATTAATCAATTAGTCACAGCTGTGGTTCTGCCCTCTGCACAGAGGTTGCCACGACAGTAAACGAGGCAGATACAGTAGCATTAGATATTGCTCCAGCAAAGTTTCACCAAGAGAGTCTATTTTGTATGTTTGGAGCTATGTACACACAAGTCTGGTCTATTGATGCTTTTCCACATTTTATTTCATCACTGTTCAATGATCAGGATCAGTTTTTGAGAAATGTTGAGATTATACTGGGTGTGTGTTGCACAGGAGGCTCCGCAGGGTCGGGGGGGGGGGGGGGTCTCCATGTAGCCTCTTCAGGCTGTACCTGACCAGGCACCATGAGCCCCCTGTCCAGCCCGGTCTTCCTCCAGGCAAGGGGACCTCTTCTGCTTTTCTCATGGGGTCTTCTTGAACCATTCTTAGTCTGGCCCCTCACCTGACAACCAGTAACAAGTGCCAGTATAATTTTCAATTATTTTGTCTTAAAAGTAAATGGAGAGGACAGCTTGTCCAGTGGTTTTTACCCATACATAGTAACATGTTGACATACGCAGGGCCGTTTCTAGGAATTCTAGGGCCCTTGAAAGACTACTAAAGTGGGCCCCTGACTTTTCCATTTTTTTTCTTAGACTACTACTACTACACGACATAGGTTAGTGTAGTGTCTGAGAACCACAGTGGAGGATACCTTATCTAGAATAAGTATTGACAGGTATTTGAGTTTGAGTCCCTGATTAATGGTCTCAGCTGTGGTTCTGGCCTCAGGCTCAGAGGTTACTTACAGTACTTTCCCCCACTTTCTATTGTCCTGTCATTGCACATAATGTTTATTTCATTCTTACTGTGCCACCTTTTGGATATTGACTTTGATTTTTCTTTGAAGAATAAGGGATAACATGAAACATGTGCATCATGAGATAAATATCATGTGCAATGTCTCCCTGATCTTCCTGAAAAATTCAGTCTAGTTCTGTTTCTTTTGGTTCCACTGGCATCTTAGGGAAAGAAATGTGCAGCATGTCAAGGTTACTTTGACCTTTGACCTTTAGGTTTAACTCAGCATAAAAGGACAATGACTTCATCTGACATGAGACAGGTCCTTCTCTGGATACTCTGGCCTCTGTCAAAGATAACAGGAGCTTGTCCACTGTGTTAATGCGAAGCAGAATTTATACACAGGTCAATTAAAATCAATAGAACTTATTTTCATTATAAACAGCTTGTAACTTCCTGAGGTCGTGTTTCTGACTTTACTCCATATTTACAGTTTCTATCTTTTCCATGTACTCACCACGACAGGGCATGTTAGTGTTGCTGTTGGCCAGTAGGGGGCAGTGTTATTCAGACAAATGAGAGCTTGAGAACAGCTCCCAACCATGAATTGAACTTGTCTCTGATAACATCTATCACTTCATCAAACAGAGGAAACATTGTGTATATGTACATCCTATTGTCTTTGTCGCCCCCCCATACAAATGTATTCCTACAACTCCCCTCTACTTACTTCATATACTTAATACTCCTAGTGGGGAATAAAATTGCTCCTCCATAATTTATGAGTCACTTTTAGAAGAAATACGAGCACTCAGAGCCATTAGAGCAGCAGCCTGTGGCATCAGTGGGGGGAGGAGGCCTGATCATCCTGTCAGGGTGTCAATCACCACATGAAGGGCTCTGACTGACTGTCTGATCTCCCCTGGGCTGCTGGCATCCGTGCTAAGCAGATATCAGTCAGGGATTGGCTCTGAGTGATGTCTTACATGTAGACATGACACCCATGATAACACAGTACATGTTCTATTATTGTCGGTTCCCTAAACTACCATTTTCCAACCACATTTTGTTCATTTTAGAAACCCCAACCAAGCATTCCTCCATCTCAGCATCCATTTGAATAGCAATGAAAACACTGTGGCGAAGACTAGGAGCTTGGAACGGCTAGATTTATCTTGCATCCACAGGGAAATAGGTCCCACTTGATAGGAATTCAATAGATTGAAAGAGAGTCCCATTGGTTTTGTAGGGTTCTGCTTTGCTCATCCCCTCAGTGTGATGCACTTCCCTCCACTGCATGCCTCCACATATTGACCCAGAGTTTTGTTTACCTAGCAATGTGCGCAAAGGCTATGAATGATTAATAGAGTCTCAGAGGCGTAAGCAAGCATTGGATGCATCGCAAGAACTTGTCGGTTAAGATAATGGTCGGAGAGAATTAATACGTACAATTAAGTCTGTAAAGAGACATACAGTACGTTTACTTTTTTGGTTATGTCAGTGAAGGATTTCCTCTGAGCAAATAAGATTAGAGGAATAATCAAATTAACCCAGTTTTTCAGTCCAAACTTCCAGTTTTTTTTTAAATTCAGGCCATTGTGAGATCAGAAATAAAGCAAGTAGCGATCATGCTCAGTTAAATCAAATAGTGGAATTCAAGCTCCTTTAAATCTCCTTTAGATAATAAACTGTTTGCCTGTGAAATAGTAACTGGATAAAAACTACAAGCTATCAGGATGCAGAACCTGACCTCTTTAACATATCTCTGGCCACATATGTCCAACAGTCCCTCTCTATTTAGCTCTGTTTTTGGCATCCACTACTAAATAAGATATCAGGCTCTGTGTCCACCGCATGCACCACTGCTGCGTCTGTCTGCTATCTTGCTTACAGGAAGCTAGAGGAAGTGAACCAAAGCAAGCTGCAGGACAAGGATAATTTTCTGTGGCTTCGTCAATACGAGCAGCAACTGTCACATTACACAAAGTCATTTGAATCAGTAAATATAGCTGCTTTAACAGGAAGTTAACAGGTCAGCTCCAGGTTATTGGAAAATGCGTCAAAGCAGCTTTTGTAGCCTGTTTGATTATGTAATCAGGCTATCTTTGTAACTCTGCTTGCCGTCTGAAAAATTTGAGAACTAGTCAGGCTTCAGAATTTACTCCCAATGAAAAATTTATTTAAACTGCACGCTCCAGTAGGTTATTATTCCAGCCCTGTGTGCTGGCAGAGAGGCAGGAAAATCAACACTTCCAACACTTCAAGTAATTCATAAAGAGAAATGAATAGACTTGTGACTCATCACAAGTGAATTACTATATGTAAATTATAACAGACTGTAAGCTTTTATTTCCACTCAGCTTTGTTCAGGCTGGCTGTTTAAGATTAAGATAGTGCCTGTATTTCTTTGGCTTACATTGAATTTATTACAGACATTGAAGTTCTGATTTAATTCCTCATTTTTGTTTTCTTTATCTGCTTCACTGGTTAAGCTGTTCTCCTGCCACAGTCTAAAAGAGGTGTTCTATAGCTAAAATACTTACTGATAAATTGACAGAACATGGTATCTGGCCCATCAAAACAAGTAAGAACTAAGCAGAGAGCTCTCACTGGCGACAGCACATTACAGCGGTGAAGGCTCCAGCATCAGTTAACCATTAGTCACCAAGAATCAAGAGCACAATGTCACATCCCCCTGTTCTCAGTTCTATTCTGAGCCGTGTCCCTTGAGGTGCGGGCCCAATTACTGGGCTTCTACCATGGGAGCAGCTGCACAATTTGCAAGTCACATGACCTGAGCACAGCAGTCCCAGCATCACATGTCTTCACACTGCATTAGGAATTAAAAGTTCACAAATGGGAGCGAAAACGAGGCGTCTTACCCTGCAGGTATTGTCTGTCATAGAGGAAGTTTTGTTAAGCTTCAGCGCCGTAACTCTCTTTACATTTGTCTTAGTCTAACATCTATGCTGAGGATCTATGCCTTACATTAAGCAAGTCATATTTAATTCATACAATGTTTGGGAATTTTACATTTAGAGCAGAGTCTTTGAGAAGCTTCCAGCTGTCTGCCTGAGGATGTATTTAATATGAACTGGATGGGGAGTCCAGTCAGCAATAACTTTGCAGTTATTCAGGACTTTTAACAGTGTGCAGAACCAATTGTTAAACATTGCCAGAGGGGGGGTGGGGTAGGGAATCAATGTGGCTTCAGAGAAGCCACCGAGCTGGGGCCTTAGCGGAAACCATCGATACTGAGCTGTGGTCCAAGCACTTAAAATGTAAATGCATCTTCAACAACAGCAACAACACGAACAAGAGGGTTGCGTCAGTGTCTTGGGATCTCTCCAGGTGCATTGTGTGCATTTATGTGGAATCAGAATCTCTGAACAAAGACACAGTGTGGGTGAAATATAAAGCTGGACAGTGATGCAATAAAACACTTTGCCCTGCACTATCTGCATTTACTGTGTAGATTAAGAAACACTAGTTTCATTCACATGCCCCATGATGTCAGAACTACTGGTCTGTTTATTAACGCTGTGCACCTTTCTGCAGTCGCAGGACTAACGAGACTCTTGGTGAGCTCTAGAAACCTGTTGAGGAGAAGCTAAGTGGGAGATTATTTAAATGGAACAAGGTGTCTCAAAGGATCTCTTTTGATCTCAGCAAATTTGGGCGATATAAATAACTTCAAATTAATTATGCATGCACAGTGGGATTGCAAAGTCCACAGATTCACCAAATTTGTGACTGCCCCAATGAGCGCTCGCCTGCTCCTTCCAATTTACCACGATTTAGAGAGGTTCTTCATTTTTGGTAACTTAATGTAACCACACAGATTTTTAATTTGAAATCCTTGTTAGAGAAAACACAGCAATATATCGTTTAGTATATTATTGTTAATTACAACTTACAAAACAAAGCAGACTTGCCAGGAATCACTTAAATAATTCAATGTAAAGACATATTTCTGTTAAAGAAGCCAAAAATCCAACATTCGTCTTTATTTGGAACAGTCCAATAAAACAGGCAATATGAAGAATAGTCCATAAAGATTTACTTTTAAAAGGCTTTTTTTTCTTTATAGAGGATGCAAAAGAGACAATAATATATAATAGTAGCAATTAAGGTCACTGTAATCGAACATAACTCTTGCAGAGTTCATGGTCCCTGATATCTCCCCAGCCCCCATTTTTTACATGTGGGGCCACCCCTCCGACACCGTTGGCAGGCAGTCTCTTTGTTATCAGGAGGTTCTTTGGGAACAGTTGGTTCCCACTGCTTTGTAGGATGTTCTCTATCTTGGTTTTCTGGCTGAGCGGCGAGCAAGACGATTTCTTGTGGTGCATGCCACAGTCTCCGGCGTGGAAAACCCGTGGCGCCTCGCTGACCATGACCTTCCAGTAGGATGGCAGGCAGGTCACAGTCAGGTGTTGTAAGGACCAGTCCCAGTTGTAGTCGTCGTAAGTGCAAAATGTGTCGGTGCACTGAAACAGCTTCTGGTATGTCTCTCTGCTCAGAGCCATCCCCATGTTGTGCTCTGTGGACTTCCAGGCCTTCACCTCCACCTTGTTTGCTTTGCTGGAGTAGCCAATGTGGCTGTAGCTCCCCAGCGAGAGGATGTCACAGTCTGTGCACTGCTCCCTTTTGAGAGCTGACATCAACTTTAAGAGATGGATAAAGTCCGGAGACATGAAGTGATCCTCCTCGATCAGCAGGACCAGACCCTTGTGGTCCTTCAGAACCCTGACCCTGTCCCATACAAAGTGCAGCTTCCACCACCAGTGGTGCTTGGTCTGGGAGAACTTGGCCTCGCGATAGTGGCCGAATGAGTCGGGGTACTCTGCGTTGATGCATCCCAGCTTTAAGGCGTCTTTTTTGGGAATGTCTCTGGGGCAGTCCCTGGGGTCGTTTCCAGGGAACTCCTGGGGGTACAGCTGGATGCTGAATGGGAAGAAAATCTGCAGGACTTGACAAAAGTCCACGGAGGCCACCACTTTATTTATATCGGGGGACCAGTAATCATGGCTGAATATCAGCAGTATGCTCTCCACACCTCTCACCTTCCGCAAACTGTCCACTAACAGCTTAAGGTAGTCTGGTCGGTTATGGACCTGAACCACCACAACCAGATCATCCTTCTGCCGCGAGGTCTTAAACTTCTCCTCATTTCTTACCGTCTGGTCAAAATTTAGCTGGAAGACGATGCCACGGTAAACTAAAGTGGTGTTATCCACCTCTGGCTTGGTTACCTTCTCTTTTTCCTTTGCTTTTTCTGGATGTGTGTCATTTGCTTGTATAACAGGGGGTGGAACAGGTGCCCGGCTGACTGCAGGTGTGGCTTGCACCTGGATATGGTTGTTGATGCTGCTGCTGCTGCTACTGCTGCTGATGCTGTTGCTCTTCCTCGCAATCTCCGCTTCCTTGGGGAATGATCCAGTGTCGTTCTTTTTCTGCCTTCCGCTGCTCCAGAAAGCTAGGCCACAGATAACAACCACCAGAGTCAGTATCACCACCTTCCTCTTGTAGATTCGGAATCTCATGATAGGGGGTCAACCTCTTGCGAAGGGAGAGAAGTTGATTGTAGAGAAACAAAAAGCACGGGTTTGCAGTTGTGATGGTGTGCTTTGCACGGGAAGCGAGCCTGAATCAAAAAGAAGCTGCGATGAGGCTAATTGTTGGCAAAATGAACTGTTGCTGTAAACATGGATCCCACTGGAATGTCATTGGTGGTGGATGAGTATTCCATAAGGCATGACGGGTGCTGGGAGGCAGCAGTGTTGCAGTGTGCATGAACCACCTAGATGAAAAATAAACCAGAAAATAAGCTTAGAGCTGAGCAATAAGGTTAAAATCATTATCAAATGTCAAGAGGAATACTTTCCAAACAGGCAGCATATCACAATATGGCAAATACATGCAAAAATAAAATAGAAAGTGATCAAAATGATGTCTATGGCAGCGACCCACCACATTAAAATGAGACATAACATTTACTGTGTAAATTCAACTTTCACTCATACTATTGTCACCCTATACATATGAAGATTGTGGACTAATATACAAGATGGTGGAAGAGTAAGTGTTTATTTTAAATATAGCCTGCCCTGAGTAATTAACTTTGAGAGCAGAAACGTGCAGGATGATAACATCATTACTGAACAAGAAAAACAAAAATAAAAGCCATTGTCTTATTAGGAGCACATTTGCAATCCTTACTAATTTAGTTCCACAAACCAATCCAGGGGTCTCTACAAAGCAGTTTCACTAAAACCACTAATACAGTTAAATAGTGAACTTATCTGTGTCCTTTCTACACTCTGTCTTGATATATCAATGTTGATTACGGCTCAATACTTGGTGTTCCTCTGCATTAATCGCTGTCCCTAACTGCATTGTACATATTGATTTGCTTTTTCTGCTCGGATCTGCTGAGCAAACCTCCATCTTTTATTTGTTATTAAATCAACGGTCTCTCCGTCCTCCTACCTGCCCCCATTGGACGATCACTGCTCAGCTGAACGGTCACAGTGTGACACCACTGCCCGGGGTAGACATTTGACACTAACTGAACCGAGGTCTGTGATCATATTAATGACTTCATTTCCGGTTCTACTGTTAAAAGCGCAACAATAAAGCATGTTAACAACACCAGTAAATACGTATAAACATAGTAATAGTTGATATCTGGGTAGATTAAGTGGGTGATACATGTATAAGCATTTCATTCCTTTACAAATGCCCCTATACGGAGTTCACATACATTTGCAGCTCCGTCCATCAAGTGAAAGGTTTGTTCTACAGCTGTTTTAATCCACATCGATCCCTGTACCGTTAAAAGACCCGTTAACTCTAACGGTCTGCATCTACCGTGTTTCCTTCCTGTTGTAAATGTGCGCTGTTTCACTTGGAGCCGTACACGGTTAGTTTTTCTGTCCTGAATTGGCCGCTGTCTCACACACACCAAGCCAGGCAGGCACGGCTTTAATCGATATTAATACCAGCTGCTGTTGCTGTTATGTCGCCGACCGAGGTGAAATGACTCTGGAAAACAAACAGTTGTCGTCGTCGTATCAGTTTCGGTTCTTAAACGACAACGAGCGTCCAGAAAAATGCTAGCTTTTTAAGTTAGCTTCTTGAGCTAGCAACTTACGGGCTGCCCGTCCACCACCGCCAATCTCCAAACAGCGTCCATGACGAACCAGAACAAACACAGCCACACTAGTTACCTAACACCGGAGAAGCCGTGCGGTCCTGTCGGAGGGAAACGTCAATACGGCGGTCTCCCGGTCCCGTTCTCCCCCATACCTTCCAGCAGAATGCATGGAAATCAGCTAGCTGGAGAAACCCTAAATACGGAACTACTGCCTGTCCCTGCCTCTGTCCCACAATGCACCGGTCCAGCGGGGGGCACCCGAGACACCCTAAATATCATAATGTATCCATAATGCTGCTGACTGTTGGCCTGGTTCAGCACGACCTGGAACGGCTTTACTATACCTTTAAGTAGCTCACATGACTCGACCAAGGCTTAAAATAAACATTTATTAATTCAGTATCATTGTTGTACATAAACAACTGTAATTTAAATGCAATTAAAAATGTAACATTGTTTTATATGACTATCAGACTTATTGCTGTGTAAGAAAATATAGTATACCAATAATATAGATAGATAGATAGATAGATAGATAGATAGATAGATAGATAGATAGATAGATAGATAGATAGATAGATAGATAGATAGATAGATTCATTTATCCTCAAGAAAATTCATCTTCATCACCTTTCCACTCATTCCACAGTCACACACAGGTACACACCCTGTCACAACAGAACTGCTCCATTCTGCAGCGCAGTGAAAGGAGACCACTGCTACAGCAGCCTTTCTGGCATTTTATAGGCCTATATGAAGTATTTAAACGGATTAAATATTCTCAGATTTAATCTGTCTGAAATTTGCAGCCATGCAGACAGTTTTGTCTTTTTTCCCTCCAATTAGTTTCTCAGAAAATGTCAATCACACTTTGTTCAAATTGGGCCGAGTAATTTGAATTGACGAAAAAATATTTTCCCATACTCAGCCTGCAGTCTGCCTTTTGATTATTCAGTTAACCCAATTTTCCTAATCATCACTGATCGTGTTAAACCTAAACCCTCTTCAGTTATCCAGTCCAGACTCTGATCCAGTCTACTGCGCACCATGTTTGTATTATTCGCACTGAGTGTGGCGCCCCCTGCAGGCTCTCCTGTTGCATTGCTGCACGTCTCTCTGCCGCTAAGGGGCGCTGCGTTCAAACTTCACAACCGGAAACACTCCCAGTCGGACGATTCATTGGCGCACGCGCGGCCTTCTTTCTTCCTTTCCGACACTCGAGCGAAAGAGACAAGATGGGCCATCAGCAGCTCTACTGGAGTCACCCTAGAAAATTCGGACAGGGATCCAGATCCTGGTCAGTTCCGCTCTTAATGTGTCTACTATCGACGTTTGAGCAGTAACGAGTCAATTTAAGCGATTTTAGGGTTTGTGGTAGTTGATAATCCATCAACAGTTGTGCACCGCATGGGAGCCGACCGTGAGCTAATATGGCGGTGGAGGATGCGGATGCGCTGTGCTAGTTTAACAGCAGCACTGTTGAGCACGTTTGACCGCCTCTGTCCTTGACACTAAACTGTTAGTAGATTAGAATAAATTGTGTTGCACTGTGACATACTCATGTTGCTGTCTGTGTGAATGTGGAAGTTAACACTGTAAACCCGCCAGCTCTAATTTATATCTAAAATACGGTGAGCTAGGCTAGGGTTAGCCGTGATGCAAAGAGAAAGGCTTGCCTGTGATAACCGGCGAAGACTTCATGCCACCTCCTGTCATTGTACTTTTTGTGATTGGATGAATTACAGCCATCTTTATCACTTTAGAAACTGAAAATAATCACGTGCTCTCCTTTTTTCCCTTTTTTTTAATTCCAGCCGGGTATGCTCGAACAGACATGGTCTGATCCGTAAATACGGACTCAACATGTGCCGCCAGTGCTTCAGGCAGTACGCTAAAGACATCGGCTTCGTGAAGGTAAGTACTGTTGTCAATTGCCAACTTCATTCATTAGTGTATTTGACTACTATAAAGTAATCCGCAGTGTTGGTAAAGCCATGTGTTTTGTTGTAACGGCTCGGGAAGACTCTGCAAACAGCTAAGCAAACCATCACAACATGGAAGTGTTGTTTATCTAGAAAATAACCAATAATTAGGCAGATTGTAGCACAGGAACGTCCTTATTGATACTAACTCATTCATGCCTGTCAAGTTGTAGGAAAAATCTAATTATTGCCTCTTTGATTATAACTAATGTCTTAATGTCTTTTTGCACACAGCTGGACTAGATGTCTTGTGCTGACAAGTCTTCAGATGAAGATCTCTGGAAGACCAGCCAAGATGGGATGATTCAGCACTGCTAAATAAATGTGTTTTTTTGTCCAAGTTATCTGTTTTGTGTGTTTCATTTGTACTGTCCTATATGCAAAATGCTGGGAAGGATCACCATTTAAATATAGTTAATTCTATTAGATATGGAGATTTGTGAACCATCACACTAAATTAGGTTATTAGACTAAATGCACAAACATTCTGTAAAATTTGTATGCAACAATTTGCGGGCTGGAGGTCGCACTGTAACTCAAACAATTACCTTTTGAACTGGTTTTAACAAGACTAAAGTTGTTCACATTGTTCAATAGTGAAGTGCACACAAAGCCTAAAGTGTTGATGGTGCACAAAACTCACATCGCCTGCAATGTACACAAAGGATGCTGCTCAAATATTCAAACTACCTTACTTAAATCAGGTCACATTCGCACATAATAAAAATATGGTAGATGAATGTTGTTCTTCATCACCTATATTTTGTTTATGGTGTCTTTGATATGAACAAAAACACAATTCATAGCCACTGAATGTGAATGTCCTTTTTAAAAACTTATCATTCAATACATTTGTATCAATACAAATGTCATTAATGACAGCAATTGATTTAGACATGTCAGGGTAACATCACGTTAACAAAAACGTTGACCAGTTAAAAGCAAAAACTATTTTTATGGTTCACTTTGAGGGTACTGAATCCACATGAGGACAGTTGATCAAACATAAGTCTAAAGTATATGGGGTTTTGTAAGTTAATTAACAGCCGTCAACCAAGTAACTGATACAAATGAAATCTCTAATTTGATGCTGTATTTTGTGACCAAGTGGTCAAAATTATCAAGAATTATAATTGAGGCATTTGCTGAGCTGCTTGACAAGAAATTATAGAGCAATTGGTCATGTCGCAGATTACATCATGACAAGCAGCACACTATTTAAGAGTAGGCTAATTGATATTTGGCAGTTGCAAAGATTTTGATTTCCAAATGAGAGCGTGTTCATAAATAACAATGCACCCCTGCCCTGCACTCCATTACGGAGCTGGAATTTGTAACATGCTGAGACATTGGCTTTATTCACGATTAATGAAATCTCCTCTGGTGTGGCTAATTGCACACTTCCTTGTGACTTTGGTTACCAAAACTTTGAAGTACTGAGTAAGCTCAGCAGCAGCAGCAGGATACCCTGGCAGGTGGACTAAAGTGCAGATCCATATATAGACTTTGGCCAGGGTTTACTAAAGCAATTCTCTTTTTTTATGTCCTCTGGTTTTAACACAGAGGGTTAAATGTGAAGCACTAGGTGGCAGCAACACTTCACATTCACAATTCCAGGCCAGGGACAATGGGGGAACA
The DNA here is from genome assembly GCA_030347415.2 of Decapterus maruadsi. Classification (NCBI taxonomy): domain Eukaryota; kingdom Metazoa; phylum Chordata; class Actinopteri; order Carangiformes; family Carangidae; genus Decapterus; species Decapterus maruadsi. Next base: position 7,246,675 of record CM064891.1, on the reverse strand, counting down.
TTTCACAATAGCATCTACAAGTCCTATTTCTGCATAGATATTCTTAAGCATTAATCATATTAAAATAAACATCCACTTTTTGCTTTCTCTTTAATTATGAAGCTTTGTCTAAGATCTTCTTGACCTTTTGCTGTAGTTTAAGACATACCAGGCAGGCCGATGAGAAGGACCTCTTCTACACAGATTGAAAGAGCACTGAAAATATTTTTTTACCACGGTAGATAGGCTGTTCCTTTGATTTTTTTTTTTTTAAGAAATCCATTTGAAACATGCACTTTGATCCATGCCAAATCTACAATGTATATTTAGATCATGCCTTGAGCTTTGATGATTTATCAGCCAGAGGTCTGGCATTGGCCCTATTTAATCCAAGGCAACACATAAATTATGTTTGGCAAAGTCCTGTTTATCACAAATAACAGATCTCTGTGCTCAGCAGGATCGAGATCAATCCTTCACGATCACATTCGAGCAATTAGGATACGGCATAAAAACAAAAGTAAGATTACAGCAAAATGAGGGTGAACGCAGGCCTACAATCTGGGCACGATAACAGGCTGTATAGAAGTGATAAGATGTATGAAGCGGGGTTGGAAGTGTGCAAAATTAGACCGGCAGTATAGACACAGAAAATCTGATATCCTCTGATTAAATATGACTGATGCACTATGTAACTGTACAGGATGTACCTCTTATTTCAAATCTAACACATGAGGAGTCAAATATCATTATCCCACAAATATACAAATGAAAGCACAGCATGTGCAGAACAGCCTGCAAGGATGCAGGATGTCTATGTACATCAAATATTTATTGTATAAGCACAAACTAATATGCATAAAGGCAAGTTTGTGTTTTTGTGTGTGTGTATGTGAGCGACACTCTGCATTAACACAGGCTGGCAGTGGCTGGAGCTGTTTGGACAGAAGGAGCTGAACTCACTAGTTCTCCATGTTGCATCAGTCCAGTATGAGGGCGGGTGGAAGGTGTTGTCTTTGATGTTCAGTTCAGCTCCGTTTTCTTTTCCCACCAGTGCATTAATGCTCCTGTTATTCTGCCTCCTCAGTACGTTACAGCCCAGACAGCTGACTGGTGGGATATGTCCAAAAGTTACTGTCACCCATCCTGAGTCTTTTCTGCTGTTAAGGCAGTTTTATGTTGCACAAAAATGTAAAAGCTTTTGGCCACATGGAGGCAGAAGAACGCCACAACTGTCTGACAGTTTGACAAATACGCTCCTCTGACATATCCTCACCTGTCCAGGCAGTCAGTGGACTTACCTATTCACACATCTAGCTGACATGTAGCATCATTGGTATTTATTTAAAGTTACCTTTCTCACCATATAACTAGTGTAAGTTATTTTTTTATGTCAGCTTGAGAACATAATGTGTCTTTAGTTCAACTGTGTTTTTCACCAGTCTCACTCATATTCTTAGTTCTTTTAGTTAAATGTAACTGATTTGTTTTCTGAACAGCTGTCTGCACTCCAACCCCTCTGCTACTCTGCTTTTTTTTTCAAATAGTCAAAATTAAATCACTGTTGGACCGGTGGAGAGGGTCCTGTCCTGGTCCTGGTCCTGGTCCTGGTCCACGTCCTGGTCCTGCTGCTGCTGCTGCATCCTGTAGGGCCTGAGTAAAAGGATCCACCCCAGGAAGCACAGCCACTATAGAGGCCATGGCCATTTTGGCTCAACCAAGCATCTGGCACACAATATTAGTATGATTCATTATATTTGTTTTGTCTGTAATGTAGTTGGTAGTCCTTAGTGTTTGTGTTAGCTCTCTGTTTGGACTGGTCTGATCAATGTGTGTAGGTGCCCTTATGTGTTACGTCAGGCGGGTCTATCTTGTCTTTCATTAGTCTGTTCTGTTTATTTACCTCTTTTTATAGGCCCAAACTTTTGTTTTGTTTTGGGGGGTAAATAAAACCCATTTCTTCAGAATTTGTCTGTGTTTCCTCCTTGTCTGCAGCCCGGTCCCTCACAGAGCCCTACCTTCCAAAATATCCATTTCTCCTTGACCCCATTCCTTCAGATTGTAATGTCTGTTTTCTGTTAAAATATTAAGTGTCCAGCCCAGGCTGAGATACCCTAACACCACCACCAGTAAATCATCATTATTTTTGATTTGTTGATAATACAAAAATATATGCACAGCTTTAAAATATTCAGGTACAGATATGAGCACATAAGCATTTATAGATAATTGCATCCCTGACTGATAGGTGTGTGTTGGTGTGCAGTGCACTGTGAGGATGTTTGCTGCTCCTCGCACAGCAGCAGACAGTCTGGTGGGATTGGCGGTGAGACAGGAGGACTCCTATTTTATTACCCCTGAGTGACAACTGCTGCAGTGCTGATGTACATGTGGGGAAAATCAATTCTGAGGGGCTCTGTGTGCACCCATGTGTGCATGTCAAGCTTGTACATGCTCCCCTATAAATAAATTACTGTGTAAACACTTTGTGGCTATAACCACATCTTAACATTGAAAGCAAACCTGAATAAAACACTAGTCCGAGCAAATCCGAAGGGAGTGTTTGTGTGATGGCTCGGGACCTGTGCTGCTATGTGCTGCTCTGACTGAGTACCAGGCACACCTCAGAGGTCTCCCATCCATCTCTGAGATTATAGGGAAAGTAAGTGAACTGAAAACGTTGAAGCACACTGTTGGCATGGAAACATTCCTGTGAGCTAACCTGCTTTCATTTGTTGGACCAAGAGGCACTTCTTGCAACAAGGTTCGTCAAAAGGGCTGCGAGCGAACACAAGGCTCGTTGGTGCTCTCCTGCAATTTCTGAGTGGAATTGGTGCCGAATGAGAGATGGAAGAAGAAAAAAAATGAGGGAAAAAATACCAGAAAATAAAGAAAACATGCTGCAGCTGGGGAGGGAGAGAACAAATAGATTAATTGAAAAAAAAAAAGAGCAGCATTAAATGCGAGAGCAGTTTATTCTCAAAGTGAAATTATGCAGTGACTATGAGGCTGCGGTGTAAAGCAGCTCTAAGTACTGATAATTACTGGATGTTTTGTTCATGATACCCTCATTTTCTTTGGGCAGTAGTAACTACAGTGGTTAAGAAAATCCTATTTATTCCTCTCAGTAGGAAACAGTGATATCCATGGCCACAAACATCACCAGACTACAATGTTTTCTACTATATTTCCCCCTCGCTACAGTCCGTTCCCCAGAGAAGTGAGCTGTGCAGTACACTGAGCTTTATTACAGTCCAGTACAGAGCTTCCTGGCTGACTCAGTTGTTCCAGTCAAACAGCGGCTAATTCTCAAACCACTGCGGACTGAGCATCCTCCTGCCGCAAAGCCTCAATTTAGGTTCAGATGACTTTAGCAAACATTAATTTCTCTAAAGATTTCGAGGGAGATTATGGAAAAGTGAGCTTTACTTCAGCAACAGACTTTATCTACTCACAGTCGGCCATGTGGCTCTATAGTTGCACCTCGGAGAAATGTGCAGTCAGTCTGTCTTCAGGCTAATGGCACACGAAATGATAAAAATGTCAGCGCCATCAGCCGCTCAGGAACAACTCCTTGCCAAAGTAAAAGCATTCGAGTCTTTCATGGCTGTTTTGCCACAGCAGGGGGGGCACAGGTGTAATTAATGACACTAATGATGGCGGCCTTCCATGTAGGCGAGCTGGTTCCAGGGTCCTGCTGCATTTTGGCACAGACCAGTGGATTACTGGGACATTTAAATGGAACAGAGCCATTAGTGTTTTCAGCAACACCTGTGCTTTTCCTACTATGGCAATTTTCTGACCGGGTACCCGACCTGTTAGAACACAGCAACAGGATGCCAGGCAGCAGGCTCACAAACGAGAGCTCTGACAATGAGACGCAACACACAGAATGGGGAATATGATTCATGGATTTAAGAATTTATAAAAGTTTAAAGTGGTTAGTAGCCGACTGTGGCCTGAACACAAGAAAGTTCTAACCTGTACTTGAGTCCACATTTTCAAGATCTTGGTCTTGTCTTGGGTCGACCTAGACTCAGGAAGACCACAGCTGAAGCGACGTCTACCTCTGTCACTCACTTTGGTTTACAGCCTTCACTTGTTGTCTATTCACAAAAAATGTTTATTTCATTCAAAAGTATATGTCTCTTTAGTATCACCCCCATCAACAAACTGAAGTGTTCTAGTAAGATTTGAATCTTCCATTCATGTTTACATGAAGCTGGTATAAGCTCAGTGCTGGCTGCCATGTTGTGCCGCCATCTTTTTGTCAATGGCAGCGTGACTGTAGGTAACCACAGAGACTCACCAGAGACAACAGAGCAGTCTGTGAAATGACTGAGCTGCCGTTTGTTAGAAAACCATCACCACGGTGTAGAGTGAGAAAGGATGGAGAGTCAGACTGATGCTGCATTCAGCTGGAGTCAGGCAGGCGGCAAACAAACCAAACAGATGTCATTTTAGTCCTGTGTGTATCGTTTTGCCTCGTGCCAACAGACTACTACCATGCTAGCTGTGAATGCAGCATGAAGAATACAATGGAGTTGGTTGTGATATACAACCTCACCACTAGATGGGAGAAATTCCTACAAAATGACCCTTTAAAATAATACAAATTGTTCAACAAAAGTATAATGCTTGTGTAACCATTTGAACAACTTTCACCAACAACTTTTTATATAAAATTATCCTTTCTTTTTAGCTGAGAGATTTATTATCAGTGCTGTCAATGAGTAAAGTAATGTTCTTGAAAATGGTCTCGCGTTGGTTTGGTCTTGGGGTAGGTGATCTTTAACACTAGCGGCCATAAACATGCATGCGTCTGAAGTGCCCACAGCTGTGTATGTGAGCACTGTTACCTGTCCAGGTGAGCCCCACACTCACCTCTCCATAGCAACCCTACACAGATGGCAGTTATAGCTGATGGGTAGATGTTCGTGTTAAAATTGCTCAGCGTTTGCCTGTGAAAGAAAACCAAAACAATGTGTGTATGTATTTCAAAGCTGCAACCAGAGGAGTCTTACACCCCAGTGATGATATTAATGGATTTTACCAAACCACTGACAATGACACGGAAAGTCAAAGCTGTTTCACTTTTAAACACTGCATTTTATATGACGAACATCGCTGTTAACTTTTAAGACAGTCATGGAAGATCACTGCTGTAATACAAGTTATAGAGGAGAGGAAGGTGGATTTTCAGCTTCTTGGATAGTGACTGTGCTCGGGCAAAGTTTATAGACCAAGGAGCAGTGTATCGACCCGTGAAGCTCAAACAGCTGTACTGTATAAACATAAAACTGACACTCTGAATATGAATAGCCGGGACTCTTACCTGCAGGATGACTGGAGGAATGTGGGATGTCTCTCCTCTCTGCAAAGTTAGGCGGATGATCTGCACTTACACCTCTCAGTCACTGTGTAATTTCACAGCCGAGCTAATAAGTACAGAGGCAAAAAAAAACTGAAAATGTGCTGCTCGCCAAATAGAAAAGAGGACGCTGCATACCTCTTTTTGGTATTCAGCGTGCGCTGAACTGGTCGACACAATGGGAAATTTCGTGAGTTACAGTGCACCAGATCCACGATGGACTTGTGAAGGTATTGTGGCAAGTAAATTAAAAGAGGAAAGCTTATATGTTAGTGGTAACATGAACTGATGAACTGAAAAATAAGCCTCTATAACTGGTAGGACTGAACAGCCCTCACTGTCTTATTTGAATCCTCACAAGTCAAATAGCACAGTCAGTGAATCAGTCGTGTGTCTGTTGCTGTTGAGTGAAAACATGCTGCAGGAGTGACATGAACCTGTGGGGGCAGTGTTGCCCCACAGCTGAGGCTCAAGAGCTGCAGCAGGGGGAGGCAGGAGCAACTGGAAGGTGAGGTGACAGGAGGTGTAGTGCTGCTCTCTGGGGAAGAGTTCTCCAGTCCCAGTGCAAAAAGAGAAAAAAAGAGAAGAAGAAGGGAGATGCAGAATGGTAAGAAGCAGCCTTGATCAGTCTGTCAGCTCAGGGCATATCTAATTGAATACTCCATGCCATTTGAAGTGGAGAGTACAGCTGGAGCAGAAGAGAGAACTCTGTGTAGGGCAGGCACAGTGGGAGAGCTGCCTTCACCAAACAAAAAGAAAAAAGCGTAGAGTGAATACAGAAGACGTTCAAACAGATACCCTGATCTTTGCTCTGTGCTCGACATCTCCCACTGTCTTTATGTGTGCGCCGGTGATGATGAGAGGAAAAGCCACAATGAGTCTGTAGAGAACAGAGGGCTTACATAATAGGCAGAAGGAATGAAAAACATGTCATTTTGTAGCAGAAATGGTCATCGTTGTCATTATCATTGTCATCGCTATCCTCATCACCATCATCATCATCGTCATCATCATCACCGTAGGGAAAAAAGGGGAGAGTATTAGTCACGAATCTGAGCTAAAGCAGCTTCACCGACCCCTCCCCGGCTCACTGCTAACAGGAAACACAGCCCGGTGGCGAAGGTCAGCGGCTGTCTCAGTGTTTGACCGGCCCGCCATTCGCAGCACGGCACTGCACAGTGCTTAGGGGGAGCAGAAAAAAAATATTACTCATAAATGGAAAAGATCAAATAGTGGCATTTAACAATCCACAGAGAAATGGTGTCACGGAGGACCTCGTCTTTCAGCTCTCCTCAGGCTAAGAGGATGTGATGTTCTGTCAGCATTGTAATTTATTTCCCACACAGGTCATGGCTGGGCAAGCGCACCATATACTTTGCTTTACCGGGTGGTCTCTTGTTATAATCCCCCATTACAGTCATGCACATATATGGTATATCTTTGCCGAGGCAGAGACATGAATATAGGTATATTCAGACTTTATGCCTTGGAGAGAGGTTAGACATAGCCATAACCCTTTATGCATGTATGGAAATATCCAGCCATAACCGTGTCTGTCAATCTCTTTGTACACTGGTTGGGATGTTAACCTTTAAATTTGCAAAGCCTGGCCTGAATATGACCCATGCTAACATTTTTCATTATCCACATTTATGAATTTCTGAGACGGCCTTAGTGGAATTGAATATTTAACACGACTTGAATGTGCATTGTATTAAAGTGCATATTAACAAGCAGGCTTACAGAGGAGGTGGAGGAGGGGGGGGCACTGACGGATTGATTAGATTGAGATTGAGATTTTGTGTTTTTTTTCTTTGTGGTAGCAACAGGTGAACATTTGTTTTGAATTGCAAACTGGTGAGTTGTCAGATATGACAAACAGATGTTGAAGATAGTGAGCGAACAGCTGCCGCCCACTGATCTTACAGTGTTAGTAGATGCTAATTATTTTCACTCTCGTTGTGAAATGTCTGTGTCTTTGCCATCCACCTGTCACGCTCTGCTACTACTTGGCCTTGCTGTCTCTCCGCTCACACACTGGCGCGAGCACTTCTAATCCAGGGGAGAGAATGAACTGTCATGCATGTTTGATTGTTAAAAGCGGCTGCTGGTTTCCCTGACAACACCTCTACCGGTTGAGTTTTGTAGTAATGGGCAGACAGGAGTTTTTTTTTTTCCTATCCAAACCTTTCTTTCTTTTCTTTTTTTTCTTGCTCCCCATTTTAAATATTTGAAGGGGGTTATTCAGATGGAGGACGATTCACTGAGTGACAATGTGACAGATGCAGCTCTATTTTTCAGGATGAATGTGTGAGTGATGCAGCCAGAGAGGATCAGAGAGAGCAGTATAAGACGGAGCAGCTCAGATGGAGGCGCAGAGAGCAGGGGGCTTTGCTGCTTCCAGCCCCATCTTGCTTATTTTTTTATTAATCCCACTCCTACCGTAACTATTATGCCTCCGGCTATTATGTACGACATCCCCGTGGACCGACCGACGTGTCAGAAAATGACCGGCATTAAATATGACACACCATCATTGCTATCATTGTAGAGATGGCCATTTTCCTCTTGAGGGGGAAATGGAGGATGGTGCAGAATGGGTTTTTCTTTTTTTTCCAGCAGTCCTGCACCGATTTCAGACAACCACAACAAACACATGGCACATGGGAATATGAGTACTTTTATGAGATTGATCGCCTTTGTGCAGCGGTTGAGCAGTTTTTTGACTGGCACAGTTAGTCGCCGCTCAAAGCTGCATTTCAAATGCAGATCAACAAGTGTTTGTTGTGGGATGTTTGCTGCCTGCTACTGTCTCCTGTCTGCTGCCACTCTGACCTCACAGCACTCACTGCTGATTAGCTTTTTTTTCTGTTTTTTGAAGCGAAAGCCTCCCTTTATGGTTACCTCTCTGGTAAGAGGATGTTTCCAGCAGAGAGGATTCCTAAGCCTTTCAAAGCTGTAATTTCAGCAGTAATGACATGTTCGCATCGGATGAGACGTTATGTAACCTTTATTGTACGGTCTGCTCATTATTATTCCCTGAAATTACTTGATGATCCATTGACGGTATGCTTCAGATATTTTCCACAACTTCAGGGATCTGGAGAGGTTAAATCGCTAAAGGTGTTTAGCAACCTGCTTTGCCCACAGCAATGACAAGTACAGGATTAAGAAGTCACGCAGGAAAGAAGAGTTATTGTTTGGTGCTGAGATGTGTCTTTCCCAGTAGATTCACTGTCTGTTCGCCTGCGGCACGATGACCTGCCCACTCTCGACCGTGTGCTGCTGCTGCTGCACTGGGATCCTCTCTGCCTTTATTGATTCCAGCCTGTCCGCCCACCAGAGGATCCGATACCAGTTAACATGATGCAGAGTCCACATATTTAGAGGCTGGAGGGTATCAGCACACTGAACTCTGATTGGCGTAATTGAGAGTGATAGGGATCAGTTAGAGCCAGGTTACAATTGATTAGGTGTGTGTGTATAAGCAGATAGAGACATCAATGGCCACAGGTCAATAGAAATTATAAGCATTTTAACAAGCACCAATGAGCAACACCAAGAGTAAAGAGGTGGTATGAATTTATTTTAGTCTTATGGCACCAATATGAATGATTTAACAAAGGAATAGGCCTATGCACGTTTTCAATTTCACTCATAATTCATGACATTGACGACATGTCAACACTTGTTAAACAGGTGTGGAATGTGCTGAGTGTATCTCCGCTGCACGGACATCCCATGTGGTCCAAGGGCTACATGGGATGTCAAAGTACACTGCATTAGAGCCCATTTATTCTACTGCAACTACTTATACTAAAATCCCAAATGAATCCACACTCAAAATCCCATAATGACCAAGCAAAAATAGACGGGTAGAATTCTTTGCTTCAAATGAACTGAAATATCACATTGATGTAAATATTCAGATCCTTCACTCAGTACTTACCTGGAGCACCATTGGCAGCGATTACAGCCTGTCAGTGAGCGATCATTTTCAGTTTGATTGCGTTCGAATCAGGGCTCCGGCTGAGACGTTCAAGGACATTCAGTTGTCCCTAAGAGGCTGCTGCTTTTTGTCTAGTTTGATGGTGAATCTTGTGCCCACTCTGAGGTCCTTAGGTCCCTGGATCTGTTTTTTTTTCTCTTATGTTAAGGATATCTCTGTATTGTTCTCCATTCAGCTTTCCCCTCAGCCATGACCAGTCTCCATGACCTTGTCACCGCTGGCAGGATGCTGCCACCACCATGCTGCACTGTTGGGATGGTATTGGGCAGATGATGAGCGATGCTTGGTTTCCTCCAGACACAACGCTTAGAATTGAGGTCAAACAGTTCAGTCTTGGCTCCATGTGTCTTTCACGGAGGGGAGGCCACGCTGCCATAAAGCCCAAATCAGTGGAGTGTTGTCCCTCTGGAAGGGAAGAGTCTCTACTCTGAGGATATGCAGCTCAGCCAGAGTTACCATCAGGTTTTCAGTCACCTCTGCACTTCTTCCATGTGAGTATCATGGAGGGCACGGTTCTCATGGAAACAGTCAAAGCCCCAGGCCAGATCTATGTCTCAACATAATCTCAGAGCCTTACAGACAGTGTCCTCCACCTTATGGCTTGCTTTTCTACAAGGATGCATTGTCTGTGAAACTTGACAAACAGTGGATGCAAAAGTTCGGGCCTGGTCAGAATTTCTGTTAATGTGAACATTAAGTGAAAGATGAAATGATCTCTAAAAGGCATGCATTTACAGATGATACATTCCCATTACATTTTAAAGGTCCAGTGTTTAATAATTGTCAAGGTTTATTGGCAAAATCTGAATATACTATATTGGTAGAAGTGTATAATCACTATAAAATAAAATCTTGGTTTTCGTAGCCTTGTAATTATTCTTTTATATATAGAGCAAGGGTCTTGCTTTAGAGAGTGTCGCCATCTTGCGCCGCCATGTTTGTACGGCAGCCTGAATGGAAAATCCAGCCAGCCAGAGAGCATGTTTTTCGAGTTTCACGTTCATAAATAAATCAATGAAGAAGAAGGTGGAAGGAAAGAAGACGGTGGAAGGAAAGAAGAAGGGGGAGAAAACAAGCACACAAAACGGTTTAGGTCTTTACAATCGTGAAATACTGCATTTTAAGGGGTGAATGCGAAAAATCTCTGAACGTAAGATGTCACGGTTCTCCCCCCATACACTGGACCTTTAAACCATTTTTTCTTTTTTCATTGTTTACATTTTCAAAATGAAAGAGCCCACGGCAAAGGTTTTGCCACCCTGCATAGTTAGTACCTAGTAGCCTCCCCTTTGGAATCACAGCATGTAAATGGTAAACATCTTGTCTGATACTTTGGTCAAAGTTATCTGAGATCTCAAATCTCCTGGGTTTCCCATTCTTTTGCAGGCTGCTGCTTTGTTTCCCTTTTTTACTCTACAATTGTAGAAAACAAAATAATACACTGATATTGCTTAGAAATATTGCAAAAGAGTATTTTCATGTTTACAGTAACTGTTTGCCTTCTGGAGATTATTTCATCTTTCACTTGCTTCACTTTACTGTTCACATTTACAGAAATTTTGAGCAGGGGTGCTCAAACTTTTGCATGCCAATGTAGATATGTGTGTGTTTGTATGTTTATCTTTCAAAAATCATGTCCAGCCATTTGAATCAATCACAGCTTGACTCCGACCGAAGATGCTCAAGAGGAGTGGTGCTCAAGCATTGCAGAAAAGTATGTGAACACATCCATATGGTCAGCATGTTGCTCATTTTAGCATATTGTTTAGCATTTTAGCTCTTAAGGCTCAATACTGTTGTACCTTTGTTCTGTTCTGTTCTTGCCTCCTGTTTCTTCCCTGACTCATGCACAGTCATTAGGACTTCCACCTCTCCTTGCAAAGAAATATGTTACAGTTAACTTGTATCTGATTTGATGATTTCTCAGCCTACACATCAGAGAGATATCTTTATTAGCCAATTTGCATATAACTGTGTAAAGTTGGCATCTCATCATTCATTTTCTCTGTCTACGATAGCCCGCTCTACATCATTACACTTGGGTTTGGAGTGGTACTCAATCAAGCCTCAGGATGTTAATAAAATACGCTGGTTACCGAGATGAGATGAATAATCGCAGGAGTCAAGTATAATTTCCAGCCCCACCGGGTTGTCCGCCCGCCGCCTACCCGTCACCGTGCAGGGAGGGGGCTCCCGCTGAGCCACCTGCCCGGCAGAGCAGAGCAGAGCGGCGGCTGAGCTGAGCAGCGGTCGCGATGATGGCGGTGGGCACGGCGATGGCTTGGCACGACGCAGGGCCACGATAAGGTTTTCCGCACCACTGTGGACAGCGCTGGGGGATTGTGGGAGAGGACGCTTATCAGTCTGTGTCAGGGTCTATCAGCATCCGTCATGTTTACTCCTCAGGTGTGCTGGCTGCTGGCTGACTGCTCTGCCAAGGCTTCTTCATATCAGCCAGCTGAGAGCTAAGCAGGAGTGCAAACAGAAACCCACCCACCGCCGCTGCACACCAAAAAACCCTCCCTATTATAAACCTCAATTTCCAACAAGTTTCCTGTTACATTCTCCACTTCTCGTGGCCTGATCCTTCCCCTGTGAAGCTCCTCGCCCGCTCTCCATTCACCTGTCTTGGAGTGGAAGTGGAGTGAATCATCGCTTAACAGACCGACAGACCTTTACCAAAAAAAAGCTCTTGATTTTCCCCAACAACTGTAGCCCCCACCATTCAGTCCATTTCCTCTAGATGCAGGTCACAATTGCTTCTCTGCTCCTACGGGGGAACTAAAAATGTGCTTTCCAAAGAAGGCAAGGTCCACAGAGAGAAAGTAAAGAGAGTGAGACACAGAAAAGGAAGTCAAAAACCAGAGTGAGGGTAAAATTCAAGATAGTATTTAACCATTGCATACAAGATGTGTGTGTGTGTCTGAGCCACACAAACAGAGAAAAGGTGAGAGAGGAGGTTCAAGCAAGAGCGATAAGAGAGATTTGAGAGAGATTGTCAAAATGTCGCAGGTGGAAATGTCAGCCGCGAGGTGGAGAGGAGTCAAACTGAGCGAGAGCAGGAGGTTGAAACCATAATTAGTGCGTGTGAGTCACTGCGAGTTGGCCCGCCGTGTGATGTCACCAGCTCCCCGTCCTCTGTATCCGCTGCCGAGGACGGGGAGCCGGGTGCTCGCACATCCTGACCCCGTGGCCTTTTCCGAGGAACATGCTGTACTCCGGTCTGTTTTACCGGCCTCCAGTCTCCCAGGCTGTGTCGGCTGTAATGACCTCGTCACTATTTGTGGGGTCACACGCTCATGCCTGCTGTGACTGTCGATGGGTGTGCGTGCAAGTTCCCCCCAACCCCTCTTCTTCCGGCGTTCATCTCCCTTATCTCTGCCCGAGCATGAGCAGCTGCAGCATGACTGACAGTAGAATCAAACCGCTGTGGCGAATACCTTCTTGCCCCGACCATCTTGGCGGCGAATCGGTGTAATTTTGGAGCAAATCAGAGCAACATATGAGAAGTGGCCCTGGCGTACATTCCTGCTCTCTGTACAGCAGGCCACCGCGGTGTGTGTCATGCTGTTTTCTCCTCACTGTGGTATCGCAAGGAGACAGGCAGCCAACCACTGTGAAGGAGTGCGCTTGGGAATGACAAACACCCACTTGATCTCGTGAACCCGCATAACAAATGGTTCTCAGAGCGGCGGACATGGCCGGTGCCATGAGAGATAGGAAGGTTGAAGGATTCAGACAGCTCACACAAACAAAAACAAAAGCTGAGGACCCCTAAAATTGTGGAGATATTTTTTAATAATCCCTATCCGGAGTCGCTCTGCTATGGCAAAGGAGAGGAAAAGTTCTTTATGTGGAATCACTCAAACATGAAGGCAATTTAAAGTACTTTATATGAAACAAACAGCATTTAAAAAGACAATGGCTAGGAGAATATTAATTTAATGAACTATTGCACACAGTAAATCTTATGTATAGCTCACAAAACACATGAAAGATCAGTACAAAAGACTATAGAGATGGATGTAATGTTTTTTTGTCTATTTCAGGATGTACATAGTTTATATGGATGTATGTATAATATATATTTTCTTATCTCTGTGGTCTATTTATTTTTTTATCACTTTATGTAGCCTTTATCTGCTCTTCTGTCAGAGTCAGAACCAGGCCTCTGTGATGCCATCCATGATATTTATGAAAAGCAGTTTTGTAAGTGAAAAGCCTTAAATTTTTAAAACATTGGGCATTGTAAAATCTCAGAGGGTACCTATACTCACCGTATCTGGTCTTGTCCTAAAATTCAAGCATACTGGATGGATGTCTTCCAAGATCCGGAATATATCTGGTGTTGTGTTGCACATGGACCCTCTGTCTTTGATCTTGGGTTACCGCAGTCAAGACACCATTGTGGATGCTTATGCCACCAGATTGTAGCCTATAATATTCCCACATTATGCAGCAAGCAAGAATATAATTTTGTCCTGGATAAGTGACAAACGCCATCCTAAATCAAACTGGCATTATGGGACATGTTCCTCTGGAGTATCTGACCTGTCTGCTTCACTCTTCAGTGGGGCAGTTTATCTCCACTTTCCCAACTATAGAGTGGCTTCAGTGCTTTCGAGTGTTGTCCTTGACTAGCCTTTGGCTCTTGCTCATAACATTGTACTCGCAACCTTGTCATTTGAGACTCTCAGAATTGTGATTTCGGGTGTATTCACGCAGTGGTTTAGTGCTCAGTTTTGAATCGTCCAAAACACACACTATGAAACATTCAAATTACTGCTCACCCATACTGACCCAAGTGTCCTGAAAAAGTTGTTCGGAAAAAAAAAAAATTATCTCTGTGTTTAGCCTTGTAGTAGCTCCCTGTGGTTGCACAAGATGCACGAGATTTGCTGTGAAATGTTCTTCTGTGTTTACTGTACATCATACATCCAATGGTTTACAACGACAAACAAACAACTTTTTCATGTGGTGGCTGCGAGACACTTGGGTCAGTACGGACGAGCAGTGAGGTATTTGGATGTTTCATAGTGTGTGTTTTGGATGATTAAAAACTGAGCTCTATCCGCCGCCATTATATGAAAATCCGATACCAGCCGGAACCCCCTGGAACTCCAAAAGCGTTTTGATGACTCAGGCAGTTCTGCAATCCCTTGAGTAGATGATTGGTGAATTATCAAATTTAGGTTAAGTATCCCTTTAATAATATAGTATAGTTATATTTAAGAGAGAGAAAAAAATAGGTGCATTAACATGGAAGTCTGGGGACTGACTTCAGATGTTGCTACATACATTAGCATGATCATAATTTTATTCAATCAATTTCAACGAAATAGCAGTACCAGGCACAAAAGAAAACATTCTCAGCAAGTATGGATAGACTATATAACCCTGAATGAATCAAACGTGCTGCAGTTTGCAGGATTGGCACAGCTGTGCTTGGATGGCAATACAGATTGTTCCTTGCATCTGATTTACATACTACTAATGTCTTCCAGAGGAAATTCTATTGGCATTGCAAATGGCTTGTGAAAGTCAGTTCAGAACAGTAAGCAGACCTGAGAGCTCTGCTGGATTAGTATCATAAAAGCAGATGAGAGATTTAGAGAATCTTGGCCCTGCAGGAGGAATAAAATTTCTAAATGAACCCCCTGAAAGAGCGATGAAATGAAATCAGAATGTGGTGCTCACATGCACAGGTTTCTGTGGCAGTTGTTCCACCAGCGTCTGGCACACGCTGTGCCAGGATCCGCTGATTGTGTTGTAATGCGCCATGTTAAACAGATGGGACGGAATGGAGGAAATAGCACAGTTCTTGTGTGTCTGACCTAGCGATGTATTTCAACAGAGAAAGCAGTCAGGGAGACTGGGCAAAAATACCAGCCAACTGGTGCTGAAAATAAGCACGCTCTCCTGTCTGTCTGGTGTAATTCTTCCAGTGTTCAGCCTTTCATGAAATGATTAAGTCCAAAATCCTGCGCTATATAGGGATTTCTCTGTCTGGCTCCCACTCTTCCTGCTGATCGGTCTAGCAAAACATGATGTATGTAGATGGTCTCTGAGCTCATCTGTCATTTAAAGAAGACACTGTCTGATTCCACCTGGCTGGGAAATGCACACTGTTCTGCATTCATCCAGTCCCTGCCCTGCCCTGTACACACCCGACCCACCCCCCCACACGCACACACACACACACACACACACACACACACACACACACACACACACACACACACACGCCAACAGAAACAAATGGACAAAGCTTACTTTGTGCTTTAAATGAATGTTGCACTGGGGCATGGCTGTCATAGCAAATCACAGTAACACTCAGCATGCTTCCATGCCCCTGCTCAAAGAACAGCAAGGGCTCCCTCCATTTATCCATACTCTATATCAAGCTCCACAGTGCAGCAAACAAAATAAGGGATTTTTTAGTGAACACTGTAGTTTTATTTTGTCAATTTGCAGCCTCATTTAGATTCCCTGGCATTATAAGGCTGTTTGCATGTGAGCCTGTGCGCAGACCAACAGAGTGTGTGTTTAAAATGTACGTGTTACAGATGGGGGGCAGCTTAATGGTTGAGTACAGTGAGTGTACACAACTGTTCTCTGGGCAAACCTACAAATAGATAGGCTGACATTCTGCTGTCTTTTTATTAATTCATAAATGTCAGAGAGCATCACCGTGGGCCAGTGACAAAAGGTTCAGTGAATTTCATTCAGAGATGGTTTTTTCTAATGTATAAAAGCTATTTAAATGGAAGCATCCACGTAGGGCCCATTTCCCCTCTTTTTCATCACACGTCTCTTTGATCCTTGATCATCTGTGTTTGTCCCCACCTCTTCTTTTTTTTTCAGTCTTTCCACATCAATCACTGTTTTATGCACACTTCATCAAGGTCGCTTCAGGGCAAAATAGCAACAGAGGACGTCAACAGAGGCCGCGGTTTGATTTCTGACATAGATCTAAACCAACTGGGAGAGTCTTGTTTTCCTGCTTGAAACAATCTGCATTAATCCGACTCCCTCGGAGAGATACAGCCGAGGTGAAGCCGACTTGTGTTCCACTCCCCGACCAAATGCCATTGTATGAAATGGAATCCTGCCAGCCGCAGACTTTGAGATAGCAACAAATAGGATAAGGGACTGGATAATATTTGTATTTTATAATTTCAACCAAATACAAGATGTTGGATGAAACCTGATGTACATATTCTCTCTGTTAAAACATGATCAAATAATGTAGGTGAGGTGATATTGTGTATCGCTGATTAAAAAACCTGCAGTGAATTGGATTATGAACACTGTTGACATGCAGAGACAACCCACAAGTTGTTATTTCACTGTCTATATTTCTTGGGGGTGGAGATCCCTCAGTTTGGGTAAAGGGGAGGCAACGGTCCACTGCGCAGATCTTCCCTCTCCTCTGCAGACGTCGCACAGAGGCCACGGTTAATAAAACTGGAGGCTAAAATTAAAACTGTCAAATAAAAGCCCTCCACTTTTATTCTGTGTTTATTGGCCGTGTGATACCGTGCACGACAATTTGAAAAATATCAAAAACAAAACAACAGAAGCCCTGTAGCATTGTTAAGTTTTTAATTAGGGACCTCTGTCTTTAGTAAGTTTATTATTTCTATTTTTAGCATTTGACTGACATGGCTGATGCTCTCTCTCAACCTCTGTAAACTCCACTTCATAGTGTTTTGAAAAAAAAAATCCATTCTTTCATTTGCTCAAACGGAGGAAAGCAACACTTTGTAGTAACGCTGCCTTTTATTTGTTGTGAAGATTGTTGAGTTTGGGCTGTGGTTGATCCCTTGTCCTTGTTCCTTTGCAAACTGTGTTTATCAGTCGGAGGCTGAGGGGCCGTTGTCAAAGGGAGAAAATGCTCTAATGTTGAAGTAAATGCTCCGATTTCTGCTCTCTCGACTGCAGGCTACCCAATTACATCAAAGTAAGATTAGTTTGATGTCAAATAGGTGGATTCATATGACAGCTCTATTATTATTTAACATTTGTTAGCAAAGTCTGGTCCTCTCAAAGTTGAGAATATTAAGTTCCATGGTCATTTTCTAAAACAAGATCGTAGAAATGTCCAGTGATGCTCAAAATATTATGAACTTTTCAGTTTCCTATATTTTTGCATAACATAATAGAAAACATTGACAGATTTCATTACATAAAAGTAAAGAGATCAATACATCAAAATATCAATATACTAATGTCATTATAATTTATTTATTGAAGATGATCCATCTTTGATTTCAGTAGTTGACGTGTGCAGATCAGAACACCTTCTCCACATCTTTTCTGTAGGATTAAAATATTCACTTTGTTCCTCTTTATTTATGGACAGATGTCATAACATTGAATTTACTGATGAAATCCACCATTCCTTGTTACATCAAATATGTAGAGATGCGGTTAAAAATCCAAGATACTGTTTCACAGATGGGATTAGAGTCTTGAACGCAGCATTTCCTAACATAAAAAATCCAAAACTTCTACTCTCTCTACTTTTGTCTACAGAGTTTTTTTGCTCCAAAAGCCCTCCGGCCTGTCCCTGTGATCTTGACCAAACTGCAGACGGGCAGCAATGTTCTGTCTGGAGAGCAGTGGTTTCCTCCCTGCAGCCCTGCTATGAACACCACTATGTGTTCTCCTGGTGGCGGGCTCATGAAATTAAACATAAGCCAGTGTGAGAGAGGCCTTGAGTTGCCTATTATGGAGTGATCTCTGCCGGTCGACTCCTCCTGAGTAACGAGGAGAGGACGGATCACAAGGGTGCCCACTTAACACCTGATTGCATTTCCTGAAAACACCTGACGAAAAGTTCACCTTCAAATGACAACCTTGACATTCATATACTATGTTTTTCCCAGAACACCGTGTTGAGCACCCTACAGCCAAGACTGCGCTATTGACTCATTACTCTTGATCAACCAAGGGCAAGTGGCTAATTTTTTTATGATGGGTATGTTATATCCTTTTATAGCCTACTTTTTTTTACAATGATGTTCTACTCTGGTTCACAATGGTCTTAGTTTGTGATATCATTTAAGGAGAATGTTTTAGTGTAATGTTTTTAGATTGGTTTAGATAGGTTGTATTCTCTCTTTATCTTCTTTATGATGTCACATATAGGCCACAGAAAAGTCTAAATGGTTTCCAATCTGCCCACTACTGTGCTTTAAAAAGCTTCATAGTGAGAGCTGTAGGAATTACTGTAAAGAAAAGGAGAAGCAAGAGTTTGACCCCAAAAAAAGCTTCACATCTCCAGGCTGCATTTACTGAGACAACTTGTCAATTAAAAACTGAAAAACTTCAGGCTGAAGTGGAAAATCTCAAATGTCATAACCCTGTATATATAGATAAAAAAAAACAACAACTCACATTGTCTCAGATCCTATTGCTGCTGTCTAACAAGAAACATACTCTAAAGAATATACCACCATAGGAAACCAGATGAAAAATAGTGGAGACATTAACTTTTTCTGCTATGAGCATCAAACCTGTATAACCAGAGTTTATTCTGTGAAATAAAATAAAAAAAGCATCATGTAATGTTTTCCCCTGACAGCTGCTCTGGCCTTTCTCTGTTGTTGTTTCCAAACAGAAAAGCTCCGTTAGCTTCTGCTAATGCCTGTCTGCGCACATCCCAAGAGTCATTTTCTAAATATTTTATACAGGGTAAGTGTTCGCATTATACATGTAAAGCCTGCCACACACATAAAGATAATCGGGCTGATTTTGCCCCGATTTTCCCCCTTCCGACCAAAGACAAAAGTCGGCCGATTATCTTAAGGTCTTAAGATTAGCCTATCTTATAAGATTCTCTTGTAGTGTGTGGTGTGTTAAGAGTCAACATTCCCCCGACAATCGGCTCGGAAAGCGTTCTGAGCCGACAATCGTAAATATTAAACATGTTCAATATTTACGATAATCGGCCCCGACTTTCGTGGCCGTTTTAATGCAAAGTCATCTTGTGTGTGGAAAGCCGGTGTTGTGCGGAGGAGAAGCAGCGCCTGCTCACCGGGCTCTGCTCACCAAGCTCTGCTCAGCGAGCTCTGCATGCAAGCGGCGAGCGAGCCACTTCTCCACACAACACGGCAACCACACAGAGCCGCGGTGCAGCCCTGGCTTTACATGAGGTTCACACAGACATTCACGCACACGGGAGATTTCCTGATAGCCGAGAGCAAAGACGGTAGCGCTCGTAGTCGGCTACAGTGGCTAACAACAATAGCAACCTAGATGTTTAAACGTGACCGCCTTTGACAGCGCCGCTTCTGCTGTGTCCGGAGCCGCAGACACACACAGGTGGGATCACTGTAAAGGCTGAAGTGTCCTGCTTTCATTAAAAAAAAAAAAAATACGTCGCTCTCATTCAGTGTCCAGTCCAGAGATAGAAAGATTATCTACAGCAATACGGATCTCTTTCTGAGTTTTCTGACCGGGGGGGTGAAGATTCTGAAAAATCGTCATGTGTGTGGTGTGTTGTGTTTGGAATATCGCAGCACACCACACACAATACGATCAAAACTGTTCAATGACAGATTTTTTATCTTCATGTGTGGGGTCTCTCACAGATAAAAAATCGGATAAGATTTTGAAAATCTTTATGTGTGTGGCAGGCTTAAGGCAACATAGAATATCTTTAAATACCTCCATTAGTGAAACATGAATAATTCAGCAGCTTTGGACCTGAGAGTGTTATTTATAATCAAGATTAGGGCGACAATATGGAGTCTGTGATTTATGAGTGTTGGGGTCAGGGGTACCCTGTACACGCTGCATCTCCCCTCACCTTAGATGTTTGCTGATGCTGACTTGGCCTGCCTCGTTTTGGAAAAGAAGAGGAGGGAAGGAAGGAGGGGGGGTCACAACTTCATTACACAGTCCAAGATCAGTGTAGCCGGCTCAAACAAGCTAGGACCAATTATTTAGATTAATTCGATACACCCCTCCCAACCTCATTCTGCTCAGAGCATCTGCTTGGACTCAAGGAAATGATGATGTACGAGGCATAATTTAGCCTTGAGTGAGAGAGAAACCACCATGGCTGATTGTGGCCAAATGGAAATCAGATGAACGGAGCTTATTAAGAGGTAAGAGGATGGGAATGTGCAGGTAAGAGGGTTTGTCAGTGTTAATAAATGCTACAGCTATCTCCTCTGCTAGCCCTGTCAGAAGGGAGCTGGAGGGGTGGGGGTGGAGGGGCTTTAGTGGTCCAAATGGACTCCACATCATCCGTGTCTGAAAATGACTGGAGATATTACATCTGCTCATTTCCGGGAGTTAGTTCTGCTTTTATGAGCACATTTCTCAGCGGTTTATGAGGAACATGCTGTACGGGTGTCTTCTTACAGCGCTGGCGTCGTGCAGAATTAACAGCGATGCTTCTGAATAGGCTGCGATGGAGCATCCCCGTCGAGTTTGCCTGGCGAAGCGCCGTAGAAATTGGGAAGAGGCACCAAACTGTAGCGACAGTGGTCCAAATGTCATTATTACTCGTGAATTACACCAGAGCTCATTTTAGCCGCAATGAAATCTTAAATGGGGTTATGAGAACATCATCACCACTGTGTATCACTGAGCTTTATAAAGTAATGGATTTAAATGCAAACTCACTGCTAGCCGTAATGAAGCATGAAAAGCATTCCCAGTTTACACAGTGAGAGGGAGGGGGGTGAAGTGATAAAAGAGGAAGGGGCGTCTGCTGTCATACATTTGGAAAATCGAAGGCCATCGATGGGGAAAGATGTTGTTTTTTCACTTTTTATTTGAGTAAACATCAACAGTGTCATTAAGGTTACGGTTAACATTTGAAGTTGAAGGACTGAGAGGTCTTCAGTAAGGAGTGTCTGTTCTTAATTTGCTTGCCTGGTTAAATAAAGTTTAAATAAAAAAAATAAAAAAAACCCAGGGGCTCCACAGAGGTACAGAAGGGTCGCAATTAGAAATTTTTTAAAATATTTTTTTGTTTCCACATTACTGTTACTTAGATATGGATGGTTATCAGGCAATTGGTCGATATTGGCCTTGGTGTCAGTTAACAAGGTTAAACTTCCTCACTGGACCTGTGTGTTTAAAATAAAAACATTAATATTATGATGTCTGAATGTTTTTTTGCTTGCCGTGAGTAGTTGCTAAACTGCTTTTCATTGTGTTTTATAACAATGAAATAATAGCATCTATCTATCTATCTATGCTGTGTATTATTTGAATAGCTATTGAATGCACAGTAACAAGGTCCAACCAGCAACATACAATAGAAGGTGGCCCTTGCTGTATCTCTCAGTTTGGGGGTCCTTGGCCTGAAAAACATTGAAGACCTCTGATTTAGACGAGAAGAAAAGCATCACTGGATCATGTCCTCGTCATCATCATCATTCAAGTGTCACTAAAGGTCAATCAACTGTGTGACCCAAATAATGAATCATGAATGATCCCATCTCTGCATTATACATCTGTGGCTACTGTACCTACTCACAAGTGCAGCTTTGTTCCACACGTGAGCTTCTTTTGTTGTGATCCATGTGAGCGTCTGCCTGCTGTGGGAGTAGCCTACAACCACAGACATGTGACCCAGCAGAGAACAAAAGAATTTCATCTTTTCTACAATTGTTTACCATTCTCCATAGAATTTTACTACGTTTTACCCAAACTTTTCACACAGGACTCGAGGAATGCTTGGAATCCTTTCATGATTAAATTGGATTAGATCTATAGCTCATCGAGAGTTAAAGTAGATTATACGTAAACATACTGCATTGCCTGAGGACAAACGCTGCTTTTAAAGCCTTTATATTGGTGTTTGTGTCTATGTTTCCGCATGGCGATATCTGTTTATGCTGGAGTCCACTTTGAGGTATAGATTCATGTCTTTGTGAGTGCCAGGATGCAGCCATGTGTTATGCTTGCTAATGAAGCCGAGGGATGAGAAGAAAGAAACCTTGTTTACTCAATGGAGATAACAACAGCTCAATCACCTACCTGACCTGAATCCTTAATTGGTATCATTATTAAACGGGGGACAACTAAAAGAAGATAAGTTTCCCATTTGCATAGCAGACCGGAGATGATAAGTGATGCTGTGTGTCACCTGTAGACAAGGAATTTCAATCATAGTAAATGCGAGATTTATAGTTTGCTTGACAGTGAGCTAAAGGCGTTTAATTCGTTTGCTTTCCTGGAAATGTTCAAAAATTACATGCACGCATACAACACAAAAGCATTTATAATACGGTAATCAAAAGTAAAAGTGAAGGATCTGGCAGCACAAGTCCATCTGACAGTCTTCTCTGTGGATCTACACACTTGGTCGACCCCCCGTGAAGCGGCTGCAGTGGACACCAGCTAATCTGAGCTAATCCATTTATCAGAACAGAGCTGAACCTATGATATTGCTTCCTGGTGCGTTCGTTGACAGCTGCCATCGGATGTGCGTGAATGCATTAGGTAGCGAGCTTAAGTGAAATGTCTTTTTTTTTGTCCTTACAGTGTGCTTGATTGCATATGCCTCTCCGGATGACAGCGACCCAGCCAGAACCCACTGGAGGCTTCTCTGGCTAGATATTAATTTCACTCAGATGTGCCCACAGTGGGCCTGAGTGCATGAGTGGATGAGTGCACACAGTCACACATATCCTGTCGCAAAACCTCGGTTTGAGCCCCTTGCTCGAGATTTCATTATCGCTGTGACTGTATTGCCATTACTGCTCCGTTGGCAGCCGATTCAGGAATGAAATGTCACCTTCCCTCATTATTTGCATGTCGAGTACATGTGTGAATATTGTTGTATATGAGTGTACGCATTAAGCCTGTACTCCTCTCTACAGAATACATACACGCACATATGCATGGACATGACTGTTTTTCTTCCAGGGGACATGATGGGTGACGTGTCAGGCAGCACTCATAAATGTGTGAAATGCGTGACAGACAGCCAATACACCGTGCTCGGTGATTAAACAAATCCATTATATGGCCATTACGTGTCTATGTTGAAATGACACTTGATATGATTCATGGGTAAACCTGCTGTCAGTGTTGTATGATATTCCTCAGAGTTTAGCAAACAGTCAAACCCCCAGGGTCACTCAGAAGGAAAAAATAAAGTTAAAGAGGAAATATGCAGGATTTGTAGCTTAACCATGCAACATTTTTTTAACAGCTTTGAAGTAATTGTGATGGTTTAATAAATGGTTTTAACTTGTTACGAGGGAGAATGGAGACTACCTTCCACCTAGCGTCTCACTGATTGCGTCTCTTGGCTGAAAACCAACTGTGCAAGAACAGCACCGTCGCCCCAGTGTCCCATCATCACCTCATCTCTGAGCACTGCGACGCAACCGCAGTCTTGTTAATGATAGATTAAACTACACAAATATACATGTTGTAATATCATATAATGTTATCTACTGCTCTATTGATTGATTTCTCACAGGCTTCGTTGTAAACAAATGCACATGGCCGGGAGGAGGGTTAGCAAAACATCAGAAAAGCGACCAGACTTGCAATGTTCCTCCTTAATGTCGCCACCTTGTTTTTTATTGTATCTTTATTGTTATCTTTGTTGGTGCAAATGAAATTAGAGCAAACACATTCTGTTCTTATTTATGAAGAGGATATTTTAACATTTTGTACATTTTGCTCCCACATGCAAGCCTGTAGTGCTTGATATAAAGCTACAAGCAACAGTAAAAAATAAAGAAAACAAAAGCAGGCTCAAGACACACCTTTTTAATTTAGCTTTTGATTGATTTCCCTTTTCCCTTTAGTAATTTATGGTATTTAACTTTGTCTTCCATTTTTGGTATGAAAGGTGCTATAAGTAAATAAAGTTTAAGTTTAAGTTGCTGCTCAAATCAGGTTACCATAAAAAGACATAATATGAGCTTTAGACGTTTCCAGTCTTCAGGCCAAGCTAAGCTAACTAGCATCTGCATCAATCTTATGAAAAATTCTGGTTGAAAATTTGCAACTGGACCATCTTCAGTAGGTGTACTGATCACAAATTGCACCAAGAAATGCAATAAAATCACCCTACGTTTTCAAACAGCACATGTATCCTTTCTTATTTTGTCATTCATATGCACCCTCAGCAGTATTGGCAGGCCATATTATAGCCATAAATTGGTGCAGTGGCGAGTGTCTTTGGAGACTTCGATTCATCAGGAGGGTGGGACAGGAGGGCTGAGGGGGCAGATCCTAGGTTTCTTATTGATGTACTCATTACTGTCAGTTCTACCAATCGTACGTGGTTCCAGCTGAGGACGCTCACTCCAGCAACTCCAAATTGGCATGTATGAAACAAGAAAAATAGATTTTATCCATTACCTTGCCTCTGCAATGTGCATTTTGCATGTCATTACCCAGCTCCTATGTATCAGGCATCAGAACCCATTACAAGCAGGAGTGGAAGCATAACTATACTCTCAGACTCTATCTCTTCTTTAAAGTAATTTGTAGAAAAGGTGTTTCAGTCAGGCCTCTGACAGTGGCTCTGAATATTGAAGAGTTTGTGTCATTCTTAAGTGCCAAGTATTGTGTATATGTTTATGCGTGTGTGTGTGTGAGTGTGTGTGTGTACCTGTGCGAACTTGTACTGCCTGAATACAGATGGTCTATTATGGATACAGAGAGCAGTGAATGACAGCACTTGCTGTTCCTGCAGCTCTACAGCCAATGGAGGAACATTTACCGCTACACTGACTGAACCAAGATGGGTAGATGGGAACAAAAGGTCTTTTCCTTGCAGTTTTTAAAGCAGCCAGCGCACAAGCTGGGTGACAGTGCCCTGCGAGGACAAGAATTGATTGATCATTTCATCAAAGAGCGTCTGTGCTTAAAGTCCTTGCATAATGACTAATTGGCCGGCAAATAATTTGAATGCAAACAGTGACAGTTGCGATCGAGGTCTGTTCATCGGGGTGGGTGATTATTCAACAGCATTAAGTTAAATACGCTGCCATTGTCTGCTCCAGAAAGGGAGCGCTTCAATCATGCCACTGCCTCTCTTATTAGTGCTGAGTTTGATTTGTTGGCCATTTGTTGGAGTAAGAGAGTGCAGTTAGGAGGACAGTAAATGAACTGTCTAATATAGTGAATTCAGCGTGTGTATCAGTCTGTGTCATGGTTGGCCATTCACTAGGCCTACAGGGGAAGACGCCCTTGAAAGTTCATGAAATGCCACTGAGCTCATAAAATGCACTTAAAATTAGTTCTTAGGTGCAAAAAATCTATCTTGTTATACATTTTAGTAACATTTATGTCTAAAACAATTTGGGTGAAGATTATGGGGTCGTTAAATCATTAAGACACAAGGATGCTTTCACTCCCCAGGAGCATAATGTTACTGGTGTTTCCATCTGACTTTCAGATTAAATGACGACAGCAGAGGTTATTTATAGTAGTACTGTAGTTAAATGTTATAACCAGGCACAGTGGGCAGCAGCCCCCCCAGCATTACTCTGTGACAGTTTGTGATGATTTGATTAATATCGAGCTTTGATTTGCATCACCAAGCACAATAAACAATTAATATGACAGAGTTCTAAGGTGGCTGCTGCTTTTTTTTCCTGTGGATATGCTGTAGTTATATGTCTTAAAAGTTGTTATGAAGCTCTTATTTTAGTATTCAGTAGACATAATGAACTTTTACAATATACTTATTTTGGTATTAAGGATTTCAATGAAAGTAACACTAAAGTAACATTATGCAAATAGTAAAAGTATCAGCTATATACAGACACAATTTCTCACAGTTATAGGTTTTTTTTAGTGCAGGTGACTGTTTTCCACAGGTTCTTTGACTGTCTGAGTGATGATTGTGCCTGTTTTCTTTCTCTCTTCTTTTTTGTAAGTTTCCATTTTTGTGATTGCAATTTAATATGTAACAGCACAGTAATTAGTGTACTGCAACATAACTACAGTATACAATAAGACTAATAACCCATACGTGAAGCTTGGTTCTTTGCAGTAGGATTCTATGGAGTCTTAAACCAGACTGCATTAGCTCGACCATGTGAGTACACAAAGAATGGATGTGTTTGATTTCGGATTTGAGCGTTTCCACTAGGCTTTAATTGCACCAGGATTTGGTGCCAGATATGAGCATCTGGGGAGGAAAATGCTCTGCTGCTTGCAGATTTTTTTCCTTGATTCAGCAAGCGAACAACATCCTGGAACTGGAGGACATGACAGGGTAGATGAAGGATGAAGAGGCTGAATGATAGGGGAGGAAAAAGCCTGTGCAATGATTTCCACCACGGTATATGTCAACAGAAGCACTTAAAAATCCAATCTGGCTTTGACTGAAAACTTTTAAAGGATGTCAAAACAGGTGTAATCTGGTCGAAACATAATAAATGTCTAATTTTGATGTTTGAGCCGAGGCGTTTCAAGGAGAGTTGTAAATTTATATCAGGTGGAGAGATGGGATTTATTTAGTCACCTTTATAAATCAGATGAAAACTTTGAAATCAAAATTGACAGAAAAGCTAAGGTTGGAGTGAGCGATGCTGATAAGGATTAAGCGTATAATCTGAATATAATTGGAATATAATTGTTGAATGTTTTGAAGAAATAAGGTGTGATAGGTGAAAAGGTACGAGATGAAGTCAAAGCATGTAATGACAAAATATGATCAACATGTTTGAGGTTTGGTGTGAGGGGGAGGTCACGCCAGACTTGTCATTTGTCATTTTGACTGACAATGTCATTAAAAAAATCTCATCATAATCTATTTCTACCCGTCATTTTAAATTTAGTTTTTAAATGATAATAAAGACATATTCAATAGCATTTGATTGTCATTAATCAGTTTCTAGTGAATGTTCATTTCGAACAAACTATAAATTGTGCATTAATAAGGAGCAGTGTGTCCATGGATGTGTAAAGACATCAACTACCAGTTTGACCGCAGAAGTACTTGTTTTTTACCATGTGTCGGTAGAGCCAACTAGTCCCCACCTTGGCAATGGGAGCCAGCATGGTGATGTCACTGAAACTCAGCCTGCCATCATGGTGGCTTGCTCCTCCTGGCTCCTGCTAACAAAGAGATACATGAACAACTCTTCTCTGGTAATTTTACAAAACAACATCATGCAAAAGGAAGAAATATGACAGCAACAGCAGGACACTCAGCTGCTGTCACATTTTGCCATGTGCGGCCATCAAGGTCATACATCAAGACTAGACTATGGCTAATTAATATTCCCATTGCCACCAACTGGACAGGGGTGTTGATTGCAATCTGTGAAAATGACCAACGGCCTTCACATTTTTCCGTCACTGGTTTAGAAAACCATCAGTGACGAAGAATATTTGGTTAACGCGACCCCTGGTGTGAAGCCTGATGACCTCAGACATTGCCAAGGGAGCTGTGATAATGCTTTCTAGGGTTTGTCTCTGTGTCCACCCTGTTACTGGCAACAACTGAAATTGGATTGCAGCCCACCCAACACCCTGGAAGAGTTAGTTCAAGAATAGGACATTCGAATTGATTATAAAACAAACTGGAAACCAGTGTAGCAAAAAAAATGGAATAATATAAGAGTTTTGTTTAATGTAGGAAACTCTGTTGCCAGGCTTCTGACAAACTCTCCTTGATTGATCAAATATTGAGTTAAGCCTGAAAAAAAATTCAATGCATTAGAGCAGTCCAACTGAAATGTTACCAAGGCCTGGATGAAATTTTTATTGTCTCCAACTGTAACTTTTTAGATATTGATGAGATGCAGGGAATAATTGGACCAGTTTTGCAAGTGTGGCCATAAAAACATAAACAAAACACAAAATACATATCACATTAATAAACTGTATTTTATAAAATTGCTACAATAAATTTACAAGAATCTTAGATATTTGACAGAACAAAGGGCACATGAAAGAAATGACCAACACAGGACTCAGGATGAGACATTTAGTGTTTCTAAAACAAACAATCAAAATAGATGTGAAATCTCATTAACTGTTGAAACAGAGAGACAAAGTCAAAACACCATGGTCTCTGCATCAGTCAGGATCCAACAGGGTTTAGGACGGTAACACCTCAGCAGCTGCAACCAATCTCCTGCCAAGGACGACATATCCTGCCTCTCCTGCTCAGCATGGAATTCATCAAATTTACAATCATTTAATTCAATTTGTGAATGTGGCTGCAGTCTAATCCCTTAGTAGGCCAATCTGAAATTATACCAGAATCAATATTTAAGTCAGGAATATCATTTAGGTTACCATTATTTTTAGATGAGTTTCCAATATTATTGTTTGAATGTTGACTCAGCATTAAGTTATACAGTAGGTATTTAGACTACAAATCATTATTTTCTTAACTGTTAACCATTAACCTGCATTTTCACACAAGATACTTTAGGACATTGTTTGATCTCTCCTGAAGATAGAGGTTTTTCATTGCAGCTACAGTGTTTAATAGTGCCAATAATGTTACGTTTAGAAAGTGGACCCAATTGCAGACACAGAAACCAGGTAATGGGCAACAAAAAGATCATTTTAAGTGGTGAACAAAAGGGGTCTTTAAAGTCCAACAGAACAAACAAAGTAACAACAAATAAGCCAATGGGCCTAAGTCCCAGACATGCTTAAAGTGGAACACAAAATACAACAGACAATAAGAAAGCATAACACAAAAGACTAAGAAACCATTGAACAATGATAAATCCAGACTGGAGGGACAGGCTGGAGGGGGGGGACAAGAATCCCTTGAACTATCCCTTTAAAGGTGGGAACTACAAGAAGACAGGAAGACAAAGATTTCAAAATAGAACAAGAAAAACTAAACAGTGTAACACATAGGGAGTGTGACAAATAAGCTGTAGCCTAATTATACAAATTCATAAGGAAAATAATGTTTCTTTCTTTTTTACATCTATTGTTTCCTGTTTTACAACAAGAAAAGCAGCAAATCCTTATCCATTTAAAAGCTGAAACCAACTGATGATTTGCATGTGCACTTATTTCATGTTAATTTTCTATAGGTCATCGTTTACTTTGTAAAACATTCAACTTACTGACTTTTTTTTATTTTTTATCTTTGAATTAATCTTCTTGAAATCATCTTAAGACGTCATCTGAAACAGCAGTGTTGACAAAATAACAATTTCTACTACTAGCCAACATCCTGTGTGAGAAAACAATATTAGAAGCATTATTATTGCAACATCCTTTGTTAAATCTGCTGATCAAAACACGGATGTTAATAATCACTTTCATTTTTCTTTTCTTTTTTTTTTTTTACACCGTTTTCCTGTGCTCTGCAAAGTAAAATTGCTATTTGTAGCCTGCTGCCTTTGAACAGAGCTATATAGCAGCTATTTGTGACTAAACAAAAAAGGCCTGTTTCCTTTCCATAATGTTGTCAGTCTCTTATAATAAGACTGTGGTAATTTAAGCGCGTTGAGCAGACATGCTCCGACACAAAGAAATGCAAAATTTGAGTACATTGCAGCAGCTGTTTGGCAGTTGATGTGCCATTCTTGTCAAGTAGTGGAGCAAAGGGAAGGATTTTTGTCCCTATCACTCATTTACTCCCAAAACAAAAGAAAGAAAAACCAGGTTTTAAAATTCTTGAAGGGCACAGCAGTCCCAACCTGTTTCTCATTTCCCAGTCATCAGATGAGATCCTCTCTGACAGGGGGGGAGATGCAAGATTTTAGTGAGTAATGACACAGGAGTAAGTAGCTCCTCACTTTTATCTTGCAAAGTGTCGGCGGACAATAAAGAGGATTCACCAGTTGACAAATGCCACCATAGCATGACATCTGCTGCCGATTTCTGCAGTGCCATTGTGATACACCTTTAAAAGAAAGAGGTTATTTCTATATTTATTTTAAGTGTCATATTCCTTTAATTAATGCAGTTAATAGCCAGCAAGAGGTTAAATAGTATTTTACTGTGTAGTATAATGTCATGTAGAAGCAAAGAGAAATCGTAATGGGAAAGCGGAACCAAAGTGTGGCCACCGTTGCACCGCGGTGTCCAAAGGTGGGGGACTCCTCCCTCTTTCCTCAGACTGAACTTTGGAGAAGAAATGGCGGTCCGCTCCTTCACTTGCTCACCTTGACTATTCTGTTTTCCAGGTTGGTACACGGTAAAACTTACACAAGCAAACCTCCTTTAGTGCACAGTCGTGTATTATAAGTGAAACGAGTCCGTTCATGAGTTTTATAGGTGTGTATCCATGGTAACGAACCGCGTTGATAATCGCGAGGTACGAGTGTTGTAAACAATGGCGGTAGCGGCCATTTAGCATGCTAACACAGTGATTGTGTATGTGGGTTTCTGTGTGCTCTGCTGTAGCTCCCTGTTATCTTTTATTTCGGCTCCTGATACATTCTGACGTTAGAAAATACAGTTAATGTTAAATGAAAGCAAAGGTATTCTTAATAACTTGAACAAGGTTTTTCGGAAGTTATATGAGAGTCTGGTCTGTGTTTAATGAGACCATCAGTTGAATTATATTTTCCCTGTGTATGTATGTGTATGTGTTGGTTATGCTTTGACTGAAAAGTCATCTGAACATTAATTTATATGCCTAAGAACGGTTTAAGGTTTACATTATTACATTAATATGGTGATACATGTGTTGAGTTAAAGTAAATATACACTCATAAAGATTAAAACAGGATTAATATTTCTGATATTATTGCACTTAAAAGAAAAGTGATTTATTTTTGTAAAGAGATATTATTTTTGGTGAAAATGTGTGAATGAGATATTGCATAGAGGAATGTGGAAAAAAGTAAAATACAACATACTTCATGTGTTTACAACTGAAACATACAGATACTGCTCAAGGGAAAGTTTATTGGTTTTATACTGTTTATGTTTATTAATTAATTGTGCATTGTGTAATAAAACAGACTGAACTTTGGAGAAGAAATGGCGGTCCGCTCCTTCACTTGCTCACCTTGACTATTCTGTTTTCCAGGATCCAGGTCCAGCGTGAAGGGCGGTGAACTCCAGCCAAAAATCATTTGTTATCACGGTTACATTATTATTAGCTTTTGAAACCCGTAACAAACTGTGGGGGCTCGTCCGGGATCTCTCCTCATCACAACCATCGGAGGAGCAGGTCCAGAGATACTAGAACCACGTGACCAAGACGACCAGACGCTGCTGCATGCCAGGAGTCAACCCGTGGGTGTCCAAGGAGGGAGACCAAGGAGAAAAGGGATCTTCACCTCGCTTAGGAGCCGCACTGCTGATCCTGAGGCCAACGCACACTAGTCACCTGTGAGCCACGTCTAACCCTGGGGCCAGCGCACGCTTCTTACCAGAGGGCTACAACGCTGATCCTGTGGTCATCGCACGCCAGAACCAAGGGATCTCACCTGTGATCGGGAGGTCAACACGTACACACACCCACACTATTCACCAAGTCACCACCCTACTGATTTACTGAACTAATAAACTTAAAGGTGACATCAAGACCACACACTATGTCAACAGTTCGCAAAGAATTAGCATGGAACATCAAAAAGAAACTATTCAGACTCTCGAGCAACGAAATCTATCAGGTTGCAAAAGACATCGCAGCAGGTAGTGAACATGAAAAAGAGCTGAACGTGGAGAATGAAGAAGGCTGCATGGAGTACATCGTCTCCTACCTGCACTCTGACACCTTGCTAGCACCTGAGGATGAAGGTTTGAGTCAGTTGTTGGTTTTGAATGATGTGATATGTAAACTAATGAATGTTGATGTTTCTGCTAACTTTCCAGTTGGTGCATTGAGTGATGGTGATACACAGGTTACACCTAGCCACAGTCCATCCACTACGATCCCAAACTCTACATCACAACCTCATTCTCACACTAACAGCACAGTCATGCAATCACAGCCTCAGTCTCACACTCATACAAAAATACAGTCAGTAGAAGAACTGAGACAAGTGTACGAAGAGCTGGGTGAGAAACTGCGACAATGTGAACCAACAGCGACCCCACCAGCCGCAACTTACCTCCAAGTCCAAGGTGAGTCAGAGACACACCAAGTGCCACAGATGATGTCAGAGAGACCAGTAGTGTTGAAGGACCTCACCTACCTGCAACGCAGAGACTTCAAAGTACATGGTGGTCAGGTTGGAGATCAGAGCTCTGATTTAAACTACAACAACATCAGCAAGCAAATCGATGAGGGAATGAAAGAGGGCTTCGCAGAGGCAGAGGTGGTCAGAGGAGTGTTAAGGATCATCAAACCAGGGGCCTTTAAGGATATGCTGGTAAATAAAGACTCGATTACAGTATCTGAACTTAAAGGTTTCCTCAGGTCCCACCTTGGTGAGAAAGCAACGACTGAGATGTTCCAGGAATTAATGTGCGCCAGACAATCAGACCAAGAATCACCTCAGCAGTTTCTGTACCGCATGATTGGGCTCAAGCAAAAACTCCTTTTTCAGTCCCGACAGACTAGCACAGACATCTCATATGACCCTAAGACCATCCAAGAAGTCTTCCTCCACACAGTCTACCAGGGGTTGGGAACAAAACATACTGACCTCCGGCAGAGACTGAGACCTTTAGTTTCAAACAGCCTGGTCACAGACGAGGAAATCCTCAGCCAGGTCATGAAAATAATAAGTGACGAGAATGAGCACCAGCGCAGACTTGGCCAATCCTCCAGACAAAAGACAACACAAGCACACAGTGCCAAGGTTGAGACAGGAGACTGTGACAATAACGACAAGTCAAGGGATAAAGTAACAGACAATACGAATACTCAGACAATCCAGCAGCTAAGTGCCCAGGTGGAAACCCTCACACACATGGTGGCTTCTTTGATGGATCAATGTACAACAAATGCTCAAGTGTCTTATCCTCTGCCTAGGCCAGCTCACATCCAGTCGCACCCTCCTCCTCAGCCACCCTCCAGCAGGCCTGCCCAACAACAGCTGAGACAACCCGCAGCCCAGATGAGAGGGAGAACAGCTCGCTGTCCAAAATGTACTGAGCAGAACCTGCAGGAGTGCAACCACTGCTTCGTGTGTGGAGAAGCAGGACACAGAGCAGTGGGATGTTTGAACCGCGTCAAGGTGCAGGGAAACGGACCTCGGTCTCTGTGGAGGGACACTCAGAGACCAGTGACCCGCTTCAGTCCCAAACAGTAAGCCCCTCCCCCAAACAAACAACAAGACACGTCAAGCAAAACAAACAACAAAAGCCACACACACTTACCTGCCAGAGTAACACCACCTACAAAGCACCTCTGGTTGGGAAGAAAAGTCTGCTGAAATGTTTGATTGGCGGTTACCCAGCAACAGTCCTGTTTGATTCAGGTTCACAAGTGAGCATAATCGACCAACAATGGACTGACACTCACATCCCTAACTATCCAGTGAGACCCCTCTCTGAGCTCTTAGAGGAAGAACTGGGCGTCTACGCAGTCACCGGCCACGTCATCCCGTACAGTGGATGGGTGGAGCTCACTGTCAATCTCGCAGGGAATGATGACCCCAATCTCACCATACAGGCTCCATTCCTAGTCAGCCAGCTGCCACTGCCCCAGCCACTCGTAGGAGCCAATGTATTGGAAGAGATCATCAGGAGGAAGGAGTCTTCCGGTGATGCAGTTGCCACGGTGATCAGCCTTCTCCGCAGTGCATTTGGAATAGAGGAGGAACAAGTGGAGGCCATTGTGAACTTCATCCAGGTGCCCCCTAGGACATACTGTGATCCAGTCACTATAAGAGTAGGCAAAGACCACGCCCTCATTCCTCCTGGTCGAACAGTCCATGTGTGGTGTAGGCTACCCCCAACCTTTGATGTGTCTGACCCCCTTGTTTTATATGAACCTGCTGAAGAAAGCGCAGCCTTAGGACAGTTGAGTGTAGGAGAAGGTCTCTTGGAAGTCAACAACACCCGACGCCCTTATGTTAAAGTGCCCATCTCCAATCACTCAAAACATGAAGTCACCCTGCCAAGGAGAACTGCCCTGGGAACCATCCAACATGTCGTCAAGGTCCTCGA
This sequence comes from Decapterus maruadsi, assembly GCA_030347415.2. NCBI lineage: Eukaryota > Metazoa > Chordata > Actinopteri > Carangiformes > Carangidae > Decapterus > Decapterus maruadsi. The sequence continues at coordinate 7,212,317 of CM064891.1, read as the reverse complement.
GACCGATGCGCCAGAGTCACATCAGGCTGATTCTCCATCAAGAAAGGTGACAACAGTCGAGGTTAATGGCATCACTTCTCCACCTGAGCCCTGGCTTCCTCCTGTTGATGTCAGCCACCTGAGCCCTGAAGAGCAGCAGGCCGTGAAGGAAGTGCTCTATGAGGAATGTGGCGCATTCTCCCGCAATGGCGACGACATAGGATGCATCCCCTCCCTACAGATGGAGATCAGGACTAAGGATGACATTCCAGTTCAGAGGGCCTACGCATCCATCCCAAAACCGCTCTACAGGGAAGTTAAGGAGTACATCCAGGAGCTGTTGGTTAAAGGTTGGATCGTGAAATCCCAGTCACCGTATGCCGCTCCTGTCATCTGTGTGAGAAAGAAAGACGGATCCTTACGCCTGTGTGTTGACTACCGGCTCCTCAACAATAAAACCGTGCCAGACCGTCACCCTCTTCCTAGGATCCAGGATCTCACCGACTCCCTGGGAGGATACACCTGGTTTTCGATCCTCGATCAGGGGAAAGCTTACCACCAAGGCTTTATCGCTGAAGGATCAAGGCACCTGACTGCATTCATAACGCCGTGGGGACTCTACGAGTGGGTACGAATACCCTTTGGATTGTCGAACGCGCCGGCTGCTTTTCAAAGGAGCATGGAAGGGATGCTGGATACGCTGAGAGATGAGTGCTGCATCCCCTACCTCGACGACGTGTTGTGTTTTTCCAGGTCCTTTGATGAGCATGTGCAGGTTCTACGCCGAGTCCTCCAGGCCCTGCAACGCCACGGGGTAAAGCTGAAGCCAGAGAAATGCGAACTCTTCCGTAAAGAGGTCCGATATGTCGGCCGGTTGGTGTCAGCAGATGGGGTGAAGATGGATCCCAAAGATCTTGAAGCAGTGCGGGCGCTGAAACACAAGACGCCACAGACAGTGGGGGACGTCAGGCAGCTGCTTGGGTTTTTGAGCTATTATCGAACATATGTGCAGGACTTCTACTATAAATTGTGCACGTATAGCCAAGCCCCTGTACGACCTGCTCCAGTCGAAGCCTGACGCCTCTCAGCCCAAGCCGCCACGAGGAAAACAGAAGGGCCACCAGCCGTCCTCCCGAGCCCCAGTAGAGTGGACTGTACAACACCAACAGATCCTTGAACAGCTTGTGGACCGGCTGACTCAGCCCCCAGTGCTGGCGTATCCTGATTTCAACATCCCCTTCACACTCCACACAGATGCCTCTCAAAAAGGTCTCGGTGCGGTTCTTTACCAGAACCAGGACGGGAAGATGAGGGTGATTGGATACGGATCACGCACACTAACACCAGCGGAACAAAATTATCACCTACACAGCGGAAAGCTTGAATTCCTCGCATTGAAGTGGGCGGTATGTGATAAGTTCCGGGACTACCTGTTCTACGCACCACACTTCACAGTCTTAACGGACAATAATCCCCTCACATATATTCTGAGTACTGCCAAGCTCAACGCCGTGGGTCATCGGTGGGTGGGACAGCTGGCCGATTTCCACTTCGACATCAAATACCGGCCAGGCAAAGCCAACATCGATGCCGACACCTTATCACGCTTGCCCTTGGACATTAACGCTTTCATGGCTGAGTGTTCGGAGGAGTTATCGGAGGAGGCAGTTTGTGCTGTATGGGAAGGAAGCCGGAGAGCACAACAAGGGGATGTGGCCTGGGTGGCAGCCCTCAACTTAACATCTCAAAGCCAACCTCACGTCGAGCCTCTGCAGGAAATCAGTCACGACGAGCTGGTAAGGGAACAAAGAAAAGACCCTGCTATTGGAAAAGTTATGGAGTTGAAGGAAAATGGCACACCACTAACAGAGGACGATAGAGGGAGAGTTGACACACACACAAGGAGACTGTTAAGAGAATGGAGCAGATTACACATAGAGGACGGACTTCTCTACAGGAAGAGTGCAGGTCGACAGCAGCTGGTCCTGCCTGCCGCCTACAAACAAACAGTACTCACCCAGCTACACAACAACATGAGTCACGTCGGTGTTGAGAAAGTTCTGAGCCTAGCGAGGGAGCGATTCTACTGGCCTTTCATGAAAAGTGAGATAGAAGAATATGTGACCAGAAAGTGCTCCTGCATTAAACAGAAGAAGCCAACCACACATGAAAGAGCACCAATGGGAAGTATTACATCAAACTCGCCCCTCGAGCTAGTGTGCATCGATTTCCTTCACCTGGAGACCTGTAGAGGTGGGTACGAGTATATCCTGGTAGTAGTTGACCACTTCACCAGATTCGCGCAAGCCTACCCCACCAGGAACAAGGCTGGTAAGACGGCTGCTGACCGGCTTTTCAACGACTTCATCCCCAGATTTGGATACCCGGCCAAACTCCATCATGACCAGGGTCGAGAGTTTGAGAATGAACTCTTCAGAGCTCTCAGACAGTTAGCTGGTGTTGCCCACTCGAGAACCTCGCCGTACCACCCCCAGGGTAATCCGGTAGAAAGACTCAATCGCACCCTATTGCAGATGCTCCGGACTCTGGGAGAGAAAGAGAAGGAGAATTGGAAGGACCACCTGCCCCATGTCCTCCATGCATACAATTGTACGAAGCACGAGGGCACAGGTTTCTCCCCGTACTATTTGCTGTATGGCCGACATCCTCGCCTTCCTGTTGACATCCTCTTCGGCCTCACAACGGAGGAAAGAACGGAGACCAATGGAGCAAGAGGATATGCTGAGAAATGGGCTGGAAAAATGATCGAGGCATATCGCATAGCAAACGCAAACAGCCGACAGTCCAGCTCAAAAGGAAAGACACAATATGATAAAAAGAGCAGAGGAGTGGTTCTCCAGCCTGGGGACAGGGTTCTCGTACGCAATCTCAGTGAACGAGGGGGCCCCGGAAAGCTCAGACCGTACTGGGAGCAGCTGATCTACATCGTGAGAGAACAGGTTGGAGATAACCCGGTCTACAAAGTGAGTCCAGAGGCGGGAGGCCGACCCGTTCGTACTCTGCACAGGAACCTCCTGTTACAAGTCAACGACCTACCTGTAGAGCCGCTTCAGAGTCCGACCACCGCCGCCACAGCTGGGTCACAAAACAGAACTAAGAGAACCCCACACACCCCAAAACCCACACGTGAGACACAGATCCCAGATATAAGTGACTCGGAGGAAGAGGAAGGCGCGCCTCGTTACTGGTTGCGAATACCTGTGGAGAAACCGAGAGCTGAGAGTCACTTACCGGGTCCATATGTCGCAAAACAACCTTACCTGCAAAAGAGACCTGAACAGGATGAGACCTACCTGGCGGAGACAGCTCACACAGAACCTGAACAGGAAACAGAGAGTGTCAGAGGTGAGGAGCAGGAGGCCTCCAGTGAGGAAGAACATGACATGGAGCCGCCTCCACCTACAGCTGTTCAAGAGGAGCCGCACACAGTCCATCAGGAGGACAATGTTCCCACGCCACCACCTGAACCACAGATCCCTCTGAGACAGTCCACAAGAGAAAGACGGCCAGGCTATGTCTTCACTTACCCATCCTTGGGCCGACCAGCCTATCAGCCACGTCCCACCGTGAGTGCAGTAGGAATTCAGCCAGTACAGTGTTCTCACCAGTGTCTCTGTCCACCATACTTCCATCCCTTCCAACCCCCATCCATCGCCCCATACCCATACCTACCCGTCATGTATCCAACCCACTGTGGATGAAAGACCATGAAAGACATGCTCTACTCTGAAAAGACTTTGAACACTACATACACCATACAATCCATACTTACCTGAAGCACGCACACTATACATTTGACACTTAAAGAATACACACACTGAGAGTTTGAATGTGTTTTATTGAAGAAAGAAAAAAAGAGAAAATGTTTGTATGTTCAGAGTGAAATCCTTTCAAGTATCTTGTGTCAGGAGCCACTTTTATTTGTTGGGGAGTGTGTGATACACCTTTAAAAGAAAGAGGTTATTTCTATATTTATTTTAAGTGTCATATTCCTTTAATTAATGCAGTTAATAGCCAGCAAGAGGTTAAATAGTATTTTACTGTGTAGTATAATGTCATGTAGAAGCAAAGAGAAATCGTAATGGGAAAGCGGAACCAAAGTGTGGCCACCGTTGCACCGCGGTGTCCAAAGGTGGGGGACTCCTCCCTCTTTCCTCAGACTGAACTTTGGAGAAGAAATGGCGGTCCGCTCCTTCACTTGCTCACCTTGACTATTCTGTTTTCCAGGTTGGTACACGGTAAAACTTACACAAGCAAACCTCCTTTAGTGCACAGTCGTGTATTATAAGTGAAACGAGTCCGTTCATGAGTTTTATAGGTGTGTATCCATGGTAACGAACCGCGTTGATAATCGCGAGGTACGAGTGTTGTAAACAATGGCGGTAGCGGCCATTTAGCATGCTAACACAGTGATTGTGTATGTGGGTTTCTGTGTGCTCTGCTGTAGCTCCCTGTTATCTTTTATTTCGGCTCCTGATACATTCTGACGTTAGAAAATACAGTTAATGTTAAATGAAAGCAAAGGTATTCTTAATAACTTGAACAAGGTTTTTCGGAAGTTATATGAGAGTCTGGTCTGTGTTTAATGAGACCATCAGTTGAATTATATTTTCCCTGTGTATGTATGTGTATGTGTTGGTTATGCTTTGACTGAAAAGTCATCTGAACATTAATTTATATGCCTAAGAACGGTTTAAGGTTTACATTATTACATTAATATGGTGATACATGTGTTGAGTTAAAGTAAATATACACTCATAAAGATTAAAACAGGATTAATATTTCTGATATTATTGCACTTAAAAGAAAAGTGATTTATTTTTGTAAAGAGATATTATTTTTGGTGAAAATGTGTGAATGAGATATTGCATAGAGGAATGTGGAAAAAAGTAAAATACAACATACTTCATGTGTTTACAACTGAAACATACAGATACTGCTCAAGGGAAAGTTTATTGGTTTTATACTGTTTATGTTTATTAATTAATTGTGCATTGTGTAATAAAACAGACTGAACTTTGGAGAAGAAATGGCGGTCCGCTCCTTCACTTGCTCACCTTGACTATTCTGTTTTCCAGGATCCAGGTCCAGCGTGAAGGGCGGTGAACTCCAGCCAAAAATCATTTGTTATCACGGTTACATTATTATTAGCTTTTGAAACCCGTAACACCATCTTGACTGAAAATGCCAATGAGAACATCCCACTTAGCAATGACATGTGTCAGGCCAGCGCTGCTGTAGCAGTGGATGTCGATAATGACGACCACAGTCACGCAGCATCAACGGCTACATTATGCAAAACTTAGCTGCATTAAAGAGGATCCCTGCGACATCCTCAGAGTCTCTGAGGTCCCTGAAACTGAAACACCAGGCCGCAGAGGAGAGCCTTGAAAGGTACAGGAAATAGATGAGAAGGCAATGCCAAAACTTCAAGTGTGTAGAGAGAAAAAATGACAGCACCACAGAGCTCAGGAAGAAGCTGCTGATATCAATTCATTATTGCCAGAGTTAACTGATGAAGTGCCAAAACTCATCTTGTAGAGGAAACGGGAGAAAAAGTCATCAAGGTACTCTGATGAGTTGAAACTGTTTGCCGCATTATGCTGCACTTTTATTTCCTGAAGGTATTTGTGTGTGTATGTGTGTCTGTGACAATTTTCATAAAGCTCATCAGGAATTTATTTATAAACTATTTTTGAACCTGCAATTGACCACTGAGTCAGCGGTGGAGATGGTCAAGCCAGTGCTGATTGAGTAATAATGAAAATGTAATTGGCTTCTCTTATATGCTGCAAGTCTTTTCACCTCATTTATATGCTGCAGTCTGCAGGTAAAGAATAAGCTCAAGAATAAACTTGGTTTTTTGCTCAAGCACAGCTTCAGTTCTCCACACAGACTGTTGTCAGCCGCCCCAGGAGTGTATGAGAAATGGATTGATTTAGTTATGTTATGTTTTGTAATGTTCAATTTGACAGAATTAAATAAAACCAAACGCAATGTGAGGTAAAGATTTTTGTTGAGCCAAAAAACTTTTTCACTGGAACTCTTATTGTTCAAGTAGTGTTTTATAGTGCTACTACAGGACATTAAAGACACACATAGCAGAATTGAATCAAAAAATTAAAAACACTTTTCAGAAGCTTTAACTTTTGACTGACCATTAGACAAATCCCTGACTACATTGAGACTGACAATGACGACGCACGAGGATCAAAACAAAGATTAACTACCATTTAAATACATTATTATTTATACATGGCTTATGTGAGAGGAACAAATGTGAGTTCCCGTGGTAACTGCTAACACATTCAATCCATGTGCTAATCCAGCCAAAGCTAGATGAGTGACAGGTATATGGTTGATTGTCCCAATTTATATGTGTAGATGATGCTAAGTGTTGTATTAATTGTTATTATTTCCACAGTCACAAATAATATCATTGTTCAATATTGGATAGACACACAAGGCTCTAATTTCGTAGACCCGGCATAAGCGAAGCGTAGTGCAGATGTGTTGTGCTACGTTAATGGCATATTTCAACATTTTGGCAAATTTTGGAAAAGAACACGCATTGGCATTGGCGGCTTTGCATTGCATTTACCATGCAGGTACTCCTCTTTCCTACCTCCATCCCACCTACCGGAGCATGTGGGAAAGAGGGATGGGAGAAGGCGTGAGTGGGTTGAACACAGCCAACTCAGATATTCACCAATCAACAGCCTTGGTTTGTAATCAGATGTGACAGGAGAATCGATATACATATATATGCCGATTCAGCTAGTTGCATTGAATAGTAATTGCTGCATTGAATTCTGCCTGACATTCTGGACACCTGCCTGTGAGGTTTTGATGACGTGCGCCGCTCAGCCAGACACTCAACCACCCTGCGCCGAAAGTTGACCAGGTTGGACTTGTGGCTGGTTTGAAATTACAGCCCATTGTGTTATCATTGGCTGTGGCCATTACACATAATCAATAGATGCCATGGCACCTGTTGACGTGCTGCAAAGGTAACATATAAACTGAGAATGATACCGGCCAAAGAACAGAGCCATGGCACAATCCATGAGAACGACTGGCTACCAGTCATTACCAACAACTTTCCATCAGAAAAAAACATCTGAGAAAACAAATGGATCCTCGACTCCTGGCCTCAGTCTATAATCATGATCAAGCCTTTGTGAAAAGACTTGTAAATGTTTCAACAGACTTAACAAAGCAGATTCCACTCCAACCTTTGAACAAAAAGTGACATCCCTGCAGCAACGGTCGACTCAGACCTAAAAGCAGTGTGGATTTGTGCATTGTTGGTAACAGTGACAACTGATGTATGTTATTTTGAATGGAGGTCACTCATGGGAGGTACAAGGCTTTCATGGGACTTTGTTAGTATCAAGAGTTGTTGAGCCTGTCTCCCAGTTGCTCAGGAGTCATCAATCCACAAGAGCTGTGTCTCGGACCCGCAGTTAATCTCTCCACTATCCTGCTCTGTCAGGATAAGTAACAATACTAAGTCTTCATTTGCCTCCTCTAGCCGCTCGCACTCCCTCATAAATAAACTAATTAACTTGGTCTGGGCAGAGCTGGGATTTGTAGAGGTGAAGTTAAACTGCCCCACACACATAGGAATATTTCCATGGATGCACACACCTGGACCTGCACATATACTCTGAGCTATACGTATATCCCAGACACACATACCCCTCACAAATCCTGGCTCACTCACTCCTCTTTTCCTTCCACACTGTCACGTTGTGTGGGGGGTCCAGATGAATACAGATCAGCCTTCTCCTGTCTGTCTGGGTTTAGGGGATTGGCGCTCGGTAAATAAGCAGAAACAATGTCTGAGCAAATGGAAGAGGAGAGATCACAGAGGACCAACAGATACAGGGATAAACAGTTGGGCAGCTCTCTCATGACACCATTAGTCATCAGTGGGTGGAGGACGCGCTGAAAATCCTACTTCAACCACGGGGACAAGAGCATGATTTCAAGGATGATGGCTCTTATCAAACATTTGTGGTTTTTACTGTATGACTTTATGTAAATCCCTAAATTGAAAATCCGTCAGTACTCTTGTGGTCCAGTAAGTAGATGATTGTGGAAAAAACAATGTAATATAAAAGGTAAATTTACCAAGGAGGTCTGCACCCAAGGGAGGGAAGGCAATGTCTGTTAATTCTAAATGAATTGCCTGTAATTTCATCTGGGATTCATGTTAACATTGTCACTATGAGCATGTTAGCATAATACATGATAAACATAGTTCCACATTCTTGGAAATTAAACTTTGTTAAGGTTAAAAAGTTGTTATTTCATCATACTGAACAGATCAGTGACCAGACCAACTTTTGATTTGTCTTTCTAGCTCTTTATTTCATCTGCTTGTTCACTCCAATGACCTCTGACCTCCCGAGGAGCTTCTGGGCGTCTGGACTGGAATCCGCTTGTTTAGAGGGTCAGAGGTCAGACAGTCCTCTAGAGCAAAGAGGAAAAACAAGTGTAACTTTGGAGGAAGATAAACAGCATGCCAATTTTTTTTTCACAAGTTGTCTGCAAACAACAGCAAAGAAAATATTAATAAAGGATTTTTTGCATATTTGTGACAGGGGGCGACTTATCAAAAGAATACCAAATGCTAAGTAAACTTTTTTTTAAGGTTATTATTAGATTTCGAAATAGCGCGTCAGCTTCATTCTGACCCATATGGACTACCTAATAATTTGCTTCTCATCTCTTGTCAGCTCACTGCAGCAGTAAAAACTCATTCAGTCTATATGAGGATTATATAATGAGTGCAATACTGTATATTCCCTTATGATACCGTTTTTATCTCCTCGGCCAATTGTTCCCTCCACATCCACCAAAAGGTCCAAAATAACCTCTCCCACTCGTCTGACAAACAGATACTATATAGAAAGCCAATCTATTGCAAAAGCTCTGACAGAAATCTTATATATTATTTCTGGGGAGTGCAGAGGATGAGTGAGAGTGGGGGAAGAGGTAATCCATTTTAATAGAGCTGTTTCTGTATTATTGGCAACTTTCCCTCAGTGCACCTCTTTTCCGTTTCATATAAGACACTACATGCAGTAAGAGTGTGTGTGTCAGCACAATACTGTAAATAATAAAATAGCCACCATAGCGATAGGAAACTGCGAGACTTGAAATAGCTTTGAGGGAGGAGAATATTTATTCACTTTAATGATCAAGCCCTTTATTGACTTTTTGGAAAATCCAATATTCAGCCTGCAAGCCAGTGTGAATCTTTTTCATCGCACTGCAATTTCATGATGGGCTCTGGGACTATAAGCATTCACAGGTCCTTCGAAATCACACACAGATCTCCACAGACATGTAAGTGCACACACACATATTCACATCTGCATACAGGCAACTTGCATCAATCATATATGAATATAGGTCTGTCCTCATTAATATGTAACTCATCACTGAATGTCATTATGTTCACATGCACAAAAGCATGATGCTCATACTGTATACATACTGGGTATGGTGAAAACATAAACTTCCTGTCACTTTTGTCTGCGGTCACACCTGGCTTACCTTCTCTTGTTCCCAATGTCATACGCTGTTGGCCTTCATCACACTGCAGTAGCCAAGGATGAGACAAAACATGATTTTGTCTGGCAGCCAGTTTCTGGCACTGCATTGATACATGGTAATCCAGCTGTCAGCGGGGAGCTCGGGGAGAGAGCTGCAATAGGGAAGACAGGATGAGCAGAAAGAGAGAAACAAAGACAGGAGAGAGTAAAATAAATTAAAACTGCAAATAAGGCAGCGCACACACTTTACTGGGAACCATTATGGGATCTAACTCTGCTGTGCAAATATAACAACCTGCTAGCAAAAGAAAGGTACCTTCAAATGACTGGTGTAGTGAGGGTGAGATTAGTTCAATTAAATTGAACTGAGGCTATGATCAGTATTTTCATATTCATAGATAACATGGCAGCTTGAACAGCGTGTGAAAGAGGTTGTTGGAAGTGGAACAGAGAATAATTATCCACTCTGCAGTTTCTCAGCTTTTGTGTTTCTACTATTGTACCTACTGTCCTTAACTTTTTAGTTTAGGTTATCACCACCCCAAACAGCTTGACTTACTTACCTTACTTTTCCTAAGGACTCACTTATGAAATAATTTACCATTCATCATTTAGTGTGTGATACTGTATGTTGCTGTATTTTCAAATGACCTAGTTCAACATTTTTGGCAAATTGGCCCATTGCCATATCGCTATAGTCATAGCAGGTTTGTTATCTTGCAAGCTGTTTTTAGAAGGGAAGAGCGGAGCCGCGAGCTGCGAGCTGCTACGCTACGGAAGCTAATGGGATTTCTTGGTTTCCCTCATCAAACTCATCATAGCCAACTCCAAAACGCTTTCGTGGACAAGTTGTGACCTGCACATTCACCATTCGCCGCTCCGCTCCGCCGTTCTAAAGGTAATGAACCTACTGCTACATAAAGCTTATGGCAACGGGCCAATTTGCCAAAATGATGAACTATCCCTTTAAATATACTGTAAATTCTCAAATAGAAGCCCAGGATTTTTTTATTTGCTTCAACTGTATATAAGTGAGTCAGCCGTCTATATGGGATAGGATTTCATTGAGAACAACTCTTATGCTCAGCAAAGATGAGGACTATCAAATCATTCTGTTGTTCCTGTTTAAAAGAGTAAAGAAAGAGCCACATCCAAAGCGCGCATTCATTTAGAAGTTTACTTTGCTGCAGAGAGGTAGGCTATGTAGCCTCTGCACATGGGGTGCCTGCTCTACCAACTGAAACAACGCTGCAGAAACAGGCCCGACTTCTAATGTGTGATCGGCTTTTATTTCCTCAAACCTGTAGCCAGACCCGGCCAGTTTAGGAGACCGGTGTCTATTTGAGACTTGGTTTTTATTTGAGAATTTATGCTAGGCTAATCTAGGCTAGCTCAGACATTGCTTATTCGTTCACACTTAACAAACTACCACTAGCACAGTTATGTAGCCCACAAATCACTCAGGTTCTTGTCCAGATACCCTTACGTAGATAACTGATCAGCATTCTGAAGGGCATAATCACTTCACAGCTAAGCATGTCCCTATCAAATATGGATTTCATACTGTACAGACAGAGCTGCACATTTACAGTAGCAGTCAGTAGTTAATAGCTCTTACTCGTCCCTCACTGTCCCAACGTAGTCCACCATTTTGCCATACTAATGTCTTGTTCACAGATACAGAACATGATCTGTGACTTGCTGAGAAGGCAAGACAAATTCATCAACGTCCTACAACTATCAGCAGCACTGAACCATTGCCAGTAATGCATTTGTGTGTAGATAAATTTGTGAAGTCTCATTAATGTCAGTTGGAATACGTTGAGCTCCTGTGTTCACCAGCCTTGGTTATACAATACCAATCACAAAGCAGCGCATAAATGCATTAAATTATCCTGCTATGATAGCGAGAAAAGCTATCAGGAGACAAGCTGTCTGCATTGATGAAATGTCTCCATTCCCTGTATTGATGATGTATTGATTTAGCAGTTAGATGTTGAGGTTGATTTAATGGCAAATGCCTGGTGAAAGCTTTTAAAGGATCTCAGCCAAATGATATTTCTTTGAACTGCTTATTTCTAAGATCACATCTTAACCACAAAAGGTTATCATATGTGGTTAAGATAACATCGAAAGAAAATAAGCCCCACTGTTTGCTTGAGCTTTTTGCACCGCGCGACCATATGTGCTTGGAAATTCAGATCTGCGCATTTATATATTTTTCTTACTTCAGATGAGAGTGACAGTGTGCAGAACTCGCACTGTGGTTGGCAAGCCAATAAAATACGTTTCATATGGATAAATGGTCTCTATAAGAGCTGTTCTCTTCTGGCCCTGCAATACTGTACAGTGGTAATTTTACTTCATTACTGGTTCGGCCCTGTTGCAAGGTTGTTGTTTTTCATATTGGTATTTGGTATAGGCTCTTATCTCATTATTGAAGTCAGTGTACACTTGCCCATTGATTTTTTCACTTCTTACTTTATGAAATAATCTTAATTTATAACTAAATTGGTGTGTACCTCTGTGACCTTGCCAAGCCCATATCGAGTTGTTTTGTTAGTGTCCTTTCAGACAATTGCACACTGCTATCTAGTGAAAGCTATGTAAAACTATTCCACTTTTGTCACAAATTTGTCGCAAATGTTAATTCCTTATATATGATCTCACATTATGTAGGCTAACCATTTCATTCTGGGTTTGCACAGACAGTGTGAGAAAACAAGTACTCGACCTGATGGCTGCTCGATAGGTCAGATGTGAAACTACTGACAAGTCCTCTAACCGGATGATCCAATTCATTCAATTACTCTCCGGTGTGACCTCACAACGTTGTAGGATCTACATTGATGTTGTCATGGTCAACAATAGATAAAATCATTAAATGATCAAGCTCATGGAGCTCCCCCCTCCCCAATTTCTGAAATACAATAATTGCCCCCACCCCCAATAAAAATACCCTAAATTATTAAAAAAATTAACAATTGTATTTTCAGAGTTCCCATTCTTCACGTTTTAGATGCACAGCTAAAAAGAAATGATTGAAATAGTCAAACAAATAATGTTTGACAAATATATTTCTGACTGCATATCCCATCTCTGGTCTCCTCCACTGCAATGCAAATGAATGGGTAGTTTCTTACACAGATGCCGATGAAATTTTAAAAAATGTCCTCCCCAATCGTAGGGCTTCATATTTTAATATTCATCCATATCAATTAATCATGCACAAAGTAGTCCCATACACTGGGAGAAAAGGAAGATGGGGAGAAGAATTGGGGATCTGGGAGAAATAAGAACGTGAGTGCATTACATGCCTGAGACCCTTAAAATTATGATATACTAATATAACAGTTGAATAAGCAGTGGTACATGCTGTTGGCTGTTGAGGACAAATAAACAAGAGAGGTAACCACAATAAATGATTCTGTACTGAAAGATACAACTACATCTGACAACCAGCACTGGGCTGACCTATGGCTTCGCTCTTTATGGGAGGACAGTCTCACTCTGTGATCATGCAGTGGCTGGTGATTGGAGGTGGGCGCCATGGACCTATAAGAAGGAGCTTATAGGTGGGATAATCCACTCCACACTCAAATGCAGTTACTTGTGATTGAGGAGTGCTCTTCAGATGCATTAAGTCACCTTGCTGCTCAGATTGAGTGTAAGTGATTCAGACACATTGCAGTGAGTCATATCATATATCACATAATGATTATTATAACACAACAAGCATTTTTCTTGTCACTAATTCTGGTTTTGTTCAAACAAAAACGACTGAAGTCATTGCTCCATTACACGTCACTGTATTTATTATTCATGTTATTCATGTACAGCTGTGCGACTGAGGCTCTGACAGTAAATCCTGTCAATGTATTTCAGATACATACAATGTTTCAGCATGCTGTGTTTACCCTGTTTACTCTGAGGATGAAACTCAGTCTGCATGACATGGCTTTACAGCTATAAAACTTTTCTGTTTACTCTGTGTTTCTTGCAGCCGTGGTGGTGGAGCAGGAGTTGGCATACACAAATATACTTAGCAGTACTTACCTCCCCATGGATGAATATTGAACAGCACCAAAACAAATGGTGGTGCTGGTGAAACTCCTGAGGCAACGCCAAACAAACAAAAGCAGAAACATTTGTGGCATGCTGAACAGCCCCGTGGTCTTTACACCCTGCTTTAATTAGAATAGGTCCGTTCAAAGCAATAATGACAGCTTGTGTTTTTTAAGCACGGTCTGCACTGTAGAGCATCACTCCATCTACAACATGTGTTCAGGTCCAACATTACTGGGACAGCATGAAGTATTAACAGCAGTGTTGTGGAGCCCTGAGGAGGGCACTGTGGAGACATGGACAGAAACAGTAACCGGTCTGGATTCAGAGATGGATACACTTCAGCCACACAGTTGATCAGACTGAAGCTATGTTCTAATGCGAGTCATGGGGATTGACTTATTATACATCTTGATAACTTCCTGTGGCTAAAGGGAAAACAACATGAACACTGTGATTGGACTAAATGCGCACAAAGGATGGATTTTCCTTTGTTTGTGAAAATTTTATGCATTGCTCAAATACAAATTTCCACCATGTATGCAGTACTTGCGCTTTCCCTAATTAATTTCAGTTTAAATCATAGTGGAAAAGAGGATTTAGTGAGTGTAAAGCATAGGGGACATCTCAATCCAAGCTGATTAAAAACCCATTTATTTTTCTGTCTTTCTTTCTCTGGTTCTTTGGAGGCTTCTTGATGATTTTATAATGAGAAAGACGGTGAAAGGTGTGTGATAGAAAATTATACGAGCACCCTGCATGCGCGATTGAGAGAATCTGATTGGACAGATGACAAATCAATACATGGAGTACTGGCTGGATGAAAGCAAATCATATTTATCTCCGGAGGCATCCTATGTTCAATCTGCTGAATGTCATCAAACCTATACAGTCCTGTGAAGTGCCATTCTGACTGTCTTGTTAAACCAAAATGTATTGAAAAATAATTTCTATGGTGAGCTCAGTTCGGTGATGTGAATAGCTTAATGAAATATACAGTATGTACTGTACAGTATGTATTTTTTTCAGTCTTTATTCAAACACAAACTGCCCCGACCTCATATTATCCTAATACTGCATTCTGGCTGTTTTTTTCTTCAGTCAAGACTGACAGATTGGATTTTCATTAAAAGGGAAGGGAAGCTGTGTGTGTTAATAGCAGGTGGAAAACAATTTGAGCACCCTGGCCAACATTGTGTGTGTGAAAGAGAGACAGATGCTGAATGGATGGACAACTAATCAATAGATGGAGTGCAGAGCAGATGAGGAGCGCGGATACTCATTTCTGAAGTAAATAGCCCTGTGCTTATTGTGACCAATTGAGTGTGTCATTGATTAATTATTAAGCATACTTGGAGGAGACTCTGAGCAACACGAAGCAACAGCAACAATGAGAATATTGTCCTTGGTCCACAGGCAATTTTTCTCATGGTTGTATAGAAAATGAATATTTTCTACTGTATGAACCTATTCACATTCTGGAGATGGAGCTCACAGCCATCTAAGCCTTTGGGTAACAGACACTCTGCTTAAAATGTCTCCCTTTGACTCTGGCTGAGCAGAGTCTCATCATCTGCCAGCACCTTAAATATTTTCCTAGGAGTTAAAGTGGATCTATTCTATATTTCTATAACGGATCAAGCTGTTTAGGTGAAAGCAGCTGTTTGCATAATCGTCTCCGGGCCGTGCAGATCTTTAGCATCTTTCATTTCATTGTTTTGGTTCTCTCAGCTCTTGCGTCACTTTTTTCTTCTTCTTTCTTTTGTTAATTTCATCAGAAACATCCAATATTCCAGACTTCAATGTTTGCTTATACATTTTACATATTGATTTTATTAGTTCAGTGTTGGGTTTGCAGCTCATCTCTACTGCCTGCCTTTGAAATACTACAGTACATGAGCCCATGACCATTTAATTTTGGCAGACTCTATATTATTGGAAGTAGCTACTACTGATTTGCAAAAAAAAAAAACGTGCTCCTCACATTATGATTTGAGAAATAATATGAATACTAAAATGAAACAGCTCTCTTTCTTTCTTTCTAATGATTTTTTCTTCAGTTGTTCTTTTACTTTACTGGCAGCTATTATCCACTGTGGCAATCACTTTGCATTCTTCCTCTGATTTCCATTTTGTACAAAAAATTCTTGTCCCTAAGTCCCTTTGATAGGATATTCTGAATTTCGCTCCTACAAATTCTACTTGAAAGTATTCTTCAAATGTTCTTTATATAATTCATTACTGGGTGTTGATCCTCCAACCACTTATTTTACAGTAACCCAACATCAACAACCCAATCCTCCATCAACCAAACTGTGGGTGATCCACAACATCAGTTGGACCTTTGTTTTTGTTACCATGACAGCAATGGTCGGGAGCTGCTTGTAAGCTAACAGTCCGGTACACCAGCCCCTGCTACACCTCTATGAGTTGTATTATTGTTGCTATGACAATTCAGGTCCAGTATAGCCATTTGTATGCTTCTATGGGTTTGCCTTCCAGGGACAAACAACCTACAGTATATGGTCTATAATATGGTTGAGCCTGCAAGCTTTGTATTTAATGTACCTTGTTTTGTTCTTGAAGCTCTAAAGTCTGTGCTGCATAACCATCAATTTCACTTGTCTGCTGTCCACGGTCTTTTTTGTTATTTTGGAATATTAAGGGTTACTTAAATACGGTATGTATACCAGTATATAACATAAAATGGAAAAATAAGCACTAATAGTTGCAATACATGTGGAAAAGTGAAACAACTTTAGATCAATCCATATATAAAGATAATTGCCATTCAGTCTTGATTGTTGATCCATTAAGTGTAGTGAATGATGCCTTTTCCCTAACCACTAAGTGCATAGAAGAAATGGTGGGTTGTTCATAGAGTGGACCTAATGTGGGCAGCGATTCCTGTGCACAACACAACGGTAGCTTTATCAACCAAGATGCTTTTGAAGAAATCCATTTCATAGATTTCGGACTGAAAGGGGAGTTCAAATTGGTGTTTAACTTGACCCCAGGGGCATTAAAATAGGTCAGTACCTAGCCTGTCATTTCTAAAGGCAATCTGCTTTTTCTTTTCTTTTTTCAAAGTCTTAGTGGAACCTGAGGACATGAAAGCAACTCATTAAAGAAACAGATTTTTCACAGGATTTATAGTATATGAGGAGTCTCTTTCAGGTTTGGCATCCAATTAGACCACTTTCCAGGGAGAGTCTGTGCTAGAGCAATAACTGCAATAAAGACAGTGCTACTGTAGGGTGTTAGGGAATACTATATGATGAAACAGATGGATGAATGTCTCAGAGTTGGACCTGGAAAACTGGAGCGTTTTGAACAAGGAACAAGGACAGTGTGGTTCTCTCTCCACAGACTCTGTCCTGGCCGGCCTTGGTGTTCACACTTATGTTAGAACTAAATGAACAGGGTTTTTTTTCTTTTTAACATTTGACCCACTCAAACCTCAAAGCGAATCTGCCATGTTTCATTCAAATGTGTGAATCCTGCATGATAAATAGATTATTCCTTCAGTACTGCGACTTACAACAACACAGTAATTCAATATGACAAAAAAAAACAAAAAAAACAAAACTAGACAGAGACGATGATGACAGATCATGCTCACACAGGTACACACAGTGCACACGCAGGCACCGACAGAACCGTGCACCTCAGCACCCATGCACACATACACACACACACTGGGTTTTTTAAGGCAACATCTTTGTTTTTACAAGTCAACACGTACAAGCTGGCATAATTGCCTGCGGTTCTGGAATCAGAGCAGCGCCTACAATTGATTCTGAAGTTGGTCCACCCTCTCTGCATCCAAATGAGGACAGGAGACACATGTAAACACTGACAATGCAACAAAGATTGTCTCAGCACAGTCCCTCTGGCCCCTCAGCCTGAATGAATTAAAGGAAATTCCATACTTAAAGCCGCAAAATTGTATGTATGCGTATGTGTAAGTAGGCACACATGCATATGCAAATGACTAATTCAGCACATGATTAGGATTGCACATTACAGCTGCTTCTGCAAACCTTGTTTTGTGCCTCAGTTCCTCACTGGTTCTGTTCAGTCCACTGCTGGCTCATACCTCCTACATGTAGAGCTCAGTCTGACCGCTGCGACTGCAAAATTCACCTCACATGCCCTATGAAATGGAAAATTATGTTTCTTTTTTTTTTTTCGTTTTTATCAGTGCCCCTCACAGTAAAGCAGTTCAACAAAATAAAAAAAGGCCAAAAATTGACAGAACCCATGCCTACAGGGAGTTTGAAATGAAGATGCTGTTCTTTAAACGCTGTAAAGGTGACCCAACCTGCACATGGAGGTGTGTTATTTTGATTGACATCCACTAGCCAGCTGTGTAGGGAGTTTGTGTCCAAAGTTGTGTGCATTATGTGTGGGTTCATTTAGTTCATCTAAAAAATAAAAAAAAAGCCCTCAATCAGCTTTTTTTCTTTCCCCTGCTCTTTAAACAAACCAGAAAAATACACTGTATACAGTATGTATGAACTGTGGTTTCTCAAAAGAAAATACAGACAAAAATGTTCTCAGAACAAGATGAACATTTTGAAACAGTCAGACAATCATAACACACCGCAGCACTTGCAATTGCAGTTGGGACCATTTCTCTTCCAGCAGGGGAAAAATCCCAATGCCAACGGCCCTTTTATTTAAATACAAAAACCATGGGGGATCTGAGAAATGTCAGAATTTTGACGGGAAACTCTGAGCTCCTGTTCAACACCCCATCATCTACAAAAACAATAAAAAAAAAAAGCTCAGATTTGGCACAGTCCCACTGAGCATTTAGCCAGCCAAACGTTGCATATGAGCCACTGTTGTCATGAGGTTCTTCCTATTGAGAGATCTGATACAGAGAGTGGCTTGCACTGTTGAGAAGTCCCTTTTCATGCATATTCGAATACATGTCATGTTCTGGTTATGGGTGCGCAGTTAATATGTGCCACGCATGTCACTTGTCCTCTACCTGTTTGTTAGCAGTAAATCGTCATGACTGTACATGTCATTTGCATGTGTAAGCGAGGCCTGCTGCTCTTGTAGCATCATGGCCCCCCGTGGACTATTAGAGAGGTGAGTACATCTTGGCACACTTTGTAAATGCGACACTTAATCACTTACATCATGTTTTCATTCACTCACAAAGCAGGACATAGTATGTCCATCCCAAACTGTGTTTTCGTGCTCCAACCTCAGCGGGTCCACAACATATGCCACCTTGTTTATGTTGTGCTTGTGAGCTGGGATATGGTGTGATGGCGTCCGCACTTGAATGAGCTGTAATGACATCACGGTCAACTGGCCGGCTCAAGCGTGTGTGGCCACGCAGGGGATGGGAAGCGAACAACAGTGACATTTAAAAGAGTCACTTTGTTGGGCTCTCAGCACTGTTGTGGGTCTCCTGTAATATCAGAGCTGCTGATGTTTAGTGTTTAGAGTTATACTCCCTTCATTCTGTTTCATTCATCTCACAGATAGCACCCTCACTGTTTCCTCATAAGCTCCCCCTGGTTAAGCTTTTTTACAGCTGTAATGAAAGCCCATTACTTGCTTGCAATGTTAATATGTTATGTTGGAATTGTTGGGTGTGTGTTTTATAAGCTTCATTTGTTATATTATTAATATTCCTTTTTCTTTGATGTACTGCGCTACTTGCCGCTGCAGTGGATATGGGATTGCTGTTGTTCCACTGCATCAAATCACATCTGAAATAATCAAAGCGTGAATAGTCAGTGATAGAAGCATGAGTAGTTCTTTCTGGACATGGCAAGAACATTGTAAGAGTTTGAAAGTTCAGAGGAATGCTGTAGTCTCATATTCAAGATGAAAGATTAAGGGAAATAGAGCACATACTTCAGTTGTACACACTGCAGTGCTCACTACCCAGCTGCCAATTTTGTATTTTTCCTTCGCCTCTGATAACGTGCAGACACAGAGAAGACCTCTTGCAATCCAAAGCTGAATTGATTGACCTGACTTTGTCTCTCACTACAACAGCGAAAATTGATTTTTGTGGATGCTCTGCAACTGTTTTGCAGTGACCTAATGCCGGGCTTCCATGCACCCATCTGCCCCGGGCCTATGTGTTGTGCGTATCGATACACCACTATTGATACCTTTGATACCAAACATGTCCATTTTCAAATTGATTCTTATAATAAAATATCAATATTTGCACCAGTTAGCACTAATTTGGGTTGAGGTGTATTTTTTGTGATATAGAAAGCTACTTGGCTCTTTACGGGACTAATTTCTTGAAATCTACTTAAGGTGAACTAACGGCTGTGGTAGTGCACCGGCTGCTGGAATGACTGCGCACACAAACACACATGAGAGCAGCAGAGGTAGACGTGAGAGTGATGGCCTAGCGCCTTCGTAAGCGCAACCACGTGGGGCCTTTTGGGCCTGTAACTGTTCAGCTAAGCTTGGACCGAGATTTGTATCAGTGTGATCTCACATCAGTTTAATAAAAGATTTCCCAGATGTGTGTATATTTTTCAAGCCAAGAAAGCTGAAAAGTTGGTGGGTGGCCAATACCCCGCATTTTAAATATCCACTCAGTCCATGTATTTAATAATTTACTAAGAGATAACAATCATACCTTCTGTTCCCCCCTCTTCACATATTAAGCTTTCGAATCGCACTACTCAACATCACAACTGCTGATAAGGCATGTTGTTAACATAGACTATTGCTAAAATAAATCCCTCTGCTAATAATCTGACAAATTTGTTTGCATCCATTCACAACATTTAAGATTTGGGTGGTAGAGAAATAATAGATGAAATTCAAGCAATGCAGCTGCCATATTGTGAGTGTTTTTTCCCCCTATGATATACTGTACCATGTCTTTTGTGACCTACTTTCAGTTTGAAGGCTTAAATTGGTGTGTGTTTATCACAACAACAGCACAGTGGCTGAAAATGTATTTAGCCATTTGGCTTCAGTAGCTAATTGTGGTAATTAAAGGGAAAGTCATAGCATTTACCCAAACAGGATTGGACCATATTGTGCCCACCTTTAAGTGTAGTTTTCTTCCTGTCAGGTCAAGCTTACAATTGTGTTAGTGTGATTTAAAGGTCCAGTTTGTAATAATTGGCAAGGTTTACTGGCAAAATCTGAATATACTACCCATGAATATAGTTGCATATGGGTATAATCGCTATAAAATAAAATTTGTTTGGTTTTTGTAGCCTTATAATTATTCTTAAGGGTCTTGCTGTAGAGAGTGTCGCCAGCCTGGACGGAAAATCCAGCAAGGAAGAGAGCATGTTTCATGAGTTTTGCGTCCATTGAAGAAGAAGACGGAAGGAAAGAAGAAGCAGTGGGAAACAGCAGACACATAGTTTAGATCTTCATCACTCCATTCCCCCAGTCATGGTAAACAAGTTTTTTTATGCTATGCTAGTTTACCACACCAGAAAGTGGACATGAGGAAAGCAGTCTGCACAGGATTACTTTGCCTTTAACATTACAAATAAATTGAAACTCAACACAACAAATATTATAGTTTTAATATCATCTTACTTTTCAAGACATCTTCATTCCAGTCCTGAAAATTTGGCTGCTTGTTCTCATACTGTAGATGGGCCTGACAGTGTATCTGTGCATAGTCAGGAACATTTTCAACGTTTGCACCAAGTCATTTCTATTAAACTGAATGGGCACCATTTTTGCATTTGGCATCTTGGTCTTATAATATGGTACATCCATCTCTGCTTGCTGCAGGTTTGGCTGCTTAAATTCCCAATGTGAGGGTGTGTGTGTGTGTGTGTGAGTGCAGGTTTCTGCTGTGTTGGAGGTTATATTGGGCAAATGTACTACACTGCAAAACTAAGGTGTTGTTATTGCTTACTGGCTCAAGACACAATAAATGTGCAAAACATAATTTTTGAATCTCCCCTTTGGATTGTATAACTTAGTTGTTGGTGTATCTACCTGCTGACTGTGAGGTATTTCATATAATGTGTGTAGCCCCTGCAGCGAGTCTGGTTAAAATTAACCTGTTATAATGAGGAATTAGTTTGAATACTGAATTATGTTATGGGCAGTTTTCTGCTGGAGTTTCCTGCTTGATTTTAAGTCATTTATTCGATAAAAGCCCTGGTCTTCTCAACTCTTTAAACTGTAAAATGTGACAATGAATGCCTTGTACTGTATGTTCCTTCAGGGCTTTGTTTGCACAGATAAGACTTTCAGTCATTTATTTATGATAAAGCGGGGTATTTCTCTATTTCTCTAAATGTTATCCTATGGATTTAATAAGACAATGTTATACGCAGATCTGCAGCTAACATTTGTTTTCATTGTCAACAAATCTGCTGATCTCCTTCCCAAAATAGTGAAAACTGCATCAAGTGCCATCCTCAGTTGCTTTCTTTATACTGCAAACAATATAAAACAAAAGCCTTGTTTCATAGTTACAATTCACTATTCACTATTCAAGATTACATGATTGATTGATTGTTAAATTAGATGATGATTAGTTTATTAGAGTACAACTCTGTTTAATCAAAAGTTGCACACAGTTTGATGTAATATACAATGCACCAATAACACACAACATGATTTGTGAGCTTTAGTTGAATTTTAATGGTGTCCCATTTACTGTAAACCACATCTTATTGCATGACCTGTCTGACTTGACTTTCTTACAGTTTTTTTTTATTACTGAAAAACACCCGTGATGAAAAGATTCAACCAACCGGCCCCTGTGGTTTAAATGAGCCTGAATGGAGGCTGAATTGCCACTTTATGAATAATACAACATTTTAATTTTTCATTATGGAAATCTTGTGGGGTTTTTTCTTTTCTTTTTTCTGTTATTGTTGTTGTGTCACAGATGCACACTCCCACAGTGCCGAAACCCACACCTGACCAAATGGATCCTGTGCAGCAGTAATTTGTGTATCAAATCTAAAAACTAAGTAAGTCTGTTTAATTTTCCGCGAAGAGAACATCCTGTTCTTTAATTATGTGTTTATATCTGTTGTGTTTGAGTGTAGGTTATTGGCATCACCAGCACGCTCTTATATCCAGTAGTTGGCCGCAGACAACACAGTGTTGTATTTCTTGTTATGGGGGCACATGTTACTGTTGATCACATACAGTAGTGGTTCATGTTCTCTTGACTAAATGTTTGGAGGTAACGATTCATGATGATTTGCAGTGTGCACCCATCCAGTGCTGTGTTGTTCCTGTTATGAACATCTGATCGTTTAAATGCTAAGCAGCATGCACCACCTGGCTTTATCATTAACTGACATTTTTAATGTTCCATAAAATTCTTGTGGTTGACCTTTGTGACACCATACATTCATTATTAAACAGAAGTGTAATTTACAGCACTGTTAAAGTTTAAACTGGACAAAATGGCCTATTCTAATCTTCAGATTCAGGTGGAACTGTCATCACTTATTTCGACCCAAAAACTGCAAATACAATCTGTTTCCCTGGGCTGTCCCAGTCAGACTGCTGTCTCCAGCAGAAATAAGGACCATGCTCTTCAGATATAGTGCTTGCAGTATGTAGTTGTTCCTATGCTGCCTGTGCAGAGCTGACGTTTCCTGTAAATGGTCAGAGGTGTCGGCCATAAACACTCAAAGCCATGTCAGAACATACACTATCTCTGTCTGTTTAATTCTTTTTGAACCGGCTTCCTCGAATTGTCTACTTCCAGTGTAACGCAAGCTAATCCTTGCATGCTTGTCAAGTCCCTACATTGTACGGCTGTGTCTTTTTGCTTGGAAAGCTGCTGCATTAATTCAGTCTCACCTTATTCAGTGAATGGGAAGGCATTAAAAGTCTCCCAAGTCCCTCATTCTTTTGTGCCACTTTCCAATGGCAATACTTAAGTATGAATAGAAATGTCATTTCAGTAATTTGCAACGAATCACATTTAAAAAGATGTTCCATAAAACTCTCAGCTCTTGGAGAAATCCTGAAGAACAAGATCATTACTTACCTTGCAGCGTGCAGACTTATCAACTAATTAGTTTAAACAGAAAAGTGATTATTGGGCACAAAAGGTTTCGATTTACATTTTGTTATTGTGTCAGGGGGTCATAACTTTGACACAAGATAGTTTTGCCTTTACAGATGCTTGGTTATTTATAATAAGAAGTTCTAGTTTTAAAAATAGAAGTTTTTATGTTTCTTAATGAATATTCACCCTTTAGTTTGGATTTCATTTGAAGATTAGCTGACAAGTCACATTTCCTCATCTGGTTGATTCTATTACGCAGTGTTAATGAAAAGTATCATGAATGCTGAGCTGCAGCCAGATTTAGCTGTAGGCACTTTAAGACTCCAAGGGCGAAGATGCTATACATAAATAGAGTCTAATCGCTAAAATCTCTCCATTTTGTCCTTTCAAACATTTGTGGATATTGTTTTTCGTATCTAATGGGCTCCTCCTAATTGAATATTTGTTCATACAGCGAGGACGGAGCTAGCCAAAGCAGATCACCAACTGAGTTGTTTTTGTCAACAGAGCAACAGTCTGATTACAGAGTGATGATCACGTTAGGCGCAGTCCCAATCTGGTCAGGTGCACTCAAGGCTGAGCACTAAAGAGGAGGCAGGCTGTAATTTTTGGTAAGGCTAATGGGCTATTTCTCACCTCTGCAGAGCATAACTCTGCCATCTGCTGCAGGGAGTCTCTCTCAGCGCCTCACCTCTCTCTCTGGAACAGGGAATGGACAAATGGCAACCTGAGAGACGCACTCAGCAGCTGAGTACAGGACTGGGCACACATGGACCCTTTGCTATTCACCCTCAGCTCGTCCTGAACCCCTGACACTCTCCTCTCTTTCTCTCTTGCTCGAACTTTTCTTAGTTTGTCCTCGAAAAACATTGACGCACACACTGATGCTCCCTGCTTGCCAACTGAGACGCCTGAATTGATACAAAATTAAATCAGGAATTAATTAGTTATCACATTACATATAGACTGCAAACTTTAAAATTAAGTCTAACTTGATGTAACTTTTGCATTTCGACTGCAAGTGGGAGTTGTTGGACTTTTCTCACTGACTCATGTTCCAGCACTTGACTATGAAAATATGCAAACATACTGTATCTCCACAACAAGCTTCTTTCTTCTCCTTCCAGTAAATTTCTCCTACTTGTTACAGCAGTCTGAACACTAGCCCAAGTGCTAAAATAAGCCGAGGCAGACCAGACGTCCTCTTTATGCCACAGCCCACTCTGTTAAGTCTTCTGCAGCGAGCACAGATAAGCAAACCTGAGGGAGATGTTATCAGACCTTTGGGTTAAAGAAACTGACAACTCCATCACCTCTAGTCAGATCACAATGGCACTGAAGAGCAATGCATACAGAGCAGTTCGAGATGAATCCTTAGGATTCTCTCTTTGACCATTATGCTTCTGTATGACGTTCCCCGCGAGATATATGCGAAGGCAAAGACAGTATGCAGGCGGTGAATAAATGAGGGGGAGGGGATGCATTTGTAGTTGAGAGCCTGACATGATGTTCTATTGCATTGCAATTTGTCTTGGTTTCGGTATATGTTACAGCCACACATCCACTGCTAGTGCTGCACTGCTTCCCTGCTGTGCATAATTTGAGATCATCTGAGGGAAAAAGTATTTAAAAAAATGTAAAAACCTCATGCTTTTTTTTCTTTCTCAAGCCGACTTTTACTATCCTTACCCGTATTAGATGTGTGAGTGTGCAGCTTTTAATGCCTCTCTGACCTAAGGACAGTGGCAAGGTGAAATGTAGAAGGTTGCAGGCCAGTCCAGGAGAGGAAAATTACAACAATTTAGCAGTGACAAGCCAGGCCTGGAGGAACAGAGCCATATCACTCATGTTCTCTCATGTACGACAGCCGGGGCACGCTGCCCTCTCTGCTGCCTCAGGAATACAATAATGACTCCACTATGTGTGTGTGTGTGTGTCTGTCAGTCTGTAACCTGTGTGCCTGCGCCCATATGTGTTGCTGCATATTGTATGTGCACAGACTGTGTTTATATGCATACATATGTGTGCAGGCACAGCACAGCTAAAGCAAGCCTCAGCTCCACAGAACAAGAGGAGTCATGTTTTCCTCAGATGAGCAACACAGTCAGACGATTAGGCTTTGTTTTTGTAATATGGTGGCGTTCTGCCTCCAGCCTGCGAGCTGAGGCTGAACACAGGCATCTGTATCCGCATCCCCCTGAGTAGCCCTGAACATGTACTTGGTATTCCTGATAGGACAGAGCTGGCTAACTGAGCTTTCCTGGCAGTCTTGCAGATCTGTAGAACACAGCTCTGTGGTGGCACATTAGAATAGCAGTACAAAAACAACAGCGGCTATGCATAGGCTCTGAGTCAACTGAATGGGCTGTGTGTTCATGACAGGAGGAGAATAATTGGTCCAATTTATGCGGTGTGGATTTATGGCAAGCTGTCGCACATTTGGTACAGGCCGTTATGTTTTTTTTTCTTTTTCAATTTGTCATTGATGTGTCAGAAGTGAAATAAATGAAAGCACAAACATGTGATGCTGCTGAAAGGGGAAAAAAGTGACTGTATACAAGCAGACACATTAAAATAATCACTGTGTTCTTTTAATCTTGCCATTAAATCCAGTAAAATAGTCCAAATTGATGGAAATAGATTCTTGGGACTGCAACAGAAATCAGAAAATGTCATCAGCGTCATGGTGCATGCACCGATGCTGGTATAATTTCAGCGTGTCTCTGAGCCAAGCCCAACTGAAGTGTACTGTGTGATCCTCTCTCTTGCATATGGATTGCGTGTGAGGTCTTTCTGTCCTGGCAGCTTTTAGGAGTGTTAGCCTGAGAGATCAATGGAATGTATTCCAGTGGAAGCAAGAGCGAAATACATACCCATGCATTCCTATACGTTAAAACATGAAGAAGAGTAATGTATTCCTCCTGCAGTCCTGTTATGCATGTGTTTCACTACATCTATCAGTTAAGTTCTCGGCTGCTGATTTGAAACACAGATGTTTACGTTTCTGTGCATGTAGGCACATACATTTTCATACTTTGCTTTTGAGTTGGGCCAGAGGCATATGGAAAACATGACAAAGCTTTCATCTGAATGATTAAAATCCCAACAAGGTGCTTTAAAGGAAAGAATATTTGACAGTTTTGTGAAATGTGTGCTTATTGTGTATTTCTGCATCATGAGCTGTGGCGTGCACAGACTCTCTAAGGAGCATAATCTCTTTCACCATTATTAGTTATGACTTTATATCATGTGGTTCTGCCCAATTTATCCAAAACATCAGAATTGGGGCTAATCCTGATGCTTTCATGGAGTATACGTTTGCTCCAGATATGCATCTTTTAGCTCTAAAAAAAAAAAAGCCCTGTCATGCTCTGTTATTGTGAAACACTAGGACTGTATAGCTTTCTTTGCTATTTAGTCATCAGCCAACCACGAACCATGAAAAGTTAATGAAGAGCTTCTTGAAGTTTCAGCTGGTGACAGATTAGATGTTGAAGTTCCTGCAGGTGTATCACAACTCGTGTTTAAATTTTTTGGTTGAAAGCTAATTAGATCTTCAGTATCTTATTCATGTTGGAGCTGAAGGGAGGCTGTCATAAATTACCACAACACATCTGCATTCTGTGATAAATCACCATCATGTAGCCTATGTATGGGAAAAGTGCCACAATCTTATTGGAACCCCCCCCCCCCCCCCCACTGTAGCCTACATTAGCCCAAACAAGCCTATGTGTTGAATTAAACTAATAAAATTAACATTATGGTGCTTTAATGTTAGGTAATGGTGAATCATTTATATTCAGTTCAATCTATGTAGCAGCTGCATGTAACTTGTCTTACATTTGGAAAATGTTGCAAAAGCAAAATAAATCAAATAGTTTCATGTCAACATCCTCCTTCCAAAAATGCAAGTTGGATAGCCTACGGACAATTCTGCTGTTCATGGCTCTCTCTGGTCATGAGCCATTCTGCTGCTCCACTTGCGGAACGATCTGTCAGTCAGCAACAATGTCAGAGGCGGAGAAGTCCTGTGCTGATGATTTCTCAAAAAACACTTTGCACAGACTTCAGACAAGGGCCCTAACATTATAGTGCAGTGCAAGGAGTGTTTGTCAGCTGTTCAGTGCTGTTTCAAGTTTAATAGTGAGCATACAGTAGCCTACAATCAGCCCAAATTACACTGACAGCTGTGAAGGTTTACATGAAGATTATGTAAAGATGATAACGATGTTAAGTGTATACAGCTGTTCTCAGAGTAACAAGAGGTAGGCTAGTGAAGTTCTGTCTTGTGGAGTTTTTAATAGGCCTATATTGTCTTAAGTCTTAAAGATCCAGTGTGGAAAATGGGGGGAGATCTAACGTTCAGATTCTGACTGGGACGAGTGGGAGTGGGTATTTCAGGAGCATGAAGCGATGAGGTGAAGATCTAAACCATTCTAAGATGTGTCCTACTCCTTCTTTCCTTCGCCTTCTTCTTTGTTGGTTTATTTATGAACGCAAAACTCTCTTCAAAGGAATAATTATAAGGCTAGGCTACAAACAAATTTTAAATATAGCTCATGGGTAGTCCTATATTCAGATTTTGTCAATAAACCTTAATTATAGGCTACTGGACCTTTACGTAGCCCACTGCTGAAAGGTCAGGTCTTAAAAATGTGAAATTGGTTAACAGTTGAGAGCATTCATTCAAAATTAAGAAAAATAAAAAAGTAATCAAAATGTGATAAAGTAATTGAAACAGTTAGCCTACACTACTATTGTAGCCTAAATGTAACCAAATTTCCATAATCTTCCCAACACTGTTTGTGGTTGCACCATAGGTTGCACCTGCACCGGGGGCGGAACCACTGTAAAGGGGCCGTGTTGTTATCAGAGTCAATAAAATGCGCGCACTAAGCGTTTTTTTCTTCTTCGTATTTTCTTTTGTTTCACAAAGAGTTTGAGGAGGAAATAAACTGCTGAGAGTCTGGCCGTTCTGGAGAGAAGAACTACAAGCACAGGTCAGTAAATGTTGTTGTGGTAGCGTGAAGTGTTGAATAGTGAAAGTTTTGTCACATCGGGATGTAGCGGTGCAGCTAATGCTAGCGGCTAGTTTAACAGGTGATGCTAACGGAAGAAAGGCATGTTGTTGCAAGCCTCGTCCTGTATGTTTTCGATAATGTCTGTCATAACAGTAAACAACCGACTCTGTGCCTCTGTCCACTGGAGTTAAAACTACTTCCTGTGTCCTGGAAACAGCCATATTGACTTTACAGAGTTATTGTGCTTGGAAAAACCGTTATCATTACAATTTATTAATATCTTAAAGTAAAATTATAGCCGCTTTCTGAAGATTAAACCTCAGCCATTTAGTCGGCACTTCTTAGGTCAAGGCTAAATGAAGTGAGGTGTTCATCCCCATCATGTTGTATAAGGTGAGTGCTGAATTCTGTAGTCAAACACTTGTTGTTTCCATGATTATCAAACCAGACAAAAGCAAAAAAATACCAAATACATTTCATAAGAAACAATCCTAGTGGTGCCTTGGCTTGATGTCACTGGTGTTAGGCTACTGCATAACAAAACAATCAGATGATCACATCAGTATGATTCATCTTCTTCTTCCTCTTTTTTTATTTGTATTTTTTACTTTTACTGTCCTTTCAGAAATTCTCAGGAAATGTCTGATTCATATCATGATTTCACAAAAAAGCCTTTGGTTCAACTCACTGGTTTGACCCACTTTATTCTTAGAGAATTGCAAAAAGTAAATAAATAAAAAAGAATACAGATTGATTAACTAACATAATTTAGAGATGATGTGCAATGATTGAGACCATGTTTGATGCCCTGTGGCTCCTGTTTGGTAAAGTGCATTTTTCATGAAACCAATAAGGAAGATAACACCAGTTATTCATAGCTGTTACTTGAGTTGTCTTGTGCATCCTGATCATGCTCATACAGTATGTGTTGAAGAGACTGAGAAATCTATTGACGTGACAGTGACGTACATCGTTAAAATCGTTCAACTGGTCTTGTGTAGGCTATTTATACAGCTAACAGGTTAATTGTGTGGCCTAAGTTTAAATGTCAGAAAAACAAATAGCCTACATTTCAAGACATTTTAATCTTTAAAAAAAAGGATGTTTCTGAACTGCGACATCTAGTGAAAAAGTCACAGACCAGATAAAAGAGAGAAAAAGACTGAGCGGTGATTTCAGCTGTAGCCTATTCACTGTAAAATGGTAACTCAGAGAGAAGTTTAGAGGAGACAGACTGCCTTTGTTATTTAGTCTCTTACAGAGCTCTCAGCCTCTGTCTGGGATCCACAATACTTTAACCTTGATTGACTCCAACTGCAGAGTGAAACAGGATTTTATTAGAGGAAAGATTTTATGTCTAACCACCTCTGTTTGAAATGTGGAATTGGTCACAGCTGTACTGTATTTTAGTAGAAATTCTTTAGTTTTTCCCCTCTGTGGTGTTAAAACCAGATGCAATACTTCCTGCAACCATTTCACATCAAAAGCCCTTCAGCGGCCCAAACTTTTCATTTCTTAACACGTCTTTTATTGCTGTGATGTAATCGGAGTATTGTCTCATGTCCGGTTGCTGTATTTCATGAAATTCATTAGTTCTCTGTCTATAGACACACAGGGAAAGAACAAGCAGCGAGATGTGTCAGGGACGGGGAGGGGATGAGCAGCAGCCGTCACTGTCCACTGAGTTTTCTGCAGATCAAGGTAGGTGAACCGGTGCATGCAGAGACCAGAGGGAGCATAAGAGGTTTAACTCTACTGAATATATCATCATAATGGCAGCTAACCTTTTATTTGATATCCAGGAATTCAGAACCTTTTCCAAAAATTACAAATCAGCACAAGTGTCAACTATAAATCGTGTATTTACTTGCATTTAGACATTTTGAACGTCTGTGTTTCCCCTAGAGAGTTCACTTATCTGTAATATGTCATGTAAGTGCTGAAACATTTAATAAGAAAGATGCTTCAGAGACACAGAGAAAGCTTCCCTTCCTTCACATCTCACACTGTACACTGCACAGTGTTTGTAGAAATAACCAGAGATGGTGGGGATTTACCCCCCCTCTGTTTTTGATGTCGCCCCCTATGGTAATTCATCCCCGGGGGGGATACGTGTTGTCCCCCCCTCTGGTCAGACAGAGTAAAGGTCAAGTCTACATCATTGAACTGCGAGCCTTCTCATCCCCTCTACAGTAGCGCACAGCATCTCCAAGACTGTCATGTGGCCTACTGCAAATTCGGCGAGTTGCCGGTTGCACTGGGTCGGGTCTGTCTCCAGGTTTGAGCAAATAAAAGCAAGTCTCAATCTGTCTGTTTCTATTTTAGTTCTTATGAATGAACAAAATCTCCCAAAGTGCTTCATTCCTGCTACAGTTCTCTACGACCCGACCCGGTCCGATCCACTAATGCGGCCAGGCTCATGAGCATTAATTCTCGTCCAGACCGCAGTAAAAAAAAAGAGATAGAAAAGACCCAGCCCGAGTTATTAAATGTTTTCCGTGTCCGGTCGTGTTGTTCGGCCCGTTGAGAACTCTGACTGAACCAATGAAAGAGCTTGTGCCTATAGCCTATACAGTCTGTGGCCAGAGCACACATTTATTTAGAAAAGGTTTAATCAGTGCTGGTTGACTTCTAAATGAATGTGTGCTCCAGATCTGGCTCTTTCTTTATATTATGACTCTTTTAAGTAGTAAGGAGGAGTTGATTTAGGCTATATTATTTCCCATCTTTGCTGAGCTGATTTGTTCAAAATTAAATAAAAGCCTGTCCCATAGACGCCTGTCTATTAACATATCCTGAGTTGATGTCGATTGATGTGACTGTATTGTTAGTAGACAGGCTATACGTTACAGGTCCACTACATGCAGACGCCCAGGTCTTGATTTACAAAAACAAACCACCTTGACCTTTAGTTATCTGGATTAACACTTGTAGACGGGGTTCAAACTGAACTTCTGGGTTTACTAGCCAAGTGGCGTTTGGACCAGAGTGAAAACAAACGTGTGAACGTGAACCGTATGGGCTTAAAAAAAGGAACTATGAATCATTTTCACGTGTGAAAACACCCTGTATCATGAATCGTTCAGCCGTCCATCAGTTCAGTGAGTGGGAGTGAAAAATACCAGAAAGCACCTTCTTCATGTCTTCATGTAAGAAATAGAGTAAGAAGAGGGTCCTTTTGTCGCAACTGATGACTGCTAATTTTGCTTGTAGATATGCTTGCTTTTAAAAAAATGTATTTATTTTGCTACCATGGATAAATTGCAGGAGCCCACTCCCTGTTTTTCTGTCTCTGATTTAATTTCTCCGAGACTTACAGTAAGCTATTCTTAAGCAAAATACTTGAGTATAACCTTCAGTGTTGAGTATATTTTCCTTATTTGAGTAAAGTAGCCTAAATGCTGTAACTTATATAGTTACTTAGATATTCACATGGTGCAATGCCTTTTTTTATTCCAACAAAGGCAATTTAAAGATAAAATCTCTCTTATATATACACATCATACTCTTACAGAATGACAGGATTTTAAAATAGAATACAGTAGCGTACATTTTCCATACTGCCTGCCTGCGCGTGTTGCCCATTGATGTGGGAATGCTTCAGTTTCACCTGACAAACACCTAACCATCCTATGACAGCTGCAATCATGAAGCAGTGCTGTGGGAGACAGCCTGGAGGCTATTGATGGCTGCTGAAGTGGAAATATGGAACTTTCCCTCTGTTCTCTCTGCGGCGTGTACGGGATAAATTGTAGGATTCATACTGAGATTCTCACCTTCGCCCACATCAGCGGCTCCCACCGCCGCTTCCTTTACAGAAACTCCTCGCATCGATTGCTCTGATATCCCTCTGCACCCGGCACTCGCTTGAAACTGCGTTTTTTTTTTTTCTCCTACGGAAGATTAATAAGGGGCACAGCGGAGGGTCGCTGGAAACAGCAGATGAAAAGAAACATGGTTCACAGAGAAGGTCGTCTGAAGACCCGGCACACCTTTAAAAGAGCATCTGATCACTGCATCACATGGGAGAAACTGCTAACTCAGTGTGGGCAGATGAATTAATCCACTTGTTTTTTTGTTTTTCTTTTCAAAGACGCACAAACATGCCCTTGATAGTTTTTTTTTTGTTGTTTGTTTTTTTTCCCCGGTGATTTTTTTTTCCGCTCTCGGCATGAAACATGTTCTCTCATTCCCCAGGTAACTGTCGGAGGACAAGATTAATCCCAGACACAGAAGTCTGAGTTTTTTTTCCCATGGCCCCAACACCCCCCTCTCCCCATTCCTCATGTCTGCCGGTGACCTTTCCCGCGCCAACTGCACAACGGTTATTCCAGTAATAACTAGGCATCATTCAAGGCTACACTCTGCACAAACAACGCAGCCAACACTTTTCAAATTGTTGGTGTGGATTCAGCAGACCGTCATATTCGGTTGTTTTGTTTTTTTTTCCTGCTCAAGTACAGTAATGTTGAAATCTGAAGGCTGTGAGGTTGTTAGGGAGAAGAAGCAGATGGATAAGGACTGTCTTGTCGAGTGGCTCCAGGAAATTAAAACTCTTTATTGCCTCTCATTCTCATCCTCTTCTACCCACCCACCCACCCTCCACTCACACACACACTCACTCACTCACAACATTCCACTATTACCACTACAATACAGCCAAGCACAGCAGCTCCCAGAGCCCAGAGAGAGAGGGAACGAGAGAGAGAGAGAGAGAGTGGGAGAGCGGAAATGTCAGGATAATATGAAAGCGTGAGCCGTAATGAGATGATAATGGCGTCTCCCATGCTGACGAGTTGACAGAAGGATGAGCAGGCTTCTGGGATGTTGCTGTCAATAACCTGCTGAAGCAGATAAAATGACATTACAGTCAATTAGCTCTCGAGCTTGCATGGATGCGTCCTGTAGCGCCGCGTTCGGTAACACAGCACTTGAACCCCCCCGCACGCAGATCGCGTCGACACTCGATGTTTTGCTGACATAAATGTGGCCAAACATGTTTTACAGTGTGTAAACAAATCATAACGGAAATATACGATGATGATGATGATGCCGTATAATGGCAAATGAAAGATTTAAGATAAATGCGGTCGGGGGGTAAATCGGTATAGGACGACGATGGATGTGTGGCAGCTTTGTAATTGTCCCTGATATGGAACGTATTTTTTGATGTCATTCAAAAACCTAATGAGCAGCGGACTGAAAATAACGGCGTACATAGACAGTGTAGGAGGAAATATTTGATTATAACACCTCAGTGAATGCGCAATGTCTTGTCCTTCACTTGTGTGAACAAAGTGTTTACTCAAAAGCGTGTAGGGGACTCATTTTCTTTAATGAACATCAGACACCCTGTGTCTCTCTTAAAGGGATAGTTCAACATTTTGGCAGATTGGCCCATTGCCATAATCCCTATAGTCAAAGCAGTAGGTTTGTTACCTTTATTTGCCGGTGCAAGCTATCTTTAGAACGGCGGAGCAGAGCCGTGAGCTGCTCAGAGCTACACTACGGAGGCTAATGGAATTTCTTGGTTTCCCTCATCAAACTCACCAAATACACAATCACACAACTCCAAAACGCTCTTTTGGACAAGTTGTGACCTGCACATTCACCACACTATAACGGAACGTTATGAGACATGAGTTGTTTTCGAGGTAGATTCATGCAAAACCACTGATGCGTGTTCCGGCCGTGGCCAATTTTTCAGCAAGCAGTCTCTGCATTTGCCTTGAGAACAACGTTCCGTCATTATCTCATAGCGTAGTGAATGTGCAGGTCACAAGCGTTTTGGAGTTGTTGGAATGTGTATTTGATTAGTTTGATGAGGGGAACCAAGAAATCCCATGAGCCTCTGTAGCGTAGGTCTGAGCAGCTCACGGCTCTGCTCTGCCGTTCTAAAAACAGTTTGCACCAACCTATACTCCTAAGGGATTATGGCAATGGGCCAATTTGCCAAAATGTTGAACTATCCCTTTAAAATGAGCTTTCAGATGTCACAGCGGTTGTCACACAAACTGTACTCGTTCCAACAGAAATGAATACGGGCTTAACCCCCCCCGCCCCCACCCCCCCTTTTTTTTTTTTCAAATGTGTGCGCAGAGCGAACATTTTTTGACCCCAAGTGTAGAGTCTGTTTCATCTTCGTAAACTCACCTCCACTCCTCTCCACTCCCCTTTCCCTTTCAGTGCGCCTCTCACTCCCTCCATGCGCTCAAATCACCATCTGGGAAAGCCTGATAAGCTCAGAGGCAGACACCAGCATTTGGGCGTTGAGTTGAGTTGAGACAGCCGGTGGGTTAACCCGACCGATGCACAAGCTTCCAAGCACGGCGGTTCGGAAGTGGCACACGGTTCAGTCTCTGCTGTCTTGTTTACGTGTCTTTTTTTTGTTGTTTTGTTTAGATACAGTATTTGTCCTGCTTTTTCATTGCTTCCCCATATAAACTGCAGCCGCGTTCATAGGGAAGTGAAGAGATTTAGGTTGGACATATTTGTTAAAGGGACTTAGGGTATGTGTCATCCTGCAGGTGTGAGAGATTATCCTCCTTATGACAGCTTATGTCCTCCCAATCTCAGGAATTTTCTCTGTTGAAGGCCATAATTAAACAAAGCTCATGTTTATTCATTTGATCCTTAAGCCCAGGCATGATTAACACCGGAGCTCAGTTGTCACAAGGTGGGAGTACATGTGTCCGGAATATTAGTTTCAACCCTCTGCGTTGAAATCCTGCATGGAATGGATTTTGGTGTAGTTTGCTAAACGTCTCCGAAAAGCCGTGTGTCCGACACGCATAAATACACATGCAAATGATACTTTGCAAGACCCCACAGGAACTTGGGGTGCTCTCAGTTTGGTTGCAATTCCCTCCATGAGGGTCTGGGATTACTCTGGTGCTTTAAGTTTGGCTGGAGTTTCTCTGTGGCGCTGTCCATGGTCCTGACTAGCAAATACATTCCATTAAAAACCCATTAACTCCAGTAGACTTTCTTCCATTCCAACGTTTTTGTCCCTTTTTTTCTCCCCTCTGCCTGGCTCTCTCTTCCCCATACTGTACGTATGTGTGTGTACGTGCACACACAAAAGACCACCTTCCACCTAATTAATGTAATTGTAGCTGTATCTGAATGTGATTCAAGAGCTGCCGTGTGAATGTGGCAGCTAGGAGAAAAGCCAAAGGAGGAACCCTGAGGCCAAATGTGGCCATGTTTCACATAACCCTGCTGTTTTTTTTGTTTGTTTTTTTTAAATATCTTTGACCTCCATTTGCACTGTTGTTTCACTCAATACTCAAGTGACACAGAGAAATCCCTGTGTTAGCTTCCTTTATAACTTTTCTGCATAAAACAAAAACATTAGATGAATAATTAAATGAATGGATTAGCGAATGTATGACTAAGCACAGAAACAACTAAGACTCATGTGAGTTACCGGACAAGAAGAAGAAAAAATTGGATTCAAGTTTTCATATTTCTCTGCTTAAAATATAAAGTTGAATTCATAACACACAGCCTTGCTCATTGGAATAAGTTTTAATGGTTTTGCTGGCACAGCTCTGCTTGGTCTGCTGTTTCCAGTGAATCATGTTAGAGGTTTGGTGAAATTTTATTGTAGAAAAAATAGATTGAGAATAGTTTTTTGTGATAGTTGCGGGCACACACGCACACACACACTCAGCTATCAACATTACATCCCTATTCATTACATTTATTGTAAAACATAATTATTTTTAGTTACGTCCACTTCTAATATTCCCAAGGCAATATTGGGGAAATGGCTGCTCCTGCTCAATTTCATGCATTTTGCATTGAAATATGCAATTCATGTGCTGAATGTGTGGCGTATATTATGTGAACTTAGGTTGAATAGTTGAAATGTGATATTGCATTTTTCTGGAGGGACTGAAGGATAAATCAATAACCAAAAAGATACTGTAGTTACTTGGAGCTTTACCAGTGAGTTTTCAATTGAGTCAAAGTTTCAGCTATTAGGCTACTGTGCGTTCACATCCAAAGTGTCTAAACGCCGGAAGTCAATTGATTTTAGTGAGACCCTGGTGACACTGAGCAACCAAAGCGTCAACTGGCGTCACCAGACGAGAAGTTGAGCCATGGTCAACTTTAGGGTAATTAGCTATGACGCGGTTCAGCGGCAACCTGTCAGGATAGACATGTCCTTTGGCTGCCTTTTTTTTCTTCTTTTTTTGAATTTCGGCTCCCCATGACCAGCGTGATTGAACTTTGACGTCAGTCACGTAACGGGCGACCAAATCAGCTGATAATATCTGCCGTTTTGAGAGCTGTCTTGTCTGAAGCGCACCCTCGAGCGTTTTGTTGCACTGAAACAAACTGGTCACAACTGAGCCACAGATACTCCATCCATATAATGGACAGGAGACCAAAGCACCTTTTTCCTGTAAATATTTAAAATAAAGCTGTATTTTTCTTTATCAAATGACTCATAGCACCTCCCACTCTGTAGTTATCCCTGTGTTTATGAACGCTGAATTCATAATTCAGCTCTTCTTCTGACTAGAACCTTTAGGCAACCTAATTTTAATTTGTTCTGTCAAAGTTTCTGCAACCCATAATCAGTCTGCCATTATCAGTTGAGTGTAGGAAAGACAGTGTGACCAAAGTGACTTGAAACATTTTTAACTGCATCGCCCACACACACCACACACACACACCTGTATGAGGAGAGGCAGACAACCAGACAAACAGGGGATCAAACAACATTTCTCAACCTTGAAACTCACTGCTGGCCCACAGTCCAGATGGACACTTTGCCTTATGTGTGAGATGGTTTGGATGTGATAACACTTTGACAGTAATCGTAACACACTATAAAGCATTTTATCATGACTTAGCTATAAGGTCAGGTATTATAATAGGTTACAATTGTTAGTAACTTGCTGACAATGCCCACATCGATAATGCATTATAAATATAGTTATAATGTGTTATAATTGGCTTATAAACGTGTATGACTATCATTATAAACACTAAAATAAAATTATCATAAGGGTTTATAACAATAAACATTACACATCATAGAGGATTTCATAATACTGTAGCTTATAAGGTCAAGTGTTACAATACTTCATGATTGCTGGTCCCTGCTAACCATTTTTCTCTTTCTCTCTTTCTCTGTGTAGCCTTATGTGGTTTATTTCTAAAATGTGTGTTAAACATTAGGCTGGTCAAGCATAAGTTAAACCTTTTATCAGAGGTCCTCCATTTGTGCGAGCTCCTTGGTTTAGCTTAGAGGAACCCTGTGGCATTTTCTTGTAAACAAACAAAAGTTATGTTTATGTTCAATTTTCACCAACACTCACCGCATGTATCCTTGATATTCAACAAAGCATGTCAAGTACTCATGAAACATTTAAAAAGCCTTTTTTTTGTTTTCACCTGTTTTTTCCCAGTGCTGTCTTTGCCTTCATAAACTTTTCACCAATTACTTTGTACTGCAGGTGTCGACAACCTTTAGCATTAAAAGAGCTGTTTGGGCCCTTTCCCTTTCCCACCATACTGTATTAAAACCCACTCAAAGCCACAAACTCTGACCACTAAATTGACAGCATGAAAAAACAAGCATGTCGCACTAAATGCGCGCCGCTACAGTGTTGCTTCGGCTTGTGAGCGAGCGTGCATGACGCTCAAAAGATGCTACATCTGAACGGCCCCCCATGCACATACGCCTACACGTGCTTTAACCAAGTGGCCAAAATCACCCAGGCAGCCACCTTTGTCTCAGATAGGCAGAGAAAACTCTGTATTGTAGAGTCAGCTGCAGTATATTCTCTTTCATTAATAACGGCAACCCAAAATATGTCTATTTCAGTGTGGAGTCATTCCTTAATTTCTTCAAGTGGTGTGCACTGTGCAGCAGCTAATCCTCAACCAATATGAAATACAAATACATCAGTTCAGGGTCTGATATAGAAATATATATTTTCAAAATAATAGCTCAGTAAATTATTTCTCTCAATGTGATTTCTGCCCCTGAACAGCGTATCCATATCAGGGTTGTAAGATGTCACTTTGATTTTCACGATTGCAAACTCTCATATGTGAGGCGGAGCGATACTTTTGAGCCTACATGGTGGAAAAAACCTGCCATGACGCATATTTTGATCGGGAAAATATAAACCAGGTTTTATTTTGATGTCACAAGAGCACCTTAATCTCCAAAGAAATAACCATTACAACGAAAAAAGCTAAATGGCCGTTATTTATTCACTTTTTTTTCTTCCCCAAAATGAGCTCGCCCTCTCTAAACCACGGGAAGAAAGAGCCGCAGGTTGGCGACCTCTGTCTGAACTACATTATTTTCCTACAGGAAATCTAAGTGTGTATTCAGATTAGTTCATTTGGAGCAGTTGTTTAACCCCAAAGATAATTTAGTTTGGGCATAGCCTATGTGAACACAGTAATCGGGCTGGGATGTGGAATAAAACAAGCGGACTGAGATCACTGTGGTCTGGCCTTGGCTCGCTTCCATTCGAGCTATGGATTAGTTTGTTTGCAGTGAGAATGTAATCAACTGAGTAACCGACACAACTGACTGGTTGACATGGTTGTTGTTTTTCTGGGGTAAACTCCTGCTCCTCGCGGGTAAGATTTCTGACCAATGAGAGAACAGTTGGTCAGAGCATGGTATTTGTTTGGACTGGAGCTCTGCGCGGGACTGTTTTCTTCATCCCGCATTCCCCTGATAATTTATGTCACATAGAGATGCATTGATTATGTGTCTTCTCCCGTCCCGCAGGAGAAAACACGTCATTTTATAGGTTATAAATATAGAGACTCATGGGGTTGTTTGTTTCTTTAACGTTTCACAGAAGTGTCCGATACAAGGAATAACTTCTGAAGTAGACGTTTAATTTACCTCACTAAATGAAATACAATGGTCACGTTCTCAGCTCACAGCAGCACAAAACTTCTGCTCTTCACTCTCCGACGGGCCGACCTGCACGCTGATTGACATCAGTTTGACAGAGAGACCAGAGGGTGACAGGCTGACAGCCTATCGGGGTCAGGGACGTTGCATTTCGCTACATTTCCTGGTTTGCATACCAACAAAATAAGAAATTTTGTTGTTTTCATTTAGTTTTTAATGAAATTAATCGATCCCCGATCCCGTTAGATTGCAATTCCATTGCAGCCCTCTATGTTGGACCGCTTGGGTCCGACCGCTGTTACCTTGTTAACATAAACAACCCAAAAGAATACAACAATTGCATCGTTGTATCGTACCCTTAAATTAGAAATAAGCAAACGAGTTGAATGTCTGAATAAAGCCTAAGTGACACATTGGCAAAATCAGTTAAAAGAGTCCAGACCCTTGCCTCCACACTTTCTCAAACTCTCATTTAATGGAAATTCTGAGGCAGCAGCCTACGACATTCTGGCTTCATTAAAGCATTTAGCAGCAACAAGGACGAAAGATATTAAAAAGCCCTCCACTTAAATGAACAGACAACTCTCAGAAATGAAGTAATCCTTCACGTTTGAGAATGATTTCACTGCACGCTATAAAAAATGATAATCACAAACACACTGGTTAATCAAGACTTATGGTGCAGGGATTTGAAGTGTGATGTTCTCGCCCTCCCAAAGTCAGACATTAACCTGCTGATGGGTATCGTTAGGATTTATTTCATCTTCATTTCTCCAACCAACCCTCATTGATCTAGCTCATACCGTTAATGAAAATAATAAATAGACGGAAATATCCCTTTTATCAGCGCTTGGTGAACACGTGGTGTGATGAAGTTCTTACTGGCCTTTTACTTTTTTATTGCACTGTGCATTTCCATAATAGCTATTGTCAACTCCAGTAATCATCAGGTTATCTTAACTTCTCTGTTTTTGTGTACTGAGATGTAGCCGCGCCTCTCCCAGAGATCAGAGTACAGAATGTGATCATAAATGTAAAATAGAAGAATATATATACAGTAGTTTTACCGCAAAATAAAATCCAATAAAGGCTGCACCGTAATTACCCTATAGAATTTGATTTCACGTTTTTAACATCATCATAACTAAAGTGTTGACGTGTTTGTCTATGGCGACTAATCTGCATCTCCTCACCCTCTGTTGGTGAATTGCTGCATTGTTACTTCCACCTATAGATTAGTAGAGTAGGACTGCGTGTGTGACAACCTATTCATAAAAAAGCTGCTTTATTGATTCGTTCAGTTGAAAGATCCAAAATGAACCAACAAGAGAAATTGTATAGTATATCTTCAACCCTCTGTGTGCATTATGTTTACAAGCTGGAGGACATACTGTATGTTTAATTTGCCCTGTCCTCGTGTTCCTTTGTATCTCTAGTGGCTTTTTATGAGGCTCATACAATACATACATACTATGAGCTGAGCTCCTTTTATGTTTGTGTGTTTGTCAGTATGTTTACATGTAGCACAGCACTGCTGCTCACCCAGAGTATAATCTAAAAATGCATATACACAGGCAGTGACCTTAATTTTAATAGAATGAGAATCTCTTGAGGAGCATCTTAATGTTTCGACTCATAGATGTGCCTTTGGACTCGTGTCTTTCATGAATCTTCTGCCTTTGGTGCTAGCATCATCAAAACATGTCAAGGCATTCCCTCTGCGGGCTATTGAACCTTTGAGCCGAATATCGCCCTTTTTTTTCTTGTTCATTTTCTGTTTATCGACACATATTGCGTCCCCTCTTAGCAACCGGCACAGTAAACACTTTACAGACACATTTTGTGGTAACATTTATAGCCGGCTTCCTTTGCTTCCACCCACAAATTTAAACACTGCTCTTTTAGAGCTCCGGTTCATGCGTTTGAGTGTCTTTGCACATCTCTTGAACCATAGAAAAACTAATTAAATATGTAGTGGAATCAGCATGAACTTTCTCATACAAAGCCACTGCAATGTGAATCCTGCTTTCGCTGGCATCCCTAAATGGACAGTGTTCCACCAGACAGGACCGGGCATCCCTGAGGAAATCTAAAGAGATCTAGACATCCCGTCCTGGACACTCACTTATTCATGTGGGGATGTGGGAGGAAGGAGGCAAAAAAGATACACACCGGCCCAGTAAGCCCAAGGCTATATGATCTAATGCAATGCAGGATGAGTGCGCTGAAAGGCTAGCAGTACAGATATCAGATAAGGTCAGGGAAAAAGGGATTTGCCATCCGTTCCTGTGGATTTGATAAGTAGACCACTGTCAACATGTCCCCTTTAACAGTGACACCTCAGGTTCAGTATGAGCATATCAAAGGGCCGATGGGCAGTGGAAATTAGTTGGGTCGACTCTGCAGCGGGTGATAATGTTGAGATTGATTTGAAGATTGAACTCATGGCAGACAGATGACTTCACTTGATGGGTTATTTGGAAGATTTGCTCTAAATTTTAAATGCTGAATTGGAAAAAATGATTCTGAAAAATGAGATGTCATTCTTGATGTAAATTACACCAGGTCAAGTGAGGTCCAAGGCAGAGATGATGCAGAATATTTTTCACTGTGTTGGCCTCACTCACAGTGGGGAGGGAGAAAAAAGAAAAAAAAAACTAAGTGTGTTGTTGACAAAGAAAATCAGAGCAGTCTGATCAAAGCCCTTATGTCCTTACAATTTTAAACCAAGTTTTATTTGGACTCCTTCGACCGACTTAACAGCGGCTCTGGCAGCTGTTTCTGAAGTCCTATAACCTCTGATGATAATTATAACCCCCCATACCATAGAGAGGGGATTTATTCAAATTAGTCATGTCATTATCCCTAAGATCACTCCACTAAATATTACTTACTGATGATGTCTAGTCGGTTACAAAATGTCCTCCTCTGCACCGTCTGACCGTGTCATTGCAAACCCAGGGGCAAGTAGAGTTGAATGTAAACTACGCTGGAGTGGGATGTACCAAAGCACTGGTGCCCCTGAAACTATTTCATCTTTTGCATCCTTGTAGAAAGTGGCAAAACAAGGGGGAAAAAAAGACATTTAATTTGTAGTAGTTTCATTTTTTTTCTATTTTTTTCACCAGTGTCTAATGTCTGATAGGTTGGCTGAGTAAGTTTAAGTAAGTACTGCAACGTCCTTGTGCATCCGACTGGCATGGAGCGCAGGACTAGATAACTGGGGTTAGAGTGTGAATATAGAATAATGAACACAGACAAAAGGAAGATGGATCACATTAATCTGAGCAGCGGAGCCCCCTCCCCAGCTCTTCTTCTTCTTCTTTTTTTTTTTTCCTACTGTGAATACTGCAGTTGTGTAGTTGACACCGCAGCCTTCCCATTTGATGAGCAATTAGCATACCCTCGCCTGAGTTTGTATCGTGATGATCCATTCATTTCCGCGGTATAATTACGTGTATAAGGCTGCTCATTTGGAAAACATTGAACTCATCAATCTTTTTGCACCCGTTTTCTAATTCGGCCCATTGAGAGAACCCTGGGGGCCACCAAAACCACACTTAATTGTCCTCATTCCCGACAGCTTCTAATTACATCCAGTGCTTTAGATCTCGTTAGAAAAAAGTTCAAGATCCTCCTTGCCTGTTTTTTTATTTGTTGTTTTTTTTGGCAGAACTGTTCTCAATGTGTTGGGAGAGTAACGGGGGGTGGGAGGGGGGGAAATTCCCTCGTCACCTTGCCCTCTGGCAGCTGTGCCCTGGATAAACAAACACGCGTCGCTGCACATCAGTCAGCCTGGTTGGGAGCTGGGGTCTGATTAAAAAGCTCCCTCTGCTGTATCTCCATGGCCTTGCTCCCTGCGAGTGCCCAGATAAATGAATTAATGAATAGCTCTTGTCGGACTAATGGAGGGACGGGGCGTTTTGTCTTAACAGCTTGCTGTACTGTATTGCGTTAGGTTGGTGTGATTGAGCGGCGAGCGGGGACGGCGAACCACGCGGTAAATCAGCGGAGTCCTGATTAGCTCCTAAGCAGATGATTACCAGCGAGAGCACATTTTGTCCTTATACCCACCATCCTCTGCTGCTCTTGTTTTCCAGCGCAAGTGTTGCACCTGATCCGAGAGTCACCGCCCACATTCCTGGTTTAGGGAGACAGATGTGAGGAACTGGCACAGATGGTGGAGTTAACTTCATTTCTCATTAAGTCAAAAGCTGTAGGTACAATTGAAGATTTTGTTTATGTGGAGGAGAATTGGTCCACGCTCAAGCTGGCCCCATGTCGGGCTACAAAGCTCTCCCAGGGATGAGACTTATTTCTCTGCAGAGAGAGGGACTGTATAGCGAGAGTCTTCAGATAAGGCATAATGCAGGCGAACCTTGGTTCCCTGACAACATAAAACTGTGCTTTAGCCTTCAGTGGATTCAGCAAAGGTTTATTCTGACTCACAAGATACCACAAAACTATATTTCTCTTTCCGTCCTTCCTCC
Source organism: Decapterus maruadsi (assembly GCA_030347415.2). Classification (NCBI taxonomy): domain Eukaryota; kingdom Metazoa; phylum Chordata; class Actinopteri; order Carangiformes; family Carangidae; genus Decapterus; species Decapterus maruadsi. Next base: position 7,168,257 of record CM064891.1, on the reverse strand, counting down.
AGCTGTCGTCTCCTCTCTGATGTTCTCTCTCTTTCAGCCCTCCGTGTCCTCATCCTGGCGGTGCACACTGTGCGTAATATGGGGATGTTATATTATGATATGCAGGCCAGTGCCACTGGCTAAAATAATGGCCAACCTAATGTTCTTGGTAACATTGGAAATGCTCCTTTATATACATAGAACCCTCCCAGGGTGAAAGCTCAACACAAAAGAATGTGGATACTCACTTTTGTAGGCAGTACATTGTAATAATAATAAAAAAGCATATTCAAAGCCCCACAGTTGGAGGTTGTAAAAAAAAGAAGAAGAAGAAAACAGAACAGAAATGTCTGTATTTTCTTCTGAGCAAAGTGGCTCTGATGTCTGAAATGGACTATTCATGACTTGGAATACTGATGTGAAAACACTTTTTTGTGATCCTTGGTCCCTCACTGGCAAAAGGAGTTACGACAAACTGGGCTTCGCCATCACTTGGCAGGTAGGAGGTCAGCTCTGTTTTGCCATCTGCCTCATTACTGGTGAATCTGAAGTAATCATACTTTTTTTGTTCGTAGATACTAAAACCTGAATTGAATGTTTGAATTTTTAATCATTTATCTGAGCTAACAAGACGTAGCATGTCAATATTGTCAATAATATGAAGATTAACGTGTTTCTTGCTATTGTCAGTTTTACCAATCACCCTGGGTCTGTGTATAGGCCGCCATGGACTCAGTATACTGTATGTACCATAATGACGATCACGCTGGCTAGTGATCATGACATGATTATTATTATGACTTGGAACTCTTATTCAACTGCGACTAGTAGAGAAGGTTTTTATTTGTTGCAGTATAAGACCTAGCAGCGCTACGGATGTATAGAAATATGCTATTAAAAGGCTGAAGCTCCATGCAGTGGGCGTCAAGGATGTCTGTCTCCTCGGTGTAAACAATAAACTGATGACGACTGAATTGTGTTTAGCTGTTCTAGTTTCAGGGTCTTGTTTTGTGCCTGGTGGCTCACTGTAGAAACACCTAGGCTTTTTCTGCAGCGACATCATCATTTCTGTTGTAGGAAAAGGACTCGGGGTCAAGTAAATCGAGGTCTGCGGTCGACAAGTAAAAAAAGAAAATCTCCTCCCCTGACCACTTTTCCTTGACCTTGATGGAAAACATCATAAGGTCGAGAGGAAAGCTGTGAAGGTGAATGCATAAGGACTTAGGAAAAGACAAATATGGTGCTGAGACTCTGACGCTTACTCTAGAAATGTCTTTTTTCTCAAACGCAACTATATTCACCTCTTTACTCAATGACGATAAAAAACCTTTTTTAATACCCTGACTGCACAAAAAGATTGAAACAGGATTGAAATGTTGCTGTAAGACGGGAGTAGCAGTGCTATAAAATAATAGTTAAACTAGACCCTTCAGACATAAGTATGCATAGGTTGGTGATTTTTACTTTTTTATTATTTGTGAGGGTTAGGACGACAACATTTATGTACATAGAATTTGGTTATTATTATGATATTGTCAATATTCATGTTGTGCAACATAACTCCTATCTACCCAGATATGAAAGGGAGGAGATCTATATATACAGAGTTGGAGCTCAGCCAGTCATGAAAGGATTTCATTCATTTTTTGCATCATATCACAAGCATTAAATAGGTGCTCTGTTGTTTCTATGTTTATGTGGATCTGCTAGGATTAAACTGCAATACACTGCTTTAAATGTTTTGCCGCAAAGACTTATGGGGTGGAATTATCTCAGTTCCTTTTGGAAAAGAAGGTCCATCATGCTATGCTAAAGGAGATAAGATAGAAAGCACTGGAGCTCTTTTTCTTAGTATGTAGAAAATGCAGCCAGTTCTTATTACGGCTGCATTTCACTGTAAGAAACCTTCCTAAGCAAAAAGACTTTTTAGACTTGCAGCCATGCTTTACAGCTACACATTATGTATGAAACAAGTCAAAGGGATATTTCAACATTTTGGCAAAGTCGCCTATTGCCATAATCCCTACTGTACAGTCTTAGGAGTTGGTTCATTACCTTTAATTGTTGGTGCAAGCTGTTTTTAGATTGGCGGGGCAGAGACGTGAGCTGCTCAGCTGACGCAGCGGAGGCGATTGGTATTTCCACGTTTTCCTCATCAAAGTAAATACTAGGGCTAACCCCCCAAAAGTTGAGATTATTTCGTTGCCATGGTAATCGATCTTGAAGTCCGCAATTGTTTTTTGTTGGTTTGTTTTTCCTTTTTGACACTGGTTATCATTGGCAGTTGTTACATTGAAATGAGTAGCCTACTTGGCATCCTGGAAACCTGCCTGATACGTTTTGGGGACATGCTGTGTTTGTTTGCCATACATTCATTATGTCGATTATCTAAATATGGTAATTGGGACAGACCAATAAAAAACAAAACGACTATTATTAATTTACTGTTGCCACTGTTTGCATTAGTTTACTACTTGTATTCTGCCTAAGAGCTAAAAGAGCTATGGACTGCTATGGCAACGGTGCCAAGCTCTGACAGGCAGCGATGAGCTCTGGGATTTCAGGATGGAACAAGGCTCAATGAAGATTCATGCATGGGACTCCCTCCAACTGGGTCTGGTTGACTGCTCCCTTGATGTGAAATTGTGTGTCTTTTATATTCTGGTGGGGCCTTCACCATGAACACACTAATCCATGCAGACTTGTGTCAATGAAATCTGATGTTCCCCCTGCATAGAGAACGCTTTTTGAGCTACGAGACTTGGTTTTGAGAAGGGGTCGTGCATCGGTTGTGACGGTTACGGGTAGTTGAGTTAGTTTGAGTGAAGCTCGATTGTGTGTGATTTAATAAATTATTGGTTGGTTGGTTACGTTCAGGCGGAGAAAGAGCACATTTCCCACATACGCTGTCTTTCTTCCTGTTGTGCTATAGCGTCACAAAAGACATTCGAACACACACACATGCACACACATCCTGGCCGCCTGGTGAACATCAAGGTCGAACCACCACTGTGAAACTATAGTGACCTTGTGTAACTCTCTCTCCCCTCCAGGACACACATGCCCTCACATATAGCAGTGTATGTGCAGAAAGTACACATGTGCAAATGCATTATTCAGAAAGCGACTTACATGTAAACATCTCTTTGGCATTTAAATCAATCTTCTTTTTTTTTTTTGAGACGTAAGATCTCAGTAGAGGTCATATTTGCAGGCCAAACGCAGCTCTGCATGTTGCTTTATAATATATTCCAACAGTTAACAAGAGCATAACTCAGCGGCGTGCACGAAAACACTCGAGCAGACTTTGAAGTTGCGTAGTGTGGTTTTAAAAAAAAAAGTGTGAAATATTGCGTGACAGCCTCAAGCTTCATCTGAACTGAAGGTGAACCGTAGAGTAGCAACATTACAGTACATTGTCTATCGCCTCCGTATTTATCCTCTATAAGTGGTTTTGTTTCCAACAGCCGAGTGTTTGTCATGCTGAAGACGCTTCGGGACACTTTCAAAAGGAAAGGGAAGGATCCAGGTGTGTGCTGAGCCATCAAAGGCTCCACAATGTGCAGCATGTGGAAGTAGTTTTCAGAGGATGACCAGCTGAGGAGCGTCCAGCGTCCAGCTGTGGAGTGGACTAAGCAGTGGCGTGTGTGCCTGAGGGACAGGCCGCTTCATCATTGTATTGATTTTTATTTTTTTTTCCCAGCAGTGCCTAACTGACTGAGATTGTAACATGGAGTTTCATGATTGATTATTGATATCAGAGAGTGTGATCAACCTGAGTGACACAAGGTGAGAGCAAGGGCTGTTTGCAGTGTGTGTTTGTGTTTGTGTGTGCATGGAAATCCAATCGTGTTTGTTAGAGAGCAGAGGAAGAGATTTCAGAAAATTTATCAGCAAAACATGGTGTTAGGATCACTTGCCTTTCTGTAGAGCAGAGCGATAAATGGATTTTATTGATTCATTTTTTAGACTTTTTTTATTATTATTAGATGATACAGTGAAGAGAGACAGGAAAGCCGGGAGACAGACTGTGGGAATGACATGCAAGCAAGTAAAACAACTAAAATACAGCAAACCGGATGTGCAGGTGAGAACAAAAAAACCCAGAGAGGTTTATAAAGAAAAACTCACCTCATGAAAACAAAGAATAAAAGACCACAGCAGTAAACAAAACAAGTAAACTTAGAGCAAACTTTTCAGTTTTAAACATTGAAGATGTGTGCTCGACTCTTGACAGAGATGACCGGTACCACTACACTATTAAGTATCAGTTAAGCATTGATAAATACTGAATTCTTCATTTATAACGCATGGATACTCACCAGTTATTACTATGAACATTTTACCTGTGTTTATAAACTACATACTAAGTATTCATGTGTTTATAAATGATAAATTCAGTATTAAATGCTTAACTAATTCTGAATAATGTGTACTGTACTTGCGTTATACAGTAAAGTGTCATCTCTTGAGCAGGTGATCACCCTCCCACCCAACCCCACCTCCTTAGAGCAAACTTTTCATTTTTAAACATTGTAATAAGTTTGCTTGTTTTGTTTACTACTGTGGTCTTTTATTCTTTGAGATTTCTTTTCTAAACCTCTCTGGGGTTTTAAAATCTAACCTGCCCATCCGGTTTGCTGTATTTTATATTGTATTGTGCAAATTAACAAAAAACAAAACAAAAAACAAAACATTGAATCTCACTTTAAGGAAGTACGGAGCTGCCACTGCTTCCTTGAGTTTTGGTAGTTCCTGTCAACATACTGTAAGAGTTCTTCAGACACAGCACGCAGCATGTGCTAATAAGAAAGAGGTTGCTCACAAAAACATCAGCGTCTTCTCAGCGGCTTCTCAGTCATTGTTGTTGTGGGGAAAACAGTTGATCTAAACTGCAAATTGGATGTGTCGTGAAAAAAAAGAATGTTTTTCTTTGGCCATGTTGCCCATGTTCAGCCAAGTGATTGTCTAAACAAATTAGTGGCGCCTTCTCCAGTTGCTGTCCACGCCCCAGTCAGGAGATGAGGCAGGTGTGGCTCACCATCCATCACTGGGCCCGCGACCCTGACCCATACATGTATTAACCTGTGAGACGAAACTGCACAAAAGCTCAAGGGCAGAAACAAAGTTAGTGACAAGCATGGTACACCACACACTAATGTAAACTGATTTTTAAGTAGTTACCTTGCTTAATCTCGTGAATGATTCTTGCCATAGGGGCTGCTTGAAAAGAGTCAACAAGCTCACTTGTTGCTCAGCTAACTCTACAGGAGCCAGATTTGGCAGGTCTGTGGAAAATAACTTATGGTCCCACTTTGCTCCACAGAGCACCTTGCTGTTTTCCTTTACAAGACAGAGGCATATGACAGGCTCTGGCATGTTTTTCTGAGTTAGACCATCACTTTTTAAACATGACAGACTTCATTGTAATTTGTAGTGTTGTATGGACTGTGATGTGACACTGAATAATGTCAACTCGATGATAGAGAACAAGAAAGAAGGCAAGCCCAGGGTAGGGTTGTCTTATAGGTCAGGCTACATCACAGTGTTACCTAGATGCTGATGTCCTCTCCTAATACACATTATTATTATTATTTTGAGACAGGAATTCTCGTAGGTGGTGAAAATGCGCTGATTAATCCCCACTCATTGACAACAGTGTACTGCCTGTGTCTCGGCGCATCGTGCTGCGCTGGTGTTTCTCAGTGGGAGGGAGCAGAGACCTTTCTACTCTATCTAGTGTACTTAATGGACATTTGTAGCTCATACAGCTCCACTTCAAAAAAGCTGAACTATCCCTTTAACAAACCTATGGGTGACGTCACGGAGGGTTGGAACTTAGTCTGCAGGGAGATAAGAGCTGAAGGAGGAGAGATAGAGAAGTGATACTGTTTATTTAATCCTGTTGGAGAAGTACTGTTTGTATTCACTGAGTTAGTGTCGTCCACATTTGACCTCATTTGATCATTTTTTGTTCATTTGGAAGTTATTTATTCCTGTTACTTTCATTGTTTTTCTTGGGCTGCAAGTTGAACTGTTTGCTGCAGTGCTTGGATTGAAAATATGAGTAAATAAATGAAGAATTTCAATAAGAAAGGTGTTTATTTTTTGTAAATTAAAGCATCACTTACCTTTCTGGAAATGTTACACTACAGTGTAAGTGAAATTGTTCCATTCTCATATGGTTCTGAGAAAAGTCTGATTGGATGAATGTCCTGAATGTACTTGTGTAACCACTAGCACACAAGCAAATGCCAGAAAGGTAAGAGTTGCTTTAAGTTAATGGACGGACTAAAATATAATAGTTAGTTGTTTGAAAAATGTTTTCATTAGTGGACTAATCCAAACAATAGTTGATATTAATTGAGACGAAAATAATTGTTTAGGATAGCCCTAGCGTTCTGTACATATTGGACGCAGCTGGTGGCCCAGTGTTTGTATGTGTGTCATTCCTTTTTCCAGCTTTGCTTTAAGTGATCTTGGAGTAAGTTGAGCTGTCAGAGTGGAGGCAGAGCGGCTGAACACATGGTCGTATTTATTTTTGATGGGACAGCTCACGGACGCACTGGGGAAATTAACCAAATTAACTGACACGAGCAGGACTGAATCAGTGAGTAGTCCTAAATGTCGGCTTTGATACTTGTTTCTCTGTTAATTTCCCGGTCCTACAATAAAACAGCTCGTGGTAAACAATAACTTTTCTGCAGAGGGAGCAAAAACCTTCGGCACTGTGCTTCCATTCTTGGCTCCTTGGATAGTTTCATTCAAGTCTCTTCATCACACCTACATGGCTGTGTTTCTGCACATGGCTCCTTGTTACTGCTCCTTACACCTATCTTGTGACTGTGTGTGTGCGTTTGTGTGTCTTCGGCGAGAGCTGCATCAGCATGTGTCTGCACGTCCACGGAGATTAGTCAGTCATCTCACACTCTGTGATTCTCAATCCTCAACATAATTTTCTTAATTTGCGTGATTATCGAGGAACCCTCACCTGTGAATTTCACAATGTTACACCAGAGGATAATCCTGTTTTTGCTCAGTATATAAAATTCATTGGAGAAATGGAGCCACATGCAGCGGCTGATTTATCGAAGTGAAAATTCCTTTTTCAGTAGTCATCACGGATGTGGTTCTGGCTGAATAGGTCAAATTAAATAATTTTGTTTCATTTGTTGGCAAATCTTGGGGGTCTTACCAAGAATATTCTCACGACTGGATGAACGGACTGTGGTGATATTTCACGGATATGCTGTGCGTCGCTAGAAACCCATCAAACACATTAACGCGTATAAGGTGGCATGACCCCGATATTTCAATCACTGGTGCAAAAGTTGTGTGCAACAACTTAAACCCACTGCTTTTAAGCCTCTTCACATGAACACAGACCACCAGGACCAGAAACATCACCAAAGCAACCGAGGTACATACTGACTTGTGTGTACCATTACACCCCTATTTGTTTCTAGTCAAAATGTCAGTTCTAGTCAAAACAAATCTCATTATATTTAAAATAAGACTCATCACATAAAAAGTAGCTTGATGTTGACACCTTTTACTTCTTTGAAGCATATTCTCACTTGCAATAAGTAGAAAAATCTGATAGTGGAGCAAGTTTTTCTGTCTTATGCAGGTACAAAAAACTTGCTTTGTCATTTTGTGATGAGTCTTATTTTAAGTGGAATGATTAGTTTTGACTAGAAATGAGAAATTTTGACAAGAACACAATTTCTTTTCAATGGTCAAAACTTTTCTCAAATTGCAACTGCCCAGCCTCTAATTCTATGGACTTTTATTTCATTCTGCATGCAGTATTTAAGAGTTGGTCCCTTTTTTCTTGTCTTGTTTAAGTGCATCTTGACAGCCCCTGAAAATATTGTTTAGTTGAACCTGTCACCTTGCTGCAGTGATATAGTAGTGTCCTTTAGGTTGTATCGGCACACAGTAATGTCACTGTGGGGTGTGGCTGCAGCTGCAACACAGTGAACAGAGAGACACAACTTTTCTGTGGAGGTGGGCGGTATTGGTTCTAGTACTACAGGATCGATGCTAGTTTCAGTTTTTCTGTTGTAAGTTAACCCCTAAACCAAAGAATAGAATTGTGTGTGTGTGTGCAAACAACAAGTTGTCATAAACTGCAGGTTTCTTCTCCCTTCACTGCTGCAATCAGTGTTGTGACCCGTCTCATGTGACCAAACTTGTTGTGTGTATACAGAGCTGTGTTCACCCTGACGACAGGCGTCAATCAATCAGACCCACAGGACCAGTGTTCGAATTACCCTGCGATCTTCATGGGGGTCTCTTTTTACGGGGGGTATCACACTGGATTTTAACTGAATAATTAACTTTAGAGGTATTATTGTCACCTTATTATTTGCAAATGTGTCTCTCAACATGTGTGTGATGAGATGTGTAAATGTGTACTGACAGCCTGGCAGACTGAGCCTGTGAGCCTGAGCTCAGGGACATAAGTGTACCAAAATTTGTACGTAAGAAGACAGCCAATCGAGAGCTCCCGCCTGGGTTGTAACTGATGACAGACACTTACAGATGTATCTACATATTTACCAAACTGTTTACAGTACACCTTTACAGATTTACAGATGCACAAACACCTACAGATCTTTGCACACATTTGCAGATTTGTCTTCACTTGCAAATCTGAATACAGACAAGGATTTGTTTTACACATTTACAAATCTGATCACGCACACAGAATCTGAACACACATTTGCAGATTCACAAATGTCAGTGCACATTTACAAATCAGATCACACACACAGATTGAGATTCACATTTGCAAATAATAAAGTAACAATAACCCCTCCATACTTAATGATATTATGAAAATCAATATGTAAAGTATGGTTTATATCCTTTTGGGACGGGGCGATGTCTGTCCTAATTTGGGGGGTCAGACCCCCAGCCTCCCACCCCTGCCGTATGTACCTATTTTACAAATGTCAGTGAAAATGCTGCAAACTGCAATATATGCAAGAAAGCTTTTGGCAGCTGTGTTTTAACGTACGAGTGGTTAAGTGTGCAGCAAAAAAAAAAGTCATAAATAATTTAGTGGTGATGAAAATGTATCCAGATTTTGCCTATTGATCATGACACACCACTCTTCCACTAAATTTCCACATTTGTATAATTTCAAGATGCAGGGTAAATAAAACACTATCAAAAACTGAACAAAAGAAATACATTTTGTGTAAACCACAAATTACATTTCCCTGCATGATTTAATGAGGTGTTATTAGTAAACATCCCATAGAGACAAACACATAATACATATTATACATTATACATATTTATTTATTTATTTATTAAATAAAAATAGAACATAGCATAGAACAACTTTAAAACTACATTTCTGGATTTCACAACATAGAAGTAAATAAGAACTTAGGGTCTCTAACAAATCTGAACGCCTTATTTTGGACACTCAAGTTATCACATTTAGAAGAAAGACTTTCAGTGCTTTCACTAAGCCTGTCATCTTAGGCTTGTAGCAGTACGGCGCATACAGCATAAAAACATCCCTCAGCAGTCTCTGCTCATTATTGCAGAAGAAAGCCCAAACATTATGTCTGAATTCACCCCAACCGGTTTGAACAATAACCACCTAATGCGACTATAAGCAAATCATAATGCTCGGCTGAAATGTTAGAGTAACTGGTAGAAAAGTTGACGGTGAAGAACTTCAAGCTGAACAAATGTCATTTCATAGGTGCTAAAATGTTGTCTGTGTTGTTACTTAATCCATTAACAGCCTGTGGACAGAAAATGTTTTTTTTGCAGTTTTGTGTCCTCCTGCAAGGCAGATGAAGTCCTGGTTATGTTCAGTTCTTCTGGAAAGCTTTAGTTGTCCTTCAACACAAAAAGTCTCACCACAAGTAAACCTATATGTTAGGGGAGTAAAAAAATACCTCTAAAACAGCTCCGTCTCGTAATGTTCCGTCATTATCTCATAGCGTGGTGGTTGTGCAGCTCACAACGTGTCCACAACAGTGCTTTTGAGTTGCTGGGTTGTGTATTTGATGAGTTTGATGAGGGAAACCAAGAAATTCCCTTAGCCTCTATAGCATAGCCCTGAGCAACCTGCTGCTCCGCGCCGCCGTACTAAAAATAGCTTACACCGACAATTAAAGGTAACGAACCTACTGCTATGACTATAGGGATTATGGTAATGGACCAATTAGCCAAAATGTTGAACTATCCCTTTAATCTCATGGTTTTTTTTAGAATACTGGTAAATTGACATACTGACATGATAGAGGAAATAAGTTCATCGATTAATTTACAATCAGTTCTCCATGTCAATATTCTGCTGAGTGCGGCCTCTTTGTGTCGCAGCTCTTTCTGCAGGGGAACAGTTTTACATTCTTTATGCTGCAGTGAATAGATGGCTTTTCTGTTGATACAAAATAATAGATGTGTTGGCATCAGCAAGGACATTTCCACATTGTCACAAAACCTTGCACACAGACATTTTCAACATTTTTTTTTAAAAAAGGCGGAGAGGCGTGACCCTATAGGCTACACAAATGTAATATGTTACATATCTAAATCAAGTGATGTTATGTTGAGATGGTATGTCAGATTGTTGTATACACATCCTCATGACATGCATGTTTATATAACACACATGAAATGATACATCAACATGGTTTCATATGTTTTTCAGAATTTTAAATGTACAGCGTCTACTATTTATTTACGTCTAGGCCACATTATCAACATATATTGACAGGCTTTTGTGTACTTACTGTATAAATACACAATATTAACTCTACAATATTAAAGGTCCAGTGTGTAAAATGAGGGTAAAACCGTGATAACTATCGTTCAGATTCTAGATTGCAGTGCTCACTCGTTCGTTTGCATTCACCCCTCCCATCGGTAAAGTGACGGTGGCCTCTGAGCACAAAAAAATTGTTGAACACGACTGGGACGACTGGGAGCATTTCAGGAGTGATGAGGTGAAGATCTAAACCATTTTATGATATGTCTGCTCTTTCCTACTCCTTCTTCTTTCTTTTCACCTTCTTCTTTGATGGTTTATTTATGAAACTCGTGAAACATGCTCTCTGGCTGGCTGGATTTTCTGTTGGGCTGCCGTACAAACATGGCGGCACAAGATGGTGACACTCTCTAAACCGAAAAAACCAAACACATTTTTACTTTATAGCAATTATACATGGGTACTCTATTCAGATTTTGCCAAATAAACCTTGACAAATATTACACACTGGACCTTTACCTTGCGTATTAAACACATGTACAGTATGAGCAGTAATTTATATGAAAAATTCAATGGAAACCTAACCCTATTAACATGTGTCATATGTGATTTTAAGGTATGTTTGTATCTGATATGTAGGAATTCAGTATTTATTATATTTGTGGGTCCAAAAACAACTGAACCTGGGCACAGGTTTTCACTCCCTCCAAACAGTATTTATTGATCTTGAGGACTCTGAAAATGTTCTCTGGAAAATGAAAAGCACAACAGCATGATATGTTGTCCATCCTAAGCCTCAGTCTGCTTCTCCATCAGCTGTCACCAAACATCACAAGTGAAACAATGATCACATCCTAAACATGAAGTCTGGCAAACGTTCGTTACATAAATTAAACAACCATGAAAATGGTCACAGTGTCGAGTGACTTATCACAATCGGTTTCTCAATTTCAGTACAAAACTATCCACAGCGTTCATAGTATCCAGAGCTCCGTCCAGATGGCTGGCTCTAATCACTCATTCTGCTCTCCGAGCAAACAGGCAGCCTTTCTTTATCTTTTTTTTCAACTTGGACAGTTTTGCAAAAACAAACAAACGAAACAGAAAAACTTAATTATTTGATAAATGAATAAATGCAGATATCCTCAGAAGCTCAGTCATCAAAAATCACTCACTGACAGATCTGCAAATGATATTGTATTAATTTTTCTAAATCAAACTCCAGATGGTGGTTTTAAAAAAAATATTTCCCATACATGAGCAGATTAAGACCAACACAACTCAATTAATGCCCTACTTCACATTTAGACTGAGACTAAAGGTTTCTCTGTCCTCTATTGATAGACTGCATGTGGCGCATTTGCGGGTCATCTGTAAATTATAGCTCCAGCAAAGAACCTGTACTACAGTACAGTGTACTGTATACTCTCCATGCACATAGGTCACGCACCGAGCCACCCACCACCACATATAAATTGTGAACCCATGTGACAAACATTGTAAACTGTAAAGTATTACACTGAATTGGACACCTTTTTTTAAAGGGATAGTTCAACATTTTTTTAACCATCATAATCCCCATAGCAGTAGGGGTAGGTTCATTACCGTTAATTGTTGGTGCAAGATGTTTTGTGATCCACAGTGACAGAGACATGAGCTGCTTAGGTGATGCAATGGAGGCACGCAGTACTTTCACCTTTCCCTCATCAAACACACAATTCAACAACTCCAAAACGCTGTCATGCACAAATAATTATGTAACATTTCGACACGTGAAGTAAATTCTCGGAACTACTTGCTCTTTTGAAATCACTCCGCCCAGCAACCATGTCTGGAATGTAGTTCCAGCTTTGCATTTGCCTCGAATGCTATGTGATTTTTTTCATGGCATGATGAATGTGCAGGTCTTTCGACAACTTACGACAGTGATTTGGAGTTGTTGGATTGTTTATTTGATGAGTTTGATGAGGGAAAGGTGAAAGTACCGTTCACCTACATTGTGTTCGCTAAGCAGCTCACGTCTCTGCCCCGCAGATCTCACAACAACATGCACTGACAATTAAAGGTAATGAACCTATACCCCTAAAACTATAAGGATTATGGCAATAGGCATATTTGCCAAAATATTTAACAGTCCCTTTAAGACATACAGTAAGGTACATGTGTACCAGCTGAAGAAATGTAACAACAAGCACTGGCTGGTACATTTACACCCACCAGTGTTTCCTGCTAACGTTTGTTGCCTCCTGTGTTTAAAGAAGGAAGTTTTGCAGTCTGTCTCCTCTACATCAGATGTTTTCAAGCAAAAACAGAGCGCCGAGCTTTTTAAACGTTGTCCTTTACCATTGTCCCCATTATGGAGCTGTCACTCACCGTTCATCCTCGTAGGCTTTGTTTTGGTTGTTGATGCTCGGGGTGTTACCTGAGCAATGCAAATTTTCCAATGGCTTGATCAGCATTGTGTAACAGGAATCTGGATTTATTTTTGGTCATGAGCTGCTACACAAGCAGACAGTTTTGAACATCAAGTGTTTTATTAGAAAATGCCTGGTATTTGATCCAAAGGGGATTAAGTCAAGTGAACCGAACTGAAACAAAATGAAAACTAATGATTACCAGGCGCAACAGAGAGGCGGGTATTGTTTTCACCCCGTGTCACTGTGGCAAAATGTGGTCTTTGAGGAGTGTTAATAGATAGATTTTGTCATTCTGATTCATCACCACCGTCTTAGATACAGGTGTGTGATTGACATCAAAATGAGTCCAAAGATGGATGTGGGGTGCTGAATAGTCATGTAACAGTGTAGTAATATCTACTGGGTCCTCACGGGTCAGAGAGGCTTAAACACCCGCTGTTGTCGAGACAAGCCATTAGTTGTGCGACTAGTTATGCTAAAGGAATATCAATGTCGTGCAATCGATCGACTCAAGGACAACACGGCCGCGCACAAAGCCCACTGGCAGAATATACACAGGCCACAATAACAGCTTCTTTCTCTGACATGTATTAATATGCCGTTGTCATAAAAAATTAGATTATTGTGTCATTTTTTTTCATTTGATACACAATCACCATAGTAATGTAACCGTGATTAAATAAAAGAATTCTCCATCCCTGCGCTGACAGTTTCCCTATTAATAAAATGTCAAAATCAGGTTATCTAATGCATATTAAAAGTCGGAAGGCTGCATCCTGGCTCACTGGCTCAAAGCTCATCTCAGGTGGTAATTCATGGCCTATTTTCCATATAAAAGAGACAGATTCCAGTTAATTCATCCAGCCTGAAAACCAGCAGTAGTGTTCAGTTTGCGCTCTGCCTCGCTCTCTGTCCAATATCTCCATTTCAGCGTGGACCCCCCCCACACACACACACACACAGGCACACGCGCCTCTCACTCTCACTTATTCTCATGTAGCCGGGTCCCGAAGGACAGGAAGTGCTGCCAGAGAAAGTCTATGTTTATGTGTGCACCTTCCTGTCTGTGCAGTTGTGCACATAAAGTAAGACTGCACCCTTTAAGCCTGTGGGGACTGAAACAGGCCTCAACACACTGAACCTCAATCTGCCTACGCTTTTCACCTACTACGTCTTTCACCTAAAGGCACACACACACATACACACAAAACGAGGTGAACAGGAGCACAGACGAAGAGATGCATGTGCATCACACTTGATCATTTCCTGGAGGTCCATGCATGTACTGTACCTCTGGAACTCGTGTGTGTGTGTGTGTGTGTGTGTGTGTGTGTGTGTGTGTGTGTGTGTGTGTGTGTGTGTGTGTGTGTGTGTGTGTGTGTGTGTGTGTGTGTGTGTGTGTGTGTGTGTGTGTGTGTGTGTGTGTGTGCGTGCGTGCGTGCGTGCGTGCGTGCGTGCGTGCGTGCGTGCGTGCGTGCGTGCGTGCGTGCGTGCGTGCGTGTACCTGTCAGGATGCACTCACACAAACACATGTCACATGCCGGAAGTCAAACATGAATGCATGTGCATGTGTGACTCAGCCCGTAATGTTGACCACATCAAATGTCTATGATCATTTTACCTCGTTCTTTATTTAGTACTGATTTGGTGAAACTGTTTATGAATATGATTATGAATGTGGGCAACTTAAATAATTCCGAATGCATCTCACCTCATATGGTCAGGTAGTTTCGTAATTAATGTCACACACCGGCGTTTGCAGTGTGATGTGTTTTAAAGATTAAACATGAGATGGTTACTTCTGCTATAGAAAGCGAGCAAGAAGCGATACCAGCCTTGGTAACATGACACCTCCTTCATGAAAAATGAAGGCAAACACGGCGAAAGGCCGCGCTCTGACACGGCGCCTCTCACAGGCTGCAGATTTAGCAGCGTATCAGTCCTGCTGCCTTCAAATGCTGCGGGGATTTACTGAACTGTAGGAGAAGCTGGTAACAGCATAACACAGCTGTGGACGGCGAGTACTGTAAGAATTTTTTAAAAATGTATTTGTTTGATAACTCTTTGTATTTTTCTTTTATTCTTTTTAAATTATAAGGGAGAAGCCCTATAATATGCTTAATTGCTTGATGACAAAGAAGAATCGGAAGAATGGCCTGCATTACAAAGTAATTTACTGACCTTGCTGCTTTACATTATTTATTTATTTATTTATTTATTTATTTATTTATTTATTTATTTATTTACAGACACACACGACTTGCAGGAAAGTCAGTCACTCAGTGATCAGAGATGAATTTGGATTACTTTACCAGAACCTGCTGCTTTATACTGTTATATATGAGAAGTTACTCCTTCAGCTCATTAAATCCCTGAAGCATCTGAAGCAGCGATGCGCAGGTCGTCTCATAACCTCCCGGTTGGTTGGGGTCTCGCGGTGCTGCCATGCGCGGCTGTCTGCTTTGTTTACCTCATTAGGTGTGCACAGTTAGGAGTCACACAATTCGCATTTACATGCACCCCATCTGTTGTGAGGACAATTATTGACATAATGCAATCCCTAACTCCTTGCGCTCCCCTTGACCATCACAAATGAACAAACCTAAACTGAAGTTTAACCCTAAAAAGCTAAATCTTAATCCTCAAAAAGCCCTTTGAAGCCTGTCTATAAATCACACTGGTCCCTAAAAAGATAGAGGCACACGTATAAATGAGAAAAGAGCGGAGTCTGAAGGCGTTTGACTCTGTGGGAATATAGATTTGTGGGTCTGTACTTCATGACTCGGAGGTGGTGATGGGCAAAATTATAATAGCAGAAAATTTTATAGGATTACAATATTAGATAGACGAAGCATTAAATTAATGCTAGTGGACTGAAATGTTGAAGGAAGGAGGGAGGGAGCGAAGGGAGGCTGTGTGTGCTCATTTCTATTCAATCTCCATTACCATACCACGAGAAATAATATGAATGTGGAATTACATTATCGGGGGAAAAAAAAAAAAGTTACTGCTAGCTTTTGCAATTGTTTTTATGCTGGAGGGACTATCTGTCACCTTGTGTGTAAAACCAGATTGACCTCAAGAATACATCACAGCACAGGATATGAATAAACATTTCTGCGTGACCAGCCCAGTCTTTGTAGCTCGTTATTACATTCATAGCTGCGGTCGGTTGTGATGGCACTGTAAGCGGTCCAGGTGCGGTAGCAGACTCAAGCCCCCAGCCTCATCTGTTCAAATCCACCTCATGAACCGAGATGCGTCTCATCCCATCTGTCTTTTGTAGACTCTTTCTGCTGATAAACATGCAATGAAACCAAAATGAGCTGTTAGATAGTTAGCTGTGAGTAGGGATCAGTACTGAATTCGGTAATTTTTATTGGTACCGACCCAATTCCCGCAGTTATTCCGAGTGTTGATTCACTTAAAACATCAAATGGCCTCACATTTTGGTACCTGAATGCAGCGTGTAGTGGAGGAGTGTCTGGCCGTCGCGAAAACAAAATGTGTAAAATCTTATTTTCTAGTAAAGCTTCGTGCAGCACGTTGCCCCTCCTCGCCCCACTCTCTGTCTCTCACTCTCAGACAATGGAGCTCTGAACCCTGTGTGTTTGTGTAGTTTTTAGAGATGAAATAACAGTATGATAAATTTCCAAAGAAATCAATCCTGGATGGACAGACTAGTGGAGCAAAAGTTATAAATGCATCATGATATCAATACTGTAAACCAGGGGTTAAACAACGTGTATGTTGGTTGTTTAGTTTTTAAAATGACCTTTTGGATGCACAAAACTAACTTTTTATTGCATATAAAACAACAATAATCATTAAATAGGCCTAAATTAAAAAAAAATCAGTTGCATTCATTTCTACTTTCTGCTTCCAAATTTCTAATTAGGCCGATTAACAGATAAAGAACTTTGACTGATTAATATTCCTGGAGATGAGAAAGACTAGTGAGCAAAAGTGGACATAAGATGCATCATGACATCAATACTGTAAACAAAGCCAAAAACAGTTTTGACTCTTTAAATGAAGATATTCTTTTAGGAAGCCTTTCAAACATTTGCTAAAAGATATCAAAACTATTTGACATTTCAAATCAAGGGGTTAGGATTATGTGGATTACTTGATAGGTAAAAATAAAGGCCTCTAGAACCGATGCAAATATTTTGCATTAGGATTTAAAATAAACACAAAGTAGAAAAAGTGCATTCCACAAGTAAAATAAATAAATATAGACAGACAGACAGACAGCAACATGCTTTCCTCTCTGTGAGTGCTCCCTCGGCAAAATGAAAATGTAAATAGTAGAAGAAAATTTCATAAACATTAGTATCATTGTTCCAAAAACTACAAAACAATATTAGCATTGTTTACACCCGCTGATTATTTTCATGCTGTTACGGCTGCATAATGGCTAATTATGAAGAGATGTAAGATTTTGCCCTAACAATAAAATAATAGGTAATCATTAGTTGTGCGATAAGTTCAATGTTTAAACATTTTGCTTTTATGAACAGATCATTTTAAAGTAATACTTAATATCATGCCAGTGCTCAGAGCTTGATCATAGTTGGATGCATAACACACACCCTCAGGTTATTGTGTGTAATAGAACAATAGCTTGAGATACAGATTGTGTGAAAGTACACTATCTGCCTGTGTGCAGTAGCAGAGTTTAACGCTCCGCCGCACACTGTCTTGTTGAGGTATGATGTATGAGGCTTTTTATGGAGTTGCCACATTGTTTTCACGTGTTGACACAAGTGTTGATATATAGTCTCAGAACAGTGTGGTCTAGAAAACCTCAAACTGTATTGTAAGGGCAGTTTGTTTTGGACGTGCCAGGTAGGAAACTAGTGAGCAATAGGAAAATAAACAAAGACCTGGTTGCCTTATGAATCACCACAATCATAAATATGTTTTTAGCATTTTACATGTTTACCCTCCTGCATCTGTTTCCTCTCATGTGGAGTTACGCATTTTGTGATCTGAGTCTGTTCTCCAGAACACTCAGTTTGACTTAAAATAATGGACGGTGCATTAGTGCCAAATCTCAGCTTGAAATTGATTAGGTTTACATCGGCGTGAAAAGAAGTATGTGGGAAACAGCTCATATAACACATGATGGTTGAAAGCTAATTGGACAGTTGGCTACCTAATGTTTTTGGGTGAATATCTTTGATTTCAATGTCAGTTAATGTACATAATAGCTGCATTGTGGCTCACAGTAGACTGAGAGATACCTGACGTGGGGGTCGTCCATCAATATGCAAAGTAATGCGGTAACCATGAGAACATAAAGAATATGATAAAAGGTTCAAAAGCTGAAGCTGAAGAAGTAGAAAATGACAAATGACCTGGTAGACCATGTCTTTTGTATGAGCAGAAAGTGATTTTCATGCTGCATGGCGAAGAAGAAAAAAGCCTTTATGACTGTTCTCAACAATCAAGAGACTCCATGTTCCTTATAATATAACCTCAAGTTGCAATCCACTGGAGAGTCTCAAAATACAGACCAGGTTGATGTAGAGGGAAAAAAACACACAGCAAGGAACCTGCAGAGTTCAGGAAGAAAGTTCTGTAGGTTGATGAAACATAAATCTATCAAAATGATGAAAATAGTAAAGTGGAGAAAAAATACACAGTTCATGACCAGTTCAAACCAGCTCATCTGTCATACAAAGTGCTGGTAGTGTTATGGATTGGCCATGGATGGCGGCCAATGAAAATGGCACTCTGGCATTTATAGATGATTTCACTGCTGACAAAGGCAATGGGATGAATGCAGAGGACACAGGAGCATTGTGGGAGCCCAGATTCAGCCGAATGCATCAGAACTCATTGGATGACATTTCATCTCTCAGCAGGACAATCATAGTAAACATACAGCCAAAGGAACCAAAGAGCTTTTCAGGGGAAAGAGGTGGAATACCCTCTGGTGGTATTCACTTGAAGTCCATCTGATTGGTTCTGTGTCCACCTTCTGAAGCGGAGAGACTACACAATAAGCAAGAGCTGGAAGAGGTCACTGTGTGAAGATAAAACCACAAAACATTAAATTATCTGCCTTCTTGTGTAAAATTGCGGCGAATTAGGCACCATGTAGGGCTGGGCAATCAACCCAAAATATACCGAAACCGACATTTGAACCCTCTAACCAACGCAATCTTACTTACGTTGTTTATTTTGGTTGGTTTCCCTGTGCTGAGCAGAAAACAAACAAAAAAAACAGCGAATGATAATTAGAGTTGCAGCACACTGAACCAGTCATGTGGCTGCAATAAAGGCACACCATGTTAGGCTATAGCACACAGCAACACGTCAACATGTGCTAATGTTTGGGCTGCTGCAGCAGTGCACATCAGCAGAGGGACAACACTGGTGTAAAAAACAAGACGAGGGAATGAGTGTTGCCTTGAAAGAAAATGTGAAGGAGAACTAGGACGACTGACCGTGAAAAGACGTGTGGTACGTTGTGTTTACATTACTGATACTGTAGGAATACTGTAAGTAATGCTAAACTTTCACAATGAAGCGTTCACGGTGTGGCCGCTTAGAGCGACTGTTATGTTCACTGACACAAACACACCGCATTTTGGCAACTATGCTGACCTAAACACTGCCAGATAAGACACAGACAGCACTGAGATTAAGTTCACCAAAAAATGAAATTCAGTCATTATTGACTCACCCTCATGCTGATGAATACTGCAGAGTAGTTTTTTATTCCTCAAAGTGCATCTGGAGACCAGGGAGGGGAGTTTGTAGTCCAATGAAATCCTTATATGAGAGTCAGTTGCGCCCAACACAAAAAGGTCCATAAAACTACACAAAAACTCTGTAATATTCCTCTACACTGCTTCTCCGCTGCGATCCAAGTGTCCTGCAGAGTTTACTCTATACGACGTCATTTAGGACATTTTTACAGCCTAAACAGTCCTATAGAGAATGTGAAGCTGACGTCACGCTGCTTCGGCGTTGTGGGACGCCGGCGCCATCTTTGGAGGAACGCAAACGTAAACAGAGTGGGGAAAACTGAGGAAAATGAGCAAGAAGTAAAAGAGAAAGAAAAAGAGATGAGGAAGACGGACAAAAAAAGAAAAGAAAAAAGAAACAGAGAAGGGAAAGGGAAACAAAGGAGGAACGTATCATGATAAACTCAAATTTAACAAGAAACAAAGGTAGACAGAAAAACTACTACTTATTAAGACCCAGATTTACTCCCTCCACTGACTTATGCAGACATCGTGAACTTTCTCATTTTTCGTATTAGTGCATATACTAGTGTGGCATTTTTTATGCAGCAGTACTGTCCCACCATGATTACTTTTAAGCCTTTTTTTTTCAACTCCGGGATCCCTATATTGCGCTTTGACGTAAAGTCATGAATTTCATTTTTTGGTGAATTATTCCTTTAACTGGGATCCCCCACCGCGCTCTTTTTTTCATCTCAGAGCATAACTGATAACAGTCAATCTATTATGTTGGCATATGTATTTTATAAAAGGCCTATACCTGTTTTATCTATCTGAATCTGTATGCTCGTCATTATATCTGTGTCCAATTTTGGACAGAAAACAAATGTTTAAATCACAAATAACCTTCTGATAGCTTCAAATCTCACCTGTGAATATTATAGAACATTTAAATAAAAATAGTAATTTGAGTTATTTTGATATCAATATCGACTGAAAAATTATCATGATTTGGATTATTTTCTTATATCGCCCAGCCCTAGCACTGTGATAAAATGGTGTTTGCCAAAGTGGAATGCTTTCCTATTTTGTTTAATGTCTACATGGATGACCTGTCAAGACAGCTGAACACGAAACAAAGGCTGTCTTGTTGGAAACACTGTTGTAAATCATCTTATGTACGCTGATGACCTGGTCATTTTTAGTCCATATAGTGCTGGTTTACAAAGTTTGCTTAAGGTATGTTCACTGTATGGAAAACATTGTGACATGAAATTTACTGACAAGAAGAGTTATGTCATGATAGTCAGAAGAAAAGAGGACTAGAAATGAGTGTTTCCTCTGTTTTTTCTAGATGATAATCCCCTCATGATATGTAAGTATCTGGGGAATTTTCTTACTGATGATTGGCACGATGATAGAGATATTTAAAGACAGTGTTCCAAGCAATATGTTCAAGCTAATATGCTTCTTTGTACTGTAGGTATAGTATGTGCTCAGTTGATGTTAAATATTCCCTATTCAGATCTTTCTGCACATATACAGCTCATCTTTGGTGCAGCATATGCGTCAGCTCATACAGTAGTGACCTACAAGGATTTTCTGCTTCAGGTGCCCAGGTGGCACAGTGCTAGTCAACTCTTTGTTTATTTAAATGTACCCAACTGTGAAGCCCTTTTAAGAAATCTGATATATTGTTTTATGTGCTGCCTGGATGATTCAGAGAACAGCATTATTAAGGCTTCGACCAGCCCTGGTAGGAGCTACAGGTATTCATCCAGGCTTAGAAAACACTGGCAGGATATCACCTGCATATGAATTATGTGGAGAGTTGATATTTTGTTCTCTCTCTCTGTCCGTCTCCCCTTCTCTCTTTCTTTTTCTATCTGTTTTGTCGTGTTTGTTGTTGTTGGTATGTTGTTGGTTGTTGACTATGATGACTCTAGGTGTGCATGTCTGCGTATGTATGCGCATAATGTTTATGTACATGCAAACATTTTGTATGTGTGAATGTGTGATGGCATACATGTCATATTGTAATTTTGTACATGCATTGTCCTTTATTTCTGTTGATGCTCTGTGCAGCACTTTGGACGACTGTCAAAGGTCTTTTAACTGTGCTAAAAAAGATTGATTGACTGATTGAAAAGGACTATTATCTCCCACACTTTTATTTGTATTTTGATGTAAACCTTTTCAAATTACAAGCTGAGACTTTTCTATATGGTATTACTTCACTGCAAATTGAATGTGCTGATGCACTGAGCCTGGAGAACAATATAATACAGTGTACTGTATATATATAGAAATACTGTAGAACTGTTCAAGCTGAGCAGTACTAATCTATTTTCTTAATGGTTTTACTTGTTTTTTGACATCTTGAAAATAAAATCGCAACCAGAGATCCTGTTTAACATTGTGAGTCTACAACCAAGAGGAGAGAATGGGGATAAAGGAAGAGTATAATGTACTTAAAGGGAACATACTGTATGTTTAACATATTTGTCTTGTCTTGTCATGTTTGTCTTGCCTTCCAGCCTCCAAAATGTGAGAACTGACAAAGAATCTGTAATTTTCGGGCTCCCTAGGTTGAAATCTATGTGGTTTTACGAGCTGTTCCCTCGGTTGTTGTATACAATGATGCAACTAGTTTTTGAATTTGCATAACACCACCCCTACCTGGTACCAGTAGAAGGGGTGAGGCGGGGAAAGCAGTGGTTATTTTGCATTTAAAGGGACAGGCAGTGAAACCAGCCGTTCTGAACAGAGCTTTTTTGAGAGGATGAAAAGAGCTGTGATGTCTGATCCTTGGTGTATTTAGACCGAAGCATGTCACAGACATGTCTTTAAGACAACATGGGAACTATTTGAATTTGTAGAAAGGGGGCAGAATATGTCTGTAAAGCCCAGTGTTGCATCATGTAGGTAGCTAAAAGCAGACAGGTGCCTCTTGTGTTGACCACCAAATATAATACTGCTGACATCACTTTGTCAAAATATGTACTTCCTGTATTAAAGTTGGCCAATGTACTTGAATTTAATTGGTCTTCATTTATGTATTTGCTTCATTACTGCAGTGTTGTTACGGGAGGTGTCATCACTGTGTCATGCAGTTGGATGAGATCTGGTGATTCAGCCCATTGTGGGCAATGTTGCTAATCCTGGAAAAGGAAACCTGCAAGACATTCCCGTTCTTATTTATTTCATTTACAAATGGGTCTTTTTTTTCCTTTTTTCAAAAGATTATAGAAGATTTACAACATGTCTTCTTGCTTCTTGCATGAACGCAGCACTGGTTTTCATTCTATACAGACCAGCAGAGCACATGGCAATGGGCCTGATCTGTTGAATTTTCACTTTATGTATTTTTTTGTCATTCCTGTGATGTTTGCAGACACACTGATCATGTGGAGGTGACAGACCAGAGAGATCACACTACACTGTCGGAATGTTTGGATGTTCGCTTCAGCATAACTGTTACCAGTCTGGAGATAGACGCCCACACAATCCAGCTCGAGCCGTAATGTTCACAGGTAAACATGTTCTCATTCTTGTTATTTATTATGCCTCTAATGCACCAAGCAAATGTAGCAGTAGGGCTGTTGCAATATGATGGATACTCTTACTTCAAGTTATTACAGGTGAGCAATGATCTGCGAGTGGTAATGATCTGTAATTTAAGCACGAGTTATTAGTGGAGTGGTGTCTCTATCCACATTAACAGATGATCTAATTAAGTATTAGTTAGTACATAATATACATGACTGAAAACTGCACATTAAATTGCGCTGAAAATAGTAATTTACTAATGTAATAAGTCATGATGCAATCACAGTACAGATAAATATTTTTCACAGCAGTGTTAGCAATAATGATGTAGTTTTTCTTTTACTCATGAGAATAATGCAAATATTTTCAATTGGAATATAAATATAGTGTGCTATATGACATAAATAAACCTCTTATAATTCATAAGTTTAACTGATTAAACACAGCGGATGAGATCAAAAATAAGCAAGGTTGACAGATGTTTAAAAAAAAAAGGAAATGGGAATCATCTGTCATTTCTGTTAAAATGGCCGCGTCTGATCTGACACTGAAACTAAATGTAATTGTTCTAGGTACTTATACTTCAATATATTCTGTGTTGAGAGATAGTTCTGCATTGTCAAACATTTTGGACACATTAAAGATGGAGCACCGTCCTCCATCCAGACCTGACTGCACTGACTTTTTGTTACCATCGAAAGGTGTTGATAGAAAATCTGACAGTGCTTTGAATGAAAATCATTTCTCCATAAGAGGAAATAGGAAGTGACTGGCCGCGCTCAGGCCAGCCCATGGACCAAGCCATTGATATTCATGTGAGGGTCCAGCAAACTAATGCCTCTCATTTGTACCTAAGGCACATCATAAGTGGCAGTCTTTACCCCGACGATCTGGCTCTTTGACTTCAAAGGGTGGCGTGAAGAAAGATCCTATTATTCTGCTGCAGCAGAAATCATTAGACTCCAAATCTAATGTGGCTGTTGAGGAAAGTAAGTGCTGAATTAATACTCAGCCAGAATTAATACTCACACACTGTACTACTCCTGCCTTGCTCGCTGTATACTGGGTATCTCCCTGTATATATCTGCAGGAGTTCAGGGGAGAGCAGGGAGAGAGTGAGTGGTCCACAAGTATCAGCTTACACAACACATTGATTACCTTTTGTGTAGAATAATTGTTCTAAGTACTGAGATCCAAAGGGCATTTCAAATAAACACTTTCTGATTATTTTTTTCATAAATGTGCTGTACACAGAACAGGGCAATCTAAAACGTAAAGAGATCCATGGAATCAATAGATAGGTAACAAAAATAGAAACTCATACTGGACATGTTACATATTAATAACACCTGTTACTAAAAGTTCTGTAATCAAAAAAATTAATGTTAGTTCTTTTAGTTTCTAAATGAGCACTTAAAATGACATGACCAGCCTTCACTAGCAGAACCCTTATTCTTGGGCACCAGTATGAGCCTGCCTGTGCTCTTGCCCTTTATGCCTTTTAGAAACATACACAGTTTCTAAGAAGGGGTTATGATTATGTAACTCCTTGGGGTTCCAAAACTTTTCAATGCCAAGGCTCCCCAGTAGCATTAGCTTCTTCCCAGGAGCTGCCTCTCTGCAGCAGCTGTTCAGGGTTATTTTAAACCTACAATTGTTTTTTCCATTCTTAAAACCGTGACTTGGGAACCCTCCCTCTTACACTGTACATTAGGTTGTTGTTCCACATGCGAGTTATTTCACACCTGTTATGATGTCTCTAACATAACCATCACCTTAGGCCCGGCATTGTATGTCCACTATGGGGGACATAACCTGGTATTTTAACATCCATACTCTAATGTCTGCTGAATAATTAAAAGTGACACAGACTGTTTTATGTAGGATGGTAGAATAACTGATTATGATGTTAATATTATAGTAACCATCGCCGATTAAGCTAAGGCTCTACCTGATAGGTTGTTTGTTAGACATGTAGAATCAAGGTAACTTACTCTAGTTTTTCCTACAGTGTCTCCTGACTGTTTGCTGGTGCAGTTGAGGTGTTCAGAAATGTAATTTCTAGGGGGCAGAGTGGTAAACGGTTCTGACTGCACATCAGAAGTAACTTCAACAGTCAAAATATAATTAGCAAGAATGTGTTGACGGACAAATCAAATGCACTTATCCGGCAACCAACTTAATCGCGGCTTTGGAAAAGCACAGCAATCAAAACGTATTACAGGTCTTCTGTCTGCAGCTGTGTGTTTACTTGGAACTTGCAAGAAGTAGAAGGTTAGAAAAAAAGAAGAGCAAAGGGAGAGAGAGAAAATGGATTTTATTCGTATCTAAATACTCAAAATTATGCAACATATTTGGCAGGAGAAAAGGTCAGTCAAGAACGCTGTTGCCAAAAATAAAAGAGGCAGCCATAGTTAATGCGACAATAATGATTTACTGTAATGGAAACTTTCAATGCGTATCCATGGAAGCGGCACAGCAGAAATGTGTGGATGGCGAGTAGAAACGCACCTCAGAAACTGATAAAGAAACGGGTCTTTTTTTACGGCAAGTTCAGCTTCAAGGTCCTGCCAGATGCTTTTCTGGACAAGACCAAAGCTATTTACTCAGGGCCAAAGCACAACACAACAGTCAAACACTGGCGCAGCCCGGTTCTTATGTGAAAGTGGGCGGACCGATCTGCTCCAACTTCTTGGACCTGCCTTGTAAACATGACGTACCACGTGTCGTTTCACGATCAGTCGTCACAGAAGCACGATGCTCTGCTAGTGGTGTGGCATTTGGACCTGATTGAAAACAAATGAAAACAATGTATCATTTTTGCATATGGTGCCCAGCCTTGGTTCAAACCTGTATGTATTTGAAAACACGTGTCTAGTGTAACGGAGGTCTGCGGGTGTGCCACAGTCATGAGGGACCAGTAAGGTGAAGTGACAGGTTGTGGCGGTAGCGGTACCTGAAGTAAACTCACTCACCCATAAAAGACGTGCTAACCAACCTGCCAAGTGGTTGTCAATGTCTTGGCGAAGCGGTTAGCGTCGTCGCCTCCGGTTTGGGAGGTCGTGGGATCGATCCTCGCTCAGGGCAAGTCCGAACCAAACAACATTGGTCACACTAGCTCGGCAGTTTGCAACGGAGACACACGGACAACTGTCCAACAAGTCCACCTCAGAGGTTATTCTGGAGAATAGTCTTGTCCTTGGCTGTGTCCAAAATCACTCACTCATTCACTTCTCCCTACTGACTATATAGTGAGTTTAGTAAAATGAAACTGACCACTGGTTGTACACTACTTTTAATACTGCATTGTGGGATAGAGTCCACTATATAGGGTATATTGATACTCACTAAACATTTGGACAATAAAACAAAATGGTGTACTCACTATATGGTCCACTAGTGAGTAGTGAGTGATTTCGGACACAGCCCTTGTTTCAGATTGTTGCAATAATAACAAACATACATTTGCATGGAGCAAATATATTTGTCCACTGCCATGTTGATGAGAGTAGTAAACAGTTGAAAAATATCCCTCTGTAGGTTCATTTAGAGCAGAAAAAAAAGTGCAATTGATCGCGAGTAAACTATGGAAACCATGTGATTAATCACAATTAACAATTATGATCGATTGACAGCCTTTAGGGCAAAATAAAAATAAAAAAAACTTTATTGAACTTGCCAGTCACTATTGCAATAATGCAGTGTTTTTCTACACTATTGGTCCACTTGTCTTCATTTGTTTTATGGTCGCTTCATTAAAATACAGTGATGATTACATTTGTTTACTTATCACAATAAGGTTGTATTACTCAGACTATTTAGGTCTTAGGTTTGGGTGGATGGCCTGTTTGCTTAGTTTTGCGACCACTGGAGACTCATCAGAGACGGGTCTGGATAATGACCCTGAGAGAAATGATTAAGTCTGCCAAAGCCATGAGGAAAATCGCTGTGATTGGCATTAGCTGGCTGGCTGACCACTAGTCAGCGTCTGTTCAGGATCCTCCTGGGTGTGTTCAGCGTGTGAGGGTGTATGGGGCCCACGGCTGTGAGTTTGGTGTGGTGTCTGTGCAGTATTATATCTGTTGATGGTCAGTACAGCAACGTTGTTGATGGAGGAGACAAAAAAATTAGGAACACCTTCACATTTTTTTTCATCAATTTTATTACAATGTACAATGTCAAGACAAATTGAACATGATGAACTCTACTGAAGGGTAGAATCTATAGCAGAGCGGTTGTACGGGCTTGCAATTGATTGCAACTGTGTGTAGCTAATAAAGTGTCTAAATAAATACACAGAGCACATCAAATTCAGCCACAAAGGAAACACTGGTTAGTTGAATCTCTTCTGCTATACTGTAGAGTGATGTGAACCTGACTGGGGATTCACTGTCAGCTTCATGGAGAGACGCTACACACCTGATTGATCTGTAAACACAACACAATATCCAGCAATAGCAGCTTAAATCTTTATCAGTTGGGGGCTGTCACTCTGTCACCGCCCGGTCCTCATTGTATCCATGGGACAAAAAACAAACCTGAAGCAAAAGCAAACATTTTGTAAGCACATCCAACTTTGGCGTTGCGTTTAAGGTTTGCTCAGTGAAGAATGCCACAATAAAAGTCAGTTTACTGCCACAATTACTTCAGGTCAGTGGCAGCCCCTCTGACAAGGGGCTGACATCCACTGACAAGAGACTGCTTTAGGTCTCTTGTCAGCACAAGACGTAATAATCATTCACACTCTAAAGTAAATGTGTTATGGTGTGTCCATGACAGAAACAAACATGAGAGTCATTTATGGAATTATACTGTGTGTCTGTTAATTCATTTTTAAAAAAAATAATCCATTTGTTTTTAATGCTAAGTGACTTAAAAGATAACCCTCTATTATGTTTGACCAGCAGCATTTCATTTTGCTGTGGACACGAATATTAATTGAACATCAGTATTTAACACACACATGCACAGACAGACACCCCAAGGCCACCATGGTGACCTTCAAAAAAAGAGAAACGAGCAGCATTATTGGTCTCGGTTTGCACAGACTGACACTTGTGTTTTGAATATGAATGGAGTTGAAGTCCCTCCAGACGAACATGATGCGCCGTGTGCATCTATTTTTTATTTTATATGAAGAATTGTGTTCTCATGTTGAGACATTCCCTTATAATACTCAACAATGACACGTGTTATAATTGCAGCCGTTCATATTGTCATGGAGTCCCGTGACAAAAAACACAACTATAATCTATCTATTCTACATGGCCAAAGTCGACTATCACTTATTCCATTTTAATCGGCCACAGTAAATGGTAGGGATGAGAATCACCACAAGCCTCGCTATATTAGGGAAATATCACTTTTTGAAGGGTCTTGGGCTATATTTGGGTAATGTCTTTCCTTCTGGCCCCCAAAATGTGAGAATTAACAAAAGATCTGTAATTTGTAGGCCTTGAAATCCATGTGGTTTAACGAGTTGGTCCCTTGGGTGTCTAGCAATGATGTAACTAGTTTTCAAATTTGCATAATGCCAGCCCTACCTGGTAGCAGTAGAAGGGGTGGGGCGGGGCAAGCAGTGGTTCAATTGCATTTAAAGGGACAGGCACTGAAACCAGCCGTTCTGAACAGGGCTGTTTTGAGAGGATGAAAAGAGCTGTGATGTTTGATCCTTGGTGTGTTAAAGACATGTCTTTAAGACACCTGGGAACTATTTGAATTTGTGGAAAATGGGCATGACATGTCTATATATTGTAACATTAATATCCTGAGTGTACTGTGATACATTGATATTTGCAACTGTAAATCTGGAAAGTCAGCCTCTGTTTTATCTAATCAGTCTGTCTGTTAATCTCACTTCAGTATAGTATTGTCATGCAAACAAACTGACCAACACAGTCATGAAAAGTATTACAACTTAAATATATAATTTTCAATTTACATATTAAAAGATCAATACTTGGCAACAATTAGGAGAATATTGTACACAAAATATCCTGACACTGTGCTGTGTCGATGTTTTCCCCCACCCCGAGTGACTGCACTGAATGGCATGTTAGTTCATGAGATTTGTTCTAACAGATAGCATGCTTCCACTAATATGGAACAGACTATCATGTTTTTCAATGGAGCATATGTCAGGGTTTTTTCCAGAAAGCAGTTCTCCACTCCATTAAAAAAATATTCAATACATTTTTTTGCCAGCAGGGGGACAAAATGATGTATAGACCACAGCAATGTTCACAAGTGACAGTGGTTTGATTACTGAGCTGTTTTCAGTTGGTCTCTCATCAAAAACGGCCTCTTTAATATACAATGAAACACCACTGGCTCGGCCCAAAACACAATAGGCAGCTGAGAAGAAAAATAAACTATGCAGCTGTTGTATTTTATTCACCAATTTACTGCTCTGTCTTCCAAATATTCCAACTATCTATTGCAGCTATAAAATCTCACACTTCAGGATCCTCCTCCTCCCCTGGGAATATAAATGATCATTAATGGTTTGCTCGAGTGGCATTTCATAATGTAACTGGATGTGCAGTAGAAGTAATCTTGGCCAGCATTGCCCATTATAAACACAGTACAGCAAATTCCAAAGAGGTAATAAACCAAATCCTCCATCAGGATGTTCTCTATCTCATCTCTGTGAGTCACACTTGAGGATTTTCTCTTACTATAGATCAACTGCAGGGTGACAAAAAGCTAGTTCATTAGAAGCGGTGTTTGCACTATATCTGATGCCACAGTGAAAAATAAAAGGATAATTCACATTCACATAAGATTGAAATTCCCATGTGTTTTTTGTATTTTTTCCTGAATGGGCCAAATGAGGAAACTTTGCTCAACAAAACAACTAGAGTTACATTTCCCTCACATAAAAATGCAATGTTAATCAATCACATAGATATTGGATACATACTGTAAAAGTTCTACTTAGAAATATGACTTGTAGCTATAATTTTATGTTTATATTTTTTCTTGAGGGGGCGGTGGGAGGGGTTAGTTAGTATATGGGCTTTTAAAAATCCCACATCAGTCAACCTAATTTGCTCTGCCACATTGAAGAGTGTTGTGAATAGCACAGTGCCATTGCACTACAGCCTTATCATATGACTGTGTTTCAGCAGGTAGGCTCAAAATCTCTGTTTATCCAAATGTGGCCATTGTCAGTGGTGTGTTTTCTGTAGCCATAATGATGATAGATGTAGTTACAGGCATTTGTTGTTGCTTATTGCACCTTGAATAACCCTTAAACCCACAACAGTTATATAAGCCCTTAAATGAAGCGGTGAGCAGTATACTGTGTACATCAAGGCCATCTCAGAAGAATCAGATACTCAGCTCCTGCCCATAATACAAAATGCCAAGGAGTGATGTGCAGAGAAAAGCATCAAAAATAAAAGCAGCACAGTATTCAGCACATTCGGCCCAGCATATAATGTCCATTTGTTTGTGAGCGGTCAGGGCTTTGGTTTGAAACTAATTGTGTTGATTAACTGTGGAGAACCAGCCACCCACTGATGAAAACAGGCATTAGGAAACAAACCGGAGCATACAGGTCAAAGGGACTTCAGCTCTCTTTTCCTTTTTTTTTAAAACATATCAGCAGCAAGTCAATTTCTAGCACCAGAGAACCGCTATAAAAGCTGCAGGTATTGCATCAGCCAGGGCTATTAAATGTACTAGGCCACTGTGTAACAGCATGTTGCATGCCGAGTGGCTGCGCTTGTCATCCAGGTGATAAGCAGCATCATGTCAGAATCTCACTCATCTCATCCATAAATGCATAACATATCAATAGCCAGGTGAGAAGCAGACTAAGCGACAAGATGGTGGTAATAACCGAATCGGGACATTGCAGCAGCCGCACATAATGAACATAGTCTGACATCGTATATAGAACGTCCAATAGGTGCTGACAATATAGAAGCTCATCTTAATACATCAGCTGATTCAGTATGCAGTGCAACTCAGGTTTCCTGCCTGAACTAGCTCGCAGGCTTTGCATGATTAATATTCAGCAGTCAACACTTGAATGCCAACTATCATTTTGCAAGATAAGGTATTACATTAGTTTAATAGTGGACAGCAGGTTCTGGATTGAAAAAAAACCTAAAATTCTTGCATAAGTGTATCACACTGGAAAATAAATAAATAAATAACATGAGCAGCAGGAGGAAGCAGGCTCTGCTGTTATTTTGCTTCCTGAAGCTGCAAAGCTGCTGTTGATATTCTCTCCAGGCAATAGCAAACCACCAAGTACCTCCAAAACCTTTTGAAAAATGTATGAGTGAAACATCATTCACTTCGATCCTTAATTCCTGGCCCACACTACATACCTCCTTTCTGGTAAGTGCACACATACATCATAAGACTGCATAAAACGGCCAAAGACCTATAAATCATGCAGTATTCTCAGTGCTGCAGTCTATATGCTTTTGTCCTCTGTATCCACCGAATCTCTCGAGCAATTTTTCATGAGCGCGGCTCTAATGTATGTGCACAAATATTAGCCACATAATATCGCAATATACTGTTTCTAAATCTGGACTTGCATGTATTTATTAAAGCAGGAGAGGGTGTATGTATCACTATTTGGACTCATGGTTCAATGACCATGAAGTGTGAGTTGAGTTCCACAGTATAATAGAGTGTGTCTGCATGTTTGATTGAAGCTTAACCTTGCTTAGGTTTCCACAGATGCGTCTAAAAAAAATAATTTGGCTGGATTTCAATTTTCAAATCAATCAGCCTTCTGTTTATCATAGCAAGCTGACTGGAAAACTATTGTGCGAGAATCATTAGTGGAATGAAGACGGAGCAGTTCCGCCGCAAGTCTTTTCAAAAGCAAATTCATGGGTACATACTGGCTGTGGACGTCTGAGAGATTGTTGGTAAATTGTTTTGCAGATGAAATGGGCAGGTGACAGGACGCACGGGAGCATATCGCTGGCATGCATCTCCCCCCGCAGAGCACCTTGGTATTGGTCTTCATCTGATAGGAACTCTCTCCTTCCACTTCACTGACTGTCCCCACAAGAGGAGAGCTCTCAGCTCCAACTCCAACCACTTTCCCATTATGCAAATGATTTCCCCGCAGAAAAGCTCCACGCCCGGTGCCCATCAATTCAGCGAGGCCTCCAGTTTGAATACATGCGTTTTTTTTTTCTCTCTTCTCCTCCTCCTCCCCCCACTTCCTCCCTCCATACTTCTGAAAAGAAGGGTCTATTTCTGATGCATAGTGCTGGTGTTCACATTGCTGTGATGGGGGAATAGAAAGAGCTCTTACCCAATCAATTTATACAGGCCCCTTTGAAGAGTACGCCATTTTTCTATGGTGAGGAGTGAAATTATACAAACATAAGGGGAATACCAGTTGTAAAAAGTAAGTACTCCTACAGTCCCATGGGTTGTTTAGAGTGACGGCATTGCCATTCCGAATGCATAGCCTACATCACATCAGGGCATATAAATAAACTTCCCCTGCACATTTGATTAACTTCTTAGGGGCCCTGGAGGTATGTGGCCTTAAAACCTCTCCATCGTTTAATCCTCTCTTCTGCGGAAAATTCCTGAAGTAAGACCATCAAAAATATCTTCATTCTCTGCATCGCCACTGGCATGGGGTCCATCTGCATGCAGACTCGATACACAGTCAGCGGCATCAAGGTTATTTTTGTATTTTCTCTCAAACTAATCTGAATATCCTTGTTTGCTTTAACCTGTGGGTGATGGAACGATAGCACAAGGAGAAGTTCATGAAAACTTTAATGGCCGTAAGATTCAACACTACAATTGTTTCACAGGCTTGTGCTGTTAATTACTATCAGGGTGCACACATGCAGGCCCGCTTCACCTACATGTACAGGCGAGGAATGTCACAGTATCACAGGGTTTCCCCCAAGAAAAGTTGTTAAAGGGATACTTAACCCAAAATCGATAATTTACCAATTTTCTATTCACCGTCATGCCAAGAAAGGCTGTGGAGAACTTTTGGAGTTATCAAAACGTCTGATTTTTATATAATGCAGGTGGATAGAGTTCACTT
The DNA here is from genome assembly GCA_030347415.2 of Decapterus maruadsi. Classification (NCBI taxonomy): domain Eukaryota; kingdom Metazoa; phylum Chordata; class Actinopteri; order Carangiformes; family Carangidae; genus Decapterus; species Decapterus maruadsi. The sequence continues at coordinate 7,134,819 of CM064891.1, read as the reverse complement.
TTGAATCGTCCAAAACACACACTATGAAACATCCAAATACCTCCATACTGCTCGTCCGTACTGACCCAAGGGTCCTGTAAATGAATGTGGTCTGTGTTTTTAGCCTTGTTGTAGCAGTAGCTCCCAGTGGATCTTTTGATGTTTCGGTGCATGCACGATATTTGCTGTGAGATGTTTGTTCGTTGTTGTAAACCATTGGATCTATGTAAACACGGAAGAACATCTCCGATAGTGTTGTGGTCAATACCACCAAACCCGAGACTGAGTCAAGACCAAGACCAAGAGGGAGCTTTGAGGGGGTTGAGACCGAGTCAAATCCCAGACCAAGACCAAGCCAATTTCATTTTCAAAACCATTACTGTATTCAGTACCAGTATAATCATTTGGCTTGATATTTAGCAGAAAAAAAACATATCTGGTTGAAACAAAGCTTGGCTTGAACAGAAGACTACAGCACAGAACCTGCTATAGTCTTCCGATGTTGACACTGGTGCAACCAAGTTTTTCAGATGGTTACACAAGCAAACTCTTTCGTGGAACTATTTTAATTATCATAAAGTTATTGAATGAATGAGTGGCAGAGAGACATTTGTGGTTAAAAAAAGATGTCACTGCAACTGTGATCTTGACTGGCCTTGAAAAAAAAATCCTGAGTCCAGCTCGACTGAGACCTTGAAAATGTGGTCTCAAAACAGGTCTTCTCGAGTACACAACAATACTGACTGATGGTAGGGCCCTGTAGGTAACAGATTCATGAATGGAGTAGTAGAATTTAGAAGGTGTAATTCCAAACCAAATTCCAAACCAGAAATAGGGTCTGACCAGTAGGCTTGTTTTTCAGACAGAAATAAAACTACATCTGCCTTTTGTCCCTGACTGAAAGGTATTCACTTTACAGCATTTCTCTAGCACCTTCTATCCTCTCCGCAGTAACCTGGATGTTAGGCACGGAAAGCAGTCTGAAACCACAGCATGCTTCACTTACTTTTTGGGTTAAAATGTGAAACTTCAAAAACATCCAGTAGACTCAAAGATATAACACTTTCTCAAGAAGTGCAGCTGTAATAGCAGCAAGACTCAAAATTACAGCAGTCATTACTCAGGAGGACACTGGCCTGTCTACACATAGTTAAAAGGTTCTAGAGTTGTTGCTGTTCTTGTCTCAAAAGTGAACCGATAGTCATGTCTGACGAAAAAAAATCATTGAGAATCAAATCAAATATAAATTGTACAGGATTTTTTTTTAAATCTCAAAAACTTTCACATGACCTTATTTTTTCTCCTCCTGCACATACAAAACATAATATAACAAGAGGAAGTGTAGCTATTAGAGTCCATACGCAAAAAGATCTTCTCTCATTGGCCACACCCCAAAATAAAAATCTTAACCAAAAATAACCCTCCCACTGTGGACTTAACCCACCTTGATCTCCTGAATAGAAGTGTCAGCGCTTCCTGCAAGTCTTTGCAGCGAGCAGTTGGCGGTTCAGAGGCAGTCAGGGAATACCAGTAATGAAGGATGTTTCTGGGGCTTTGGGCGGATTGACAACTCCATGCGCTGCAGTTGAGGGTTTTTTTTTTGTAGGTAGGCTTGGATGTGCACACAGGCTGATTTCATGCGAAGGACTCTGACTGGGCTGCTCAGCACTTGTGTGGAAAATAATGAGAGTGGTTTCTGTGCGGGAGAACGGGTGTGTCATTTAAAGGATGAATGAAGAGGTGTGTGTCGGTGGAAACTGGTGAATACTGGGCCCACCACGGCAGGAGATGATGATGATGATGATGATGCTGCTTCTAAAGTTGATCGGCTCAGTGTTGCAGAGTAGACTGGAAGTGCAGGTTTGAGCCGGATGATCCCGGCTGGGACTGATTTCAGTTCCTTTGCATGAGCAACGCTGAATGCGCCTGGTGACGGATCGGCTCACCCCTGCAGGTGTTTTCACTTATTCTGGGTAATCAGACACATGCAGGTTGAAATTATAAATATAGACAGAGACTAATAAGGTTGGAGTTGTCAGTTTCTGGACATTTCCATATGGTTTTGAGAAGAGGACTGAAAACAGCTGTGTTTTGCCTGTGAGTGTCACTTTATAGATACAGTGGAGAAGACAGGGGATGGTTGTGATTAGAAATTTTAGTTGATTAATTGCAAAACAAATAACTGTGAATAATGATTTAATTGTCTTTGATCATTTCATGCCACTATTACAGTATAAGCCTAAACATAGTTTAATAATACACATACATCTTATGAAAAAGATTTATTGGCTTTGCAACTAAATCAGTGATGCTAATGTTAATAGATGCTCATTGAAATGTTGTTGTTGGATATTAGAAAATTAAAGAGGACATATTATGGAAACATCACTTTTTTAAAGGTTCTTGCCTTTTGGCCCCCCAAAAAGTTGTCTTCCAATGATATAACTAGGTTTTGAATTTGCATAATCCCACCGCTACCTGGTACCAGTAGAAGCGGTGGGGCGGGGCAAGCAGTGGTTCATTGCATTTAAAAGGACAGGCACTTAAACAGCCATCCTGTACAGCTGTTCTGAGAGGATGAAATGTGATGTTTGATTCTTGGGGTATATGACCGAAGCATGTCACAGACATGTCTTTAAGACACCTGAGAACTATTTTAATTTGTGGAAAAGGGGCATAATGTGTCTCTTTTTAAACTTCTCAAGATAAACAGTTTGTGGCTCCATTAAACCAGCTGAAGAAGAAGAAAGGGGCACAACATGACGATGTCATTAAAAGAGAACCAGTCAAACCTCAAACAGTGGAAAACTACAAGCAAACAGTGATGGACATATGACATTTCTGTTAGTTTCATCCAGCTGTTTTTATACGGATGAATGGAAACCATTACGATTATGCAAATTGATTGCAGTCAGTTCAAATGATTGCAATCTTATGTAATAATTGTGACAGGCCCAGTTATAACATGAGCCAGATCAGTTGTTACACTTCCAATGTCTCCAACCAGGAACAAGTTAGATTCACTCTAAACCCACTCAATTTAGTTTTTATTCCACAGTATGAAAAAGTACAGTCTTGTGTCAGCTGAATATTTTGAATTCTTCTTCTTTCTTTTTTTGTAAAGCACTGTCTCTTTTGTAGTTAAATGTTCCATTGTTGAAGCAGGTGATTATTCATTTACACGTTTTGTTCAGTTTTATTGTTATGTTCAAATGTCTTATCATTACAACACACACAAACATGCACACACACACACCAGTTATATTAAAAAGTAATTTAGGGGTTGAATACAAGTCTTAATCATAATCATCATTCTATAATTATTTCTGTTACATCCAACCTGGACTGGGTAGCAATGAAAACCTTCAGTCCTTGAGTTTGAGACTAAACCACTCATGTTTTGTTTGCGCTGCAGAGATAACACTGACACCATTTAATAGCAGACACGTGTAACTAGTTTGTATAAAACTTTGAAGACACTGTCTCAAAGAAGCTGCGAGATACAGTCAGAAGTGTCAAATACTGTTACAAGCATCCCCGCTCTCTCCTATTGAATATTCACTCTATTTATGAATATGCGAGTGTGAGTGTTTGTGGGTTGTCATTTTACACTGAAGCTCGTGACAGCAAACTCTCATTTTAATACCCTCCCTTTGAACTTGTCACATCAGCTCGCATTTAATCAATACAATGTGACAGGCTCTCTTCTCCCATGCTCCGACTGTGTGGAGTCTCCCAACCACCAAAAAGTGAACACTGCACTAAGTCGACCTGACCACAGGTTAATGCACCAGATTAACAATTGTCAGCACAGAACAGCTGATCCCTACACTAACATTAGTTGTTCCATGTGTGTGATCTCACACCACCTGTCACTGGCATTGGCTCTGATCACATTTTACTTCTTTTGGAGAATGTCAGTGATGTTTTTTTTTCTTCTTCTTAATCCCATCACAGACAAGGAGCTTATCTCTCCAGGTTTATAAAACAAACAGGCGGCGGATGACTAGAAGGCATGCCTCTTAATGAGCGAGTGGTCCTTGCTATTTCCTTGTGATTCACCAGTGATTAGTGTGATTACAGTGTGACAGCTGTGTAATTACATGGGAAGCCCCCAACAGGAGAGTAGGTAACATGTTTGAACAGCTGCAAACAGTGACATTGTCCCTCTGTCACTTTCCTGTGTGTCACCCCCTGAGTGTGCACACGAGTCTGCATTTATTTGTGTCCCCAGCAAACATCTAAAAGACAAGTGATGTCTCTGGAAAACATTTTGTGGAGAGCCGACACTCGGTGTGTGGGCAGCTGTGGAGGTGATGCTGCGTGGGGATGAGAGGTCGGGGAGTCTTTAAGCGGAAACCTCCCATCACAGATGTCTTGCCGTATTAGCTGCAATACCTTAAAGGGATAGTTCAGCTTTTTTTGAAGTGGAGTTGTATGAGCTACAAATGCCCATGAAAGATACCCAGTGAAGGTTGCTTTTGGTTTTAAAAGAGCGTGGATGAATCTACTTTACCCACACTGTTAATGTGTCCACTTTCGATAAATGTATTGTTTTATCTTTGTAGTTATCTTTTTATTATTTAGTGGTCGACTTGCCCAGCATTTCTTACAGAGTGAATTACTGCAACCAACTATGCGCATGCGCCAACAGTGACTAACAGAGCTATTTGACAGAAGGCTGAGATGGAAAGTGAGAAGCTTCTCCACTGGAGGCAGCTGAGGCAAGCGGAGCAGCTCGGTGTCACTAACCTCAGTAGTCCAGGCTTCTGTCTCACGCAGTGTGCTGACCAAGACTCGGTTCTCCTCCTCTGCCCCGACTCTCCTCTCTCCTCTCACCCACTCTTGAGCACCCATCCTGGGCTATAAAGTCAGCCTGCTCTGGTACTCTGCTGTCCTGCTGGAGGCTCATCTTAAGGATTTTAAATACATTTCACAGAGTAATTTGCCTAAAACTACTAACAAAAAAGTCAGTCTGGAGCCCTGACAATACACGCTAGAGCTCATGGGAAATTCAGTCTTCATTCAGGTAAAACATGAAAGTTCCTCCGAGGGGCTTTAAGTATAATATCTGCAGTAGAAATGTCTCTGCTCTTCCCCACTGACAAACACCGGCGCATCGCGCTGCACCGTAGACTGTTGTCAATGAGGGATGATTAATCAGCGTATTTTCACCGCCTAAGAGAAGTCCTGTCTCAAAATAATACACCGGTTCAAGAGAACGATCTAAAGTAAATATTTATAATGCATCAGTTGGTTGGAAAGTATGATACAGCACGTCCTGCCTGGAGCCTGCCTATGTGGAGGAATACGGAGGAGTACTGAGTGAGTTCCAGATAAACAAACTTTTTTTCCCGAGCAGCCGATGCATTATAAATTTTTTCTTTAGATGGTACTCTTGAACTGGTGTATGATTTTGAGACAGGACTTCTCGAAGGCGGCGAAAATACAATGATTAATCGTCCCTCATTGACAACAATGTACTGCCTATGTCTCGGTGCAGCGCGATGCGCCGGTGTGTCTCAGTGGGAGAGAGCAGAGACATTTCTACTGCGTCTAGTGTACTTAATGGGCATTTGTAGCTCATACAACCCCACTTCAAAAAAAGCTGAACTATCCCTTTAAATCTCAAAATCTCAGATTGATCGTCCTATCAATAATATATTCTATGATTGACTTATAAATTACCTGAATGTGAAACTGAGTACTCTATATTGCATCTATCATCATTTCCTTTTTAAACTTTATGACTTTCCATATGGAACGTTCCTTTAAAATTAAAATTGCACCACGTTAGCATATTTACTTGTGTATTGATCCTGAATAAGGCCACACATAAGTCAAGCAAGCTGCCAATAAAGTGACTCAGATCCCCCATCAATCTTTCTCACTCCTGCAGTTATGAATATGATCATTTCTGGTTTTAGATATTTTTTTGTGATCATTTTCACATGAAACAAGGTGACTAAATAAAAACTGAATTGAAATGGAAAGCAATCTTGACTGCAATATGATACATTAATGATTCACTGAATTTGCGATGGAGGATTGCTTCGGTGAAATTTCCCCAGTTTCTTCTGGCGGTTCTGCCTCCTGCATGTCAAGCAGACGACGCCGGCAGCGGCTCACCTCTGCAGGCGCAGCGCTCGGTCTTTTATTGAACACAGTCACGCGTCGAGGGCATCCTTTCTGGATTTACAGTGTTGATGCAGAATGCGACCCGTCGTAATGAACAAAATAACAATAGGACTGGCTTTTTAGAGGTGAAAGTGAGATGTGTAAACTTTAATACCCACCTCAGTGAACTCATTTTCAGGATGGCAGTTTGCTCTCTTTAGTAATACCTTCTTCTCATTTCTGCCACATATCAGTTGCAGGATCTTCAGTTAAATTACCCTCATAATCAGACTCCAACGGAACTGATTTTCTTTCTTATTTAATTATTTATTGATATAGCTTAAAGGTGATTGCAACCCCACAGTCAAAATAATTTAGCAAGTTAATTAATTGAAGAAGAAAATTAGTTCCGCAGTGTGTTTTGACTGGTAGGAGCTCAGAAGATGCTACGATTGCTGTGATGCGATGATTTTTCTTCATTTATTTATTTAGTTAGTTTAAAGCATCTTTTCCCAAAGATAAAGATGATGTAATGCTGACAACCAGCAGGACACCAGAGGGGGTTCATCTTGGGAGGAATGACTTATCAGCTGCTTGACAAGTTTTTTTTTCTTCTTCCTGGTGGTAATTTCCTTAAATTTTTTATTGACTCCCTCTGTAGCCAAGGTTTTTATTTTAGTCTGTTATATCGCACACAGCTTCGTACCGTTGAAGTGGCATTTTCCTCGAGCCGTGATGTTTCTAAGCGCCTGCTGCTGTTTGGCATTTTGGTGACTCACCATGTGCCAGAGTAGAGGCGTGAATCGGAGGGAGGGAGGCCCGGGCATGGTTGGCAGTTGAAGTCTACAGTATATTGGTATAAGTACTCACAGCGTTATCGTGCCGGCCTGCGTGGTGCAGGTCAGCAGGTCGACGTGTTAACTGCATCTATACGTTCTGTCCTGTTTTCATCACTTATACTGGTGGAAACATACTCACATGAACCCATCCAAAATAACACAAACCCTTTTCTGTGTTTATTTAGCTTGTCGGTTTCATTTTCACTATGCATTCATCAACCAGTAGACACATCTAAATACACAGCAAAAAATACAATTTTACAAGCAATTATAGCAATAATTCCAAGAAGGCAGAGTAAAGATTTGTGTCTATTCTTATCAGCATCTCTCATCCACCTCCATGTTCAGCTGGCCATCTCACTTTACAGCTGTCTGAAGGAGACAGCCGTGTTTTCCATGTACGATGTATAATTAGGGTGACACGTTGTCAAAGTGTAGTCACGCACACACCAGACCCATTGTAGTTATACCGTGATTGTTCTGCAGCAGCTTGGTGCCGCTGTGAGTCATTCAAAGACACCAACTCTTATGTACAACAAACTGTTGATTTGTACGTGCACAGCAGCCCAGTTTCTGTGGTGAAGATCAACAGGTGTGTAGAAGACTGTGGCGAAAACGTCATGTGGAGTCATCCTGAGGAGTAAACAGGATGCAAAACACCAGAAACACAGTTTAAAGGGGACTTACAGTAGTATGGACATTTGAAATCTCTTTAACATATATTTGGGTGTTTGGCGCCCAAAATGTGAGAATTGACCAAGAAATCTTTTGCATAATACCACCCCTACTTGGCACCAGTAGAAGGGGCGGGGCAGGGCAAGCAGTAGTTCATTTGCATTTAAAGGGACAGGCACTGAAACCAGCTGTTCTCAGACATGTCTTAAAGACACCTGGGACTTATTTAAAAAAAAAAAAATCAAGACAACTAAATTTACTAATTTGATCTTTTGATGTCCTCATATGTTGAAGCCCTCTGTCTTAAGCTCTGCTACAGCTTGGTAGGTGTTGTTGCAATTGTCAGCATCTGGAGAACCAGCCTAACAGCTGAAGTGAGAAACTTGCTCTTTCTTTAACTGTCTGAAATCACATCAGACAGCTCGACTGCCTGAGAGACAGTAACCAAGAGGGGCGGAGCTTAGCGGCCAGGCCTCCCACTTGTCCTTACGTCACTCATCTCCATCAGAGACACACCAGGTTACCATGGCCAGTAACCAGGGCAACTGCTGCATGTACTCTTTCTGGTGAGGGTTAGATCCATTCTTGACCAACATGTTAAACACAGTCATGTTTGTGCTTTAGTTGGTTTAAACCCAAACCCAAAACCCAAAATGCTGTTTGTGGTTGATGTAGAGGATCAGTCTGTTGCTTGCTGTTTTCTTTAAAAACTGTTTCCTTTTCTTGAATTATAGTTCAAGGTTCAAAGTTCAGTTTACTGTTGTTGGCATGCTTACAAGTGAAATGAAATTTGCGTACAATGACAGTGAGTTATGATTTAAAATAACCAACAGATAAACATAAGCAGAGACGTGAGCCGCTCAGTGAACACAATGGAGGTGAATGGTACAGGTCCCCTTTCCCTCATCAAATACACAATTCAACAACTCCAAAATGCTCTCCTGGACAATTTGTGACCACAAATCAAATTTAACGGTGTCTTTGATCACGAGATTAATGTTCTTTGTGACCTAGTGACTTGTAGTTTTTTTCACAAGCTGTGGCCACTGCTAGTCTTGGGATCATGCTATGATGTCACGCTGAACCACAGCCAGACAGTCATGAATATCTGCCGGACTTCTGAAGTCTGGTATGTGTAACTTTGTCAGCATGTCGCTACAGCATCATGACCTACAAAGCTGCAAAGAATCGTTCTCAATGACGGAAAGTAAATTCGCTCGGGCGGTAATTTTTTCGATCGATCAGCTGTGTAACAGCTGTCATTTTGTCCCTCCACACATTAGCAACAAGCCTGTTTGTCACTCTGCCAGTACCACGGTCACACTGTGTGTTACAGGACTGATTAAAACACAACATATACTCATGTACAGTATATGAGATGGAGCTGAGCTGGAGCTGTGACCCTGGTGTCTGAGCAGGCTGAAGTCTGAACTCTCTCCCCTTTTTTTCATAATCTTTCTCATCAAATGAGTCAAAACTTTCAGCCCCTGAAGCTCCGTCATCCTCCGATTATTGATAGACAGTGTTACATTGTGTGAGATTTTGCTTCAAATGTGAATGACTGCTCAAAGTGAGAATGTTAGTGTGAAATATAACACTACACGTTTTCAATAAAAAAACATTTGCATAAAGCAAGCCTATCCACTTTTCCATGTTGATAAGATTATTTAAATGCTACTTAAGGGACATTTAGAATAGATAAAAATGTGCGATTAATTTGCAGTTAATCCCGAGTTAACTATAACATTCATGAGATTAGATATTTTAATCGATTGACAGCACTAATAATTATGTAACATTACAACACATGAAGCAAATACTTGGAACTACTTGTGCTTTTGAAATCACTCCACCCAGCAGTCATGTCTGGAATGTAGTTCCAGCTATGCGTTTGCCTTGAAAACACATAATGTTACATTATTATTTCATAGCGTGGTGAATGTGGAAAGGATGTGCGAAGAGGAGAGACGCCTGTGGAGCCGACACTTTGGTTCATGCCAGCCTATGGCAAACATCCGCTTCCCTGCTTGTCACTCAAAACAGTCACAGCCTCAATCTTGCAGAAGGGTTAATAAACCTTAAAAAAATCAATAATATAAAAAAAATCACATGGAAGGGCAAGTGTTTGCTGTACCAGACTGTAAACATGTTTGTTTATGCTGTAAAGTTGGACATGTTAACCCGGGAGCCTGTGGGGACGGACTTGTTTTCGGAGGCAGTCTTGAATACTCATGTGCTCAGTTTCTTGGCCTCGGTAGCTGCTGCTTGGTGCTGACACATATATACATGTGCTGCTGCTGTGTATTTGTACGTCAGACTCTGAATGTCCTTATCCATCCTTGGAAGAGTCTGGTCTGAACTCTTTGTTCCTGTAAAGAACGCCATGCAGGCTATTTTTAGCGCTGGTTGTCCGTAGTTAACGTCTCCTCACTCGTTTGAACCATCTGTCTTTGTTTATCACACGAATTGTGACAGATTCTTCAGTCTGGATCTGACAAGTTACTGGCTGTGATCACTTTGTGCCCACAATCTGTCTGGCCAAGTTGTGACACACATAAAGGCTAATGTCTCCTGCCTGTCTGTCTGTCTGTCTGGTGGTTTGTGTATATGATGAATTCTAACACATTTGTTCTCATTGGCGTCTTTACTAGAGAAGCATGGCTGGGTATGAAAGGCTGTCAACATGACAGTGAGAACAGTCTCTGATGCATACTGTATTTGCCAATCCTCCTCTGACACATCGGTGCCTGCACCCACTCGCACGGCACACAAACACCCCCCCACCCCCCCTCTCGTTACGTCATGTCCTCTTTTTGAGCAGGAGATGGGCACTTGTCATAATGAAGTTGTTGTGATCAGAGCCAGAGAAAAGTGTTAAACATCCTGTTGTGTTCACAGTGTCTTGGGTCAGAGAAAGCAAACGAATGATCATTTCACAAATATAAAAAGGTGTTGATGTAAAACAGATGCAATCATACCCCGCTGGCTCTCGTTCTATCTTTTATCAGGCAGACTCTAGACATGTTCCCAAGTTTATTTGCAAGTATATATATAAAAAAAAAACTGCCCATCTTGTTTCATAACCGAGGGAGAGATGAGATAAGATAAGACAAGATAAGATAAGACACAGTCCAAGCTTGTCCAGACTGTCTGTGTTCAGGTCAGACATACTGCCGCTCCAGGACACTACAGCATAAAACAGTGTGCTGGCCACTGACTGAGTAAACATGTGCAGCATTCAGGGATAAAAAAAAATAAAAAAATCTTTTGACCAAATTTTTTTTCAATCCACAGCCAATTCATATTCTAAGTGAAGGGCCAAACAATTGAAAATCAAATTGAAACATAAAATACATCATGCTGAATTATGTTAAACTACATAAATTTGGCAGACATGATTGCTTTTTGCCAGCTCAGAAGACCTGGGTCCTTGTTAGGGGTGAACACTTGATCAAATTTTAATCGTTTTGTTTGGCTCCAAACAATCTCAAAACATATAATTGAGAAAAAATGATTACTCGGTCATTTCCTGGACTGTTGGGACTTCATCCCAAGAAGCCTGCATTGCACTCACTCAGTCAGTGAATGAGGCAACTCGTCCAGTGACGGGCGGTATTTAAAAATCAACGCGAGGGAGAACAGTGCTGTTTGGTCGACAAGAAAAGTTTGGACAAGTTCTCTGGTTTTCTAGGTTTGACATTATACCAATATGTTTCAATTCACAAAGGAAAATGTAGTAGGTCATTTTTGGATGGTGAGTTAGTTGATCATGGTTCCTTGGGTCCCATATTATGGTCTCCATGGACTCAAAATGACAGAAATCCATCATAATGACGGAGAATTTTAATCCCTGAGCATTTCAGATTAGGTGAGGTTAGGTAAGATTTATTGATCCCGCATAGGGGAAACTATTTTACCACCAGGTCAAGAAAAATCATATACAGCCAACAAACAGCACCAACACAACAGAAACACAACACCAGATACCAGGAGCTCAGCAGCCATTGTCTCCTATTCCTGCCTGATGCACGCCACAGTAGCTGTGTCTACTCAGTACGTCTGGACACTCTGGACCGGAGGTCGACCACTAGTGGATTTTTAATGGCCGATAGAATAACAACAGTTTGGAGCAGGATAAAGCAGAGAGCTGATTAAGCGCCCGATAGCCTATGAATAAAAAAAGGACATCTTTGTAATGTGGTCTATAAGTTGAAGTTTATTTTTTGTGTTGGCAGCTGATGAGCCCATAAATACAGCTCACAACACACCCTATGTTTGGCTTTTCCAGGCCTATTCCAAAGGATACCATATTTCTTCTCACTTGAAACATTTTATTTAGCCGACGTTTTGGTCCCAGACCTTTCTCAAGGCATCCAGATGCTAGTTTGATGTTGCCCCCCTCCTCCGACACACCTTTTTGAATACTGGTGTGCTAAGTTTTCCGACAAAGGATTCCATATTTAAAATAAGAAAATAGAACAGTCGAATCAGTATTTCTATATTTTATAACCAGCTGCAAATCTAATTGTCTTGCATGTGTATGCTTTGTATATACAGTATATACACAAGGCTGTGGTCTTTCTTTACTTCCTCTTATCTAAAGTAAAGATGGCAATGCTTCTCTGTGATATAGAATGTGTTAATGCCAAATTAATTAGGCAACCCCTGCTCTGCATAAAACGTATTTAGACATGACACTCATGTGGCTAGTGGTCGGTTGACTAAGCAGTATCACTTTTTTTCTGCATGGTGATATTTTCAAGGCACTTTTCAGAAGAGTGCACATGAAAAAATGAGTGAAAAAGAAGGAAGCTTCTTACTTGAAGGTGAAAGATTTTCCAGGCAGAAAAATACATTTACCAAGGAATACTGTTAATACTTAGGTGGTGCCGTGCGGGAGGCTGATGCATGATGCAACTCCAGTCCAATTCAGCATTTCTGCCGGGGCGGCGGGCGGAACCGGAGCAGAGGAGTAGATGAGAAAGTCATCGCAACCCAGCAACAAGAAGCCATTGTTTCAAAATCATGCACAAAAAAAAAGTGCTGCGTTCATGTTGGTCGTCCTCAGAGGATCTCAGACTTTTCAACCTCATTGAAAATGTGTTTTGATGTTTTTAATGCCATTTTTTTCCAGATGCCCCCATTTAACATCCACAGCTCTCAGCATGGAATATAGATGGCGTGTGTGTACGTGTTTGAAGTCTGCACAGTGATAATGCATGTATGTGCCTTACATCTTTTTTTTTCCTTTTTTTTTTAATGCCTGTTTGTATCTGAGCGTGAGTTCTAGCTTTAGTCCTCCAGAAATCAAAGGACAAGAGTGCACTCACTTACATGTGCTGCTTCCAACAGATGCTCACATGTGTGTGAACAGAAGGTGTAATTGCATGGGATTCTTCCCGCGTGTGTGTGTTTGCATAGATATTGTATTTTCAGCCCGACCGTGTGTGTGTGTGTGTGTGATGCAGCAGAGAGCAGAGCAGGACCACTGGGCTGAAGCTGTGCTGCTACAGTAGTAATGAGCTGCCTGGTGCCTCAGCATTTCTGATGAAGTCTTCCCTGTGATCACTTCTCTATCTAATCCCTGTCGGCCAGGTTCCTAGCAGCCTGCCTCCCATTAGCACAGCCGCTATCTAATGCATGCCAAGGAACTCTCACATTAACTCTCTCCTGACCAGATTAATAAAAGCTGCCGTCCCGTCGAGGGGCTTTGCATGCATTTCCATGCTAACAAATCTCTTGTAAAACATGATGCACATTTCGCACCGCCTAATGAGGCCGAGATACAATACAGAGTGCAAGGAAGAGGTACAAGGATGTATGGCCTTTTATTCCGCCGTGCAGCAGCTCTTCTTCCTGTTTCTGATTTGGTGGGTGTGTAAGGTCACATCTTTTTTGCGGTGACGTGGATTAACTCGTGCTCTTTCTTGCTGCGTCGTGTCTCTCGGGGGATGGGGGTGGGTGGGTGGGGTGGCGGGGGCCTTGGCGAGGCCCTTTTACATATGCCACTGTATCTGCGGATCCCTGTGTCCTTCTTGCGCAGCTGAATTATTCATATACCAAAGCCACTGCTCATATCTGTGGAGGCAGCAGCTTCCCAGTGTTATGAGCCTGCAGTACTGTGACTTTACAGGGACCAAAGCTTCCCTTTACCCAACCAGCCAATCCCAAATCCTTCACTCTCCACCTCAGCCTCTGTGCCGTTTACCTCTGTCACCTCCCTGTCCCATTTTTCAATTGCATCTCTCTCTTTCTCTTCTCTTTCTATGTGTCCCTTCCCCCTTCGCTTTTGACTTTATGAGGACGGATGCTCTCCACCTTTAGCTCACAGGTTTTCCTTCCTCTCTCACATATTGCATTCCTCTTTTTCTTGCCTCTCAATGTCTCTTCATCAAACAAAGTCTCTCTGCCACACACCATTTCCAAACCTTGTTTTCTCCTCAATCTCATGCTTCTCCACACACACACCCCCTTGTATGTCAGTGAATCTTGTTCTGCCTAAGCAGTCGCCATCCACCTTGATAAGATTCTGAGCTGCCATCTAATAACATTAATGTGCCCTAGATTAGGCTTGGGCGATATTACGGTAACACTGTATATTGCACGTGTTTAAAAATAGCAACGGTATCAATTTCAATACTGTCATGAAAAAATGCAATGCACTTATATATGAGATAAGGATTAATTATTAAATAAAAGTCATTTAATGTCTAAAACTGATCATACTATGTCCAGTAGCACTTATGTGTGGTTGAATTTTCAGTTAGTTTAAAATGTTTCAGCGTACTTTAAGTTTCTGAATGGTGAAGATACATGTACAAGCCAATGTTTGGTAATGCCACTTACGTCATCATTTTTAATTAGTCACGGTAATTCCATATACAGTGGTAAATGTGGAGGAAGCTTGAAGGTATCAAAATGTGGATACCGCCCAAGCCTACCCTAGATACACATCCAGCCCCGGAATCCAAGGCTACTTGTCATTATTGCCATTGAACCTCAGAGATCAATGCAAGGCCATGTAAACTCTGCGGGCAGTCAGTCATGTGTTTCAGATACACGGCCAGGATTTATTTTTAATGTACTTTTTCCTTTAGGATTTGCTTTATTGAGGCAAAATTTCCATGTCAGATGTAAATTGAGAGTCCTGAGGATCCTCAAGACCTCGAGAGGTTCCCTTGAGAGGACCAATGCTGATCAGTAGCTGACTATCAATTCCTGAATGGTGTATTGCATTATCAAAGTGTGTGTCTGCGTTGTTTAAGTGGTTTCAGTGTGATTGTTGTTACCAGTTCAAGATCAGTCAGGGTTATAGACTGGAAGCCATCTTTAAAAACATAGTTGTGAGCAGGGAGGAGATGCTTCAAACCTGCGCGTTGTGTGTAATAAGTAACATGTCGCCAATTAAGTGGATGGACTAACAGCATTTGCCTGCAGCCATTGGGAATAGTGGGATTTTTATTTCATTCCTGACAGAGACCTCTCCCTTTGAAATCATTCCCAATGCAAATATGCTAACATTGAAGGCTTCTCTTTGGTGAGGAGGAAGAGAGAACTGTGGGGAAAATAGGAGGAGGAGGAGTGATGGTGTTGTTGATGTCTCAGAGTATAAAGGACCAGCTGTGTGCTTCGGATTTAAGGGATATTTCCAAATTTTGGCAAATTCGCCCATTGCCATAATCGTTGCAGTCATAGCAGTAGGTTTGTTACAATACACAATCCAACAACTCCAAAATGCTCTTGTGGACAAGTTGTGACCTGCACATTCACCAGACTATGAGATACTGGAATGTTAGAAGACAGAGTTGTTTTTGAGGTAAATACAAAGCCGTCAATGCACATTCCTGTCGGAGGCAGTCATTTTTCGGCAAGAAGTCTCTTTTAAGCACAGTACCGACTGAGTATTTGATGAGTTTTGAGGGTAAGTCTGGAAATGCCATAAGCCTCCGTAGCTTTAGCTGAGCAGCTCTGCCCCACTGATCTAAAAACAGCTTGCACCGACAAGTAAAGGTAACAAACCTATACCCTAAGACTATCAGGATTAGTTTAGGAGTAGTTTTCACATGTTATTGCATTAGTAGTGTTCCACCATCTGCTACAGCTACCTTCATGTGTGATGTCATCCACAAAGTGACTGGGCTGCACAGACTGGTGGTCAGTGGTCACCTTCATTATCTCTAGGGACTTGAATCGTCCTACCCAGTGTAAATCAGCTGCATGCCCAGCGACAGTTAAAGAGTCAACTTGATGCAACATCAAAACCTTGAGGGTTATGGGGGAAAAGACCGGTTTGCAGTACCTATGAAACATTTTTGTCTCATGTGAAACTGTCACTGTGTTCCCATTCACTTACATCATTAGTAGTTTTATGGAGTAGGTGTATGAAACCTTGACGCTGTCCATGGTGCTGAAGTAACAGACTCTTCTATAAGCATTTCTAGCTGCACAGACTTGTTGGATACTTACTTAGCAGCAAAGAGCTAGAATGGATGATTGGATGAAGTGATGATTATGGAGTTTTATATTCATCTAAACTTCCATTAGTCTGATACTGGGGTCCAATATCATTAAAAGCCCCTGAAATTAGTATAATATGTCCTCTTTAAAGCAAATATTTGTGGCATTTTGTTTCTATTCAATTATTTTGTTAGGAGCTTTAAGGGTATAAAACCTTGACACTGTCCATAATTTTAATGTGTCATTTTAAAAGCCATATTGTAGTATTGTCCAGAGCACCTCATTCTGTGAAGTTGAAGAAGTCGTTACAGTTAAATGTTGTTCAGCGATCTTTGATTTTCACAGCAATGTGTCGATATAAACACTGGCGCTGCAGACATCACCTCCACTGCCTGTGCTCAGACTCTCAGTAAAAGACTGGACCTGCTATGTGCCAGTGTCAAGGAGTACAGCTGCTTCATGGACCTCATGATGAAGACACTGATCATTAACAGACTCCAACTGTGTGGACTATTCTGTGTGAACATGTGTGTGTGGGTTTGCTTCCGGCAAGACTTGGCAAAAGAAACCCTGCTGAACAAAAAGGAGAAGAGGACCTTAAGGGCAGGTGATAGAGACGGCATGAGCAGCAATCAGAGGGCGCTGAAGTGAGAATCAGACAAAGCGTCTGGGGGCTGCAGGAGGAAAAAAACGCAGAGCAACCTCCATCTTTTTGTTGTTGGATGAGAAGAAAGTCAATGTCATGGCACTGCTATCGCCAGCGCAAAGTTAACACACAATACTAACAGCTGACATTGGTGTTTTGAAGTAAACTAACTTGGGTTTCTGATGTTACATCATACAACAAGTAGTTTCAAGCATGCAATCTGATTGGTCAACAAGAAATTTATTTGGTTGGAGTTGTGAAGGAAAATGTTGTGCTCTTTTTTTCTTAGTAGTTCTTGAGTTCTTTCACTGTAGCTGGATCTGAGATTTAATTGTTTATTGAGCTGCAGTGACTTTTTCATTATTGATTAGCCTGCCAATTGCTTTTTCAATCAGTTATGCGTTTAACCTATTGAATACTCCGAGGTCAACATGATGCGAGATGTCTGACCACTGAAAACAGTTCTTAAGTTTATGTTAATCATTGATCTCATCCTGAAGGCTGAGACTAGAGGCTGTAAGTTGGTACTGATTGTTGACTGAGGAACTGATAAATTAATTCAGCCTTCATCTTTGTGAAACCATTGTTATTGTTTTTTACCCTCCCTTAAGTTCAGTCATCAGTTTGGAATATGTTGTACTAGTGGTGGCTGATGTAGCCTTCAGCGTCTCCTTCAAGCACAGATGAGAAACAGATCACAAGCTCGTCGAATTCACTTGTACTATGAATATGTAAATATTTGTTTGTCTAGGAATGAGAATTTCCTCCCGACATACGGCGCAGTAGCTCATGTGTGTTGGGCCTTTCAGTGGCTGACTGCAGTATCAGATCTTGGATGTCAAAACATCCTTAAAAATTGCAGTTGTAACTGCATAATCGCACTGCAATATTATAACTCTGACAACAAAATAAAGGCAAAAAAAGCACAGTGATGAATTGGCCGTCTCAAGGTCCTCAACAAAGCAGCGGTTCTCTGTGACATGTTGTGAAAAAAGGGCGCAATTTGTACGTATAGGTTAACACATGTTAAGGTGACACATTTGTTACTGATCGATCCGGACAGGCATGTCATTATTCATATGGAACAACATGTTAACTGTTGCCATGGCGTCTTTTTTTTTTTTCTTCTTTCCTTTTCACAGGCCCACACATTTGCTACTGATTCAGGCCATTACCTTACCGTAAATGACATTTCAGCAACTGTCATTTTCTCAATTCAACTTTACATCAAGCTGCGTTCAGATACACCTGCATATGAAACAACCTCACTGAAAATGCAGAGTGGATGAGACATTAAGTTGTGCCAGATATTCACTGAAGCGTATTAGAAATAAAAACACCTTTATGAAATCAATAGTTCGATGTAATAAAAACATGAAAGGACATTAAAAAAAATTACAAAATGCTCTTTTATGTCCTGTATTTATGAAGCCAATAAAACAGTTTAAGTGTGAAGAGAGAAAATCTAGGAGGATCCGTCCTGATGAAGACGTTTTTATTCCTGCACTGGCGCCTTTCGCCTTTCTGTCTGATTGTAGCTTGGTTTTAATACGACTGTGTCGTTGCATTTGATTTCTGTGCGGCGGCTCTGTGTGTATTGAAAAGTCATAGAAATGTCTTCACCCCATTTCCCAAATTGTCACACGCAGAGCGAGAGGTCCTTCAGAAATAATTAGTTTGTCACATGCTGTCAGGATCAGTAATGCAAATCATGGTCCAACATCTTGTTATGTGATAATTTATCGATCCAGTCAGAGAAGATAACATCTAATTTACTAATGGAGGCTGATTGAACAGTACACCTCAGAGGAGAGAGAGCGAGAGACGCAGATGAGACTGTAGCTCATACACAGCCAGCTGGACCAGGTTTTTCTTTCTTTTCTTTTTTTTTAAACTATGTTATCTGAACAGCTTGCTAATAGAAATTCTCTCTTCCCTCACATATTGGAAAGATATTCATCACCCTGCTTTCAGTAAGATGATACAGTAATGCATTTTGGACAGAGCAATTTCCCTGGAAGCTTAGCAAGAATAATATGTTCTCTTGGCTGTTTTCTTTTTTTTTTTTTTCAATGTTTGATATAAGGTGTTGGAGTTTCCGCTCTCTGTACTAACTCCTTGTCTTTTGAGGTCAAAATTCAAAGTGAAAGCAATACTAATGTTGTTCTGTAGTCATGCTGCAAATGTTGAAGACTCGCTGAGTTTTCTAATTGTAGAAATACCTGCCAAGTACCAGCGCCAAGCTTTAATCTCAGTCCCAGAGGTAGTTTCACCTCCAGATGATGTGTCTGCTAAAGTGTGAGACATATTGGTAGACTGATATTTTTTTCTGTCTGCTGTACTTTTCCAAGGATATGCCTTAAGAATCATTTTATTGCTTTTGAGACCGGCCGAGATCTATGTTTTTGTCAGCGCTGTCTTGTACCTTCAAGAGCTTACAAGACACATCTTCCTCAGTGAAGACTGTCATGTTCTGTGTTTGTTCTAAAGGTGCAGTTAAGATGCTGGTTTCCTCACACCGGTACATGGAGTGATTAATCTGAAGTTCAGCTTTTAAGTTCAGCCAGTTCCGGAGGAAGCGCAGTGCAGGTGTTAAATGTTTTTGATGATACAGAATGCATCTGTGTTTTGTATCAGAGGCTCATAATAAGTAACACAACCCACCAGCCATCACTTTGGATGGACTCTAAGTGCTGGTGTTAGTGGGGAAGATGCAGCTGGAGGCCTCCTGCTAGTGAGGCTAATATAGACCATGGTAATTGGTAAGTGACTCCCACGTGGGAAAGAGAGAAAAGTGGTTGTTACCTCCTACTTGATAAGAATGGTGTGGAATAGCAGGGAGTTGCACTGAAGCTTCCAATCTGATCGGGAATGATAAGGGGAAATGGGAAACTATAAAAACTATAAAATGAAAGATGATGTTCCTTGTCATTAGCTTATTAGAAAAAGATTGATTGAAGAAGAAGGATGAAGTGATTATGAAGACTCTACATTCAGTTCCATTGTTACAGTTAGGTTTTGACTGTAAATGCTTCACGCAAAACAGAAAAATATGTGAGTATCTGAATAAAAGTGCCAATATTAAAAAGAAGGAGAAAAAAAACTCTGAAAGAAGAAACTTTCCATTTAAAAGCCACTTAATTTCACAGGCTCTCTTCAGAACGTTATATACTCAGGAATAGAACAGAGATACATTTTAATGTGAGAGGAGATATTTTTCAACCTCTTCATCCTGTTGAGTAGTTCAAGATATAAGTAATGAATTTTTACAAGTTGATCCCACAGTTATGGATATGAAAAGTTAATCTTCAATTTTTAACCACTGGCTGTAAAATAGATGTTGTGTTGTAAAGGCATTACATCTGGAATTATGATTAGATGGACAAACCGAATGCTGCATCAGTATGATCTATTACAGTAATAATTATCATCACACAGTCATACTCTGGCCTGCATGTCATATGCTGCTTCGACCTGGTGTAAGATTCACCCACGTTCAACTGCCAATCCTTTG
Organism: Decapterus maruadsi; assembly: GCA_030347415.2. NCBI lineage: Eukaryota > Metazoa > Chordata > Actinopteri > Carangiformes > Carangidae > Decapterus > Decapterus maruadsi. Next base: position 7,114,592 of record CM064891.1, on the reverse strand, counting down.
GCTTACACCCTTTTTTTGGTGTAATGAAGGCGACTGACCCTATCACATTAGAGAAAAAACTGACCATAAAAATAGAATAAATACAAAAGATTTTTTTTTTCCTAAGCATAAACCACTAGTTTTTGTGTCTTAACCAAACCAGACTGCAATCCACAAATCAAAAGACAGCTGTTTATGTGGGAGAACTAGCTCTCATACAGTCTCCTCCCTCCCTGGGAGTGAGTCAGGCTCTACAAAATGTCTCACTCACACACAGGAGGTCACTGATTTGTTCCCAAATCTAATCTAAAGTGCTGGCAGATTTTTTTTTTTTTTTAAATTGTCATTTCAATAACATTGTAATGGTTTTGGAAGACACTGACAATACTGTCCTGCCAGCAGGGCCATCAGATAAGAAAATGCTCATGTGTAACAATGACTAATTAAGTATTTTGTCATTTGGTTGTGGGGACTTGCTGTTGGAGATACCAGCCTCCAAGTGAAATGATTCCAGAATACAAATAAAAGATTATACGCAGCCTGCCAGCTATTGCGTGCACTTTCTCGCTACTTTAATCTGTGAACGTTTCCCAGCCAAAGCCCCTGAGTGACGCTCTCTTCCTTTCATGTTTCCTGAAGCTCTGGAGGCAGCTTCATCTGCACTCTCGTTGCTCGTTTTCTTTCTCTCTGTCGCATCTGCAGTATTTAAGGAGGCTGACGGTGGCGGCGGCGGTGTCCCCCCACCGCTCCGTCCTGACATCCTGACCCGTCTTACTACAGTGTGGCATGGCGCTTCCTCGTTGTCTTGTCTGCAAATGCCAGAGCCGTTTTGCGCCTTAGGGAGTATGCAGAGATCAAACGGCCACAATTCAGTGTTGTGAACCACAGAAGGGAGACAGAGAGAGAGTGTCACCAGAGGTCTCCCCCAGAGCTCACTGCGCCGGGATGAAGAGATTTGCTCATCGCTGACTGATCGAGGTCTTAAGGATAACACCTGTGCCTTCTACATTGAAATCAGCCGCATGTTCCACTGACAAATAAGACAGACCGCGATGGGAAGGTGCTGTTGTGATTTCCTCCATCTTATTCAAGTGTCTATAGAGGCTTATGGAAGCTTTTCACTGTGTAATTGCTGCATTGGTGAGGGAGGCAGGAACTTGAATCGCCTTGCTGATATTCTTTCAAATACTTTGCGGCTGGTTTGCAAATTGAAGTTGGAAAGTGGATGATTCAAAGGGATATTTCAACACTTTGGAAAGCCAGCAATACCATATGCCTCCATGGCGCTAGCTGAGCAGCTCGTATATCTGCCCCGCCGATCGAAAAATAGCTTGCACCAATAATTAAAGTTAGCAAACCTACTCCTAAAACTATAGGGATTATGGCAATGGGTGAATATGCCAAAATGTTGGACTATCCCTTTAAGGGCTACTCTTTTTATAACGTTTGAATCCAGCACTCGCCTTGTAAACACTGGTAATTTAGAAGAAAAAAAGATAAGGTATAATGAGTTATCTTTTAATGTGTCGAGTGCACGCATGAAGAATGTTACTAGAAGAAGCCATTTGCATTTAATTAGACATGAATACACATGAGCCAAAGAAGAACAAAGAGGGGTTATATGAATTTTGGGAAGTAGTCCCTCATGGGCCAAACTCTGAAAATTTTAAGCTTGCATAATAACACTTTCAGCAGCGTGTTCACAGACATGACTATAACCCCTTCGTGTCCAAACGATCTTGCGTTGCCATGGGAATAAAAGTGTTTTTTTCACACTTCGCAGAGACTGGTCAGACTAAATGCTTCCACGTGATACTACTGTTGTTGTTGTTACATAAGAAACATACACACTTTGCGAGGCTAGTTGCTCATAGGTGTTGATGTGTCATCGTCTCTGAGTGCATCGGGACGTGGGCGGTGTGCAAACCAACCCCGTGCGGGAGCCGATCGAATCTGCACTGTCAGCACAGATGGGACTTCCTGGACAGGCAGAGCTGCCTACCTGATTGGCTGTCACTCAGCGTCAGTCACCGGGAGCCCCGGCTGTCAGTCATACAGAACACACACTCTCGTGCACAAAGAAATGAATTGGGCTTTGTCGAAGCCAAATTATTTGCAAGTAAATTGCAAAACTTTCATTCAGAGAGAATTACCCCGGAGAATGGATTGAGAACGGTTGCCTGAGCCCACAACTGTTCCGCAGCAGCAGTTTACTTGTTGAAATGTGAGAGGCTCATTAGGCCTAGGGTTCCCTGATGAGACAGTTTAATTACATGCCATTGGGACTTGTGCAAGTGGTAAAGCTGCCATTACAACTTTTATTAGCACTGTGAACCAGCAAAATGCAATATAAGTTCTTTATTATGTCATTGTTTTCATAGGCTTGCAATTGCACAAAGTTGGATGTGCATGTATGTGACTTTTATTTTGTGAAAGCAATACAATACAGCAAAAACAATGTTATTATAGTTCAAAATTGTCATTAGTTTTTATTTTTATTTAGTTTTTTCAGTTTCCTTTTTTAATTTTAGTTTGTTCAACAAATGATGAAGCAGTTTTAGTTTAATTTTTATTTTGAGGAATTGACTCATTTTTATTTAGTTTTAGTTTTTCAGATTTTAGGAGAAAGTCTCTGTCAGACCTCTGAATCTGTGGGATTTTTCCCTTTTAGTTGCATCCCATAAATGTTTGCATTGGTCCTCATCACGTTACGTTTACTCTTATCTACCTGTGGGTCGTACTCCCAAGTCGTCCCATAGTGAGCTGTGGTATTTTCTTCCTGCAACTTTGGACATCTCTAAGAAAACTACAACTAAGCTGATGTTATCTGACTGAACTTTATAGTTTTAGTTTTGCATTAGTTTTGCATTGCTCATTGTAGTTTGCATTTAATTCTTTTTCTCATTTCAGTTTACTATATTATTTTTTCACTGCTAGTCTTAGTCTCAGTCCACTGTGATAGCTTGAATGGAGCACTGAATGCCAGAGAGGAGGTGTCACTTCAGCTGAAGATTTGCTCACTTGTGTGTACTCTGCATTGTGCGCACATACATGGGCTCCTAATGGAGTCGATGGCTATTGACAGAAACACCTGACAAGTGTTTGGAGGCTGATCTCAGGCGCAACAGGCACTCTGACGGGGACAAGTGGCCACCTAGAGTGCATTGTGCTGTTTCCATTTGTAAGAGATTTGCCTCTTACCTTGTCCTCTTACATCCTTCAGTGCAACCCTTGTCTGGTTGAACCCTGAGCCCGAGCCTCTGAGCCGAGAACGCCGCCACTTCTCCCCGCGGATCAGATCCCGAAGAAAAATCGTTCCCGGTTCTCTACCTCTGCGGAGCCCTTTTGTTTCCCCGTGGCCCAGCGGTCTCTTTAGCATGCAGATGTGATTAGCTAATGTCACCACACAGCAGGGCTGATTCAGACCGTTCCTCTCTGCTGGAGTCGCTTAGACGTTGCAATCCCGGGAAAATCAAATTATAGAGCCATTAATTTGTCTAGGTAATCCAGCCTGTCAGCTGCTCTGGAGAAGTAATCTCCCAGGACTGCGTTCATCAAGTGTGTGATGCCAGCAGAAGTGAAGCATTATCTAATTAACAGGAGAGGACAGAGTGGCTTGAAATTACATCTGGCCTGAATCACCTGCCTTCACGCTAAAACTGTGGTGACACGTGGGCTGTTGGGTATTTATGATCCCAAAGTACAATCCAGACTGATTACCTGCTAAAGAAATATCCTAATTCTCAGGTCAGTTCTTGAAATTTCTCTCTGTGCATGACTGATGCTTTAGCTGAAGGACGGACAAAGGCAAACGCCCAGAGACCCAGTTTCAGAAGTGGGAAAATCAGGTGGTTTTTTTTTTTTAGTTTGACAGTGTGTGACTGTGTCTGCAAGAAGCCAAATTATATGCAAGACTTGTACCTGTTAACAAGGATACAAACTTCCACATCAGCAAACCCTCGCAAGGTGACCGTTCAGGATCTGCCCATTTAGCTTATTTGTACTGTTGAAAGGGCACAGAGAGCACTTACATGCATTTTGTTGTTCTGCTCATTAATGGACAAGGACCTTTTGGAGAGGCTCCACTAATAGCCCTGTTTCCACTGCAGGAACTTGGGGGTCATTTTACACGGGCCGGGGCCATTGGTGCATGTCCTCATAGCAGGAACCGCCCCAAGAAGGACGAGCTCCCAAAACTTTTACCGGGGAGAAACAAGTCTCTGCCTCTGGGTACAGTACGTACTCCGAGCGGACCCGAATAACTACCGGGTGGGGCTTGAGGTTTACTTGGTACTGATTGGGTATAATCAGTGATTCCAACAGAAAGTGCTATAATAATAATCATTTTTCAAACTCAGCAGAAGGGGAGGATTTGTAGAAAGCAGCTACAGTACATGGCTGGAGAAAACAACAAGAAGAGCAGTAAAAGAAGACAAGATGAATGAGAAGTAGACAGATGACTGAATTGAAAGGGCCGAGTGAGAGGGCGTTCCTGTGAAGTTCCTTAGTGGAAACTGGGCTAATGTCTTTGTTTGACTGAGTAGTTCATACTGGAAATCATAGGAAGCTACAGATGTGCATGATCATGCAGGGTTTAACAGGTGAAAAGTCACTGTTCCTGTTTTTTAGAACAATGTTAATTATGTTATAGTGGTGAAATGAAAGCATCAACCGCTATAACAACAAGACATTAATCAAATTTATCTCATGCACCTTCGACCTTAACCCAGATTTATTCTAGTCGACAGCGACACAGTCCCCTACGCCTGACGTGCAACTCCAAAAAATTCTAACTATACGTGCCGAGGCAACGTAGACCGCAGGGGCTGATCCACTCAGAACGTCAGAAAATTAGTATTCCCAATGTGGCCGTCTCGACTCACTCAGTGGGCGTACATCTCTACAAACATATACTCCTTCATCTGCAAATCAACATTCGCCATAAAAGCATTTTTTGTACAACATGGATCCAACTCCAAAAAACACCCGTTCCACTTCCATCGCCATTGTTCACTGTTCCCAATTGAACTTTGCCAGTTGAACATTAGAATATTTGAGCATGCTCATCTTTGTTGTTCTACCTCTTAATACAAGAGTGTACAATATATCTTAGTTCTGACTGTTTCCCTGATAGACCTCATTTTATGAAATGCTGATCCTAGTTCCCATCCAGCTGATTGGTATATGTATGCTTCTATGTACAGTGTTATCTCAAAGATCTAAATCTAATGGAGACAACTGGAAAAAGAAGCCCCAACTTTTCCTTTTCCTTTCAAACTCTGTTATAATAAAAAAGCTAAAAAACATAATAGCTCACACCTCAGCTGGATGGATGCTTACAAACTCAGGAGCTTGATCCAGCGTACTTAGGTTAATGGCTCCGCAGCACCCTGCTGCCCTCTTGATATATATTCATAGTTTGCACATCACTATTTCCTTGAACCCCATGCGCCTGCAGCCGAATTGTTGCTATCATTAAAGGATGAGGAGGAGTTTGATCTAACTGCCTGAGCGCTCGGCTCGATCTGCATTCAGTACACATGCATCATGCGACCACGTCTTGATTATAGCCAGCCTGCTAATGATGCGACAGGTCTGTCCCTGTGCCCTTTATCTGTACAGATTCATTAATTGTTAACATTTGTCAGTCTGCTGAGAGTAGAGGTGATTAAGTCCACATGACTTGATCCAACAAAGTCAAAAGACCATTCACTGGGTGCAGCCGGTTACTTTACAACCTTTCCTTTGTTTTTGTTTCAAGGGAATACAGTTCAACCAAAGGGATTCAAGTCTGTGGAGAAAACAACACGAGCAGCACTACTTTACTCTTTTTTTTTCTTTAGAAAAAGACTACAGCCCTCAGACTGAGAACACGAATCAGCCATAACATTAAAACCACTCACCTGTTTTAATGTTATGACTGACCTGTGTATGGTAAGCCAGAGAAACACTTATTAGTTATATTTTTTGTCATTGTATATAACACATTCTTTCTGCACTGATACAATTAGTATGTCATTTATGAACATAGTTTAACGCCTTTAACCCCAGATTAAGATCATCATGCAGTGTTTAGATATTTTTTTTATTTTAGATTTCACTGGTTCATTATAAAGTTTAAGTAAATAATCGTGCTGCACTTACTATACATACATGATTAGACATTTAGTGTGTGTGTTAACAGATGTTTGCCCATACAGATAGAATAATATTGCTTTCAGAGACATTCCTCTTTTTATTTCTATTATAAAGGTTAGCCTAATTGTGGTTTAATCTTCACAGTGATATGTTTAGAAAAGATTGATCAATAAAGTTTTGAGAAGATACACAGTCAATCTATCAATAATAAATCACATTGTCATAATCATTTCATGAGACGAGGTAAAAAGAAAATTACAACTTTACGGGCGGAACGGTTTATACGAGCTCATCAATTCAGAGTTTAACATTTTTAACTGTGTTTACAAATGACATACTAATTAGTGTCAGTGTTATTATTATTATTATTATTATTATTAATGATCTAAGACAGGCCGCATCTTTCACTGATCATCAATATGTATAAATACATATAGGTCAAAATGAAGCAGCCAGTGAAAAGGTCCTGTGTAAAGTGAGGAGAAGGCAAGCAGGGGATAATTAAAGAGTACATCAGCCTGTCTAGTGTATCTACGCCTCTCTCATTAGCAGACACGAATTAAGTTGAATATTGCTCAGAAAATATGATTTTGAAATACTAATTTTCTACTTGATTAGATTTGAAACTGATGAGAAACGTGAAGTGTAATTAGGCATTGATAATGTCAGTTTTTTACAGTAGGATCACAGGGACAGAGAGAACAATGAGAGAGATGGAGCAGCATGTCTTCCCTGTGCTTTGTCTTTCTAACAAAATAATGATGGCAGCAAATCATTCAGTAAAACATATTTGCTGGTTTTTTTTTTTGCCATCTCACATCTTTTCACTAGACATCATCCCTTCTCTTCCTCACTTCCTTATTTATCATTCACATCCAACCTCTGGGGTATTACTCCCCAATCACATGAGCAGATCACTCTTGACGTCTCTTTCCCAGCATGCCGTGTGTTTAAACTCTGCAAAAAAAGATCTTCTCTGCCTCAACGATGCGCCAGCAGGAGTCTCGACGCAGACGTTTTTGCCAAAATAAAGACAAGGAGGATACACACAGACCGCGCTGTCGCAACAGTGAATGTATTCACGAGGAGTGTTTGTTTGCATTCAGCTGAAATCGCCTGCTTATTGGACAGCAGATAAATGATAACAAGACATCATTATCACCAATCTGCTGCCTTTTCTTTATTTTTTATCCCAGCCAACGTGGCCCGGATCCTGCGAGAGAGTATTCCACCATTTGTTACTACACAATGGAGAACTGGTAGAGCAGACTGTTGAATAAAAAACAGCTCCTTGCATACTGAGGACGTAACCCCCCCGAACCTTTGCAAATGTCATCCTCCCTGTGACTAAGTTTGCTGCTGCTATTTGTGTCACAACAAACAGCCCCTGGGCGTGGATGACTGACAGGTTGTGAGTGATTATTTGTCACATTCTGTCATTATTCCTTTATGCCGAGTCACTCTTTATTCTGAAGTGCGCCGCAGCACTGTCGACTGGAACCATGATGACACCTGACAGCGACACATGAGAGAAGACAGCATCCTTTTATACGAGTGAAGAGGCTTGAACTTTCACCTTTAGTGTCTTGCACACTGTGGGGAAAAAAAACAACAAAACAAAACAAAAAAACGCATGTTTGTTTATCCCTTTGGCTCGACGTGTCTTCAATTCATACTATAAGCTCAATTCAGTCCTTTTCCACTTAAAGGGATAGTTCAGCTTTTTTGAAGTTGTATTGTATTGGGTTGTATGAACTACAAATGTCCATTAAGTATAATATCTGCAGTAGAAAGGTCTCTGCCCCCCCTCGCACTGCACAGAGACACAGGCTGTTGTCAATGATGGACAATTAGTCAGCATATGTTCGCTGTCTCTGAGAAGTCTCGTATCAAAATAATACACCAGTTCAAGAGTATGATATGGAGTAAAAATCTACAATGCATCAGCTGGTCAGAAAAAAATAATGTTTATCTGGAACTAACCAACTCACTCAGTAGCCGACTCCTCCACGCAGGCAGGCTCTGCAACGCACTGTATCACTCCACCTCTTCCAAATACCGCTGATCCAAACAGCTGAACAGCGGAGGGATACAGTGCGTTGCAGAGTCTTCACCTGTGTGGAGGAGTGCCAAGGAGTACTGAGTGAATTGGTTAGTTCCAGGTAAAATAAACTTTTTTCCAACTGATGCATTGTACATTTTTACTTTAGATCGTACTCTTGAACTCGTGTATTATTTTGAGACGGGACTTCTTGTAGGCCAGTGTTTTTCTACAGTACCTTGGGATAGGGACCCCACGTGGGGTTGATTGGAGTTCAAATGGGTTCGCCTGAAATGTCTTTTTTAAAAAACTGATAAAAATATAGTTTTTTAATTAATAGTTATTCTTTTTAAAAGTATGATTAACAACACCATGCACATCTTAAACAACTGTATTCTATACTTTCACTTTCTCAAATATAAATTGAGTTCAAATTATGCAGCATATAAAAATATCTCCAATAGTCTTGATTGGCGGTGCAGGGTCACCAGAAATTTGTGATGTCAAAAATAAGGTTGGGAGCCACTGTCATAGGCGCTGATTAATCATCCCCCATTCGCAACAGTGTACTGCCTGTGTCTCAGTGCAGCACAATGTATCGGTGTTTCTCTTTGAGGGGGAACAGAGACATTTCTACTGCCGATAATATACTTACTGGCCATTTCAACCTCATACAACCCCACTTCAAAAAAAGCTGAACTATCCCTTTAAGATATTTTTATCCCCACATGGAGGATATTATTTCAAAAGGCTACAGTACATGCACACTTAGGCCGAAGATGATGATGATGATGTGCTGCTCGTGTTACATGTGCGAAAAAATCCCATTGGAAATTGCATAAACAACAGGGCAGCAGAAAGCGCCTAGCATCGACCACAGGGCGCCGTCCAGCCAGTCGGCTCCGCGCGGAGCTGTTTAGCAACTCTCGCCATTGATCGCTTAAAGTGAGTACCCACCACAATCGGCATCCCATCACACTGGGGGGCGGTGGGGGGGAGTGCAAGAGGTGCAATTAGCTGCTCCCAGGAGCACTGAGCGAGTGACAGACAATCTGCATGGAGAGAGGGAGAGGGAAGGAGTGAGGAGGAGGAGGAGAGACAGAAATACAAAATAGGGGAGTAGAGGGAGAGGTGTGTTTGTGTGCCAGTATGGGTGTATATGTATATGATATAAAAGAGGGGAGGAGGGGGAGGGATAGGGAAAACATGGTCATTACCCAAATGGGTCGTTATGCCCCATCTATCCATCCCATGCTGCCACTACCCCCTCGCCCACGCCACAGGAGTTTTAATTGGCCCAGTACACAGTGTTTGCTCAAGCACTCGGCAAGTTTGGAGAAGGGCTCTGTAGGGGAATGCGGTAAGCCCGGTCATGCTGGAAATATATAAGATGGAAAAGAGTGGGTAGAGGAATGAGGTCTATTTGCGTGCAAGCGAGTGTGTGTCCGTGTGTGTGTGTGCATATGCGTTTCTGTGTATGTTCAAGCACACCTTAAAACTCATATCAATGTTGAGAATTTTATATCCAGCCACGTGTATAATGAGCAGCGAGAGTTTTGGTGATATCCTGTGAGGGGCGCATAAAGAGGAATCAGCAATCTTCAGGACTCATTATATTGCTGCTGTCACTGCATTAAAAGTAGTGGTCACTAAACCTAAACTCCCCCACCAAGACGGAGCCTCGCTTATTGCGCCAGCTCCATATGACGGGAATCTGTGGCCTGTTTCTCAGAGCTTATGACGTAAGGGAGAAGTTTTCACTATCCCGTGTGGAGCTCCTGTATTGAGAACTTCTCTGCGTTGCTGTGCTCGTCATAAATCCCCACTCAGATCCATGTACCTGGCTCCGCACAACACAGCGTTAATTCAGATCCCTTCGCAAGAGCAGAGTTGACTTAAAAGTTGAACATAGTCTTTTGCCCCCGGGGCAGAGGGTGGAACAGAGGCTGCCGGTTAGCGATACCGTGCAGGACAGACGGAGTGAAGTCTTGTCGTCTTACATCTGATGAATCCCCGCCATGGGATTATCTCACCTGGCAAAGATGGAGAGTCCTTGGCTACAGGGCAAGTCTTGTGGTTTGTGGGCGCGACACTATTACGGCTTCACGGCGTATTATACCGTCTCAAATCGTCCATGCAATTTTTTTTTTTTTTTGTGCGTAAGAAATTCACTTGCTGTGCAGTAAAATGCAGATCCTTTCAATTACAGCAAGGTCACAGACACTTTGAAGGTTTCCACAGTCATGTTCTGCATACAGTATCGAACAGTTACAGACAATACAGAAGGACAATGTACAGTACAATGTGTACTGTAGTTGTCTTGAAAATGTGTGCAATATGAATAGCAGCGGCCTGTTGAATGCTTTAGAAGAAGAGCTTTCAGATGTGACTGCAAGAACTTTTTACGCACAGACTGTGCCTGAGTGATTTTCAGATATTTCTAAGTGAGTCTAAGTTTTGCAACTTTGGCTGTTGACTACACAGATTAATCCAAGTTTTAATTAAGATCAAATAATACTACCACAGCTGCAACAAAATGCCAAAACAAAACAGATGTGATGAAGGCATCCTACTCCATCTGTGACTTCCACAATTTAATTAACGTGACAAATTTGTCATTGACTTTTTTTTTAGAATGCGTTTGTATGTCTTTGACTTTTAAAATTGAAATATTTGCATCACGATGGCTTACATATTTTTTAAAAGTGATAAATCAGAATTCATGTTTGTACAACTATGACTTTTCATCGGATCAAAACCTCTGATTTTGTCTTTTAAGACACAACAGATGTAGAACAAGTCCACAAATGAATTGAAGCCATGCTGCTTGATGAGTCTCAGCACCCTGACTTACTGGCAAATAAGCTTTTGATCAGCTTTGGGTTTGGCTTCGGCTCTGCACGTTCAGTCTCTGGTGCGTTACAGAGAGTTTGAACTACTGCAAGACCCAACACCACTGTCTCCTCAACACAGTGGGCTGCAGAGCTGTGAAGTACGCATCAAACATCTGAGTCAAACATTGGAAGGCGTTATGAAAGCTAAAAACCAAAGTGAAACTACTCATCGCTCAAAGTCAACTTTTAGAACAAAAAAACGCCCTTTAGCGTGACTCAACATTTTGGACACAAGGAGTGACAGACCACTCTGTTTCTGTTTGGTTAGATCATCATCTATTTTTAAATAAGGTGTCATAATAATGATAAGAACCTATGGCTCATATGTGGAAGGAATGTCATTATATCTGTAGTGTTATGATCTGGGTCTGTACTGCAGCAGATTTACATTGAAATCACGTTTCAGTGTTTCTCATTAAAGATGTCCTAACTCTGTGAGCTATTGATCATTTCAAAAACCACTCACACTGCATGGATTTCTGCACACTCGCCCCCACACTTCTTATATAAAATGCGTAGCGATGTCCAATAATATTGGCTGACCGACAATATCAGCCCGATATTGGCATAAAAATATAATATCTGTCCATATCATCATAGTTTTTACTGCCAATAATAACAACCCAATAACGTAACGCTCTCCGCCATTCAAGTCAATCATTGTGCACCGCAGTCCAACACACAACGTATGGGGTGGACAATGGTTTAGTCCATCAGTCAGAGTGCATTGTGTCTGATTGTTTTTCTGTCTGTCTTTCTTTCAGTTTGTGTGTGTGTCTATCTTTCTGTCCGTTTCTGTGCCTGGTATTACAATAAAAGTAGGCGTACAGAAGTGTGTTAATTCCTGACATGAGATATGTTAATAATTAGTTTTGAGAGTAAAAAAGCCTGCATATCGATATCGGTTATTATCAGAAAGTAAGGTGATGGACAACATTGGCATATCAGATATCGGCAAATTACGGCAGAAAGGCGGCAAGTCGGGGCCCCATAAGGGGGATTCCAAACGTGTCGCTGCAGTGTCAGTGGGGGTTTTAGGTTGTATCATTGATATGGATCAATATCGTCCGTGTCTCGTGGGGTCCCTTAACAGCCACTAACAGCTAGTAGGGGCCCTATGCGGGGGTTTCCCATTGCGGCGTCTCTCTGTCCACACACCGGTCGTGGTTTAATGTATCCCGGTAAATTCCCTTTCCTTTCTGGCATCTCAACATTTTTATTCTCACTTCTCCACTCGACTGTACTACTCGCTTTCTCCATTGGACTGTGCAATCAACTACTCCTTGTTACGCTTGGTTACCATTTCCGTCACCTCCCAGAATGCAACGCTGCGTGCATTCCCCATGAAGTTGCATATAATGGAAGTAGTAAAAGGAGGCAGGGCTCAGTGTAGTGGAAGTGCTCCCCCTCTTCCCTGCAGTTCCAGAGCAACTGAGAAACTAGCTCTTCTCAACACTGCAGCTGTAAACACCGCCCTAATAGGACCTTTTGCTGACTAATGGTGGAAATATGATCAGCCAGTCAGACAGGGACATTCACCAGCGTGGGGCTGGCAGTGCTGTTGCAGTCCAGCCAAAAAAAACCCCAAAAAAAACAATCATTCAAGCCGAGGAAGTGATTAAAACTTTTCTTAAACTCCAGAGGGAAAGATCACAAGTGATGCTAAAAAGAAAATCTGCCTGTCATCCCCCTCCTCTCATCACTTTACATCTCTCCTAGTATATCTGGACTATTTTTCTTGCTCCATCAATCAGAGTTAGTTTGCTCGCTGTAGGTAAGGAGGAGTTGTTGGTGTGAGAGCTGCAGGCGACAGGCAACTTCTCAACCATGGCAACCAACTCTTCTCAGTGTGATCCTGCTGTTCACTGTGCAGCCTAAAATCAGAGATGACGGCTGCACATACAGTAGATTGATGTGAAACGGCCAATTATTGACTAGCATCCGTATTAAATGACAACAGTTTGCTTTGTAGCCGCCAGAAGTCTGCATTAAACCGCATGTGCTGCCACCATCAGTAAGGTGTCACCAAATCATCCAGGGTTGAATTTTTGAGTGTGTCGCTCTGAAGTGGGCTCTGTTACATTTTTTTTTTTTTTTACATTATTCATAAAGTGAATGCCATGTTTTTACTCCTCGTAGAGAAAAAAGATGAGGCTGCACTGAGGAATCCTTCAAAACCAGGATTACAGCTGCATCAATAATTTTTCAATAAAAATTCTTCACACCACTCTCACACACTCACACCTCTATGAAAATGAACATTTTCTGATAGCCTTGTCCAATTGAGGTATGTCAAACAAAAAAACACACACTCGTCCCCCCATACACACATACGCACAAGTCCATAATTAATGTGCTCAACTTATCCAGTTCGAGCAGGGGAATGGGATGGTGAATTAATCATGGATGGCTGTCTGTGAGCTCTTAGGACAGAGAGGGAGCCTGGACGTGCACTGATGAGTGATGATGAAGGTTAGGACAGACAGGACAGAAGTCATGAATGTGCCGAAGCGGGGCGGCATGTACAGCCGCATGACACCGTTCAGTTCATGTGTTGTACTGGCTGACCTCATAAATACAGCCATGAATCACTGCATATAACATTATACAATATTCATCACTCAAACCAGCGGGCTGTAGGACGAGTGCCTGCTGTGCATTTGCTTTTGCACAATAAACAAAATATCAGTCTCTCCATCATATGGCCATATAGAAAAAAAAAACACTGATTCTTTATTTCTTCAGTTAAAACACTTTTTCTTTTCTTTGCAAGTAGATGGTTGGTTGGAGAAGAAATGGACAACATCATTCTGTAAATAGAAATCTTTTGAAATGCAGGGTAAAATGGAGACCAATTCAACCCTGGAGCACTTCGCACTCTCTACATTTGTTCCATGTGAAAAGAAATATCGAGTATCATCCAATCGTCTCTGCAAGGACGTTCAATACGAAGCTTTGGATTTCCCAACCGGCTCTCTCTGCTTGTTGCGGGTTTTTCACCGTTATTACAGCGAACTCAAAGGCTTCGGCGATCAGTCATCCATTTGTGTCTTTTCGTCTTTTCAGTCTTTGTTGACGCCGCTGCGGGAAGAAACTGCGTTCAGTGCGCGGCAGAAACTCACAGTTGTGTTTTTCACACCGAGCTTCTCATGTCCGATGAAAGATTTAGCACGAGTGGTGATGTGAAGTTTGACCTGAGCACAGGTACAGACTGGAAATGGTGCTTTTTTTCCCCAATTTTTTATTTTTTTTTGCAACCAGTAAGGACTAAAGGAATTATATATTAGAAAAAATACCTGTAGTGTATTTATCACATAGGAGCAGCAGGTTAAAAGCTGCATTTTGTTGTTGTTTTATATCCAGGAAACAGAGGAAACGGCACTACTGTGAATTTTTGTGTTTTTGTTGCAGACTTTTATCATCCTCTCCTCCACCTGCTGCGCCCTCAGCTGCTACACATGCGTGTCAAGTTTTCTTTCACTCTTATACTGCTCTAATAACATAACTGCACCGAAATGTTTTCGTTTTATCCGGTGTGAGTCAGTGTAATGGAATAAACACCACCGCATATCCATTCCTTCATGAGCTCAGTGATATCTGAGAAATCCCACAGCTCAACTGCACCTATGAGCTCTCCTTCACTTGCAGATTGTGTCTGGAGGTCAGGCTCAGTCCAGGCCCTGACTGCTAAAATGATCCACTGCCTTAAGTAAATCAAGAAGAAAGTCCTAGAAGACATTACTGCAGAACTAGAGAATGATATCAAACTTCATCTAATGGCCGTGGCTGACTTTCATATGCGATGGAAGTTATATATTTTTAAAATAGTTATTGGTTTAGCCGGGAAAACATTATGAATTAATGATGAATATGATAAATAAATAACCGTTAACATATATAAAACATTTATACAAAACAATGGTTGAAGTGGAGATGTATTCATGCTCAGTTGGTTGTGTTTGAGTCATTTCAGGAGAAAATACAAAGAATAGTGTTGTGGTAGAAAGAGGTGGATCAAAAGAGTAATCAGTTGGTCGAGACACAGGTGTCAGATGAGGAATCTCTTTATTCCAAACGGCCCTGTCACCAACGTAGTCCTGTTTACCAGACCTTCAAAAGGAAAAAGGGGAGGGCAGCTCAATTTCACTTACAGTATCTTGTACTTTGGCCATGTAAGTTGGCTGCTCACCACTATGTTTCAGTTTCAGTTTTATTTTTAATTTTTAAATGGGAACATTAATGAACACTGTCATGTAAATATGTGGGATTGTAGCCAAGTGGCTAATTTCCATCCCCAGTCCCATTGGCAGGTTGATGTTAGACATAAAAACAATGAAGATAAAAAGCACAAGAGGCAGGACTACGACAATAGAACAATGCATCATGATAACACCTTGACATCTTCACAAACATATATGACATGAACAACATATGTATAAAAAGTAGTCAGAACAGTTACAACATCAATTAAAGCCATTGTCAAGTGACAAGTGCAACATTAAATGTGTTCTGATTGCATAATGCCTCAATAAAGTGCAGGATTGACTTTAATTGCACTATGCCCTTGGCATTACCTACCCCTTTAAGCTGTTACCTGCAGCGGCTGTTGTCCGTCTGCCATCTAACCGATTTCACGTGAATGCAGCATGAAAAATACGACTGAGGTGCTTGCGATCTAACCGCACCGCTAGATGGGAGTAATTCTTACACAATATACCTTTAAGTTTTGGTGACCTGGCTCAGACACTCCTATTGGCACCCAACCAGGGACATGATGTGATAAGCATCCTGGATCCTGTCATTCTCCTACTATAGAAACACCCTGGATGTGTTTTATGATCCTGAATTATTCTTTACTCTCACAACAAACTTTTAATCCATATTGTAATAATAGACCCTTAGGTGAATATCTTTTGAAGGGACAAGTTTTAATCATTTTTTTGATTTTGACTGACGCTTGGACCCAGCAGATTAGAGGGAAGTGCAGAATTTGACTGAACGCAGTGGCAGAAACTGGGGAAATAACCTACAACCGGAAAAAAAAACCCAGACACCAAAAAAAACCCAGAAAAAAACTGAATTATCCTTTTAAATTTGGAGCCATTCATCTTGAGGCTCCTGGTTCAAGCCTATGTGACTACGAGCAATCACGTCAGTCATCCTGCGTGTGAAAACTCATCTGTCTGCTCCTGTACACCACATTGCTTTTGCACGGTATATAGAGAATATCTGCGTCTGACAGCAGGCTTGCTCTGTATGGGTACAACTTAAATCATCTATCCAGTCTTTTTTTTTTCTGTCGCAGCAAAACAAAGCCACCATTATTCTCACTAATGTACCTCGCAAGGACGACGCGACATTGTCCCGAGAACAACAACTATGTAGTAAACTCACGTGAGCGGAGACTTCTCACGTCCCGGTCACTTTGAGCTTGGAGATCTGATGTGAACCGTTGTGATGGGGTGACCCTGTGAGGGGGAGAATGGATTTTTTCAGGTGTTGATCTTAACTGCACAGGAAAAAAAAAAAAAAATCAAAGCCAGAAAAGACGTGACTTTTACTAAGAGGCTCAAATACCATCTAATAACTCAGTTCAGATGTACTGCAGTGGACCCATGTGCTAGGTCAGAGACTCCATGTTTCATGGTCCAGCTATTTCCCCTGTCCCTTCCTCTCCATCCTCCTGTACCTCTTCTATCCCCTCCTCTCTTCTCTGCCTGTCTCTCCCCTAAATCTGTTCTGCTCCAGAGGACTCCCTCCTTTAATCCTATCTGATGAGGACCCCAGTTGCCCACCACCACCACCACCACCACCACCACCCCTCCTCTCCCGCTCCCAGCGTGGAGAAATGTATGCTAATGTGGCCGACTGCGAAAATGGAAATTAGACTTCCGCTCTCGCAGCATTCAGGGACAATGCAGCCGTGAAAGACGCAGCATTGTTCCACAACAACAACAAAAAAACACCAAACAGGAAGATAAGAACTTGTCAGGTTTGATCAGCGATGAATTATGCATCGCCGGCCGCTGACTTAAAGTGTTGTGGCTTTTGATGAATCCCCGTTATCTCTTCATCTGTTTCAGCAATCACATCCTGCTGTCAGGATCTGTCTATATGTACGATTATATATGCATGCGTGCATATGCAGCGTCTAATAGTGTCCATAACTCAGTGTGTGCGTGTGTTTATAAAAAATAGATTAAGACACTTGTTTTTTTGCATTTTTGAGCCTCAGAATAAAAATAACAGTATAAAGTTAGATCCAAGCTGAATGAAGGCAACAGCTCTTCGGGGAAAACTGGAGATGTAAGCAGATAGAAGCTCTTATCATAGATACCTCTCCGTCTGGACGAGTGGTTTGGGAAAGAGCTGCTAACAGGATTACGTCCTGTGTGTTCACCTTTACCCGGCAGACGAAGGGGGAGGGGTGGTGGGGGGGCAGGATCGATACGTGACTAATGTGATCAGGGAGAAGGCCGTCACCCCTTCGTCTTCTTGCTTTCGATGAAAACCCACCGGTATAAGCAATGAGACCACGCAGCTTCACAACGAGATGGGTAATTTTTTCCCCCCTCCACTTTTGTGCGAGCAAACTCTCTCGCAGCACGGCATGTTCCTGAAATGTCTGATATCACAACACGTGTTTCAATTTGAAACCATACAGAGGCAGGTGGGAGAAGGAGCCACGTTGCTTACAGATCAAGGTTCTTGTCGGTGACAAATCCAGCGTGGGGGATCCTGGTGCATTTTCATTTACCTGCAGGTAGCACCGGCCCAGCATATCTCATTAAAATAGAGGAGAATGGCTCTGCTGTGTCTATTGTGCCAAAGTAATTCCTTGGTGATGTATTCCTCCCCCATCCTAACGCTAACAGTGTTTCCGACTCCCCCCCCCCCGCTCCCTCCCAGCCCTTCTTTCCCTCTCCATTTTCTCCTTCTCTGGGAAAGAGAGTCTGATTTCCCCCAAGTTAATGAAATTGTCACAGCACCTTATGAAATCGCCACCGTGTAAGCAATAACATCTGGCAAATAGATGGCGCATGTAATGTCCGCCGAGCCTCGCTACACACAACCCTGTTAATGAGCGAGGGGGGGGGAGACAGACTGACAGACAGGGATGTAGACAGCCAGAGGCAGATTGACAAACAGAGTATGTGACAGGCAAGACGGGAGGACGAGCGCCAGTGTGTGAACGACGAGATGGAGAACGAGGAAGGAGAAGAAGAAAGAGGAAAAAAAGGCCCTTTTGAATTCTAACGTTGCATCTTGTAATTAATAGGAATTTGACAAAGGCTAACTTTCAATCTTGAACAACAGATGACAGATTTAATAAGAGATAATCTGCCATCACAGATGTAATGAATGTTATAGACTTTTTTTTATTTTTTTGCTCTGTTTATCTGTGTGTGGCAAATGGAGAAACGATGAAGAGATACACAGCACGGCCACAAAAGCACTTTGGACCAGACTGAAATATTTCAACAACCATTGAACTGATACCCATGAAATTCAGTCCAGACATTTCTAAGCCTCTATGGATGTCTTGTAATAACTTTAGTTACTTTTCATCCAGCACAGTCAGCTTGCCCCCCCCAAAAAAAAACCTACCAAAAAAAACCAAAAAAACCAAAACAACAACAAAAAACCAATACTGATCAAATACCTGTGTGATGGATTTACAATTGATCAGTCTCAGCTTTACTTTGCGGTTTTTCCTGGCAAATATTAGCGCGTCAGCATGCTGCACTAAGATGGTGAGCACGGTGCACATTACAGCATGTAAGTCAGTTAGCATGGATCTAAAAGCCCACCAGGCTGAAGTAGAGCAGCACAGAGCTGCTAGCATGATAATGCTGTTTAGTCCTGCTTGCATGTTCTCAGGCAATAATGTTGAAAATATGAGCCCGGTGTTCGCTACCTGGTCTTGTAATATATCAAGAGTGAAGCAGTGGAAATATTCAAAATATAGTGAACACTTCCACTGGTGGTTTTTTTTTAAGGTGTAATAATATGATGATAATATTTTTTTATTCTGCTCTCTCCATCCACAGCAGTACAACACTCTCGTCTGTGCTGGAACGCCTGGCTGCTTCTCCAAACTGGGAGTGTGTCGGCAGCTCAGACCCACTCCAGGTAACACACCTACTGGATAAGCACATCATACAACTCCATGTCAAATAATCCCCACTGGCCCTTTAAAGGGAGCATTAGGATCAGGCCTAAATTAGCAAATAAAAACCTATAGGTCAAGCAGTTGTTACAGGTGGTTAGTTTTGTGACGAGGAAAACTATTTATTTGACTGAAAAGGGTTTCAGTCAAGTCAAGTAAATCGTTATTGTCCAGTTTGTGTTACAGCCTATTGCTACGTAAAAAAAAAGACATACAGCACCACAATGTAATACATTTATTTTCATCTCATGATGTAATAACGCTACACTTTGAAATTAAATTCTTGAATGCAATATGTAATAAACTTTGCCACATTTGTAGTAAGTTGTCACATATTGCACTAAATTATTGCATCCTTTCATAAAAAAAGTGCAACACCGGCATTTTCGTATAATGCGGTGCATTATGTAACAACTTATTACAAAATGTGGCAAAGTTTATTACATACTGCGTTCAAGAATTTTATTACAAATTGCGCCGTTATTACATCATGAGGTGAAAATTTATTACATTATTACATAATGCGGCGCTGCAAGACACAACAGACAGCAACAACAACAACACTGCATAGATGACAGGCAAAGCATCAAAGCCCGATATGTGAGTCTGGATGGTGCAACACAGTTAATCTAACTTTCTTAGTTTGATGCTCTCAAATTCTCTCGTTCCCTCTCACAGTGAGAGCACAAAACCGAGTTTCACAAAGTTGTACTTGTAAAAATGTAATCTACAAAAAATGAATTTTCCTAAATAAGTACTATAATAATCTATTATACATTCTATTATAATAATTCTGCTCAGCTGAAGAGGTTTTTAGTCACAATTTTTCCCTTTCAGAAAAATCTGCTGTGATTTGTTAGACTTGATAATTAGGTCGTGGAGATAGTCAAGATTCAAGTTGTGTAGTAATACAAAACTACTGTGTGTGTGTGTGCTCCCTATTAATGCATCATGCTGAGCAGAATTGAGAGCACCCGGCTCCTCAGCAGCCCTGGCAGACCTCTGACAGTCCGTGCTGGCTGCCCTCCCAACCCGGCCTTCCACCGGGACGCCAGCTGGCCCGCTGCTGCTGCTGCCATCGCCGCCGCCGCCGCTGCTGCTGCCACCACCGCCACCGTCATCATCACCAGGGAGGGAGAGAGAGAGGGAGAAGATTGGAGCTGCCAACTCGCACCATCCTCACCCGCTCACCGAGATGTTAAATCTCTTGTTGGCCCCTCTTCGTCGCTGATTCTCCGGTGAGTGTGATCCTCCTTTACCCATCCTCTCATCTAGGGGCGCGCTCTCATCCCCTCGCCGCCTCCCAACGCCACGCTGTTTCGAGTAGCCATTCATGAATAACAACAGAACGATGAGTGGAACCTTGTAGGAGCGAAACGCGTTCTGCTGTCGATGCGGCCGGCTTCCCGCAGCGAGAGTGATGCTACTTCTGCTCTTTAATGAACCTCAGCCTGAGCTGCCTTTAATCAGCCAGAGGGGCAGAGAGGGGGAAACTGATGTGATTATCTATTTATTAAGCAGCCCTCCCTGCGTTTTCCCATGTTCTTTGGCACCTGCGTGTCCCATTAGAAATGTTTGGTCAGCAGTGCTGAGGGCGGCATATTGAACCCATGTCACACCATAATTAGGCTCCCCTGCGCCTATCACAGTTCTGCTTGGCTTTGCTCTCCAGAGACATACTCATCATGTCCACACTAGACACTCAACCCCCCACGACCCCACCGACACAGAGAAATACCCTCGCGAACGAACACACAGTCAGACTAACATCTACAGTTGAGGGATGGGGGGGCGTTTTGCATATTTAAGCACTATAAGGCCTTGACGCGCTGCCATTGTTCATTTGTTTCCACGTAGCGTTCTGCTATTTCTGTCTTGTTTTAGGTGGAGTAAACGTGCATCATCTGCTCAGCATCCCTCACGTCAAATGAGATCAAAGAATCAAAGTAATCAGTCGTTGAATTGTCGCGCCTCATTACAGTAGAGGGCTGTCAAGCTGCCAAAACCTGTACTGTAACAACTTTTTGTATTTATGGCCCCTCTCCGTCGCCACCGGTGTCTGTTCCCGTTTCACCTTTATTAGCGGCGCATAAATCTGCAGCGTTGGATGCCTGCCCCGTGATTTAAACCACAGGCGGAAAATGCGACGGTTAAAAGGGAATGAGTACGTGCTTCTAGAGAAAAGACACGGGGAGATTGAAATCTTCTGTTTCCCCTCCGCTGATCCTCCCACAATTTCAGTTAATGTTCTTACGGCGTCCGTGTCATGTGTGTGTGTTGCATTTGCATACACGCTTACGACACACTTCCAAACGAGGTGATGTGCAGAAACAACGCCAGCTTTATCCTGAGACGCAATTTGCGTTAATACCTCAGAAAAGATTAAATCTAATTTCATAATGAGCTCTGCAGGAAGGTTTACGGTTTGAGAGCTTGGAGAAATCTTCAGGGGAAGTGAGAATTCACCTCCTGCTAACACGTACGTCGCCTCCCGAAGCCCGAGTTATTGGGAAGATTAGGTCTCAGTTGCTTGGACACAGTAACGAGGGCAACATTAGACACAGGACACGGGGAATACAAGCTGAATGAGCAGACTTTGTTTCTCAATTAGATATTACTTCCTCTTTTTTTTCTTTTTTTTGGCACTTGTGTGCTAAGAGCAGATCACATCCCAGGTGTTGCTTTGGGTGAAGAAGCTTTTCAGATGAGGTCGAGGAGGGATGATGCCGTCTGATGAGGTTTCAGCAACCTTGGCAAACTTGGTCTGTGTTACTGCCGAGCTTACAATGTCATGAATATTTGAAACGTTGGCAGCGCACGTCAAAATCAGCTCATATCACTCCCTCAAAAGCGCCCGTAACAGAAGGTTGAATAAAACAGGTCTCAGAAGACCAACAAACTCAGACAGACGTTCCACAATAAAGCCAGGAAAGTCGAATATACCTGCATTTGTTATGGATTATTAATACCTGAATTTTAACTGGGATATACCTGTGATATTAAAGTCTGTATATTCTTATTACTCGTCTGTTTTGAAGTCAGCCGAACTCTAAATTGATGCAAGAAGACCGTGACCGGCAGCATCACTCTGCCACTGAGTGTTGCAATATTCATAATGACAGCATGTGCAATGAAGTCTGGTTTTCTGAAACCACTGGTTTTGTATAGTCGAAGAACACACACAGCAAAGCAAAGCTTTTCATGTGAGCAAAGGAAAACAGAACCTGGTCAAATGCATATCCATCACCTGCCATAAAGCAAGCAGTAGCTCACCTCTAAAATTTTATGACACATTGCAAAGAGATCCTTCCCTCAGGCCCTGTCTCCCTGGATGTGTTTTGGCTGCTGCTGTCACGACCGACCTGCAGCAAACTTTGATTGATATGAAGTCCAAACAAGCTAAGTATGTTAGTGTATATCAGTTCTTCTTGATCCAACAGAAAGCAGACTGTCTTTGCTCAGATGTGTGGGAGAGGAATACAGACCTCTGTGTAATGAAATGTTAAAGATTAAAGCTGCTCCTATTAATATATTTCATATTAACAATGGATGAAAAGTCATTATGAGCAGATTGATTCTATTGAGAATTAACATCGTGTTATACAGTAGCTTCTTCAGCTGATTGTTTTTGATTTTACAGAATGCCTCATTTGTAGGGATGTAACGGTATCAGCAATACTGCGATATCGCAATAATAAAAGTGTCTCGATATTATCGTGGACATGTACGTTATGATGGCGAAATGATGGCGCTTCTGACATAAACTTCAGTTTCAGTGCGAGAGACGGTCAGCCGACTTGTGAGTGTGGCTGCGTTGTTCAGTTTCAACTCGCAAAACTCTCCCTGTTAATACACTAACCACAGATGTGGTGGCACTATTGCCCATTTTCCACTACACAGTCACAGGTCTACTCAACTCGATTTAGTTCCTTTGCCATTACACCTACGTTCCTCCTCAACGTGGGCGGGGTCGTCAAACCACGGCGACTACGGCTGCAGCCGCGTCATCTCGCTCTCGTTTTCTTGTCGTCAAACTCACTCGTCTGCACCTCGTTAATGGATCACAGCGTGGTTTTCCACACAGCATCATTTAACTCAGCTGAAAGAATAACAACAGATCAGTGGTCGCTCCAGTGACAACGCTCTGGCCAATCAGTGGCCCGCAGTCGGTTGAAGTCACGTTTTAGTATCGGCTCGGCTGGTTTGGAACCTGGGCTGAGGTGTTACCAAAAGAGTACCAGGTAAAATGATGGAGGTGGGGGCAGGCAGGTGAGGGTAGAGGTGGAGAAGGAGGGAGGCAGCTAAGCTTTTTTAGTTTTACCAAATATCTGTGTTCTTTGTTACTTATTTGGACCTTTAAAATAGGAATACATTTCTATTGTGGAGCTTACCGTGGTATTATTGTATGGTGAGATTTTGATATTATGACAAGTCATTTATTTAACCATCAGAATTACTCAGAAGATGTTTGATTAAGGTACAAAAGTAGCAGAAAAGCTAAAAAATCCTGCATAGTTCCTCTTTAAGAGCGACAGGAAACTGGGAGGCAGAGAGAGGGGTAATGACATGCAGCAAAGGACCAACAGATTTGGAATTTGAACCAGGGCCGGCTGCGGCGAGGACTATAGCCTCTGCATATGGGCCGCCAACGCAACCCACTGAGCCATACGGCGCCCGGCCTCATTTGTTTTCATTGACTCTCGCACTAGTGCCTACTCACCCAGCACCAAACAGTACTGTAGGTGAACAAAGAGAAGAGACATTGTGGGGACTTGAATTCATCAGGTTGTTAGAAAAGAAACCACTGTAAATGAATGAATGAAGTAGTATTGTGAGCTTAGCTAGCAGCTCCTGATTAGAGACAGACCCGTCAGGAGGAGAGAAAAAAAGATGGAGCGGTTAGGTCCAATCAGAAGTATAGCTTTGTGACTCATGTTTGTTTGTTCACACTCACATGAGCGCGACACGCTAGCTGTGATAATCAGTAGCCCTGGGCCGGAACCTGCCACCACTAGCTGGAACCTTTCAGTGTGGCGTCCGCATGTTCTCCATGTGTCTGTGAGCTCTCTCTCTCTCTCCACGCGCTCCATTTTCCTCCCACAGTCCAGACACATTCAGACGAGGTGAAGTGGAAAACTCCAAATTGCCTGTAAGTGTGAATGTGGTTGTCTGTCTATACGTGTTAGCGCTGTGATTAGGGCTGGACCCTGCCTTTTGTCAAATGCCCCCCTACAAACCCACACACGACCCCGAAGATGTAAGGAAGTTGAAATCAGCCTCTAAAAACTCAGGGTTTTTTTGTTTCATTTTCAAAATGATCTTTTTGGTTTCGGTACCAGGAGCCAGAGAGCGAGCGTGTGCCGGGCATACGCAGCACAGCGGCGTGCTCTCTGAATGCATGTCTTTGTTTTAAGCCAATAGCAAAAGAAGACAATTTAAAGGACAAGCGGGTGAGCAGATGGCAGAGCCATTATTACCCTACACCTGAACCACGGCACAAAATAGAAAAGCCAATGGTTACACAGCGGCTGTTTCAAGCTTTGTTTGACCACTCGATTACTTTTAAAGTGGGCACATCAGAAGGCAATGTTGGGTGAAAATATGGGGCACAACATGATGCGATGCTGCCGGAGAAGCATTGTTTATCGGCCACGGATGATAGGAGCATAAACATGACTGAGCTCAAGGTGAAAAAAACAACAAGACGACCGTGTTTGTGTCGTACGTCCAAGAAAGAAATGAGATGCAAATAATGTATCTTGTATATACATTTCTTTTAAAAACATATAATGAATTTTTTATCATTCATTAACCGCATGTTTTGGTTGTGTTTTCTGCTCCATGTGCCAACGTAGTGAAAATGATTAGAATTCAGCTTCCATGGAAGTGAATATCCATCTGTGTAAATCAAATCTGCTGGCTTATGAAGGAGAGGCAACAACAATTTTGAGAGCAATATGCAATATTCATTGTTCATAAATAATTAATTTGTTTGCTCGCAACTCGGCCCAAAGTGATTGTGGCCCTTTTTCATTTGGGTGTATATCTATGGCGAACTCTGTCCTGCTGAATGGAGTGGCATTTGTATTTCATTCACACACACCACTTTACCCATACTTCATTGCTTTCTGCTATTGCCCACGGCCCTGCTGTGGTTTCACAAAGAGCTCCAGTTCACAACGAGGCTTTTCACGCAGAATCTGGCACAGGATCTGCTCAGATAAAGAAAATAATTACACTGTAATGACGTCTTTTCTCCTGAAACACCTCATCATCCGCATCTGTTTGTACATTTGGTGCAGTAACGGTGATTGCTAATGGCCTGTTGAGTGGTCGCAGTTGGGCTAGTGAGTCATTTAGTGCTGATCTGAGGTCTGCCAAGAACGCAGACCGACGGCAGAAGTTTACTTTTGTATGAGGACTTCTTGCACGTCACTCTCTACCTGGAATTTTAAACAGCACTAGTAATGTAATTCACTGTCTGTCGAGCGCAGTGTGGAGTGTAATGAAAGGAGCCAGAGTGGGATCTGTTCTGAAGATTTCTTTTCTTGCCCTGCTGCAGCCAAGGACATGAAGGCTAACATGGGCTTCACTTTACCGTCTTTACAGAGAGATAATTACATTCTCAGACACCGAGTCAAATTGTGCTGCATACTAAACCCGGAATCACATTTACCATTCAGCTGAAGGGCTTTTAAATGGGAAACCTGATTGTACTTGCTTAGATCATGGTATTTGTAATTTGTGCTGCACCACACAAACGCATAGCAGTGTGTTTCTGTTGCCATGACAAAAACATATGATTGAAAAAAACAAGCCACTGACTTTCAAGGTCTTTCTTTTTTTTTTCCATCACGGAAAGATACTTCAATGTTGTTATAAAATATACAGTATGCATGTACTTCTCTGTGCATGTTGGCTGATGTTTGCTTTGTTTCACTGTTTTTCACCTGTGAGTCGCCCCAGGTGATGAGTGGGCATTCAAACACAGAGAGCTACTCGAAACTGTTGTGGTGATCCTAATCTGCATAAACACAGACGATCAAATTAGCCGCTGCTGACTCTGAAACATTCGTTGTTGCAACATATATTAATGAAGTGTTTTCACTTGGTTGAACTGTTGATCTGACATTTACCAGCACTCAACTGACAAAACATGGACCTGAATATGTGTGATGATTTTTATTTTTTATTTTGCTCCTCCCTCAGGACACAAGCATGAGGGACTTTCTTGTTTTTTCTTCTTCTGTGTGGTTTACAATAATGTAATTTATAGCAAAGGATTGCAAGTCTTACATGAAGATTTTAAGTAACAACTCTAAGAGCTAATTACATATCCTACTTTTATACATTTAGCTGTTAAATTCTATATTACGCCAATATGTATTTTGATAAGATTACAGTATTGTCGTAGTGCACAGTAATACAATGTCATTCATGACAGTGTAATATGCCCTTGAGCAGTTTGGTGTTTGAATACAGCAGTGTAAATATGTTATATATAGAGTAGTGGGCAGTGTTTTGGATCGTTGCAAGTTTTTGACAATGACGGATGTGACTGATTTTCACAAACCTTGAACGTCCAGGTATGAGATCAGGCTCTGATGTTAAAGTGGACTGTCTGCTGTAACTCCTGAATGTGATACAGACCCTTGTTAAACAGCCTGAGAGTGAATGGCAAGTTTGCATTAATTCTACAGACAAGTGTTCAAACAAGCTCAGGAGCATTAACACAGTAACAAGCTGCTTTTAGATCAGCGGGGCAGAGAGGTGAGGGATGTTACATGTTGCACGCTATGAAGTAATAATGAGTTTTCATTTAATTTCATAGCGTGGTGAATGTGCAGGTCACAACTGGTCCACGAGAGTGTTTTGGAGTTTCTGGATTGTGTATTTGATGAGTTTGATGAGGGACTGTGCAGAGCTCACATCTCTGCTCCGCCGATCTAAAAACAGCTTGCACCGACAATTAAAGGTAATGAACCTATAAGACTATAGGGATTATGGTGATAAGTGAATTTGCCAAAATGTTTAAATATCCTGTTAACATAGCTACAGTCAAATAATGATGTTGTATTTACTTGAATAATACTTAGAGTAGGTCATACTTCACAACATATTAACTATGTTTCTATGCTATCATAGCCTCATACTTTTTCCACTAGTTATTAATTCTTCCATAGTAACTGAATGGTCTAAACCATGAGATACTTCTGAAAACTCTTAAACACAGTAAATTGACTTTGCTATTTTAAACACTGCTCATGATGGATACATGATAGTTCATATTTCTATGAACTTAGAAGGTTGTGAACAATTTGTTTTCACAAGGAGATGTGTTTTCACCCTTAGTCATTTTTTAAAAATGTATTATTCCATAAACTCTTTAAAAATGAAGCCAATCTCAGCTGTCTGCGCATTGTGTCAGGTATCGGGTCATTTAATTGGTGTAGTAGGTTCACACAGCTTAATTAGCATGCCATGTTAATTCTGTGCTGTCTCACCAAAACAGCCATGACAGAATCAATCTGATGAGTTGGGACGAATCACTTGGGAGCACACCTGATCGATAGGCCAATAGGAAGTTCTCCTCTGCTAAAATGGATAGGTGCAGTATAGCTAAATTAAGGGAGACATAAAAGAGTTTCTTCATCACATTATAGACAGATGAATACATTGATTTGTGGGGGTTTTAATCACCTTTGTATAGCTGAGGGGTGTCATAAAAAATGTGTATGTCCTCTCAGGAGCAAAGCAAATGAAAGTCGTTTGTGATTCATACACGGCAGGTTTTAAGCTTAGAATGTGCAGTTAACTTTGCATCTCTTCAATGAATCCATTGACGAGTCAAACTCTGTGGAGCCCGGCACTGATATCTCGCAGGGTGGGCCATCACAGGGGCCCGCGGTTCCTGGCTTCTGACGGCATCTTGATACCAGCTGCCATGAGCCGCTGCACCTCATTGTGAAATCTACCTCCTTTCACCCCAGTTATGTGTGTAAATACTGCCGACAGGCTTCCCGCTGCCGTGAATACCGAGTGTGTCAGAGTGCCGCTACCCAGTGAAAGCAGGAGTGTCTGAGAGAACATTTGTAGAAAAGAACACACATCATGCCTGTCAGAAGTGCCTTTTGTTTTTGTAGTCGAAGGCTAAGGCCTGCCTCCCAGCATGAGATCCTACTGTAGTCCATGTTAAAAGGCTGTGCTGAGGATGCAGCTTTCCTCCACACTGAACTAAAAACACAATCTAAACGGGGGTTGGCTCTTTTCATGTGGAAGGGCATGCAAGAGCATTAGGAACAAATACGGTCTAGATCCACATTAACATAAAATAATTTTGTTTGTTTCCTTCTCAGAGGATCAACAGAGCAACAGTGCATTAACTCATCCGTGCTAAGGGTTTTTATTCAGATAAAGATTGCATTTAGCTTTTTATGTGCTCATAGTCTGCAGCGTGGAAGAGACTCAAGAGTGCTCTTGTTGGATGCATTTTTTACCCGCTGTCACTTTTCCCTCCAGCTGGACTGGGATAAGCCACATGCAAGGCATCACCTCACCGCAAACGAATCATGACACGGAGAAACCAAATCATCTGCCCACTTTTAAATTTCGCCCCCTCTAAAATCTTTCTGCCAGCTCGGAGGTGACCTATTTTCTAAGGGAAACATTCGTCAACAGTGGCACACGGGGGTACGCTGGGCTGTGTCCTGTGAATTTGTATGCCGTAGTTAATATGCATGCGGGGGCTGGCAAGCGATGTGCAACCTCAGAGTGACGGGCCAAAAATGTATATCCCATAACCCCCACGGGTGCTCGTGTCCTGGATGTTGCAGATTTTAAAAGCATGCTTAATGATGCTTCAGGTTGTTCGAGGGAGAATGTGTAATTGCAGTTTGTTGAAACCGTTAAAGGTATAGTTCACCATTTTGGCAAATTCACCTATCACAATAATCCCTTCAGTCAGTTTATAGGTTCATTACCTTTAATTATTGGTGCATGTTGTTTTGAGATCCGCAGGGCAAAGACGTAAGCTGCTCAGTGAACACAATTCCCTCATCAAACTCAACTGTATTTGCTTTGAAAACAACTCCATCTTGTGATGTTACATGATTATTTCATAGCGTGGTGAATGTGCAGGTCACAACTTCTCCATGAGAGCGTTTTGGAATTTTTGGATTGTGTATTTGATGAGTTTGATGAGGGAAATGTGGAACTGCCGTTCACCCCCAGAGCAGCTCACGTCTCTGCCCCACGGATCTCAAAACAACATGCACCGATAATTAAAGGTCATGCACCTACCCCCTTTGATTATAGGGATTATGGCAATACAGTAGGTGAATTTGACAAAATGTGGTACTATCCCTTTAAAAGTCTTTATAATCCAAAAGCTCAAGGATATGCCATTTCTGTTTCACAGTTCCCTCAATGCGCCGAGTGACGTTTCTCTTGTTCAGCAGATTGAAGTTGAAAGTAATCATTCCCTTCAAATGCCACATTTGCCAAGCAACGCCATCCATGTAAATGAGGCAGCATTAACCAGACAGAAAGAAAGTGAGCATTGCCTGACAAGCTCTGAACCACAGTAGCCAGTGGAACGCTTTCCACAGGTGGCCACTGGCTGTTAGATGACTTTTAAGGCAGTGAGATGGAAAAATACATGTTGTTCCATTTGAGATTTGCTCATGTGTGATGCCAACCAGAGCAGAATATTGTCAGAGTACCAAAGCCATAACCCTCTTATGTTCTTTCTCACACACTCGCATTTACACAAACACGGACACACGCACTCCTCCCTGGCTGCCCTCTCTGGCCTTGTATTTAACTGTGACGTCATTTAGAACTTTGCTGTCTTTGAAGATGAATGCGAAGCCCAGAGAGGCTTCCCCAAATGCCAAATTGTCTTGTTTCATACCATATCTAACACCTCATGCACTTTATGACTGAATAAATTTAGCGAAATGTCATAGAGCTTCAGCTACAACAGTAGTGTGGACATATTACATTATAAACTCCTTCTCCTGGTGCCACGTGTAGAATATCTTCTCACAATGGGCTTCATAATTGCATTCCCTCCACTGTCAGTGCACTGTAGTAGCATTAGACATCTTGGATATGAAAGGTTGCATTATACTGCACAAGGGAAAGGCAGAGAGCAGACTTATCCACAATAGACAGATGGGGAATTAAAATCTAAGCTTGACCTGTTGTCTCCCGCGCGGCTCCATATTGGATTGGTGATGCAAAAGTACAGTGATAAAGAGAATGATTAGCAGAAAACAGATGGAGGATAAACAACAAAACACACAAATCTCACCATATGACAAAAACACACATTTTTATACTTGTCAGGACATTCAGCCGACTTCTGTTCACCTCTAAGATGGTAACTGCTCAGCAAAACCCCATACACTGATTTACTTTTACTGCAAAATATCAAATATTAGAGCTGAGGAAGGTTAATGTTCACAAAAAGCAACGATCAGACTACCTTTGCCAAATTCAAGCCCAAGTCGAAGCTCAATAAATGACTTTGCTGAATGGAGATTTTGATTTATTTATGCGGGCGGGATCATCTTTTTACAAACAGATGCACGGTGTGAATAGACAGAGAGCAAATTTTAAATAATTTCATGTGCTATCTCTGCTGGTCCAAGGACAGCACACTAATGACAGTATAAAATGGATGGACACGTTGAATCATTTAGATCCTAAAATTAAATTTACAATAGACTATATCAAATATTAACTCCTCTAAATTCATTTTACTCCTCTGCCACACTGTGAGGTTTCCACATAAAGGATCAGACTTTGACAGCGAATGCTTAATAACAATAAGGGGAATCTCATGAGGCAATAAAATAAGCATGATGCCATCTTTATTTCTATATCAACCAGTGAGCATGCACAATCAAAATTATAGCCCGGTCACAAAGTGGCCATAACCTCCAATGACTGCATGGTAATGGATTCATTTAATTGAGTCCTGTAGAGGGTGCCAAACCACCCACTGGTGCACTGGCAGCCACTTACCCATCAGTTTCCATAGAGGCGACTCTTTGCCTGGGCAGCCTATGTGCTCCGAACGCTCCGTCTTCTCTGTCACAAGTCAAATAAAGTTACATTTTTTCATTTGCTTGAAGGCAACCCTTTAGTCAACACCCAATAAATTACTTGTCAAGACAATGTTACTGCTTTTGGATTGGATAGTCTAATACTGGGCTCTGCCAAGCTGTATCAGCTTGAATGACAAAGTACCAGAAACCATCTGGGCAGCTATGTGGATGCGGTGTCACTTCGAAAACATTTCATTCTGGTGAATGTATGGCACATTAACTGAATTAAAGAGGCCTTTAAATATGATCTTTAATTACCATGAATCACAGTTAAACCTAATTGAGTGTTGATGCAGAGCCACATCTTTACTGTTTGTTTCATCATGGATCAGACCGTCGCTCCTGACATTCATCCCCATTTGTCCCCAAAGTATTTCCTCCTCCACTGGGGAATACATCACACTAATTAAGACAGTTTATTGAAATTGTGTTGCTAGGAAACCCCCCTTTAAAAAAAAGAAAAGAAAATCCTGTCAGCTATTGATATTACTGCCAAACACTTCAACAGGAAATACAATAAAGGCGACCCATTTGCAATGTAATGCGTATGTTGCTTTGAAATGAGCATGAGTCAGTGGTGCAGGTTGGAGGACAATGGTGAGTGAGCACCAACAGGCCATGCCACATGATCTCCACCTGGAATAATAGCTACTCTAAATATGGCAGAACTGAACTGAATGAAAAGGGTTTTTCTCATTTAGCCGGAGCCCCCCACCACCACCACCATTGGAAAAGCCCAGAAGGGACCCCTGAGGCCCTATACTGGGACCCCATTCAGGAACCACTTAGCTGTACTTCTTCAAAACTTTCAGAGTTATGTATTGCCCAGGAAAAAAAATAAATAAATAGTGACGGCCTGTGGCAGCAGCAGCAGTGTGTGCTCGGAATAACACTGACAACTCACTGTTTCAAGCCACAGAAATCTGATGTAGCAGATGAATGCTACATGACAGAGCGCGTCTCTTCCTCCCTGTCTGATAAAGGAGGCTTGGTGAAACATGAGCAGACAGGGGTATAGACTGTGTGTTTGGTGTTGATTGCAAAGGTCTGTCAAAGCTAGACCTCCTGAATTCCAAATGGCCCCATCTCCCTCTCTCTCTCTCTCTCATCCAGCAGCTGCGCCTCTCATGCCTTTCCTGACGCCGAGCGAAGCCTCCCATACAGATGAGCGCTGGAAGCCACGCACCTCTTGACGTAGACCACAAGACCGTTTGCGGTGCCACTCGGTCTCCGTAGCACGTATTGCGCAACGTGACTGAAGCTCGAACTGGCTCCGCGGCGGGCACATCCGGCTCCCACCGTCGCGTGAATTCAATTTTTTTTTCTTTTTTTTCTTTTTTTTAACAAAGTGGTCTCCAAACGCCCCAGACGAACAGCGGCGGCGGCGGCAGCGGCAGGAGCGGTAGAAGGCATCGCCGAGGAGCCGTTGGAGGACCGGACCCTCCCCTTGTCATTGCCACCGGCGGCTGGAGAGAGAGAGAGAGAGAGATGAGTTGAGCGCGCGCGGCGTCGGGGTGCAGTCGTGATGTGACTTGTGTGAACGCACGAGCCTTTACTGTATCGCAACGACTTTATGGGATGGAAACGGTGAGAATTTGATTTTGGAGCTGTTGGTTTTTTTCGCCCCGTCCAGCAGATGTGATGGCTTCGTCTGACAGCGTGCAGTCAATGCAGCAGCAACAGCAGCAACAGCAGCAGCATCCGCGGAGCGAGCCGTGGCCACAGCTGGAATAGAGGAGGAGGGGGAGCTATGTCCGTGTGCACCGAGCCTCCGTCCGCCAGTGGTCTACAGCATCTGTGCAGCGGTTAGCAGCCTCTGGGGGTCTTCACTAAAGTCCAGTCCGCACACTGTTTATTTTTTTCTTCTTCTTCTCTGAGAAGCGCGCCCACCTGGAGCCGAGGAGCGGCTGCTGGTTTGTGTTGAGGCCGGGTTTCTGCAGACGCACTCCCCGCGCCTGCTCCAGTCTCCACCGCATCCTTTCGCGGCGTCTCCGTGCCGCGAGCGCTGCGCTTTTTTCCCCCTCTCCCCTTCTTTTTTTTGGGTACTGTACGTGTGTGACTTCATGGCAGTGGACATCAAACCCAAACCCACCCCTACCTGAGTCCGTTTACCCCCCCTCCCTCCCTTCCTTCCTTCCTGCGCCCACAAATACCTTTACAGTAGCTCCTATACGACCGAGACTTTAATCAATTCGACGTGTGGATCGGAGCGGCGCCGCTGTCTATGCGCCTCAGTTAGTCCACCTCCCCGGGAGAGGACTTTTTGCCATTGAGGAGCTGGATATGCAGAGATTAACGTGAAGGGATGGATCTAATTATCTGTGTTTTGGGGCTGCTGGCGCTGATCGTGGAGGGCATCCGTTGCCAAGGAGTGTATGGTGAGTGTGTGCAGTTTGCTTCTCCTTAAACCAAATGTGATCATGACCTTGTAAAACACCAGCCGCTCATAAATCAGCACTTATTCCCTTTTTTTAATGAATCGCCAGCGTCCTGTGATTAAAAGAAAAGAGGGAAGAAAAAAATCCTCAAGTGTGACAAGGCTGACAGACCAGGTCTGAATGTCATGTCTGAGTGAGAGGCTCCAAATGTTCTGAGAAAAGCCTGAGGTTATACAGCAAACCGCGCGTGTAGCCAATCATGCACAGCCCCCCCTTTTCTCATCCAATCCATCACTCAGGATGGTCGGAGAGGAGGCTAAATTTAGTAAAGGTACATTCATAGATAATTACACTTGAACCATGGTGGATGTGTCTGGAAGCCCGCAGCCCCCACCAGACCTGCTCACCTACATCCAATTTGTTAATCATCATCATAAAATGTCGGCATGGCACTTGCCTTATACATTAGGCCACATGTCTTTTTTTTTTTTTTTGAATGTCACCACAAGCACAGTATAGTCTGCTCAGCAGTGACATTTAGTATGCACAGTCATGAGTGATGGTGATGTGGTTGATCTACCTCTTCCCTATGTCTGTCTGAATCTTCCTCAGTCTCTCCCTCCCACACACACGCACACACACACACATTTCTCTCTCTTACCCTGTATGCTTGTGCAACCAGTGGTACAGATGATGTCTCATATGAATCGTCATCCTCCCAGCAGCAGCAGCAGCAGCAGTGGCCGCCGTGGCGACAGCAGCAGTAAGACTGTGAGGAAATAATGATTCATGTGCACTAACATTGGGGACGGGGAGGAAACCTTGAGGCGTCACAGCCCCATGACCTGCCGCCAGTGACAGCGGCTCTCTGACCGAAGCAGAGGGCTGCACGGGGCTGGGAGAACGCGAGGTCAAGTTGAGATGTGGGATGTTGTGTTTCTGAGCCTGTTGCCAAGCACTAAAAAGACCTTTGTCGCTAAGGTGCGAGCCTGCCCGCCTGCGTGTGTATATTATGATATATATGTGTGTGCAGAGATGATGTAGCAATAAAAGGTACTGCGAGCATGACAGGAACAGCCATGGTGCTGCACCTGACCAATGATGCACCATTTTTTTTTTTTTATCTATCCTTTCGCTTTGCTGTGCAGGGAGGAGGCGAATAAGATTGTAAATCACAGCGCACACAGTCAGGGCAGCTGTGACTGCTCATGTATGTGCACAATTATTCATATCGCCGCATCCCCCCACGCCCCCCCTGCTCTGACACCTGTTGCATTTCAGACATTTCACATTGAAACGTATAGAAATGAGTCAGCTGCACTTCAGATCTCACTGCACTCATCAGGCGTGCGTGTGTGTGAGGTTTGTACGTAGGTAGGTTGCTGTTTGTGGGACTTAGTGGATCCCTCCATGTTACGCTGTTAAGCCCGAGGACATATTCTCTCATCAAACATTGATGTCTCAAGGAATCACTGCCTTTGCTTGATTCAATATCTGTATCTGTGAAAAAAAAATCAGTCTCTGCAATATATACATATTAATATATATATTCATTTATATGTGCGAGGGAGACAGCCGTGACGTTACCCATCAGAGCCGATCACATGAATGTCAGATCAAAGCCTCGCTCGGACTCTCGGTGTGAGCAGGATGTCCACGCTGCAGCGCGAGCCTGCAGACCGAGATGCAAGCTCATTAGGAGGAATCATATCCCATGATTTCCAATGTGGTTGTTGCCATAGTGGTGTGTGTGTGTGTGTGTGTGTGTGTGGACTGGTAGGCTTAAAGCAGCAGTGGCAGCAGAAGGGACAGGGAGATGTAACAGATGGAAGTGTTTGAGTATTTAACTCTGTGTGTTTGTGCGTGTGTGTGTGTGTGGATGAATGTTTGTTGTGCAGCTTTAAAACTCCCCAGTGTATTGTCACCCCATTTCTTTCCATCACTGTTGTGATTCACCCATAAATGTGCTTCAGTAGGGATTTACATCTGCTCTGCTTTCTTGCTGCTGCTGCTGCTGTATATTTTGGCCCAGTAGCAGGGACAGGGACTAACAGGTGTAGGTGGAAGGATACAGTGCAGAGATGTTTATAGGATTAAACTTATATCCATTCACACTGTTGGCAAATTCCTCCATAATACCTGATGTGTGCAGCGCACTGTACGGCACGTACTGCAGACAGGTGGTGTGAATGAAAACGGCAGGGTTCAAAAGTCAACATTTATTATTGATGGTGGCAAAACATTAGCATGCGCTGTGTGTCCCCTGCCATTGTATTCACTGATGGTTTTGACACATGAAAGGGGAGCCGGGGGGGCGCGTGTGTCAGGGAATGGAGTGGTGTGCACCACAACATGAAAAGCAGTGAGTGTTTGAGTAAAAGGAAGGCTGTGATTGCATAGCATGGTGTTGCTGGTGGTGGTTTCACTGATACAATGGTTCCCAACCTTTTTTTGGCTCGTGACCCCATTTTGACATCACAAATGTCTGGCGATCACGTGGCGCGGCCATCAATCAAGATGCACCATCTTAGATATTTTTATATGCTGCATTTTATTTGAACTCGATTTATATTTGAGAAAGTGAAAGTATAAAACACAGTTGTTATAAATAAATAAAATAAAATATATATCCTTTTTTTTTTCTTTTAGACATTTCAGGCGACCCCATTTGAATTCAAGGCGACCCCACATGGGGCCCCGACCCCAAGGTTGGAAAACACTGCACTATAGGGTTTATAAAGGCCACGGCACTAGCATACACTAGTTTAGAAATTACAGTGTCACTTTGTGGTTGATGGTCATATAGAATTCTTTCCAGCACGAACCATCCACAACTACCACATCCCACCATCTCCCCCTCCTGCATTCAAAGCCAACAGCAGATGAATGAGGTGGTTTGCGAAAATGAGACTTTCGGTGATTATTTTTTTATCGCCGAGCATCAGTATACGTCATGGCTGCTGACTAAATGGTGGAATCATAATGTGCTAATGAAGAAATCACATACTAGTGTGTTAAGTGGTGCTGCCAGGGTCATTAAAGAGGATTGATGAAGGTTAGTCATCGCTCCATGACTCCAGGCCACGGAGTGAAAAAGAGAGACGCCACTAAAGTACAACATCTGCTGCGCTCCCTCCCTCCGCCTCTCTCGTCCTCCCCATCTCTTCCTCTGTTTTCCTTTCTTTCCTGAGTGTATCCTCTTGCTATCCACACACACACATCCTTCCCCATGAGACTGCTCTATTATCTCGACCTGTGCTCATCCCCGTGTTGCCTGACGGAGGCTCCAGCAGCCCAGAAGCTGCTCCTCCATCAACAGCCAATGGAGAAGTCCCATGATGACACACACCCACAAACTTGCTAATCATCCTCAAGTGGCATTTCTTCTGTAATGTGACTGACAACTAATCTGCTCTCAATGATAATATCAAATGGCTACAATGGAACATGACTCTTATGATAGCATGGAAATGCTTTTCTGCTTGTTGCTTTATCTGGAGATGTACCGCCTTCAGTATGTTCTCTTTGCATCAAAGTCAGTCGGAGACAACCTCCATGGGATGTGCAGATGTTCCTGATCTCGTTTTGTGTTATGCTGCCGAAGAGAGAAAGTTCCTACTGCTTTTCCTCCCAGCCCACTTCTCCCTCTCTCTCTCTCTCTGTCTGTCTCTTTCTCCCTCTCGTTTGCATTGAAGTCCAAGCAATTGCTTGGGTTTCTTTTCATGAGCCCCGGTTCAGACGCTTTGGCTTCTAAGCTATGCAAATTCATTCTGCCAGTGAAACTAAAGCCGTCTTTGTTGGTTCTCAGAGGCCTCCTCCACAGAGTCCTTCATCATTCCCTTGGATCGGGACCCTCACATTTCCCACCGTAATGAGACCGCGGATAACTCTATCTCTTCTCCTCCCTCCCACTCTCAGCCCCTATCTCCCTGCCTGTCTGTCTCCTCTGCCTGTCTGTCCCTCTCCGTCCCCCCCCAGTGAACAGCCAATGGACGTCTACAGTTGTATGCGTTTCAATCACAGGGAAATGAGGATATACAGCTGGGTAGAAGTAATTCATTGCAGTGGAACAGTGTGCGGTGTACGCTGGGGATTACTACGTACCCCTGGGTGGGGCTTCAGATAGCACCAATTTAATCATACCGAATGTCAGTTCTCTTTGGACCGAGTCCTCTGAGACCGCCACTGAATATACACTGCAGAGACAATGTTTGAACTTAGACTCTGCAGCGCTCCCACTGTGCTCAGTATTCACTGGATAATCTTTGACAATTTTCCTTTAATACACCAATACAATGTGATTAAGGTGAAACAGCTGCATATTCTCCAGGCTCAAATTAAAAGGGTATTCCACCAATATGTTCCTAAAGCCATCAGAGCAGTGAGAGACAGTTTTTGCCTGGACCACCCACGACCAGCCAGTGTTGGTCCATGGAGAGAGTCTCAAGTTTTACCATTGCTCGGCAGAGTGTTGGACTTTTTTCCACTGGCTGTTGCTCTTTTAAATTGATTTGGTGTGAACATTGTCTGAGACACAAATAGTTTCTAATTATGATTCTTTCCCCCAATAAAGATTGGGGTCTTGATTTACTGGATGGCAGGAGGTCCCAGGTCTTTATTAGAAGAAGGACTTAATTTCCAAATCCCTACAGAGTTGGTCATGACTCATGTCTGTGTTTTCGCACAAAGCCTCATTTTGGTCTGCTTCCATTTGCTCAGCTTCTGCCTTGTGTGCTTACACCAACTCAACGCTTCCTGAAATTGTTCCAAATTAAAAGCCTTCTAGCATGGCAGTGGATAGAAACCCTAATTTGTGGTTGCTAACAGCTCACCAGTGGCCAGTCAGATGACAGTCTATAGTGTAAACAGCAATAAAATCAGAAATGGACTCACACTCTCAGTGCTTCTGCTCCTGTGATAACAGCCCATTTGTTTTAATGTTGGTAGCCTGTTGCACTGGTGCATTTTGATTATGCATTCTGCCATATCTCTGGTTTATACGTCTTGCTAATTGAAAAATGGTCCAAATTTAAACAAAAGAGGTTAATAAAAAGTGATTCAAGCTTTGAAAACTTGATACTTTCCCACAATGACATCTCTTTGAAATGATCAAAATAGTTCTGTCAGACTTCTGCAGGATCTCCAGAGCCTCAGGCTGCATGAGTCCTGCTCCTTCTATGTGTAAAAATCAATGAGGCGTCCCTTTAATTTTATCTCTGTGACTTGGTGCTTCACCGTGATATCCAGGGGGTCACGTTTTCCATGTTTTTTTGTGAGGTGTGTGGCAGGGTGGCAGGCCACTGGAAGGATGCCACTCTGGGATTTGCCCTCTCTCTGCCCCCTGTAGCTATTTTGAAAGATGCAGCTGTGTATAGAGCTGTAAGCTTTAGACTTGTTCAGTAAAAAGGATTTTAACAATGTTGTCAACTACCACAATGTCCCCTGCATAAAAAAAAAAGCAATTCTCCTCCCTCTTTGTTATTCATTGTTTTTCCTTTTTCTTATTTAGGTTCCGGTGGAAACTGCATCCAGTTTCAAATATGAGCACAACAGCTTTTCCATAGTTTTTGAGCTACCCTAACAAAACACAAAAAGACAAGGATGTGCTTAAAAACCATGATACAAAACAAACCAAAGAAAAAACACATTGTATTCTAAATAAATTATTACATTCAAATTACTGAGATATGTTGCATAGTCACCTCCACCCTCACACCAACTGTACAGTGTGAGTGTCTTTAGTCTTCTTGTTATTTCATTACAATCGGTTTAGCATTGTGGTTGTTCCTTGCACTGCCCACCTCAGCTGCCAAAGTACACTGAAGTGGTGGTGACGCCAAGTCAAATCCAATCACGGTAACCTCCTCAACTTTCACTCCTCTCCACAGTTTTAGTATCTCTCCACATTTACTAAACTGATTTGCATTTGTGCCAATATCTGAAGTGCTTTTAATGCATTTAGGAGAGCTTAGAGAAAAACCGCCGCTCAATAATGGCGTTCAAAAAGTAGGTGTAATATTTTAAAATTGTGTCTCGCAATCCGCCATTGCCTTCAGATATAATCAGTAGACTAAAATTTTAACTAAATGTTTCAAAGAAAATGAATTTCATGAATTGCTGAAAGCAAAAACAGAATATTTCAGTATAGATATTAAGAGTGTGGTGTGTTTCCTGCTGATTTGCATTCAAAACTGTAAAAAGAGAAAGTATAATGTAGCTTTGGCTACTTTGCACACACCACGAACAGCTGTAATACTTTTCTCCTTCTGCTGTGAGGATTTGGATGAGTTCAGGAACACAATTTACCTCCGGATCATTCAAGGCCAAATCCCCACCGCGGACCAAAGAAGCTTATTGTAACCTGGCTGGCTGCTTCAACTGTTAAGCCCACATCCCCAAACCCTGAGCTACTTGTCCTGCTCTGTACAGTGCTGCGGACAGAAAGCTGCTGCTAATGATCTTGTAGTCATTCATTCATTAAGTCCTGTTCTGGTGCATGACAAGACCAGCCTTGTGCCCTGGTTTAGTTTGAATCAAAAGTAATTCTGTAGTTTAATGAAGTCTAGTATGGTCTCTGACCTGCAGTGAAGGCCTGCACTGAACCAGATCTCATACTTTTCCCTTCCTCTACTGACATTCTAATGAAGTGACAATTTCTCACGTGGATCATTAAAAACAAGATATAAATCCAAAATGTCAACCTTGGTAGAGCTAATGCTATGTTGTGCAGCAGCAAAGATTGTATCTTTCCTCATGTCGACAGACACACGGTCCGACACCAACGAGTTAAAGTTACAGTATCTTGGTTTGGAAAGCCAAACAGGTCGTTAGTGCAGCTGCAGCTGTCACACATGACACATGCAGATCCCCGGGATAAAACTCCCATCGGCTTCCGATGTGCTTCAGTTTCCATTGGGAAATTGGAAAAGTTCTGAAAGGATGTTTTGGCATGCAACTTGGTTAGATGAACACAGGTAATTGCAAGTACGAGTGATGGCAGTTCCTGAAAAGAAAGATGAGTTGTTGCTCGGTTACCTTCCTCAGTGAGGATGCAGTCTGTAATTGCTGCTGCTAAAAGGCCTATAGCTTGACCTGGAACTGTAATATCCTGTGGTTGTTTTTGGTTCATGTCCTGGTTACATCAGCAGGATAGCATAGTGTTTTTTGTCCTGAGGATGACAGAATATTGGAACATCAAAGTCCGACTATCACAAAAGGTTCAACTTAAAAAGATGAAATGTCTGTAACAAGGATGTTACTCTAGGCTCCTGTCGGCCCCGGGGCTCTTGGTGCTGACCATGTGATTGCAACGTGGTTCAACTGGTTTGTCTCCAGACGCTGGCTTTGCATTGCATGTCATAGTCTGTCTCTGTCTTTTCATTTCTGTGCTGTTCTGCAAAAAGGAAATGCCATAAAA
Organism: Decapterus maruadsi; assembly: GCA_030347415.2. Taxonomy (NCBI): domain Eukaryota; kingdom Metazoa; phylum Chordata; class Actinopteri; order Carangiformes; family Carangidae; genus Decapterus; species Decapterus maruadsi. The sequence goes on along the minus strand of CM064891.1, from coordinate 7,073,462 downwards.
TATATCAAATAATCTCTTATAAAACAAGTGCACTCTATAGCACTTACATGTGCTAATGGAAAATGTGTCACTGTGCAGAGGCTTTAATTTGCAAGGTAACTACTAGGTATAACTGTCAAGTATGTACATGTAATGTAAAGTACTGTGTTTCACTGTGGAGTGGAGAGACGTAGAAAGACAAAGTAGCATTACATGGAAATGAATGTACTTTAAAACTATACTCAAATGGAGTTTGACATTATGTCTTACAGCTGGGTGTTTTCTTTTATAAATGCATAGAATATGACAGAAGTTAATCTCTACAATAGCACCAAAACCAAAGACTTAAACGTTTCTGAGTTAAGAATCAGAGGAATTGAGATTAAAACAATAGCACTCAAACCTTCCAGGCTTTAGCATGATCCTCTCGTATGAGTCAGAGCTCTGCTTCCTGGTTCTGTTTCATACTTTTTGCACAATTTATAACCACTGAGTCACAGATAAGACATACATTCATTAAAATGTCATCACATACACTGCAGGTATTGGTTCATCTCACTCCCTCTTGAATGTGTTTGTTTCCTCCTTCTCCTTTTTTTTAAAGATACAGCAGATATCCATGCATTGATTATACTGTCATGCCTGCGGTGTGCGTTACTGTTTGGCCATGTATGTAAATACTGTAGCGATAAACAAGGCGCGATGCAGCGAGTGCGGCATGCAGCCATACGTGCTGCACACTGATAAGAGCAGACCGAAATCCCTTTAGTCAGGTTTTTAATTTGTGCCTAAAGAGAAGAAACAGGTGCATTTATGCTTTTAGAGAGGCTGATCCAATGTTCTCTGAAGCTTATGTCATTTTACCTGCCTTAGCCTGAGGCTAATGTGATGACATGTGAATGAATGCATGACTTATATGTGCTTTAAAAAAAAAAAAAAGATTCATTAAATGGTAAATGGTTTCTTTATCGTTCATTCATTCATATTGAGCTGGTGTTACATAATCCTTTAATACACACATTTGAATTTGATGAGTCATGCATTAGTCTTGCAGTTAAAAACACCACTTCTATGCCCTCATGAAGAGTTATTCCATATTTTACAGATACTTTTTGGCATCTGTGGTGTGTGTTCCTGCATCTTGAATTCTATCATTCTCATGATTGGCATCGCTTCAAATCACAGAGAATTATACATGCTAGCCAGCTTCAAAGTGACGCAAATGATGAAAGGAGCTCATTGAATATGAATGTCTCCTCCTGTCTTCCTTACGCATTTCACTCAATTGAATTGTCTTGGTTAAGCCAAACTGGCAGGACCTGCATTTACACACAAAGTACAAATCACTCAGCAATCCCAATAGATAGCTGACAAGAGCAAGAGGGCGTCTCATAGCAGCACTGTGGGGGCAATAAAGCAAAAAAAAAAAAACAGAAGCAAACCAGGAGAGGATTGGTACGTTGTGGCACCCACAAGAGGCTAATGCCAACCTTCAACTATGTCACTTCAGCCCACACAGGCATCCTAAGTGCTGCTCCTGTGAAGTGATGTCTGTTGTCATGGTGACAGTATGTGAGCCTGGCATTGCACGTCCTCTGACTTCCCTGTTTCATCCCTCCCTCCCTCCCTCCTTCGCTCACTCAGTCCTTCCTTCCCTTCCTCCTCCCCCCTCGCTGCCTACCCACTCGCTCATTCTCTCCTTCCGCTCACATGCCAGGAAATCAATCGCTGAAACAAATGTGAAGTGATTGCAGAAACGAAAAGCTCCTCGCAGCAGCCTTACAATTGTGCACGAGAGCAGATGAGATTGGAGGAGTAGGAGTGGGGGCAGAGGAGGGGGGGGTTTAGAAGGTTCAGGTTGGAGGGGGAAGGGGGGTGGATGTGACGTGTCTTCAAAAATCACCACCACCGTTTAAGTGCTGTGAGGCAACTGCAGGAAGGGGGCCTACTTATCTTTGCAGCAAATAACGCTTAAGCTCCTCTGACAAGCAGGGAACAGTGGCAAAGTAAACGTGTTGACGCTGACGCCTTGAGTCGTCCTGAGCTTCAGAATGGATGCCAGAACAGCCAGGCAGGCGGCAGGGAGAGGAGGGGAGGGGGCGAATAGAGACGAGCCCGCATCAACTACATACCAACAACACCTCCTCACCCCACCCTAAACACACATCTAACAGTAACAAGCACTTTCTCTTTGGCTCACCGGCGAAGAGGAGAGTTGACTGTGGCTCTGCGGAGGCGCTGCGAAATTCCGACACAGATGAACGTGCGGTTTGTGAGCGTGGGGGCATGTGTGCCCGTTTTTCTGTGTGCGCGGGCGCTTTTTTTCCTTCTATCTAGGGCAACACTTTGCTGAGATATTCATTTAGCAGTGCGGTATATATCAACGCATTCGTCTGAGCAGGACTCATCACGGATGCTGAAGGTGTCTTTAAGTGCCTGTGAAACATGTGATGCAGTCATTACATGCGCTTTTTACACTTCTACTTCTACACCTACTAACCCTCCCAGCCTCTTTGAAGCGATACCCGACCGTTTGCTGAGCCGTTTCTTCCTTTTTCTTTTTTTTTCCTATAGTATTATTTGGCTTTCTGCGTATCCCTCAATAGTCTCTAAAAACCTTATTCTTCTAACAGAAATTCCCAATGTAATAGCTAATCTCTTTAGCGTCATGCTTTCTTCATCTCTCCGCCAGACACAGTATATCCCAGAGGCTTTTATACACCCATGGGGATAACCTCAAGCCATGTACTGTCAGTAATGGCTTCCTATGGAAAAGCAAGCAGAGTTGTCTTGAGTAGGCAGAGCACTTCTCCACTGAGATTTGGCTCGGCGGAGGAGGAACTCTCAGAGCGTGATTTACTGCAGATGTTGAAGTTCCTGCGAGCTTCTGATTGTCGACCGTCTCCCGTCTTGTCTTTATTTAGGCTGCTGCGGTGAAAAGCTTTGCAGTTCATTTTTTTACCAGGAGATGTACTGTAGCCTGTTTATTCTCTGTTGGAGTCCGAATGCATCAGCTGCTGAGAACAATACGTCAATAACAGTCAAATAAGTCCACAATCCAGGGAGGGAAAAAAAAATGAAATAAAACAGCAAGTTGTTGTTGCCTGATCTCCTCGCAGTATGGTGCATCCTGTTTGGAAATGTATGCTCCTGCCTTTAGTTATTACAAATACAGGTGTCGTTCCCTCTGGAGAGCGTCTCCCTTGCCACAATCAGCTCACGCTTTTTCGCCTCCTGTGAAATTTTCGCTTGATTTGGTTCGTTCTCGTCTGGTTTCGACAGCCATCAACTATTTATAGCCCACACTCCATTTTCTGTGAGCCAGTTGATATATATATATATGTATTTTTTGGTGTCCAGACAGTTTTGTATGATAAAGGCAAATGAAATCATCACAATCTCAGATGTACAGGAACAAGAACTTTGCATATGAACCCGAGTCTAGTTATTAATGAATTCAAAATTGCCATATAGCGTCTTGGAATTGTATTATATGAAAGAAGAAACGTTCCAGTTGGAAATCTGATTCTTTTCCCTAATGAATTTTTTATCACATTGTATCTTTTGATGCGTGGAGTTCATGTGTTCAGACCAATTCTGCCAGAGTAAGAGATGCAATCATGTCATATCATATATAACACAGAGGCATTCAATGGAGGGGGAAAAAAGAAATCACATGCCCATGCACGTGCACATTGGCGGTCCTTTCTGCCTGTCTTTCATGTCAGTTAGATTAGTTTCATCTGAAGATGACTGAAGCCTGAAGGGGGGCCTCCTCAAATGCCACATTCACAGCTCCGGCTGACCTTCTGCCCTTTTTCATCATTTTTACGTCTCCCCGTTTCCCTCCATTTCATGTTGCTTGTGCCCTTACATTGCCTTTTTCCCTGCACACAATATTATTTCTCCTTTGGTTCTGGGTTTGCACCAAATGCCTCAGAGAACGGCATCATCCCTGAGCGGTTAAGACATCTTAATAATAAGGAATGGGCCAGCCAGACCTCTCCAGTGACCCCTCATTGGCATGATTACCTTGAGAAGGTTTGGTAAAATATATATTGGAGACGAGTTTATATTAGCCTGCTCTTGGGTTGTAATCAAAGGTCTCTGTGCTAAGCAGAAAAGCTTTTTTTCTGAACAGCAGCCTTCTCTTTGGCTAACTGCTTGACTCACCATAGATTTTGTCCTCCAAGCTCAATTGGGGGTGAGGTTGATTGTGTGAAATTGCAGGTTAACAGTCGATCTATAGTTTGCTGTTGTGCTAGTCCTTGGGATCTCTAGAACACTGCTGTCTACCTGCTGAATACATTATGTTGCAGCTACAAGTAGGGTTTATTCAGGGTTGAGGCCCAAACGTAAAAGACTAAATCATTCATATATATACACACTGTTGCACATGAAGTTAGAATCATTTTGTATTTATACACATTCCCTGTTTTAAAGGTTAATTGTGGTTTAATTTTCAGTGATGTTTTGAAGAGACTGGTCAATAAAGTTAGGAGAATACACTATCAAGAATGAATTATATTGTCAAAATAATTTCATGACGAGAGGTAAAAAAATATAAAAAATTGCTTCCAATATAATTTTATTCCAACTCTATGGGCAACCGTGTATTTGAGTGCATTCTCCAAAATTAAGAATCCGGCAGAAGCTTTGACCAAATGACCATGTAAATATTTGCTTCTAGGTTTGAATTTTTCATATTTTCGGCGTGTTTACTAATCGTACTGTCATTTTTCCCTGAGTGGCACAGGTAATTTAAAGTTACACAGATATTAGTGATTTATCTGCTTCAATAATAGAGGAGCGGCTCTCCAGGCCATTTCATCATGTTATTAAAAGAAATGACAAATCTGGTATAATTAAAAATGTACCACCAAATCGATTTCGTAGTAACATCTGGTGAGGTGTGATTTCCCACTGGCTTTAAGAGAGGAAGAAATATTAAAGTTATTAATCTGTGTAGGTACATGTGGGGGGGGGAAAAGCATTTATTCAAGGATGCTGTGTTTTAAATGAGTTTGGTGAGACTGGGCTGAAGTGTTGGGTGTGCTTATGTGGGACCATGCAGTTATTAAAGTTTGTTGGTGGGGGGATATTAAACAGCTAGAAATCCCAGCTTCAGATCACAGAAAAGACGACTTCAAAACAGCTTTGAAATGCACCAATAAACCTCCACATATTAGTGGATCTGCAGGTCCTCTTGGCTCATCAGAAGAGCCCATGCAAATCCAGTAATAGCTTCTCTGAATGCATTAATAATGCTCTCCAAAGAGGTGGAACCTGGGTGGTGTTTCCATATTGCTATCCATATTTATATCATAAGCCTCATATCAGCACATGCTGATAATATTCATGAATTCCACAGCAACCGATCCAGCAGAGGCAGAATAGTGAACATTTGGCTGTGCCCTCTTTTGTGGCGAGAGCCTCCTGCAGTGGGGTACCTTACATGTCGGCGTGTGCGTGGGTGCCCGCGCGCGCACACGCCCGCGAGTGTGCGTATCTGTCTGTCTGTGTGCGCATTCCCTGTGGATTTCTGTGATGCTACCGAGGTAATTGGATGTGTGACGCCCACCAAAAATCCCCTTTAGCCCTGGGCAAGCGCTCTTTCAATCCCAGCATGCCTCTGTGGAAAGCACAACCCAAAGGAAGGCTTATTCTTTCAACTGGCAAACATCAAATGGTTCCCTGTTCTCTCCATCACAGCCTCCGTCTCTCTGCTCTGCTGTAGCATCAGAGGGAAGCCCATTAACATGTAATGACATGACCGTACACATGCATGGAAGTCACAGGGAAACATACAGCTGAGGATGCACGCCCTGCTCACCGCAGCTCTTCTGGTTTATAACTATTGATTCTGCAGTGACAAATATTTTATGTTTATATACAGTATATATATATATGTACTTTGGGGGGATTGGAGAAGTGATTGTTCTCTCATGGAGCTGATGCAGCTCTGAGGCAGGTGCTCAAAAGTATCAAGAGTGTTCAATTATTCCTGACGGGTGGAAATGTTCCTAAACCCTGGCATAGTGCTGAGTTTTACAAAATTCATTTCAAGATGATTTGGGATGACGAAGAGCTACTGTAGTCTTTGTCAGGTTTTTTTTTTTTTAACCCCAAAGAAATGTCTGCAAGATGACTCAGAAACATTCGCTTCCATTTAACCAGGAGGAGCAGCAGTTAACTGGTTTATGTAATATAACTTAATTCATGTGGAGATGATCTGCTGTGATTGGGATGATAGTTGTCGAGTGGCATGTCCAGATGGCTGGTATATTATGGGATCACAGCTATAATTGTTTTCATTATTGGTTATTTGGTCTGTAACAATGTGAGAGTAGTGATAAATTACACTACAAATAATATTTTTTCATTTTTGATTTTGCCTTTTTTTTTGTAAATCTTTTAATCTTTTATTCCACAAAATGTTAAAGATGTGTGAAAAAGCTGTCACCATTTCCCAGAGGCCGTCATGACAGCCTCAAATTGCTTGTTCTTTCTGAGCAGCAGCCCAACACCCAGATATTCCATTTTTTGGCTACAACTAATGATTATTTTGATTACAGATTAATCTGTTGGTAATCCTTCGAGATTAAAAATGTCAGAAAATACTGACAAATGATGATGATGACCTTTTTAAACCCGAGATGACATCATTAGATAGATTTTCCCCCACGGATCTTTAATTTAAAGTAACAGAACAATAGAGTAAAGCAGGAAGTCCTCACATTAGATGAGCTGGAATTCCTGCTTTATGATTTAATTGATTGTCAGAAGTATTGGTGATTAATTTGCGAGCCTGTCAAATAGTAGATTAACTGGCGAATCATTCAAGCACTGATCACATTTAATCACCTACAATGGAGGAAATCTGCAGTATTTTAATCACATTTCCAGAGCTGGAATCACTAGAAGTTTATTATTTTCTAGCTACTAGCATCTCGGCCGGGTGATTGAAGTGGATCGCTTTTTTTAAAATCAGATTTGAATTTTGTTCAGTTGCTGTTCATCAGATTCGGATCATTTAAGAAGTTTGTTTAGAGGAGAATGAAGAAAACATTTTTTTAGTCTGTGCAATAAAAAAGTCATTAATAGAATGATCTAGATTCTAGATATCATCAAATTTTTAAGAATCTAACTTACTTTTATTATGATTTTAACACAAAAGCTTATTTTAACTGTGATGTAGGAGCCATCACCCAGACTAAGGTCATTTAACTGAACAACTGGGTGGAAGTTGTTCTGATTGAACATGCTGGACAGTAGATGGCAGGATGACTTCCTCTGACTTTCCTCTATCACAGTAATCAGCTCATTTTTCATTTGGCACATATTCAGTCTTTGTATTTCTAACTACATACCAACAAAACTAATGACATCTCCATCAGTCTCAGCTGCACTTTGTTGTTCATGCTAATGAGCGAACATTAGCGTGTTGACTTGCTAAACTAAGATGATGGGTATGGCAGTGTGTCTGCTTAGCATGGCTGTGTTAGCATTCATGATGTGAAAGCCTCACAGAGCTACCAGCGTCTGATTAATTCCCTCCATAAATTGAGCGTTAACATGAATCCTCTGGTGTAACTGGACTTCCACTGCGGACTTCACAATGATATTTTTGGATTTGCTGGCTGTTTTTAAGTCACTCCTCTTTTCTTTTTTTTTCCTCCTGTGCAGTAATTGGTATTGTTAATCCCCTGTGCAATGCAGAAGCGATGTGTGATGTCCTTTTAGCTCACCAGGGCTGGTTTTTCAACTGGAAGCCTTATTAATAATGCAGAACAAAGAGGGGTCAGAACAAGGTTTCTTACTCAAGAGGACGCCTTGTTTAGGAAATGTGATCTTAACTGTGGGTGAGTATTAGTCTGCAGTGATGCACTTCTTTGCATGCAGCGTAATTATACACATACACATACAGTACAGTGCATAGACGCGGTTGAGCAGAACGGACCCTGACGTGGTGGAACTATCGTGATCTCTCCAGTTCCCAGCGCCACACGTGTGTGTATGTGTCCGCTTTGTGTTTGCGTGTGCCAATCTTGTGTCCGCAGGCATCTGTATTCGATAGACGCCGCGGGCTCTCTCCCTCCACCGGCCTGACCTCCCGCTGAATCGCCCACTGCAATGGGCACTGGCAGAAAGAGAGGATCTTCCTCACTCCTTCTCCTTTCCCCTCCTGTTTATCTACTTTGATTTCCTCTCTGGATATTTCTGTGACCTTGTTTTCTTTTTTTTTTTTGAAGTTGCATAATACGCTGCTGGAGGTTTAGGCGGAGGGCAAGCGGGGTGCAGAGGCAACGGGGGCGGAGGGAGGACACTGATCTAAACCGTGATGGCAGACGAGGCTTTGTCCCTCTCACCTCCTCTGCTCTCGTCTGGGGGAGTAGAGGTGAGAGAGTGGCAACAGAAAGAAATGTCAAAAACAGCAGGGGAATTCACGGCGGCCTGGAACACGGTTTATATACCCTGAGAGGGATGCGAGTGAATAAAATGGGCACTCTCTGAGCCGTGGAGTTCATTTACACTATACTGTAGGTAGAGAGGCGAACACCACACCTGCACGGGTTTGCTTTCTGCTCCTGTATGTTTTACTCCCACCACGCTGCTCTCCTCTTGCTCCCTTTTCGCACACACTCATCCAGGCGAAACAAGAGGGAGAAGGCCTCTGACTCATTTATATCTCCATTAAGTGGCTTGTTGTACATGTCAGCGTGGCTGCAGCGGAAGTAGGAGTCCGCCGTGACGATAACGTCAAACGCCAAGAGGGGAACAGCTGTGGGAATTTGCTCGCCGCCCTATCTGATGACATAATGTGCTCAAACTCATTAACTTATGGCATAAAATTGCAAAGTCACACATAGCTCGGCTGCAAGAGCTCACGCAGAGATTTTTTTAAATGAATAATTGCAATTAGGAATGGACAATATGGATAAAAACCCTGAATTTAATTTAATTTGGAAAAAAATGAATTAAGGAACTGTGACTGGATAAAATAATTAATGTCTGTCTTTGTGTAATCCAGTTAATTGAATATCTGACAAATCAAACTTTACCACACGGATTCACAAATCATATTAAAATTCAATATCGCCATAAATTTGATACTGCTCGGTGATTGGAGGCGCCTCCCACGCTGGCCTGACAGGCTCGGAGATGTTACAGGAATAGCTCAGGAGGTACAAATGATTCCTTTCACTCTGTTTACCCTCTGTACTGTATAGGTGTTGTGATAGTTGCACAGATTTTTAGAAGTTGTTATTCAGTTTTTCCGATTCCAGGAAGAGTTTTTTTTCTCATTTCCTCTCCATTCATAAACACGTGTTGCTGTTGTTCCACCACCAGGATGTTTGACCTTCACTGTGCAGAATGAACTTCATGCCGAGCTGAAGGATGTTTTCACATTCATCTGCTGCAGGAGGACCGTTTCGCCGTGCTCGGTTCAAGATAGAGTTGTTTTGATACGATGATTACACAACTGAGTTGTCCGCTAGCAGCACATCATTTATTGATAGCCTTTATAGTTTCACTGTACCCAGATAAAATGTTGGTTTTCCCAGAAATCAATTCACTCTTCACTGCTCAAAATAGAGGAATGTTGCAGCTAAACGTCAGAAATTTGATACTTTTACTTTGGAAATTCCCACCAGAATGAAGACAAAGTGTGCCAAGCTTAGTGTGAGAAATACCATTAATTCCCACATTTATTTATTCTTTATAAAGGGATTACGAGGAGTTTTGGAAAGCGAAAGTGTTTTCACACTACATTTCCCATAAGCCTCCGTGGGCACGGTGAAATTCAGCGCAAGATGGACGAAAGCGAAAACATTTGCCGAGAATGTTTTCATTGATCAAGAACGAAAGTCGAAGATTCAAAGACGATCAGATACCGTCGTAGTTCCGACCATAAATGGCGATTCGGTGGCGTTATTCCCATGACTTGTCGAGCAGCGTCCACAAAACCGAAAGGAGGAAATGCTGGGCGAGCCGGCGATGAAGACAAAACAATACAGTATATTTATCAAAAATTGGCCCATTAACAAGTGTGGGTAACATAGATTCATACACATTAATGTGAAACTTTTCTATAACCCCAAAGATTAAATACAAAGAGAATAAAGTAACAATTTGTGTATTTGATGTATTTGTTCATGTTTTAAACATGAACACATTGTCATGCAACAATAACAAGAATCACATTTACATTTGTGTATGTACAGTATGTATGGACTGTATACAATTATGTCACAAGGAGAAAGCTCCGCCAAACTGCTCCATTATTGAAGCTCGTAGTGGAACTCTTAACAAGCTGAAACCTATCAGTCACATACTGTACAGTTTATCAATAAGATTATGAATATATTCACTCACATTTAGAGCAAGAAACCAACCTGAAAACATGCTTCACAGCAGAGTCCACAGCTGCTCCGGAAAACATAAAGTAATGAAAGGTGGTTTGTCAATAAAGATCAGTGAACTCCTGTAGCACCCTGCCTTGCCTGATCCTTCGCTGCGCTGTAGTGACACCTCTGGCCCATGTCGGGCATGAGCTGCCGGATCCAGCACACAGTCCATTAGGCACTCCCCTCTCCCTCTCACAGGGGGTTCAGATGAATCAGATTTACTGTAGTATATTCTCTTTCTCAGGCCTCATTGAATATATGTAGATGAGCGCCTCTGTCCTTGATAATAACACATTTGTGTGCGAGCCCCACATGCAAGTCTTTGTCTAATATTTGCAAAGCTTTCTTCGTGTTTTCTCAGCTTGTTTTTGGCCTTGTAATCCACGCTGCCACAATGCGACGCAGACGTCTTTGCCAGAAATCCTGTACGTATAATAGTCTCCGCTTTGTTCCTCGCATTTTGTTTTAAGTGCTGCTCTCCTCAGATATGCCTTGCCCCCCCAGATATATTGGCACCGTCAATAAAAGCTAAACTCCAAATGCTGTAAAAAGATAAAGAAGGAAATTAATGGACCATATTCTCAAGTTGGATAAAAAAAAAGCTGCTGTTGGTAATCACTAGTACTGGGGGATACACAAAAGACAACTGTTCCACGTGTTGTACTGCAAAGCCTTTTAAACTTGTTTAAGTCAAACCAACACATCAAGATCAAGAGATCAAGCACTTGTGTTAATATGCTAAGTGTTCTTTGCCACATTTGAATGGGTTCAGCCTAGATTTGCATTCATTTGTGATTCTGTGCCGTGTTGTATTTGATACTTGATGTGGACTTTGCTTTCTTTCTGGATGAATACTCTGTAGATGGACCGTTAATGGCTCCTTTCATAGGTTTACGAGTCCTCTTAATGCACTTGCATCATCAGCTGACATTATCGTATTCTTAACAGCAGAATGTCATCATGCATGCTAATACGTGGCTGCTGTGCGCTCTGAATGTTTTATTGGTACAGGGAATATGTTGGTGAATCTATTTACATAATGGAAGGTCTTTTACAGGGGGGGTTTCATTGGAGACAACTCCCCTCGGACAGAGGTTAACTGTTTCTCCGCTCGCACCGGCTCGTCTATGACAATAAAGCAAGAAGACATTAATGTTATTACATATCAACTTTGGTTTTACACGCAATTATTAAATCATGTGGCATCGGAAGTGAAGCACGGTGGCTGAGTTTTCCTGGGCTTGGGAGCTTTTGGTTTGCTGTGAAGTCGCTGAATAATGAGTATCGGCTCTCGCTCGCCATGGCGTCCCATAAACAAGTCCAGGATACAACAACGCTCTCCTCGTTTGCTGGCTTCACCACGGGGCGCCGGCTCTTTAAAGAGAGTGAAATCTTTCTGTGAGATAAAGGGCGCATAGAGCTCACTTAAGAGCACCCTGCTCTTGTTCTCTTGCTTGTTTGCAGCCTCGCAGAGCAAGAACGGGGACAGAAGGGGGGGAAAAAAAAAGAACGAGCACTGCAGGATGGTAATTTTTAACGAGGGAATATTTAGCGGCTGCATATGATTCTCAGCGGTGGATAGATAGCCCACTACGGTAGAAAAAAGAAAGAAAAAAAAGTCAATTTCCTCAACAACTGTCGCCTTGGTAACATTTATGTGACCACTCAATTTACAGGCATAAAGGGAAGACAGGAGATTCTCCACCAGCTCTGTGTTTATCTTACTCAGCGGTGTTCTGAAGCTGGGGCTTATTTCCTCCTTCTGCTTGGCTTTACTTCCTCTATCATTTCCTGTTTCTCCTTTTTATTATCCTAAAGCCAAGGTGCACAATGTAAGCGATGGCTCCTTTGACTGGGGGTTCTGAGGGAAAAGTATTAGCAAGCGTGGAGAGGAGAGGAGGCTCAGCAGGAAGAAGATTAAATTATCTCTTTTGAAGGTGTGCTGGCGCTTTCATGAGACAGAGGCCATTATTAATATGCGGTGACACATGCATACATCCAAAATGATCCTGGACGCTTCGTCATGGATCATAAAATTCCCCAAGGTGCCTTTCACTCATTGCATACTGAGAGCTGCCGCCGCGCCTCTTATGAATCATTGCGGTCCCGTCAGGATATATGGGAGGCGGGCAGGAGAGACAGAAAAGAGGGAAAATGGCTCTTGTGTTTTATTAGATTGCCCAGACGAAATGATATTAGTTTTGAGCGGTTTGACTCGGTGGCAGGTCGCTGTGGCGCTCCGTCCACGGGTGACGGGAAGGCCAATGAACAGATTGTGGGGTTTGCATGGCTTGCAGGAAGGTTAAATGGGTCATGTAAGCTGCCGTCAGTCTGGAGCATGATGAAGTCATCGCTTGATTTGTTGCTGGCATTTAAAATTCAGCTTTTTTCCTCTCAAACGTTGTTTACTGAGACGGACTATGTACTGTGTGTATTGCATTATACAGCGTACAGTAGCATGTTGCTCTCTGGTTGGTTTTTATCAGCGACAGGTAGCAATTTTGTTTTATTTTTTAACATGTATGTAGTCCCATTGAGATCAGAAATATATTTTGCAATTGAGATGTGGCCAAGGTAGCAGCCATGTATTGCACAAAAAACACATACTGACCACTCCAGAAAAAAAATCAATGGCATTCCTCGCTCACTGCAGTCTTTATGATACTTCAAATCATTCATAGATATTAATTATATTTTTTCTCCATGACCATGTTGCATTGTAGGAGGAAAATAAGACTTTTCCAAGGTCTGTCCTGACCTGAGGTACATTCAGAAGAAACCACTTGGATGTATCAGATGGTTGCTACAACAGACAGAGAGAAGGGCACTGAGGTGTTCTTGGAGTTTACCCAACAAAGCTTTGTAGATGAATATGTACCAGTGCTGTAGTCTAGGAACAGTCAGTGATCTCCATCCAACTAAATCATAGAGAATGCAGTGATGAGTGAAAGACTTTGCAATGGAAATGAAACGTAGAGGAGCATGATACACTGAGTCGAGGCTCCTCAGAGTGGATAAGGCTGAATGCTATAATAATAAATTACAGACATAAAGGTGGCTTCCACAAGTTTTTTTCAGAAAATGTGATTTATTTCTAAATTAAAAGCCAACCAAGTTTGAGTTCCTTGATTAGATTGGAAATATGTACATTAATTAAAGAGCTTTTTATCAATCCATATTGGACACCCTTTTAATCTACAGTATGTACCATCAGATGTAAAAATCCTCACACCGTCAACGTTTATAAGCAAGCTTTTAATAAAATCAAAAACTTAGTTTTCTGGCCATTTAAAAGCAATTTTAAACCCTTCTTCTCTTTGTAATGACTGAAATGCAGTCTGGCTTGTGCTGCAGATGGAGCAGATGTACAGTATGTATGGTTCTGTCATCCCCAACCAATCGGCATACAAATGCAAATGAGCTTGTGGCTTGTGCAATGGACATACCAGCTGTATTTATGAGATCATATCCGTGATCTCATCTCTGACCAGCACCTGGATCTGCCTCAGTGTAAGACCTACTCCATTCTTCTAATACTTAACTCCATCGAACACATTGCGCCCACAGCATCCTCATTATACAAGTGGATGGAGGCGTCAACACTGTCGGCCAGAGGTTACACATATCCATGGAACAAATGGGCATTGACTGTGTAATTGGAATTTGTAGCCTTTTATTCCCTTTCTCTGCCTTCCTCTGGTAGATAGCCCAAATGAGCTGTCACCCATGATTGATTTTCACATTTCAGGGATGCCTACTTTGACTAAGCGCCGACTATTAGAGAAGCTCTGTCGTGGCCGTGACGCGGAGTGGGCCGTTAAGTGCGGAGGATGACACAGTTTGGCTTCAACATGTAACATACATACAAATAAGCTCACATTCAGTCGTGCACTGCACTGAAATGCAATGCGCAGGGCAATAAAAGCTTTTATGGTCTCCAAACTACGCTGACTGTAAAACTCATCTGGCTACGGCAGCTTCGAGTGGCTCACAGCGGAGGTATCCTGTATATCTTGTATGTCACAGCGTTTTTTTACCGCATGTGACGGCACACTGCAGTGCAGGAAACAAAGTGTGGTTTGCTGACAACATAATTAGAAGGCTCTCTTTATGAGGCAAAGTTGTAATTTCTTTGGTTAAGTGTCAGAGTCGGTTTGGTTCACAGAACGGTGCATTAAATACCACGTGACAGTCTCTTAATCTGGTTTAGCTTCACCTCAGTTTTCACAATGGTTTCAAATGGCTTCAGGTTACTCTTGTTAGTTTATTCCCCATGCATGTGCTATTACAGGGCAGATCAGATTCCTACTGAACTACAGCACCAGTGGTGAACCTCGATCACATGTGCGTAGTGATTACTGTCAGTCACGGGTGGCTGGGTCGGTGAGCGTATGGTATCTTGGGTTCGAGTGCAATGATCCAGCCTTAGTCCGATTTCCAGAGTTTTACTTCCCAAATGAGTCAATTTACCGGCGAGCCGCTCGGAGCTAATCAAGACTTATGTGTTTATTTCCTGATAAACGACTTCATTCTGGCTCATTTTCTCTCGGGCGACCGATTCCAACAAGAGGCCTTGAGCAGGCGCAGCAGATAAAACGTGATTCAAATATGGTCGGGCCATATTCCAGCACTTCATCGGTCCCTCCCGGTAATTGCATTCATAATCATCAGATCTGTGAAAGCTACAGTACTGTACGTCGTTATGATTATATACTGTCTGCTCTGCATACGCTCCACCCACCATCCTTCCACAGGAGTATATCATCTGGAAGCCGTGCGAGTAAAACTGTCCAATTAGACTAGAATCCGCGTTGCCGTGCGACGTCTCCAGCAGCATCAGCGTTGCCGGGTAATGACAGAGTTTGACGAACGCTGCACAACACCAAACCTTCCCCTTTGACCCTTTAGGCTTCATCACTGGACACTGATTTACTCCCTCTGTGTTTTCTGGATGGACGACCAGGGCAAAGGCTCTTATCTCACTTACAGTGTGAAATGGAGTGTATCCAAAAATGTGATTCTGGATGGCAGATGCACCCGCGTCTACACATTACTGTATGCGCGCGCACACATACATAGGTACAGTATGCAAGTGTAGACACAGATTTAGAGCAACAGTGTGACACGGCACAATCAGACACAGTTTACTGTGCGTGAAATGAGCAGAGCAGACATATGCTCCTCCCCTGCTCTGGCTGTGGTGTGCTTTAGTTTGCTTGGGGGTAATAAAAGAGATATTGTCTCTTTTGCAGAACCACAGTTTTTTTTCCCTCTCTCTACATAAGGACATGTGGTGAGGAGGATATTACAAAACAGAACCGCTGAATTAGATTTGTGTTGTAATGCTGTTGTTTCTTCACCGCTCGATAAAGATGCTGTAAGTGTAAGACTTAGGTTTGCTTTTTATATTTTTTTCGTATGATTTTTGTTGTTGCGGCAGAAAGAGGAATCAGCTGGTCAAGACACAGGTGTCAGATGAGGAATCTCTTTATTCCAAACGGCCCTGTAACCAACGTAGTCCGAGATATCTAACAATTACAGTGTGACATGCCTTTTCATACCAACAGGTACAGGTTCCATCCTGTTTACCAGACCTTTTGGCAACCTTAAGTCAAAAGGAAAAAGGCGAGGACAGCTCAATTTCACTTATCTTGTACTTTGGCCATGCAATTTGGCTGCTCACCACTGTGTGTGTGGTGTATTTCACCATTCCCCAATATTCCCTGGCTTTCCTTGTTCTCAGATTGTTTGGCACCAGTACAGGTCATGACCTGGCTCAAGTTTTGGTGATCTGGCTCTCACACTCCTGTTGGCGCCCAACCAGGGAGATGATGCGATATGTATCCTGGACCCTGTCATTGTTCTTCCTCTTGAATACTTGTCTCTTCAGGACACAAACATTTTAAAAGGGGGAAAACATCAGTGAGAGTTGAACTAGTCCCAATCGATTGCAATCTGTAGATAAGAGGTTGCAATTAGACACTGAGAGTGTTTCCACATGTTGTTATGTGCATTTTAATGAGCGCATTAAAACCTTGAGTGTAAATATTGCCAAAAAAAGTACTGTTGTGTACATACACAAGTCTTTACATGCAAATATGTACATAACCTACAAAAAAAAGCTTTTAATGAGGCTCCAGCTTCTGGGTCATGCATTCATGAGGCCAGGCACACACACACACGTGTGTGTGTACAGTGTCTGGCACCATATGCCACTGTGTGGACATATGCGTGCGTGCGTTCACAGTGAAGTGTGTGCAGACCCCACGCATCAGATGTCCCAAGTGGTTGTGTGTGTGGGTATGTAAGTGCCTGGAGTGCATGACCTTTAACCTGAGGAGATGTTAAATATTCATATCTCTCCAGCTTCAGGCTACTTGCTTCCTGAAGCCCTGTAGGTGCCTGTCTCGTCCTCCAGGGCGGGGGCCTGCATTATAAATGCATGAGCGGAGGTCACAGACAACGAATCAGAATGCGGTTTAGCCAGCAGGGACCCCGAGGGTCTGCTTTAATGATAACTCAATGGTAGTTGGAGGCCAAGAGGAAAAGAAAATCAAGTCCTGTTTGTAAGAGGAGAGGAACAGTTTAGGATGGTGCAGAGATTAGTGATGGGAGGGGGGCAGGGGGCGCAATCTTTGTAACAAAACAGGTATTGATTTTGTTCAGCTCTGATTTACATTGTATTGCAATTATGATCGGGTTTTCAGTTGTATTATTGATGAGGAGGATCCTCTAATGTCCTCCACAACTCAAATTAGCCAAGTATTTAAACATTTAATTAGAAGACCACACATTTTTCTCCTGTTTTTAATTAGAAAAAAAAAAGCGTTTGGTTTTCCCGGTCATAAATCAAAGGATGTAATTTGGCACATAAGTAATTCAGCATCAACTCCTTGTTCTTATTTCAATGATTTAGATGATTCGTGAGGTCTTTGCCAACAAAAAAAATGTAATGTAATTTCTGAAGGATATGACTCATTTGAAGGGTGTGATCTCATGTCCCAGCGAGGCCTGCTGTCATTTGTATTACACTAAGTTGCAGCCGTGCCAGGTTGCATTGACAGAACTGTTTTTACGCTGATCTCATTCGTCATCTGCGATAGCCTCGTATGTCTTTCTGCCTCTCGCCCCGATATTGAGATGAATGTGAAAAGGAACGAACAAACCAAAGAGCAATTTGAACCGGAGCTGGCTCAGAGCGACGTGAGCAAATAGAGGAAAACTTGATAGTAGGAGATGTTTTACCGCGATAATGCCGAAGGGAGCGGCTGCTATCCTCTAAAGGTTAATATAAAATTCCAAATTACATAATAAGACAACAAACTTCAGATGTTGGATAACGTATCTGATTCCCCTTTCATTTCTGTTTGCACTGTGCCCTCGCTCAGAGTCAGCGTCGCCCAATCCCAGCCTGCCGCCGTCCTTCTTTGACTCAAATCACCGGTGAGCACCTTATACTTTTCTGTCAGAGCTGCCAGAAATGAAACAGGCCGGATGAGCGATCACTAGACTCGCGCTTCTTTCTTCTTCCTTTTTTTGTTCCGGTGCTGATCGTCCTGCTACATCTCTGCTCGCCGTTTTTTGGCGGCGGCTCCTTCAGTCGGAAGAACTGAGGGTCTCGGCCAGCGAGGAGACATTACTGGTTGCTCCGCTCTGACAGGTATCTATAGATGCCATTGACTTTAAATTAAAGTGGAGTGTGAGGTGATCAATCATAAAGAGTGCACTACGGACACAGCTGCGGTGTGATGCATGGGCTTCCCTCCCTGGGCTTTCACAACAGTGTGCCACGATCAGAGCTAAATTACCCCGGCGACCCGCACTCCTCCTCCTGTTCTCCCCCGCTGTCCTCCCTCTCTCTGAACGCTGCTAAACCCTCCCATTTTACACTCCATGGAGAAAGTGTTCTTTATTGCCTGACTACACCCCTCGCGCAACAACTTCTCCACTGTTGCAGTTTTTTACTCTGCAGCGTCATGCAGCTGGAAGTGCATTGTAGTCGAATATGTCGACTCCACACGGGAGTTTTTTATTACCCCGCTCAAGTCAGGCACGGCTCCCACACACCACGACGCTTTCCTTCACCCTCAGATGGAAGAGGCTGTCGGTGTTGGTGACACGGGCCTCAGTCAAACCGTGGACGCGCTGCCATGTAACTTTTTATCCCAGCAGCTCTGTCTCTGAAGGCTGCTGATGAGTGTGATTGAAGGGCCGACGGCTGTTGGACAATTATTGTGTCAGATCACACATAGCCAGCGTTACTGCTGCTAACCTCCTGTAACAGGCTGTAATCCCATAACAAAAGTACCCTGATGTTCTGCTGTTGTCACTCATTCATCCAGAAGAAAGAAGAAGTTTCCTTTTGTCTCCTTTTCTTTTCATGGCGAAGTAAAGCTGCAGTATTATCATTCAAGGTTGTCTGTGAACGGACTGTGCTTTTCTTTAGAATCTATCACTATCACACAGTTCTATCTATCTATCTATCGTTCTATCTATCTATCTATCGTTCTATCTATCTATCTATCTATCTATCTATCTATCTATCTATCTATCTATCTATCTATCTATCTATCTATCTATCTATCTATCTATCTATCTATCTATCTATCTATCTATCTATCTATCTATCTATCGTTCTATCTATCGTTCTATCTATCAATCGTTCTATCTATCTATCGTTCTATCTATCTATCGTTCTATCTATCTATCGTTCTATCTATCTATCGTTCTATTGTTCTATCTACTGTGCCATTCTATCTATAGTTCCCTCTATCTGTCTATCATTCTATCATCTATCGTTCTTTCTATCTATCTATCTATCTATCTATCTATCTATCGATCTATCGATCTATCGTTCTATCGTTCTATCGTTCTATCTATCGTTCTATCTATCGTTCTATTGTTCTATCTACTGTGCCATTCTATCTATAGTTCCCTCTATCTGTCTATCATTCTATCATCTATCGACTATCGTTCTATCTATCTATCTATCTATCTATCTATCTATCTATCTATCTATCTATCTATCTATCTATCTATCTATCTATCTATCTATCTATCTATCTATCTATCTATCTATCTATCTATCTATCTATCTATCTATCTATCTATCCATCTATCCATCTATTGATCTATCCATCTATCCATCTGTCCATCTATCCATCTATCCATCCATCCATCCATCCATCCATCCATCCATCCATCAAGATAGGGCAATATATACGTAAATACACACACACATACAGTATACATATATGTACACAGTATATATTTATGTGTGTATAAAAATGCCCTTTATATAAAAATTCATGTGCAGTTCTGCATAATGAGTACTTTTAGTTTTGATACCACTGCTTTTATGTAAAGGATCAGAGAACTTCTTCCATCATCGTTTGATCCAATGGGCTAAACTCATGCACTTTGATGAGAGTGCACTGATGTAAATAATACAACAGAGAGAGTGTGAATAATAACAGCTAAAGATAAAAATGGTGCAAAACAGCTGTGACAATAGAGAAGCCGGGGGAGAGGTGCCGAATGGAAAGAGAGAGAGAGAAAAAAAACGTCCTATTTATTTGTTTTTAGCAGAGACAATGTTTTTTGATGATTGTTAGTCAAGGTTAAAGTCTCACCAGTTTGTCTGCGTTACGGAGAAACACACAGAGACAACACTGTCTCTTCCTCTTCTCATTCTCTCTCTCTGACACTTTATTTTCCTCCTCTATCTCCATCAGGATCTCAGTGTTTCCGCTATAGACGCTCGGCAGTGGAAAGGAACAGAGTGAGACACTCTTTTCTCTCTGTGCTTTTACTTAACTGAACCGTTCGTATCATATCAGTACATTAAACTATATTTTTGAACCATGACTTTCAGTATTTGCTCTGTATGAACACCCACAGTATCATAATTACCAAATTGTTAGATAAATCCAGAAAGCAATCATTAAGCAAGTGAATGAACTGTATATTTTGTGTTCAGCTTTATCCCCTCATTATGGAGGAAAAAACACCTTACTGTAGTTTTAATTTCACCCCTGAAGGTGTTTATGCACTCCTAACTTTTTCAACTCAGCACTTCTTGCGGAAGAAACCCTTGAAAGGTGGATTTAACAAGCTAACCTTAAGTTGAATGATATGCAGTTCGACCGGCAAGGTGCAGGGAAGGAGGAAAAAATCCTGAGGAAACTGAATCTTTACACAAGACAAGGTAACATTGCTCAATTTCATGGTCTAATGAGCCTCTCGTTGCATGAGGTATCATAAACTGGCACACATGTCAGGTTAGTTATGGGAAGAGGGAAAAAACTTTATTTCAAGTAGTTTCTTGCACTAACTGGTGTGGAAGACTGCCCACTGCAAACTACTACCTGAAAAAAAAAAAGCACTAAAGCTCCTCCAAAACAAGAGGCTCTTTGTTCCGCACACCGGGACCAGAGCGTAAAGATCAAGTCAGATCTGATCTCAGAGCTGCAAATCAATTTTATCAGTGTGGCACAAAGCGCGGTGTACGGCTGCCACTTGAAGACACTTAGACGGAAGAAAGAAAAGCCTCACTGTGGTTTTAGCCACCGCCCTCACTTAAGGAGGTTCCTCCTGTGTCTTTGTCACATGTGCACACACATGCAAACACGCACACACACACACACATATATATATATATATATACACACACACAAAATGATGAAAGGACTCATAATCAGAACTGGTGAACTGAAGTAAAGGCTAATGAGCCTTTGCATTGTCGTAATGCACCAGCACCGTCGCCGCCGTTTCTCAGCATTGAAAAATGATGAAGTGCGTCTGTGCATCATGTGTAGACTATACAGACTACAGGCTAACACGCCCGCCTGCTTCCATTTACTGCATCTGAAGAAAGCGCCGTTCCCCTGAATCCTGACGTCAAGGCTTTCTGGAGGAACTATGAGCTCCTTTGTTCCTTTCCGTCTCCGGCTCGTGTCAGATGTGTTGAACCGAGAGCGGGAGAGTGTAACCACAACACCGCGCGCCGTTGTCGTTCCCCCCCTTTTTTTTCTTTTTTTGCTGGAGCACAGAGGTTTCATATTCCGGAGTTATCGGTGGTTTGTTAACATCTCATGGTGCGCATTTCTGCCAACCGCCGGGAATCTTTCCCCCTTTCAAACGCAGCTCGAATTGATTCTTTCCCTTTCAGAAGTAGAACGTTCCTCCGGTTGCTATAAAAGTCCACTGACGACAGAAGCCAGACACGAGAACCCCCGGTTAGGTTTTTCTTCCTGAATGGGGACATTTTCAAGCGGAAGGAGCGAATAATTCAGGTTTGAACGGCTGGAGTCATGTGTCTGTTTTGAACTAGAAACAGGCAGACACTGTTCACTTGAGAGGACAAAATATTATTTCTCCTGTTGTATAAAAGCCTCCCTCTGTACTGCACACTGTTTGACCTTTCTGCTGATTTAGCATGTCCTTGTGGACAGTGCGCTTCGCTCCAAGACAGAGACATATATTGCCTCGGCAGACGTTCATTTGCTCTCCAAACCATTCATTCAACGAGAAGAAATTACATTTTCCGATCGTCTGCGGCAAGATGATGGAAGTACACGGGGGCAAGGGGATGTGTGGAGACACACAGTCAGCTCGGAGAAGAGCTCACAAACATGCCATCAAAGTGAATCTTAGATGAAATAACATTTCCGACACGCAATCAGGGACTTCTGACCCGTGTGAGCTTTTTGTTTCTGGCGCTCGAGCCACTTGAGGAGCTCGGCCCTGGCTTTGGCTGTTTGTTTGTCATATGCGTTAAGTTTCCTATTTTCCTGGAAGCACTACACTGCTGCATTAATTACAGCTTTAATTGGGCAATATACAAGTATACTAAGTTAAAAATATCTTAAATGTGCAACACATCTCTGCAGGGACAGTATGTCCTCCTAGGAACATTATGCTGTAAACAAAGAAAAAAGAAACATTTAGATAAAAAAAAGAACATAATATCCCCTTATTGGCTGTATCTGGGACAGCTAGAGTTGTGGAAGTGTATTTGCTGCAGCTCAGCACTTAGAACAAGTAAACGTCCTACCTTTGGGGATCACTCTCTACTTCTGTTGGGAATTGCTTCATCATTCTGTCATCTCAGCACTGCCTGTTCGCCTCTTTCATTCCATTTCTCATCTGCAACTGCGCCGCGATTAAAACCAGTTTGATTGCAAATGACGATCCAATTTATTGGCTCAGAAGTCGTTCGGGAGCCATCACCCAAAACTTTATTCAACACGCGGACAAAAGAGAAAAAAAAAGGCACGGGATGTATAATCGGAGACAGCTGTCGGAAGATGGCTATCCACCTGCGTTTATTGGCAAGTCCACTAAGGACAGAGAGAGTGAAGTACATCCTAATGCTGCGCTAATTGTTTCATAGGCGTCCTGACTCTTGACTATGAAAGCAAGACAGGTGCTATTAATATAAAATGGGATAAATGGCCTTGGAAGGCTCCCTGGGGATTGGAAGGCGTCATCCCCTCCCCTGCTCATAGAAGTCAGATGCATACAACCTGTGTAATTGCCATGTATAATTGCCACATTTCAAGGTGGCGATTATATTTCTATAGCAGTCATTATACAATCCCACCTTTAGCATACACCTTCAAATGCACCGTTATGCCCTGCTCGCACCCTGTATATACACTAACGCTCGCTTTTAACACGCACACATGCACGCACTCTGATAAATGCCACATTATTGTGATGTACAGTCGAGGACAGTGTCACATAGAGGTTGCTGATGGAATGATGGTTTAATGCCATTATCTCCCTGATGCGCCCACATGCCCGTAGGCAGAGGAAAAGAATTCAATTGAGCGTAATTTTAACAGCTGTCTTTTATGTTTTGCATTGTCACTGTAAATTCACCTGCAAACTGCTGTAAATACCCCCCGCCACACACACTCCTCACTGTGTCTCTGATGTCCTGTTGAATAGCGACGGTTATCTAAAGCTTAGATGTGACTGCACATTACCAGCTGAATAAAACTTTACAGGCTGTACACTGATGTCATTTCAACATTATGGACTGACTGTTGACCAGAACCAGAGTGAGCGCTGTCCTTGGTGCTGAAGGGATTGTCAGCTGAGGCCTTGCTTTTATTGTGTATCAATTACGTAGGGTGAATCAAGCTGTATGGAGAATGTGGTGTGTGTTGGTGGATAGAGCTTTGTGTTATTTTTGTGCAAATCTTGGCTCCTTCTGAACCAACTTGAAATGCACAAGTTGGAATCGCTCTTTAATTCAGTCTCACCAGAAATGCATTTAGAAGAATCTGGATTTATATATAAATATTAGATGAATATGTTGTTCTTTTTTACTTCATTGGCAAGTCACAGACAAAATATGCTTTCCAACAGAATCTTGTGGCACAATATGAGATAAGAATAGGATAAATCTGTATCAAATTCTGTACAACAGTAAAACATGGGGACTACAGCATTAACAAACATTTCGATGGTTTTGTATGGATGTATGTGTTGGGTTCAATTCAGAAAAAGTGAATTGACTTCAGACATAATGGTTAATTTAAATTTAACAAAACTATTATCTTTCTGCCTACATGACCACACATAGGACTCTATATTATAGGATCCATATGTATCAGCAGATATCCTCACTCTTTTAGCACATTCTGCAAACAGCTGGAATACACTCTACTGTACTGCACTGTACAATCAGCTCAGTTATGTCGCTTGTGTACCTGGCTTTCTCCGTCTGATTGTTTTCTAATCAAGAAGTCAATCAGCCTGATTATTAACTGCGGCTGCTGAAAGCGTGACATCATAACCTGCTCGGCTCTGCTCATTTGTTGCACCGAACGGAGGGATGTCTTTCCCAACGTGTCCGTCTCTTTATCCCGCTGCGGTGCGCGTCGCTTAGTTCTGAGCTGAAATCATGTGCAGGATGAGAGATCACTAACTCCCTGTGAATAAACCTGCCAATCTCTCCGGGCACTACCGCTCTCTTTCTCTTTCTCTCTCTGTCTGTGGTCAGTTGCTTCAGTCGCCGCTTTGATCCGTGTGTTTCACTGTTGCCTCTCCCTGATTACCGTCCCGCTCACACTTCCTCGCTCCCCGGTCTCATTGTTCTCATCTCTATTCGTCCCTTATCAACCCCCCCCCCCAATCCTTTTCATCCCTTAACCGTTTCCCTCTCTTTCTAATTTTCCATGCCTCTGTCTTTATCTTAACCCCTCCATCTCCGCCGCTGCCCACTTCTCTTTAGACACACACAGAGAGTGAACGCCATCCCTCACATCTCCAATGAGTACCTTGTTATCATCTTGTCCCCACAGCGGCTTTCTGTCTGGCTCCGTCTCAGCTTGGATTCCGTCACTAATGGGACCGCATCATTTTCGACAGCTGCAATTCCTCAGCGCTGACAAACAGAGATGTGGTGCAGCTCAGAGAACACAGCTCAGAGGGATTGTACACTAATGCTTCAGTCTGATTTACACATTTACAAAGCCCTTTTTAAAAACATCATTTCCTCTTTGACACCGACAGGCTGCCGTTTTTCTATCGGAGCGCCACATGGCCTGTAAAGACAACATACATTTATTTCAGTCTTTAGTCAGAATCTCTTTGCATCTCCCTCATTTTGCCGTCTGCTGAAATGTCCTTTTTTTTTGTATTTAAAGTAATGCCAGGCGCTATCTCAGTTTCAGTGAACACAATGTATGAAATATTTATGAGATTTGAGCACGCAGTGACAACAGACAGTAACTTGTCAGCGTGCTATTCTAGGTTCAGACATCTTAGAGGTTGGTATATGGCTCCTCGGGCTCCTCAGATCCACAGAAGAGAAGCTGAGTCAAACTTCATGAAAGCTTCAACAATAGCACGTTACTTTGGTGCCTTCGATCCCGCAGCCCGCTAATCGTTTCTACTGGGTCCTGCAGGGCAACAACAAAGACTTCCAGAATTTGTGTTCCAATCTGTTATTTCTTTTGATTGCGTCCTTAACTAAATTTACTTGTTTTTGCAAGCGCCGCTTTGATCTCGCTCAAAAGGGGCACTTAACAGCTGACTTGCTGGCGACCCAGGATAGGCTTTGAAAAAGGAGACGCGCACCGCAGACTTCAAAACTCAAATGATCCACGCAAACAGATGTCTCTATTGTTTGTGTTAAATCCTCTGTTGTTAGGCTTTTTAATCATGTTCAGGAGGAAGCTGACATATGGTTTATATATTGAGTTTTCTCAGCCTGTCTTACAAACAACACCCTCTACATATTTACAATTTTACAAGTTCTTTATCTTTCCTCTTTATCATAGTGGCTGTAAAGAGATCCACTCCTAATGAGATTTGGTCTCTAAGAGTGAGAGAAAATGTATTCAGCTTAACCTAATAGAGGTCTTCAGCAACTCTGGTGAGATAAAATCAGGTTTAGGGTATATTTCAACGTTACGGTCTTTATGTGTTTCTTTGCCGAGCGGTGGAAGGGAAAACAGGGGAATTTGTCCTCAAAGACTGTAGCTCCTCTCCCTTTATTCACAGGCTTTTAGCAGAGCCAGTTAGTTCTTCTACTCTCCCACAGGTTTCTAATGCAGAGCTAAAACCAGGACCTTATGTAGAGTAGTGTAATATATACACGGAGAATGATAGCAACATGCAAAATTTACTGCATAAATGTTAATGGATTTTAGATGAAAACCCAGGACCCATAATGCTTTGGGATATGCATGCAAATATAAAGATATGACAAATGAGATATTTGCAGTTCCTGGTTGTAATGTAACTCTGACTGTACAGGAAACTGATGCTGGTAGGCAAGTTCCTAAGAGTTTAAAGGGATAGTTCAGCTTTTTTTGGAGTGGGGCTGTATGAGCTACAAATGCCCTTTAAGTACACTAGATGCAGTAGAAAGGTCTCTGCTCCCTCCCACTGAGAAACACCAGCACATCGCGCTGCACCAAGACACCGTTGTCAATGAGGGGCGATTAATCAGCATATTTTTGCTGCCTACAAGAAGTCCGGCTGTATCACTCTGCCTATCAGCTGTTTGGGTCAGTGGAGTGTGGAAGAGGCGGAGTGATACAGTGCGTCACGGAGCCTGCCTGTGTGGAGGAGTATGAGTGAATTGGTTAGTTCTAGACAATCAAACTTTTTTCCAACCAGCTGACTGCACATTTTTACTTTTATATCTTTCTCTTGAAGTGGTGTATTATTTTTTGGTACAGGACTTCTCATAGGCGGCGTAACGCTGGTTAATCGCACCTCACTGACAACCGTGTACTGCCTCTGTCTTGGTGCAGCGCGATTCGCCAGTGTTTCTCAGTGGTAGGGAGCAGAGACATTTCACTTAATGTGCATTTGTAGCTCATACAACCCCAGTTAAACAAAGCTGAAGTATCCCTTTAAGACATCTTCATTTATAGTATATTTATAGTTTTTCACATTGAAGTCTATGAATCTTTGATATATGTCTGTTACCTCTGTGCTCAGATGTTCTGAGGTATGACTCTCAGGAGTGATATTTTTGACGCAAACTGGTAATTCTGGAAATCCTTTAAGGATTTTTTAAGGATTTAAAATCAAAAGTAACTAACTCACAGTTAGGGGCATGAAGGTCTTTTCTTTCCTAAGAAGGTTAACAGCTCCAAAAATGTTTGAAAACCTTCACCAAGGTTGGACCAGCTGAGATGGTAGCACCACTCTGAGTGAGCGTTTTAATTTCCTATTGGCGGGCATTAGGCGGCTCACGCAGTGAACTGAGGAGAGCTGTGTGTTGAAGCTTATCGTGTTTGAAGAGAGGCAGGTACACTGATCTGTGTTAATAACGTGGTGGTAAGAGCTGCTCAGCCAGCCAGCAGTTATGGCCTGCCAGCGTATTACCAGTGACATCACAGATCATCCCGCATCTGGCTCCGCGCGGCCGGCCCTCATTAGAACAGACGTCGTACAGGAGACGATGCTGGTCATATACGCACTGCCCTTTAAAGGACAGTCACAGAGCATCTGTAAGAGCATTACAGACAATGCTTTAAGGCTGTTATGAAATAACACCCGCTAATACTGAACATTAGGTAATACGCTGCAGATCAGGCTTCTGCTTTATATATATTTTTTATTAGGTCTCAGTCAGACCAAAACCACGGGAGCAATCAAAGGAAAGATGAAATATTCCATATGATGTGTTTATTCACGTCAGCCTCAGAGTTCAGAGAGATGCCTCTCATTAGACTCCGGCTCCGCTGAACGCTCACTGATTTTTAGCCATGTGTGTTTGTGAGGTGGCATATTTGTACTTCAGTTGTGGGATCTCGGGCTCCGTGGTAATTTTATTTTAATCAGGATTTGGAGAAATACTTAAATTTATATCTGGCTGAAAAGTCTCTCTGAGCTTCTTGGAGCACTAACAGAGCTGGAGCGTTAAATATTTCAATAAACAAGTAGATTATAAATATTTTATGGGCAGAACGATTGATATGAACTGAAACTACTTTATGAAACATTAAAGGCTCCGTGTCCATCTGAACTATACAGATTCAGGGCCTTTCTCAGAGCACCGCTTGTGCCACGGCCTCTTTAGCTGTATTTAAGCCAGAGCGCCGGAGAAATGCATCCAACGCTGTCATGATTGTTAGTGCATTCATACATCACGCGCGGAGGAAAATTTGCTTAATAGGAATCTGTTCTCTCTCCGAGGCATTCTTCCCTTATCTGCCCCTGAACCTCCCCCGCTGCTCCTTTCTCACCCAGCGCTGTTCTCTCTCTCTCTGCCTCTCACTGGGGTGAATGCAGAAGAATAACGCTGTGTAGCATTTCAAAGGGTGGAAAAACACACACACACACACATCCAAGAGTGTGGGTTGTGGCCAAGTGCAAAAAAAAATGAAAAAGCTAATTTCTCTGCAGGGTTAGGAAGTAGTAGCGGAGGGGTTTATCTCATGTCCTACCACATCTATGCCGTTCTGCAGAGATGAAACTCTGCAAAGTTTGGCTGACTGAATATACTGCAGTACTGATTCACTCTGATAAAACACTTTACTCTTCACTAGTGTACAAATCCCAAACTTAATTACTATGAGCCGAAATGGAAATGAATTCAATTATGAAAATATTGACGCATATTTGCCCTTCAGTTATTTTTCTATCTCATTAAATTCCTTTTTTTGTCTTTGCCAATACTTCCTAACTTTGTTTCCTGACTGAAATTGATGCGGAGAACTAAGCGAAAAACGCAGTAATAATAGATACAGCAAAACAGGTTGATGCATGCAAAGTTGTTCTAATAAATGAAGACAGATGGAAGGTTTTGTAACGATCAGAGAAATACCCGGGGTTCGTTGACGACGTCTATACAGTTTCCGTGGAAACGAGAGGGGTAATTTGAGGATTCGGTGGATTTGCTGAATCACAATGAGTACGGAACACTTCAAGAAATAGAATCAAGCAACGGCAGATTGTAAAGTCCGACTGCAGACGGAGTGTGTCAACAGTTCTGTTACACTTCTATAAAGCTGAGGGCTTACAGTACAGGGGGAACATGAAACCAGAGCTGTCGAAACCGAGGCTGATATTTCGTCCCTGGCTTGTGGTTATTAATATTTGCAAGTTTCCAATTATGGAACAGAAAAGTGTCTGTTATTAGATCCTAAATATCAGTGTCTATCAAACTTTAGCACTTGTTCAATATTCTGTCTCCACATTAGTTACTTGACTTTTTCAAATCCACATATTAGGGTAAGAGCTCAGGACGAGTTGCTATATCAACGGAACACAAAAATGAAAAACAGAGACAAAAGATTTGTGAATCTCATGCTTTTATTATCATAGAATTACATTCATGTAATCGTAGTCCAGTAGATAGTCCTCTAACCCAAATAACGCCAGCACTGGTAGAGCTTGTTGACCCTGTAGACGTCGATCTCAGAGAGACTCTCCGTCTGGCCGAGGACAGCGTTGGGGTTCTTGATGGGAATTATGGTTTCAGCATTATGCTTTCCAAAGGCAGTCCTACGGGTTTGGACAACGGTCAGGAGACAATCATTCATACATGTGTTTTTAGGGCAGAATACGATTCAATGTGGCCTTATTGGCTTTAGTGTAACATTTCTGTGCTGCGTTACCTTCCATAGTGCATTATAGAGGAGTAGTCGTAAGGAGTTAAGTTTTTTGTGTCCATCTTTTTGAAGTTGTAGGCAAAATCTGTTGACATGAAAATGACCAATGAATAGCTAGCAGGCTGAATATAGAATAGAATAGAATAGAATAGAATAGAATAGAATAGAATAGAATAGACAGTATGAAACAGTAATGAAGTGAAATACTTACATTCAATGACGTTGTCCCAGTTGATCTTGATGTACTCGTCGCGGTCACTGCGAGTGTGTTCGTGGTAGAAACCCAGGGCGTGCAGCAGCTCGTGCTGGATGATGCCTTTGCGGACGCAGCCGAACCTCTGCAGCGACACCACCTGCTTATCGCCAACACGACCCAGTAAAGAGGCACAGCTGATGGCAGACAGAAGGATAAAAGAAAAGAAAAAAAAACTGAAAGAGATGATCACAAATGACTCGGCTGCATTGTTAGTTATAACTTAGCATTTATTTGTTTGTGCTGGTTTTGCATCTCTATATGCTGGTGTCTCTCTGTGTTTGTTTTGCATCTCTTTGTGGTTTTCTCGCATCTTTTTGTTAGTTGTTTTGTATCTTTACAGACGTTTCGTCTCTTCCATGCTGACAACCCTTTGCTAAATGCTGCAGCACACGGCACTCTTTGCTCAAAATGAAACGTGACCGCAGCCTGAGCGCCGCGCTTCTGCTGCGATGTCAGGGGGAAAGAATCAACAAAAACAAATGCTGGATGTAATTTGGTTTTCGGATTGTAAATATCAAGATCGTAACGAGGAGTTTAACATTCAACAGTCGGGACACCCGCTGCTTCTGACTGAGCTCTGTGACTGTTCATCAGGAAACGTTAAGAGTCAGTCATGTTAACAGAGGCTCTCGCTCAGGGGCCTCCTGACACCTTGGGCTCTCGGGCCTGAGCCTATTAGGCCTGTTCAGTCATCCATGCGTCTGTGCCAGTGTGCAGCATCGGATGGGTGTGTCTGCACGGAGGACGTTCAGAAACATTGTGCCAGCTCGCTGTGTTGTCCTGTGTGCAAATCCTGACCCACCTTCGTGTGCAGGTGGAGAGGTTAAAACAAAATGAAGTAATAGCGCTGAAATATTTCGAATACGTTAGGCTCATTATGCAGAATTCATAGTGTCCTTACCCCTCTGCCAATTTCTCTCCTCTAACCTGAGTTTTTCCTCCCTCCCAGTGCCAAGTGCTTGCTCAGTATAACAAGGTCTTACTGGTGAAGCGCCTTGAGATAATGCAAATGATGATTTGGCGTTTTACAAATAAAATTCAACTTAATTCAGATTGATTTGATCTGTATTTTCCTGCTGATTTTCTCTTTCCTGAACAGGTTTAATGCCCCCCTTTCTTTCGCTACATTGTAAGTGGGTAACACTTTATATTAAGTACGCACTATTAAGCATTAAATACTGAATTCATCATTTATAACATGAATACTCAGTATGTAGTTTATAAACACAGTTAAAATGTTTTACTCATCATTGATCAGCACTAACTTTATTTATAAACTACATACCAATGAGTATTCATGTGTTATAAATGGGGAATTCAGTATTTATTAATGCTTAACTAATGCTTAATAGTACGTACTTATTATAAAGGGCTACCTTGTAGGTGTACAGTGTATAGGGGAGCATGGGGTAAAGTCAGCCAAGGGGTAAGTTGAGCCACCCCTTGTTGCTAGGAAACTGTAACAATGATAAAAAATAAATGGGAGAATATGACTAAAGAAGTAGTTTGACATTTATGTCCAAAAAAACCCAGTGAAAGTAAATTTAGTCTATCATCAAATTCAACTTACTGCAGGCATGGGGTAAGGACAAGGGCTATATTATTAATTAACAGTTATGTTTACACTCATTCTGCCCAATATCCTTAGATATATGCAGATAATAATAGTCTTAATGTAGTGATCCTCAATATGAAAAGTGTCTCAGTTGGGGCGGTGCGTGGCGCAGTGGTTAAGGCAGCCGCCCCATCCTCCCCCGGTTCCTTTTCCTGCACCTATCTCTACTGATCTATCAAATAAAGGCATAAAACGCCAAAAAAATATACTTTAAAAAAAAAAAGAAAAGTGTCTCAGTCCTCCTCTACCATAAATTGTAGGTAGTGATTTCACATGTAGGTTTCTCAGTTATTAACTTACCCAAATCTTGGCTCGATGCTCAGGTACGCCATCTGACGCACACGTGGGATGAAGCGAATGCAAGTTTTTGATTTAAAGTCCTCCATAGATGTTAAGATCTCTCTCCTTTCAGCGGAGTCTACACTCGTGGATGAAAGGATGAAATCAGTCGTACCATCCATTCAGTAGATGAGAGGTATAATTTGCACAATCCAGTTTCACAGATGTATTAGTTTTCAAATTGAAACCCACCGAATTTATCACTTATAATGTAAGGGACTTCCACATTCCCATTAGGAGATTTGGCCCACAGACAGGAGTATGCTTTATTTAAGCACTTCATGGCGGTCCTGGTTCGTGGAATCAACACGTCTCCTTCCAGCAGAAAATCTGTAGATCCTATTAAAATGAAAGAAATAATGTGCTTTCATCCAAATGTCAGAACAAGCAAACTAAGAAATTACTCTTCTCAAAGAAAAACTTTCTCTTATTGAAGCTGCATTAATAAAGTAAGAAACTAATGTTCCCTCGCCGTCCTTGTAATATTGTGATTGAATACACACCATTGTTCATTCTCAGAATCGTTGTGGTAATGTCCTCCTTGGTGGACCCATCCACCGAGATCTCTAATGAATGGAAGAAAAGCAGATGTCAGGCAACACTTGT
The DNA here is from genome assembly GCA_030347415.2 of Decapterus maruadsi. Taxonomy (NCBI): domain Eukaryota; kingdom Metazoa; phylum Chordata; class Actinopteri; order Carangiformes; family Carangidae; genus Decapterus; species Decapterus maruadsi. The sequence continues at coordinate 7,041,170 of CM064891.1, read as the reverse complement.
GTCGATAATGGCGAACAGTGCGATGCGTGATAGATACGCTTTGTTACACTGCGCCGCAAACTCACCGTTATCAGCACCGTGGTCCTGCGGGGGAAAAGAAAACAGAGAACAGAAACCTCTTTACTTCCTTCTATACTCGTCAACTCAGTTGAATGCAACGACACCCGTGGCATTGGAAATGTGTCATTCGTCACTTACGTCGCCTTGGTGAGCGGTGCACAGGCCCGCCAGCAGCAGGAGGAGAAGAGAGACGGTTGACTTAAAGTCCATCTTTTTGTCTGAAGGTGACGATGTGAGTCTGGACGATGTGAGTCTGGACGCTGCCTCGCCGAGGACTGATGCTGAAGCACGGCCCGGCCCCGAGTTTATATGCAGGATTTGGAAGGTGTGTATGTGTACAGAGATTAGTGGTAGGGGTTCAATGGGCTCTGTCTTAGACACACAGCTGATGGGAGTGCCCGGCCCACCACGGCCCGCTGTTTCCACACAGGGATAATCTCATTCGGGGGGGATTACAGTGACCACGGGCTGCTGTCAGATCGCTTAGCATCACATTTCAGACAGCCTTTTTACCCAGCAGGAGGTCCACGCTTGAGATCTGGCTCCGTTCCAAAGTTAGTATCCCAAACATAACAGATATAACATTTGAAACAAACAATGCCACGTTCCCCATAAAATATTTGCAGACGCCGAGGTAAACTGAAAGCCACGAAGACGTGTTTGTTTGTCGGGTTGTTTCTTCTTCTACCCCAAAGTCTAGCTCCAGCCGTACTTGATATCAACGCTTCTTAGATTAAATGCAAGAATTCACAAAATGTAAAAGAAAAACAACTTCATTTTGAAGTTAAAATCAAGATTATTATTTGATTTGTGTTTGCTGAGGGAGCCGCTCCGCCACTGTGAGCATGTCTTTGGTTTAGTGCTGCTGCGCTGTCTCTCCCTGCACTGCTGTATTTTTTTTTCCCCCCAGCCAGAAAATATTACTTTGAGATGCCAAAAAGAGGCTCATATCACTACTGCTATCAGAACTAACTTGCTGTTTGATCCAAGTCTGCGCACTTAAAGGCTTGATCACTAACAACTCCATTGCTGCTGATCCCAGCGCTTCTTCCCAGGGATCAGCTATAGAATGCAGGTCTGAGCACTGATACCAAACCATGCAATGTAAATAAACTTTCTATACTCTATATATTTCACATACAAGATAAAACTGCATTTGGCACCTGTATCCAGGTTGTGCTGTGCAGCCACTGGAAACTAAGGGATAGTTCAGCATTTTGGCAAATTCACCCATTGCCATAATCAATACAGTCTTAGGAGTAGGTTTGTTTCCTTTAATTGTCGATGCAAGCTGTTTTTCGATCAGCGGGGCAGAGACGTGAGCTGCTCAGTTACGGGGCATATGGTATTTCCGGCTTTCCCCCATCAAACTCATCAAATCCAACAACTCCAAAACACTCTGGTGGACAAACTGTGACCCGCACATTCACCACGCTATGAAATAGAAATGGAACGTTACAAGAAATTGGAACGTTACAACTAGCACATAGTTGTTTTCAAAAGCAGTAGTTCAAAGTAGTTCTGAGTATTTGCTCCATGTGTCGTAATTATACGTTATTATATCATAGAGTGGCAAATGTGCGGGTCACAACTTGTCCACAAGAGTGTTTTGAAGTTGTTGGATTGTGTATTTGATTAGTTTGATGAGGGAAACATGGAAATACCATGCAGCTCCCCCACCAATCTCAAAACAGCTTGTACCGACAATTAAAGGTAATGAACCTACTGCTATGACTGTAGGGATTATGGTGATAGGACGAATTTGCCAAAATGTTGAATTATCCCTTGAAGAAGAATTGATATCTAGTAACAGCATGATGTTAGACATTTGCTGAGTTCGCTGATATGCAGACTTGAACCAGAGTGATACATGCAAACACACACACGGTGGAACAAGGTGGGCAGTAAGCTGCAGAACACCTACAACAGTTTATTTTTTTATTCCCATTCATTGTCAAATATGAAAAGACTCAAAATGAGACTCAGCTCTGTTGATTACTGTAACTGTGATAACCATAAGCAGGTTCGACTGTATTTGTATGCTTAACAAAAGGTTTAACCTGAGCCGTCATAGAACAATGACAGCAATCACATCACATCCACACAGGGTCAGCCTCTAAGTGCTGTTAAGTTGTTGTTGTTTTATTTTACAATTTACCATTGGTATTGTATTGGTAAGGAGACAATGGGATTGGAGCATCTCCAAAAAAAAAACAAAAAACTAATTTCCTATTAAACTAAACAGCCTGTCTCCTTTACAACCCTCTGCATTCACAAAGAGCTTTGTAGTTTACACTGGGTATGACCCATTGTTGTGGAGCTCCATTTAAAATGTATTGTTTCAGATAATAATAATGGCTCAATTAGTGAGTGGCTGTAAAGTCCGGGATTCATTACTGAAGAGCTGCTGCCGCTGCTGCTGCGACAGTGATGATCTCAGCGGTGAAGACTGGATGGCGGCCACCAGAACAGACAAACCGTCTTCTAAAAAAAAAAAAAAAATCTCCAAATACAGAATTGGGTTGTTTAGAGAGATGAGTATTTAGATTTACTGGACGCTTGGCTGATAAATCATCAGGTTGTGGTGGATTGTTTACAGGAGGAGAGCGATGCTGTCTGGCTTCACAGCGCCATAAACAGTTTTAGGATCTGATTTCGCAGGTCGTCGGCGTCAAACAGAGATTCCATCACAGCAACCTTTATATGTTGTGGTCCTCTGCTGTACATCACAGTAATGTGGCATTTATTGTTTGGGAACAAAAATTGCACTCCGCGTGTTTGTGTGTGTGTGACTGCAGGTGTTGTATGTGTGAACTGAAGGCCCAATAAAAACCCTATGGATTTAGTAAACCTGATGTACTTTTGCGTGTCCGTGTGTGTGCGTGTTTGTGTCCATGTGCTGTCTGTGTGTCTGTGCCTGTCCAATTCGGGTGATCCGCGTGGGTGCACAGGTAATCCAATTTGTGTTTTAGAGTCACAGCACAGCACGAGTAATGCTCAATGATGTATGACCCATCCATTTGGTTGAGCTTTATTCCTAATGCCTCTCCAACTGCAGGGGGAAGTAGATCTTATTCAATTGGATGTCAGTCTAGCGCTATACCCACAAAAAATATTTTCTTCATCTCTCCCCAAAGCGTAAATGTAAGTCTCACACCCGTTATCGCATTTGGATTTATTTTTTATCCTTTGTGCTATGAAAAACATCATCCGTAATCTTTCTTGGGTTTTTTTTTTTTATCGAGTTTCAAAATTAGCAGGACACAGAATGCAAAGTGTTAAGACTTGACGATGTGGTAACACCGTTCGTCTCCAGCACAGTCAGAGTCTTGTCAAAGTGCGTTTTAAATGCAGACCAGCAAATACACACCTTAAGCTGTTCTTAAGCTGTTATTCTTACAGGAAAAAAATAAAACCACCTGCAGCCATGCCGACTTACTAAAAGGCTTTTTCATCAGTAAACACCCCAAAATGTCCTGCTGCACCATGCTGCCTGCATTCAGAGTCACACTTTTGCAGGTGTTCATGATGGGGATGCTGCAAGCGAAGGACCTTTAAAAAGAATCACATGACGATAACGTTGTTTGACATTTTGTCACCTGCAGACCATTCAAAATCAGTGTTTTCTGGCTCTTGTATAAGGAGGATTCTGTTGTAAATTCCAGCCTTTCTTCTGTGAGTAGCTTTTTTATACCTTGGCTGGGCGATCATTTCTTTCAATATCGATGTATAAAATATCCAAGAGAGATTTAAAGATATCTGAGGGTTATTTTTGAAAAGATTTATTTTCTCTCAAAAGATGAAGAGCATCATACAGTACAACTGTTTCAGATTAAACAGGAAAATAAAATAAAATCTCATAATATAAAACAATTCTCAAAATCCCTCTTTTTAAGGAATCAACAACTAGCAGTTGCTTCGGTCGAGGCAGTGTGTAGTTCGGCTCAGTTATCCCCAAAGAAATTTAAATCAAAAGCAACTGGACTTGGTTATTTGTCGGCTCAGTTGAGTGTGGAGTGTTGGGGTCAGAGTGAACACAACAATCACACTCGGGTACGTCGAAGTCGAAGTCTGGCGTGGCCCGTTTGTTATGTGAACGCAGCCGGACCTCGATTCACTCCAAGCGCCTGGTGGACGTGGGTTTTATTTTTACAGGCAGGAGTCATGTAATCATGAGGACGTACCACGCGTCTTTTTCCGGTCAGTCCTCATGTGCTCTCAGCACGCTAACTTCTCTCCTCACTGTTGTTGGCTTCTGATACAAAATCGCACAGATGAGTTTTCTAGAGGGAGCTCTAAAGCTTATAACATGTTGACAGCTTTGATTTGTACTGGATGGAAGCAAAATGCTCATTTGCTTGTTACATCTCACAACAAGCCGCCATATATCGAGTATATTTGATATTTCGCCCACCCATATTATCAGTGTTGGGAAAGTTCACTTTTTACATGATCTACTTCATAGTTCACTTGACAATTTTGTAAAATGAGCCAGTTCAGTTCATTTCACAATTTTGAATTAAGTTTAATCAAATGAACTACTTCATAGTTCCTTTTTCCCCCAATACATTGCTGTGAGCTATTATTTTTCAAAATTATTACCACAGCAAGTATTTGATCAGTTTTAACTGAGACCATGTGACAGATTTCAGTTTTGTATCCAATTTTGAATCCTTATCCACGCATGCAGCAGAGCGACACTGTAGTGGCTGGTGTTGCCAGATTGGGTGGTTTTTCCGCTACATGTTAAGGCCTGTTTACGGTGTGTTTTAGCTGTGTTTTCCCCTGGAAGGCTCTATGGAAATCTGGCACACTCTTGAACGAAGTCATACTGTGAGAGAGCGCCGTTCACAAACGCCAGAATGAACGCGTTCACAGCAACATTCATCAACAGAAATACAGTATGTTCGGTCCACGTTCACCCAAAATATGAACAAGTTCATGAATGATCGTTCATTGAACGCATTCAGGCACAACACTGCCTATTATATACCATAACGTTTGTTTGTAATTGTTGTTTTGTAGGTCAAATTAAATGTGATCTGATGATTTAGGCACATTTTACCTTTGCTTAAGGATAGAGAATGAAAAAAAACCCATATTTTGCAAGTTCACTGATAAAGCCAATAATCCTTAGCTGCAAATCTGCACAAGACGTCTGCCATCGTCACACCTCGGTGGTGGTAACAGTATTAGGAGGTGGCAGGGGTCGGTGGGAGGAGGCGGGAAGCAGATGGGAAGTTTTGGCACATTGTTCCAGAGCACCAAACAGCAGTGATGGTGGTGTACCCTATTAGCCCTGTACAGCGCTGGAGTACATCTCTGTCTTTTTCTCTGACACTGCGTGGGCAGCCAAGGACAACAGTCAATGAGCAATATCAATTTACGTAATGGACTATTAAACAATGTGCTTAACATTTAGAATCAGTACGCTGTTGTTCACTAGGACTGTGTGTGTGTGTGTGCGTGCGCTTGCCAGGAAGCCCACTGCCATGATAACCGCCCTGTGAAGTGAAACACATTAGCCTGCTCCGCTGCCTCTGCTCTTGCTCCTTCTCCTGCTACAGCTGGTCGTCTGACCCGGCGCACGCACAGGCGCGTGCCCCGCTCACTCTCCCTTCACTCGCGCCTTGTGCTCCGCATATGTGTGCATATCAAAATAACAATTTACCATCATGTGCCCCCTGTGATCCAGCTCTTCACATGCAAGTCTTCAAAGAAGCCTCCTATTGCCTCTGCTGTTTTCTCACTGCCTGACTTAATTCTCATCTCGTCGAATGTCTGTGGGTTAGAAGTTGTTTTTTAACTCACAGTGATGGATTTATTTGTTTTCACCCTCTCTCTGTTTGTTCTCTGTGTTGGAGTCAATCTCAGAAGGTAAACAGTGAGTTCATATAGTAACTGACAATCAGACAAACAGGAACAAATATATTGAATATGAACGCCGTTTTAATTGGTGTGAATTACCAGACTTGTCACAGCCGCAGGAACAGCAAATTAAATCAGGTGTATTATTGTAGTAATGCAATTGATTAAGCCATGATCCAGTTGCACGGTCCATTCAGGGAATAATTGTGCCTGATGGATGAGGTGTCAGGTGCTTTTGAGGTGGATGTGAAAATTATACGACAAAAGGTCTTTGTGCTGAGAGAAACATTAGTGAGGAGATGGTGTGGGCTCTTCAATGGGGCACTAACCTATCAGGGCCTGTTGTGTGTCAAAAGGCATGTCACTGGCAACTGCTGGTCTGACAAAGAGGAGACGCTCACATCACCAACCTAGCTTACAGTATGAATGAATGAATTAACTCTTCTCCGTTAGTTTATCTATACGTGAAAAGCGTTCTCTGGTTGGCTGGATTTTCCCCTTAGGCTGCCGTACAAACATGGTGGCGCAAGGTGGCAACACTCTCTAAAACAAAAGTCTTGCTATATGTATAAACAAATAATTATAAGGCTGCGAAACCCAACCAACTACCAAAAACAATTTTTATTTTATAGTGATTTTACACCTATACAAATATATTCATGGGTAGTATATTCAGATTTTGCCAATAAACCTTGTTCATTATTACACACTGGACCTTTAAACTCGAACAAGAAAATAATAGTGTTTTATTAACAGTGTATACGATATGTACTGATAGAGATTCATCCTTCAGACAGCCCAAAGTGCAGACTCGTAGACAAAATAAGGGTGATGAAACAAAATATTTGTTGTTAAACTTACAAAAAGTAACCAGGGAAAAACTCAGGAACACAGGAGAAAGAACATGAAGAACAGTTCATATTTGACCGTTTATTTTTTAAGATGTTCGAGGCAGCAGAGCTTCCCTTGCGTTCTTAGAGCCGTCACCTCTGATGCATGCATTATTTTGACAAATGTAAAACACAGTTTACAAACTGTAGTCAGCTGTTGATTTTTTAAAAGCATGACTTATTTAGTGACTTTTTCAGCCAAACTCACTCCACATTCACATTCATATTTCACCATCCACCCAGAACAGGCCTCAGTGGTTCCATTGACCGAAGCAGCTGCAGAATGTGTCTTGCTCAAGGGTACATCAAGGGAGGGAGGGAGGGAGGGAGGGAGGGAAGAGTGTGACTCATTCTCTTTGCCCACCCACGTTCCCCCAGACGGCTAGAACTGATGATATTAGAGAAGCCCGTTTCCCTTCCTTCAGGCTACAGCTTCTGATATAAACCCTTCTGTTAGCACTTCAGCATAGAGAATAAAATCATTTTGAACTTTTAGAATGCTTGTAAAATAATGTAAAACTGAAAAAAAAATATGTATTCTTCTCAGCCTGTACGACAGACGGAATACCTTGCCGTCTATGGTTATATTATTACAGTACATCTACATGAAACGTTATATAATATGCTAAAAATACGGTTTCTGTCTCAGTTTCCTAAAGCTGATGTGTTTAAGCGGCTCTGGAAGCTAAAATACATTTAATCGATTTAGAAATTGTTTGGTATACTGAATAAATTCCATAGTCTCCATCTGCTTTCAAAGATTCTATTCAGATGTGTCAGACGCTTTGAATAATAATTTGTCTCTGATAAGGTTTTGTTGTTCAAAGACCTTAAATCACATCTACTGCCTCTGCCTCAATGAGCAAATCTGAATCTATAAATATGGATTTATTTTAACTACTTGACACAAACCGTCTCCTGTGTCGCTGAGAAGTTCATTCTGAGTGTAGGTGTCACTAGAGGCTTCAGGTTTCCATATTAGGTGTCTATTGAGCCAAACTGGATGTGATATTACAAAGACACAGAGACGAATGACAAAAAACTTCTTAGTATCAAAATCTGAGGCCTGAGCAGTGAAGCTCTGAAGTGAAATATTGTGAATTATTTAAACAACTCACACAATGCAGCATGTTTGTTTTAGGAGACCAACCTTAATGTTTGCACTGGGTTGTGTTGTGTTGTGTTAGCGGCTGATCCAGCTTCAGTTACATTAGTCATTCCCAGGCTAATGGGTGGTGCACCACACCTGCAGCCCTGGTTGGTCCCTGTTAGCAAACACCTAATTGTATCTAATTACACAGAGCAGGTGTCCTATCTGTCAAACAGTGTTTATATAGATGGGTTTTTAAACAACCCTCTGGTTCACCTTATGATGATATACTTTTTTTTTCTTTATCTTTTTTTTTTTCTCAGTGTGTCACATGGTAGCGAACAAACACGCAGTATTTAAGACGTTCTTTGAATAAGAGGTCAGCAGATCTGTTCTCGTTCTATCTTCCACCACCATACATAAAGGAGATTTAACAGTGGTTCTTCCACTCAGACTTTATTATTGCTTTAAGTGAAATTACAAGTGGTTTCACAGCTAAGGTCATGTGAATCAGCCTGCTTATCCTCTTCTTTATTAATCGTTTAAGGATGACTACAGTCTTTTTTGATTTGAATTTCTAAGTATTTCAATTCAGAATACACGCATGTCTGTTGTGGAAGAATAATCTCACTGTTATTAATTTATTTCTTTTTTACCATATAGCTTTTCTTCTTCGTAATCTTCTCCTCTGCTCCCTTCTTTAAACGTCCCAGTCAGTACATATGAGCTAACTTTTTCACCCAAATGTAGAAAATCCCCTAATGAGGCTTTAGGCGCTGGTATTTCCCATTTTCATCATTTCACTGAGCTGTATTTAACATCACATGGTGCAAGCACCCTTCAGTTAATAAGACTCAGTGGAAAAATTGTAATTCATTAAACCTCAAAAACTCTCAGATCCAAATTAATTTGCACAACAGTGTAACAGTTTATGTTTTGTGATATCATGGCTTATGCCTAGTGAGTTGGTTTGGGGTTTTTTTGGTGAAGTGCTGCAGTGCAGAGAACTAGTCTAAAGTGAAGGAAGGAGGCATTTCCCAGGTCTGTGCTGCTGATATTGGAAGACCTGTAGCCCTCATTTCCAACAGCATAGCTCAGTGAGAGATCTCTAAAACCCATTTCCTGCCTGGCTTAGAATAATGAGGTGTTAGAGCCTGCTGGCAGGGCTTAGCAGCACACCTCCCCCGATGGAGAAGTTATGGATGGTATACAGTCACACACTCACTTACACACTCGCTCACACATTCAAAGACATGGACATATGCCCCCTGGAGGTGTTATGGATAGCTGCATATTGCAAAGCCAGCCAGCAGGCACCACTGTCAGCCAGGCTGTGCTGTGGGCATTGATAGGACAATCAGTTCTCTTTGGAGTCGCCACAGCCAATCAGGAGACAGGTTCTTGGCGGTGCAGCACCCAATCTTCTGAGGTTTGCCAGATACTCTATCCTCGGTGAGCTGTTGCTGGCTCGCCGTTAGCCAACCATAAAGAAAGCCGCCGCCTCGCCTCAGCCAATCGCGTGGGTCCTGGCCAGAGTTGAGCCTATCGACAGAGAACTGGTGCACGGTTCCAGCCAATCTGGGCTTTATCCTTCCCTACAGATGTCCGATTAGTGTTGTTTAGGGAAATCAAACTGCCACAACAGGCCTACATGCCAATGTGGTGCCATGAATGGAAAGACTGCTAAAATGGGATAGGAAAAACCCACAAAGGCTTACTTAACTACCATACTGTGTTACACAATAGGTGTTTGAGTGTGCATCATTGTCACTGGACAAAAGTGTAGCTTCACTGCTCAGCTTGGTCTTTCTCAGTAACACCAAGAGCTACAGTAACAAACGCTGCTTAACCGTCGAGGTCTTTCTTTAATGAAATTCTAGATTTACTGGTATGTTCTTGTAAAGACCTGTAAATGTCCCCATCATAAAACTGTTCTGGCTCACACAAGCCAAGGATTTTATCCAATGAACTCTGGCTATGTTCCGTTTTAATGGGCTTATAACATATGTCTGTCCCTTAAGCTGAAAATAGGCATTAGAATCAATGATCAGTGCAGAGGTTCTGTATTTACTCAAGCTTTCTACTTGTAATAAAATGTACTTAGTATTGTGTGTATGTACTACGACTTTACATTTCTTCCTTTTTCCTTCTTCCTACAAAATATTATATTAACTCATAACTCATTAACTTATTAATAGATATATCATAGCACGTGATATCAGATCACATTATTCTGTTCCATTAGCTCATCCTTTAAGGGTTAAAGGGTCACAGAGGGTTGGAGCCAATCTCAGCTGACACTGAGCGAGAGGTGGGGCACACCTTAAATAGGTTGGCAGTCTATGGCATGGTTTGATTATATTCAATTTAATTTAATTAAGCACATGACTTGAAATTAGATGCTGTATTAATTCTCAAGGGAGCCTGAGAATGTTGTACATTGTACTTAGAGAAAGACATTTAGCTTCATATCATGGTGGGGAAAGGACAGAGATGGAGGTTCTTGTCGACCTTTTTCGCATACGACATCTTTGCGTAGTCGAATTAACAACAATAACGACTCCATATCATTTTGAGAAGCTATTTCCAGAGCCCTGAGCATGTGCCTCAGTGGGACACTTGGTACAGAGCCATCACTAATGGCATTAGTTACATCTGTGCATTTCCTGCGATGATTAGTCAAAATATCTGCAATTTTCTTGTCTTCAAAATGTGTTCAGTTTAATTACCCAGAGCCAGTGATGGTCTTCAAATTATTCATTTTTTGTGCCACCAACACTTTAAAACCCAAAAGATATTCAATTACCACAGTGAAAGACAAAGAGTTTTGTTCATTTTAGGAAATTAAATCGTGTCAAGTGTCTTTGAAGTTCCTTAAAGCGCTATACAAATTATCATTATTAAGATATTCACATCTGAGAAGTTATATTATGCAAATGCTTGAAAAATGACTATCAATTAATTGATTATCCAAATTTTTTCCTGATTTAAAGGGACAACAAGGAGTTTTGGAAAAGCGAAGTGTTTTCACGCTGCCTCCGCGCGCACCGTAGAATTCCTCCACCGGCGCAAGACGGACTCATGTTTTCATTCATCAAGAATTAAAGTCAGAGGTTCAAAGAGGTTCAGTTACCGTCGTAGTTCCGACCGTAACGCCGCCCGAATTGCCGTTATTCTCATTTGCGTCCGCGAAACCGAGAGTAAGGAAACGCTGGTCGGCTCGACCAGCATTTCCGCCACCACTAATAATAACAAAATAATGATAGAGACAAAACGATATATTGATCGAAAATGGAGCCATTAACAAGTGTGGGTAGCGTAGATTCATCCACATTAACATGAGACTGTTTTATAACCGAATAGAAACTCCTCGTTGGCCCTTTAAACTTTTATCCAGCAGCTACTGAACTCTAGCCTCGTAAACCAGACTCTCCCGGAAATGCATTCAATTCATTTCTCAGGAAGAGTCTGGCCTCATACCCGTTGTAAGCGTTTCGCCGAAACACTCCGCCTACCGAGCCAATCAGTCCCTGATTGGCCAACGTGCTGTGATTGACACAGCACGTTGGCCAATCAGGGACCGAAGAAGAACAGCGATAACGTCTTTTCCTCCCAGAAACTCAACAAGCGCCGACTCTTGCTGTAGTTTAAGTTCTGTAATTGATGGTATTTCATTTAGAACTTCCCTTACTGCTGTTTTTACGCCGCTGTTTGACGCTCCGCCATGTTTGTTGTAGGTGAGTCCAGTCCATGTAGCGATGTTTTCAGGCCCTGATTGGCCAACGTGCTGTGTCAATCCACAGCGGCGACGCTGATTGGCTCGGTAGACGGCCGATTTCTGGCGAAACGATTTCAACGGGTATGAGGCCAGACTCTCCCTGAGAAATGAATTGAATGCATTTCCGGGAGAGTCTGGTTTACGAGGCTAACTGAACTCCTTAATTCTTTAGTGCTGCTGTGTGTGCTGGTGTACTGGCCCAGTGAATTCAAGATGGTGGATTGAATCCATTGAGCCAGATGTATTCATGTGCTGAATATTGTTGAGCAAATAAAAAAAAGATTTGGGTTCGGTTGATTTGATGCTTATATAGTGTGTGGGCAGCAGGCGGAGCTGTGTGTCACTGAAGTTACAACAGCTGTAGGTTTTCAGGACCGCGGACAGCGACCGCACCAAAGCCAAACACCTCAAGGCAGCTCACAGCTCAAACCACACACATTTAATTTGGAGGGAGAAAAAAAAAAAAACAAGAAGAAAACAAACAAGCGTCAACTAATCAGCTTCATCAGAGGAAACCAGGCCAGCGTGTGTCACTTATCTGAAGATGGCTTGCATGACATCGAGCCCGCGTGAACATAATGGATGCAGTTGTATGCAGTCAAGCACCATCGCCCCTGCTGTGGAGTGCTGTAATGTAGGAGCAAAGATGAATCTGTCCTCTCCATCTCCCTCCACATCCTCTCTCTCTCCATCTCAGCAGGGCTCTGGCACGTTCACACTGCCCTAATTTTAGAGTAACAAGGTGTGTGTTCATGTGTGTGCATGGGTATGTGTTTGCATAATTATGTGTGTGTGTGTACGTCTGCATTACCCGACTATAAATAGCACCTCTGAGAGACACAGCTGTGCGTCGTTGTTTTGTGCTCTTATGTCGCTCCACGATTGGACAAACGGACCCTCCGCTGTGCTAATAAGCCATCTCCACTCGAGCACCCAATTTAAAAGAGCAGGCGTCAGTTTGCCCCCTCTTTTGCCATAAAAAGACCACCTGCCATCTCGCTCTTGATTTTCATAACGGCTTGTCTTCTCTTTCTGCTGAGCTGGACAAACATGTTGTTGTGTTTTCCACGACGCTGCAGCCTCTGCTCCTTGAGAACGTCTTTGTTTTCGGGCTCAACGCCGTGTGATAGATGATCTGTGCTGATAGCGCGAAGCCGGATCTATACAGAGTCTCATTTACAATAACAGTGTAGGCCGAGGAGTGCATGCGAGTGCATTACAGTGTGTAATCAATACGCTCTGACAACTCCTGATGTAATAATATGCATGTGCTGCTGGCAAACCATTTCAAGGCTTTACACACATGGATGACCTCATGGATGGGTTGCCTCTCAATTATACTGCAGCAAGAACCGGGCGGAGTGTAACCTTACACTTTCTGAAGTGTAAGGAATGGGTTAGCCTACGCATAGAGAATAAGTGAATTCAGTCTGTGACACCTCTGGCGGTCCACCATCTTTACCTATTTTCAAAGTTGGAATCCATTGAAGACACGCAGGTATAACCAATAGCAATGTTCTGCAGCATGTGTGAGGACACAGAAAATACTGTTATTAACACTCATGTTACCATTTAGTATGGAGGAGCAGTGTGACCAGTCAAGGAGACTCAGCATCTCTCTGGGGACCATTTAGGTCTTTAATGAGACTGATGGCTGGGTGTGCATCCTTAAAAATACTGGTAACACTTTATAGCTACGCTTTATTAAGCATTAGTTAATCATTATTAAATATTTTAATAGATGTTTTGTATAATAAAACAGACAGGTAGTATTTACCTGAATTAATGATGCATTGCGGCTTTAATAAGTGTTTATAAAACATCCATTAACACTCACTTACCATTAGTGCACGTCTAAATCATTTAATGTATACATGTATAAGGTCAGATGTTCATCTTACTACTAATTAATCATTTACTTCCACTTTATGAATAACCTTATGAGCCACTGACTTCCCCTAAATAACTAGTTTGTCACTGATAAATGCAGAATCCATCATTTATTAAGTATGAGAAACACATTATGGATGAGATCATTAATCCACAGTTAAACATTTATACCTGTTTATAAATTATATATTAATTTGTATCAATGTAGGAAGAATGCTTCATAAATGATGAATTATAAGTAAGTACATTTACAAGGGAATCTTTTTTTTTGAGTCCAGCCCATATATAGCTGTGATTCATTATTTTACTTTGACACACTGCTCCTATCAACCTGGTTTCCAGTGGCATCAGACAGCTGTTTTCAACAAATAAGCTCTGATAAATCCACTTGTACAGCACCTGCCCTGCACCAAACACTGATCAAACAAGGCATTCAGCTGGTGGACAGAGGATGGTATTAAGTTGCCAAACAATAACTATCTGCTGTTTTAAAGATATCAAAACACACAAATTGTTTTGCATAAAAAGTTAGATTCATACATGTACTTTTCTGTCAAATCGATCAGAACACCAGTAACTCAGTGGTCATTAGTAACCTTTAGTTTAGAGAACCAGTCTGATTGGCTGACTCCTCTGTGCATGTGCTACTTTTACATTTACTGACTTTAAAATCTCATAAAAAGTGAAATACAGAAAAACAAATATTGATTTACGCCCAAACACAGCACATGCACTGATTAGCATGGGTCAAACAGAAGTTCACTATCCCTCCTGGAAACCAATGATTGCATGTGAAAACAGCATTAATTAACAAAAGGTGTGGGCAGTACAATAATGGACATTGGGCTGAGTTGTTTGGATATCTTAATAACGCTGAACTTATTTCTGTGTTATCACTTTGCTTTTTGAAGTTGGCGTTGTGCAGTTTTATCATACAGCTGAAATTGGCTTTTTCCCCTCAGTCTCTTTATAGCCAACTAGAAGTGTATTTCCTGTGGTCCTGGCACAGAATCGATAATGAGCTTGGTGTGATAAGAAAAAAAACAATTATTTTTTAAATTGTTACCGTATGCATATTGCAGATGTTTTTTTTTTCCTCCCTCTGTTTCTCACTCTCTCCTGTGTCTCTCTATCTGGCTACCTCATTCTGAGGAGGTGATTACGGAGCCAGAAAACTAGCAGGATATGGTTAGTGGTCCTCAGGGGTTGTTCTGAGGACATTAAGCCCACAGCGACAATGAGCCCCAGCTGTTGGAGTTTTTTTTTTTTTTTTTTTTCAAATTCATTTGTTTGTCAAATTTAGAGCCTCAACCATTGCCAAGAACCCACTCTGCCACTCAGGCACTCCAGAGCCGTGGTGACAAGGCTGCTTTTAGCCAAATCCAATTTAATCTCCATTGGTGGTAGTGGATAAAGCTGTCTCCATATCCCCCAACCGAGGCCAAGGAAGGCTAGGCGCTCCGCTGGGAGCTGTCCATTCCACACAAGGACATAATGCACGCTCAAACACAACTTAACTCACACAATATGCACAAATATAGACAAGGGGAAGAGAGAGCGATAAACTAATAGTGTAATGTGCACAATCGTATGTGCAGAAGCGCTCTCCTCTCCTACCTTTTCTCTCTTCCTTGTGAGATTCTGCAGAAGGGAACATGATGTCACTGTTATGGAAATGAGATAATGAAATGAAAAAAAAAGAGAGGCACATCTGAGATTCTTGCTTCTAGCCTGCAGCTTCTCCGCTTCCTATTTTTTTCAAACTTTTAGCATTCAGGAAGTCATGTGTGTGCGTGAGAGAGATAGAGTGTATGTGCCTGCAGATGGTTGGATGGGTGGGGAAGTGTGTGTGTGTGTGTGTGTGTGTGTGTAGGGGGGGTGATACTACAGCCAGAGATGCACATTTATGCAAATGTAATATCTTAACCCACAGGTTCATGACAACATTTGCTCGACATTTGCAACAACGCTGTTTAATCACAAGTGCTTGTAGAGCAAATAAACAAGTGATTTTGGAATAACTCTGCATTAGTTTGACTGTAGAGATCCACTCAGTATTTAGCATTGATTTTTCCCTTCCACTGTTTCCCTCTTCTCACATCAGTGTGAGTGGCAGATGTGCTTCTTATGCCAATGCCAATTCCCCAACTGGTAGAGGGGGGGAAAAAAACACAAGATCAGAAAAAGCTTCCAATTAAAATCCAAATGTGCCACCAGCAGAATAGCTTTTTTCAGCTCATTGCTCCCAAATGACCTCTGCTCTGCTGCTCAACCTACATGACCACTCACTCATTTAACATCTTGTAATTTTCCTCTGGAGGGATGTAACCTCGTAATGACACAAGGCGTACATGAGGGTGCCCTTGCAAACTTGATTATTGATTAATTGACCTGAAACACGCATATGTAACTTTTTAATGGAATTTTAAAGGATGCTGTAGGATGCTTCTGGTATTACAAACACAAGTACTAAAGGACGGCCGGCGGTTGGTTTATTGGCATCCGCCCACACATTTGAGCAATCTATATTTGCAAAGGGATTTTGCTCTAATAAAGAACTGGCATTGATGAATAAAATTAGAATTGCATTTTTAAAAAAGCACTGTACTTAATTCTTGAGTATTAACATTTGATCAATTTTATACATTAATTGCTCTTTCATTTTATTTGTTTTATCATTATTCTACAGATACTATTATACTACTAATACTACTATTAATAATCAGAAAAATATAATAGAAACATATCAAATCAACATTAGAATCAACAAAACATCTGGCAGTAAAATGTAAAAACAATAATAATGGATGGGATAATGTACATAACATTACAACTAATATTTTTACATACAATACATGTGAACATACAGTAGTGGTAGGAAAGATAAATGATCATAGATGATAGATTACACAACCCATCAGTGGGTAAATAGCTGATATTACCTATGAAGGCCCCTGAAAGGCCACTAACGCGTTGGTAATAATATTCTAGTGATATTATTTACTCTGTGTCGATGCTCTGAATTGGCCATTGTGGGTAATACGTGCCTTCACTGTGGATGTCTTAAGTACTTTTATCTGATAATGCTTCTCTCATTTTCTATAAAGGCCCCATGTGGAGACTCTGACTGCCAGTGAGGCTGCGGAGCGATGTTTTGACAGGCAAATGACCAGCACTCGATCTATTTGTACACCAATGAGGATGCAGGCATTCATGCGCACGGACGGCAACTCTGCACATTCAGCCGTCACGTTGAGGCTGTTCCGCTGATTGACAGTTGGCAATGCGAACGCAATCAGCGGAAATGTAGCAAATGCACCAACAAAGGCAGCAGAGAAGAAGACCCACAGCAAGCAAATAAGGACGTAAACAATGCACAGTTTTAAATGCGAAAACAAAACCGAAAAAAAGACAGGCTTGTTTAATGAGAGAGGAAGTACCTCAAGGATAGACACAGTTCATTTTATTAGGAAACGCTCAACGTAAACACGAGTCCTCGTTTACAAGGAACCTCCACAGGGCACCTTCAAGCATTTTTAACAATGTGGGACTTTTACTTGTGGCAGAGCAAGTTTCTACTTTTACTCACACAGCAGATTTAAATTCCTCCCCCTCCTCTGAAGACTGGTTTGACATCCACTATAGAGCATGTACTGTATAGACTTCACTGTGCAGTAAAAAACGTTCAGGAAATTCGCCAAGCACAAATGCAGCGAGGCTCTAAACGGTGATTGTTTAGTCAGTGTGTTCCAGAATTAAAAGTAGATTAAATTATTATAAGCTGCGAGAGCTAAGCCTTTGCAAACAATTGTTGCAATTTTATACATCATTACCTCCTTCACCATTGGACATTACATGAATTCAAAGCAAAACCATTAAAAAAACATTTACCCCACTGTAGTTTATTGATCCAAAAACGGCCTGGCGCACTGACTGAAAACTTGACATTTTCATAACATTTCCAGAGCATTAGAGAATCCCAGTCTACATAATAAACTTGTACAGGATGTATTTAAGATGTTAAAGGTAACCAGCCGCGTCTGTCCTGCTGCGATGCGTTCACAGCTTTGTCTGCCACCCGTATCGCCTCCGCTAGGACATCTTTTATCTCAGACTTGTCAAGCCTTTGACATCTCACCTTATGCAGCCCAGAATCCCACAGCGCTAATGTCACATTATCCCCTCTCAGATGTCTCCTCTGGATATACTATGAGTAGTTACTGACAGTATCGGGCGGGCTCATGAAAACTAAACAAACAGGAAATTATGTGGTAATGACGGCTGGGTTTTTTTTGTCGTTTTTTTTTTTACTTCACGCCATGGGCCAAGTGAAAGAGCAGATCTTAGCTTTTCAAGGATATGTGCGAATGTGAGAACATTACTGCGCTCATTATGTATGCTTAAGAGAGGGTTATTTGCTTTTGTCGCTGTGAGCTAAGTGTTGTCTGCGCAATGAGCAAGTGTATGTTTATATGTGTGTGTGTATGTGTAGCAATTGCAGTAGGGGCTCCAGCAGTTGAAGATCATTAATTATGGGTGTTTCTCTACTTTCCTCCAGGACTGATAGTATGCTGCGGAGATAGTGGCTCATTGGAGTAAATGGCATTAGTACTTTGTTTGGCTAGTGCCCTGGGGTCTTGTTTCTAAGCCTTTTTTGTTTTAAGTGGCAGCCTTGCGTGAAGCTCCCTTACACTGAGCCTATTTCTCAAGTCCTTATCCCTCCTACGCCCCCCACCCCCTATGGAATTATCCACCAGTGTGTTCATCTCCAAATAGAGGAAGACAATGAGGAGCCAACCAACGAGGGCCTTATGAGGAGCCGGTTAGCAGCATCTGCATTAGCGGGCCATCAATCTCCGGAGCGTTTAGACAGGCAGGACGGGGAGACGGCGAGCGAGACAAACAGCGTGGTTGGAGACAGGGTGGGACGAGCGGTTAGCGCGTGGCTGAGGATACACTCTGGCTGAGACTCCCAATGCAGCATCAGGGAGGAGTGTCGCCACGCTCATTAGCATGGCAGCCTGGATAGAGGTAGAGCTGAGTCTGCTGCCGGGGCTGAGTCTGCCGAGAGAGGCCCACACAGGAAGCTGCTCCTCCAACATGAAAGGCGCGCTGCTGCAGTCCCTCTGATTTCTGCCTGGTGATATTTTCTTCTTCTTCTTCTTCTTTTTTTTCTCCATCAATTTGTACTCCTCCTCCTAATCATATCCCGCATCCGCTCTCTAAATCATCTTATCCCCAAACTCTTCACTAATCATGTAAGTTGGAGAGGAAGAAATGCCTAACAGATGCTAGTATTGTCAGGGGTCGGTTACATGCAACTGCGCTTTCACAGCTCAGTGGAACTCAGTGTTTTGGGTGGTTTACCTAAGAGCACTCATTCCTCCCTTCAGCTCAGCCCCCCCCACCTCCCACTACCCGACCCCCCACTGCTGCACATTGGTGTGTAGATGGACTTAAATGTCCTTACCATCTCACAAGGGTCAACTAAGTGGTGGAGGGAAGTAGCGGTGCAGTGATTACAGCTGTGGGCAGACAGCTGTGGGTAGTTTAAAGCCCTGAACTTGTACTGCGGTGTGCCTGTGCTGCAAAGCAGCGAATGTAATTAGCCCATATTGCAGTTTCTTGCATTTTTATATCCCTAATTGCATTACATTAGGAAGTTATGCTGAAACGAATGTGCTAAATGATGAGTTCTGTTCCAAAATGAGATATCCACCAATTTAAATATGGACACCCGCTCTCCATATGGCCTAATGGCAGCTGTTTTATTGAATATTAAAGTCAAATTATATTGATATCAACTTAAAGGGCGAGTGCATTTAAATTTCCCCCATTAGCAGAAATGAGATATTGTATTCATGATAATGTTGTCCCTGACGTATAGCATTTGAAACTAAGAATTGTCATGTTTTTGTTCGCCCTCCACATCTACATATGAATTGAGCCCCGCCGTGATTCACCACTGTACAGTATGTGTTCATATTAGTCCAGAATGGACAAACCAAACTCTGGGGGCCACCACAGCTTCTCCGTCATGCTTGGAGTTGGGTGTGGAGGGGTATTGAGTTGGTTGCAGTCTGCTAACTCAGCGCTAGATGCCACTAAACTCTGCACACTGGTCCTTTAAGATATTTGCTTTTAACATAATGAAATGTTTTGCCTTTTTTTTTTCTGAATACTGGTGATTAATTTATTTTTCCACTAAGTGAACTTATTCGGAAAAGATTTTGTAATCAAAGTCTTCTCGCATGTAATTACTCTAAGTAATAAATTCACTTTGACATTTCCCCAAAGCAAAGAAGATAAGGAGAAACACGGAGAGAAATTACTTCCATCGGTTGTTTACAGTCGGTCGCCCTCTCCATCTGTGTCTGTATTGTTGCAGCATACACTGGTTCATTTGGATGATGCAAATTGAGGGTCACTTTGATTCAGATTGGAGCGATAGTGATTGATTGCTCCTCTGCACCAACAACCGGGTCTATTTTCTGCATTTCGTGGCGAGGATTAGGTCAGCATTATGTTTCAATCAGCATCAGGAGAGGTCTGCAGGTACTGTAGTGGGTCACTGGGTCATTTGACTAGGTCAAACATTGACTGAAAAAGACAGAAAGAGATCAATAAAGAGAAACGTTTGGCCCCTTGTCACCTCTCATGATAAGTATGCCCCTGAGGCAGCAGCAGTCAGGCTAAAAATAACTGAGTTTGGGTAAATTAAAGGCCCCATCTGTCAATTCTGATCACATAAATCACTCTAATTTCCAGTATATCCTTGTGTATTATTGAATTGTACAGCATATGTGATTGTAATTGAAAATACAGGACTATGTTAGTACATGTTTAGGTGCGTAGCAACAGTCCTACTTTGCAGTACAAACTAGCAGGGTGTTTTTCTCAGCGTCAATGCATACACAAACAAACATAGCAAAGATATTTAGTTTTTCTGTGTTTTTCCATCTTTATTATGGCCATTAATTAAAAGACACATAAACAGTCAGAGTCTGAGTTGGTCTGGTGCACTGACTCATGCTGCCAACTGAAAGAAATCAGTTGGCACACATTTGCTCAAGAAAAGAGAAAAATAAAATCTGTTTTTTTGAACATGCCTGACAACACGAGCACACAGCACGAGCCATATCAGCACAGTGTCTCTAAAAGACCTACTGTTACTATGTAAGTTACTTCTAATAAAACCAATGAAACATTGTGAGGCAGCGAATCAGTCTCCCAGAGTGAGTTCCCTTGATGTCTGAAAAAGCTAAACTGAAGTGATGGCTGTGAAAGCAAAAAATGTGTCAATTCATTTTTTATTTTGCCTCTATGCACACGCACACGCGCGTGCGTCTGGTTAGCTGCGTGCTGCGATGTGTGCAGCGCCAACGTGGAGGCGAAGCTTTGGGGGAGGCTTGTTTTAAGTGAGACAACCTCTTAATCAATACACCATCTGCTGTGCTAAACTACTCACTCAGAAATGACCAGAATGCTAACACACTTTGTGCTTTTCTTTTTCTTTCTACCTCTGCAGCGCCTCCGAGTGTCCGCATTATACACTCAGGACATGCCTGTAATGTTGAAGAGGAGAGGCACACAGAGAGAGTCTACACCATCAGAGAGGGAGAGACCCTGGAGCTCACCTGTCTGGTGACGGGGCATCCTCGGCCACAGGTAAGGAGCATCTACTCCATTCATCTCATCACTGACAACACTGACAAAAAAAAAAGATTAAAATAAAAAAAGATATCTACGCTCAGGAATTATAGGATAAGATGCAAATTTTGTCGCCCATCTTTCCTACAGTTTCTCCTGCAGCTTTTTGCAAGTTCTATATTAGAGTCATTGAGTGGCAGCAGCTTAAAAGTTTAATCCTTTAATTATTGATGGTTTAGGTTGCGTTGTGCACCTGCATGTTGATAATGAAAGCTTCTCGGTCTAATGAGAGTGCAGAAACAAAAACGGGAGGAACCATCTGCCAAAACAAAATGTAATGAGTGAGAAACAGGCCACAGCGAAAAAGACTCAGGGTCATGTGAATGCACACGGGTCCTCAGCGTCAGGCAGAAAAGAAGAAAAATAAAGTGTTTTTCTCAAACTCTTTTATTTACTGTTGTGATCTGAACTAATTAAAAAAACCTTCCACCGTTTTCTGAAGAAAACAGACCTTTAATTTGTTCTCGCTGTCTCGTCACCTTCCGTCTTTGCATCGTGGAAATAACGTGTGTAAAAGGCTTGTTAATGAAAAGAAAGAAACTAGCCGACAACAAGAGCCTATCTAATCTATTTGCTGAGACAAAATACCAACTAACATGATCTGTGCAGGTATAAATGTCAGCTCTGCCACAAATTACCTGACCATCACATTTTGTTCTCGTATTAATCTGGGCAGGATTTGCACACACTAACCTTTCCAACGTTTATCGAGTGTTGTTTCCAATTTGCTTGATAACACAAATTACACAGAATCCAGCACTATCTCCACACAGAGCTAAGCTCATTTACATTAATTAATATAATTCGGCTTTTGATCGATAGACAGGGCCATTAGTTTGTACACTTCCCCTCTGCACTGGCAAAGCAAAAAGAACATATTGATTTTTATATTTCTATTGAAAAGGTGAGGCCTCTTAAATTAGTGAGAGCTTCAGAAACACCGTTCATCTCTCTTCTGTTGTCAGGGAGGGGGGGGTGACGACGACTTCACGCTCATCATCTCTGTCTTTGCTCTTAATTAGAATTTCTAAAAAACAGCGGAGTGAGGGGAGGCGGGGAGAGGAGAGGAGAGTGGGAGATCAAAAGCCCTTCATGGCTGTGGCAGGAGAGGCAGGATCCCCTTTGAAACAGAGTCATTATGAGACTCACGCAGATCCCCTGGCACGGCGGGTCTCGGCTGTGTCTCTCCGGACTTTGGGATGTGTCAGCTTTGTCCCCCCTCTGGTAGTGGCATGGGACCCGGGGGGCAGCGCGCGCTCATTCTGAGAGGTTTCGGAAGCTGAGGAGGTTATCTGGGGTGGCGGTAGACCTAAGGCTGGTTTTTGTGATGTTGGTAGGAAAAACACAAGGGTATACGACCTCATCGGAAATAGACTGGCAAGTTAATACAGAAATAACAGCTCATCTTTTCATTAGAATTAAATATTAATCCTCAGAACATGTTCAGAGTCTTTCTCGGGCCCAAAGTTCCACATTTTAATTGAGCCGAGTTTCTTCGTCTTCCAACAGCATATGAAGGGGAAAAAAATTTAATCAGTGCTCTTTGCAAAGGTTGGAGTGCATTTGCAATGAGTGTTGATTAATGGTTATGTATTTGGTTTTATCATTGGTTGGGGGTCTTTATTTTCCAGACAACCAATAAGAACAGTCGTCTGTATGAGCGCTCGCTCCTTATTTCATTTTCGGTGACCTCAATTCTGCAGGATTTTGCATTTGTAATGTGAATCTACTCGTAAAAGAGAAGAGGCTGTTGTATGACACACATCATTTTTTTCCCGAATAAGTTCAAATTAACATAAAACATTACATACAGTAGATTCTCAAATATGAATCAAGAAAACTGTTCTAATAAAAACCTTGGTACCGCTGTGCTGCTCTGTTTGAGACAGCTTATTGTCTATAAGTCGGTTGATTTCTGCTGCAGTTTACAGAATGGCACATCTGAAGTGATGCTCAAACATTAATCCAACTTTAACTCATCTAAAATACTTCAGACAGCCACCTTAGAGCCTTTAAATAGGACATTCACAAAAAGCACATCAGCTGGACATGTTGCAGCAGAGTTTATATGTAATTGGTGTCCAGGTTATATAATAATGTACAATAACCATAAGAAATAATTATACAATAATAACTCCTGAGCAACGTGTGAAGAGAAAGGAGAAGACAGGTTTGGTCGTCCTCCAGACTCAATTACACAACACTGAGCAATTCTAAAATATTAATACTTAACAAATTACACACGTCAAAGGAGATATTTGTTTGCTCAACTTATTATAAATATTACAGAACATCCATGTAAGTGAAAGTGTGACTGACATCCACCTCTTCATTTTGCCATTTTCACCCACATGTCAACAGTAACTAACACTCGTATCTAAATCCAAACTTAAAATGAGCTGACTGATGTCAGTTAAGCCCGGCTAAGATGTCATTTTTAATCCGCTGATGTTTGAATCGCTCAACTATAAATACCAGCCACTGCTCAGTCATCTCACAGGCGCCACTGCCAACTCTGTGCTGCAGATAGCTGCCAATGCACAGCACAGCCCGGGGGGGTGACAGATCAGCAGGTCAGGCGTCCCCCATATCTCGCTCTTTCACTTTTTATAGAGGGAAAAAAAAAAGATAAAAAACACAGACCTTAAAATAAAGCTGGGGAAATTCAGCGGCGTCGGTGGAGACATGTCCCCGCCGTCCACACACAAATCTATTATTATTCATAAGGAAGTAGCTTCAACAACGATAGGATCATTCTCAATTTTGTTTTCTTGAACAACTTCCATATTGCAGCGGTTACTTAAACCACACTCGCCATCTGGACCGCAGTATCAACATGGGGCCAAGTCACAGTACTCGATCACTGTAAATGGCTTCAATTAGTTCTGCATTAGCAAATCACAAGATTGCTTTTTTCATCATTACTGTCCAGATTTTAGTCTCTTTCCCTGACTTTCAGATTCCGCAAGCTCCCATGATAATACGCAGACCGAGGGGTGTTGTGCCAAGTACAACATCAGCACCACAAAGGACCAACCGACGAGTAAATGGGGCCACGGTTGGCAATTTTGCCACCGCTTAATTCTTCACGTGTCTATCAATATGCACGGTGCCTAAATTACATAGACTCCCCCCCAGGCCTTTCCTGCTGATGGAGTCTCTGGATTGTGTCCAACCAGGCAGCAACTCTCTCACAGTGGGCCTCTCTGTCAGCCCCCGTGCACATCTGCCCACCCACCTCGAAGGAAAAACACAGGCTTTCTAATAATAAAACCATATATGAGTCCAACCACACACACACAGACACATGCATGCATGCGCACACACTTGGCAGCAGCACCCCTTGTCTGCCTTCCCATTTAATTGTCAAATAAATATATGCTCCTGTCAGTCACTCACACACTGTACATTATGAGCTTTTTCGCTGCTGCCTCGTGGGTTTGGCATTTGAAGGTGCTGCTACGGGGCCGACGGCATCTGGCAGCCTCAAGGGGCCAAGAAGTCACATTCACTTAGACGTATAGAGCAGAGGTCACTGTAAGGATGCGCCCGCCATGGTAGAAACTCTTAGTTGAGGTCGTGTTCTCCGTCATTCTGCTTTCCATCTCTGTACCAAATACCGGTATGTCCACATTCCTCCAGACTGGTGGGAGTAAAATTACAGTCGTAGATGTTTAGTTGTAAAACACAATATGGTTAAAATGAACTTGATGATTTCCAACTCTGGCTGGAAATAATGGATCACCTAAGTGAGTGGTTCTCAAAGTGGGGTCAGGGGACCTCCAGGGGTCCTTGAGAGGATTCAAGGGGGTCCCCAACTTTTTCGTTAAATTTGACCACTTTTTTCTAGAACTTTTAAACTTTTTTTTAAAAAGAAATTCTAACACAGGTTCTAGAATTGTTTGTTTTAACCTCCTTTTGTTTTTTTTGAGAAATTTTTCAACTTTTTTTGAGAATTTTTTCCCCATTTTTTTTTCTCACCACATTTTTCCAGAAATTCCTCGACAATATTTTCCAAAAATTCACGCCAGTGGTCGTACATTGCATTTGAACGTATTGCATAAAAAACGTAATGTTCTTGAGTCTCAGAACAAATATTTTTGTATTTCTGGTGTTTGAATTAAAATGTTGTCCAATGGGGGTCCGTGGTCTAATGGGATCTTCCTTGATGTAAAAAAGTTTGAGAACCACTGACCTACAGTAAGTCATTTCATCTGGTCCCGCGGGGAACATGAACATCTCGATTAGGCCATTAGCATATTTTTTCATCTCTTTCTTTTACAGATTACAGATTGATTGGTTGTAAATTGAATCGATCTTTTAGGAGCACAGACTCAGGCAAATAAAGATAGTCATGAAGCCAAGCCCTGACTATTTTTTCCCTCACTCGGTCTGTGTCTGTGTCTTTAAATGTCTCTCTGTCAAAAAGGATCACATACACAGCATCTAAAGCAGTGGTGCTGGTGTCTCTCCCTGCTCTCTGTGTCTGTGCAAAAGTCAAACGCGTACGTTCCCTCTATCTCCTTTACTCCATAAACTATAAGCTGAAACGCTTTTGCGATCAATCGATGTATTGATAACTGTCATCTATCAAGCAGAATTGCCAAGCATCAGCTGGTTACAGCCTCTCAGATGTGAGGAGCTGCCGCTTCCCTCCTGTTTCTATGAATGTGAATTGAATATTAGTGCAGTTTGAGGATGACACGTGCTGTTTCTTGTGATGAGCACTTTGAAGTCTCGTCTTTGGCAGAAAATGAGTGAATACATTCTGGATGGTGGAAATGAGTAGGAAAATTCAGCCCTACCTCCATTAAACACCGACTCATAACCCCCGTCCCCTTTGTCTCTGCATATACACAGCCTTATATATTCATACTTTCATACTGTTCCTGCTTCATTCATTGTCTTTGATGCTATGAACAGACATCAAAGAGTCCCCGATGATGAAGCCATCTGCCCCCATTTCCCCTGCCCTGGCGTCCGTCCATTATGTCCACACTACTTTGTTTGAGTACAAGGCTCCAATAGCCAGCAACACCACATTGCAAACACCTTTTTTTTTTTATTACAGTTATTGGCCAGCCAGATCCAACTCACAGCGCTACAGGTCAGCAAGTACAAATAAGCTGACCTCAAGCCTTGGGACATTTTGCTTCGTGCAGACCAATTGGAGTATGTGATCTGTTTTGGATGCTCCCATGACAGTCGGCCTACAGTGCTGGTGTCCTTAGCAGATGGTGCTTCTTATGCCTCTGCACTGGCGACTGCCATGGCTGGAGGCGAATGTTTTTGGGCCGTCCGTCAGTTCCTGTGCACAACATGTCCATCCCATTCTCCTAAACTCAGTATTTGGCACTGAACTCAGGGATGATTTGATTAGAATGTGGTGGTCATAGGTCAAAGGTCAAGGTCATTGTGACCTCAGGAAACAGATTTTTGCCAACTTAGTTTCCTGTGGTAAATCCTTCACCACATCGAGTCTTCACCACATCTATTAGAAACGTGAACTGCAACTCGTCTTGTCTCAAATATAATCTAGTCCTTTGATTTTTAAGTCTTTAACTCCATAGGGGCTGCACCATCCCAGAGTTTCCCCTTGAACTACATCCTTCCACTGCCATCTGAATGAAACTGCAGCAGTGCTATGTACTGTATCCCGTGTACATCTAGAGCAAGGCAAATAAAAGCTGATGAGCTGTTAGTTTGGGTTTTCTGTGCGATTTTGAAATCTCTTTTTGAATTTCAATATCAAAGCCTTCGCTGCGGCCGTGTTTCATGTGATCATCCACTTTTTATGAGGGCCAGTATTTTCTAATACAGACCTGTAGAGTCTGTGCACTCGCAATTTGTGATTTGGACCCCCCGTTGCTTCTTCTGATGACTTGATTGTCATGCTCAGCCACACTTGGCTGCGCCACTGAGCAGGCCACAGACCATCACCAGTGCCTAAAAGAAAAGATGGCATGCAATTAGAAACCAGTCTGTATTAGGGAGAGGGAAACGTCACAGCAGGTATTATGGGAGATTCACAGATGACACGTGCTCCGGCATATGATCCCTACATAACAACAGACACTGGGCGCATTTTAATTAGCTCTCGCCGTGACATCCCAGCATGTGTGGTCTCGACACTGCTGGGATTTTCAGTCGGATACTAATCTAGATGAGCCTCTTCTTCTCTTGTAAGCAAATGTTGATCTTTCTGTTGGGATGTCTGAGTTAAGGAAATGGTGTTATCATTGTCTTGACTTTGCTTTTCCCTGTGGACTTAACTGATGTCATGTTTTTTGTTTTGTTTTTTAAGAATATGCAATATGAGGTTGCACACGCTGCTTTTTTGTAAAACTGTGTGAGGTGAAATGTGAAAATCAGAACCCATTTGCATTCCTTGGTTATAATATATGCATGCGATTGCAAGCTACAGACGGGAATAATAAATTTCTGCCATAAAACAGCAGCTGGGTGGTGGTACATCTTGGGCAGTTTGACTTATTCCCCAGTGTATACTTGCAGGCGCCTTATGAGTTTCCGCTGAGGGATGAGAAAGGAGCTGCAAAAAAATAAAAAATAAGCCAAAGAAGTCAGGCCGGCTGGCAGTGGGCAATGAGGAGCAATTATCATATTGCTCAAATCCGCCAGCTCCTCACAGATCAAGAGTATTTGCATTGCGCTAAGGAGAGTGGAGAGGGTCAAACTGTTCTCACCAGGCATACTTCAGGACTCCCCCTGTGGGTTGAGGTGCTCAGATGTAAAAAAGAAAAAAAAAAGTTGTGGAAGCAGAGGAAAGAAAATAGCTGCGGGGTACAGGGAGAGGGAGAGTTGAAAGCTGGCATCAATAATGTGGTCGGCTGCCCCCGTGAAACAAACAGGAGCCCTCTCCTTTTGAAAATATGAAGTTATTTGAATACCCACTTCTTAGTGTCACTCTAACAATGCATTTATTGATACTGCGCTTTCCTAAAACTCAAAGCTCTTTACACAAAAGGCAAAGGAAATGACTGGGGGTATAAGCTGGGAGAATATTGAATTCTGCTGAGGTCGCCATAAGCCAGCTTGCTTTGTATTTGCATGAGGGGATCCAGAGCACTGTAGGAGAGTGACACAGAATTGGAAAACTTTGCTCCATCTAATTTAGACTCATAACTTATTTAACTTTCGGGGATTGTTTTGCTGAACTCATGATGTCCCTAACTGTTATAATAGGGCCCCAGATTTTCAGCAGGGCTTTGGCATCGATCATCTGCTGAGTGTGGGCTTTTGCGTAGAGTCCCTTCTCTCAGTGTCTCGTTTGAAACGGGCCAAGTGAAGTCTTTTCTTTACACTGTATTCACTTATTTTTAATGGTAATGTATCCACTTAAAGCTTGTGTAAAGGGACAGGACAGAAGCAAGAGTCTTTTTTTTTCCCAGACAAAGAGGTCGATGAAACGCCGAAATGCAGCACACACACAGTCTTTGAGTTTAGCTAATTTATTTCTGCCACTGTGAAACAGCAACACCCCAAGCTAGACAGAGAATATGAAACTCGTCTGATAAACTTCAACTTTTGCTGCATGCAAATTCCTCTCCTTGTCATCGTCCATCCCCGAGCTCCACTAAAAGCCTCTGGAACAGGCCACCCTTATCAGATTTTTTGGGCCACCCACTCTTCCCTCATTCCTTTCTCCTGCCTGTTTGGAAAATGACCAAACTTCAAACTGCCTGACCCAAGGCTGGAGTCATCATGGTTAAAACCCCACAGCTAGAGCACGACAGCAGCAATCTCCCAAGATAGCACCCAATCCCCATCCCTGCATGCAATGATATCCCTGTTCCATCGGATGCTATCGCTGTAAAATGGGATGTTATCAGTATCCAAGATGATGCTATCACCATACAGTGTGGAGATATTAGATTCTAATTCATAGCCACCCCTGCCTAGACAGAGATATGTGAGGCTCTGCAGGCAAAGCCAGTCCATCTGTGGCTTACTTAGGATGAGGGATTGAACGGAGCTTTATGCTGCGTGAGTCTGGCTGTGTGGCCCCCGGGCCAGGGTTGTCACAGTACCTGTTCATGCTGTATGCTTTAATGAGGACAGGAGAGGGAGATGATGGAGAGTCAATTACAACCTCATGTTGGAGAGTAACACTGTTTCACCTTTCATTACACCTCAATGCCATGGGCTAACTGGGTCTCATCAGTTAGTGAAAGGTGCTCCTGCTGAGAAGGCCACGCTGAGGTCAGTCTTGTGTGCAACAAGGAGAGAAAAAAAGAGGAAGTTAGAGGATTTTTTTCATCACCATCTCCTTTGTACTGTGACATTTCACAAAAAAACATTAACATAATAACATAATAACCAAATGTTCCTCAGCGGTGGCCTGTGCGTTGCTTTAAATACGCAATCTTGTCAAACACAAAGCCCAATTAAAGGAAACTGTCTTATATTAGAGAGTCTTTTAATGTCCTGTGTTTGATTATATTGTCTTCTCATCTCCAATTTTATGAAATCCGCTTAGTCGCTTTCTTACTGAGACTGAGATGAAAACATTGATTCCAGCAGCTCAGCATAGAGACTGGAAACAGGGGGACTAACAGGACAGACTGTCTAAAGGTTAAAAACAAACATCCTTAGCAGGAGCTTTGGTTTCATTTGTTACATTTTTTTGCAGTAACTCCCTGAAGTCTCTTCATTTTTAGAAACCACATATTGTCATTTTTACACTAACTTTAGACAAGGTGTTTAGATTATTGATCTTTAAGCCGATTTAGGGTAGAGGCATTGAGTTGATTTTTTATGCTAAGCTAAACGGCTGCTGACCGTGGCCTCATATTTACTGTAAAGACATTAAGGTGGTATTGATATTCTGATCAAACTCTCTGCAAGAAGGTAAATACTGTAAGCATATTCCCCAACATACGCCTTTGTTGTTGCTGTTAATGCTAATTCAGCACTTCCTTTGTGCTCACCTATTCCCCTTTTCTCTAAAGTAATGCTCAGGTTTTATTTTTTCCCATAACATAATTACAGTTTTTTCCCCATTCAAGTTTCCTTAATCTGTTTGTTTTTCAGTTGTCGTTAAGACTCCGTCACTGGAGCCAACGTTTCCTGCAAATTTCTCATTGATTTCACATTGTGGCCTTCACATTTTTCACACTAAAAGCGTACCAGAAAAGGGCACAGTCCCTCACTTTTCTGGCAGGCTTTTAATTTGAAAAATGTGCAGGCAGGGTTGAGTTGCATTGACAGTAGTTTAATAGCTATTGAGGGAAAGTGGGAAGTCAGCGTAATTGGGAATAATTAGTGGATGAAATGGCCGTTTTGTTGAAAAGTTAAGTAACAATATGCTGAATTGAACCATTTGAGTCATTAAAGAAATTCCATCATCCCTCAGAATTTATTAACCTGGCTCTTATTAGCTGTCAGGTGGTATTTATGCTAGTTATTTCTTTAACTATCTTTTATTTAAGAGTTTACAGTATCAACTTGATTTACTCTTGTACACCAGCTTCCCAAATGAAGCTGTGTTTGAC
This sequence comes from Decapterus maruadsi, assembly GCA_030347415.2. Taxonomy (NCBI): domain Eukaryota; kingdom Metazoa; phylum Chordata; class Actinopteri; order Carangiformes; family Carangidae; genus Decapterus; species Decapterus maruadsi. The sequence goes on along the minus strand of CM064891.1, from coordinate 7,010,372 downwards.
CCGTCAGTCCATGGGCACCGCAGTAGAACAGAAGGTGAACAAGTGAAATCAGACCATTAAAGACTTTGTAATTTCCTCCTTTTGTTCTTCTCAGATCCGATGGACCAAGACAGCCGGCAGCGTGTCGGATCGCTTCCAGGACTCCAGCGTGTTCAATGAAACGTTGCACATCGCAAAGATCCTGAGGACCCAGGGCGGTCGCTACTACTGCAAAGCTGAGAACGGCCTCGGCTCACCTGCCATCAAGTCCATCAGGGTGGACGTCTACTGTAAGTACTGTGACCTGTTGGGTCGAGGTAATACGGTCAGAGCCGGTTTGTCCCATGGCTTTCTGGGGAGGATTTAGATTTTCTCCCTTTGTCATCACTTGTTTCTTTCTGTTTTATAAAGACACTCAGGAGGGGAAGACTGAAAATGGTACATTGCTCCTGGGTGGGGACTATCAGAGTTTGTATCTGTGTTACCCTGCTAAGGATCGGCGCTGGTAGCTTTGTCTTCTGCTTAACTCTGCGCTCAGACTAATTCCAGCCATGACCCTGAAAAGGCTTCTACTCACAACTCTGGTTATGCAACAAAGTCAGTCTCTTCTTTGTCTAGTAAAACATTGTGAGGGTGGAAGGAGAAAAAACTAAAACCAGTATATTCCAGTTATTATTTAAGGGGACATATCATGGAAATATCACTTTAACAGCTCTTTAATATGTTTGTATGTTTGTCTTGCCTTCCGGCCCCCAAAATGTAGATCATGAAATCTTTCCAATTTTTAGATATAGCTCACTCTATGCCGTTCACAGAAAACTCATGATCCTGCATCTATGAAGTACTTTGACCCACCCCACTGCTATTAAACGTCAGACAAAGGGACTTAAGCTACGGACAGTTTTAATGTGGAGCTCGTGAGGAGTGGTTGAAATCCAAGTGGTTTTCTGAACTGTTCTCTCAGTTGTCTGGCAGTGATGTAACTAGTTTTTGAATTTGCATAATACCATCCTTACCTGGTACCAGTAGAAGGAGCAGGGTGGGGCAAGCAGTGGTTAATTTGCATTTAAAGGGACAGGCACTGAAACCAGCCGTTCTGAGAGGATGAAAAGAGCTGTGATGTTTGGTCCTTGGGGTATTTTGACCGAAACATGTCACAGACATGTCTTTAAGACACCTGGGAACTATTTTAATTTGTGGAAAAGGGGCAGAATATGTCTCCTTTAAATCAGATTCACTACAATATATTATGCCCTACTGTACATCTAGCATTAATTTTTAATAGATTACTCTAAAATCTTTTTCATTGAATCATTTGTTAGATGTAAACGCAGCTGCAGGTAAGGCCATTAGTGCTGATCAGCATAAAGCAACATGGATGCGTACCGGCTAATACAGCAACGTTCCATATTTCTTTTGTAAATGAAAACGTAGTTATTCGGAGATAGTGCATCCGAAGAGACCCCTACACTCTCCTGAGAATGTTAATTAAGCTAAAACGCTTTTATTATCCTGACATAGCCATCGACTGTAAGTGCAGTCTCTCTATTTTTAAAGTATCTGCATGACAGATGGGGAAGGTTCATTGGCATTCTTCAAAGGAAAAGGTGATTTAGTGTTATTGTTTTTATTGATTTGGAATTGATTGTGCTATTTCACCTCGCGAGTGGTCGAAGAGTGGCGAGACGGAGGAGCTGCTGCCCTTTCATCACAGCTGGACCCTCGGAGAGCATTCAGCCCAGCTCTCTCTGGCTGTTTGTGCACTCAGTCAGATTCAGTGTGTGTATGCGTATGATAATCAGTCGTATTAAGTGCAGATTTTATTTATCTCGAGTCTTGCTGTTTCAGTTTTAAGAAAGTCTCCTGAGATTTCAAATCATGTGTTCAATGCCTTTGAAAGATCTCTAAGCCGCCTCCTTAATTTTTCACTTCTGCTTCAGTCTTTGCTCCCTCAATAGCACGCTCTCAGTCTCTGCTTTCTTTTTGATGCCAAGCCGCAAATGAAAAAAATTGAAAATTGATGGCCCCTCTGCCCTTAATTTGTTGCCAAACATCCAATTTCAGTCACAGAGGAAAGGAGGAGGTAGTGGAGCAGAACATTTCAGAACTAAACAAGATGCACTTGAGCTGCTTCCAGTCCATGTCACCCTTCTAGTAAAACCTACATTTCATTTGATACATTTTTGAATAATAACCTCTCCTCTTATTGCCTCCGGTCTCCTCTCCTCTGTCCTCTGTCCTGCCCTTTGGTGTGTGAGCCACGTCCTTGTACCTGTTTATTTGGACTGACATGGGCAGAGGTTGTGGAATTGAAACTTGTTTAGAAAAGCTTGTGGAAGGCCTTAGTGGAGCAGTAGAGCAGAGGCTGAACGCTGCTCAGCAGCTGACAGTCAGAGCCTTGTTCCCTCTGTGCACCGTTTCACCTTGACTGCACTAAAGAGCTGGAGGAGCAGATGTGGAAATGAAGCCAGATAAGACACCGGAGACAGAACCTGAGGATAATCACAGAGTGTGGTTCCTCAATGAGCAGCATCATCTGGCATTTTGAGGTCAGAGTTTTCATGCAGTTTAAGACAAAGTTAAAATCACGTGTAAGTGGAGCACAACTGAATAAACTTCAATGCTCTTATACATACATACATATGTATATGACATGAGTAGGGATGCACCGATAAGAAAATTTTGGCCGATACCGATATCCGATATGAATTTTTCTGGTATAACCGATATTTACCGATATCAACATGTGTTGGGGTTTTTTAAGTTTCTGAGATGATAAATTTTTGTACAGACTGAAAATCATGCAAACTGCATTTTTGAATGTCTAACTTTATTTTCAGAATGTATTTAATTTCCAAATAACAAGGTTACAGGCTACCATCCTCCTCGCATTACCTCAACTTTGCAGGTTTTGCATACGGATATATATGGGCCGATATATATCGGCCCAATTTTACTCATCGGACCGATACCAATATGTTAAAAAATGACTAACATCGGCCGATACCGATATTAATGCCGATATATCGTGCATCCCTAGATATGAGACATCTATGATAACATTAGGCTATATACAATATATACATTTGGACTTTATGAGCCAGTGTGTTACTATGTAAGTGATTATATTTGTGTATACATATAGAAAAGTACAATTTAGTGAATACAGTGTAGAATGCCATGGAATATATTTGGAAATGGATAATAAAGAGGTTGATGTAGTCTATAAAGTAACACAATAAACAAACAATAACAGTAATGCAGTCATAATGTTATATGGTGACACCAGTTATCCTGTGCACTATGTGCAATCATAATATAGAAGAATAAAAATCAAGATTAATATTTAACAGCAAATTGTTATCCCAATGTTGTCCTTGCATCTGGCCTTGTAAAACTGTGTGTGTGTGGGTGTGTTTTTGCGTGCGTGTGTATTTCATTAGCTGGCACTGTGCTATGTTGCACATCCAGCAGAAGCACATCATTCCTCCTGAGCAATGTTATAACTGTCCCCCGAGGGTGAGTTTAATTGATGGGCCTCTGCAGTCGCTGCTATTTTTAGTGGTTTGCAGCTACGATTTTTAATTAGTACTAAACCTGGTGTTTTGGAGCTGGACCTCCCAACAACAACACCTTCAATCACGTTTGTTGTCTCTTCCAGACATTATCTGCTCATATTCCTTTGTTTACATCCAAGAAATAACGCAAGCAGTGTAACAGACTGCGCCGTTACTGCAAAGAGATGATAATACATGCATAATTAGAGCAGCCAGCATGTTTTACATTAATACCTGAATGGTCCTGCTACAGTCTCTGCCTGTGAGACCTGTTATTTGCTTTTTCTTCTTCTTCTTTCATGAATTAAGGGTCTTGTTTTCAATTTCGAATATACTAGATACTCAAGGTTTTATTCATATATGCAATGTGATTTAGCTCAAATTGTGTTTGCTGAGGGGAAAACAGTCATAGATGCAGCTTCTCTGACTGTGCGTCAGTGAAATTAAAGGCACTGAGAGAGGGTGAAAGTTGGAAGGTACACAAAGACAAACAGTAGAGTGAAAAGTTTGCTGCTTTCATGAAGGATAATTAACGGTAATAACTGACCTCTGCAGCCCAGAGGAGCTGATATTAGCTATACAGCCAGCTCAAAGCTAACGTATTTACAAAGCTCAGAAGTCCATCTAAGCACATTTTATACCTGCTGACACCTCAGTTGTGTTTGTCTGCGGTTAGGTCTGTGGGGAAAGTCCTCTGAAAAGTTAATAAAGAACCTTGCCCAACTCCTGCACTGATCGATTTTAAGCTTAAGATGCTCCCTTCTTTCTCCTGCAGGGGAGTCTTTTCAGTGTTTTCATTTAATTTTAGCTGCATTCATTTTGCTGCAGCATCTAATGTTTCACTGAGTGACTGATTGAGGAGGGCTTTAGAGTTCTGCAGGGGGGCGGCGGCTTATTGCAGGCTCAGAGTTCATTGACCATCGCTGACACAATATACCTGAAGGAGACTGTCCCACCCAAGAGACAAACCAAAAAAAAAATCAACGGTTAGGACGGAGTTCGATGAGGTGGAACGTTCCTGTTTACAGTGAACCGCTAATGGATGAAAGTTTTCAAAGCACATACTGTTGAGAGTGTGATTAGGTTAATTAGTGCTGGTGTGATTAGTTGATTAACCAAATCAACAGAAATTGAATCAGCACGAAATTTGATAATGGAGTAAGTCCTGCAGCGAGCAAACTGGCAAACATTTGTTGTTTTCATTTTCGCTAATGTGAGGATTTGCAGCTTTTCTGCCTTTTTCTATGATTTTCGACTGCTGGTCGGACAAAACAGGCGATTAGAAGATGTCACCTCCGTGTCTGGGAAGCTGTGGCAGGCATTTTTACTAATTGTTCATCGTATTTGTCAAACAATTCACATATTAATCAATACCAAAAATAATAAGCAGTTGCACTCTGCATGTAGTTTTTATTATTATTATTATTATAACTACTGGCAAACAATCCAATCCAACACAATTCAAGTCAATTATTGGCACTCAAACATACAGGTGGTCGAATGAGCTGGCGGTGAAACAGAATGATTTCAGCTGATGGCGAAATGGAAAACAAATTGCTGCGCCTTAAACCCTGCGCAGTTCAGGTCAGCGTTTACTGTACAGGTTGTGATAAAGGACTCGCTTTAAAATGGGCCGAACAATCCTGGCGACTCTGGATAAATTGAGAGCACAGAGAAACAACAGAATGAACAACATGTACCCAAGTTTTTTTTCTGTATTTTTTTTTTTTTAGAGAGTTAACAGGAAAAGAAAATACCGTTTGTACCATTTTTTCCCCTTATGCTAATGTTGCACAGATGATATTAATGCTGTCCGCCCAGGCAGCCAGCACCAGTTTGTCAGCCGATGTGAAATAGTGAGAATGAGGTGGCGCATATATTGTGAGAAACAACCCACTGGACTGTAGATATCATTCCTACTGAAGCCTTCACATACATCGTCCCTCGTCCCTGATATTTCTCACTACGTGCCTTCAAAAGAAGGATTAAAATAAGACAATAGTCTGCTTTCTGTGTGTTATCTGTGGAGGGACTTACACAGCCCTTAGTCCACACTGCTGCTGCTGCTGCACAAGCCAGAGAATTTTAATGAGGATACTGTGTGTTTGTGTGTGTTTGTCAGCACATGGATGGGAGTCTGAGCTGAAATCTTTTTTCTTTTTCTTTTTTTTTGTTTTTTGGCAACAGCAGCATTCATCTAGATTCGAGACGTGTGAATGTGTGTGTCCATTTCTTTGTGCGCTCATGCGTGCGTGGATGGGGGGGGGAAACAAAAATAGAGGCTGCCCACTGGGTTCAAGCACATGCTTATGCATGAACACACTCTTCCACCAGTGAGGTCCTGACTCACACACACATGTCAAAGGCTTAAGTTGTCTTGGCACACGCCTCCTCGGCCGCGTAACGCTGTGCAGCGGCGTGCGGCGCGAGGACGACGCGGGGAAGTGTGTCTGCTTTATGTTTGCCTTCCGTCGATGGAGTTCATGAAGGAGCTCGGAGACCAAACAGCAGCTGATGGTGTTTGTTTAGCGGCCGTGCAAGGCTTTGCTTTATCCAGTCGGTCAGTATAACTGCCGCTTCTTATCTCATCAGGTGTACAATTCGTGGCGCCCTGCTGCAAGCCGTGTGAGCAAAGAGAAGGAAGACAGTTGAAGAAAACACCAACTCATAGGCTATGGTGATGAAAAGAAAATTGATTGGCACTTGTGCAGACTGTTAACTCCCTCCGGTATCCCTCCGTTAGTCCTATTTGAATTCTGTGCTTGCATTTGTACACCCTGGAGAGGCTGTGTATTTGGGTATATGCAAAGGTCAGTGTGTGGTGTTATTGATCTCAGGGGAGCCAATCGATTAGCGGGGTTCATTTGGATGAAGCAGGTACTAGAGGCGAGTTCAATATGTTGAGTTATGACTGAGACCTTCCTCTAGTCATAGAAGGCGTTTACTTTGACTAATGAATAAAAGAACAGATGATCCATCCATTGGCCCATCATCTTTTACCTGCATGCGTACCCTGTTAATGAGGCCCAGTCCCTCGTGCCGAGGCAGCGCTCCCATTCACAACTATGGGGAATTTCACCAACCCTCACCTTCCTTTAGTAAACTCCATACTGCAACACTTTTGTCATGCTTTCTGTTCTCCCATGACACAAAGAGAGCAGCAGCAGATTTACCCACTCACTTCTCAAAATTCACAACATTTTAGTAGTCGGTTATAGAAACAAAGAGAATATTTTAAAAAGAATTTACTATTTTATTATTGCTTTTTAGCTACCATGGATACTGTGGGAAATTTCAACACAGTCCAAGTGATAGTTATGAGTGAGGATGCCAAGTGACGCCCACAAACAAATAATAAATCTGGCCTTTGCAGTAAGCATCTGTTGCCATTGAAAGTGAGCTAGTTAGCAGGGGCATACTTGTGTTGAGAGGTTTCTGTGTGTTACAGTATAGACACGGTGTTTAATTGCTAATTCATTCTTCACATACTTCACATTAGGGTTGGCTGTTATCCAAATATAGATTCCGTTAAACCTCCTCCTCCACATTTTCCCGTGGTATACAGTATCACCATGACCAATTAAAAATCATGTTGTAGAGTTCAGACGGAGTCTCCAAAATGTCGTTCAGAAAGGGGATAGCCTATAACACCACATACTGTAAGAATACTGGAACTATGACAAAACATGTACACTACCAACATTAACAACAAATACAGTAGCTTATAACGAAATGTGTTGGGTGTTTGCACTTTGTATGAAAAGAGTTCACTGTTCAGCTCATCACTGAGGATGGGGCGCTGCTCAGCTGTAGCAGCATCTGTGTGTTTTTATAACATCGGCAAGAAAGAAAATATGGGCACAAGCCTACAAGACACACATGGTAACTATGGCAACATGTGCTTCAAATCTAGCCGAGGATTGTGCAGAAGTTGTGTTCTTCTTGAGGACCAGGGGCCTCATTTATAAAACTGTGCGTAGGAAAGATGACTATAGGTGGCGTAAGGAGGAAACCCAGGAATTGCTTGCGCACAAAAACTTTCAGATTTATAAAAGCGTGTGCACGCACGTCCTACGCCTGTTTCCATTTGTAAATCACAACCAATACTATAATTGGCGCACGTGAAAAAGTACTTCACTCCGCCCATACGGTGCCTGTATAAGGTCAGGGAACACCCATGATGAATATTCATTCATACCAAATCAACCAATAGACGGCGGGAAGGGGGAGACAAGAGCCGAGGGAATACATTTAACGCGTGGGAATACTGGACCGGTTGGACGCGCTGGTTCGGGTGAACGAGACTCGGTTCGGGTCGGACCTCCGGCCTTTTTTCGTTCTTTCTTTTGATTGCACTGAATCAGCGCTGACGCTTCAGGCAGACGTTTAGTTGTTGGTTTTTTTAGGTTTGGAGGAATTGATTGTGGTGCCGGCAACAGCACAAGGAAGTCCGAACCGGCTCGTGCTGCTGATTATAAACGTCATGACAGCTGAGCCACTGTGTGTCTTTCACAGTCACTGCCCCCCCCCACCCCACCCCCCCCCCTCCTCCCTCACGAGCCGGTTCCGACTCGCCAGCATCAACTCTCCCGAACCCAGCGAAAAAAAAAAGGCTGATGCGTCAGCGCCGATTCAGTCCATTTCACAATAAACAACACTATGTGATTTATATATTTACAAATATAAGAAAGACAGAAAAAAGGAAGCCCAAGGTGCGACCTGCACCGCTACCTGAACCAGCGCGTCTGAACGGGCTGGTTGGACCGGGCCGGTACTTCCACATCTGTGAAATTATTTTAGTGCTTCAATAAATTACATCTCTCTCCCTCTGTCTGAATACGAAATTGTCAATATAGCCTAAATTATGCCTCGTTCTAAATTTTTGCCAATGTATCCTTCATATGATTAAGGCAATATTTGATTATTTCACACTAATGTATCAATTTCACATATTTTCTTTCATTTCATCCCTCTGCTCTTGGTGTCGCCGTTTCCCCGTTTCTCCAGATTTTGTGCGTACGGCAGGGTCAGAGCTGCCGTGGATCTGCGCACATTCTCCCGCCAAGTTTGTTTTTTATAAATCCCAAAACTTGCTTGCAAGGTGGCGTACGCCTTCTTTTGTGCGTACGCAGCGTTTATTATATGCGCAACTTTTTTTCTTTTTTTTGGCTTTTTGCCTTTTTTTTGATAGTTCACAGTACAGATAGACAGGAAAGGGGGAGGCAGAGAAAGGAATGACATGCAGGAAAGGGCTGCCCGACACGAGATTCGAACCGGGGCTGCCTGCGGTGAGGACTGCAGCCTCTACATGGGGCGGCCACTTTAACCACTGTGCCACACACCACATCTCATTATATGCACAACTAGCCGTTTGCTCCTCTCTCTTATTTCTGAGCCGTCATGTTTATCAACTTTATCAAACATTTCCCGAAAGGAAAACATTATTCTATTGGAGTAAAATTGAAAACTCAATCACACACATATAGGTGCTGGACATACACTTATTTAGACATTACAATAAATTATATTCAGTAGGTAATATATCAAGCCTCTACACTGAAAGAAATAATTCAAGGGCCCAGTAAATGTAACATTAATAAATAGGTATGCATGCTTAATATAAATGCTGAATGTCATCATGATGAGTATTTGATTTGACTACATCAAAATTCATTAGTAAAAATCCAACAGGAATCTTTGTGTGAAATATCCATACTAAAATTAAGTAAATGTCTTTAAAATAAATTCATATTTGATTAACAGATTGCATTAGCTAAATATTTGTAATAATAAATGTATGTTTTCAACAAAATTTGTGAGTATGCACAACGAATATCAATTAGCTTTAGGTACGTGTGATTATCAAACAAGTCAACTCAATTTTATTGGACAGTAACTTAACAACTTAAAAAAATCAAGTAGGGCGGAACCGTGACGTCATTCCCTGACGGTTGGGACAGATCTGAAAAAGATGGACGCAGGCATGGAGGAGCATGGAGCATGGGGCCGACTTGCTGGCGGGCACAGCGGATTGACATGAAAATCAACTTGACCTGACCGTAAGTAGCTGATTTTGGATGAATGTATTTTTATGATAATATTTCTAAGCATGAAATATCAATTTAACGTTACAAACATCGCTATCACGACGAAGCCATTCCTCACCAAAGCTAATTGGCCTCGTTAGCTAACGTTATTTTAATGGCTGAACTTAATTTGAAATGCTGTGTCGAACATGTTGTGGTATATTTTAAGGTGGAGACAGGTTTGGCAGTAAAATCTTAAACTTTTCTCCGTGCTAAGTTAGCCATATTGAAACTAGCTTTGTAGTTCGGTTTCAGACCGCGTGAACGTTAATTCTGGCGCCGGACCAACTCGGCCCGACCCACGGGTTATGGCGGAACAACCCCCCGGTCACCACCACTTTTTTAAAACCTCCACCTCTCTCTACGGTAGCGTGCCGTGTTAACCAGCACCGAAAACAGCGGGTGTACAAGCTCAGAATGCACTGTTGCACGCGCTGCATATTTTTTTCGAGTTCGGCTGGAAGTAAGTGTCGGTCTGCTTCATATATCCGCGGGTTAGGCTGTCTTTTGAGCTGCTCTAACCGTCAACCTGGTTCACCACGGCGAGGTGGTCTCGGTCGAAGCGGTGTGCACGGGTTTTTTATAGAATTTATAGCCACAAACTATCCGAAATGTGGTCCATGTATGAATTCTCCCAACTGGACGCCTCCCTCCCATTATGTCTCCGCTCTGATCTCCTTTTCTCCGTTTTTAATTTAATATGCTTAAAAGGCATAATGGAAGGGAAAAACTGTTTCTATGGTGTAAATAATATGATAAAAATTAAGTATCAAGTAATTAAGATTAAACATGACGAAGTAAAAAATAAGTTGCTACATGTGCTTGTGTTTATTTATCATAGTTGTCTCAAATGTTACTGAACGTCTCAGGCTGGGCTCTGTCTTATGTTATATTAATTTTCAGTGCAGGTCTCTTGTCTGTCTCACTCACTAGAGCCAATGTGTGTGTAGTAGGCTTATTTTAAAAGTTCATAGTGGCAATTCATAGTGACTTGTATGTTTGGTGGTTAGGGAAAAAATACCATGAGTTGAAGTGTTTTTCATGCATTCAACATATTTTCAAAATCTTTTTTTTTTTCAGCATGGGAAACAATCGCTGAGGAAGAGTGAGTGGAGAGGTAAGCTGTTTGGATTTAATAGTAACAAAGCACACCGAATATTTATTCTGAGTCATGTTATAAATTTTGTGGGAAGATATATTTGCTGTAGCAGGTAACATTGTAGTCACATTTTTTTCTTTTTCCTTGTTTTACAGAATCGGCGTGGGAGCCATAGAAGTGCAGCCGTAGAAGATCGAGGGAGGATGAACAGCAGAAGGCCACACTTGACCCAGATCACCACGACCACCTTGTTGCACGATCTTTGGCGTGTGAGCTGCTGATGCTCCCTACAAACCCACATAACAGTGTATGGAATTGCACTGCAAGCTCTGGACATTTGTGGCATCATCGAAGGGGAGGACTTCTTAAACATTATAGACTGAAACATGGACATTTTGGTCTTGGACATTATCTGCCTTGTATTTATTTGAACTTCTTGCCAAATGACTATGAAAAGAAGATCAATATAAAGATGAATATTAATGCTAGGTGTAATCTTCACACTAAACACATTGATGAATAGCTAGTTTCAAACTCCACATCATCAGTTGATTCCACTGATGAAAAATGTTTTCATTCTGTTGAACACTGGTAGAAATTTGATTTTTTACAATGACATCAGCCTTCAAGCAGCATAAGTGCCATATATGTTTGTTGTGAACTCACAGCCATCAAACACAGACTCTATTGTTTCAAGATTAATGTGTTGAAAATCATCTTTAGTATTTGGAAAACAAATTTTACATTTGACGCATCTTGTTGATTTTCAGTTTCCTCTGATTTGTGAACTCTATACAAGTGTGTAGGCAAGCCACCCCAAGTTTTAAAGGAATAAGTATTTGTTTGATCTTGTAGCTTGTAGCTTCAAATGTGCTGCTGTAGGTTGTGTCCACATAACTATAGTGTTAAGACAGATGGACAAGGTAAATATTAGTTGGTGATGATTGAGATAGGGGAAAAAAACACAGTTGAATCCCTCTGTTGTGAGAATTTTGAAGAATGGGGGGATTGGGGGCTGTGAAGATGCACTTTTGGTTGCTGCTTGTATGTGCAGATGTTGGGGAACAAAATGTAATTGTCTGTGGGAAAAATGTTTTAAAATAAACTTTTCCTATTTTGTTAAGTCTTGGTCATATTCATTTATAGTAGCTACTGAATATCCTCAAATAAAATTAAAAATTAAAAAAATCAGTCAGTCATTGGCAAATTTGCAAGTATCTCCTATGAATGTTTTCAATTATATTTACTGATTTTCTTTAGTGTTTCTACTCAGGTTTTTCCATATGGTTAACACAGCATTTCAGTTACATTTACTTAATTTATGTATTATTTGAGCCTAGTCAGTTCATTCAGACATACTTGAAAATATTACTCAGATTTACTCATGATTCATGTTTTGGTTTAACTGATTTGAGAGCTTTCATATCTACTCAATTTCTTTGAGTGTAAAAATGTTTCACCAATTGTATTAAGTAATATGCAGTATTACTTTTTAGAGTGTATATGAGTGCATTGCAATGTATTTATTTATTTTTAATGACGGTAATGAAGCTGATTGCTAGTGTTGCCATTTTAAGATACCGAGCTATACCTTATTACCACCCAACTCTACTTCACATACTATTTCATTTACATATTTTTGCCTTTAATTGATAGGACAGTTGAGAGAGACAGGAAATGGGGAGTTGCAGAGACAGCAGAGCAAAGGGACACCAGAGTAATCGAACAGGTGCCGGTTGCAGCGATGGCTGTTGCCTCTGCATATGGAGTGCCTGCTCAACCCAGTGAGCTACGGCACCCCCAACACTCTGCTTTCTTTTACTAAGAACTAAAAAAAAAAAAACAGCTCTCTGTAGCCCGAAGCACAAAGCTTCCACAACTGGAGAAATTCCAAATTCTCACAGGTGTGCTGTGCCGAGCCACAGGTGCTTATGATTGGACAGTTGCTGTTCAGGGGGAGGGGGTTAGTCAATGCGCCAAGCTCGCATGTGTTTGGACTGTGAAATATATAAACAGCTGGCTACTTAGAACTGAATTCAAGCTTCACAAAAAACCTCTCACGACGTCTCCGCCATCAGCTCTTGGACTGAACACATTTATGTGGCAGAAATGACTGAAGATCGCCATGGCATCTGGGCGTGATCAGATCCCATGATACGAGGTGATGCATTACACGATCTTCCAAAAAAGATCCCATAATGTATGGAGACAAAGATATATGTGCACGCGGCTCTTAAGTGCTTTTGGATGTAAATGACCCGGCGTGATGAATGGTGTGATACGGCCACGGTGAGTTATCTGAGCCTTGTTTGAATCAGGATAGAATGAATCAGCACATTATGTGTACATTATGTAAATGTTTGCGGGTGTGGTTAATGGAGGTAAAGCCAGTTCACGACTGCCCATTACTCTTTCAAGGACTCGCTCTGGGGAGGGGCTCTTAATCAGAGCAGTGGAGTCAACCTCATCTCCTGCCTCTGTTTTTCTCCACATCAGGAGCTCCAAACATGCTGCAGTGTGATGGTGTTGTGTATGCTAATGTGATTATCTCTTGTTGAATTTCATTCTCATCTCCCTTTTGTTTTTTAAACACTTTCTCTCTGGGTGAAGAAAGTACGGTCGCCCTGACGCGCAGCAACTTAAGAAAACACATGCAGACGCATAGCGCATTGAGAAAAACATCTTCATCACTTTGTGTTTTCTTCAGCTGCACTGCGCTGAACTCTCAGGGCCACCGTAGGAGCGACCACATGGCACTGACAGCTGGTTAATATTTAATCCTGTATTTTTTGGATATGGGCAATAACATCCAATTATAAAAGAATTCATTATGCTTAATGATGATATTCATCTTGAATTCTGCTCTTTTACGAAACAGCATTTCATGACTGAATGATAAGGAGTTGTTTGAAGACGTCTCGTAAGGATTAACCTCCTGAAAGGTTCTAAGGCAAAAAATCAGTTGAATATTGTTAAAACAAATATGCAGAGCTTTGGTTTGCGTGGTATTCCCAAAGAAGACCAACGAGACAAGAAATGAAAGAGTTCTTTACAGATATTTTTTTTAATAAATGGTGATATGAGACAATGGAAAAGAAGAAGAGAATCATTGTATCATGAAATGTAACATCAAACAGAACACTAGAGGCCTGCATTAAAGACACTATGAAATGGGCTCATTACTCCTCAAAATAATGTAATTCCTCTGGAAACAGATGCAGCGATGGGACATCCTGCAGTGAGAAACAGTCATCCCATGTCATATCTGAGGAAGAGCGGAAATATTTAATATGATATAATGACCAGATTATTCATACAAATGTGATGTCACTGGTGCAGTATGACCTCACTGTGATTCGTCATTCGGCAGGATCCTTAAATCCAAATCTTTGTCCCGTCTTCAAAGAAACACAGCGTTGTTCTCTCTGCGTACATCAGACATTACATCAGTGCTCAAACTTGCATCAGCCAACAGGAGGCCGGCCTGCTGTCCAAACAACACAGCAGGTGTTGAGTCATCGCCTTTTCACCCAGTACACACAAACACACAACCAGTTCTCTCTAGTCAGTAGCCACTAAGATACACTTCATCATTTAACAAGTGCAGCTGATGGTGTAAAGTTATTTGAAAATTAAACAGAACTAGAGAAACTACAGTAGAGATGGACGTTTTTTGTAATTCCAATATTTAATGACTCTGGATCAGTAGTGTGCAAAAGTTTCTGGCAGGTGTGAAAAAATAATGCTGTAAACTAAGAATGCTTTTAAAAATAGAGGTGTTCATTTATTTTCATCAATTAACCAAACGAAATAGAAATCTAAATCAAAACAATATTTGGTGTGATCACCTTTGCCTTCAAACCAGCATCAGTTCTTCTAGTTACACCTGCACACAGTTATTGAAGGAACTGGGCTGGCAGGTTGTTCCAGACATCTTGGAGAACAACCACACCACCTGTGGGTTGACGCCTCCTCACTGCCTTCTGTCTCTTCATGTAAACCCAGACTGACTCCATGATGTTGAGCTCAGGACTCTGTGGGGGCCACACCATCACTTCCAGGAGTTTGTGTTCTTCTTTAAGCTGGAGCTAGCTCTTAATGACTGTTTGGGCTTGTTGAGAATAAATCTGGGGCCAATCAGACGCCTCCATGATGCATGATGGATAAGCATTCTTACTTTGCAGCATTTTTTTATACCGGCCTAAAACTTTTGCACAGTAAAAGTATTTACATTAAAAAAAGAAATATGGGATGTGTATATCCAACTCTAGTGGCTGCACATGTAGAACGTTATCATCTACTTTCACGTTTACAATATCCAACAATGGAAACCAAGTGCAATTTTAAATGCATTAACATCTGTTAGAGGAACTTCAGTTATGTAACATTCTGTTGTTAAACCACAACAGCAGTGACTGTATGGACATCTGGACTGTGTTGATTACCACGTTATTTGCAATTGAATTAGGGATCGACCATATGTTTTTTCAGGACGGATACTATCAAGGAAACCGATAACTAATGTTTAGAACCAATGCTTATTTACAGTAAAAATGAAAATGTGGTGTTAAGATTTAGAATAACACACCTGAGATTAGACTGAATACAGTTTACTATTTGTTATTTTCTACACTGTGGAAATCTGGGATGTAGAACAAGACAGATCTTGGTTCAGTGGGGGCTGTGGGCGGGACAGTGTTGCACAGCCAAGAGTGGTGACTTCAGGCAGAGAGACGGCTGCATCAGAGCCAAAGGAGCACATTCTAAAATACATTGATTCTATCGGTTATCAGTCAAATGAACGGCCAAGTGTTGTCAGCCATGCCGATAATCAGTTGACCCTTACGCAGAATAAATCAGAAATTTAAAGTTGAGACAAGTCCTTTTGCTTGAATCACAAGCGGTTCATCAAACTAATACCTGTGTAAATTTATCACCACAAATCCCACGTAGCATGTTACTGCTTCTTTTTTGTCCTTGGTGCAGGTGCAGGAAACACCAGCTATTGTAGCCACAAACAACAGGTGCATGAGTGAAACCCTGCTGGAATAATAACAAGTGGTTGAGTCCTTGTACCCATCCAGCAGAAATATATATGGTCAGTTTTTATATCAAGACAATGCCTCCAAATCAACATTCAGGTCATCGCTTGTTCTTGGTTGTGCCTTGTCCAGTCCAAAAGAATAAATAAAAAAAAAGGAGGAGGTCATTAGGACGAAGTCACAAAAGAACTCCCATCATGCCACTGGTGCTTTGCCTCCAACTCTAATGGCTGATTTCTAGGTGGTGGTGGTGTTTAGATCACTGGTCTGTGGCCTGCCTGTTTTCTGGGGAGATGAATTAGAAAGGAGATGGGCTGAGGCAGACGCCGCTGTCTGAGGGAGACGATGAAGAGGAGATTCATTACTACTCATCCCCTTACACCTACTCACACACAAACAAACACACACACACCAGAACTGGGCCTCATTATTTCCTCATCTCCATCACTGGGAGGAAGTGTGGGGTTACAGGCTATTCTATGAGGCTGCTGACGTCTGCTCCGCCATTTATCACACACGTGGACACGCGCGCACACGCATGGGTGTTCTGCACACACCTACGGACGTGCAATGTTCCTCCAAAGACGGCATAATTGGAAAAGCACTGTCACTGAGGAAGATGGAGGTGCAGCAAGTAAGTGGGCTGCATCTCCCTCAACACAGCTCTGTCTCTTAAAGCAACAGTTTGAACGGCACGGTTAAAACACAGGACGCCTTCATCGGGCTGCGGGGAAACATCATCCTCTCTGCGAGCTTTAACATCACATATTTGCATAGCTTTGACTCCAAGGGAAAAGGTGCAATCAAGTCCACGGTTTAGCTCTGGAAATTCATTAAGCACAAATAAAATCGTTCTCCTTTTTTTTTTCTCTTTTAGCTCCATGCTGTGTGTCATCTAAATCATTTTTTGTACATTAGCAGCCAGCAGCTGGAGGGGTCAAGCCCACTTTACTGTACATTAGAGTATCTTCTTCCGCTACTAACAAGACCATTGTCCTCTATAACATTTAAGCTACTCTGCGACCAACAATGTAGCATGCTGTATCGTTCACCATCGCTCCATTGACTCCATCCTGCATTGCTACCTTAATTGCCAGTAATTACACTTAACCAGGCCTGATGACTGTGGCCTCAGAGAGGGAGTTAGTTACCATTACCTTAATGCCCCGCATGCAGAGGGAGAGAGAGGGGGGGGGCAGAGAGACAGAGTGTGTGTAAGGGGATGAGGAAGTCAAGTGAAGGAGATTTTATAGAGAAGGAGAAAGGCAAGCAGCCCCTCCACCCCCACCCCGGTAGAAATTTAAGTTCAAGTTAACACAGGGATGTGGAAATGCCTAATGAATAATTCAGATCTTGCTACAAAGCACCACAGAGGCATGCCAAGCAGCAGCTATGGCAGGGGCGCTGTGTTGCCCTTTACAAACCTTAACCCAACTTGTCCGAACCCACCCACCCACCCTCCCACCAGCCATCCCCCACCCCTACCCCTACCCCGCCCACCCCCCCCCTCCTCTGTGTTCCTGGCAGAGACAGAAGAGTAGCCTTTATAAAGCTCTGGGGCCGTATTCACAAAGCATCTTAGGGTTAAAAGTAGCTCCTAAGGGCCGAATTTAGGAGCTACTCCTAAAAAAAGTGGGTGTGTCAGTCTTAAATTTAGGACTCCTAGTTTTTTAAAATAAGAGTAATTCACAAAGTATTTTAAGCCTAAAAGTAGCTCCTAAGTCAGGGAGAGCTTAAAACTCCTGGTGAGGACTCCTAACTCAGTAAGACCTATTCACAAAGAATCGGAAACGGCTGCAGCCAGGTAAATGTTTTGGAGACAATGGAGGACTGCGAATTGCTGCAGAGGGGGGGTGTTGCAGCACCTGCCCCTTTGATGCCCAAATGCCTTTTTGTCTATGTGTTTTTGTTTTTTTTACAGCAACAATATCTACAACATTTTCACTCTAAAACGGGAGTAGTGACGGTAACAGACTGTCCAATAACGACAATAACTGCGACCGCTGCGATGCAATCATGCCGATGTGAGCCCAAAATATTTTTTTTAAGTTGGTGCGCACTAGATGTAATAGTAATGACTAATATAGCTCATGTCATAGAGTACCTCCCCATTAAACCAAAATTATTGTCAGCCTGGGTTCGAGTCCAGCTTAAGGATACATGCATTTTCTTTTCTCATCATTATTATGATCACCATAGCCTATAATATTAGTGTGTGTGTGTGTGTGTGTGTGTGGGTGTGTGTTGGGGGGGGGTTTGCGAGTGGGTGCACTGACCATTATAGGCGTGTCATTTGCAGTGTCACTCACTGCTGGAGTAAAAGTGAGACGTGACAAAAACTGCAGCAGGAAGATGCCGATGGCAGAGAGAAACACCAATGGACAGAAAGTTCAGAGCCCAACTCCAACGTGGCAGCAGAGAGAGTGGTTTGGACTGCAGCATCTAAACGTCCCGTCGGACCTGACGCAAAAAAAAAGTGCAATGACCCCAGGAGGAGGAGGAGGAATGCGCCGCCGGCACTCAACAACCAATCACTGTGTTGAGCGCCTCTAATGCGTGCACGAAATTGATCAATCCAAGATCACCCGGGCGTCACTCTTAGTTTGCTCTTAGTGATTTATCCTCGGAAAGAGTAGGTCTTTGTGGCTTTGTGAATAGCTTTTAAGAAAAAACTCCTACGTAAAAACTTTTAGCGCGAGTTAGGAGAAAAGGCTTTGTGAATACGGCCCCTGATCTCCAAGGGCTGCCCCTTTACACAATATTAAAACAGTTGTTTTGACCCCTGGCAACTGACCCACTGATTAAATTTCAATTCTAAACTTCAAATATTAAAGCCTGTATTGGGAGTTGTGTAATGAATTGAGCCCAAGACACACTCACCCACTAACACACACACACATACGCTACGCTAAATGAAGCTGCCACATTGTATCAGAGTTAACACCAGAGGGATTATTGACTTTTTTATATGGAAAGAGTAAACGACTCTGATCACACAATCGAGTGCATAACTTTAATTAAACGCTAAACTGTTAAAAGACCCGCACACTGACATCTTCATGTTTCTATACAGCAGTGGTTCCCAAACTTTTTTGGCTCGTGACCCCACCCCCACGGTCACGACCATCAATCAAGATGCGCCAGCTCAGATACTTTTATGCTGCATTTTATTTGAACTTGATTTATATTCAAGAAAGTGAAAGTATAGAATACAGTTGTTTAAGATGGTGTCATTTTTATTTTAAAAGAATAATAATTAGTTTGTTTATTTTTTTTATCAAATACTAGACATTTCAGTCGACCCCATTTGAATTCCAGGCGACCGCATGTGGGGTCCCGACCCCAAGGTTGAAAAACACTGCTATACAGCTTCCAGATGTGTGAGATACACTATACTGTATAGATCATGTTAATCAAATTTAAGCAATAGTTCCAGATGTTTTGAAAAAAGACTTTCTCATTGAGAGGGAGCAGATCTCTCATATCTGTGCTGTGGATCTGGCCAAAGGTAACACAGTCACAAAGTATCTGTAAAGCTCACTAATTACCACGGTACATCTCATGTGAAAAAAAAAAAAGACTCTGGGGGCAAGAAATAGTTCCTGAGCGCTACAAACCCTCTCATCCTACTCTCAGCAAAAAAAGGCCAAATAATCATATTTCCCAACATAATGAGTTACTGTATTCTTGTGGGCAGAAAAAAGACAAAGCTCAACATGTAACTAACAGTTAACAGAGACCTTTACGACTGTTTAGCTGGTTCATTCTGGAAGTGGGGCAGCTGTAACATTCCTCTAGTTGCAAGTAGTTGCTGAAGACGTATACCGCAGTATTTTAAATGCTTCAAATTAATACCTTAATCTGGTTATTCACCATAATCTGGTTAGAGTGTCTCTTTTATCCACTCCACTGTCACTGTACTCTGCAGGGTACATAAGATCTCCATCAGAGTTAGATCACCAGCCATGTGTGTTATTACCATTTTAATGATGTGGTTTAAATGCACTTAGCTGTCTTACTGAATGATGTGTCCGGTCACTGTGGGTGTGTGGGCTTTTTTCTCCTCTTCTTCTTCTAAATCATTGAAATGTGTGTTAGACTGAACACGCCAGCCGAATGTGCTCCTCCTCAGATTCCCTGCTCTCTCTCCTTTCATCCGCACAACAGCAGCGAGAGCGAAGTGCAGCGCGTGAAGCAGCTCGCGCTCCTATCTCGAGTCTCAGTGAGTGATATTCAGTTGGTTGAGATATCTCTGTTACACAGGCGCCATCGTCAGAGTGGACTTATTGCAGAAATAGATGCATCATGCCCCTCGCCCACCCCTCCGAACACATCCGTCCGCCACCACAATCACACTTAAGTATAAAGCAGCGGCTGACACGGCATAGATACAGCTAGCAGGAGCTGGTTATTGTGGAGTGTAGCCATGAGATAGAGGTCACCGTTGCCAACGGGGTTGAGAGATGGAGGGAAAGGAAACGTTCTGACAGTAAATTACATGCTGCATTCACATATTCCATCAGAGGCCTCCGCGTCAGACGGCTGTTATATCACAAATATGGATTATTAACCTTTTGACCCTCACAAATGAAACACATTAAAGCGTTAAACCATTCAGCAAACTGAAATTACACACGATGTCCATCATGCCGCTTTTTTTCGCCGTCATGTTTGATGCGGCGTGTTTACATACGGTGTGGTGTGGTTGCATATAGTTTGCAATTTCACTGTAGGTCTTCCTACCTCCTATCACCCTGCACTTTTTATGCACTAGAGCGGAAACGTCTCAGACACTGAATCTCATTGTCAGCCCTCTCCACACATCATCTCATCTGACTGTACCACTGCTTGTTTTTTCTTTCTTTCTATTTTTTCTTTTATAAATAATCCAAACTCCATAGACGGCACTTGATGGGCATTTAATCTGGTCGGAGACACATTTTCCGGCAGCCAGCCTAATGTCTGAATATGAGTTCATCTCTTATTGCTTCCCATTCATGTGAAGGTGGCTCTGTTTTTTCTTTTTCTTTTTTTTTCTACTTTTTTTTTAGGATTTGCTTTTAGACTCCAGCTTCTAAAAAAGAGGCTTGAAGGTGAGGTCCTTCACAGGGCAGTCTGCCAAGTAATAACTTCTTTAATCGCTTATGCCTCATGCCCATATTTCCACACACACACACACACACTCAAAAAAAAGCCTACAAAGAGAGCAAGTCACCTTTATTTGGGCAGAGTGTAGGAGACAGCTGCTATACAGGATCATCACCTCATTAACCCGACATCTGGAGAGCAGCAATTTAGAAGTTTTTTACACGCTGTACCCTCCTTTCCCTTGTATTGCCTCTGTTTCTCTCTGACCACAACACGCCCCCACCCCCACCACCACCCCCACCGGCACTCACGCCTCCACCCACCCCTCCTCTGCCTCCCTCCCCCTGTCTTGCTGTGTCTTGGCACGGAATAAAAGCAAATTGCATATCTTCAACATCACAGGGCTGTTTACTCACGAAAAGGCGTTGCACAAATGTCATTCAGATCAGCCGGCTCCCGCTGCTAATCAAGCTGGGACCGTGATTGGGTGAAATTAATCGCGTGCCTCTCTCTGTCGCTGGCGGCTGACAGCCTGGGAGCCTGATAGGTGTCTTCTTCCCAGGTGACTGGAGCAGATCAGGTGGAGAATGAAAGACATCAAAGCATGGAAAAAAAAATAGAAAAACCCACATTAGATGAACACCCGAGAGACAACCCCCCCCCCCCCCCTAAAAAAAAAAAGGTGTGAGTACGTCTGTTCAAGGATACTGCTGCCTGTGTGTGTGTGTGTGTGGGTAGGTGGAGTGAGGTAATGTGAGTTTTCATGCAGGTGTCTGCTTCTTTTTTTTGGGGAGGGGGTTGGGGAGGGACATGAAAGGAAGCTGCTAAGGTTTGATGTGATAATGAAGCGCCTTCTTTAGTCTTCATCTTCTCTTTTATCCAAACCACTCACTTGTGCCTATTTGTCCAACAAATGTTTGGCTGGACCTATAATGTAGAAATCTTCCTTCCTGCTATTCAAACGGGAATATCAACACCTTTCTCTCCGCTCCACAGAACAATGAAAGGGATTGTTGATAAAATGAGTTCATCTTTTCTTTTTTTTTTCTCATGCTTGTCTTGTGAGACCTCCTCTGACTCACGCACACATCCGTGTGTCACGCCAGCTCCACCCACACCCCCACACCCCCAGTGTCTTAATATCAGAGAAACCCAGAGCTTTGAGACTTGTCATGGTTGGTGAGAGTGAGCAGGAGTGATGCTAAGGTTAGCTCACTGGAGCGTTTAGCTGTACATGGGCAGATTTACCGGCCTGTGAAGCCATAAACCTGCAATTACAAACCCTAACAACTCTGGCGCAGGCGGCCCTGTACACCACAGTTTTCCTCTGGGCTCGGGGATTTAAGCTTCACAATCAGTCAAGCGTGACTTCAGAAGCTAATTGCACAACAGTGACACACGCACACACACATACACACACGCAACATCCTTACAGGAGAGGGACTGATGGTGGAGGTGGAATTTTGTTTGAAATTCATCAAATTTTAATCCAGTGCGTACATTTCCATATTTCCATATTTATCTCTATGCGCTCCTAGCATCCACTTCCTCTCTGCATATCATTTTGGCCCTATTAATAGCTCCAAACCACTCCTTACCTAACACACAAACACATACACATACTTGTCACCACAAGGGGGGGAAAGAAAAAACAAAAAGACAATCTCCTATCAGGTCTGGCTCTCAAAGACACGTGTATCACAAGGTAGATAGCGCTGTCAATGAATCACTCCATTTCTGCCACACTTAGTAAATTGACTGCTTGATGCAGGAAACAGATGAGAGAGACGCAGGGAAGAGCCAGAGATAAGATGTTGGATTCATACTCCCCTCCTCCTCCTCCCCCTCCTCTCTATAATGAATCAGTGTATTTACTTAGAGCAATCTGCTCTTCTAAAATGGCCCCGCAATCGCTCTGTCTTCTCTGGAGCGATGTCACCCCCTCTTCTATTTTTTACCCCTCCCTCCACCATCAACCCCCCCACCTCCCCTCCCCTCCAAAAGGTAATTGCTCTTACCCGAGACACTGTAATGGATCCTGGATGAAGTATTGACCGCTGCTAGATTTTGATTAAGGGGCTGTAGGGCAGAACATGTCTTTAATGAAACTGAGGAATCAGCATTCTCTGGCTGCTGCTGCTGTTGCACCGTGGCCCCCACAGGCACCTTGATTAGGACCTGATCCTCGGCAAAAATCCAGGGGGGGGTGGGCAGAGCTACTGAATTAAAAGTGATGAATTCATCCATTAATATTACCTCGGGCACGTGTAGTTTTTCCTCTGGAGGCTTATAATCGTTATAGATTTGGATATTCATTCACTGTAAGCTGTTTGCACTCTCTGACTCGGAGTCGCACGGCAGCTCTCCCAATCACTCCATCTTCCACTTTGTTGATCACTCACTGATACACTAACTCACTCATTAATACACTCAGTCACTTTTTTCCCTTCATATGCAAAAGGTCAGCCTTTATCAGTTGGAATTTTTTAGCATGAGGGATAACTTGCATTAGCTTCCCTCATCCTCTCCCTTAAATTGCCTTTTTGCTCGTGTTAAAAACTGATTGCATCTCGGACTGAGATGAAAGGGAGGCAGCTAGCTCCCCTCGTTCTTTGAGCGTGCAAATGGACATAATCTAAAAGGCGAGTATTAGCATGCTAAAAGACACCACAGCTATGATGAACACCATTTGCCAAGGCTTAATGTGATAGCCGGGTAAGATGATTAACTTTGAATCCATTTAATCAACCACGAGCGCTTCCTCAAATAACCAACTGTCTAGTGTTGGGGAGGGAGGGGTTGGGGGAACTTCCCTCAGATCTGTTGGGAAATGGGCAGAGCAGCGGATGTGTCAAATCACAGACAGCCAAAAAATCAGAGCGCAAGGGGCAGCCAAACATTATTCTTTTGAAGTGATGGACATCAAACATCATTTTGCGCGCAGTATTTGTCACCCCCGCTTCATGTTTGAAGCTCACAATGGAGTGCGACCGGGAACAACGTAGCGGCTCGCTCATCGACAGAGAATTCAATGTGCCCTTGGGTTGTATCCTATTGACTTAAGTAGCTGGAGTAGTGGGCCTCTCACCTCCTCACACGCATCGACCCCTTGTCTGCTCGCGGATAACTGGCTCTCCTAATGCAGTGAGAGCTGTGACCCCCCCCCTCGGTCAGACCTTTCACCACAATCAAGAAGCACAGATCCAGGGAGATTGCATTTACTGGTAATATGAAGATCTCAAAGCTGATTTGTTTATCATCGCTGCAACAGCCCAGCAAATATACACTCCTGAGTCCTGGGTGAAATGCGGTCAGCGCCATTGATTGACGGTCTAGAGATGATCGACTCGTTCCTCTGTTATTTTTTATCAATATTAAGCTCCACTGTGTGTGTGTGTGTGTGTGTGTGCTTCTCTTCAGACCTCGATGACCCGGTGGTGACGGTGCACCAGAGCATAGGAGAAGCTAAGGAGCAGTTTTACTACGAGAGGACCGTGTTCCTGCGCTGCGTGGCCAATTCCAACCCGCCCGTCCGCTACAGCTGGCACCGCGGGAGAGAGGTGCTGACCCAGGGCTCGGACAAGGGCGTGGAGATCTACGAGCCCTTCTTCACACAGGTAAGACAGACGCAACGTGGAGAAAGGAAGCCTTTCATTTTGGCTTTGGCAATCTTGTGTTCCCATGCCTCACCCCACCACCTCCCCCCTCACCTTCTCCAAGCTACATACAAACAGAACAGAAGACATACATTGATAGTGAAGGGAGAGGATGTGAAAGAAACATGGTAAAGCTGGTCCCAGCTCAGAGGATGCGACTAGACCATCCCATTTCAAAGACTCCTTCAAATTCTTCTTCTAGACAACAAAAAATCCCTTTAACCCTATTAGCCCAACCTATCCCAAAATCCACTGCATGTGAGAAGAAACAACACAAACAGACTCTTTTGAATGTACATACTGCGTCCAGCTTCAGTTCAACAGCTAACCCTAAAACTGTTCAACCCATCAGCCTTTAGATTAACTTCTTTTTTTAAAAGTTGCATGCTGTCAAGGAGGTTGCTAGACAACAGGAACCACGCTTTGTGATACAACTTTAACAGCTGTTTCAGCTGGTGACATAGTGTAATGGCACTTTTCCACCACACAGTCACAGCACGGCTCGGTTTAGGTGCTTTTCCATTACAGCTGAGTTCTCCATAGTTCCTCCACAGCGGGGGCGGGGTCGTCATGTCATGGCGGCTACAGCCACGTCGTCTCTCTCTCTTTTTTCGATCCTTTCGTCAGCTGCAAACTCACTCGTCTGCACCTCAGTTATGCACCACAGAGTGGTTTTCTACACTATTGTAGGTGTGTTTTAAAATTTAGCAGGTTTGATTCTCATTTTGGAAGTCACGGTCGTGACTCTTCCAGCAGTGACGACGTTCTGGCCAATCATTGGAAGGCAGTCGGCTGACGTCACTTTTAGTATCTCTTCGGCCCACTTGGAACCAAGGCTAATGCATTACCAAAAAAAGTACCAGGTTCCAGGTACTAGTGTAAGAGCGAAAGAGCCATGTCATGCCGTGCCGTGCCGTGCTAGTGGAAAAGCGCTATAGTCTTGGACCAGACTGGTTCATGTCAGTTGGGCCTCCACTGTCTACAGCGGCGAGGAAGGGCCACACCTTCAATGCCCGAGTCTACTGACGGACCCGTCCTCTAAGTTGTGACAGAGCCGGTGTTTTGATGTCAAAGCACAAAAAACAAAACCCAATAGTTGAAACTGTTTTCTTAGGACTAAAGCAACATTTGCACATGACGCGGTGCCCACAGTGGGGTTTTAAAATATGTAAATGACGACCTTTACCAACTTCTGTTGACATGTCATCACATTACATATGCACTCTTTCTGCATTTTACAGCAAAGTTTGATTAATAAAAAAAAAAAACCTCTCGGTGCAAAGATGACATATTACACTGTGAAATACTGTAATTATAGTGTTTCAGGTTCGTTCGCCTTTATATTTTGGGAATAAGAGTTTGCAGCTTTAGGGATTTGCTTCAGACAAAAGCAGCACCTCTTGCTCTACTGTACGACAGTAAAAGTTGTACTCATTAACCCCCATGAATAACCACATTAGTCTCACCAGCCCACTTTCACAAACTTGCAGACGCAGAAAGATTGGCTTCTCATCACAATCACTTCCTTCAATTGAGGGAGTGGATTTCCTTTACAATCTGGAAACGGAGCGGCTTTGTTCTGAAAAAAGAAAAGAAAAAAAGGCTATGTGCGGTCAACAAAGAAACTGACTCAGATTGTTCTGTCACAAGTAAGAGAATTGTAGTTTTTGAATTGATTGAACTGAATGTGATTTGTATGTGGAATTGGGCGTCAGAGAGAATGTAAATCTACGAGACAGAGGAAAAGACATACGAGAGGGGAAAAGAGGCTTAAGAAAGAGAGGGAGAGAGGAAAAAAGGAAGTGAAATTGATGTTTGGCCAAATGGAGAAAGATGGCTGGGAACTAATGGAGTGGGTAAAGGGGACTGAAGGAGTTGCACAACCGGGCCTCATCAGACACTCCTCCTGTCTCCATCCTGCTCTTCATACCTCTTTGCTCTTCTCCTCGCTCTTTCATCCTGCCCTCTATTAAAGCTTTAATTGGGTCTGAAAATTTGAGTGCAACCCAAACCCAGAGATTAGCTTTGTGTGAGTCCAACCCTAAATAAATCCTGACTAAACTCCTAGTAATTTGCTATTATAATTGGCTAATAACATCACTTTTTAACAATAAACTTGAACTGGTCTGAAATATCCACAGACAATTAACAAATTCAGAACTGACCCACTTGGAGCCCGTGGGGTCGCATGAAGTCCAGTCCAGTTCAGGATTTGTGTGTTAAATCCATCTTTACACCCTCTTCCCTCCATTATCCTTTATTCCACCTTCACTTCGCTGCACCTATTCAACCTGACAAATGTTTTTTTTATATTTTTTATTTCCACTGTTACTGTAGAAATGCAGAGGTGGCATTTCATTCAAACTCTCTGTGTAGAACTGGTTCATAATTAAGCGAGGCCCAGAGCTGTGCTTTTATTGTAGAAAACCCAGTCCTTTCAGCTGTCTGTCACTTTCTCCTCCACCTCTCGCGCCATCATTTTCTCCACAAAGTGCTCCAGAATAGCGCAGTTATCAAAGGTATAATGGAGCCATTTCTCACCTCTCGTCATATTTTCACCTCTTAAGCGTGATCAATATGTTTTGGCGGTGCTGATGCGGTTTGATGTTCCATGTGAGCACACTGTCTTTATCTGGATGAGATAGACATTTAAAGCCCAATTAGCAGCGTGAAGCTCATCACCCAGCTTAGATGCACATCACATTCATGTCAATTATGACTATTTTCTATAGCTTTTTGGTTCCACTTCCTCATTCATTTTCTTGCCCCCCTGCCAAGCTGACAAGTTTTCCCGCTGTTAGCATGAAAGAAACCCTCGTTTTCATCTTCACTGTCAGGAATTTTTAAGTCTGCCTGGCTGGTTTTGAAACTGTCCTTCATCTTTGTTCCCAAAGATGAGTATTTAACCCCTTGAAATGAAGTTCACATTTGAAAAAGACTCTCGAGGTAACATATTTTTTACTTGACAGTGACAATAGACTTCTTTGTGTTTCTTCCCTGTTTTACCGATAATAATACACCTGTTCCTGAAGCTCATGTCTCCTCTAGTGTTCATTCTTTTCCATCAATATGGAACCCCGCTTTCCAATTCAGTTTAATGTGTTTGTCCTTTTCATTGCTTTCTCTGACCCTTGCATTTTCCAAATAGATTTCCCCACCCAATCCCCTCCACCACCCGCACATCCCACCCCCAACCCCTGCTGTGAGTAAAGCCGTTGCTCTTAAAACCATGGACCTCATCTCCCGATAGATGCTCCGAAGCAGAGGAGGCGATGGGAGAAAGACATGGGGGTGGAGGGGGGGGCTGCATGGCTAATCGAATAAAATGAAGTTATCCACGAACATCACCGGGTATGAAAGGGTCTGAGGGACGTGAGTGATTGCCACGTTGTATGTGGACTGTCTCAGCGTGTGGCTGACTCATGTTTTTTAATCTGCCGCGCCCCCCCTCCTCCTCCTCCTCCCCACCCTGACACCCCGCGCTCCGGAGTCAGCCACATCAAAAGGTTTTCACATTCTCATCATAACCTTCTGGGCGGGGTTCGCTCCCGTCAAGGCCCCGGCTGGAATCAAACACACTTTCTCAGTGTGATAGCCCCTTTTTGCTGAGGGATCCCCCACTGAGCCCATCCATATTTCTGTGGCTGGATGGTAGAAAGTGAAAGGCCATTGACGGGACGGTAATCCACAGCAAGTTGACACATTAATTTTCGAGCAAAAAACATCAGCCCCCTTTTTTGTCGGGTGATTTTACAGTAACATTCTTGAACTCTGCTGCCTTTTCTTTTCACTTCCCGCTTCATTAAAACCGTATACATATTCATCTCTTTGACCTTTCTTTGGAGCTGTTTGGCCTTTGCCATCGCGCTCCCAGTACCTAGGTCCTTGCATTTTTTTTTTACTTGATTATGTTGATATTTTTGCACACATTTGCATACCAGTGTTTGGTTTCGTCTGAGCTGCAGGGGGAAACAAAGATTTTGAAGCTGAAGAACCTGCGTCCTCAAGACTACGCCAACTACAGCTGCATCGCCTCCGTCAGGAATGTGTGTGGGATCCCTGACCGCAGTGTTATCTTCAGACTCACCAATAAGACAGGTAAGACAGGCTGTAATACTATTACCTTTCTGCACAGTAAGCTCAGTATGTACCACAAATTGAAATATAATTTTATTGCAATTTTGCAATATGAGTATCCACAGCAGTGCCTTAATAAATGTAAAGGGAATAGAAACAGACAGATAAAACAGTGTGCACTTTTTCAGCTAGAGTTATACTGCAGCTGTCATACCTGCCAAAGTCGTCCATCTTCTGCCAATCTGTCTCAGCCCCAGTGTCTCTTCCCCTCCACAGCCTCCCCGTCCATCAAGCTGCTGGTGGAGGATCCGATCGTGGTGAATCCCGGCCAGACGGTGTCGCTGGTGTGCATCACCACGGGCGGGGAGCCTCCCCCGCTGCTCACCTGGGTCAGCAGCAACGACAGCCTGCCGCAGAGGAGCGTGGTGAAGGGGGGCACGCTCACGCTGCCCGCAATCACCTCAGAGGAGGCGGGCGTCTACAGCTGCGTGGCCAGCAACAACGTGGGAAACCCGGCCAAGAAGTCCACCACCATCGTGGTGCGAGGTGAGAAGGCATGATGCATGTTCAGACATACGGCTCCCCAAAGTGTTAAACATTAAATTAAAAAGATCACCATCTACTTTAAATAAGGTAAGAATAACATATATAAAGGACAAATACATAGTTTAATAGTGTAATAAATATTTAAATCAGCTTAGTTTTATAGAATCCTGGTTTTCATAATATTTTTAGAGTTAATCTTTTTTTCAGCATTCATTTCAAAATGTCATTTTGCTTTATAATGGCATTTTTTCCCCAGTGACACAACATTTCATAATGTCACTCTTCATGACAGTGGAGTTGTCACTAGTGATTTTTTCCTGCTACCTCTCAGCCTCCTGAACAAGCTCAGCTGAGAGAAGTGCATACTTTTGCTCAACACAGTTGTGCATCCTTCTCTCAGTAGATCTAGAGAAGCAAAAATGTTGCAGAGGTTACTGAACTGTTAAATCTGACCTGAAGCACAAGGGCTCACCAAGCTAGTTAGATGGTTGGTTGTTTAAAAAGTGTCATTGTGTTATACATTTCAACATTTTGGCTAATTCGGCTACTGCCATAATCCCTACAGTTTTAGGAGTAGGTTCATTACCTTTAATTAGTGGTACAAGCTGTTTTGAGATTGCGGCGGAGAGATGGAGGCACACGGTATTTCCACATTTCCCTCATCAAATTAAATACACAATCCAACAACTCTCCCGGTCCCGTGGACAAGTTTGACCTGAACATTCACCACGCTATGAAATAATAATGGATCCTACGAGACAAGGTTGTTCTCAAGGCAAATGCGTATCTGAAACTACATTTCAG
This sequence comes from Decapterus maruadsi, assembly GCA_030347415.2. Taxonomy (NCBI): domain Eukaryota; kingdom Metazoa; phylum Chordata; class Actinopteri; order Carangiformes; family Carangidae; genus Decapterus; species Decapterus maruadsi. The sequence continues at coordinate 6,980,438 of CM064891.1, read as the reverse complement.
ACACGGCTGCTGGGCAGAGTGATTTCAAAAGCGAAAGTAGTTCTGAGTCCTAATGTTATAGTTATACGTTATTATCTCATAGCGTGGTGAATGGGCAGGTCACAGCTTGTCCACAAGAGTGTTGGATTGTGATGAGTTTGATGAGGGAAACGTAGAAATATCATGCAGCTCACGTCTCTGTCCCGCCGATCTAAAAACAGCTTGCACCGACAATTACAGGTAATGAACCTACTCCTAAAACTATAGGGTCTTTGGCAATATGCAAATGTTGACATATCCCTTTAATAAAAGCAGAAGTTGGCTGATGAAGATACATTGACATGAACGAGCGTGTGCTTTTATTTACAGCCTCAGCCTATACCAGAATAACCCAGTGTTAGTTTGTGTCTTCACAGTCATCAGCAGGTTTAGGTGGTTAACAGTTCATGATCCTGTCCAAACAGATCCGGTGTCTGTTAGTTATCTGATAGATCACACATGTCAAACTCAAGACCCAAGAGCCAGATCGGGCGTGATACAATTTTATGTGAGAAAATTTCACATTTCTATGATTAATGGCCTGGCAATATAATGCTCACACCACGCACACTACGTGATTCCATAATACACTGCAACAGCTACCGTATGGTCCTGATCAAGCAATAGATTGACAAGCAGCAAGCTGTTACTCTGTTGACAACAAATCGGCACATTGTTGTTTCACTGATGAACACCTCCACTCAGCTCAGGACCGAACCCCAAACATACATGAACCTGCAGCCAAGAAAAGATGCCAAGTACAGTATCTGGTCTGGACAAACTGACAGAGGAGAGAGAACCAGGCTAATTAGATGTGCTCTGTGTTCACAACACAGTTTCCACCAGCTTGTTAATATTTGATATATTCTCAAAGTTATTTTTATTTTCATTCATTCAAATTCATTTTTTTTTTTTACTTAGAACATTTACAGTATGCTGGCTCTTCAAATTCACATTTCTGATTAATACAATGTCAATAATGTTTGGCCCACAGCATACTTAGTGTTTTATATTTTGGCCCCTTTGACCCTGTGATAGACTGAGAGGTGATAGGCTGGTGGGTGGCCGTGACAACCACTGTCATGAAAACTTGGTGTGAAATTCAAATGTGTCCCTAAAGAAGTGCCATTTACCAAAATGCCATTATGAAATAAAAAGGAAATTTTGCAACACTAAAAGCCTGTTACCACGGAAATAAGAGGGATTTTCTTTACCATTTAATTTATTGGTCATTTTTAACATGATAATATCATATTCCTGTTATCTTATTTATTTGTTTGTGTCTTGAACACAGTGGGGAGTCATTCAAAAAGACTGAGTGGTGGCAACAGCCAAGAAACATTTGAGTCATGCGTGAAAGGTTTTGAGTCAGAGACACAGGAGAAACACGAAAAACAATGGTGCTTCTGCCCTGAAATAATACACAGATGTTTATAACATGCTTGGTGAAAGCTTTCTGTGTTCATTTTCCTGCCTGAAGATGGTGTCATAGCCTTTGTTTTGTTTGATTGCACATATTACATCTCTCATTTACCCAATTTGTTCAGAGATTAATCATTCACGCCGTATTGCAATGCATCCGGGTAAAGTTTGCCTATAATATATGTTTGAATTATTATAATCACACAATAATTTTTTATCTCATTAAGCCACAGTATTGCTGAATATTACATATTAAATGTTCTCACTGGTATAACTGCTCAGGCTGTGTCGGGGTGAAGGTTTGTAGATGGTAGGCTGAGGCGGTGGGATTTATTGAAGGTGAAACAAACAAACTCACTGGTAAATACAGATCTCAGTGCAGGAACATGAACACGGAGCGCGCACACAGCCACTGAGCACAGGAAAAGAGGACACTTGAATTTCAAAATAAAACAGGAACTAAACGGGACGAAAGACACAAACAGACACAAAGAATGTGAGATTATTAGTTACAATACACTGATTCAAAGAGTGTTGAACACAGTTTTAACAAGAGCAGCAGGGCGAGGGCCGTCGCTGCCTCTTTGGCCATTATTAGTAAAACAACTTTTATTAACCTGCTCTTCACCTGAGTGGTGCAGTGGTGAGGCAGAGGGATATCTGATCTCGCTGTGGCTCATTAGAGAAAGCAAAGCACCACTTCTTGAACACTCAGAGGGCACATTGAGTTCTGAACCAGACACGTGATATCTACAGTAAAATGCTGCAAAAACTTTGAAGGTTAATACCCAAGACAGGCAGTGTTACCATCTTTAAAGAAAAGCTGTTTTGTCATAAGACCGGCACAGATGCAAAATGATGCATGGGGAAATTGACTTTCATACTCTTAAATCGACTGCTATTACTAAGCTTGGGGATTAAGGGTGATGTGTGACTAGGCTTTCATCTGTGACATAACAGAGGATCCCAGCGCCCTGAATGTGAAGCTGCAGGAAACCCTCCTGCAGGTGAATAAAAAAAGATGCATTAATTAGTGGAAGCCTCACAAACAAAACAGCATTCACAGGATGATCCAAATTCCCCCCCAAAAAGCTTATCCTGTTTACATTTTAACTTCACAAAGAACATCACACTCGCACAAATGGAGAGCAGTTTGAATCAGAGTTTGGCAGATTGGCTCAGAAATGTAAGTTTCTCACAGAGTTTTCTCCTTTCATCTCAGAGATTATGCCACAGCTCCATCATCAGGTCGCCTCTGTGCTCAGCCTCTTTGGAAGCATCTATTTAAGCAGCCGTGTACTGTAGTCCCCGGGATGAAAATCAAATCATCAACAAATCATTTCTTATGGCCCGCCATGACAGATAAACCCCTTCTCTGTATTGTGGAAGTGCCCATATAGTTGAGGACTTAAGAAGTGAGAGGCTTACATCAAAGTGAAGGTGTCAGGTGTCCTGTGGGGAACAAATAAGTCAGAGCGCTCCGCAGGCGGGCGCCGCAGTGAGTCTCACGATCTGGTCGATGCGTCACCAGTCTGGAGCTTAGTGAAATATCATCCGAAACAATGGCAGCCTTCTTAACTACACATGACGTTTGCGTGCTCACTCATTAACCGCGTCACAGTCAGCGCCGCAGATCATCGTCTCTCCTGCTTGTTTAAAGTTAAAGAGGACAAACAGGCTTTATTCTGCTATAGACTAAAGGCCACACAGTCATTGATTATGCAGTTCAGGTCTTTATGGAAAAACAAGCATTCAATTTGTGCAAGCTGCAACCGATTGGCGCCTTGACCCTGCCCTCTCCATCCTCAGCTCGCTGAGAGCTCTTACAATTTTATTCACATTGTGGGAATACATTTGCCGGTGCTCTGCCGGTTCCTGCATTCATCACATCCTTCATTCGACTTCACAGCACAGACAGTGATTCAACCTTTACAGAGAGACGAACATTGATCAGCAGCCTCGTGCATTCTTCTTAAACCTCAAAGTAGACTCAACAATTTATTGTAGAAGTCTAAATAAAAGGCATTCAGACATAAATAGACCGACATCAGGCAAGAAACTCAAGTTGGTGAGTCATCACTCACAAATTAGGGGTGGGAACTAGACATTGCGACGGTCTTAAATGAAATGGGGAAGATGCTTAAATGACATAATTAATCAATATGTGACAAGGCAAATTTGAGATCAATAAAAACAGAAAATAAATGGGATGCATGGACATGAGACTGATGAACAGTGACTCGTGTCAGCGCAGGTGTTGAATCAATAGTTGTAGACAGTGACTGAGGAACAGGAAGAAGGTGCTTGAATGACAAAAACTGTTCTGAGTCTGACAAACCAAGTGCAAATTTTGGATCAGCGTACTTAAATGACACCTCAATTTAGCCCAGACATTGAGACATATTGATTATCAAAGCAAAGCCAATTAGAAAGGACGCCTTTGTCCTACAACTCCTTCACAGGATCTGGAGACGCCGTGAAAGCTGAAAGCATTTTTTTTTTCTTTTTTTTCTGGTCCTTATTTTATTCATAGGGACTGATGAGCTCAGAGAAACAGACAGTTAGAGGAAAGAGGGAGGGGTCTGTCTGACATCACTAATTGACAGGAGATGAGTTCAGCATGTTATCGCACATCTCCGAGGCGCTCTCCTGACTCTGATGAGCTGTCACTGACGCAAATGCAATTTTGGGATGGGATCAACACGCAGCAGATGCCGAGGGTAGGCAGCAGACCGGCACAATGGTAGAAATACATCCAAATTCATAGTGTAGTGATACTAGATTATAATGGATTGGAGTTGTCATTTAAAGCACTCAGCAGGATATGTTTTATTTTGTAACGGTACTCTCAAACATACAGAGGTGTGTAGTACGTCGCCATGACAAGTCTACTGATAATTAAAGTCTGACTTTGACTCTGCTACTGATGTTTTCAAACTAAACCCTGTCCATGATGCTCACTTTTATTACAATAATTCCTCCATTAGCTGCTTATGCTTTTGCAGCTTCTCTGCACTTTATCATATCATGCTTCCTCTTACTGAGTGTCATGCTGCATCAAAACAGCATCTCTCCATGCTTAATGGCGGCCGGGTGCTTTGTTTTTTATCGCCGCGCGCAAAATTTCCATCTTTAGCCGGAAATTTCCTTCCCCATGGATACTGTTAGATGTAGGTATTTTTTGAAACAAAGTGATGTTTTTCCCATCGTCGGTTCTTAACTTCGCTCCATGTTGTGTTGAATCTGTGTGAACCCGTCATAAAAACATGGTGTGAAAAAAAAGGCAACTAAAATATCCAACCCTTCATGTGAAATCACAGTTGGAGGTGCAGTGGTTATGCGGATCAATCATGCATCAGTGCAGTGCAAATTATACAGTTGGGGCAGTTAGTGTTTAGCTCAGTTGGTAGAGCAGCTGCCCAGGCTACCGTCCTCACTGCAGGCGGCCCCGGTTTGAATCCCGCATCGAGCGGCCCTTTCCTGCATGTCATCGCCCCCCTCTCTGTGTCCTCTCTGCATTTCCTGTCTCTCTCTCAATTGTGCTTTCAAGTAAAATAAGTCGGAGCCCCAAAAATATTATTAACCCTCCTGTTTTTCCTCCTGTCTTCCTGGGTCAATATAGAGGAAGGGAACAGATTGGGTCAATGAAGGAAGAAGAACAAAGGTAAAGAAGGGAGGAAGGAAGTGAAAAGGGTGGGTGGGAAGAAGGAGGGGAGAAAGGAAGGAAAGAAAGATGAAAAAGGGAAGAGATTGGGTCAAGGAAGGAAGAAGGAAGGATGGAAGGAAAGAAGGGAGGGAAGAAAGGAAAGAAAGAAAGAAAATGGAAGGAATGGGAATGATGGTGGAAAGAAGGGAGAATGGAGGTAAAGAAGGATGGAGGAACAAAGAAGAAAGGAAAGGAGTGGAGAAAGGAAGGATGGAGAGACAGAGGGAAGGGGGGAAAGAAGGACCAGTCGAACCAGATTGGGTCAGTTTGACCCAGGAGGATTTAGGAGGAGGAGGGTTAAATAGGCTCTAGCCTACAGTTAACAGTGTGGAATGCAGCCATGTACTGTAAAGTGATCGTACTGCACCTCCTGCTGCTTGATGGCGACTAAGCCCCACATGTTGCATCTCCTCTAGATGGCTTAATTGTTCATAAAAGTGAATGCCATATTCACTGGTGGAAAAACCTGCTTTTGTTTTAATTGTGTTCGACGGAGCTTACAGTGCAGTCGCCTCACAGGCAACTTTTTACTGACGTGACACTTTGAAGTGAGGAGAAAGGAAAAATTGAAAGAGGATAAGCCGGGCTGGAGGCGAGAGCCCGGGCGGACCTTTAGTCTTTGAGCGTGTGCGGAAAAAAACACAACGTCTGTGTGTCACTGTGCGAGTTGTTGATTTAATTTTCACCCTTTAATGCTTCAAAATCAAGAGAGCGAGAATAGCAGTTGGTATTATACGTGTGTAGGTGTTTGTGTGTGTTTGTTTGACCGTGAAGGCTGAGACGCTGTGGAAATGCTGAATTATGAGCACATCGGGGATCGACATTTTTATTTTGTATTCATGTGCACATACTGCACGTGTGCTGCAAATACCAAAACATTTGGGTGTGCTACGTCGAGTTTGCTTTGCGCGTGTTGCAGGGTCACCCCGTGGCCTCGTCATTGCCTGCCTCGGCTCGTTCCCCCTCCACTCTAGTCCTTGAGAAGCCCTCTCAAACTGCTGTTGCCAAAGGGGGCTGTGTGTGTGAAAACACACATCTCTCCCCAGCAGATGGTAGTTTCTCTGGCCATACTGTCCCACCAGCCAGACTGCCTTCCAGGGCTTGGCCATCTCCACAGCCAGCCCCAGCAGGCTACTGGCATCACATCACCCTGCTGACAAGATCCTTTTTATGGATTAAGGGTCCGCAACACGTCTTCAAATGCAGGTTAATACCCTGCTTTTCCCCGGCCACTTGAGTCCATCCTGTCCTCAGCAAAGCAGATTCCAATTTGCGATATATCGGCCAGGACAATGCAAAGACACTCCGCGCTTGGTGGTTCTTCGCTTTTTTTTCCAGTTGAGTATCAAATAAGTGCAGGCAGTTCTCAAACGGGGAGTTGGCGAGTCGAGACAGAAGTGTCGAGATGGTGTTGTTGTTGAAATAGGCAGCTGGCCTGGCATTTTGTTTTCATGTCTCCCCGCGCGCACACAAACACACACGCACAGCCGACCGTGTGCATGTGTTTCCCGTCTTTTCTTTAGGCGATGCAGTTCCCCTCTGTGTGATGCAGAGAAATGAGCATTCCTGTAGCTATCAAAGCCACACACACTCCAACACTGCGGCGTTGTTGTTGGATTTTCTCGATGAATTCCTCCAGGAATTCCTGACAAATTCAGGTATGAGGCTCTCAACACCCAACACATCCATCATTCTGACCTGCCAACGCAGACACGGTTAATTCCAGCCATACACACAAACACGGACGCACACACCATCAAGCATACATACAAGTCAAACACTAGCCACCATCCACACTTTGTAACTCTGATTGGAAGCTTGCTGTTATATGTAGACAGGCAGAAATGCAATCTTTTTCGGCGTGAGCTCCCTGCTGTTTATATTTAGACTGTCTGGTAGGGAGAAAACAATCATGACGTGCCTTGTAAAAGCCTGGCTGTCAGCATGTGAATCAACATGTGAATGACCCTTATCAAATTTGCTTTGGAATAAATTCTGGTCGAAAGCTGAATATATTTCCATTCATGAATGCCAGATTTAATGGCTGGATGGCCAGAACTGGCACAGGCAGGCCAGTCTCTTGGGCTGCAGCCCTAAGGACCGTCTGTGTGTGTGAGAGTGTATTTGTATGTGTATGAGTGTGCCTGTACATGTGCTTATGCCTGTTTTGTTTGTGCATTCAGCGCCCGTGTGTGCATGTGAATCCTGTTCGGCATAAATTAAAGCCAGAGGTCAGCCTGAAGGTCGAGAGCAGCATTTAGGACTTTTTTTTTTTCCGTCCCGCCAAAGAATGGACATGTGTGAGGAGCCATGATATTGTAAAGGTGCTGATGCATGGGGAATGTGTTAGCGCTAATGTGAAGATGCATGGAGCGATAACAGGAAAATGAAAGGTGTTTGGACGGCGAATGTGTAGATGCAATCACGTGTGAATGCCTTGTGTTTTGAACCATGCTAATGCCCGTCGTCCTCGTTTTTTTTGTGTTTAACCTTGAGTGGAGCAGATGAGGCAGGGGGAGAGTGGCAGTTAGAGAGACATCCATCTGGCTCTGAGAGATGAGTTCGGCTTCACATGCTGATATTCTCTGCAAGAATGAATGGAGAGCACAGTGTGGTGCCTGCTGCAGGACGGACAGACAGGGCCGACTGAAAAATGAGATGGACTGATGGGTAAACAGGAGGATAATGATTCAGAGGGACAGTGGAGTGAGACATGTCTTTCTTCTCTACCCAACAAAGGAAAGGAGAATGCCTCAGAGAGACTGAGGGGGGACACATGCTCGCGCGTCCTTTTCCTTGCAGCACTCCTGTATTTGTGCGTATGAGCATGCACACCGGCCATGCCATTGTCTCTTTGTCATTATGTGCGTACATACGTGCGTGTCACAGTCAGTATGTCGGGGCTGTGTGTACTTTTGCCCCGCTAAGACGCTCCCCTGAGGTGGTATTGTAATCCTGCAGTGTGACATGAGCTCTCTTTAGAAGAAGGCCTCAACCAGGGCTTTTCTCTTTGTGTGATTATCTGCGCTTTTCATGTACAGGCCACCCATTATTCCCCCAGGCTATTAAAGCTATGGAGAATCATACAGGCTCACTGCAGGCAGGAAAAGCACTTGAGTTTATGGTACAGACAAAAAGGAACACAGGGAGCGCCATAATATGTTCAGCAATGATCCAAAAGAGCGCCTTGAATAACCACCGGACCAATCCCATCCCATCATACACCAGGATATATACAGGAGACATGTAACGCAGATGTAAACACAAATTGAGCCTCCATTTCCTCTCTTAATGTTACCATAAAGACAGAGGCTGTGCAAGTGGCCCTATAGGTGCAGTCTTCCTCTTTGCTAAGTTGCCACAGTCAAGGCTCAATGACAGGAGGCTCTGATGATGATAAAAGGGAACCAGCTTCCAAAGTTCATCAATTATGCATCCCAAAATTTGTTTGTGCAAATGTTGACTTGTGTTTTTGTGCCCCAGTGCTGGTGATACTGTCAATGCCTTTAAAAAAAAAACACCAGATTTCTTCCAGTGGTGCCTGAGAAGTGTGCGTTAAATATTAGCATATCTCATCATACTTTGCTCTAGTTGGTACCTAACAAAGCGAACGCCACATAGACCAAGCCAACAAGCTGTAATAATAATAATATAATACGAGTAACATAATGTTTCTAAAAAGAATCCATGGATGGTTACCATAGAGATGAATAAAACAACGTAGTGGAGTAATGTTTAGTGGTGACTCAGGCGTGCTGTTTATGCTGATGTGAGCATGTTCATTTCTTGTTGACCTTTCTTGTTGAACTGCTTGTTGTGTAATTGTAATTTGATATTTCCTTGAATCCATAACATTGAACACAGTTCAGACTGTCGACATGACTTATGGTTCGTGCTCGTGCTGACTGTGACACCTGTGCCTTAGTTCAAGAGTTGTGACGCTACCTCAGAACTTGTTGAATGGCTGCCCTCTCAATGTGAATTTAGTGGTTGGCATGAGAGCCGGTTCTCGTCCTTGAGAAGAGCTGCGTGGCACAGCAGGGCACAGGGAGTTGTAAGGGAAGACACGCATCATAAAACTAGAACACATAGTGGTATCATAAAATCTAACAGTGGCTCCACATGCACCTATTCACGGAAGACGGCCACTTTAGGACTGAAGGCGAAGTGACAGAGAGGTGCAGTTAAAAGAGGCCGAACAGCGGCAGCATTAAAGACAGAGTGCCTCCTTTAAGACTATTTCACAAACTCATGAAGAAGGCTGATGGAAACAGTGCCTGGCAACTGTTGCTGTCCTGGTGGTGTCACCACCCAGATGTTAGTTAATAAACCACATATGGACCAAATACTAGCTGGGTGGTTCTTTGAATTTGGTGCACTTTCAGTTGTCTGATTTTTGAAAAAAGAACTACAGTCAGTAACAATGACTCAATCCCCTCACAGTGTTTTTGTTGAATGTTACAGGGTTGAAGGAAGTAGCATATTTATTTTATAGTAGCTATTTCTCAGCTGTTTTTTCCTAAACAGTGTCGATCTCACAATAAAAACAATGACATATCTGTAAGAAAAGACACTAACACCTCCTCCTCTTTAGAGTAAACTTAAGTATTGAGTGATGTCACTTCCTCATTGCTGAGGATGTTGAATTGAACTGTTTTAAAACGAGGAAATTGCTATGCTGTTACTGGGTTGAACAAAACTGGGAGGCATTATAGAATATTTCTATTTCATAGATAATTCATAGGCTATATTTTTCTAGATTTTTGTATTGTTTTGGTTAAAGTAGTCAGGAAGATTATTATATCAACAAAAAAAGTAGGTCAATTGCAATTTTTATTTGTTTTAAATTCAATTAAAAAAAAGTTACTTTTGTCAGTGAGGATACACCATTTTGGCCGTCATCTCCTTAGAAAACCAATGAAATTTTTGTGTGTGTTTTAAAATGCGAAAATCTTTGAGGTAAACCTGAGGACCTAAAGTGTAGGCTACCATAGGGAATCCACCTTACAGTTCCTCCACTTGATAAGCTTTGACTGTCCATCACACACATCACAGGTGACCATGGCGATACTAAGACCTGAGCCTTATGGTTAAAAACACAAGACTACTGTAATTGAACTAATGATTTGAGTACAGCCCTCGTTAGCAACTAAGGCGTTGTGTGGACAGTAAACTATCTACATATGTATCAACCTGTCTGAGGGAGGAGGAGAGAAAAAAAAGTGCACTCTGTTGTCATGGAGATGGATTTGAGCACCCGTGTTAACAGCTCTATCTCCATGACAACTGAGCAAACTCTGTTCGCTAATGAAGCCTGGTAGCCTACTTATAGTTTTTCAAAAGGCAAGTACCTTGAGTGGAAATTGCCTCCAAATAAGTTGCAAAGGCACATTGATATTTATTACAAAACTGTTTGATTGTAAGTGGCTTTTCCCAAATAGAGCGCCTACTTAAATACACACAGGCTACAATAGCAGTCTTTTAACATAGGTACTGAAGGGCCTGAGGGAGCTGTGTAACAGTAGTCTGAGACAGAGTTTACCTCCTGGAGTAAATGGGAAACTTCTGTCTGCCAGCAGGGCCTTTGTTAAAGATTCATTTGACTTTTGCCATGAATTGGTTATCAGAAATGAAGGATCGCCCTGATAAAGTCTCCCAACTCTGCACTTCTCACCTCACACACTCGCCACAGCCTTTTAGAATATCTCCAGTTTTACATTCTCTCCCATGCATAAAGGAACAGGCACCATTTTAGTCGCTGCAGCTGTCCAGCAAAATTTACTACAACCTGGGGAAGTAATGCCCACTTATCTCTCTTGTACACAAATGTAGTCGATTTACAGGAATGCCAACTTGCAATTCAATATTTATGGTCAGATAAAATGGCAGGAAAGGAGGTTTGAATGTGGAGGAGGCAGTGAGGGAACCAGTTCTGAAATATGCATGAGTGCACACATGCAGCACTGACTATTTGACGTGCTCTGCAGCTCTGTGCTGCATCGAGGGAAAGCTGAGTCACCAGGAGGAAAAGCAGGGGGACAGAAAAGTGACCAACAGGATGCAATCAGACGTTTTCATTCCGAGGTTAACTAATACTTGAGATCTGTGCACGTCTGAGTATGCAAATGCTCAGAGCGGTGTATTTTCAAATCAAAGTTACTTTGCACCTTGCAAGATTGACTTTATTTCTTAACAACGTGGATATATAGTGAGTCTTGCTGATAGCCTGAGATGTATTTCCTCTCATTTTCTGCAAATTACTTCTCAGTAGCCTCTATCTTGATTTTTCACAACATTAAACACAGAGTGAAGTTTTTTTGTTACTTATTTATTTTTTTTAAGTGGAAATAAAATTGGTATCAGCTTTAATGTTTGATGTTGGCTGTGATGAAAATCTTGTGAGCTGCTAGGAGAAGGTTCAGACGAGCCACCTGTCTGAAGCAGAAGCAATTTATTGAAGCTTGATGCATCAAAGCAGGAAGTGTGATGAACAGTGCAGGTAACATATTAACCAGTAATGTCACTCGCTAAGGCATTTATTACAACCCAGAATCCTCACACAGCACCGGTTCTGCATGGATTAAAGGGGAATCATGCACGTCTGGTTGCTTTATCACTGTTTTGGTTGCTTTCTCTCTCTGTCTCTACGGAGCTCCCCCTACAATGCATATTTTCATTGCCATAAAAACGTGCTATATATCATATAGAATGCGGATTACAAGGCGTGTTTGTCGCAAGACTAGATAGACACCGGGTCGGAGGCGCTGATCTTGCAAGGTTGGTTTTCGGCCAACAGACGCGAGGTGGAATGCAAAGAACCTCCATTCTCCCTGGAACAAGTCATTTGCCCATCCCGATTGAGGGGCAACCTCCATTCTGACATCCCACCAGTCCGACATAGGCCTCTAATTGTCTAAATGGCAACACTTAATTTTCTATCAAATGTCCCATCATTCCAACAGTTCATGCCTCCTATGGTCGGAATGACAGTATTTTTTGCCTGCCTTTCCAACAATTCCTTTAATAGCATATTTTTTCCCCAAAAGATTTTGCACTGGTTGGGCCTAAGCAATGATGAAAGGAATTGGTTAAGTTAACTAAAAAGACCAGTAGTGGCTAGACAAAGAGTCCAGAAGTAGAGAGTCCAGATAAGCACGAGGGAGACACCTGTTGAGTAACGCACATTTCCTTATATTGAAAACCTTGTCAGAATGGTGGGATGATGGCATGTTGGAATGGTGGTATGTCTAGATGGTGGTATGTCGAAGTGGTGGGATGTCGGAATGACAGCATGTAACCATCACAATTAATCTGAAGCTGTTTAATTAATGTAAAAATCTTGGATGGTTCCCCTTTAAAACGTCCATGACACAAAACATGAGCTCACATCAGGCCTAACTCACATGGTGGATCCCACTTACCTCTAGAGCCGGAGCCACCGTGACATACAGGGACACTGGCTGTCCGTTATAACTGTGACCTCCTCCACCGGAGGCTTCGGCTGGTTTATCTCTTCTCACCACCTGCACAGGAACTTGCACCGAGATCACAACCTCGGTTGCAAACCAGGCTGTGAACTATTGTCTAATAGTAAACAACATGTGAGCGACCAGTGAGCAGAGATTCCCACACAGTATTAAAGGGTGAAACATGTGCACACAGGTCAGTGCGACTATAATCTGTTCTCCCCTCATGTCAGTAGACCTGTTTGTCTTCCTATGTTCACTGTGAGACTAGAGGTATTGTATACATACTATTCGTGTTATGCCTTCACAGAATAGACTGTTAGACATTAGTGAAGAGGCTGTGTTTTCACCTCCTAGTCTTTTACTGTGATGTTACCATTAATGCCTTAATTCTGAATCCACATCAGTGAACATCAGACATATACAAGTAAAGCCAGCGCAACTGAAGCTGCTCAACTATTTCAGATTATTAATAATATAGAAGCCCATAAGTTCTTTTTGTTCCAATTATATCTTCATTAATTAATTCTACCTCTTCCTTTTTTTTCTTCTTCTTCTTAAATGTGAGCAGCTACAGAGACATAACATTCATCAGCTCATTTCTTAGCCACTAACTAACCTGACGCCTTTGATGCTGCCTGAGGAAAACTTGTTTCACCACTGTAGCACAGAAACAGACGGGTGGAGAAAAGTACTTTCACAAAGTTGCTACTACAAAGCAAGAAAGAGATAAGCAAAAAAAAAAAGGCCGTCCAGTTTTCTTTTTTTTTTTTTAAATGGAGCCTTCAGTTGCTGCACAATAAACACTTTTAATTACATAATTACAGCACTAACCCATGATTGGTGCACAGTTCCTCACTAACCCAAACATTGCACCAAAAAAAGTCTACATGGCCATTTACGCTCAATAGTGATTAAGCAGGGGCAACAGGCCACATCAGAGTTTGATTCATCACATCCTGTGGTCAGTTAAGTGTATCTTCACAGCCCCAGAATTTAATTTGGCCAAAAGGTCCAATTTTCTAGAGAAGCACTGTGGAGAACTCTTTCTTCAGCCTAACGCTGCCTCCATTTTTATTCCAAGGCACTGACAATTATTTGAGTGGCTGGTCACAACATTTACCACAGAAAGAAATAACAGCTGTCATCCGTTTGACAAGAGGACTTCATGAGCAACATTAAATCTGGGCTTTGCTGTGAAGCCGGGGCTGGGTCTGCGAGCGTTAAAGGCCCGGTTGTGATACACTTTAAGTTGAAGAGAAGAATATGCTTGAGCCAGAGGAATGGTGGGGGGAAAGAGGAACGCACTTAATCCAAATGTTTATCCGCTGCCACCTGTGACAGCACAATGACTCACGCGGATGTGCGAAAAGGCATGCGTGCGTGGAGTGGATGAGATAATTCTTCCTTAAGAAGCGGCCCCCAACTCCGCTGCAGATGTCGCTGCGACACAAAAACCTTTTCATCTGTCAAAATATAAGTGCAGCTCTGTCTCCAGCTTCCTGTCATGTATGACTGAAGGAAAAGCGTGCTGTCTTAATGGCTTCCACCGCAGACTTAGTATTGTTTCATTAACCTTACACCGTGTATGTCGGCTGTAAGGAAATTGAATCTTGGCGTACGTCGTAGATGTGCACTGTGATAAAGTGCTGCACCCAAATGGGAAATAAACGTGGCTTGATGGTGATGCCTCGTATTATCTTCACATCCATAAAGGTCACAGATATGCAGCACGTTGTATTATGCTAATTGCCACAGTTTCCATGCCAGTACCCCTCAGTTAAATATACAACATGCTTGATAGGCATGTGCAAGTGCACAGTGGTGAGAATTTGGAGTGAGCTGACATGATTGCAATATTTGTCTCTGACATGCGTCAGGAATAGGATTCTCTGCCTGCCGGCTCTGATTTCAAACGTGAGGAGGAAGATCATGTCAAGGAGGCATGTGTCACTCGTTTCACCCCTCAACATGCAGCACGGCAGGCATCACAATGTTTTGCACTTTCAATTTCCTGTGTTTAAATCTGACACGCAGGTTTTGTTTTCGTTTTCCCTTTACCAAACTGAATATGATAATGTCACTTGGGAATTGCTAGATGAAAAGATTTCCATGGTGCCGTCATATTTTTTTTTTTATTTTTTTTGCTGAGGAGATGAATTGAACAGTAGGCGCAGGGTTTGGAACCAATACAGCATGCATTATAATGAAATCATCTTCTTTTTTTTCCATTCAGAGAAGCTATCCTTTGAAAATGGAGTTTGCAAACCAAATTGGATTAGAAATGGTGGATATTTTGTTCGGTATCTCTCCAATTTCACAGTATGCGTGTTTGCGTGTGGGTTTGTGTGTGCGTGTGTGTGTGTGAACCTGTTCGAATGCTAGGAATCTTCAGTCAGTGGCAATCATTATTACTGTTGCTTCAAAGCCTCAGTGTTTAAAACAAACACACGATTCCTTTTTTATCAACTAAGTTCTCTGTTTGACCCGTGTGCTGCATCAAAAGCTCAACTTTCAGTTGTTCTAAAAGCGCAGCTCCAGTTGTCATATCAGTGAATATTCTTACACCTTCAGTTCAAACCACTTTTTTTGGTTTTCGTGACCGTGACACCCTAAGTAACACATCTACACGAGCAAAAATCATATTTTTTCTCAGATCAGTTATTTCAGGTAGCAGTGACATGATCCAGTCTGTCTTTGCCTTTGAACAGCGTGTGAAGTGTGCAGAGGCTGAGCAGGTACGGGCGAACAGACAGGTTTACAGCCTATCCACCGGAGATGCATAACAGCAATTTACAGCTAAAGTGTGGACATTGAGCAAAGTAAAATCTTTAGGAAAATCTATTTTAAAAAATCCATATACTGCTGTCTTTGGGATTACATCTCGGGAATCGCGTCAATATAACAAGGGGAGCCGTAACCTGCTGTGAACATCTCAGGGTTTGTTATTGCAGCATGTCGCAGAGATACAGGGAAGTGAAACCTTGTTCTGATCCGATGGGATTTCCCTTTCACAGCTTTGAAAAAGGGCCGGTTCTGGATCACCCCCGACCCCTACCACAACGATGACAACATCCAGATTGGACGGGAAGTCAAGATATCTTGTCAGGTACGGCTGCAGAAACACATATATGTGGAAACAACAATGACCTTGTTTGGTAACACTTTACAATAAGGTACACAAAATTAGAGTAGTTACCCATTTTTATATCTCATTTTACTTTAGGCTACACAAAAAGGGTAACTAATGATTACGTAATAGTTCCTCAGTAATTTCATTAGGAGTTAATGAAGAACTGACCATTAACTAATAGTTAATTCTTAATTTGTTCCTCAGTAGCTACTTGAATATTGTGTACCTTAGTTCCTCAGTAACTACTCATTAGTTCCTTATTAAGTCATAATTTGTTCCTCATTCATACCTCAGTAACTACTTTAATATTGTGTACCTTAGTTCCTCACAAACTACTCATTTGTTCCTCATTAGTTCCTCAATAACTACTTTAATTTAGTGTACCTTAATTCCTCAGTAACTACTTATTAGTTTGTCATTCGTTCCTCTTGTAACTACCTTAATATTGTGTACCTCATTGTAAAGTGTTACCTGTTGTCTTCAATACAAAGCAATATGATTTATATAATGACCCTTTCCAGGTGGAGGCGACCCCACCGGAGGAGCTGACGTTCAGCTGGCTGAAGAACGGCCGTGCCCTGCGCAGCTCGGAGCGCATGGTCATCACCCAGACGGACCCCGACATCTCCCCGGGGACCACCAACCTGGACATCATCGACCTCAAGTTCACAGACTTCGGCACGTACACCTGCGTGGCGGCTCTGAAGGGAGGAGGCATCCCGGAGATCAGCATTGACGTCAACATCTCCTCCACAACTGGTGAGCCTCACACCCCTTTGTGTCAGTGACACATTTACACACACCGCCCCCCCTCCCCCCACCCCACCCCACCGCAACATAGTTCACACTGACACACATACTGAGAATCCCTGCTGTTAGAGCAAAGACTAACAAAAACAGTGGCAGTGTTTCTTAGACTGTGTGGCAAGGATTTTTTTCATTTGAACAGCCTGCTTCATGCTTGAAGTTCTTGCTATCAATCCTATCATTTTTTTTTATATCAGCTCTCTCTAATCAAGTGCAGGAAGGTTATCTTAACCATGTCTGTGGAAGAAAAGACCAAGAATAAGACTGTAACTGTTCGTCATAATCATAATGAGCCATAATCACCCAGTGCATTGTAAGACCTCTCATGCGTGAATCTTTGTTAAGTACAGTGGATCAAAGTTAAAGCAGGAAATTACTATCTATGATCTAATGAGAGTTTACAACTGACAGGTCTAAAAATAACCCCCGTGTTCTCCTCAGTACTAGACTCTAGGTAACTTGGCAAATGTTTAAAACAGTAAATGTAACAGATAGGAATGGTAGCAACAATGAAAAGTATTGTTGTTCTTTTTGTTTTTCCCTTAAAGGGTCAGTTTACCCAAATTCTCCAAGACGTTTTCCGATGATGGAGATGGAGTGTTTCTAGTGCAGCAGATAGTTTTTGGTCGATCTGCGGAGGTTTTCACTGATCTGCCACTGATGATATATGCACTGCAGTGGAGTGGGGGAGGAAGGGAATTCCTCTGTGATTCTCGCTGCATTAAAAACTGCATTGTATTTACAATTGTTACATATTTTCCAATTTGTCAGACAATAGTCCCTAATGGCAACTGGCAGTGAGCTCTATAAATGATCTAGAATAACCAGGGTTTTGCAGATAAAGTCTCAAAAGGCAGGCGTCTGAAATCCTGTGGAGACAAAACCAAAACTATCTGCCTTTTTTTTACTTGTGTGTGTGTGTGCATGTGTGTGCGTATGTGTGTGTGTGTGCGTGTGTGTTTGACAGAGACAGAGATTTGGGTGAACTGAGCCTTTAAGCCCTTTTCCTGGATGGTCTCCACAGGTTAAGAGTGTTTGTATATCCTCATTAGAGTAAATTCCAGCCTTCTATTTCAGGAACTACTGTCATCTATTGTAATTTGCAGTTCCTACGCACGCACACATGCACACGCACACACATACTGTATTCTGGCGCCAATACCGCTGTTTTGTGTTGGGTGTTCAATGGATTCCTGTGACCTCGAGCTGACTCCATCGGTCTTAACTAATCAGAGACTTTACATCCATCGTCCCTCCATCTAATTGGCTGCTTCCACCGCTGTTCCGACTAACGTTTGCACACAGCATGTA
The DNA here is from genome assembly GCA_030347415.2 of Decapterus maruadsi. Lineage (NCBI taxonomy): Eukaryota > Metazoa > Chordata > Actinopteri > Carangiformes > Carangidae > Decapterus > Decapterus maruadsi. Next base: position 6,962,575 of record CM064891.1, on the reverse strand, counting down.
AATAACACCACACATCAGCCCGCCGTGTCCACCGAGCTGCATCATTCTAGCTTTCGATCATGGCATGTTGAGTAGTCACCTAGAAACAGAAGCAGTGTTGCGGCAGCCTGTCATCGTGTCCTTAGATACTCTGCTTCTCTATTGTGCATCGTTTGTTTCAAAAAGAAAGCAAGAGGTAGGTGCTAAGATAATAAAAATCTGTATTCTGTCACAAAAAGAATAATCAAAGGATGAAATCAGCTGTCAAACATCTTTTTTTCCCCTTCTATCCGCTGGTTTATATTTTAACATCAATCAGCTCTTCTCCCTGTCAGATTTTTTTTTTTTTTTTTTAGAAGAAACAGCTTGGAACAGCTTCATAGGCAACAAAAGAAAGAGAGCTCCTCTTGCTACATACAGTAGCACATTTAGCACCAGCTAACACGTTTTTTTCTCCAGGCGCCCACAATAGCGGTGAAATGCGGTGGTTAGACGGACAAAGCGATAGCACGTATAATGGGACGGGGAACGGTGGTAATCTCCAGTGTGAGGGCAATCAATATGCAGCAAATGTGTGGTAATGTTCCGGTGTCACCGCGCATTACTTCATCACCCGTCGGCTCCAACCGAGGCGATGTGACCCCCATCGACTCCGTGCCTCACCTCGGGGACGCAGCGACTGGGAGACTCCTGCTCGCCGCTCACTCACTCATCCCAGCAGATTTCCCAGATTTTCCATGATGGAGGAGTAGGGGGAAGGGGAGGGAGGGTGGGGACTCCTGTGGGTTGCTGCTGCCGCTGGCGCAGTAGATATCTGTTTTTTTGCTTTGAATTCGCTGGCATGTGCTCACTGCTGATAAGTGACTTTTGGGCTTGTGTGAAGTTTTGCGACTTGCGATTGCAGGATTTACCTCCCCCCTTTCCCTTTCCCTCCCCCTCCCCACCTTTTTTTTTTATGCACACATGTCGACGGGCGCACTAGTGCACCCTCATCTCTTCTCACTGTCTTGTTTTCTTTTTTTTTCTCCCCCAATCGCACACACACCTCGCTGCCACTCACGACGTGAACATGAAAGCCGTGTCTCGACCTTGGGTGCATAATTATTGTTAGATAATCCTTTGATAATCCCTGCGCTATAAAACAGTAGGATCAATCGCACCTGCCAAGATTGTTTCCTCATTATCTTTTAAGTAGTGCAGTCTCTTCTTTTGGAGTGCCTGGGCGATGCCAATGCATTAACACAGACCCTTTAATGTGTAAAAAAAAAAAAAAAAAAACATACTGCTGTCTGACTGAGGAAATAAGCGAGGAAATGACTGACTCTATTGTGAATGTATGAAATGAAAGGTTTCCTTAAGGCTTAGATGTGATTGCTTCTTAAGCTTTCATTGTTCCAGTCAGATGTGTGGGTATGAAATATTATGAAAGTGTTGCGTTGCCATAGAGCTGTTCCTGTCATAGGAAATAATATATTGAATTTTGCTTCTGCCGGTAACAATTCCTGCTGCTTTTCTTGGATGTGACTGGGCTGTTTTCCTGGAGAATTCCTGTTCTGCGTGATGTTTCTTTCAGTCAGATTGACGCCGTGAATCAGAGGAGTGTCGGCTCTTCTCTGAGCGGTAACGGTATAGCTCCTGCGTGCCCGAGCCTTGCCTGTACGCCTGCAGCCTGTTTTGGGGTGAATAAGCCTCATTTTTGTTCCTCTGCCTGTTCTCCTGAAGGGAGAAAGCCCGAGCCGCAATTAGAAGTCTTAATAAAAGCATTTAGAGGAGATTACACTGCAGGTCTGCCAGGGTTTCGTGCTGGGGAAAGTGGTTGGAAAGCGATTGAGCCTAAAGTGTCTCTAGTCTGAACACTTTGGAGCGTGCTGCCTGTTCCAGCGTTGGCTCCGGTTCCAGATTCCAAACCCGGGCTTAGCCCCAGCCCACAGCACGTCTTTATAAAAGAGAATATTTATTATCTCCCATTCTTTCAACTTTTGATGAACACAGATTTCAACAGCTTTCATGATTTCTCCCTTTTGCAAAACAGTACTAATATTTACTATCATGACATGCTCATTAAATAAGCAACTTCTATTCTCGTCGGGGGCTCCCAGAGATTGCGAGGCTAATGCTTATTTATGAGTATGGCCTGGAAACGAGGACACAGACCTCCCCTTTGGATACCGTCAGGATTAAGAACCACAAGGCACAGAAAAGGCTGCAAAGAGCATTAGTGTAAAACATAAAGCATCCCATAAACCTCCAACAGGAACTCGCCAATTAATCCTCTCATTAGCCCGTGTGTTAGATGTGTATTTAGTGGGTGTGTCCTTCTAAATTATTGTTAGATGATGCGATTATTGCCGTTGTATGGCCGTGGCATTGAAAAGTTTTTTGGCTTCAGTTTGGAACCACCGCCGGGACCTTCTTAGAGATAAAGTTTTAATAGCATGTAGAGTTATTACGGATGTTTTTGTGACATTTACAGCCACTTTTCAACACTGAGTCACAAAGACTATTCCTTCTTATCGCGCTGTAAACCGTGAATTCGACCATCTTGGTTCAGGAGAACTGCTTTGCAGCCATTAACACAGTAAAGCGTCTCTTGTTGAAACATTTGAGCATCAGCGCACACCGGTCGGACTGACGAGCACAAAGTAAGTATGAGGATTGAAAGTCGCCGCTCCCTCTTCTCGTGAGGCAGATAAATCCCTCCGTGATGAGTCCCTCAATTAGCACCCAGTGTTTCTGTCAATCTCAACAATCACTGCAGTTAATGAATTAAGCAAATCAATTAAGTGCTCAGTTGATTAAAAGATGAGCTGGTTTTAATGAACACAATGTACGGCCCCTTTTTTTTCAGCAACGATTCTGAGGCTCGCCGCGGGGATGCTCATCTCTTTCTATCCTCCTTTGTTGTCTGGGTGACTCTGATTCACCATGAGCTGCCATCATTCAAGTGACCATGCCACATGTGAGTCTAATAGGGACAGCATGCCCGCTGGCTGTTGACCGCACTGATGTGCTTGTTTCAGCAGCAAATTCACTGACCCCGAAAAAGAGGAACCTGGTCTGCATCCTGACTCACCCACAGGGGGCAAAGGTTCAACTGCTGTTTGGTCACTGTGAGTGGAAACAAGTTGTTGCTGCTTTCCACCTGCAGGTTGGAACATGCCGAGTTTTCACACAGTGTGGTTCTTCGTTGATGTTGGTTGATGTTCATTCTCTTTCATTGCCCTTTTTGTGGTTGATTTCTTCTTCTTCTTCTTCTTCTCATATACATGTATATTCGTGGGTAGTATATTCAGATTTTGCCAATAAATCTTGGCAATTATTACACACTGGACCTCTAACGTTGGAAGTTAATGTGCACTGCAGTCTTGGAAATAACAATGCAGTGTTTTCTCTACCATTGCCCTGGGGTGGCTGTAGGGCATGCGCAGCCCACTTCCTCAAGTGCCCCCCTGCCTATATATAATGTCTCCAGTCTTTTCTCAATCTACAGCAAGCTAGAACAGAACAGCAGCAGAAAACATTCAACCACTGTGATATGCAGGATTACTTAGTAAATTGCAAACTAAAAACATCTTTGAGCAAATTCCAGCATTTAGGCAACAAGCAAATTCAGGTCCGGAGGCAAGTCCCAGTACGCTGTGGACTGGGATGAAGGGGTCTAACAGCTGTCCCACAGCTGGGCCGCTGTCCTGAGAAATCTGCCATATGACAACAATAGATGCCACGGTCACGCCACCTCTAGAATGATGGGCATATAACCACCTGGCAGCATATGTCAGCACAACACCTGTGATTTTTCAGAGGCTGGTTATAGATTGTGCAACCTGTCAGGGTGGGAGAACAAACTCGGTGCTAAACAAAAACGTGTGCATTTATAGAGGTTTGGGGAAATCAGAGCGGAGAAGGCAGAAGCCCAGTGGTGATTCCAGTTGGAGGTAAACTGCGTTCCAGTGTTCACGTCGTGCTAAGTCCATAAAATATGTTAATAAGACGAGATAACTGGACACATTATGCACAGTACCAGCATCTTTCCTCAACGGCACCACCTGAAGTCATGCTTTATGGAGGTGGCCATCTGGGAAATCACCTCCCTGTCCAGCTGGGAAAATCTGGAAGGCAAACATGAAAAAGAAAAACTTCCCCTCCCTCATTAACTACTGTCGAGGCCCCTCGAGCAATGTACATAAACTCTGGTCCTTCCACATTCCTGCCTACTGCTCAGCTGCAGAGAACGTGGAGGTGTGCATCTGAATCTAACATCAGAGCGAGCGCTGTGGCCACAAATCAATCCACAGCCCATGAGAGTATTTGGTATTGAAAGCCTGCTGCTGTACAGTCTTGCTCATGAATTCACGGGGGGTTTGCGTGATTGATCGTAAGACGACTTATAAAAATCTCTGGGGAACCACATGGAGCTCAAAAACACCCGCACAGTAGCGTGTCACCGTGGTGGGCCGTGTGTCGCCGCAGTCTATCATCGCACTAAGCCAATTTTAACACATCTGTGGACATTTATTACACTTCAGCAACTCGTATAGACGTCTCCCACACACACACATTCACAAACATGTCTAACAGTGGACCTACAGGACTCCTCTCTCCGTCCCCAGAGGTCCAGAACTCCGAAGAGCAGAGAGTCCTGTCACATTGTGACCAACTCATTGGCCTCAAGCTGTCCAAACACACTCTCACACATACAAAAAACCCAACACTCCGCAGGAGTTGCAGTACTGGATAGTGCTACGTTGCCATGGTGACAGGGAGTGATGTCACAGCACTTAACCGGGGAAGAAAAAAAGCGGCAGCAACATGAATGTTGTTTATTCTCAAAGATGTCGGTGTTGTGCGTTGTTCTCCACGCTGCACGCTGTCTGCTGATGGATCCTGCTGACAGGCTTCAGCAATCAGCCGTTACACATGGAGGATCATTCCAGCTAAGGTCCTAGAGATGTGTACGGCTACTGACGCCAAACAAGGAGGTCCTTTCCCAATTTTGGCCAAAACAACATCACACAAACACACACACACACAGAGACACACATATACACAGTGTTTTCAGCCAGTAACAACAACGAGAAGCATCCCATTGAGGAACAGAGGCAGGATCACAGCATGGTGTCACCCGTGGGCGAGAAGAGAAACACTCAGCTGTACGCACACATACACACACACACACATACAGAGGCATAAAACCACGTAAGCGCACACTACACAAGCATACGCACACAGCGGGCATGCCCTGCAGGCATCACTGGCATTTGGATGGCTTTGGCACAATGAGAGCACAGTGAAGACCAGGAGCAGGCTCTCTGCCACACTGAGCATCTCAGTGGTCAGTCTCACACACAGAGGCAGGGTGTTCACTTGGAAAGAGGAGAGCAGGAGGAAAAACCAGATACAGAGTAAAAAAGCAAGAGGGAGACGGGCGAGCATCCCCGTGCATATACGCCTGTTTGCGTTTCCACGGCGGCGCGGGGGGAGAGAGAGACAATGGCAGCTGATAGCCAGTATTTGTGCTGCCAAACCCAATAGGCCGACAACTGTAATTGCCTGCCTAATCTGGGCTGTGGAGAGGCCAGGTGTAATGATGGCAACTCGGTGAATACACCTCTCCTCTACTCGCTAATGGATGCTCGCTGCTCTCCTCCTATCCTGCTGCTGTCAGTTCGCCATTTCGCTGTTTGGGCCCAAGGAATTGTTCAGAAAAGTGGAGAAAATATGCTGTGGAAAAAGAAATATGTCAGTTCTTGACACCTGGCTGGGCTCAGTGAGGAGACATTGTATGAATACCAATCAGCAAATGTATGAGAATGAAATGAGTGTCCGCTATCATTGTCGCCGTGGAGGATCGTTTTTTAGCGGCTCCTTTGCTGCCAAACAGCTTTGCCAAGATGTATCTGTGAATGACCAGTCTTCATTATCCCATGCATGTTTATGCATCACATACCTGAGAAGGTCTAGATAAAGGTTGGACTAACTGATGGGCAGCCAAACGTGTGGGTGACAATGGCCGGGAAGGCAACTGAGGAATTTCCATCTGTTGGAATACAATGATTAGTCAGAACAGTGTTTTCCATATACAGTACAGCTGGTTCACAGCTGATGTGAGCAATATTTTTATATTCGCAATGAACAAAAATGATTTCTCCATCACAAGTCCTGAACATATACAGTTCCTCTCAACACACGTTATTGGCCTATAGCTCATTGTTTTGTTTTTTATTTTACATTCACAACAGCTGAAGTAAGCAACCAGGTGGAGAAGATAAAATAAGAGGATAAGATGCTGCTAAGATAAGATAAGAAAAAGTTGATTTGCCATTTGTACATTTGTTACGGTACTGTGCAGAGGACACTCAGATTACAAAAGTAAAAGAGTAAAGATACTCTACAACCAGCAATTATTTAAAAAGATGTAAACAGTAAAAAAAAGTAAAGAAAAAGAAAGACAATAAATACAGTAAATAAAAATAAATCAAATAGATACTTTACACTGCACCTCAGGATGTTGCACATTTCCCATGCATTGCACATTCCCATTCCCCGTGGTGAAGCTATATTTTCACCAGGGCTTGTTTCAAAGGAAAACTGCACTTGGACTGAAAGAATGTGAATGTGAAGTGATATTCACAATGTTTTCAGAAAAACCAAACTCAAAATGAACGCTAGCATTGTTCCGCGTCTGTGATCATTCCATAAAAAGCTCAGAAAGAGAGAATTCTTTCACGCTGCGCCTCATTCACAATCTTTGCTCAGTCTTTAGACACGTCTTGCCGGGGTTTACAATAACCTCAATTTGCTGGGCGGCGTATGAGTTTTTATTTTCATTTTAGGTTGAAGTACGTGATATAACAAAACATTAGAAACGGGGGACGGGGGCTGTGGAGCTTTTTTTCTGGCTTCTACAAGTCTGAGCTGGTCTGTAGCCTTTTGACTCACTTTAAGGCCTGACGATGTAGCAGTGGTTAGATCATTGAGATGACAGCGGGATCGTTGCTTCTCACCCAGACAGAAATGGGGTCAAAAGAAATATGGCTGGACTCTTTCGTTTTCTGGAGATTGCGGGTGATTTCATCACTATGAAACTTCACTGTGTCTTGACTCCATTCCCGCTGCACTATTGTTTGGGCAGAATGACAGTGATTGGAAAATCATCAGGGAAGCATGACACGGTTTCATCATCGCTGAGAAGATTTTCACTCCTCGAATCGCTGGCTGTAAACTATTTTTGGGAGCAGCGGTACAAAATAGTCTTGGAGTCTGCTGATGGTTTGGACTCACACAAAAATACATTAACACACTGACACACACACACACAGAGCACTCTAGGAGCCAGAGCAATTTGCCAGGTTTACTAATTAAACAAATTTACTTGGCCAGCATGCTTGATGAGGAACCAGACTGCCTGATCCAACCTGCTAGTTTTCCGGCTTTGCTAACTTAGAACACACACACACACATGCACACGCACACACAGACACAGTAGGCACACTCAAAGAGGCCTGCAACTACGTCCAGCAATTTGGCACTTTACACTTCTTTTATTATTCATTGCTAACTTTCAGCCAGGCTGTAAAATGTCCGTTAAACAAAGGCAAAATATTTATTGGGTCATATTTTATAACACGGTCGGGCAGCAATAAAGCCATATCACCTTTGGGAGGGTTCTGCTGTAAAAGCTCTGAATAACATGATGCTGGGGGGTGAGAGAGAGAAGCTGCCTGAGGAGGAGAGGGCAGAGAAGTAAAAGGCTGCAGAGTGATGGCTGTGATGCTGCTGATGGTGATGATGATGAGGGTTATGAATGTTGAAATGATGATGCGTGATGCAAATGTGACGATGATGATGATGATGATGATGATGATGATACTGCTACTGTATGCTGATGATTTTAATGGCGAATGCTGGCAATTGTGTGATCTTAAAGGAGTAATGCGCTGTTGTTGCTTAGAGGATGCAGAGCGCATACAGTAGAATCTGTTTCACAGATTATGGGATGGATTCATTTACTGTTTTGTGTGAGTTGTAGCCCATTCCCACTTGCAACCCTGGAACTATTTCAGGAACCTCCATTTGTTTCACCGTTGTTCAAGTGCCTCCTCGGGGTGCTTTGATGTTTTCCAATGGCCCAGGAACAAGGTGGAGTTTGCAGAGCTGAATGTCACTGAGTGGTTCAGCATAAACTATTCAGCTGCTTGAACTTTTAACTGGAGGAACCCCAGAGTGCAGCCAGCGTCAGTAGGACAAGGGTTGCGCATTTCTTGTAATATTAATTGATGGAAAGACTTTGTCGGCTTCCTGCTCTCCTATCAGGGACATCCTGGGAAGAGTGCATGAATCATAGGCCCAAGGGAGAGGTGATCAAGTCAACAACCAGGACAAAAACTTAAAGGAATAGTTCAACATTGCAAATTGACCCATTGCCATAATCCCTATAGTTTTAGGAATAGGTTTGTTACATTTAATTCTTGGTGCATGCTGTTTTTGGAACAGCGGAGCCGAGCCGTGAGCTGCTCAGAGCTATGCTACTGAGGCTAATGGTTTTTTTTGGTTTCCCTCATCAAACTCATCAAATTTGCAATCCAACAACTCCAAAACGCTCTAACAGAATGTTATGAGTTGTTTTCGAAGCAAATGCAGAGACTGCTCGCCGAAAACAAGAACGTGCATCAGCAGTTTTGCATGAATTTACCTATGAAAACAACTCTGTTTCGTAACATTCCATTACTATCGTATAGCATGGCGAAAGTTGGATTGGATATTTGATGAGGGAAACCAAGAAATTCCATGAGCCTCCGTAGCGTAGCTCTGAGCAGTTCCGCCATTCCAACAGCTAGCTTGCACTGACAATTAAAGGTAACTAACCTACTCCTGAAACTATAGGGATTATGGCAATGGGCCAATGTACCAAAATGTTGAACTTTAATATTTTGGGAAACAGGCCTATCTACTTTCTTGCTGATACAGTAGGTAGATGAACCTTTTTTTTTTTTTGCAATTCAGTATGAAGCCGCAGCCTGGAGAACATTAGCTTAGCACGAAGACTGGAAATGGATCATCACAGCTAGCCTGGCCCTGTCCGCAGGTATTAGAATCCACCCGCCAACACTTCCAAAGCTTTCCAATTAACACGTTATACAGAATCTGAAGTCGTGTTATCAGCTTGAGATCCCCAGACAACCTGCTGAGGCTCTGGAAAGTCACTGTGCCCGCACAAGCAATAGCCTGGCACGTAGCCCACTGTAAAAACCTTTTACTACACGTTAAACTAACTACATATAACATGTGGATTTTTGACCTCAAGACAGAGTCAGGGTGGCTGTTTCTCCCTGTTTCCATTGTTGTCCACGTGTGTGAAGGAGGTGTCAGTCTTCTCCCTGAACGTATAAGCAAGAAAGTGAACAAGCCTTTTCACCAAAATGTTATTCCTTTCCTTTATCTGGTTGATTGTTGCTGTCTAAGAGCAGAGAACACAGCTGGTACAGTACAATAACTGAGTTGTTTCATCGTGTGTGCAACTGGTGTTCCAAACATTCTTATTTTTAAATCTTTTGTCACATTAGTTTACAATTCTTTTCAAATCTTCTTCACATGGAGATTCTTCAGATTTGGCTCTTTCATTTCCTGACTTTAGTTCCTGTGGCTGTAGCTGGGCCTGTTTTGTTGAAAAGGGGTTTTTACTTATCATTTTCTTTGAGCGGTATGTTTACAAAGTGCATCTGCTTGTCAGATCTTCATTGCATTGCTCATTGTTTGCCATTGCTTGATGACATTAAACTTCCTCATTGCTGCCCTCCATGGTGGTGTTACTTAAAAAGCACCTGCTCAGATTGTCTTCAGCCATTGCTGCTTCTAATATCTGCATGGTCCTTCCATACAAAGCTGTGTGTGCGCGTGTGTGGCTGAGACTCCGCTTCATCGCCATTGCAACTTGGATGCTCATTCGCTCCCCCATATCCTCCACGCCACCTCTCCCCCGAGTCGACCATTACCTCTTACCCCGCCTGCTGACTTTCTAGAGCCCCATATCAGTCCCTCCTCTGTTTTTCTCTTTCTTAGTTCCCCCCAACCTGACAGTCCCTCGGGGCAAGTCCCCCCTGGTGGCCCGAGAGGGTGACACAGTGGAGCTGGAGTGCCTTGTTTCAGGGAAGCCTAAGCCCATCATCCTGTGGTCGAGAGCGGATAAGGAGGCGCCCATGCCGGACGGGAGCATGCAGATGGAGAGTTACGACGGCGTGCTGCGTATTGTTAATGTGTCCAGGGAGATGACGGGCTCGTACCGCTGCCAGACCAGCCAGTATAACGGGTTCAACGTTAAACCCCGGGAGGCTTTGGTGGAGCTGATCGTGCAATGTGAGTAGACATTATATATATAAATGTGTGTGTATGCATGTTATTTTATGAACTGCAATCGATATAATGTGTGTTTTCTTTGTATGCAGTGTAATTAATCTTTATGCGTTCAAGTCCAGTGTGGCCAACATCCAACGTTCTCCCATTTCTTCCCCTCCACGCCCCTCCAATTTGTTTCTGAAGGCTGTAAAATTAGCGGCGTCCCCTGGTGCCCTGAGTCAGGGTGAGGAAGCAGCTCTGACTCCACCTCTTACACCGAGGGGAGGACTTTATCTGCTGAGCGTGAACTGAGCAGAACTAATATTAACAAAGGCACAAAGCTCTAGATACTGAGGTCCGCACTTGTTAGGGACTGTCTGCATGTTTGTGTGTATATAAATGTGCGCGTGTGCATCAGAGGAGCCCCAAAGACTCCATATATACTCCATATCCCCAGGCCTCGGACCCCCTGCTCCAGTACTGAGAAACCCCTTTCCCTCCTTTAAGATGTGACATTCAAAGATGGCTTAACAGCTAATTAGCGAGCGGCTAATTTATTCCCACTAGTATTCATTTTGTATTCATTTATGGAGATTTGAATAGAATATTTCGAATGAACGTCGGAGATCCAAAGCTGTGTCACTCATTCACGCGCCTGGGATGTTTCTCTGCCGAGAAAAGAACGGAAGACGGATGGGAAGGAAAAATGAAAGCGATCCATGTAGAGTGCTTACGATTCTCTGGCAAGTGATTACAAGAAATAGAAAAACTGAGTCTCATAGCCACGGCTCTATTGTTTTATTTTTTTTTCTCATGGCCTACTTAGTTAATCCATGCATTCTTCCCTCTCAATTTACTGTAATCTGGAAAGAACCTATGCAGCAGCATGTCATTCGTAAACTACTGTGAAATGTATGGTAGTTAACATGCTGTGTGCTGACTGCCATGTTTTAAGTGGCCTCGGCATTGGACTTGCCAAACCACAAGACAGCAGAAAAATATCCAACAACTTTTTAAAGTGCGCTGTAAAACTGAATTATGGCCGCAGCTCAACCGGAGTTTTGATTCAAGACGAACTTGACACTCCCACTACCAATATTTTGATTGAAGAGGAACAAGAGCAGCCCCCGTTCTGCTCTAGTCGACAAGGATTAGCGCATAATTCTGCCCTCATTTTTTTTCAAGAGTTTTATTGTACTCTTTGCTATGGCGTTCACGTTTCAGCTTAGCTGCTACCCACTGTGCTGTGTTAAGAGAATTAATGAAGTTTTGATGTGCTTTGAAGAAGACTGTTGAATTTTTTGGCTGAATTGATTATGATTATGCAGCGATGACAACCCATATCAAAGGTTAGTGGCTCTGCTATGCACCAATGCTGACACCAGAAAGTAAACAAAGGATTTAGACTCTAAGATGCCCTTCGTTAATTAGCCACACTCGGTGGATCTGCTGCCTCATGCGAAGAGGGGTGTGGCGGGATAGGAACAAATTGTTGAATACAGAAATGAAAGAAGGAGATTGGCGCTAATAGCCTTTTGTAAAAGCATGATTAAAAGGCTTCTGTACATTCACGCAGCAATCCTCATGTTGAACATGTCACCATGCCCTACTTTTGAACATTGCATTGAAACATCTAGTGCCTGTTAGTCCATGTGGAGTATTAACACATATCGCCTCAGTTATTCTAAAACAGTTGAAGAATGGATGATGCTGCTTTCCCCTTTGATCTCTCTCAGCGGAGAGCGGTTTAATGCCACAAGCAGCAATAGGTCACCGTGATCCCACTGCCATTTGGAGAGCAGCGGGGGCACATACTGTATACTGTGTACCATTTATCTCCAGGCAGCACAATCAGTGCAGAATAAAAGCAAATAAGTCCTAACTGTCCAAAAGCACCTCTGTCAGCAGCTACAATACTGCAGCGTTTATGAAAATTTGTATTTTTTTCTTTAGCAACAACTAAAATGAAAAAGAAGGTGAAGCGTTGAAGCCCAGCCTTTTCCAAAACAAAAAGTGTTTTTTTGGTTTAAGGTGTGAGTGGAATGTGGGATGAAGACATCATGATAACAGACTGACATTTACCAGATGCAGCCAGGTCACGTTCCATCACCGCCGTGGCCGCTGGAGATATCTGATGCCAGTCTAGCACCTATGTCTTACACCGTGTCCACACAGGAGGTGGAGTGCAAGCAGCACATTATCAGGGCAGCAGCAGCAGCAGCTCCGGTGCTCCATCTGTGTCCACACATATTACACAGGCACAGTGCTGAGTTATAGGTCAGCCACATTTGAGCAGTGATGTGAATAATGGCATTATAAATAAACAGCGGAGTAAATTTTTTCAGTAATGAGTAATCAAAGAAGTTACTGTTTCCCCCGTTATAACACCGTTACCGTTACTGACAGGAAAATGCGCCGTTACTTGACCCAAGTAGTCCCGTCACAAAATAATAAAACACCCATTTAAAGTGTGGCAAATGTGCAGGTCACAACTTGTCCAAGAGAGCATCTGGGAGTTGGACTGGATTGTGTATTTGATGAGTTTTGAGGAACAGAGGACCTGTACCGTTCACCTCCATTGTGTTCACTGAGCAGCTCATGGATCTCAAAACAACATGCACCAATAATTAAAGGTACTGAACCGACCTCTACAGTATGACTATAGGGATCATGGCAATAGGTGAATTTGCCAAAATGTTGAACTATCCCCTAAGTGCACACATCATCATATTTCAGTCCATCAACTGGTTGGGAAAAGGCTGTTTATCTGGAACCAACTCACTCAGTATTCCCACTCAGCAGGTTCTGTGATGGTATACTCAGTGAGTTGGTTTAGTTCCAGATAAACAATGGGATAGGGGGCTGAGTCCAAGTAATTTGACATATTTGAGCATTTTATTTTAAAGGCACAGCGAGAAGTTTTGGAAAGCAAAGTGTTTTCACACTACATCTCCCATGAGCCTCTGTGAGCAAGGTGAAATTCTTAAAGCGAAAACAACAAGAATGTTTTCAAGAATGAAAGACGATCAGATACCGTCGTAGTTCCGACCACAAACAGCAATCTGGTGGCGTTATTCCCATGACCCACCAGGCAGCGTCTGTGCAACCGAAAGTAAGAGATGCTGGTGAGGCCGACCACAAAATAATAATAACAAAATAACGATAAAGACAAAACGATATATTTGTCAAAAATGGACCCATTAACAAGTGTGGGTAACGTAGATTCATCCACATTAATATGAGACTTTTTTGTGACATTCCCCCTTTTCTGCCTCCCAGTGGCGTGCACAGACTTTTGGAAGGGCAGGGGTGAAAAGGAAAAAAAGGGCACATAATAGCATATCCTTGCCACTGAAGAAAGCACTTTAGCACACGTTTTGGCTTCTAGAGGGCACTTAACCATGCGTTTTGGGTCCCATGAGGGCAGTTTAGCACTTGTTTTGGTTCCCATGAGAGCACTTCAACACACGTTTTGGCTCCTAAAGGGCACTTAAGCACGCGTTTTGGCTCCTAGAGGGCACTTTAGCATGTGTTTTGGCTTCCAAGAGGGCACTTTAGTGCGCGTTTTTCAACAGTTGGGCCACGAGGGGGGGGTGACCGCCCCCCATGCCCCCCCATGCGCACGCCAGTGCCTCCCCATTTCCTTACTCTCCCTCCACTGTGCTATCAATTAAAGCCATTAAAAGGCCAAAAAATAGACTTAAAAAAAAAGTAACTCAGTAGTAACTTTTCCTGGGAATTAGGGTAGTTACTTTTATAATGTACAGTAATAACTATAATAATACGGTAGTAAGTAAATGAATAATTAGTTTTAGAAGTGATTTTGAGGCACTCAGACCTCAACACACATCACTGTAGTTTTGTAAATGACAGACATGAAATACTATTAAAGTATAAATTACTCTTCAAATTAGTGTGGATCATGTGAGAGACACAAGTGAAATAAAAACGCAGCTGAAACAACATCTGCCTCATTATCTTTACACACTGGCTCTATTTGTGCCAGTGAGACATAGATCTTCTAAGATGCCTTTATTCACTGTCAGTTTTCATGACACTAATACTTGATGAAACAGTTCATTGTTATTTTCTATGGCTTTACATGTACACAGCAAAACTTGTTTTGCACGTTCGCGTTCAATGTCCCCCTCCGCTACGAAACGCTAATCATGAATTGCAGATAACAGAACTAAGATAAAATGGCTGCGCTATCTGCTGCCACGTTGATCATTACTCTGCTGCGAGGAGCGTCTCCACACAGCAGAAGTCAAGATGTCAACCATGAAGCGCAACGTCATCATCATCATCTCTGCGCTATCTGCAATAAGGGGGTGCGCTTTAAAAGATAATTCAGAAATAGATGAGCTGCAAATGTGCTGTCAGTGCATGAACTGAACAACTACTTCAGAAAAACTGAATTTGAAAAAGAAGGAAGGAGAATAATGGCAGAGCTGCATCCAGATGTGTTAAATGTGATGAAGAGTAACCATAGAGATGATGAGTATCAGTCAACAGCTGCCCCTTTAGGAGGCGGAGGAGCGAGACCTTAAACCAAACTTTAAATTCATGGAGCGTTACCCATACACCGACCAGCCATCACATTAAAACAGATGACTGATCTTTACTGTTGTGGCTCATTGGTGTGGATAGCATTTTCCTGTTTTAAGAATCATTAGTAATTTGATTCGAAACTCAATTTGTACTTTCATTTATTTTCCACAGCTTCATGGATCAGTACAGTCAAAAAAAAAAAAATGCAGATCACTCACCACATTCAAATCAGTCACCTGTTTTGATGTTACGTCTGATGGGCGTGTGATGAATACAGAAACATCCCAGGTCCAGGGTTGCAAATGAATCACATATCTAATTCCCTGGCGCAGCTGAATCCAGCGTGATACGCTTTTAGTGGAAGAGCTGGAAAAACATGTATTTTCAAGAAGCAGAGATGTAATTAACATGAAGGTCCACAACCTGTGAATGACCTCATCTCAGAGTGGAGGTCAACACCACGGGCGCTTTCAGGCCAGATTTTCCCTCCTGTGACATCCAACCAGAAAAGGTCACCTACTATCACACTCGGCTGCACCCTGCGCTCACTGCAGCAGACAGGGGTCACTTACAGGGAGGGGATGCTGTTAGTGGCACTCACATGGAGAAGATGTGGCTTTGGAGGGAGGGTGGTGAGGAATTAAGACTCGCGAGCATGGAGTGAAGCAGACATGTTATTATCAAATCATTCCTTTTCTCCAAAAGATGCACGTAGTTGCGTCAAAGGATGACAGACAAGACAAGACGAGACGCACATCCATTCCCTCCTGATAGTTCTGCCTCCTTCCTTTCAACACAAAGCATTTCCAGAATGCAATTATTTCTGATTATGAAGCGTTATTTTAATAAAGCACCCCTCTTACGCTACAGTTCTTGATGTCATGCAGCACTTTCATCTGTTCTGCATCTTCAAAGCAGACCACATAATGAAGAGACTTATTAAGGCTTTGGTATTGATAAATCAATCATTCTGCCATGTTCTCGCTTCAGTGCCAGATCTTCTCATCAGAGTCCTGTTTCTAATTAATAGCTGGCTTCAAAGTCCAGGTTTAAAAAGCACAAACAATCCACTCTCGAGTTGTTCGATTGCTTTGACGGAATTAGAGAATATTTAGGAAACGTGTCGGCCGTGTGCGCACATCAACGCACTCTGCGACATTCGCCAAATACATAGACCCCTCGCTCGTCTTTCTCAGCTTGAGCATTTACTTTATTAACACAATCCGGCCCTCACTTTTGTTGTTTGCTCTGAACGCCTGTCGGTATGCCCCCTCCTTTTCCTTCTCTTGGCCTGTCTCATGGTGTGTAAGCACAAGCCAATCCCTCTGAGATGCTTTTCTCGCCTCCATTTCCAGGTCCCAGCGTGAGCCACCCGCCTTTGGTGGTGAGCCATGTGCAAAGCCGCGTTTAGTAACTTGATCAAGGGACCGAGGTACAGTCCTCTGAAGGAAAGAGCATTAGAGGCGTGAAGGAACGACTCTGGCAAGTCAACAGCTTTGATATGTAAAAACCTGCATCTGTTGGCTGGCAGAGGCGACGCCAGGAGGAGAGGTAGAGGGAATGGAAGACGTTTGCCTTTAGAATCGTGGCTCTAATAGAATTGCAAACGCCAAATCCCAAGCTGTGACACCCTAATGTTCTTAGTCAAACTGACTTGGCATGGTCCAGGGGCTTGAGAAGAGAGGGAGCGAGGAAACAGAGAGAAGACGGAGGTATAGGCTGGTGTCCTGTCCTAGATACCACTGTCTGTCAGAGTGAGAGTTATCAAGCTCTACTCGAGCACAGATGCACAGGAATCTTTTATCCAGGCTTCCCTTCTGTTCCTCCTCACATCGTCCGTGACACCTGCCTGATGCAACCCTGTGATTGTCCCCCAGAGCCAGCGGCCCCGCTATCTGACATACATCAAAAAGACACACCAGGATAAAGAGCTACTGTCTGAGCAGAAGTAATGAGCAGAATTACACGATTATTGTTTTTAATTAATTTTCCTTTCTGCATCAAGGAGACCTGCAATGCTGGCCCCCGAGGCCCACTCTAATGTGAATCATATTAGAGCGATTCACATTAGCCTAACGCCAGCCCAACACCAGCAAATTAATCTTTTGCATTACAGCAGAGGGCTCACACACCACATTTGGGGATGAAATTTTAATAACCTTTTTTTTTTTTTTTTGCATGGAACAATGTTGAATTGATCAGCCGCATCAAATCCACAGCAGAAAAAGGTCAGCGAATATGTAGGTTGTAAACACAGGGCTGCACGCGGCTTAGACAGAATAATTCATAACTTGGTCAATGACTGAGCTAAACCCATTAGGGGATCACCAGGCCACTCTTCGAACTGAAGAGTCTACATTGATTATCATTAATTGTTTATTTAAGTTCATCAATTATCCCTAAGTTTTAATAACAGTATGGTAATGTAGATGGTGCTTAAGTTCATTGTTTGATTGCAGCGGCTGCAGCATGGGGGAAGGAGGGTGCGTTGATGCGGAGCAGCAGTTCCCTACATTATTCAACACAGGGACTCATTATAAATCAGATGAATCAGGGTTATCATATTATATTCTGTATATAACTGTTTGACTTCCTAATGAATCAGATTTCCTCCATCAAGACTTGAAGCATGTTATGCTACAAAGGTTATTCTCCCACAAGGATGCATTTGCTTCCTCCTTATATATTTATGTAATGAAATATATAGTGCAAATCTGTGGCATATCTCCAAATGATGTTAATCCAACATATGTCAGGAAATAAGAGGATTAAAAGGAGCTCTGATGTCACACCAGGTGGAAAGTAACTAATTTACTCAAATAGTGTATTTAGATTTTACATGTCTATCCCACTACACTTCAGAGGGAACTCCTGTATCTTTGAGTCCATTATATTCATCCGACAGCTGCAGTTATTAATTACTGTTAAGATTTTACATAAGACGCACGATCACAGTAAAAAAGTGTTTCAGAAGCTCTTTTGCTTTGAGAGGCAAAGCAAAGACAAAGCAGGAGCCAGGTGGGACCACCTGTCACACATTTCAGTCATGCCTAATACTTATTAGTATTAGTAATTCTACGTAATTCCTTTGCTGCACCTCATTCTGTCTCTGTCCCCTGTACTCCTGTCTGTCTCTGCTGTAATATCACAGGAAAAGCTAGTTGAACAGAGATTTCACACTTCTTTTACACTAGCAACAATTGTTCATAATAATAAAAAGTAAAGAATTAATAAACCCTGCGTGTGTAGTAAAAGATAAAGTTTTTTTCTGCTTTACTATCACATTATAATCAGCTCATTATAACCCAGATTTATCTAAATCACCCGTTGTTGAGGGCACAACCTCTTGGCTGGGAACCACTGGACTAATTTATCCTGTTATTGCATATAAACCATCTGAAACAAGCTCCACCAGCTTCACCAAGTGCAGCAGTAAATGCCACTGACACATTGCAGCAGTTGTATAAGATTCAAAAACTTCAAATTGTGTCCAGGCAGAGAAAACTGGACCTTTACTCGTATTAGGATTTTATTTCTAATCCCCCACCCCCTGTTCTCCAGTTAACGCAAATTCAAATCTTCCGTTGTTTTTACCTTTCATCTTCATGAAGGCAGCGTAATGTCCATTACCGCCGCATTAATTCCACTCACTACTCCCCCCTCCAGAATTTGCACATGGGAAGTCTTGCCGTCGTGCTTTTATAGGTACGGTAGCCTTTTACTGCCAACTTGTTGACAGTAGCTTAACACTGATCTGAGTACAACAAAGAAGAAAAGAGGTGGAATTAATTAAGAGTTTAAAAAGCTGTTATAAAGCAGAGATGGTGAGTGAGTTTGGCAAACGCTCTTGTTGCAGCGGTGCAGCCGGTGCTGTGGAAATGGAAATTAAACCGAACGTGAGCTGTTGTAGTAGGCGACGGATAATTTCATCCCCTTGATGTTTGTCGCCTATTAGCGAGTGGACTTCATTAGCACCGGCCATGGCTCCAGCTATTATTTTCAGACTCTGCCGTTTGTATGCCAGCTGTTATGAGAATTTACTGTAATAATATAGCAGAGGCCATTTTTCTCTACTGAATTCTGCGCTGTAGTTTTTACTCAACTAGGATTTTGAATTACCTGTATGTGGCTGTTAATTAAGTAAAAGATCAATGCGCCACCACCACCACAGAAGACAAGAATAAAAGAGAAATAAGACCAAATGAACAGCCAGCAGTATGGAAGAGAAGCAGTCAGACGCACACGCTTCACGTACACCTTCACATTATTGCACAGTACTATTTACTCTGCAGGCTTGGCCCACAGGAGTGGCGCTGCCTTCTCAAGGTGCACTCGCCCGGAGCACGTGGGAAAACCTAAAACCCGTTTTGACTGCAGCTGAGGTGTGTTGTTAACCAGTCAAGCAGTGTTTCAGAAATGCAGGTGCACACATGCAGACAAATTCAGTCCAGCTCCCTGCACAAACAAACACACACACATTTCCCCCATGTGCATCCATGTCTTTCCTCTGTCCTCCTCCCTGTAGATAGCAGTCCACGACGTAGGCCATGGGGAAAAGGCCTGCGTGCTCCTAAATGTTGTTTTTCTGCGCATTACTGTCAAGGTATCCACCGGTGACTGATGATGGATTACATCTCAGCTACTGCTCAGGGTTTTCCCTCAGCCTGTGACTTACAGCAACTCTGAGCCCTCCTGGCCTCGCGCTGCTGCACTAACCATAGCGGAGCGCTGCTCGGGGAATATCACAGGACCTTTTTGCTCCTTTTTTTTCTCCTCGCGTTCGCTGGGCAGCTGTTTCACAGGAGATGCGCAACACGGAAGAGGGGGAGGGAGGAGGGGCGTGTTTGTTTAAAGGATGTTTTGGTTATATAAGACTTTTTTTTCCTCCTTTTTTTTATTTGCTGCAAACCCAAACCCTGTTCTCATTTGTCTTTCTGTGTGAATGGAAATGCACTTACTGCAATTTGGTCTAGTGCCACTCAGGGAAGCTGTGGAGCCGGGCTGTGATTCACCGCCACACTCAAACTTACAGTTTTAATGTGATAAGTACAGATTCAGATCCTCCTTTTGGAGTCTGACACAAGCCATTGGGTTTGGGTAAAAGCCAAGGCAAGACTGGTTTGAAGCAGCAACTGATTGCTGTTTCATTTAGCGAAGATGACGGCCAATTTACGCT
The DNA here is from genome assembly GCA_030347415.2 of Decapterus maruadsi. Lineage (NCBI taxonomy): Eukaryota > Metazoa > Chordata > Actinopteri > Carangiformes > Carangidae > Decapterus > Decapterus maruadsi. The sequence goes on along the minus strand of CM064891.1, from coordinate 6,942,537 downwards.
CCACCTTCTGAACAGCAGCAGCAGAAGGAGGCTTTTTTTCAGTATTATTCTCAGTCCAAACCTATTGGAAGATTGGTGTTTACATTCTGTCCGGCCTGTTTGTTAAAGGTTGATTATTTTTCACATTTCAGCCAGTCATTATCCGAATTAATGGTGTGTCATTAATCGTGGTAGCTGCTGTGTGAATTGAAGTAAGGATGATGATTAGCATAGAGGGCAAGTAAGTAAATTCCCACTGTTATAAGTCAGTGATTATTTTGCATACGCTGAGAACTCCCTCTGTACATGAAGACCTAGAAGACCTGTGTGTCTCTGCAGCCTGGGCTGAGGTTAACTCCATTACTGTATGTGCAACAGGAAAACAAAAATTCAAGTTGTCTCTGATAGAAACAAGTCCCAGCATATTTAACATTCAAACCCTGATTGCTTAAAAAGATTTAGCTTTGTCGAGATGTTAGCATTTTCCAAAAATGAAAATAAAAAATGCTGATTAAGGTTGTGGTTAATGACATTAATAGTGTTATCAAATTATATGGTGTAAATTTTAATAAACTGTTCATTTAATTGCATATCCTATCATGTTTGGAAGGCTCAGTAATTAGATTATATCGTCGGGTGTGAATAATGTGGAAGATTATGTTGCAGATTACAGTTTCAATCAGGTAATCAGTGATCTGTAACAGATTACATTTTAAAAGTATAAGATTCCCAGCCCTGGTTACATCTACCCACCTCTCACTTAACTCTGAATGGAATTATGCAAATTCCAGGCAATTAAGGGACTGTGTGTTGTTCTGTCTCTTCTCCTCAGCAGCCACTGTTGTTTCTCAAGCATCGCCGTGACTTTTGTAAAGGATCTGTACGAGCGCGTCAAGAGCCAAGATGATGGGGAAATTATTCATAAGCATTTCAGAGCTTCCGCACACAACCACTTACACACATTTTGTCCCCACAGAAGAAAAAAAAAAACCCAGACAGACACATTTAATCCACATGCACATTAATCTAGCAAACAATTAACATATGCCAACGCTGTGAATAAAACCGCGCCTTTTTTTTTTTTTACGTTGCGGTGCACGTCGCACCGAGGTGAGGTGACATTCAGCCCCCTGACTTTGCTCTGAGACGACTGGCTACATAATTTGTCACCACGTTGTCTTGGTCGGGAAGAGGTGAAATCTGTCAGATACTCAAATAAGTTATTAATTTTCCATTCTGAAAGCTTGAAGTGCACTTCATCATCTTGTTCCCAATTTTCTGCGAAGCATGACTGATTTTGTTCAGAGCTAGTTTTCCTGCAAAATTGATCTTCCTGCGCCCCCGACGCCGCTCTCCTCACAATTGTTTTCACTCGTCATTTTTCATTTGTCGCCGAGTTGCGTTGACTCTTTCGCGCCGATTGTTTAAAGTTTACTCACGATACTTTAAAATCCCTCTTTTTTTCCCCTCCCTGCTCGCAGCTGTCCCACTCATATCATAGTGTTAAGAATGTCGGTCTCTTCGCTTCTGTGTCTGTGCTCATTTTTAAATGTCTTGACACTGAAAACTGTTTTTCTACTTAGGTTCGTCTCAGGTCTTTGAATGGTTTGCTCAGAGTCATTCTCTTTTTGTTTTTACTTCCACAACATGTCCTTGTTTAGGTTTTTTTTATTCATTCATCTCATACCTTCTAGATTTAGTATTCTGAGTGTCTTTTCTGTCTTCCAGATATTTTTTCTCAGTAAATACTTCTGGGGTTTAGAGACAACCTAGTCTGACCGCAGGGGTCCTTATCTGAATACTGTCTGGTTTGTACAGACGTCAGTGCATCTTTTTCCTGTGTGCTCTTTTTTTCTCCTCCTTGCAATCTTTTCACATTTTTTTTTCACACGTTGTCTAATATTTCTATTGCATTGGCAGCCTGCATTGTCCGCATAAAATGCCTGCTGAACTCGTCTGAACCTCTCTGTCTGTCCATCAGACCCCCCGACGGTAGAACCGGTTTACATGGAGATGCGGCAGGGCCTGGGGAGGCCCGTGGTGATGACCTGCAGGGTGCTGCGAGCCCACCCGTCCCGTGTCCTGCGATTCGAGTGGCTTCTGTCAAACCGGCTGCTCCACGCCGGAGCCTTTGACGCCCAGAGAGACGAGACGGAGTACACCATCCGCAGCCTGAGTCGAGACGGCTGGGGGGAGTACACCTGTAATGTCATCAATGAAGCGGGAGCAGGCAAATGCACCTTCCAGGTTACAGGTAAAGAGTTTTCATTTCAACTGACTGTTCTCTAAGCCCCGCTTAGTAACTGTTTCTACACCTGTCAAACTATTCTTTTTATTCTCACACAGTGTACAGAGTCAACAGAGGCAGAATTACCTCTCGAATTTCTTACACATTCTGAAAAGTGCATCCTCAACTTCACACTGTGGTAGTGTGAAGCAGCTGTCGCTGTTTCTGTTGGCTGAAAAAACATTTGTTCCCCAATTTACCTGAGTCTTCTATAACACAAGTGCTTCATTCAGGTTAGAGGACCCTAATCACCATAGTCACTATTATTAATGTGTTCAAGGTCGTAGGATGATCTTGAATCAAACCCATGAATTTGAATTAATTAAAAGAAATTTGTGCTAATGCTTGAAACGAACAGCATTTGAGAAACCTTGGAGGCTCATCTGGAAGCACATGTACCACAGGGATAGCAGTAATGCTCCGGGCTAACTGCAGTGGTTAAATCCATTCAAATCAGATCTCTTGTCCAGATGTCCAGATGTTGGAGAGCAGCTATGGTTAAAATTAGCTCCATAAGGTGGTTGACATTTGGGCACCAGCACACTTTTCATGTTTCCAGTTTGAAAAGCAAGAATCTTAAAGGCTTCTTATCGCACTTGATGGCTACACACAGATTCCTATGCTAAACGTCGGGGGCTAATGCTGCAGGTGCCTGGTTGTGTCATGTTGTTGTATTGCATTGTAGAGCATGCTCTTCTAGTATTGTAAGACAAATACAATTGTAGATCATTGTAACCTTATGTTTGGTTTAGATGACTGATGTGATAGCATTCATGAGTGGACCACCTTGCACTCGGAATGTACTGAATCCAGGAGTCGGATTTCTGGCTTTTTGATGGGGTTCGGTTTCTGTCGAACCTTAGAACATCAACAGAACGGAACCCTATGCATGTCAATGGAAGGTTTACTTGAACGACCAGAGTTCAGTGCACTTCAGCACAGCCAGCGTCGCTGTCATTATCACCAACTAAATATAAAGTCTGCAAGTTTGGTTCTTACAGTACATTTAATTGAAAACACCATAGACTGGCTCACGGAATTAACATCATGCTATCATGGTCATTTTTAACCAACAATCAGCTGTGTTGACATACGTACAGTAACACAGACAATAATACATTCAGGAATATTCTCTTCTCTGTAGAAATATTTCCACAGATATTAATGAAATATAAATATTTCATTTGCCTTTTTGTTTTGAATGAGAAAAAATACTAAGGCCTGTATTCTGAATTAATAATGTTCTCTGAGTGTGTGCATTCTCACTCAACTATTTTTCACAGTTAGAACAAAACACACTGCGTGATGTTAACTGCAATTACACTATGTTTACTATATGGGCCAATGATGGGAGTAGGATTTGGTATTCAGATGGGATACGGCCAAATCTCAAATAGTGAATTTAGTATTCGGCAGAACCTCGAATATCAGGATTTGGTACATTGCTACCTCTCACACAGTGGAATAAGGTCACATAATGCATGTCCTGTAGAGAACGAGGCTTTTTTAAATGTAAAGTGTAATCCAACATGGCACCTGTAGCCTAAGCCTTGCAAGTAGGGCTTTCTATTGTCCATGGTACGACTGTTTTAGGCTAATTGTATGCTAGTTCATGCAAGGTACTGTATATGCGAAATATCGTTAGAACACCAAAACGCACTGTTTAACTTTGCTGTTCATAATTTAGTTATTAAAAAGCTAAAGAAAACAAAACTCACCACACTCTCTAATATGAAATACCTCTCTAATGCACTAGATATTTTGCTTTCCTGCACACTCACACCACTTTCTGCCGTGTGCTCTGTAATTGGTCATTTATCGTACTTTGAGCAGCTCAAATCGGCTCCTCAAACATAACATAACATAACAGCCCTTGTCACCGTGGGTTTTAAGAGTTTGGAGCCTCTGTGTGTGATAGACAATTAATTTAAAAGGAGGCTGAAAGGAAGAACATCAGAGATTGTCAATCTGAAAGGGGAACGTCAGTCACGTCGTGTCTTTCCCTGCCTCACGTATTAAATCTGTTCTTTTGGAATAACGTACACACTTACCTTTTTCCTGATTTTTTTTTTTTTCGATTGCTAGATTCTTTTTCTCTCTTTTTCTATCAAGAGCACCATGTGTCCATCTCCTACTTGGATGTTATGACAGGACCAAATTAGTCTGGCCACGCTGAGTGACCGCAGGAACTCCGGCCAAGGTTTCAATCTCCCAGACCTCCCATTAGAGACAGGAGCTGCAGGGTCACACAAGGAGTATTTGTCACTTTGATCCTGCGCCACTTAGGTTACTCTCCTCTTTGATACTGTCCATTTCTCTCTATCTATTGCTGTCTTCTAATCGTACCCTTTCTGCTCTCGATTTTTTCTGTCCTCCTTTTTTTTTTGTCCACGTTGTCTTTACCTCATTCTTCATCGTTCTCATTTTAAAGGACCATAATCCTCCCTCTCTCCAGCTATCTCGGAGAAAGAGATGGACACATCGGGCACCTCCGAACCCCATCCCCAGCCTCCTGCGTGTCATAAATCAGTCCTTCCTGATGGAAATGGCTAGAGCAGAGAGACAGAAGCAGATAGTACCCTCTAGCTATTTGTTGTTCTCAACAGGGCTGAGGTTTTTGCCTGTTCTTGCTCAGCCCCCCTCCCTCATTCTGACTCCGTTCCCCTTCCTTCCCTTTCATCCTCCATCCCTCCTTCCCTTTCTCTCTCGCCATCACTTCACTCCCCCTCCCCAATGCTCCAGATTCCCACCATCTGGACTCAGTGGTTGCCAAAGGTATGGAGGCTCTTTTAGTAACCCTCTGAGTGCAGGAGCGCGGTGCAGAAAATCTACTTTGGTTCCTCTCGCCGTCTATGAAATGTGGTGCGCCCCGGTCCCTGAACTCCAGCTCTGATTCTATAAGATTTTTTTGATTTTACCCTGAAACTCAATAGCCACGATATGAGATCTGCAATATTCCGTAATGCGGCTGAAGTAAATAATCTGTCAGAGAGAAAGTGGATATCAGCTCCTCTCTGTGACTTGTGAGCCCTCTCCAAGATGAAGCTCATGAAATATTTGTTATGGATCATGCAGTTACTGTAGGTGGTATCTTGGTCTGCTCACTTTGCAGAGTGCAGGCCGGTACAGTAGACACCCTCACCACTCTCCTCTTCAGGATCTGTAGATGTGTGATAAACATACTGTACCATATCAGTCTGAAGTTTTGGCTTAAAGCCACACTGTCTCGATTACACTCAAGGATCCACTCAACACGCCATGCAAAACATATATGTTCCCATGGTGACAGACACATGTAAACACAGCAAAGTCGGGCAACAGGCCATTCCTTAGGACTGTATAAATAATGTTGCCTCAGAAAGTGTATCATGCCAGTGGGAGAGTGTGTGTGCATGTGCATGGATGCCCATGTGCCAAGCCATTGGGACATCTGTGGGAACAGGGAGTCGGCTGTAATGGCCAAGTTGGCCATTAAACTGTGCCACGGGAGAGACCCCTCAGAGGGATGTAATGTGTACCACTGAGTTTGGCTCAGGCCCGGTGTCATGGGAACCCTGACTTTTTTAACTGCTGAACTCATAAATACAAAAAAAAAGAAAAGAAACGAAGCTAAAAAGGGAGAAAAAAAAAGTATCTTTGGATCTTTCATTGGAAAATCCTCTGTGGTTTTAATCTGAGACAGTGATTTATGTTTTTACTGTACATCCTGTCCTTGGGCTACAAATGTGCACAGATGAATCAATGATTGTGTGAAACACAGGTAGCGGGATAAACAGGCATGAAATTTAAAGAGGTAATCCAGTAGTTTAGTGTTGCACTTTCAAAGAGCTGGGGGGCCATAAGAGACAGAGAGGCAGAGGTGATGTATTCAGGATTGGCATACGCAGCATTAACTATGCTGTGGTGTATAAGCAGTATAGTGTCTCTCTTTTTATAAGCACTACAAAAGTTTTTATTTTACACATTGATAATAAACTAACAGATTCTGCACAGCTTCGTCCTCCTTTCCCTTCATTGACCAGTCTTCTGAAAAATACACAGTTTTGCTGGAATTCAAAACAGAAAGGGCGAGCAATGTTTCTCATTTCTCTCCCACTTAATCCCTCTTCTTGGCAGTCTGTCGTCAATTAGGAGAAAAGAACAAGAAAATTCACAGGGACAATGTTCGGATGTTCATTGTGTCTATTTTGTGAGTTTGTTCATGAAATGAATTCAGATTGTAAATGATGATGTGCTTGTATGGCTCCAGTTTCCCTTTTTTTTTTTTTTTTTTTATTGCAGCCAATGTTCTTAATGATGCTGAAATCACATTGTGGAACATGGTGCCCGAAGTTGGCTGCAATCAGATATCTTAATCTTAGGGGGGAATTGTGTTTCCTCCATCTGTGTGCCTTTGCAGCATTATTTTAATATATTATCACTTAATCCATCATCTGTTTCGAGTAATGCTTTTGTCATCTTGATTTATTTATTTTTTGTTTGTTTGGCTCTTTGAGGTGTGTTTAAAATAAGCCTCCGAGGCCTTTTTTTGAGCTGTTACAATCTGATGTTTTATGTTATTTTTGTCTTTATCGTATCTTCAAATAGAAGAACTGAATAGATTTTCACCTTCAAACCGGCGCACTCTTCTATCTCAGGGATTTTCAAACGTTATCATCCTTGGTCTCCGATGAACATTGTGCCTCAGCTTTGAATTACAGACGGACGGTTTTAAGCAGCTAGGCTATCTTCCTTTTTAGTCTGTGCCCAGTTCACCTGAATTTTACCCCTGCGGTAAATGGAGAATGATGTTGAATACTTTCCGCAGCTCAAAGAGACACTGACATTGATGAATCCTGTAGGTAGTAATGACTGACATTACATCGTCAGAGTAAAAAGACAGCATATGAATAATGTTACCTCCAATCAGACTGACAGTCCTTCAGGTTTTGAAGGCTTGACGCATTTTGCGCCTTCCCTCCTTTTTCTCCTTTTTTTCATGACCTATTTCTTAGCCATTCTTTTATATCAGTTTCTTTTTTATCAATAGCCACAAGATTAGTCGCCCAGAGTGACCCTCTGTTTACCAAGAAGGATAAAATTAGGAGTCACACAGGGTCAAGACAAACACAATTCAGCCCCAGTTAATATAATTGATTATTTCTCTGTCTGAGAAAAATAGAAGAAGATTAAAGTGCAATAAGGGTTGAAATGACTCATTACACGTTCAATGTTAAAAATCTTACTCAAATAAAAAAGGCTGCTGAGAGATTTCATTCTCCATCCAGAAGGACACAGCCAGGCAATTACCACCGAGTCTTCAAGTGGCTGTAATGCCTTTTCCCCATAGTCGGTTAGCTATTTGTGTGCCAGTGCTGAGTTTGTCTAGGCCAGCTGTGCATCCATATGTACGTGTCATTTCTGCCACAAAAGCCTAGATCACACATCAGCCCGGCACCTTATAGAAAAACGCTCAGCATATGGCGGGACAAAGTGTTTTCCTGAAGAAGAAGAAAACATAAACCCTTTAAAAAATGAAAAAGGAAGTCTGCAAACAAGGTCAACTTCTAGCCTGAAGGGTTTTTCACTGAGCTGTTATGAATCATTGCATTGGTTCTGCTGTTATAAACAGGATTTTGAAAAATCAATTAAGTCTTCTGTACTTTATGTTTGATGTCTCCCACCCAGGGTTATCTGTTTCAAGCAGTGTAAGTGGGTTAGGTAATGTGCTTCACCACACTTAACATATCATTGGGAGTGAGGGCCATCTTGCTTAATCACACTGTATATTTGAAAAGACATCATCACAATCGTTTACCAGCAGTTCTAATTTCTCCGCGTTGGCTGTGCATGTGCACGTTTAGAAGATCTTCCTCAAAATAAAACACACTGTTGATGTGATGTGTGAGCATAAAACACATATAGGGTTCATGATTTCTAAAAGCACAGTGTATGTGTGTGTGTGTGTGTAGAGTCCATTCAGTCATGTGTTCTTGAATCAGTCTGTGTTGGAATCTTTAAAGACTACTTGTGTAAACACGCAGTGAAAGAAGTCAGTTTAATTAACCTTTCGTGCCTTTGCTGTGCTGCAAATTACAGCCTCTTCTTTTGCTTATCAGCTCTACTGTACAGTAGAAACTGCATGAACAAAACTGACACTATCTGCCAGGCTGGCTTATGTAACATTTGCTGTACAGTATCCTGTAAACACAGCTGGCTCTATACAGCAAAACAGTGCCAAGTGAAGTGCAGACAGTAATTATCCTTGCTTTTTCTTTTCCTTTTTTTTTCTTTTTTTCATTTGGTTGGAAAATATTTTTCTGGTTGCATTAGCATTTGAGCAAGACACGCCAGTAGTTTACCTTATAGCATCGTCAGTATGGACAGTTTACCTCTCGGTAGAGTGCTGGTCGTGTTTCCCGATGCATTTCTTTACTCAGAGAAAGACAAAACGTATAAAAATCAATTTCACTGTTTAATTATTAACAGTGTTTTTCTTGCTTTCACTTTTTATTTTCTCTCCGAGTGATTTTATCTGGCTGATGAATGACTGTGCCTCTCTCTCTGATCAGAATATTGTATTTTAAATAGCTTTATCCATGTAAAGGCCAAGTGATCTGCAGTTGGCTGCCCAAAGCACCATTAACCTGATTTATTGTCTAAAATGCAGAACAAAATGCCCTCAGTGTTGACTTTGACTTATTATCATGGACGATTATGAGAATTGATCAAACCAGTCAGAGGCCAAATGAAACCACTGAACTTGTTTTTCCCTGCCACAAAGGCACCTCACTGCTTTTGATTTATGTTAATTTGAATGATTCAGTCAGAAACGCATGTATTCACACCTTGACTATAGCGCAAAGACGTTATTACATTTTTCAGTATATTATGGATTATGTTTGCTCCTGTCTAATTAACTATTCAGCAGCTGTTTGCCCCATATTGTTTTTTCTGGTAGAATTCATTTCATCTTTCACATCAGTTACGACCAGCGCTGCATGGTAATGGCAGCGTAAACCAGATTCCTCCAGCACTGTGACTGTTTTGTCTTTGTCTACATATAAACTCAAGGCTGGTGTTTTCTGCATATGTCTTTATGCCAACAATCTCGTGAAAAAGTGTGGGTCCATCTCTCAACACTGTTGCCCAAGCACATCTTGAAAATGATTAATATTATTTTATGTCTCACTTATTTTGTCATTTCATCCTTTTATAACTTGCTTTTTTCCCCCTAATATTCACATCAGTGACATCACAAGGCAAAAATACAGTCTATACAAACCACAACAAAGCACACCACCTCCCCATCCTCCAACCCCCCACCAAACAAGAAGGGGTTATCCATCCAATATAGTCTACTGTAGTGACTGTGTTCATCTCAGTCCAAAGAGAAACTATAACCAAGGAGAGATATGACAGACACAAAGAAAAGAAAAGAAAAGAAAAGAAAATGTTCATGTGGTTTGTTGACGAGAACAAAAAAGCAGAACATCCCTAGCCTTTTCCACCCACTTGCTTATTATACATTACAGTACCATAGCAAATTAAAAGTAGACATCTATCTGTTAGAACTTGTGACCTTCACAGACTCTCAGAGCTCCTATAGTTTACTTCCTCCCTTGAGTGCCATATGTCCAAGTCAAGTCAAGGGAAACTTATGGGGTCAAGGATCTGTTCACACCGATGGTGACACCCAGGTGACCACTAAGACCATTTCCATAAATAGCGCCATTATAATTCATCAGTGACGTCAACCAGCTTGACAGGTTTATCTAATTGCCTGACATACATCAACCACTTGCCGCAGCTCTGTGTGGGTGCAATCAAATCCCAGCGCAGCTTTTGTTTGAGCTAACAATGGCTGCTCCACTGTCTTTTCCATGGTTATTAACAATCATCTACCTCGGGTATTGTCATCCTTCAGTGAAAGAGCCCAAATAGCAGAGGGACAAACGCAACAACATGCCATTGAGGTGAATTGCTATTCTTTCCCTGGAAGGTCATCCTGTAAGCTTGTTTCTAGATATTTATTAAAGCACGATGTTCTGCCAGCTCCTTCAGCTGTCAGAAATCAGCTCGCCGCCTGTGACTGGAAAGCTGAAAACTTTATTCAAAAGATTTATTCAGTTCAAGCCACAGTTCTGTCGACAATAAATCCTCACAGAGTCCAACAAAGCAAACCGTGTTACTGAAAGAAAAGGTTTGAGATTTGCGTGTTAGTTCAGATCCAGCTGTATGACATCCTTTTTTTTTTTTTTGCTGGGGAGGCTGCTGAGCAGTGTGCCGGGACATCCACAATCTGGTACATGCCTTGATTTTGCGCCATGAATGTTCTCTGTCACGTAACATAAGATGAAACTTTAATGATCCTTGAGGGAAAACTGGGTCATAGCAGCAACAAGGAATATCATATAGTGCAGTTAAAAATAGAACAAACACAACGTGGTGAAGATAAGAGATATTGTACATCTTTGTCATGCTAATTCAGCTCTTCTTTTGGCTTTAAAGAAGTCTTACTGTTAACAAATGAAACATTTACATTAACATATTCTTGAATTTGCACCCATGTGTAAGGGTATGCCTGCATCTTGTGCAAAATAAAGCACCGCAGCAAAATTATTAGTATTACAAACTATCAGCATTCTGGAATTAAATTCACATCTGCTTCGCTAAATGATGTATTATAATGAGTGCTAATATATTTCTCATTTTCCATAAGTGTTTATCTTTTACATTTATTATATTCTCACTGTAAAATCCTGAAAAGTGCTCGGAGATCTGCACTTTCCTCCAAATCTGCTTCATAAGGCTATGTGCTGAAACATGAGGACTGCTGCCATGGGCCTCACAGTAATTTAACCATTTGTCATAATACAGTAAAGGAGGCACATCATTAAAAAAAAATGTTGTTTATTCCTAAAGGTTTTATGTCACTTGTGGTTTTGTTTGATTGACTGTGTTGTTTTTATAGTTAGTTAATGTATTTTTATAACTTATGGTGAGGCGCTTGTAACTGCTGTTAAGTTTATTACAATTATTATTGAGTTTATTTCATACTAGGCTCAGTTCACTAATCAAGCAAATACTACTCATTATATAAAAGTGGTTTCATTATCTTTATGGCTCTGGAGTCTTCAGGGTCATCTTGGTCACATTGGCTTAAGTTTTGATACTTACTTTGATACTTGTCAACAAGAACAAAGTTAGGAACTGGTGGAAAAATGTGCTGAAATTCCTCCTGGATTCTTCATCTTATTGGAGCATTAGAGCATTTAGCCTGATTCTGCATGTGCTTTGTGTCTCCAGGAAAGGCCTACGCCCCAGAGTTCTACTACGACACCTACAGCCCTCTGTGGCAGAACAGACCCAGAGTCTACGGCTTCAAACTCCAGTGGACACAGATGAACCCCAACGCTGTGGACCGCATTGTGGCCTACAGACTGGGACTCAGACAGGTAGAGTTGTTTGTCCGCCTTTTCTATGTTTATCCTGGATAAGGAAAATAATCTGCATCTACTTACTGTGCTCGTTCTAGAAGAGTTTAACAAGAAATCTATCTGTCTATCTTAAGATTCCCCTTTTTGTTATTCCTGCGTCAACCCTTTAAACACCTCGACAGTCTCAAGGATTCTTATGATAAACAGTCTCACACATCTCAACAATCCAGCAGCTTTAACACCTCTTTTCTCTTCCCTTCCTCTTATATCCCACTCCACTTAACCACACTTATTTCTCCCGCTGTCTCGTCTCACCTCGTCTCTCCCCTCCACTGACTCGTGACGCACTGATTGGCTGAGTGGCGCCACGTGACCAGCAGCTAGAAAAGCTTCGCTCGTTAAAATAGAAATACACTGTCAAAATGTAATAATTCTTAATCATTTAGAAGTTATAGTGCTGAGTCCAGGATTGTGTTTGGGCCTGCTAGGTATCTCAGCTATAGATGCATCATTCATGTTTATCACACTGAAGTCTTATTCATTCCCTCTGAACTCTATCATCTCTCTCTCTATCAGGGAGTTTTTGCTGCAGCCAGAACATACGTGTTTAATGTGGGCTCCTGGTACAATAATAATTGAGCAATGATATTGGCCGGCCTCTTTTTGACCCTTCGCAGAAGAGTTAGAGTGGGTTTCGTACCACGGGGCAGTGAAGATCTTTCTTATTGCCAGGTTAAGCATGTGATAGAAGTGCCTGCACAGCTTGCGCTCGCTCGCCGTATTCCATTTGACAGCGCCAAATCTTACGCCTCGATTCATTGTCTGTCTTATTCTACAGTTTTTGAAGATGTGAATGAGCCTCTCCGGGCCAAACAGAATCACTAAGAACCTGTCAAGGGCAGTCGGTTGAGCAAGTTCCCCCGGTTTCCACGAACTGCTTCTGTTTTTGCTCTCCATCAGATGCTCAGTCAGAGGAGTGGAAGGGAACCCCACAGAGACAAAGAACAAGCATAGCTCCTGTTTTCCCTGGTTCTCCAGTAAACTCCACAGATGACAGGCTGACAGAATTGATGGATGACATGGTTACGTTTTCGCTCTTTGGCAATCAGTGCATACCTTCCTCTCTGTCTCCCCTCATGGTGATGCCGAATGCATTTCGTCTTTATGATTTTTTTATTCACAGCAGCAGCTGTGCCTCCACCTTTCCGATAAAGTTTGGGACGGCGAAGCAGCTCCATTAACACTGCAGGTTTTCAGGTTGCTTTTGCATTGGAGCGCTTGAGCTGCCATTTGGAAGCTTCTTTTTTTTCCATCTTCTTCTTCTTCTTTTTTTTGAGGTATATATCAAAGAAATGTAAAACATGCTGCAATGCTAAATCCATCTCTGTTCTGCTCAGAATTAGTGAGCATAGCCTGACAGTTGTGTGTTTGCAATGAATAATATAATTTCATGTTTGTTTCACACTACACCCTCAAGGAATGGATGCTTGAAAACACAATCCAAATCAGTTATGTTTGTGTAGTGCAATGATTTTTCTGTCAACTATATCTCAGTTGGTCTGTTTGGTAATAAATGAGGCTGTGCTTCTAGAGAGCATGTTCGTGCTTGCCAGTGGGAGAACTTGCCAGGAATATACATTTTTGCCTTTGCTATTTTCAGCTGGTCGCGCATATTCTTTTTCTCTTTAAACATTATATACATCTGTGATTCAGTGGAGTGGACCTGCAGTAATTTAGAAATTACTTATTCCTTTTCACTGCATCTGTTTATTGAAAAGGGAGCATCAGCACAGTGTGTTTTAGAAGAGAATCAGTGTTTGGGCAAATTAATTCCTTTCCACCTTCTTGCCTTGATATCTCAAGAGGGTGCATTGTGTGACCATTATTTCCTTCCTCCAAGGCATAGCAACCAATCTTCCATTGTCTTAGATGAAAGAGTTTCTTTGCTGTAGGGACTTTTTTTTTTTTGCCCGAATCTGCTATACAGTTTACTCTCTGTGATTGATTGAGTCTCAGCTTTTCGTATTGATTTAGTCAGATAATATGATTCTTTGTAATGTCTTTTGGTGAAGGAGTGGGGACGGGGAAAGAAGAAGCGAGAAGAGTGAAGGCAGGAATGAGAGAGAGGAGCGAAATGAGTGGGAGGAGAAGCTCCTTCTGTAAATAAATAAATGCAGATAGCCCCAGACTGACTGAGAGAGAGTGGTGCAGTAAAGAAAAGCTCCGGCACGTGGACTACACCACTTCGATCTATTTATAGATCCAGCAGCAACTCAGCTGCCATTCCCCGAGAATGATTATCATTTTCTCTCGCTACTTTTGAATTAATACCGCTGGTGGGGCCTTCTCCCTCTGTAATGGATTGCTTTGTGTTATTGTCCAGTGCCCTTGTGACAGACAGTCGAGCTGAAGGGGAAATAGGAATGAGGCTGCGGCCGAGAGGCATGCACGAGCAAGAATCACAAAACACAAATCACCGCACCTGTCAAGGATGCAATGGAAAGGTGTGACATTTGCTCTTGTTTTGATACTGTAGCCCGCTACTTCAAAACCCCCACTGCTGTCCAGGAGCTTGATTGGCTGTCTCCAGCCCCTTTTTGCGAAAATAACTTTTTCAACCCACACCTCAGAGCCGCCTCATCCTGCTTCCTTCCTCTTCCTCTCGCCCCCCCTTTTTCCCCTTTTTCAATTGATCTGTCAAGCCGGTACGTGCGAGCACATCAGTCGCAGCCATACTAATTACATGCAGGCAGGCAGTCTACAGTAGATCAGCGCTCGTCTAACATTACACCGTCACTTTGATTATTCCTGTGTTTCTTTTGGCTCCAGTTATCCCTTTGATCAACACTACTGTCTTTTTTTTAAGTTGCCATAAAAACCCCATGAACTACCGCCGCAATCAAATGAAATTAAATCAATATGGCACTTTGCCTCAGTGGAGAAAATGCGGAGAATGAAAGGTAATGGGATGTAAAAAGAAAACTTAATTGAGCACAGACAGTGGGTCTGAGTGAACGTTAATGGGGAATCAAAACAAAAGGTGCTGAATCCATATGCCAGGCCATACTTTACCGTACCGTGTATTCTATAAACTGTCTGAAAAGTTTAATGTTTTCTCAGTCAGCTGTTGAGTTTTGATTTGATTTGCATCTTTTAGCTCGATTTCTTTTTGGTGTGGAAACTATTCGCTTCCATTTGGAGTTTGACGCAGCATTTACCGAGGTTAGGTTAGGCCTCCTTCTGCCTGGAGCTTTATGGAAGCACACACATACACATACAGTACAACAACACTAACCAGTCACCAATTAAATGTTGTTGTCTTTTACTAAATCTGACACCAGTCTCCCAAACAGATATACAGCCCCACATATTTATATTAGCTGTCAGCGTTTCTAGAAACAGCAGAGGCAGGGAGGACCCAAAATGCAGACAGATTCAGTGAAGATACTTTAATGGTGAAAAACAGGCTTACAGGCAGACAAGATGACAAACATGCAGGCAGGCAAGCAACAAGATAACACACGCTGGTAGCAGGAACACAGGGGAAAACACAAGGAGACACGAGCAGGGGATCCGACAAAGAGTGCGGTGACGGTGGCAGGTTTGGATAGAAGCTCGGGTGATGAGGGAGCTGAGGAGCTGGGGTTGATTGGAGATGTGGAACAGGTGAGCAAGTGAAATAAGAAACAGGAAGCAAAGTCTAGGGACATCTGGTGGCCACATGAAGAATGACACTGCTGAGAGGGAGAACATGGAGATGGAGGAGTGTGAAGATGGGGGCTAAGGGGAGCCAGGAGGTAGACTGTCATTTATATAAGATAAACACATGAGCGGAAGCAAATAAAGCCGTGTAGAGTGGGGATTGTTATAAAATACAAACCTCCAAGACCTCCTGAAACAAATTGTCATGGTGCTCCCATTACAATCTGGAAGTAAATCCTTTCAAAATGATTTTTTTTCTTACTTTCCATTACACTGAAGTAATAAGAGCATTTTATTAAATTCATAAAATAATAAGTGCTCGTAGCTTAACGTAGCCCTGGCAAATATTTGATCAAGATTTCATACATCTTATCTCACTCTTGTTTAAGCCACATATTGCTGTGAAGAAGAGAAAAAAAATATTGTTTCTCCATAAAACGGTGCTGTACTGGAGAACACAATGTAATCTAGGTGTTATTTACCATCCTCAACGAGATACAGTAATATACTGTGAATAGCATTGCTTTCTGGGGCTGACGTTTGACTCCATGGCGCGGAGGAAGGTTGTGAAGAAATAAAGCACCCGCCTCCCTGATGCAAAGATTTTTTTTTGACAATTCAAACTGGCAGTAGAGGCTCTTTCATGTGCCTATAACCCAAAATTACATTACATTGCATCAAGGGCAACACAAAATGTAGCCTAATGCTGAGGCATTTCAGGGAATAGTCAGGGGGGAAAGTGTGACGTGCAGCAAAGGGCCGCGCGTCAGACTCAAACCAGAGCTACAGTTACCATTAAGCCTCAGTGACATGTGCAGTTAGCCGCTAGCCAAACAGCTGATGAATAAGCCAAAGACTAAGGCATGAATAAAATAGCTGGTGTCAATGAGCTAATGCAGAAATGACATTGGTACTCTGCATGATGTAATGCTGTCCTCATTAGACAGGACTGGAGTGGATTTTTTTTTTTCTTTTTTTTTTGGGTGACGTAGGACTGAGTGCTGGAGTTCAAATCAGAAAATGTCAGATGTGATGTCATTCGATCGTTTTGTCTGGGAACTGAACAGGAAAGCTGTGTCCTCATTATAAGATATCGGGAGGTTTTAAGCCTATGGTGATTTCCCCAATTGGGATTTTGAATTTTTTCAGTTAAATTTGTTTGTTTTTCTTATGTTCAGATGTTAAAAAATAACAACTATAGAATAAAATATAGCATTTTCTGGAAAAAAAAAAAAAAAAAGCATAGTCATGGTTCTTAACCCTTGAAAGGTTGGCACTGTGGCAATACATCGTTTTCACAACTGGGCAGTGCGAGTGTTTTCTGCTGTAATGAAAACACTTCTTGAAGCACATTAATTAGGCCAGTTGACTTTATGTGTGCGACTTATTGGTATACTGGTGCGTTTCATTTGGTGTTTGCCTTGTATAAACATCCAGTATGCAGTATAATGTATTCAGTCATGAGGATAAATACCAGTGTATAAATAACTTCTAAATGTTGCAACTGCCCATCACTGCAGACCCCACACACACACACACACACACACACACACCACGGGTGAGCAGACATCACGAAGAATGCCAAATAGAAACTCAGAACTTTTTTTCTTCGTGTCTAATTATAAACAGATGCACTTTTTTTTCACCATTTGTATCAAAAGCTTGTTTTTAATGTTGAAAATTAGCAAATGTGCCGAAAATAATACCTCCTCTTTTTTTGTGTGTTCCAACACAAACACACACACTCGCAGGCCAACACTGCGTCATTTATGCCAATTTACTCCGATGCCTTTTGTACTTTAGAGAAAAGCTAACATTTTCAAAAGATAGGTAGGGACAAGTGCACTGCAACTGCAATTACCAGTGACAGACAGAACACTCTATTTACCTGCAAACTAATGGTGATGAAAACTTGCACCCCATAATTGTGGTTCATCCAGGCTCTAAGTAATTACTTAATTGGCATTGTTCTCACAGACTCACACACGCACACACTGCTTCACTGCTATCACACCTCCATTCACTCTATCTCCGTCTCTCTCCGCAAGTAACACACTTCCTCTTTCCCTCCGCCTGAGAAGGGCATGTGTCGTCACTAATTGTGATGCAGAAGCTGTAACTACGTGTCTTTGTGCAGCTCTTCCCCTTAAACTGATTCTCAAGGATAAAGTGTACCCTACTTCTCATCTCTGTGCCCCCCAGCGAATGCAGCAACATACCCTCGTTTTGTTTCTTTGAATGTCAGACGGGTTGTATTGTATCACAAGACATGAAAAAGTGTGAGCTAATTTCCGTGTGATACCTGAGCTTAGTCTCCCAAAGACAGCCCTGCATTGTTCAAAGCCAAGATATAAAACTCCTGTCAGTTCAAGGTCCGTGTGCAAAGGAAAATGAAAAAAAAAACATGATTAAGAAAACCTTGGAAAGTATGAGGCAACGTACAGTGCACAAAGATGTTGTCTTACTCTTTACTGTATTTGCTAATGCTTGTATAATACAGACCGAAGTGCATAGGGAAAAAATGAATCAAGATTTTTCTCCCCGCAAATATAAGACTATCTCCGCTGCCTGCTAATAACAGCCTTTGAATTCAGAAGCCGGGAGCTGCTTTGAAAGTAAATGTGGCTAATGAGCGGCTAGCTGTCAACAGCTTACCGAGAGAAAAAAAAACGTTTTTGTTGTGTAGCATTTAATGTTGGCGGATCATACAAACGCCTATAGACAAGGTTAATTGGCAGATGAGAGGGAACATCCTGCACTGATGGCAAAGCGAATACGTATTTGTTGTGGTCATGCAGTATATGGCACGCAATATGTTCCCAGGAGTCCAAAGAAGAATGTCTGTTGTGATGTGCAAGCTCTTTTTTTTTGTGGTGGTTCAATGCAAAGCCCCCCTCCCCAACCCAAACACCTGACAATATAAGGAAAATATCTCTTGAGCTCTGTCCTCCTGCATGTTTTAGTGCCTCTTGTCACCTTCAGCTCGGTGCCGTCCTTCCTTGCTGAACAAGTATTAGGATTAGATCAAATGTGCAGCAAAGAGGAAAAACATGTGACGGCCCTAAGAGCTCAACATGCTGCAGTTTGAGGAAACACATGCAAAGAAACAAATACGTTGCATAATCAGAAAATGCCTTTTTTGTGCACTTTAAAATATAATCCATAAACATGTTGCAAATACTGTTCCACAACACAACAGAAGTGTTCAGAGTGGCAGCCTGGGTTCAAGTCCAATCCATGGCCTTGTCATCCCCTCTCTCTTTATAAGAATTAAAGCAAAATAGCTTAAAAAGAAAATGTAATGTTACACACTTGTTTTTAAATGCTCTTCATATGTACAACAAGCATTTGAACGAGTCCCAGCCACATTCATCACTTTTAAGTGTCCCCTGGAAACTCTTCCATTGGGTTGTGTCCTTGCATGTTTTTTTTTAATGTTTTTTTTTTTATGTTGCAGCATTTTGAATGCTCAGGGCCACTGTAGAAATATCAGAAAAATAAAAAATATGTAATAAAAATCTGTCGCAATCTTAAGAAATATTTACTAACTGACCCTGACACGGTCCACTGACGGTGTCTTTTCCTGTCTCATTGTGTCGTCTCAACTCCTACACCTTGAACAGAAAAATAAAAAATATGGTGATGATACAGTAACTGGGTTTGACGTTTTATGTTGTATGTTTAACATCTTAATACCTGTGTAATCTTCACTTGCAATGGGAGTTGTTCAAACCTACTCCACAATACAGACTTACTCATACATTGACGGAACTGATTAATAAGACAATCAGTCAGTCTAATTTGCTCGTTTACAAGCTCCCACCACTTCTCTATGCTGTTTGGTCATTTTCTAAGGCAAAACTACAGTTTCCACAGACATCTGTGTATGTGTGTAACCCTGTGCGTATCAAAGCTGATCTGAGTAAATTACATGATGAATACAAACAGGCAGATCCTTTATGAGGCAGAGCGCTGCTCCGAGATGTGAGGAGTAGATATCGCTTCCACTTGTGTATCATTCTAATTGATGTCTATTTTTAGCTTCAACCGGTCAAGCACTGCTTGCTTCGCTTGTCACTACTGTCACTACACCACTGCTGCAGAGTGATCAGAATTACATTGACGTTTTTAATGTGCAAAGGTAACTTGATCCAATTTCACAGCAGCACAGATGCTTTTTCAAAGTGGGAGACAGAACAATGTCCGTGTTGTTTTACATGAATATGTTTTTGGATTTGTGTCCAGGCTCCGGTCATTTTCCATAATAAAGCTGACTGGCTGACTTTGGGGTTTAAGGAGCTTATTTGAGTTTTCGTAGGCATCAGCAGCTAGCTCAAGTACGTACCCCTCAAGTACTGTAGTTGGACAATGATGCTTGGTGTTCTTGTTTAAGTTTTCTTCTGTTCAGTTTTTCTTAAAAGGTAATAAAGCTGGAGGTTTACAGAGTAGACACTAGGTCAAACAGCCCTAGACTCTGTCTCAGTCCAACAGCTGCTTCATACTATAATATAATGTGCTCTCTTTGCCCTGTCCACTTCCAGCCAGCCAAGGAGAACATCAATATTAGCCTAAGACAAAAAAAACATTTGAACCTCAGTAGACATAGTAGTAGACGCTTCCGAGTTTGTCCGGAGGGTACAAACTTCGCCAAGTTCATGACGGTGTTCTCTGAGATGCTCATGTGCTTTTTTGTTGAAATTATTCTTCTCACTGAGTTGTAGTTGTACAATTTCATGTGTGAACAGGAACCGAGAGCTATTGGGAATGTTGTCTGCCAACATGTGCCCACTTGGGCTGATAGAACTGTTGGTAACTTGCGATGTGATGCGATACAATACGATACAATACGATACAATACGATACAATACAATTCGACATGATACATATGATACAATATAAGAATGACTTTATTCATCTCCAAAGGGAAATTAATTTGTCTGGCAGCTCATCAATTAAAAAGCCTTATGGCTGAAGGTACAAAGGATCTTCTATATCTCTATCCACAACGCACAGTTTTTTGGTCTATTGGTGTTACGAAGTGGATGAGGTGTATTTTGGAGATTTTCAAATAATTTACTTCTTTTAGACCAGCTTCTCATCTGGTCTGGTGGTCACTTACAGAGAATTCAGAAGAAGAGAAAACTCTCCATTTAGTTCACTGATTTGGTTAGCTAGAGTTTAATTTAAATTAAAGAGACAATTTCTTGTCTTCAAATAAGTGACATCTTACTTACTGTAGGATACCAGGAAATTATGGGATGATTTATGTCTAAAACTATTGGGTTTGATATGTGAAACAAATCATTTGAAGACCAAACCTGTTGTTGATGGTGTGAGCGTCAGATCAGGGTTAGAAGACTCTGGTTGACATTTCAAGCTATTTGTAAGTCACGCATGTATAACAGTGTGCGTGTTTGTGTTTGTTCCTCAAGAAGCTGAAGTTCTGTGTGTTCCTTCAGTGATCAAACCTCCTGTGGTTTCTCTCTTTATCCAGATGGGGCTGCAGCGCTGGTGGGAACAAGAGATCACTGTGGAAGGAGCAATCAACAAAGGAGAGCTCATGACGCACAACCTGACTGAGCTGATAAAGCCTGAATCGTTTGAAGTGCGCCTCACCCCCATCACGCGTTTCGGAGAGGGCGACTCCACCATCCGAATCGTCACCTACAGCGGTAAGTGCTGCCTGCTCTGTTTATTCTAGGGAAGCCCTGTGTGGTCAGCTGTCACCGGTCCGCTCATCCCATAGTTGGGGGGGGATGTTGCATGGAAAAACACAGGGGTCGGGCGGACACCGGAGAGCAACGTTCACTTTCACTTACACAATGTGGGTTGCGCAGGTGGAAGAATCATGGCGCCATCTGGTCGTGTTAGTTATCCGTCAGCTAACCCAGATACTAACTCTGGCTCCAGTTTGTGCTGCTGCATTATGACACATGTTCATCAACACTGATGGATATCAAAAGTTCCCGCTGGTATCAGCAATCATTATAATGATCAGGATGATGATGTATTATGTATGATATGTGTGAGGCAGCACCAGTAAAAAGTGAACTCATTAAAATGATTTGAATTGCATCCAACACATCCAGTCATCAGAAGACAGCTTGAAAATCAGCTTGCTGTGCTCCTTCGCCGGTTTGAGCTAAATGAATGCTGATCAACTGACAAATCATCTCTTCCGCATGACCTTTATTGCCTGAGTCAGGTCTATCCTGGACCGGGGCAAAGGCTGATGACTTGTTTCTGTGCTTCAGAGATCATCCTGACATCAAGACATCTGATGACTCACACATTTAGCAGCAGTAGAATCAAACCCCCACAAAAAAAAGAAGTTAATAACACAATAATATAAAGAGACAATAGCATAGTCTGTCCCGTCCCTTGCAGGTTTTGAATCAGGGCTGCAGTTCTAGTACAGTAAAGCAGCCAGAATGACATCATGGAGATAGCTGGGCACTGCTCAGGCCAGTGAGAATACATCAAACCACACTGTATTTCTCTGCAGAATGAAATGAAATGGCAGCTTGGTAGGCTCTTCAGCCCATTGGGATGATATACTGGCTGAAATACAAAAGCTACAGTAGCCTCCACAGTTGGCCTGAGCAGTGCCAGTGCACAGATGCACAGGTACTTGAGATGTGGATTTGGAGAAACAAACTGGCTGACTGCTCTCTGTCTATCACCGGCTGCTGAGCCCTTCCTGACTCTGAGTGGTGGTGCTGCTGCATTTGTGAATAATTCAGTTTCACTGCAGCTCATAATGACTGGTGAAAAGAGAATCGAGAAAGAGGAGAAGAGAAACAGACATTAAGTTTCCCTGCTGTTATTTTTGCAGTATAGTGCAGTTTTGTGCAGCCTGCGCTGAAACCTTGAGTCCAGCCCGAAACGGAATCAAACTGAAACCAATCAAAGCGAAGTAAAGACAATTGAGGCTAATTAAGACGGAGGGAGGAACAGAAGGAGAGATGGAAGCAGCCAAGTTGTGATTGACGAGAAAAAGGGAGATACAGAGGAACAAAGTAAAGAAGAAGAAATAAAAAAAAAAGGAGCCAGTGTGAATCGCCTGCCCGACTGGAGACTGGACTAATTATCACTCTAGGGCTGCTCTGTTCTCCCACGCACAGCACAGTGTCACTGCAGCAGGCGAATCGTAGGACTGAGCCGAATCCACTCGGCTCAGAGAGCGTGTCCCGCAAGACGTCCCGACTGACGTGTGAAATGCAGCTCAGGATCGCGTCCATTATCACCTCTCCTTTCATCATCTGCAGTCGTAACACGACGGTTTCATGATTTCAAAGGGGCCCTGTGAACAGAAATGAATGTGTTGTAATTATGTTATTTGTTATATATTGAAATATAAATCAAAAATACGTTCACAGAGGGTCTCATCCTACCTGTGGTAGATGTAATATGAAAAAAAGATGTAATACTTTCATGGAAGAAAGAGAAGTTGTTCTTGAGATGTCTCTACATTTGGCACTTTCTCTATCAACAGCCAAACTTCTGAGTCAGGGACACATCAAGGAATTGGGCATTAATGGCAAATTAGATTTAGTGGAAAAGGGGCCACTTGTTGAGGGTATACTCAAAGAATCCAGACAGCAACACAGACTGTTCAAGTAGAACTCATCCACTCTTAAAGGAATAGTTTACCAAAAATGAAATTCAAAGTCATTAGTGACTCACCCTCATGCTGACGAATACTCTGGAGTAGTTTCTTATTCCTCAAAGTGCATCTTGAGACCTGGGAGCCCGGTTCACAGTCCAACGAAAACTTTATATGAGATTAATAGGGCTCGACACAAAAACGTCCATAAAACTACACAAAAACCATTTAATATTCCTCCACACTGCTTGTCCACTGCGATCCAAGTGTCCTGAAGGGATATAGTCCAGAGTTTACCCGCGACAGCGTCATTTAGGCAAGTCCGGTCATGTCCGCGTGCATCACATGAACATGAGAGCGTGCCCCAGGCAAATTCAATACAGGACTGTTAACACCTTGTCCTGACAACAGCTAGCAAGCGAAAAATTTTGTCGCGAGAATATTCTATTGGTTCAGAATCCAAACCAATCAAATTATCAAGGGACGTACACAAACTAGCGACGCTATTTTGAGATTCCTGGCATTTCCTGGTCGGCGTTTTTCACATCTTTGAGTGTTTTTTCTTCTCATATTCTCCTCTCTCTGATAACTAGCTTGTCAACAGAAAGCAGCAGTACTTTTCAACCAATAAGAAGTGTTCAGGGGCGGGATACCGCCGCGGAATGTCGTCCAGATAGAGACAACGCAAGCGATAATTTCAGGGTTGAGCGACATCGCTAGATGCCACGACGGCGCTCGCTTCACGTCAGGGCAGGCTGATTGAAAAGTACACATTCTAATCACTTTTTCTCGCTCGCTCGCATCGCTGTCGCATCGCTGTATGTCAGGACGAGGCTGTAATAATGTCCTAAATGACGTCAGTTCGAGTAAACTCTGGACTATATGCCTTCAGGACACTTGGATTCCAGTGGATGAGCAGTGTGGAGGAATATTAAATGTTTTTTGTGTCAGTTTCCTCCCGGGTCTCCAGATGAACTTTGAGGAATCAAAAACTACTATTTTTGATGCTACCATACCATCAGCATGAGTCACTAATGACTGAATTTCATTTTTTTGGTAAACTATTCCTTTAAGACACATATAAACATTAAATCCTTAAATCAACAAGAATGAATGTATAATGAGGAGGTTTGTTTTGTGGAGGAAGCCGGGGCAAAAAGAGAGGCTTTGACAGAGGTGTTAAATACTGAGCAGATTAATAAGAAGGGGATGTTATAGTTGAATATGATTGAATAATATGAGTCAGCTCGTAGCCAGGCAGTTGAATGAGCCGGCGATTGCAAAGCATTTCAAAAGCAGCTAATGCCAAACTGCTGGGGCAAGGCCAACTTTTGAATTGATGCTAATGCAAAGCTCACTTTCCTTACGTGAGTTCCAAATCCATAATCCAGAGTGTTTACATTTTGTTTCCGTGAAACAGTCATTAAGACATCTTGATTTCTGAGCGTGTCATTGTACTCCCCCACAATGCGACGCACAACGTAAAAAGGAGAAGCAACGAGATGCAAATAATTACGAGGAACTGTGGACGGTGGTAACACCTTCATTAACACCTTTTTTATATATTTTAACAGCAAATACTGAACTTGGATGAGTACAAGTAGTACACACTGTGTGTACTTAGTATGCATGTGATGTAGGAAGAAAAGCCTGTGCTGCTTGTCTGGGCTCCTCCGACTTTAAACTTAGTTGCTCGTGCCAAAGACATACCTGTGCAGATGGCAGGAAGGAAGCAGAACATCACAGGTGTGCACATGCCAAAATGTCCCAGTTTCCTTTGCACCAGCCCAGCTGGTTGTATCATCTGTCCCCACACTTTAAACATGTGAAGCAAAAGTGCAACTATCTTGATGTTTACTAAGATGAAAGTGTTTTTTATTGCTTTTCACAACCAACCTACACATGTTTGCCACTAATATATACATAACCAATCTAATACTTCTATTACACATGTTTATAATTTTGTATCTGAATATTTTTCAGTTCTTACTCATAGCCTTGGATTCTATCCATCATTCTTTACTGCACACTGCCTTAGGCTGTATGCTTACATGTGGGACAAATAAAACCTTAACATTTTTAATCAAAAACCTTAAAAGAAGGCTCCTAAAACTGACAAACTGCTGTGATTTCAATGTCAGTTTGTACCAATGCATGATAGTTTTACACAATCACACGCAATCAGAACTGCATGCAGGTTGGGAGTCTTTAAATAAGCCCCAAGTGTATAAGTATATTCGAAGTGTTTGTATGTTTACCATACAGTGTGGAACAAGGCTGCTTCCTGCCTTTCACTACAGCATATAAACTACACCGGCCCTGACCCTGACAGTAAAATGTGTATGTGTGTGTGTGTGGAGACACAAACAGCAAAGCAAGTAAATAACCAAGCAAGGTTAAACATCACTGCCCTACTGTGTCTAAAATCAAAGTGTGTGCAAGTTTTTCTCGCCATCAGCCAACACGTCGAAGGACCGTTGTGATGCAACGTAAAACAAATGGTAACAGTTTTTCTATGGGATGGCAGGGAAACACAAAAGCAGTTACGGTGTCCCCAGCTGTAGGATGAAGGATGCTCGTGTCACCAAGCTCCATAGACACTCTTAAATTTTGCTGCAGTGACAAACTCAGCATCTGTTTGGCGTTCCTCGGAACACATCTCTCTCTCTCTCTCTCTCTCTCTCTCTCTCTCTCCGCCAAGACGGGGGATTTAATGTTTAAGCCTCCTGTCAACTCTCACAGTAAAACACCACTGCTATTTCTTAATATTCCATTTTTATTCATCTCATGGCGACATATACAGTCAGATGCCTCTCCCAGAGTCAGATGCCACTAAATCTCACATTAATTACAGTCCTCTCCTGCTCCTGATGTTTTCTATTGCCTGCAAAGCCCATTTTTAGTCCCTAAGCTAAGCTAAGCTAAGCTAACCAGCTGCTGCCTGCCGCCAGATATTTTGAGAGAATAGATTGGTTTCAATCCTCAATTCTCTGCAAGACGAGAAATTTGAATGAAAGCGAATTAATCTATTTCCCAAAATGCTGAATCGTTAGCATAATATTGATATTGCAGGGGGTTTTTTATATACAAAATGATGAAATACTAAAAAAAATACTGATATATTGCAGAAACAAAGAAATGTGTCACAGTGCGGAAATGCTCTGCGGAGATTAGTTCAGCCTCTATCTTATCACAGATTTTATTTTTAATACATGCTCAGGAATACCGCGCGTATGGATCATAAGGAATCTTCTATCTGAATCCTTCATGGAGTACAACCTGCCAACTCTTTGGTCGTGCCGTGTGAATTCGCTTTGTGTGTCTGTTTAGACCGGCTGCGCTCTCGTCGTGTGATTCATGGATTGCTTCACACTCAAATGGGTTCCTTTGCTTGAGATGGTAAAATAATGCTCTTGCATTTTCCCCTTTTCTCCTGACATTGCCTACACAACACATTATGTCCATTTGTTGTGGATGCAACCTTTTATCCTTTTATACCCAAGCCACTAAGTTGCTTCTCTTGTATCCCATTTATATAACCATGACATTACATGCATCAACACATTGCACCAGCATTAATAACTTATGACAAATTCTCATCACAAAGAAGATATCGGTGATTTAGGACGACACGCCCTTCATGGTTTCCATTGGTTGTACGTTTGCATTACTTTTCCTTTTGTCTAATTGCACGTCTCACGCTGGGTGACTTTCTTTTTTTCCACACTTTTTTTTAAAACATTTAAACCACAGTCTGAGTCATCCACGTGGAAGTCCATTAAGGATTCAGTAGCTTGCATCAGTGTAGCATATGCTGGCTGATGCAGGAACAGGACTACTCAAGGAAATGAATGTACAGTACATGTGTTGCCTGTTACTGGGTGCGTCACTGCAGGACGTGTGCAGAGCAGTAGGAGAGACTGTATGGGGTGAGTTGAGCATAGGGGCAAGTTGAGCCACCCCTTGTTGCTAGGAAACCATAAGAAAAATTGAGCATGTGACCAAATATTTATGAGCAAGGCATCATTTCATGGAGTCTGTGAACAAAATGGTTTGACATTTATGTCCAAAAAAACATTTTAGTGAATTTAGTCAATCATATGTTTCATGAGAATTGTATTTAAACCAAAAGAGATAATTTAAAATTTGTTTTATACCAGATGTGGTATCAATCGGCTGCAACGTGAGGTAGTAACCACAGCATGAAAGTGCACTATTTTAGCTGTGGGGACTAATAAAGTCAATATGGTAGCTGTGGGGTAAGTTGAGCCACCTGTTGATCCACCATGTTTGATTTGATTATTAAATCAAGATTCTGGATTTGTATGATTACATATTTACTGAGAAGAGACCAAGCTGTTTATGGTGAGGCCAAGCTTTACTTTCAAAGAGAGAGATGAGGGATTCTACCCA
This sequence comes from Decapterus maruadsi, assembly GCA_030347415.2. Lineage (NCBI taxonomy): Eukaryota > Metazoa > Chordata > Actinopteri > Carangiformes > Carangidae > Decapterus > Decapterus maruadsi. The sequence continues at coordinate 6,915,131 of CM064891.1, read as the reverse complement.
AGATGCACTGTAATCGCAAAACTCCCCAAACCTCAGTGAGTTGGTGTCTCAGCAGCTTTTACTCACCTGCAACTTGGACAAGTATTGAGTAAAAGGGGAGGTGGGAGATGGATGGAGGGGAAAGAGGAGGATGGCTCGACTTACCACGCTCCTATGCTCAATTTACCCCATACACGGGGCAAGTTGTACCACAAGACCAATTTGTTTTGGACATGCTGTATTATCAACACAATTATGTTTACAGCTGTTTGTATGGCTGTACATTACAATGTCGGAAAATATATGTAGATATATTAGTTAGCAACAAAACTATAATTGCCTTGATGTAGTGATCCTGAATATGAAAAGTGTCTTAAAGGGATAGTTCAGCATTTTCGCAAAATAATAACGGAATGAGACAGAGTAGTTTTAAATTCATACAAAACAGCTGATGTGCATTCCTGTCAGGGGCAGTTTTTTCAGCAAGCAGTCACACTTCGTTATTATCTCATAGTGTGGTGGTAAAAATAGCTTGCACCGACAAATAAAGGTAACAGACCTACTGCTATGACTATAGGGATTATGGCAATGGGCTAATTTGCCAAAATTTTGAACTATCCCTTTAACTTACCCCAATCTCCAATTTGATTGAAGGACACAATAGTCTGATGTTGCCTGGGTACATTTTGTCAATGAGACATGAAGGGAAGATTGTTGAATTACATTTACCCACAGTGTTATTATTCCAACTTATGGCTGGAGCTGTGAAGCAATCACAGGGCTTTCTCAGACCGTCATGGCACCCACCCAGACCCCCTAAACATGATGGATGGCGATGTTGCGATGCTGGAGAGCGTGGATTATATGAGGTCAGCCGAGAAAAAAAAAAAAAGGCAAAGAAAAAAGACGCCAGGCTCCTGTTGTCTATGAGGACACTTGGCTGCAGCCACGGAATTGTCTGCTGCTTTGTAATACAGCCGCAGACCAGCGGGCAGGGAATCCTGCCAAGATGAAGTCAGTGTTTGTATCTGAAACAGCCTCCACGGACCACTGTCCTTTGACGGTCAATGAGCTCACTTTGTGTTTCAATCAAAATTAGGCAATTTGGATGGAAAGCCACTCATGCATCAGGCAGCAGTTTGTTTTGTCCTCTCAGTTGGAAAAGTAGAAACCAGGAGTCAGGCAGACACGCACCTTGTACGTGGGCTGAGTACATGACCTGTCGCAACAGAAGTTTTCAAAGAGCTCACTTCACTCAGAGATGGCTGGGACTGTTTATCTTGAGAACTATCAAAATTACATTTCATCCTTGATCATTATGTGAGGCTCCTCTGGCTGAGGGGGAAAGCGGGGTGCTGCGGCATTAAGAGAGAAATGAGAGATATATTTTTAAAGCTTTTGCAACTTGCTCGAGGGAGCTTCACGCCTGTGCTTTAACAACACTGCACTCTGAGAAGAGCATTTGAGGTCTACTTACATTTTCAGGGGCTACAAAAGTATTTAAAGACAAAAAAAAACCATTCTGAAAAGAATGACTCATATCAAACTGGTTGAGTAAACAACATATCTAAAGTCTCAATTTATTTTATTCTGTGTTTGTTTTACCCACATCCGGTACAGCCGTCCAAATTGGAAACTAAATCATCTGTTAGTGTGCGTCTGTGTGTTTTAAAGGAAGTGTGTGCATGCGCAGCAGTAGTAAAGTAGCCTCTGGGTTTGCTCAGTGCGTGGCTTGATTTCCTCAGTGGGGGTAGAGACACTGCTTCAGCAGACACATTCATCTGGACTAAGGCACAGGGAGTCTGTGCAAGCTGCAGGTAAAAAAATAAAATAAAAAACTGACAACGAAACATATTTTCATAACCACAGTCTTGGAAGAAAGGAAGAAAGAAAGAGAAAGGAGGGGTGAGGAAGTGAGGAGAGTCGCAAGAAACAGGAGCTAGAGATGGAAAGGGGTGGGAGGGAGGATGGGTAGGGGAGGAGGGGGGGAGTTTTGTCGGAAAACTCAGCATCCGTTTCACAGGCCCCAGGCTCTTAGTTGTCATCTGAAACATTTTCTCTGCTACAGCCCGGATGATTTCCTCCTTCTCTGCGCACTCTTTCAATGCAGCAGCAGCGGCGGCGGCGGCGGTGGTGGAACTCTGTGCAAGTCCAGTGTTACATTCACTGGGAAGCAGCAGCAGAGTGTTGGGATGCTGATATTTTCACAATCGGTAACATGAAAGACTATTAAAGCTTTTATACAACGAGGGGGTACAGCCAGTTCTTTCCACGCGCGTGCCTTTCACTCACGGCGAGGATTCAGCTGCAGCGTTGCAGTTCACTGAATGTTTCATATGATCCAATTGGAATTGCAACGGTTTGTTCTCTCTGTTTCCCTCTGTGTCTGTGTGGCCATGAGCCTTACAACAATACAATACATGAGTTCCAGCTTTTATAAAAGACCACTTCCAGCAGACCTGTGGTGATAGCCTTCTCCTCATTACATGTTTTCCTTTGTAGGAATGATTAGTTGTTACTCACTTTAATTGGTTGGATTAAAATCAATCCCCCCCCCTGAACGGCAAGGTTTCATAAATCACAGAGCAACATAGTTTTGCGGTAAAGCTGATGTATCGCATCTATTCAGCCGGTCAGCAATCGATCATGAAAATGCCCATGAATCTTCTTGACAGGTTAAATGGTATTTACTCTGCAAAAAGTGAAGTGCCGGCTAACTGGCTTGTTGCAACTCTGCGTGATACCCTTGACCTTTCTGTGTTTGCCGTGGCAGTAGCCTCTTAAATTATCAATGAGGGAAGCATTGAACCGCGCTTGGCTGGACAGAATGCAAAAGAAGCCTCGCCATGATTTCGGTGCAGGAATCAACTCATCAGCGTTTGATCCAAAAAGTTTCTGTAAGAACACAGAAAGAATCAAGGATGCTACAGGGAAGTTATTAGCTGACACTTGTGATTATTACTCTTTTTTTTATGATTTATTGGCTTCTAAATGGAAGTATGAAATAGGCTTAGTGCTCTAAGTGGAAGTCACCTTGGTCAAGAACATCAGCAATGCCGGTAAATGGCAATAAAGATAAGCAGTTGCGCTATAAGCTTATTAATGTGGTCCGGCTGGTCTTCCTAATCCCTCTGTCTTTTACATTTGATAACAGGCAGAGAACGTCTACTGTCACCTTTTCCACTTCAAAATCCCAGACATCTTTTTTCTTTCTGCTTAATAATCACTGTTTTGTGTGTGCCGGTGGATTGCCTCCCGTTTGTGTGTGTGTGTATTTTCAGTTTGTTTGCACACAGTGAGAAGCAGCACAGCTTGACGAATATGAGGCGCACGCTCTCTAATATACTCACCGTCTTCTAATATCGCACAATATTTTTTTTCAATATGTCTCATGGGCTCCTTTGGTTTTGTTTTATATATGTGGTCTTTAATGAGCTCTCCAACAAACAGCAGACGACAGCAGGACGAGAGGTTGAGAGCAGCAACTACTGTAGTGTGTACACGTGTGTGTTAGCTACCTGTAGCTTAGCACGCTGAACAGCCGAGGTCTGTTTTAAAGGAGACATGTTATGTCCCATTTCCACAAATTAGTAGTAGTTCCCAGGTGTCTTAAAGACATGTCTGTGACATGCTTTGGTCAAAAGGATCAAACATCACGGCTCTTTTCATCCTCTCAAAACTGCCCTGTTCAGAACGGCTGGTTTCAGTGCCTGTCCCTTTAAATGCAAATGAACCACTGCTTGCCCCGCCCCTTCTACTGGTACCAGGTAGGGGTGGGGCTGCAGCTCCTAAAACCACATGGATTTCAACCTCGGGAGCCTGAAAATTACAGATTTTTTTTGTAAATTCTCACATTTTGGGGGCTGAAAGGCAAGACAAACACCTAAATATAAAGAGCCTTCAAAAAGTGATATTTCCATTATATCCCCTTTAAGGTGCGACAGTTTGATTGTATTTGTGTATGTTTGTGTGCGTCAGCTAACATATTCTTGTATTAATGACTGTCCCTGACCTTTCTCTTTCACAGCTCCCATCAACCCTCATCTGAGTAAGTAATGTGAACCTCACTTTGCATTTCTCATCAGTGCGAGCGCCTCCTGTTGCATCACAGTCTGTGGGAACAGTGGGGAAAGTTAAAGCATGTGCACACGCCATGGAGATCTGGCTCTCAACATGTCACACTGCACTGGAGGATCTGTCTAAGCGCAGCTAAACCGAGTATGATAGATAAGACGATCCCGCAGGAGCTGAGGGTGAAACCTGCGTCAGGCTGTTTGACATGTTGAGGGCTTTAAGTCTCTGCAGGACACGGCGCTGCTGTATGTTTGCATGTGATCCGTGATTGTGTGTACGTCTGTTGCACGCTCTGTGTTCCGCGAGCATCGCTTATGCATGCATCTGTGCCGTTTTTGTGTTTTATATTCTTTAATGTTTAGTCCCATTTGTGACGCATTCCATTGTTGAAACTTTACAAATTTGCATTGTTCACGCCTTGAGAATCCACACTTAATCACTGTTTGCTGTGCTGCAGTGTGCTGCTGTGTATTGTGGTTTATTTATTTATATAGGTATATATTTTGGTGGGTGTTCACACAAACATTGCCAACATAATAACAAACATCCTAATCACCAACATCATTATCCAAATCCCTGAAGGAAACTATCTTACCTGCACGCCTCCTCTTCCTCCCTCCTTCCTCTGACTATCCTCCCAAATCCTCCCATCTCCCTCTGCCGGGTGCAGAAGGCGAAAACATTTAGTTTAGCTCACAGTGGATGGGGGCGTCGGTGTCTAGCGCCAGCAGCTAGACCTCCATTTAAATCTGCATGCCTATGAGGAGAGGAGTCAAGAGTGCCTGCAACCTGGCCCCTACCTCCACTCTCCCACTCCACCACCTCTCCCTCTCCTGCTCACTTTCCGTCTCTTTTCTCTTCCCCTCTCTGCCTCGCAGCGCCGCTGCCCTCTTCCATCCCTCGGCCCATCCACCCACTCTCTGCCTCTCTCTGTATACGTTACCTCCATTACCTGAGTAAAAGCTGCAGATTCTGCTCCTCTCAAGGTCACCACTCCAAACTGCTCCCAGCTACGTTTTAATAAATCAATGAATATTTATCAGAACACATGCCTGCATCCTGAATCTAAATGCTCGTTTTTACTATCTCTTTGAGGACACCGCTCAGCGGCGCCATGTCCTCTGGTTAGGTGTTTTGCTTTGTTTGTTACATGAATTAAATAGGGGTTTTGACATCGTTGATCCTTCCTCTACCCCTTAATTAAAGTGAGTAGGTTGTTCCCCACGCATGCTATTTCTGACTATTCATTAGTATATTAACTGTTCAACATTCCCTGACATGCGACCCATCATAACCTCATGCTGGAGCAACAATTACTCTTTTTTTTTTCTTGAAGGGTGACAATCCCACACTTTCATTCCCCCTCTGCACACTCCAGTAGTTTAAAAATTGCTGTCAAAGGGGCGTTGAGAGCAACAGAGGAGAGAGGAGGGCGAAGGGGAGAGGAGGAAGAGGGAAGATGAGGAGGGGCGGGAGGGGAGAGACCTAATATCTCCACCTGCACACCCACTACAGAGAAGATGGAGAGTGATGGAGAAGCAGGAAGGCGGGGTCCATTTTAAAAACTGATTATATAGAGTCTTACCAGTGAGATACCACAAAACACCCAAGGACAGTCTCCTCATTTTTACTTTCCCCTGTGAAAAAAAGAGTTATTCAGAATTGTTATTATAGCAGTTCAACAGATTCACTTCTCATGTGGGAAACAGTACTCCTGCAATGTCAAGCAACATCTAGAAAACCCATTAATACCTTTGAAAAATCATTATTTAGTGTTTCTAACCTCTTTCACATGAGATTTGTGTCTGATTTTATATTATTTACCGAGGCAGCGTGTGTGAGTGTGTGTTTATTGAATGCTATCCATCATGATTCAGTGGAGGGCTGTCATGGTATAGCCTCTAATAACCAGTTTTGATACACACACACAAACACAGTGCTGTTGGGTGCAGCACAGTCTCTGCAGAGACTTTTGGTTTTGAACTGAACCAAACTGCATGTCGTTGTTCAGGAAAGACTGAACGCGCTCAGCGACGTCTTTGCAACAGTCAGCGAGTGATCACGTCTTAATTTAGAAATTCTGCTCACCAGATCATATGGTGTAATTAGGACTGGGCTGTTGTATATCCCCCCTGAGACACGCACACACACACATACACACCCCAGGAAATCTCATAAATATACAATAGGTGTCACACTGCTCGCATACTGCGCTGTAGCTTCTAGGCTTTGTGTAACTTTTTTCTTTCTTTTGTAATGATGCGAATGCGGGAGCTGAGTTGTGTTCTGTCGCTCACTAGGAGAGTTCCACTGCAGCTTTGAGGAGGAGCCCATCTGCATGTTCACCCAGGACAAGAACGATGATTTTGATTGGACGCGGCACAGCGCTGCTACCCGTGACACCAAGTATACACCCAACACCGGGCCCAGTGGCGATCGCAGTGGATCCAAGCAGGGTAGGTATTCCTTACGGTCTGATTGACGTTTATTAAGCCTCCTGCCTGAACAGCGATTGTCCAATCAGAGCCTCACCTCAGCTCCTTATGTTTTATGCTTACAGCAGTAGTCGTGTGTCACACTGAGCTGGAATTGTATTAGAAACTCTGAGTTACCAGTAGTGTGAATAAGTATGTTTCACACATACTTGGACAGATTTAAATTTCCCATGACACTTAGCATGAATACGTATATAAAAAGTATAAATACATGCAGTAGATAGATACATGTCATATTACACACAACAGTGAATTAGAGCAACCAACCATGCTGAGCAATTACATTTCTCAGATGCGGATTTATGGATCATATAGTAAAAAAAAACAAAAAAAAAACAGGAAAAAAACAAACACACTAGGTGGAGAGATTATTGCCAGCTGTCAGAGTGGCTCTGGAAACACTGCATCTGCTCATTGGATTGGAAAAGAGATGGCTGAATGCACACACGTTCAAATGGACACCGCATTGTTATTTCGTATATAATCCATGCATAAATACAGGATCTCACACGGCGTGAGGACAAACTGTAATTATCATGTTACTGCTAAATGACGTGGCAAGACATAGAATTTGTAACGTTGCCCATTCGTTATGTCATAGCTTTGTTACTGAACATGGTACCCAGAAATTTCCACTTTTTGAAATGCTGAAATAGGTTGGAAAGTTTAGAGTTGTTTCCAAACGCAAAATAGCCTTCAGCTGCAGTCATTGTGTCACCAGTGGCTTGATGCAGTGTAATCTCACAATGAGCAGCCTTGACCAGTTATTTTCCAGGTTATCTGTAAGCAGTGTTGGGCACATTACTTGAACAAAGTTTATAGTTAATTAGTTGTAGTTACTAGTTACTTTCCCCAAAAAGTATCTGACACTACGGAGGCTAATGGGATTTCTTGGTTTCCCTCATTAAACTCATCCAATACACAATCCAACAACTCATTCACCACGCTATGAGATAATAAAGATAAAAAACATAACAAGTTGTTTGTGAGGCAAATGCAGAGACTGCTTGCTGAAAAACTGCCCCCGCATCAGCGGTTTCGCATTAATTGACCTTAAAAACAACTCTGTCTCATAACGTTCCGTTATGATATCCTATGATATCCTCATAGTGTGGTGAATGGCAATGGGCCAATTTGCCAAAATGTTTAATAAATCATAAAAATAACTCATTCCCAGAACAGTAGCTACTTTGCTACTTTTTTTTTAAAGGCTCAAATATGTTTATAAAATTACTTTGACTCGCCCCCCTAACCACCTAACCATAACCCTAACCTCCCATTTGTCTGTAACTAGCCAATTCACTCAGTATTCCCTGCGCAGAGGAATACCGAGTGAATTGGTTAGTCCAGATATACAACTTTTTTTCCGACTAGTTGATGGACAGGAAAAAAATGTGTATAACATCCACTTTACAGGATGTATTTTTGTGGTAGGACTTTTTTTGATTACTTACTGAAAAAAGTAGCACCATTAGTAGCGTTATTTCATAACACTGTTATCCCCATCACTGTCTGTAAATGAGCCTGTTGCTGTTTATGTGGGCAGCTAAACCTGCACAGTAATTAGTATTCAATATGTTACTCACATGTGCAGGTATTTCATATTCAACGATTTGAACAGCGAATTAACAAAATTGGATTTGTAGGAAGGAATCCATCTGAGGACTCGTATAAAATCCTCTGATGGAGGTTATCTGTGGTGGAGGAGAAGTGCCTATTATGGCGCTGTGGCACCAGCAGCAGCTGATGCAGTAAATAATGCATCAGCTTTAATCACCTAATGGTTTCAAAATGTCCAGCATTTCATTACCGGCCCCATTCCTCTTTGCGAATAATTATCTGATATGAGATTCAACTGAGGGAGATATTCCATTTGATTTTGGCTGGAGGGGCGTGGAGCTGCTCACAAGCTACCTTCCCTGCGCCTGTGGCTGGGTAGAGATTGGCCTCAGATTATGTGGCTCAGGCGCAATCACAGAACAGTTTGACTCACTGCCACTGCCGCCGCTGTCCACGACTGTCAGACCACGGGAGCATAAATGTAACCCCATTGTTATCATCTAGATTTTGCCCCTGGTTATTGCTATTAGTAAAAGGAGAGCTGTCTGTCGTAGAAGGTCCTTCTCCTTATCTCTTATACGGAAGGTTTCATTTCCATCGTCCTATCACAGGCCGGCTGAGAAAGCAGCTGAGCATGACCAAGGATGCCGCGCTCTTACCCAGTGTTTAGAGTGAGGACAGTGTGAGAGCAGTCATGGGATTCTGAACACTGCGTTCTTATTTTTCAGGGTGTGTCTGCTGTTTGTGCAGCTTCCCACTGAGCCACAGTGCCTATGTCCATAAGGCATATTCACATATTTACTGCACTACATAGCAATAAGTATTCACAGGAGACATTTGATTGGTAACAACTTGGATGTTTTTGGCCAACAGCTTGCCAGCATCTGGGATTGTGATGATGAATAAGACTCTTACCCAAGATGTCTGATCAACCTTTTATACACACAGTTTTAATATTGTTTATTTCATTTGTCCTTCAGCCAAAGTTAATGGAGATCCAAATAAATGAAATGAAATATATCAAAAGCCATTGAGGGCAAACTCTCATTTTGTCGTCTAGAGCACAATCCAGTTGGAAGACACATACAAGCACATTCAGACAGCAACAACAACAACAATGTACAATCATCATTTAAAACAGTTGCAATTAAAGGAACAGGTATTTTTTATGTTTTCCAACTGGCCTAAGGTAACAAATATATTGATTTTTAGGGTCTGTTGAAGAAACTATAAACTATAAGCAAATTTGTCTGGGGGACATTATCGCTTGAGTGGGTTGAGTTGTTTTGGAGAGGCCTGTTTAATAAGTTACTGAGGTATGGTGGCGTGTGTCCTGTTAAATCCTTGTAGATAAAAAGATGACAATGAATGTCTCTCCCGATGGATAAGGGTGCCCATCGCACTAGTTCCTACAGTGTGCAGTGATGGGTGGAGTAACTGACTGCAATGATGAATCTGAGAGCAGAGTGGTATACTGAGTCCAATGAAGCAAGAGTCGAAGCAGATACATGTTTGTAGATGATGTCACCATAGTACAGAACAGGCATGGATACAGCGTTGATGATCCGCTTCCTGTAGAGCAGTGGAAGTTTGATTTGTTCCTGTACAAGTATCCAATTTTTTTGTTTTAATCTAACTGTGAGGTCATCAATATGAAATTTAGTTTAGTTTTTGGTCTAATCAGATACCTAACTGCCTGTCCAAGAAAAGTCACCACTTGGATTTAACTAAGCTAATGGATGATTATGTTTCAGCTGGCAACAACTTATTAACTCAAACTGATGCAGTCTCATTTCTTAAACAACCATGTCAGAAGACACATCCTATGGTCGTGGAAAAGATGTTTCAGAAGGGTCAGATTACTGGCATCAAGCAAATAAAACATCTAAAGCGATTGCTGAGACTTGTAAAATTGGGTTGAGCACAGCAAATGCATGTCATAATCAAAGCTAAAGGTGGTCTAATGTTATTATACTTGGTGTAACACTTGGTTTTGTCCACGTTGAGAATTAATTTCAGATTTAAGAGGGAATGCTAGAGCTTGTCGAAGGCTTGCAATGATTATTATTACATTCATTATTCTTTAATTGTCGACCTTCCTTAAAAACTAAAGCAGATTTAAGATAAAAGAAGTTGCATCAGTCGTAAATCTTACTCTCAGTATCTTTCCATAAATATATACATATACAGTACATACTCATAAATTCACGCCTCTGTGTTTCAAGGTTTCTACATGTACATCGAGACGTCGCGGCCGCGGAAGGAAGGGGACCAGGCTCGACTTGTGAGTCCGTTTTTCAACGTAGCGCCGAAAAACCCGTACGGTATCACCAACCCGCCCGCCTACTGCTTCGGCTTCTTCTACCACATGTATGGAAAACACATAGGTAAGTGAGATGCACTCCCCATACGCTTGGCTGACCTCAGCTTGTAGAAGAAACAACTGTGTTGCTCTTTGAAGTAATCTGTGGAGAGGATGCTCTTAATTAAATTCATTGCTCAATAGTTCATTGAAATAGATGAAGAATGAATAATTACTCTCATTCTTTAAAGACTCTGTCGCCGCTCTGTCCTCCGGTTGCTTGAGCAGAAAAAGCAGCTTCAAGTGAAACTAAAACTTGCCTTGGCAATGCTCTGCTAAATGAAGGGGATGCGCTCTTATCTGTGCAGAACGAACCAGTCAATGAGCAAACACCACACATTTTACTCAACAAAAAAGAAAAAAAAAGAAGTCATCAAGCATCTGTTGGACATCACAGTGGCTTTCAAATCTAAATTGAGAGATGAGACTGTTGAAATTGCTGTCCACCACGTACGTGTTTCCCAGTGGGCTTTTCTCTTTGTGTGTGCGTGCGTGCGTGTGTGTGAAAGAAGTTTGTTTGTGAGACAGGAAACACAGGACTCACGCTGTGGTGTAAAAAAAAGGAAATACAAGCAGCAGAATTTCAGTCATTACCAGAGAGTTTTTCTCCACGTTGGGTGCAGTTGGGAGTTTGGTGTTTTCATGTTAAAATGTTCTAAATGCAGCTTTTAGATGTTTCAAGCAAAGGGTATCTCGCTCTCACAACAAAGCCCTACACAGGTGTGTACACAATCCTGGGCGTCAGCTCTTACACTCCTCTGTGAATGCAGATAACAAACCTGTATGGCCCATTTGAAGATGGCTGAGCAACTGAAGGAGCACTCTGAGCCTTACATCTCTGACTCTCTGGCCTTCTCCACCAGGGACCCAATCAGCCGACCACAAGCACTCCTGCTCTCTTGAGTGCGTTGCTGTTTGTGCTGCTGCTGTGTTTGTGAATGAGGGAGTGCCGAGCGAGATTGGATCTCGGCTAGAAAAACTGCAGGTTCACACAATCGTTGAGGGCCACTAGTGGAAATTTGTCTGCCCTGGCTTATCATCAGCTACCGCGCAGGTCCACAATGCATGTGAGAGGGCAGCTACGGGTGGGGCTGTATGAGAGCAGTTTGTTAGACCAGTGTTTCTTAATCAGGGTTACTCGGACCCCCAGTCGTACTTGCTGTAATTGGAAATACAGTCCACATTAATATCTTAAAGGGATAGTTCAAGATTTTGAAAATTGGGCCATTGCTATAATCCCTATAGTTTTAGGAATAGGTTTGTTACCTTTAATTGTCTATGCAAGCAATTTTTTAGAACGGCAGAGCAGAGCCGTGAGCTGCTCAGAGCTATGCTACAGAGGCTAATGGAATTTCTTAGTTTCCCTCATCAAACTCATCAAATACACAATCCAACAACTCCAAAATGCAGTGTCTGCATTTACAGTACACACACAACTTGTCCACCATAGCATTTTGGAGTTGTTGGATTGTGTATTTGATGAATTTGATGAGGGAAACCAAGAAATTCAATTAGCCTAGCTCACGGTGTAAATGGTGTAATTAAAAAGGCTACTTTTTAGGGGGTGGGGGCATCCTCAGGTTTGCTAAAAATATGCAGGGGTCCAGTGCCCCATGAAGGTTGAGAACCACTGTGTTAGACAACAAGCTGATGTTGTGCACTGCTCAAAGCATTTCTGTTTCATGCGATGCTCTCTGCTTTTAGGCAACATAAAATTTTCAAAACTCCGATTGGGTCCATTGCAGAGGTATTAACTAAACCAGTGTGAATGGCTCTCAAACCAATGCAGCTCCCTCGGTGTCCTTTATAGTTGCATTCGTGCATGATGTGACCTATTTTGTTGTTGTAGTCATCATCTGTCCAGCTCCAGCGTGTCTTAGGTCACTGCACCGTTGTGTGGTACTGAGTCACATCTTGGACTATTCATCTCTTGTTGTTGCCCAAACCACCAGATGACTTGCTTTTAATCTACCACACGGGCGCCGCTCTCCAGCACAGCTGTGTTCTGCCATGGAGTATCACCTTTTACATTTGAATTTTTAAAAAATACTCTAAAAATAAGAAATACCACTTCACCAAAGACATGTTTTAGCTCATAAAAAAAAAGAGGATAGATAGAGAGGCAGTGAACAGAGAAATGTGGAAAGTAAATCAACACACCGAAGGGACAAGTGGTGGCACTTTTATGAGTATTAAACTTGAACTTGACATTCAGTACAGTAACTGAAACGCCACAGACTGGCAAATATACTCCTCTCTTTTCCAACAGCGTCTTTACACTGAACATTTGGCTGCTTTTAGCTCAGTATTCTAGCGAGACATCGGTGGTATCATCTCGTCTCCACCCTCCACCTGCTCCGCTGAGCTGAACCTGCTGCTCCAACCTCAGCCCACCCGGCTCTTCCCTGCTCTGCTTTCTCTCTGGTTTTTAGAGCACTGATTAATATATTCGTGCGACTCTTATGTCATTCACCACATAAGATTCGCATTATTCCCTTTGAAGTTTGTTTAACAACTCTTTATTTGCATTAATAATATAAAGAGGTTTGCAGATTGCTCCACTGAGTAATACACTGTTTTTCTCATTTGGGGATAAACTGCAGCCTAAAGAGGTTTTTCTTATTTTGTTACTGTGAATTTTCAATGCAACACTACTTTTACAGTACTTTTTTATTTATTTATTTTTTTTTTACATGACCTAGTGAGCTCACCGTTTTATTCCATGTCATCCATTATGAACACTTTGAATATGAACTGTGAATACTCCACAGTCATGAATGACCAGAACACTGTAAAAGGTAATACTGATTATTTGAACATTTCCTCTAGCGGGGGCACCACACAAAGTAAAAGTGAAGTATATAGGTCAATGCAGATTGAAGTGCAAACCTCTTTAAAAAAACGCCGCTAAAACTATTTTCACAGCTACAAATCAGCGGGGATAAGTGGGAAAATTTGCTTCCCATAACATGAGTGGGCCGACCCTTTGGCACCGAGTCGACAACAGGACGCCGCAAGGGCTGAAATTCAGCCAAGCTACTTTGCAGCCGTCCTCAGAGCCGAGGCCGAATGGAAGTGTCCAGGTGGGAGGGGACGGACCAAACATCTGGAGAGGTGGAGAGAATGTAAGGATAGAGGTGTTGGACGGCTACTCAGCAGGGAGATGAGAGCTCCTCCGGCTCCCTGCCGAGGTTGAGTAGGCCATGACATTTCCAATTTGCTCAAATTGATCGCCAGCCAGACCCTCTCTTCTCTGCCCTCCCCGTCTGTGGTGAAGCCCATGCCCAGACTGTGGCGTGTTATGATGAATGGGCTAAATGTCAAGGACTTGAAACCCAGCTCAGATCCTCTATAGCTACGCTCCATTTAGTATTCTGCCTCTCCAGCCGTGAAAGAAATTTGCCCCCGAGCTCAGGAATGTAGGTTTGTGATGTTTTCTGCCTAGAGAATGAATGTTTATGACAAATGGTCCAAATAATATATGTTCACGTGTTGCTGTATTATTTTCTCTCATCACACAGAAGTTCTGTTGTTTTAAGTTGTGGAGGGCGTTTTCATATTTAGAGCTGTGAGTCACAAAGCCATCAAACGTGGCGCGGCTCCGTCTTGAAACGCTGGAAGTTTGATTCTCTCTGGGACGGCGCTGCTGAGGTGAGTCACAGTCAAGTTGTGGCACGGCAGCGCTAAAGGCCACAATCAGTCGATAAGGAGTCTCGCCTACACACTGATGAAAACAGTGGCACAGGCTCAAAGAAACTCCTCCGTAGTTAGCCAGCGGGGGGATACCTGAGACAAGGTCACACTTAATTACTGAAGCGCACATCAAAGTTTGCCTTTGGAGCCCGTGTCGCATTTGTTTATAGGATTAAGTCTCCAGCAAAGCACACCAAGCAAGTCTGTTTTAAGCCTGACCTTCTGAGAAGCAATGGAGTCATCCTTTCATTAGCAAGGAGGGTGGTACCACACCTTCGATCCCCCACTCTCACTGTGCCGCTCAGCGCGTAATTGAAAAATTTCCAGTAGCAATTTCTCACTTTTCTTCCAGACTCACATCTTCCTCCTCTCAGATCTTTTTAAATTTCACAAGTGTCTGCCACAGGTATTTCTTTAAGAAAAAAAAAGGGTACTCCAAAGAATATACATGTACAGCAGATGCCTTTGCTCGGGATGTGATGACACTGACATAACCACCTACATCGCATTGAGTTCAAAGAAAATGTAAGCCAGCCAGCTCAGCAAGAATCCTCCTACATCCTGAACACTTCAGTGGTAGATGAAACCGCAGGTCATGTTCTGTACAAGAGCTCATCTCTCACTGGAGATTGTGCTGTCGTTGGGGAAAGTGTACAGCGTTGCTGATGAGAGAGTATGAACAGGGACATACAGTATGGCTCCCCTCCGTTTCAGCGCCTTGTTTTTTTTCTCTTCTGTACGGTAATGAGGCACCTCGCTGAGGTGAAGATGCATCAAAAAGCAAGGTTTCCGTCTTAGACGTCGCTCTTTCTACTCATCAGCTGTGTCAACGCCAAGGTGCGTCTTTTCCATACTTGTGAAATTCACTTGACTTCAGAGCGGTGGTCCTACTGAGCCCGGCGATGGTGTCGGTGTCAACAAACTGATTTGAGCCCCTTGAATCCCGTTTCCTTTTGGCCCACCGCAAGAGGTCGGCTCTCTCTCCTATATACACACGTTCCTGCTGCATGGCAAATAGGAAAAACTAACACAATCAGTGTGTTTGGAGAGCCAGGGTAAAGTAGTTGCACTCGGTGTCATCATCTGACAGTTTTATATCAAAGCCCAGGGCCAGACAAGAGGAGCGTCTTCAAGTCAGAACTGCTATATAGTCTATTCTGTCTCAATAAGAGACTGTATTTCTGTGTTATTGTAAGGTGTTATATCTATGAATTCAGCTGAAATGGGTTTGTCAGGTTGCATTTTGGGATGCAGAGTTGGATCCAGCAGAGACATCCAGTAGTTTCTCCTGGGCAGCTGAGGTGGCACAGGAAGCTGAACAGGGCAGAGACAGTTTGAAACTCACACTAAATTAGGTAAGAACAGGGAAAGTATTTGCACTCAAGAAAAATTCTCATCACACATCACCCATTAATGATAATTAATTTGGATTATTATGAGCTAGAGAATAATTTACCATCACTTACGGAACCACAGTTTTAATAAATGTATCAATTCACAAGACCTGAGTTTAACCTTTGGTTGGCTCTGCTCTGAATGCAGAAGAATACATAAATCTGAAATGCAGGAGACAGCGGTGAATATTAAACTTTAAAGTCCGGATCCAATCTCTCCTGCAGTTTTACCCTGGAGTTCACAGTCCGATCCCCCCTACTGTTTGTCAGTGGTTTGGTGGTATATTATAATAATTGTCAAGTCGTTCTGTACCTGCTGTTAAACTACATAGACCAGTTAGAGCCCGATTTCACAACTTTTATTACTCTTTATAAGCGAGAGCCCTACAAGAGGAGTGGAAAAACATAAAATTATGACTTTTATTTTTTATTTTTTGCTTTATTTAATTTGAATCTAACTAAAAGATCTTTCACATTGAAGTGTCAGTATGTGTTTATCACTCCTTAGCTATTAAACAAAGAACAACCAACCCACTGATACAGACTGCAGTTACAGGAACTGCATGAAGTGGAAAAGTGTTTGCCACTGATTAAATAACCTTCACGGCCAAGTCTAGTCGAAGTAAGAAATTATTTGGTATTTATTTTAGTTTATCGGGGTAAAAGGGAATGTAAATATATTGCTTTACAAGCAACATTTCGGCACCCAATTAAGACTGGTCCAGAGCATTATGTGTTCTTTGCAGGTAGTTATAGAGTAAGGTCAAAGTAAACAGTTCAAAGTTATTAACATAACTGCTGGAAGTCATAAGTGTGGTGGAAAAAATATTAGAAAACTGGAAACTTTAAGAGAAAACTTTAACTAGCCCACAAAACCAACATTTGCACTGTGTCTGGGAAATTTTGCCTTCCATACAAATCCATCTGACTCATTTCTGCATACAAAAGAGCGCTGAGAGGTGGGGACAACAGACCACCTGGAGTACTGTTGACCTACTTTAGTTTAAAAGCAGTGTATTGTTGGGAGCACAGCAGGGGGGAATGAATGCTCCAATTACCACAAAAATAGTTTATAAAATGACAGTGTACTGTACTACTATTATTATTATTATCATTATTATTAAGCTTTATTGTATGAACATACATTTGCACTGACCTGTATGTGTCCCTCCTCTCCATCCAGGAACACTGAACGCCTTCCTGAAGCAGAAGGGCCAGACGACCTCCGAGGGTCCTGTGTGGTCGCTAAGTGGTAACCAAGGTGACCGCTGGAAGCAGGCCAAAGTAAGCATCCATCCAACGGCGTCCTTCCAGGTGAGACCAGAAAATCTTCATCAACCCAACACCTAGCAGCATTCCCCCCGTTGCCCTTTATTTTCCTCTCTGCCTGTGTTTGTGTAGCGAAGTGTTAGTTTCCTCGGGGTCTGCATATTGATGCAGCGCTTCACAAGCCTCGATATTAAGCAGAGAAGTGGACGGGATCCATACACATTGTTTGCTATGGAGAAAGCAATATCACTCACAGTGCGCCATTACAAAGCCTAATCTTTGTGAGTGGCAAATATAGGACTTCAATATTCTCCATCATTTTCATGGCTGCAGTTGTGGAAAAATAATTATAGTTTCAGCTGCACCTTTGTGTTTTGTCTTTGTTTGCACTCTCACTTTTAACTGCCCCAGCACCACAAGCGTTCTTACTTTTTAAAATTTTGTGACATTGAAATTGAAATAAACACTTGCCACCTACTGTTATTTTTTATGAGGAGCTATTTAACCAAATTACACAGTGTATTTATTTAGATGTTATCATGCTGTGGTGCTAATTTCTTGTTTTTGTGGACTATCAAGGCTGCACTGACAAAAAACAACAACCCAAAAAACAAATTTGTTATTTTCCCTCTAGGTGGTACTGGAAGGTATCCGAGGACCAGGCATTGAAGGAGACATTGCCATCGATGATGTCACTCTGGAAGAAGGGGAGTGTCGAGGCCCGCCGTCCAGTGAGTAGCGCCAAATGTCCCCTCTTACCTGAACTCCAGGTCCCACCCACCCACCCACCTCGCTGAACAACACTGAGATTAACGAGAGGGGATCTAATCTTAGACAGAAGCCAGTTTTGGACTACCATCTCATGGGGAAAACACAGTTGTCATAGTAACAGTGTTGTACTCACATGAATGATAGCCATGCTGGCTGAGCGGAGCTGATCGTAATTGCGCTGTAGGAACAAACAGAAGGTAAAAGCAGAAAGCAGGACACAGAGAATGGTCGGCAGATAAATGTCATCTTTGTTTAATTTCTGTTATTTATAATTGGAGGAGCATTATTTCCAAAAGGCTCTACAACATTGACTTCCATTTAACATACCGTACTTTTTCATATTTCATGTCATTCATGGAGTATAACCGGGCATCTAAAAGAGAAGCAGAGTCAGACGTCTGGGTCTTCAAGATTTATTCTTTTTTTCTCTTATTACTGCAAGATTATCATCCTAGTTATTTTTCATTTGGATCCATTATGATTCAAAGCGACAGCATTAATTCATTCCGAGTTGAAGAGTGGTCGAGTAATGTTATGAATTATACAATTCAATCTCACATAATGAATCTTACATGACTTGAAGTGATGTAGGAGGGCAGAACTGAGAAATATCTCATGAGGGCTGATCTGACATGACTTCTGACTGAAGATGTCACCGTCTTAGGATCTGGGCGCACAGGTTAGTTTTGCCTTAAAAGAACAGTTGAACATTTTGGGGGGAATGCGGATACTTTCTTGCTGAGAGTTTTATTGGAAGACCCAAACCACTGTGTCTTCTGGTGAATTTAAAACTGAAACCAGGAGAGCTCATCCAGCTCTGTCCAAAGATGAGAGAGATGAGTCTTTATTGTCTCCCTTGGGAGAAATTCATTTTGGACAAAGCTGGCAGGATCCGTTTTAATGCTTTTGCAGCTTTATTTGTAAATAAAAAAGAAAGACAGAAAGAAAGAAACTGACTAGAGACTCACTTGAAGGTCAACCAGATATCCCATAAAACCATAACTGTGTTATTTATCTCGAGCTCTCAGAAAGAAAGCAAATAAGTGCGTTTGTCAAAATGAGGAGACCCTTCAAATGCACTTCACTTCACGTTTGTTCTGTTTTTGGGCCTTTGGGTATCTTGTGTTTTTCCTCTGTGCAGTATGTAATAACAGCAGCTACCTTTCCGTTTCTTTTCTGTTCAGATATCAACTCCACGGCTCTGGCCACATCCTCCCATATATGGCTGCAGTGCATCACCTTGATGGTGTCCCTCCTAGAAGGTCAGAGGTGACCCCTCTCTCCGTCACCTCAGAGGCGAATATTCAGACCCACCGTCTGTGAGCTATACCCTCGGCATCCAATCACCAAAGATTCATGCATCCTGAAAGCAGCAGGGGTCCCCTGACGGACCACGGAGGGACCGAAATCAATAAAAGAGAGAAAAAATAGTGATAAAAAAAAAGTTACACAAAAAGTAATAAAGAAGATGCGCAAATTTTTTTAAAGAGACCTCTTTTACAGAAAAACACTCCCCGGTGCAGGACTCTGGACGTCTTTACGAGCACAAAGACAGGTGGGCGATGACTAAGCCTGGACTTTGGCGAAAGGGTTCATGAGTGTCGAGGGAGGACAGTTTGTAAAGCACAAGAACAATTTTATGAAGTTATGAAAATATCTGTGGAAGGTGGCGGAGTAGAGACACTGCTGACTTTTTGAAGAGGAAATAACATTTCCCTGCTTACGAAATACATGGAATCAGACCTTTCTCTGTGTATCTTTATCTTCATTTTCTTGCACCAGATGCCAATCACCGACACTTGTTTTTCAGACTCGCCCAGCGTCACGTCACACCTTGGCATTTCCTTATCTGCTTGGTGCTGTACTGTAGAAAAACAAGGACTCTGGCAACATTCAGTTCTGTCTGCTTACTCCCTCTGTAGCTGCCTATGTATCTTTTAACACTGTGCTCACGAGTCCCAAGTGGCCAAGCGACGGTATGGTGGCAGAACAATAAATGCAGAGGAGTCAGCGGAGGTGTAGACAGCTGGACTGGGCTGAGAGGAGTTCAAGCTCATGAGCTGAAATTAAAGGGGAAGAGGTGGAAAGGAGGGCAGAGAGTAGGGATGAACGGGAGGAAGAGTGGAGGGAGGGGAGGAACAGGCAGAAAGGTCCGATTAGTGAGGCCTGACTCGAATATTCAGTCAGCGGTCCGTCTGTGGAACAGAAGCCACTTTACTTTCTGCCATGAAACAAAGTGCCTTCAGATTACAAACCGAATCGTGAGCCTGGGTGTTAATCAACATCGAACACGTCTCTGTTCATGTTTCCTCTGATGGGCTATTTTCTACATGTTTCTTTTGCCCCACAAGTGCTGATGGGAGGGCACGCTTATTAAGAGGGAGTACAAGTAACACCCGGATTTTACTCCCGATGGGACAGTTGCCCGTGTGCGTGGGTGCGTGTCTTTGTGTGCGTGCGTGTGTCGATCCTGTGTCTTTGTATGAGTGCGAGCGTGGGTGTGTGTGCGTGCGTGTGTGTGTTTGCGTGTGTGCATGCGCCTAAGCCTATGCCTACGCGTAGTTCAATGTGAGGGCAACCGACCAGGCAGTGCTGGCAGACACCGAGCACAGGTTTGCAAACAATTTGGATAAAAACAGCGGCAACAGTCAAAGTGAGGCTCTGGATCTGTTTTTTTGCAGAAAGACAGCTTAAGATCATACGGGAGGATAAAGACACTTCGTCGAATGAATACCCCACTCTCTCTTCCCATAATTCTCTTTCCCTGCGGACGAGCATTTTTTTAACAAAAGAAAAGAACAACTGCTGAATAAAACATTGCATTGTACAGGGAGGAGAGTAGGAACCTCGGGACTGCAGGCTCTTCATTAGGGTGATCGGCCTCACCCTCGTCCTCCACCATTTATATGGAACAATATGAGAATAAAAGATAATAATGACCATAATAATAGTCATGATATTTTATTACTCTAGCGAGAATGTTTCTCTGCTTTTACACAAACTGTGAAGATTGACTGTGGAAGATCTACCTGAGACCATAACCTTAACCAGCGGGGTTTTTAAAAAATATATTGTAAAAAAGAGAAAATAAGAAAATGAAAAATTCCGTTCATTGTTGGTTATGACAAATGTTTTGAGGACTTGTGTCTTGTTTCTTATTTTTTCTGTTGAAGATGACTTAACTTCCTTTCTCTTCTTGTTGTCTCCCTTTGCATTGCTGAAGTATCAAAGCTGATGGAAGCATAAGAAGTAAACCAATTTGGTAACTGTATAACTTGTAAATGTTAAAGAAGCTCTATTCAAAGGTTTATGATAAATGTTTTATGTTGGAGTACAGGAAGCACAACATACAGTTCAAGGTCTCAACATATAAAATCCATTTTATATTTCTCTACAAATGCGTGACCTACTTCCACAAATTCAGGCTTCTCGACGCTCTGAAACAAGTCCACATTCAACAGCAAATTGATCTCCTTTTTTTTTACTTGTTACATTCATATTTATAGTGCAACCACTATGCTAGAGAACTCAAAGGATCCCAGTCAGAAGTACAGATGAAATCTTCATGAATGCCGACTGGGTAAAGGTTCATGGTGTTGTGGTTGTTCAGCAAATGTAGCCTCTTGAGTGGAAGCCTGGGTTAGTCTGAGTGGGTCATGTTCATGTGTGAGCATAAAGCTGTGTACAATAGGTGTGATAAGAAACTGATACATGTAAAGAAGATAAATATGCTAAGCAAAACAGAGCAGAATGATGAACATTTCAGGGCATCTTTATGTCATTATGGTCTGTATGATGTTACTATAGAGACGTATCACAACATGCTATTACATGCTGTTTTTATTTTTTGTTTGTTTCTGTCTGTTTTTTCCAGACATTTTCATTTTAGTGTTTTTATTTTCATAAGGCCCAGATCACAATGAATGTAAATGGAGTTCTGGGGAGATGTTTTCTTACAGTCTTTCTAGATGTAATGTTTGAAGAAAACATGTTTTTTTTTTGTGCTTTTGATGATGAGAACTTTAAGACTTTCATAGGTTGTTTTGGACGTATGTCAAGAAACAGTAAGTGCATCTGATTTTGACACAGACTTTGACACACTTTCCAAAAATATAAACTCAGATAAGATATCCATTAGCCAGTTGCTATACCCTCATGTGGTATAGTAGGTAATGAAAAGTGCCAAAGTGCCCGTGTAGTCGTCACTGCTACTAAGTATGGATATGAGTTTCTTAAGATATTTTGGTAACTGTTCCTTTTACAGCCACCCTATGCACTTCAATTCTAGTGAGAACAGAAAATCTGTTCCTCGTAGTAGTGACAGGATGAGTTGGAAATTACAGCTGAATTTACATAGGCCTAAAGAACACCTTTGGTCTTATTTTAATATTGCTGTCAGTGGTTTAAAGGAATTATTCACTTTGGTGCCAGGTGTTAGATGTGAAGATCAATGAACTCGCCACTTTGTCCATTAAATATGAAGCTACGCACAGAAGAGACTGTTAGCTTAGCACAAAGAAAAGAAATGGGGAAACTGCTAGCTAAACTTTGGATAAAACCTCACTAGTTAATGCTCATGTCTTTTGTTTAATCTATACATTTTGAGCGGGTTGCTACTGTAGGAAACAATTGAGTAGCTACAGGAAGTCAGCTGTTACCACCAGAGAAGTGAGCACATAAAACCTACAAAACCAGAGGTTGTTTTCAAATGTTATGTTCAAACTCAACAGACTAGATGTAACATGCTAAAGGACATGCTTTTCCCCTGTTTACAGTCTTTGTGCTAAGCTAAGCTAACTGTTCGTTGGTTGCCTCATGTTAAATGTGGCCTACAATTACTGTATAAGAAATAATCAGCATAGCCACACTG
The DNA here is from genome assembly GCA_030347415.2 of Decapterus maruadsi. Taxonomy (NCBI): domain Eukaryota; kingdom Metazoa; phylum Chordata; class Actinopteri; order Carangiformes; family Carangidae; genus Decapterus; species Decapterus maruadsi. The sequence continues at coordinate 6,892,664 of CM064891.1, read as the reverse complement.
AGCTCATGAGGTTATCAATTAGATTGGCCGATGTTTGATTAAAATATAATTTTTTTCCTTTTGAGTAGCTAACAACCTCAGTTTAAAAGTGTCTTCTGTGTTTTCTCTCTCAGTCACCGTACTGTAAAATTTGTTTTGTGTATGTTGGAATTATATCAGCATTAGCCTTTCAGAAACTATGACAGAGCTCATTTTTATCCTAGTTTTATGGTGTATTAAATATTGGCTGCATTCATACAATTTTCATCCGTGTGAAGGAAATATTGTCTAATTTTCCCAGAGCCGCAGCTAAAATTGGACAGCAAAATGAATCTTGTTTCGTTTTCTTGGTATTACAGCTCTCACCATATCCTCGATTTACATTTTTGTGCAATTCACACACCGTGTGTCAGCCTCTGCCCTTTGTGTGTACGGGGGATGTGAGGCTGGTGAGTGGCTTACACACTCGGCTCTGCTCCATTTATTGATAAAAGTCCTCTAAGCTGCTTCAAAGTACAATTGGAGGGGATTAACAGGTTTTGAATATGTAAACAGTGTTATGTGACAGTTTGCTTTCCTACAGTGTTTACTGACTGTGTTTTAATGATGAAAGGCTTCTGTGGCTGTGGAAAGTGGAAGTGTTCATAAAGTAACACGGGGGAATGAGTTTGAGGTGTTTGTGATTAGTTTAGGTGCTGGAGTTGAATGTGTCTGTGCCTGCCAAGTGTTTTATTTTTTACATCACTGTATCTGGACCCAGGACATTTTGTGTGTTGTTTTTTCCCACCAGCACACATCAGATGTTCCTCACAGCAGCCACTTAAGTCCGCTCCTAGTTGGATTGATGGTGCCATAATCTTTAATAGGTGGTTACAAAAATAAAATTATAGTAACTTTTTTTCCCCCGTCTTTTCTACTTTTTAGAATAACATGGCATTTAAAGGTTCGTTTATTTGTCTCTAAGAATGGGACTGTATTTCCTGTAGGTCCTGCAACACAATACAACTGTCTAGTAAACTGCTCAAACAGAACATGAGCTCAGACAGAGCACTGAACTAATTGGCATCAGCTAGTTCATTCATACCTTACAATCACTGACTTAATCAGCTAACTAATAACGTCCAATTATGATCTAGCAGGTGCCATTATAACCTGGTCCTTCTCACTAGAATTATTATTCTGATGCATTTATGCCTGTGCTGTACCCCCCACCCACACTGACTCTGTAACTATTTTCTATAAATGGTCAGCTTCATTTTTTTGAGGCTGTTCATTGTGATGGTGTTATGCAATATGCAAATGTGTTATGTTTATGCCTCTCTAAAAAGTCAGCGACTGAGGTGGACAAACCTTTTTGGAAATTTTCAACATGATGCAATCAAATAAAACCACCACCTGAAAAAGAACCATAGAATTAAGTCACAAAAAAGCTAAAGTGTTAAAGCATAGAGTCTCAACAAATACAAAACATAAAACATAAGGTGTTTGGGTCAGTTGTATTGTGCCGCTGTACATTGTATTGGTCACATTATACAATAGAAATTGCCTATTTCCTTTGTAACGCTGCTGAGAACAAACAACACAAGTCGATCTTCATTACATGGGGGAGGCTTTAACCATTTGTGTGATGGGAGGAGGGAAGTAGTGTTCAATGCAGGGAGTGGAGAGAGAAATCGTGTTTACCTTTGCAACTGCTTACTGAAAACATTTGAGGTGCCACTTTTGTGTAGCATAAAAGGTACACATTAACTGAAAAGAAAATAAGCTATTGTTGCATATGGTGAGGTCCTGGAATACCAAGGAAGCAAGCAGGCAACGCTGTTTCATATTAGATGGTAAAAGGGGGGAAAACTCTGCTATTTCCTTTGTGCATTGATGAATACATGAATGAGTTTTGCAGTTGTGCATGAATGTACCCAGTGCTTACATTAACACCATTAAAATGGAGGTACTGTAGCATTAAGGGATGGGGTCTGTCAGAGTTTGTGCAGGCTGTGGACTGAATTTAATTGCTCTAACCTGCAGTATGTCGAAACAATTTCCCAGGTTTCTTGGTAAATTTGATTAAAACTATCCATGTGAGTAGAACCATGGCCGGTTGGTATGTGAGAAAATGTAATTTAAAACAAACTATTGCCTTAATTCCTGGAAAGTGCACACCCTGTAATATTATAAACTTGAAGTGGAAAGGATGTTGCGAAGAAGTCCTGTGCAGTGGTGCAGCTGAGCCGTGCTGGCAGCCTCCACTTGTAATGCAGCTACCTGGATGGTGTTTTCGAAGAAATTCAGCTGTAATTGTCACATTTTTCCCTGCTGAGCCGCGGCTGTAATTACCTGCTCGTTTATCATTCAAAATCTGATATTTAAGTGAGGGTCTCTAAAAGGAACAGTCCCAACATTTCTTCCTGAGTGGAAAAGTTCTCATTTTCTGTTCAATCTAGGAAGGGCTTTGTCACATTGTGCCATTCATCATGCTATTTTCGCCCCCCTCCTGTCCCCAACAACCCCCCTCACCAGTGTAATATTAATGCAGCTGGTGATTATCGCTATACACGTCGTGCTTTCTTGGTTGATTCAGGAAAAAAAAAGAGTGCCAAAAGGAGGGGGAAAGCACTGTGGTTGGGCAGAACATAGAGTCGCATTGAATTTGGCAGTCACAGAGTTCACATGAAGGATTCAAACAGGAACAAAATCTTTGTCATCTCAAACCTCAAACTTTACCCACACTGTTCAATTTTTGGAGTGAGAAATGTCATTTCAATGTGGTGCATTTTTTCACTTCCACACAGTGGCTAGGCAGTAGTGAGCGACTTGTCGACAGGAGGCTCAGCGCAGTCTCACTAAATAGCTGGAAAAGGTAGACACAATTCAGAGATCTCATTTTACTCTGTCAAGGTAGAGGCAGTGTGTCGCTATTTGATGGCAGAGCTTCTCAGTGTGACAACTTTACCAGTGGGAAAACTGCCACCTCTTCATACCTACTCTTTCTGCTGTTGGAGTAAATCTTACACTATACTTCTCGACGGCTTCCCCCGTCTGTCCGTCCTCCCTCTCCTCTTCTTTCACCTTGCTTTGATCAGGAATCACTGACTAGGCAGGAGCAATGTTTCCCATGTCCAGTTATTTACCATCAGTGCAGCCGACTGCGTGCAGGATGACAAAATGAAGACGTTTGCCGCAGTCGAGGAATGTCCCCACGTCCCCTCCTCGCTCTTGAAAAGACCCTTGGAAATAATGAGATTTGATGCTGTAATATCAAGGTTGTTGAGAAAGCTGTGTTTCAGTGATGTTATTTATCTTGTTCTGTGCTGACACCCTGTAATGATGACCTGTCACTCTTCTCTGTTTTGTGCTCTATATTTATATATGATCAGGCTTCTTTTTCACTGTATTTCTTTGGATTTGTCACCCATTTTTTGTGCCATACCTGCAACTAATGAAAAAATAAAGAAAAGGAATATTTTATGCGCTCTCTCAAGTAAATTGTCCATTGTACACTGTGAAACTGAAACGTATTAGAGCAGAGCAGAATAGCATACAACGTCCCATATTATATGCTTTGTGCTTTAACACAAATCCTCTCCTTGTTTCTGTGGCTTGCCTGTGCCTGACACCTCTGTCCCCACAGTTTTTCAAAGCGAAAGCCAAGTTATTCCCACTGTGACCACCTGTCTCCCACTCAAAGGGCTGGAAACAAAAGCTTTGTGCAAATTGTTCTGTTCTTTTGACAGCATTCCCCAGTTTGTGGTTCTTTTGAGGAGTTAGCCTGCTTACTTTCCTCTCAGAGTTGAGAGCATGAGAGTGATTGTGGCGAGGAGAGGACATCTGAGGGAAAGACAGAGGAATAACAATGGTGTGTGGGGGGACTTGAAAGTCATCCAAATGTTAGCCAGCAGGGGCCTCATGACTGAGAAGAGCTTACCCAGGATGGAGTTAGTGTACACAGCCTGAAATGACTTTCCTTTTTCTTTTTGGACGAGCAGCCCACCTCTTTGATATGCTAAATATAGTACAGTACGAGAAAACCAGCAAACTTTTCTAAAATGTATTTCATAAGCACAAGGTCAGAGAAATGGTATGTTGCAACCCTTCGCTGCAATTTTGCATCGGCATTGACACTGTTGCACTTAGCTATCAACAGGTGGCAGTTATGGACGGCATGAGACTGAGAAGGTGAAAACCCATGGGTCTGGATGGGAACATTACAGGGTACAAACTTAAACTTTTAGCACATGTTGACAAATGTTTTATGAGGAAGGAAAATAATGCATTTAGGTTGGTCAACATTTAATAAATAATTATTTTTGCGAGGAAACCAGGCTAGCTACTTCCAGTCTTTGGGCTAAAATGAATTTGATTGAATCAGATTATTGTGAGTATTGAGGTTAGATAACAGCTAGTCTGGCCCTTTCCAAAATTACCAGATTACCAGATCTCCTACTCATAAATTTACATGGTTTTTTTTTGGGTGTGTTCAAGCAAAACACAGATAGTCTAATTAGGCTATGTAAATGTTATTTTTTATTTCTTAAGGTAGTGTTAGGCTAATAGCCTTTTTTTTTCAAGGGGTGGGGTGGGATGGACTGAAAAGTAATTTAATTTTGAATTTAGGGATTATTAAAATTTCCGTAGTAGTAGGGCCTAAGTAGGGCCAAATAGTAGCCAAAGTGTGTGATTGGCTGAGGCACCAGCAAAGGTCAGCGAGAAGGAAAGAAGGAGGAGAAAAACCGGAAGGAGAAAGTGGTCTGCATCGTTAGCTCCATATATGGTTAGCTCAATGAACCAGAAATGTTTTGGAAACAAAAGTTATGATAACTCACAACAGCGCTTTGAAGGTTTGTCGGGACGAATTTTGTGTGTGAGTGGAAACTTCAATAAGTAGTGAGTGAGCCACCAGCAGGAGGACTGTAGGAGGACTGTAGCAGGAGGACTGTAGCAGGAGGACCGCACGGGGACACGTCGGACTGAGACGGACTATACTGTACTAGCTCACCTGTGACCTGCTGATGGGGAGCGTCGCCGCTGCTGCTTCTTCTACTTCTACCGCTGAACTGTGACGCATGGTTTCATCCGCCCGTCGCTGACCGCAGGGTCTGACCGCAACACACGCCAGCATCACACAGGCGGGTAGGTAATTCATTTGGAGAGTGTGTGAGTGACTGTCTTTTGGCCCATTAGTTATTAACGTATTGCCTAGGCCTATGTCAATTCAAATAGATTTGATTTGAGTTGACATTCAAATCTATTGAGATAATTGGCCAATTAAGAGGTAACCCTTCTATTTTGAAATATCTTGGGAGTATAACTTGTGTGTAACATGTGAGTGATAAAATGTTGTGTATTTGTGTAGTTATTGTTAATTTAAGGGGATAATGTGTGGTATTTGAGGACTGCGTTTTATGTTAGTTTGCTGGGTAAATCTTTGTAAAACAAAAAATCCAAAACCTAAAGTAAATCATCTTTGCCCTTTATTACGTGGTCTGTCTGTCAGTCAGTTAAAAGTATAAAGTAGTACAAAGTAGTAGTAGTAGTAGTAGTAGTATCGTAATATTGACGTTTCACAGAGTAGGATACTTATCTGACTCACTGGACATTCTCAAATAATAACATTTGAGACAGCTTTTATTTAATTCTGCACAAATCTTATGCTCAGCAAACATGGAAAATATCAAATTGTTCTGTTCTTATTGTTTAAAAGATTACATATAGAAGGAAAGAGTCAGATCCAGAGCTGCAATCATTTGCAAGTTTAATCGGCACTGATTTAACTTATTCTGAATACATGCATGCTGCGGCCATAGACTGTCTATAGGCTAGGCTCCGGCTCTTTCCTTGCATTAGTCAGAGTTCTCAGCGGGTCTGGCCAGGTTTATGTCAAAAACATATGAATAACTCCTACAGGCTTTGCTGTGTTGGGTCCGAGAAGTAATGCTTGTGAGTGCCACCACGTTGGATCCGAGCTTCCACACCCACAATTTTCAGGCATTGAAAACTCTAGCATGAATGAAGCAGCTTGGAAACTGCTCAACTGAAAGAAAATAGAAATAGACGGGGCTTCTAATTGAGAGCAGCTTTTATTTGCTTCTATTTGAGAATTTACAGCCAGCCCCACTGGTTGTAGCATAGGACATGGGCTACAGTAGGGTGGGCTGCTACGTATCACTTCCTGTGCACGAACGGTTGTTTGTTGATGGAGATAGAGAGTCGATAGTGATTGTTTAATTGCCTCACGATTTCTATGCTTAATGCTAAGCTAAGATAATAATCTTCAAGCTTTATAGTGTGCTAACAAGAGATTGGTATCAATTTATTCGGCTAACTCTTAAGTGTTCTTTGAGTCTTCCCGGAATTTTTTTTTTACTGTTAACTAAATAATGCTACTTTTACAAGGTTGTTGAGAGACCAGGCTGAAGTCTGTTGTTCAACACTGACAAATATAGCAGTGCGTGTCAGGGTGATCTGTTTACACTGTTTGGCTTCTCTCACACTTTAGGCCTAATGGGCACTCTCCACCACATAGTCAGCGCGTTCCCCAAGGCCAAGCTGTGTCCATGCTCCTGAAGGGCAAGTTGTTGTTGTTGTTTTTTCCAGGAGTGGAGGAATCAGCCAGTTGTGTTGTTTTTCAGCTCTGTACCCTGAGGAAACAGCGGAACGGTGTTTTATTGTTTTATGAGATGCAGATTTTGTCATCAGTCTCCCTTTAGCTGCAGGCCTTTCCTAAGGCTGCCCACCGATATAAGGAACGCGGTGCTTGTGTGTGGTCGTGTAGGATGCGCAAGTGTGGGGGAAGCATCCTCAAATGGCAAAACAAGGAGTTGTCTTAACAATGTGCTGTTGCGTCAGTGTGTTTTCTTTCCCCCCATGGTGCTGTTGTGGGAATTTGTAGCTCTTTGATGGGCAATCAGAAACACACGATGTCGTACTCTGCAGCTCTTACCTTCATTTTCAGATTTGTTGTGTGCTGCATGACAACAAAAGCAATGATGTAAGCCTCTTTACTGATATCCAAGAGGTGATCTTTGTGCCTGTGTGTGCAGAATCACAAAAAAAAAAACATAACAGCAGCCACACCACATTATGGAGTTTGTTCCATTACACAGACAATTACTGTGAAGGGAGCGTCTGGTGGTAAGTGGAGCACATTTACTCAAAAGGGTGTTGACTACACAATCCAAACGTTGTTTCTGCAAACAAGGTGCTAAAAGTAATTCTACTTTGAAAGCACTCCAAAGTTTGTTCGCAGTCTTTATGATCTTGTTTTATCCTGCATGCCCTCTGTGAAGCGTGACAAACCTCCTTTTTGTCTGGATAATAAGTTACGCCCGTAAAAAATTCAGATTGTTTCTGCAGCTGATAACCCCTGGTAGCATTTGGCCTTTAAAATCCCAACCACTTTCAATTACCCTGCCGCGTGTTCCATTCGTCCACTCCCTTATCGTCTCCCTCTTCTGTTTCAGCCGGCCGGAGGTTGCCCTGTAGATCCGCATTAGAATGCGCACCTGGTATCTCGGCCACTGAACAATGCCGTTTTACATTATATTCTATTCCCTTTTCTCCTCGCAATGCACCGCAAGAGCACTTTGTTTACAGGCCGCTACCGCCTTCTGGACGGACGGGAAAATGTCATGGAATGCTAATGGTCTGCTAATGCTCCTCTGACAGAGCTGCCCATGTCAGTCAAACAATATCTGCTCAGTTATGCCAGCTTTGTCAAAGTCGTTCAGGCAAACATGAGAGTGACCACGTCTGTGGCTGCTACAGTGTTGACATATTATCAGTGAAAAAACACTCCTCATTCATTCTCCATGTGTAACCTAATTTGTGCTCGGATGAGATTAGATCAATACTCAATACTTTATAAGCAGGGTTGTGAGGGTTACTCCAAATATGTAATCCAGTACAATTGCAAGTTACCTGTTAAAAAATGTAGTCTTTAGTATTATGCAAATTAAACCAGCACGCATCAGTCCACGTAGATTAGATCAGGGGTTCGCAACCTTTTCATCGTTGCAGACCGGTCATCGTTGGACAGCAAAATATCTTTAGCCGCTTTGGTCACGCTTCACGTGACTGACATCAAGGTTCAATCGCTCTGAGCCGAAGGCCACCTCTCTTCTGACTGGTTGCCGCCGAAGCATCATAAATAATTATCATAAAGTTAACAGAGACTCAACTTCTCGTCTGGTGATGCTTTGGAAGCTTCGGTCATCTGAGGTTGATGACTGATACGTCCAGTCTACTCTGTCATCTCGTTTTGCGGCAGGTTTTCATTTTCTGGCTTTAGTGGCGATCTCAGGATATTCTGCTTTAACTCAGAATGTAGGGAGATTTTAAGTTTTCTGCGAAATGATGAAGTGGTGGAGAGCCGGTCGCCACATTCATTATACGCAGTGGGCGTGGAGCATGTGAATCACCTGTTGCAATGAACCTGTAATTTAAACAGGACTCTTGGTTTTTCTTAGCTTTCTTTTTACTGGCAGTCATCGGGTGTTCTGCCATCTCGTTATGGAGTCTTTACCAGCGATGTGTGTTTTTTACTCTTTTATGCTTGTGGACCTGCCTGTCCATTGCACACTGCTGGAAGGAGGGGCAAGAGGCACAGACAGAAGTGGCAACATTTCCAAAATAAAACAACCTGACGTGTAAATTAGACAAAACAAATGATTATGTATTTTTTCATTCTCTCATGAATGTAACAAATGATCCACAGCTCAGTACCGGTCCCTGGCCCAGTGGTTGGGAACCCCTGGATTAAATCCCTCCAAACAGGAAGTCAAACGCAGTGATCATCTGGTAGATTTCAAAATAAAACACAATGGATGAACCCACTATTGTGAAAACATCACTTTGTCGACATTAATCACACTTGCCTGCAGTCACCGGTCAGTCAGAGGGTCCTGAAGCTGACAGGACCTCATGTAGGGCCGAAAAATAATTATGGAGGTGGAAAACCACATCATTTTATGATACAAAACATCAGTTCTACAAGAACACAAACAGAAAGTAAAAAAACAAAAACATTACAGAGTAACGATGAACAGCAAATGAACCTCAAAGGCAAAGTGACTTGTTTACTTTATAATCTCATTTTATACACGGCTGTTATCACGTTAGCTGGTTGTGCTCTGTGACCTTGTGACCTTGGGTCTCCTTCTGCTCTGGGAGACAGACATAACGGAGACGGAACGGTGTGTGGAAACTGGAGTATATACGTGGGTGGTGTTGTGTCAGACAGTGTCCGATGCGTGTGCACTGTGCATATGTTTTCTCTACCGTACGGCTGATTTTAATAATGTTATCCTGTCAAGTAGTACCATTTTTTTAAATCAAATATACCTGTAATCTGATTACTTTTTTTTTACTACTACTACTTTTTTTTACTGTAACAGATTACAGTTACTGTAGCCCACCTTTACATAACACTGTTCTGTTTGTAAGTAAAGGTGACAAAGAAAGTGTTGGGATTCATTTCATTTCATTTTCAGTTTCATTTCATTTATTAGTTGGAACTCTCTTGTTGCCTGAGTGCATCTTTTTTTTAATTCTATAAGTTATTGTTTTTAAACAAGATTCAAAAGTGTTCATGCCAGACTTCAAATAATCTGGAAACAACAACTCCAGTCAGCATATGAGCAGAACGGCAGCAAACAGTCCACGAGGCATTGCGTTGTGGTTTTCTTCATCACCTGCATCTCTTGAATACATCGTCTGCAGTAACTTTTGCAATTAGCAATTCTTCCATTATGAGCAGTGACTTGCCTCTCCACATACTTATGAGCACCTCTCACTCAACCCGTGGCTTTGAGACACCTACTTGTCCTCTCATGGATGATGCATAAATTAATCCCTCTCATGTGCTGCCATCTGAGCCGTGTTGATGCAAAACTTCAGGCTGAATAATTTATTTGTCTGCCCTTCGGAAGCCAGTGCGCGCACCGGGCGCCACCACGCATAACTAGGAATTCTCATCACAGACCTGAGCCTGCTGGCATCCGCTCAGACATCTGTGTCGTGTGATAAGAGCGCTCATCATGGGAGGAAGACATCAGATCTGGTTTGAATTGTGGCCACGAGACAGACAGACAAAGGAGGGAACCAGGCGCTGCCCATGAACAGAACAGTGGTCACCTTTTCTACACGCACTGTGCTGTTGCTGCACTTTTGCTTCATCTCTAAGGGGATTACCACCGCTGTACTGCAGCACTGAATTCTGCATTGCTAATGCGGGGCAGATCCAGAGCACTTTCACAAAGCGCTCTGCCTCATTGTTTAAGCTTCATCCTTCCAGGTGATTAAACAAGAGATGAGGAGATTTTGAACTTCAGGTGATTACCTGTTTTTCTGCCCGATTCAATTACACCGTCAATGAGTGTCACATCGTATCACACCCTCTATGATTCTGTATTGTAATTCTGTCTCATATATAAGATGGATTACGTTCCTGGGGTGGTTTTGCATGGAGTTCCCTGGTGGATACAGCCTGACCCGCTTCTGCTGAGCAGAAAGTTGCTCCAAGTTGGCGAGCACTTTTTTTTTTTTTTTTCTGTAGATGAGATAAGAAAAATCCGTTAACACATACAGTATTCAGTTTGATGTTGTTGACTCAGTTTAAATGAGACATCTACTGTAAGTGTGCTTCTCAGAGTATACATTCCCTTCAGCATTTGTTAACACAGTCATCTCTCAACATATAGTTTCCTCGCTGAACGAGGCATAAAAACTAAAACAATGCGACTTTTCATTTTCCCCACGTCCATCACATTCGCAATATTTTTCCCAGGATCATTTCTCAAAGTGCTAATTGACAAAAAGTGATTGCATGAGCTTTGTTTACTGGTAATCTATGAGTATAATGCTTATGAGCTAGCCAGATAATGATTATTGCCCCTGTGCATATCAAGTGGGTGAATCGTTTGCTTAGTCTGAGTTGTGTGTTTATCCACGCGGCATATCAGGGTGTGAAGACACAAGATATTTCATTACTGTAAAAGTTGATGCGCCTCGTAACTCCCTCCATGTCAGAGGCGACATGAGTGAAACTTGGACTCTGGATGTCATCGCAGTGGGAGTCAACATTACGAGTTGAGGTTGCAGGCAAGGTTGTTCATCATGTGAGCGAGCGAGCGAGCCCCACCCAGGCTCTTATCCGCCCACCAGATGAGCTGCCCGCTCTCTTGTTCTCTGATGGAGTGGAGAGTGTGGAGGGCAGTCATCAGATCTGTTTTGCATCACCCTGCAGGACAGAATGGGCGTGATGACACGGGTGACCTTTGGATCATCTATCAGCGCTGACGTCTCTCTCATAGAATAAAAAATGTTGCATTAGCACAAACGACCTTTTCTCATCGCCACGTCCTGATTACACAATGCCACATGGATCCACCCCCACTGCTCTCTTATCTCACTGCTCTTATGAGCGGTCACGCCATTAAATATGAGCCCAAGAACTATAATTTGGCCCGACTTCAAATGCCCTCTGCTCATCGCATCAACTTCTCTCAAAATTTGATTACTTTAATTCTGCACCATTTTGAAAGTGGCCGGGCATAAACTGCAGGTACAGAGGGAAGAGTTATTTTGCAGTTCATGCCTTTTTAAAACAAAAGTAGGTCATACATAAAACAGAACATGAAAATCATTTTCGAATTACAGTTCGTGACTCCACATGGAAAGTAAGTGATAATAGAAGCAGCAGGTGCAATTCTTCTGCTCCTCGTAATAAAAATAAGAACACTAATAACACACTTTTTCCACTTTCATCAGATAGTTGCTAACTGTATCTGTCTGGTGCTGGGCAGGTAGTTTGTATGTGATTTTTAAGTAAAAACAATAGCGTGCACATCTGCAAACAAACGATCTGAGGGATGTGAATGAAGCGAGAGGCTAATGTCTGCCTGCAGACCAAAAAAACAAAATGATCAACTGAAAGATGCTAAAACATTGTTTATTTAAAAAGAAAAACAGTAGAGCTGAGGTGAACGGCACAAGGCAATGGCCAGTCATAACTCTTGGTAGATGCATTACTACAACCTACTCTTTTTCACATTACACATAGTCTTTTGATCAATCGTCATTTAGAAGATATTGATTTGAGCAGACCTTCGCAGAAGAAAAATCGTGTAGTGACTCTTTAACTTTAACAGAGACTCGAAATGAATTCTAATATCAAACAAGAGAGTATATTTTTGTGCAGTTTTCAAAGTAATTCCACTTCTCTCAAACAAGCCTATTAAAATGCCTGAAATCTGAAAAATGTCAGTATTGAAATTGAGCAAGTATCTGGAACTTCAGTCCATAATTTCTATCTCCTCTTTTCATCTGGGCTCACCACTTTTGGTTTGATGTCCACTGAAGGACAGGACGTCAGGAAAGCAAGTTGAAAGCTGTTATCTCCTTCTGTTTTTACATCTGCCAAAACAAGGCGCAATAGATAGCCTACTATATAGACAGACAGAAATAAAGACAGAGACAGACAGACAGAAATAATGACAGACAGACAAACAGACAGAAATGAAGACAGACATGTAATCCTCGTGAAAATCCTCCATCTGTCACAGACAAGATACCTTTCCAGTGCTCACATATTTCACTGGGTGGCTGAGTCCTCATCTGTATGTGAGTTGGCTGGAAATCATTTGAAAAATGTACAGTTGCCAAGACTTTGACAAGTTCTGCTGATCCCTGGTTCCGCTTAACAGGTTGTGCATCTTCGATTCCTTGACAAAATCCACCCCATGGAATTGTAAACTAGTTTTTACCCCCCAAAAAGGCTGACAACTGGGGAAATTCAATTGGTTTTATTTAGTTTGTTTCTGTCATGGTTTCCATGGAAATGTGCTGGTTTGCGAACCCTGTGGCATTTGTTTTATGTGGAATTATATTTATCAGGCTGGTCAGATGGATTTCAAATCGTCAAAACGAGGGATCGTGTCATGCCAAGTGACATGGCATCTTTTTGTTTTGCAAAATTAGAAGGCATGACTTAGTTCAATTCAAACTGCAGTGGTTTCATTTTCTCTTGTCCTGTGGGGGGACAAAGCAGCCGTCCTGTGCCAGCTTTCCTCCCAGAGGACTAAACCTTCTGCTAGTGAAGGAAAAAACAATGGGGAAGAAGCTATCCCATAATTCAAGGCTGTAATCGAACTTCTCTCTATAACTTTACCAAACTGCTTAGGTACACAGAAGCTGACATTAGATTAGGTTGATCCAAAGTTGTCAAATAATACCAGTACTTTTTGGTCCTGCTGATGATTTTTCCCTCAGTACCACGATGAGGTTGACATCTGAAATTCATGGTGAAATGTCTCCAAACAACCACTGGATACATTGCTGTGAAATTTTGATGATCCCCTGACTTTTCATCTCAAACTATTTGTGGAAGATTTTGATGAAAAACCTGCAAAACCAATGCCCTTCATAGCATCGATCGCCAACTTAGCAGTTGTCTCACAGGGATTGATGACTTTTTAGTCCCCTTCAGAAACTTTTTTTCCATCAAGTCAGATTCCAGTAACATATTTTAGAATATCCAATGAATTGTTTCTGTTACTGCAATATAGCCAATGTTAGCATTAATAGCTGTATTGGCAAGAGTGTCAGCCACTGTGACATTTACAAGGAATTACATTAAAAAACTGAATTGTTAATATAAGGTGGCTTGTTACTGTAAATTCAGTATAAGAAAAGAAGCAACAGAAATTGAAGCAAAACAAAAAGCATTTTTTGGCTCTTTACAAATTTTACAAATGGCTCCTTTAAAGAGGAACTGTATCCAAGTCTGGTCACATTACGGCTGTTTTGCTAACCTTCCACCTGACCATGTGCATTTGTTTACGAGCCGGCGAATGGAGCGGTGGATTATATAACATGTACGATGTTACCACATGTATGTTGTCTTGTCTTGTCATACACAAAAGATTGTAGGTTATCACAATTAGTACTCCGGAGCTTTTCAATTAAGGTAAAAATGTAGCAAAGCCACAGGAAGAATCCTCCATAGTTCCTCTTTAATGTGTAAACTTGGACACTTTTAACATAGTAAACATTTAACCTTTAAACATTTACATCTTAGCATTGTCATTGTAAGCATGTTAGCATGCTGACATTAGCATTTAGCTTAAGTACCACTGTGCCTAACGTCTCAGAGCAGCCAGCACTGCTGTAGCCTTGCACTTAATCCTGACTAATCACCTCTCTATGTTATTCGTATTCCTTCATTGGTTACTTTTACAAATTATTAGACCTCTTTAACTTTATGTTTACCGCAAACTTTGCTGTTATTCATTTTCCTAATATTGACAGTCTGTGGAACGCAGTCAAGTGTGAAATTTTAATTGTGTGCTGAGATCCATCCGCAGGTCCCTGGGGTAAGAGGTGGAGATGTAGATCTGGTTCAGTGAGGTTTTCACTGCCTGGAGCGCCTATTGATCAGGAGAGAACTGTAAATAGTGAGGCATGTGGACAGACGTGTCAACCCCTTGCTCTGCTGCCTTCCACACACCGAGACTCAGCTCCTGAAAGATAAAGTCTTTCTGTTTTTTTTTTTCGTCTTTCACTGACAGTGCTTAGATAAAGTTAGATTATTGAAAATCATGGTTCACTAAGGGGGAAACCAGGGATCATTTAAAGCCAAGAATGGAGGAAGGAGGACAAAGGGTGAAAAAAAAATGAGTGGGTGGAAGGCGATGCACCATAGCTGGCTCTCTCTCTTAAGAACAAACTATTCCTCCTCTAAAGGAATTAATCCTTGCATTGTATGGAAAATTCCTCCTGAATGAGCTGCACTAAACCAAATTCAGGGCAAGAAGTCTGGTGTAAGAGATTTGTGTCGACATTAGTGCGCGCGAGAGAATTTACGAAGACACCGTAAAGCACTTGAAATTCCATTTTGCTTTCAGGAACTTAGGATGGATTTGTATTTCAGTGCTGCTGAGGGGTGGGCAATCAGACAAGAGCAATGAAACAGCCTGAGTCTAACAAAGGGTAATGATGATACTCTGGCTGCACTGCTCTTCCTCCTACAAGCTCTGGTGTAAACATGAAGAGCTATTTTTGGTGCTCCTCGGGTGCAGGTGTCCAATTATATTTCACACTCTTGTGACGGTGCACTGAGAGACTGCTGGGGGTGGAATGACCCTCGCTCACTTTACTGCCCCTCAGTGGAGCCGGGGGCCAGAAGGAAAGGAAAGAAGAACATAGGAAAAAGTCAAAAAGAGGAAAAGAAACTCAAATTCCAACATGGTTTAGACTCTGTGCTTCACTTCCACTGCTCTCAGCTAAAAGAAAAGATAATTAACTTCCTCTCCTCAGGATCCGTGGCTGGTTGTAAACCCCGCCATCCCAGACACTGAGAGGCAAGCTCCTCTCTGTAGGCCTTGACCTTTAACCTCCGAGGTCAACCCCAACACTCTCTGTTTGGGTCGTGAACACTTGAGTTTTTCTGCACGGATCAAGGGATCATCGCTGAGACACTTTACTGTCTCCTGGACAACAGGGGAGACATTTCTGACTGCAGCAGAGCCAGGTTATGAGGGGCAGGGGATGCTGGGTCTGGTCAGCTCTGCAGCGTGAGCTGAATTTCCGAGCGTTTGACGAGAGCTCACCGAGACTCAGAGGTTTGTTCCTTGGCTATTTGTTTACAGCGTGTACACATTTTCCAGTCCAGATGGTTTGAGATCCTCAGGGCTTTATTTCAGTGGTGCTTGTTTGGTTGTCTTTTTTTTTGTCGTTCTGAGAAGGGAGATGTTGGTGGGTGGAGAGGGGATTTCAGAGATTTTTTTCTGTAGGTGCTTAAACGTGCTCCACATTCAGCAGGAGGAGTTTTCTTCAAATCAATACGCATATCTGCTTGAGCATGGCCACTCATGTTTCAGAGATATTTTTTTTGTTTGCTTTTCTGCAGAACATATTATCACAGAGAGCAAAATGGAGACTTAGTTTTGTTTTGTTTGTTGTCACAGCTGAATTCTGGGATGTCCTGAGGAGCCCAGCATAATCTTACGGGGCCAGTGCTTGAGATAAATTGGCACATACAGAGCAATGCTGGGAGTATATCACCAAAATAAATGCTTCTCCAACACCAGCACAGTGACAGGCCCAATCCCAACAATGCTCTAAGGCTTCAGCAAAGGTGACAGGACCGGCAATCAACTACACCCACATCTTCTACGCTGAATTCAAACAAGATTGTCCTTTTCCTGACGCCTGGAGTAAATCTTTTATCCAACATGGAAAAAAAAATTGAAGATGTGCAAGAAACAGGGGATTTTTATATTATTCAAAGCCAAGTCACGTTGATCTTAGAATTTCAGTGAGAATTTAAGAACCAGATTTTTTCATGCAGCTTGTAGAATTGCAAACCTGCCACAGAGCTAAATAATAAATGCTCTGAATACATTTCTAGAGTCCAGCCCATCGCTGTTTACCACTTCACAAGGCAGCAAGATTCTCCTAGTTTACATTTCACTTGTACAAAAATGGAGGACAGAAAATAATGTGAGTGTGATAGTGATGGACACAACATGGAGTTCACTAATTGTAATTAACCGAGAAACTAAAAGTTGTTCAAATAGTGAGGAATCTGCATCAGTTTGACGGGTCTGCGTGGCCAAAAGTTTTGATTTTACTATTAGACAACAGGAACTGTGGTCTAACCCCAATTAAAAAGGAAAGTAAGCATCTGGGCAGCAACCACAACAAAGCACGGTAGACCTGGCAACATGCAAGAGGAGGTAAGAGAGCTAGAGTGAGAGCAGTTGAGAGTTTGGAGAATATCTTTTTTGTTTTTGTTTCTTTTTTTAGCATTTGTAATATCAAAGGCCGTCTACATGATTCAAGTGACCCAGCTCTATTTTTTCCTCTCAAGTGTCGCAGTCAGATTGGATCTCTAACATGAACGTATAAGCGGGAAATAAACTCATAAAATTGGAAATTGTCAGATTGGATACGAATTGGACATCTGCTAATACGTCCATAATGTAAACACAGATTGGATATTTCTTTTTTTATTATTTTTTTATTTATTTATTCATATGCACAATGATAAAACAGAAATTATATTAACCATACAAGGACAAATAATTGTGCAGGAAAGGAAAAGAAGCCCAAAGGGCTTATAAAAAATCCTCCCCTCAATACAAATTCACTAAAACAAATCAATCAATTCTTCTTTTTGGCATTCTTGGCATTGTACGTCATCAATAATGTGCCAATTCTGTGCATTCTGATGATGTTTTTGCTGAACTCATACGTCATGCATATGCCCAGACCTCTTCTTTCTTTTGAAAATTCAACTAATATTCTGTGCATTTCTAAAAATGACTCGAAATAACTTTTATGTCCACTTTGTCAGCGTTCAGGTTGTTTGCCTGCATACTGTCGTTCTCTTATTTCCTCTTCCTCGTTGGTAGTCCAACCACGTCTGCGCATGTGGGTTGTTTCACGCAATCAAAGCAGGTGTAAATGCAGATATTAGATATGGCTGACTTCTAATAGAGCATGTCAGACAGACAAATCAGGTCATAGGCAATAAATTGTAACTGGGTATCAAGGCCTGCAGTGTAGAGGCAGCCCAAGACACAATTTAAAAGACGTGTAAGAAACTAATAGAAGAGTCTGTTCACCTGCTCCAACATATAATTGTTAACAAGCCTGGTTAGCTACTTACAGTACAGCATACAATTAACTATCATAAACATTAGCAATCAGGACCAAACAATACTGACCTTCAGAGGTAAAGAAGCCTAGGTTAGTTAGCAATCTTATAAGGAAGGTTGGAGGCCTCGCTACAGCCTGTTTCTCTTTGTGCAGCAGCTTAGTTGTGATCTCTTGTGTGGTATTAGATCCCAGGGTAAATGCTCAGCATGTAAAATGCATTGGAGTATACTTTCACAGTGAACATGTATTGGTGCCATATTAAAACTTCAGTGTTTTGGATTGGAGATGTTTTGGCAGCACGTCGTCCCCTGTGGCTCTGTCCAAGCTGCTCCTGATTACTGCATGAGATTTACCTGGCCTGGGATGAAGGGGTTAAAAGCTCTGATGCCAGCATCAGAAGGTCAGAGGCTTCCAGCGTGGGGACTGCTGGTCTTGCTGCTTCTCAGCCTGGGGTTTTTTGTTGCTGTGCTCTGTTTTTATTCTGATGGAGTGTTGTGAGCCCCCTAGGACCACCAAGGCCAGGCCGTAACATGCAGTTACAAAGCCAAGGCTGTGTAGGAACACCAGGCTTTTTTTTCTCAGAACACAGAATTGACTGAATTTGATTTTTAATTTTTTTTAAGTGTATTGGATTTGCATCTTGCTAAAAAAAAAAGAAGCTCCACCCTGTCTCTTGATGCTGTGTATGTCGCCGTGTATGTCCCCTAAGACTCGTCATCTTTAGGGTGACCAAACATCCTGTTTTGCCTGGACATGTCAATTTTTCATGTCCCGTCTGGAGTTTTCTTTTGGTCATAATTTTTCCTCCCCTTAAGTATCTTGAGGCGGAGCCAAGTGTCCCCTTTGTTGGAAATCAAAATATGGTGTAATCTTGATAGAAGCATCCATCCTCGAAGGGATTAGAATACTGTTTCCCATGTTGCCCGTCTGTTCCCAAATCAAAACAAAGATGGCCGCCCACCAGCTCCCCGGATAGGAAACAGAGTGATGGTTGTTACTTGTGACTTGAATGCATGCAAATATATGCAAAGCACAAACAGAGACCAGCCTCTGTCATGTAGTTTTAGCCTCAGTCCGATAACATATGTGTACCCATCAGCAGCATATTTAAAGGGATATTTCAACATTTTGGCAAATTCGCCTATTGCCATAATCCCTGAGGGTTAGGTTCATTACCTTTAATTGCTGGTGCAAGCTGTTTTGAGATCAGCGGGGGATAGACACGAGTTGCATGGTATTACCATGTTTTCCTCATCAGTACAAATCCAAATTTTGGAGTTGTTGGATTTACAAAATGTTGAAATATCCCTTTAAGACACCATACATAGGGAACAGGAAGACTGACAGATGTAGCAGCAGGCACTGAGGGGGGCACGTCTTAGTAAACAATTGGAGCTTGCAAAGTGCAGACGGCTTGTGACGAAGCTGTTGAACTCTCCTTATTGTGATAACTTCTTGTTCTACTTCTTCTTCATGTCCTCAGGCATTTTCTTTG
The DNA here is from genome assembly GCA_030347415.2 of Decapterus maruadsi. NCBI lineage: Eukaryota > Metazoa > Chordata > Actinopteri > Carangiformes > Carangidae > Decapterus > Decapterus maruadsi. The sequence goes on along the minus strand of CM064891.1, from coordinate 6,873,535 downwards.
GTAGTAGAACAAGATTAGGATGTGTATTAGGAATACTTCAAATTCAGTGCTCCAGACTCTGACTGTCGATTTCAGTATTATTTAGCGTCTGACAACACCCCGTTACTCAGAATCTCAAATTCCACCTGCATAAATCCTCTGCTCATTCTTCACAGCCTGAGAGAGACATTCATTTCTGGGAACAGACTTGTTATCATGTACAGCACATTTCAGCAACACGGGGATAGCCTTGACCAGGAGCATGTCCTAGGGCCACACTCACACAAACTCACTCGTTTATGCAAAGGTGCAAATCTCAATAATTATCACTGCCACTTCGCATTAGTCTAGAAATTAAATTTAAAAGCTGCTGAAAGCATAGTACAAGGCCTAATTTCATTGAAATTCAGCATCATGGACGCTACACTTTCATTTGGTAAAAACACAAGCCAGAGTTGGATTATAGGTTTCTGACACACTATTATCTGGACACATATTGTCCCCAGAACAGCCCATGTCTATCTTGGTCCCTGGTAGAAGGTGATATTATGCTCAAATAACCTGCTGTTACAGTGAAAAGCCAATTAACTTCAGCCTGTAGCCTGCATGCATCTGGATGATTATATTATATGATGTGAAGACAGATCAGCAGTTGATGTTTTTTTTTTTTTTTTTAAACTTTATTTTTTCCAATCAATACAGAAATACAAAAACACAAGGGGGGATAAGCACTACCTAGTCACATAAAGATGCCATTTTGTCCATCTTAGAGCACACAGCTCTGATTTGAGTCTGAGGCTGTAGGTCAATTGTTCCATTGTTCGAATTTCTTCTACGATGTCCAGCCAGTGGCTCAGTCCAGGTGGGTCAGTTCTCAACCAACTCCTTGTAATGGCTTTCTTAGCTGCAAGTAATAGGATCTTGAACAGATATTTGTCTTCTTTACCTACTACATCTTCAGGTATCAGTCCTAAATATACATACCGAGGATCATTGGGAATATTATATCCAAAGATTTCACCCATGGTTCTTAAAACCCCCTCCCAAAATGACTGTATCTGCACACATGACCAAAATATGTGAGAATGGTTGGCGTTCAGTTGCCCACAATTTCTCCAGCAATATTGTTGTTGGCCTAATTGTTTATTTTTGATTTTAGGTGTAATAAAGAAACGTGTTAAATTTTTCCAACCAAACTCTCTCCATGTTCTAGAGCTTGTTGATGTGTGTTGGGTCTTAAACATGGACTGCCAATCATTCTCAGACAACTCAACATTGAATTCTCTTTCCCATTTCACTTTTATATACACTGTATTTCTTCCCTGTTGTTTCAATAAACCTTTATATAGTTTAGAGACAATTTTTGAGGGAGTTTTCTTAAATGCACCCGTCAACACCTCAATCACATCATTCCCTTCTAGTGAGATCTCTGTTCTTAATTTCTGTCTCATAAAAGTGTCTTAATTGGAGATATCTGTACAAGTCTCCATTTTCCAGACCAAACTCATTTTTAAGTTGTCCAAATGATTTGAAATGTTGCTTATCTACCAGTGTACAGGTAGCTGTTATTCCTTTGTCTCTCCACTTTTCAAAGGTCTTGTCTAAAATTCCTGGTCTGAAGCTAGAGGTGTGAGCAGGCCATATCAACAGTTTACAGTCTCCTGTTAACTTATATTTTTTAACCACATCATACCATATTTCAAACGTTTCTCTCATGATCGAGTTTTCACCCTTAGGATCTATGTACTCTTTTCCACTCAACCTTGAATGTGGGGGGTTTGACCCAGGCGCATCTCAATGTCCTTCCATCTGGCTTGATAGTTTGGGGAGCACCAATATACTATGTATCTTAACTGTGCAGCATAGTAGTATTCTCTTAAGTTTGGCAAAGCCAATCCTCCATTTTCTTTGTCTAGCTGAAGGGTCTTGAGTCTTATCCTAGGCCTGGCCCCTGCCCAGATGAACCTGGATATTAGCTTGTCCCATGCTGAGAATTGTGAAACTGGTACTCTGATTGGTAGCGATAAAAACAGATATAGCAACCTAGGCAAGAGATTCATCTTGATTACCTCTATTCTTGAGCTGAAATCCATTATTAAAGTTGACCACTGTGCCACATCTTTTTGAATTTTATCGTTCATTAGTTCGTAGTTTGTTTTGTAGATTCTGTCGAATTCCTGAGTTATTATCACTCCTAGATATTTTATCGACTTAGCATTCCAATTTAATTTATATCTCTTCCTGATTTCTTTATTTGGCTTGTAGTTAAAGGTTAAAACCTGAGTTTTAGACATATTTAATTTGTAGCCTGACAGTAATCCAAATTCTTCCATTATTTTTACTAATTTAATAAACGTTATATTTGGGTTTTGAAGGAAGGTGATTATATCGTCAGCAAATAGACCTATCCTGTGTTCATCACTTGCAATTGTTATTCCTATCAGCCCATCCTCTTGTCTAATCATTTCAGCCAGAGGCTCTAAAAATCGCAAAGAGGGCAGGACTAGCACAGCAACCTTGTCGCGTCCCTCTATACAGTTTAAAGGTGTCTGACAGGTGGCCATTAATTTTAACTCTGGCTGATGGGTTTGTATACAATGCCTTTATACAATTAATGAATTTATCGTTGAAGCCCATCCGCTCTAGTACTTTATACAGAAAGTCCCAGCTGACCCTGTCAAACGCTTTTTCAGCGTCTAAGCTGATCAGGGCATTGTGTGATGTTTATTGACGTGGTCTATAATATGAAGGGTGCGCCTGATGTTATCCTGTGTTTGGCGTCCCTTTACAAAACCTGTCTGGTCTTCGTGTATCAGGTCAGGCAGAAAACGCTCTAATCTTTTAGTAATAATGGACGTGAACAATTTATAATCTACATTTAGTATCGAAATTGGGCGATATGACTCGCAGAACTCTTTATTTTTCCCCTCTTTGGGAATAACAGATATCACAGCATCCCTCCAAGATGGTGGAGCTATAGCCTTCTCGAGTGTCCAATTAAATGATTCCAATAGTACCGGGGCAAGGACTTCTTTGAATTTTTTGTACCATTCATTTGGGTAACCGTCGCTCCCAGGGCTCTTATTAGTCGCCAGTCTACCTATGGCTTTATCCAATTCTGTCTTTTGTAATAGGGGAGGTCAAATATTTATTTTGTTCTAAACCTATAGAGGGGAGGTCCAGTGAAGTCAGAAATTGTTTTATTTTCTCTTCGTCAACCTTCTCAGGCTGTGAGTATAACGTCTCATAGTAGTTTTTAAAGCTTCTATGGATTTCTTCTGGGTCATAATTTAGTGAATTCGTTAAAGGGTCCCTGATTTTATGAATTGAATTTGTTATTTGTTGCTTTCCCCTAAGACGCCTCGCTAATATTCGTGTTGCCCTTGGGCCTGATTCATAGAAGGTTTGCTTTGTGAATCTCAGTTTCTTTTCAATTTCGTCTTTCATTAAGATTTCTATTTGTTTCTTTAAATCTTTGATCTGATTCACAGTTGTATCTTTATTGTCATTTTTGGGTCGTTGTTTTTCAAGTTTTTCCAATTCCTTCTCTAATTGGTCGTATTTTAATCTCTGGATTTTCCTTAGATGAGCTGTTCTTGAGATTAGCTTCCCTCTCATAACTGCTTTGACCGTATCCCAAATAATAGTTGGGTCGACCTGGTCATCCTTATTGTCATTTATACATTCACCAATTTCTTTTTTAATTTCTTCCGCCATAAGTTTATTGTTTAAGATTCCAATATTCAGCCTCCATAGTGTGTTCCTTGGCCTGTTATTTAAATTAATTTTTAGATAAACAATGTTGTGATCAGATATATCTGCTGTTCCGATTGTACACTCATGAACCCTATGTCTATCTGTAATATTCATCAGAAAAAAGTCCAACCTAGAGTGTACTTTGTGTGTAGCTGAGTAGTGGGTGAATTCCCTATCTCTTGTATGGGTACTTCTCCACACATCAAATAAACCTACTTCTTTCATCAGAACATTTAGGTCTTTTGATTTCAGGGATCCATGTCTACTCAGCTTGTTGTGTCTAGTCGGTGGTTCAAAATTGTATTCCAATCTCCTGAGCAGACAAGTATTTTCACTCTCAGATACAATCATTTCGAATAATTTTTTGAAAAAAGATCTGTCACTCTCTGGAGGAGCATAAACATTCACGAATGTGACCAGAACATTGTCCATCCTGCCCTTGATTATCACATATCTACCTTCATCATCTCTTTTTTCTTTAATCAGATCAAAGTTCAATGAATTGGAAATCATTATTGCAACCCCTCTTTTTCTGCTATTTTTACATGAACTATAATAAGTATTGGAGTGACCAAACTTTTTTGAGTTTCTCATGTTCTGGGTTTGACATGTGCGTCTCCTGTAAAAATATTATTTGGGACTTATCTTTCCTCATTTTCCTAGCACCCTGCTCCTCTTGACCGGGTTACTCAATCCGTTGACATTCAGAGAAGCTATTTTCAGATTATGTGACATTACTACTCAAACACAGAGAAAGGTAAATTGCTTTGTAATAGTGTTTTCCCCAAACAAAATAGTAAAACGAGAACAGAGAAAGAACAAAGTCAACTGAACATAATAAAGAACTGACCTCCAAACTGGGAGGAGAAAACTCCTCACTGAGACCCTGTTGGTGGGTCTAGGGTAAATCCTATAGCTAAGATAGGGCCCTAAGCATAGGGTGGCTAGGCCATTTAGGAAAACTAACCCTGCCATCCTAAAGTCCAACATAAATGAAAACTAGATCGTCTCTCCCAGACATTCATTGTCAATGAAGCCTATATAGTCCAGTTCAATTCTTGCATTTCAGTCTCGTAGTGGCAGTTATCTTACCAGCCTGTGATGATTTTTTCCTCATTTTACCTCCGTTGCCTGGGGATCATTTCTGAGCAGTGTGAACAAACTCTGCAGTTTGAACCGGATCTCCGGGTGACGCCGTCCTCTGCCTCGCGGGGACCCGCTACCTTTTGCCAACCCCAGCAGCTCTCCCAGGCGCGCTCCCCAGTCAGCCTCCCGCTGGCTGGTGTCGTGTCGTCCACCATGATTCCACGTCTCCTCAGTCCACTCTGGCGTCCTCCAGCTGGTATAGAGTCGGGCTCCCGTCTCCCAGTGGATGCGCATGTTCACATACGGTGTTTGGAAGCGGACTCTTTCACTTTCAGAGCCTTTTTGATCCCGTTGTATTCTTTGCGTTTTTTGACCACCTCTGCACTGTAGTCATGATCAAAGTAGAAGTCTTGTTATTCAGCTGGATCCTATCCTTATTAGTTTTTTTCCATGCCTCTTTTAGAACCCATTCCTTGGTTGAGAACTCCTGAAAGTTGATTATGAACAGGTTTGTCTGGAGCGGGTCTGTGTGCGCCGGTTCTGTGTGCGCGTTGTATGTTTAACTCCATGGCGTCCGGAATTGGTAGCTTGCTTCGAAGCGCCTCGACAAACTCTAGCACCGAGTCTTCTCCCTCCTCTCCTTCTGCTACTCCAAAGATGCGGATGTTATTGCGTCTGGAGCGTGACTCTAGGTCGTTTAGTTTGTGTTGCAGGGCTTTTTGCTGTTTCAAACAGGAGCTCAGGGCCTCGGTCGTTTCAGCCCCATCTCTCGACTGTCTCCACCCTGGACTCAGCTTCTTCCACCCGGTCAGATAAGTTGGAACTTTTCTGCCCCACGTATCCAGTTTACCGTTGATTTCTTGTCCAAGATGGGTGATTTCTTGTCGCAGAATGGTGTTATCGCTTTCAGATCAGTTTTAAGATCATTAATTGCCTTAATTATGTCTGCAGGCGCCATGGCGGCCTGGTCCACTTTGCCTGCTGTCTCTGGTTGTCGTGTTTTTCTGTTTTGTAGGCTCTCTTTCGTCGGCTTTTTGGCTTCTAAGTGTTCTTCCCCAATCCATTTATCTGTTTTATCAACCAATACTGAGTTTTAAGTTAGTTAGGGGGTAAATTGCGGATTGTCCGGGAGAGCGATCTCACCGCGCGTCTGGTTACTCCATGCGCTAAACCGGAAGCCAGCAGTTGATGTTTACTGCTGTAATAAGCATCATTCTCAAACAGACTCCAACCACAATATCAAGGGGCAATGGAGAGAATAATACAAGGGTTACAACTGCCAGTGGCTGAAATGTCGGTCGCTACAAATAGCAGCATGAATTATCCTGAACTGTAATAAGTGTTTGGATTTTGAGGACTATAATACCCAATAATCACAAAGCATGAGTAGAAAACTGCACAACCCAAGAACAAATATCCCCTCATAATTATATATTTTTGTTAAAACATATCAGTTTGTTCTCATGACACATGTAATTTTTTATTTTGGGGTTGCTATTCTTACATTGGCAATTGACCTAAATTCTTTTTCCACGGCAGCACATACACAACATTTCTAGCTGGCGGACACAGCCAACATCACGATAAGAATAAATACATGATAGCAGTAAATCAACACCTTCTGCTGGAGGCTGGAACACGTCAAGGCTTTTTCCAAAAAAAAAAAAAAGTTTCTACATAAAAAATCTCCAAAGCTGCTTTTAAAGGAGATTTTCAACTAACAGACTTACAGTTGGTCAGTAAAACCAGACAGCTGTAAAAAGAGAGGACTTTTTGTCTGATAGCCCGGCTTTCATTGACCTTCCGGCAATTGATAGAAATGGGAGGCTCTAAAATAGGACATTTAAAGTAATTCTTTCACCCACTGACAGTGTATCTTGGCTCTTATTTCTACTCTGCCAATCAGTGTCTCAGTACTGTCCTCTGAAGCTGTCTGAGCAATTGGTACAGCTCTCCTCTAAACTTATTTGCCCTAGGGCCACCTTTTCCCGTCCTTTCACTCCATTTTCCTCTTTCATTAACCTAATCGCTCACAGTCTGATTTCCCTCCGCCTTTCCCCTTCGCTAGTCCTCTGGCCCATCCCAGAGGGGAGCATTGTGAAGGTGAGTCAGCCGATTAGCGTCCAGCTGATGTACTGTCCCCTTTTAGATACGACCTCCGCTTTGTCCCGCCGGACGAGCGCGGACCAGCTGAGCTGAGATGTTTTAATGATGATGACAGGCCTCAAACGCAACCATATAAATACAAATGAAATGTCTCGGAACACAAAGCTCATTTCCTGGAGCCGGAGAAATCAATGTGTTGCTTTCGTAATGATCAATCAACCGCTACTTAGAATTCATCCATTATTGATTGTATTATCAACCTGCGGTTCAACACAGTGACGTATTTGCTGTGGAAAAAGCTCTGTTTGGGACACACGGTTTTAATATTTCCAGTTTTCCTTCACTCCAACCTGAGCAGGTCTAATCCACCAGGGCCGGTGTATCGGAAATAGATCACGTCCACACTAACTGGAAGCTCCCCGAGGCATTCAGGGCGCCAACCATTTCTGTTTTTAGCTGTGGCTGGCAGCATCACGCAGAGTTATTTATCTCCATCTTTATGTGTACGCGCTGGCGGCAAACACACGTCCACTGTAAATTCTTTTACCTCCTACCTGCTATCGGCTGGCTGTGGTCACCCCGTCCCTGCGGCGGGAAGGGAAGTTAGCCAGTAGCCTGTTTTCTACCCACAATGCACAGCGGAGCCACCACTCCGCCGAGCGGCTTTTAACAGGCGCCAATACAATCCATCACGATGAAAAATGCAACCAGCTCACATTTATTGAATTCAATTGGACGTAAATGCAAGCAACCCATCTTATTTGTACAATTATTCTAGAGCATTACATCTATTGACTGCCATTAAATTCCTTTATGGACTTTTTGGATGTGTGATTGGAGAGAGTTTAAAAGTTTGAGATGGTTTTCAGCTGTATTATTTTAAATTATTCATAAAAGCGCTCATCAGGGAATTGCTTTCTCTCCATTACATTATTGGTTTATGCAAAGCAGGGAACAACTGGCTGCTGGGATGTGTGTATGTGTGTGCGTGTGTTTGAGGGTAAGTTTGCATGCATGCTGTTAAGTGGCAAAAGCTTTTCTTGTCTGTAGCTTTGACTCAGTCAGATAGAGCGTGTGTATAATTTGGTGTAGGTGAGTAATATCCCAGGATCCTTTCTACAGTAAATCCAGGTTTGATTTTTTTTCTGCAGCCTCTGAGTGATACCAGAGAATGTAATATCCCAGGGTTTGTAGTGTGTGTGTGTTTGTTGTTAGTTTAAGCTTTCCATATGATTGCAACACCACGCTGTGAACAGTGTAATAAAGTGATGCGCTTCTCATTAAACGTTGCATGGTGTCTCCACCGCGTAGCCAAAGCCTATTCATTATTACTGTTGACTATTATTTTTCATTCTGACGTGTTCAAGAATAAACCATTACATTTCTAGTCATACTTGAAAACCACACAGGTTTGATGATTGACAGGTTGAGATGTTCTTTTATTGGCTTGTAACAATGGAGAATGGCTGTCAGCAGTGTGGCTGCTTGTAGTCCAGTGCCTATCAACTGATTATTCGATCGATTTCCCAGCTGATCAATGTACCTCTGTCACTCTGCTGCGACAAGAGACTTAGCCCAGTATCTACACAGACTGCATGTCCACCCAGCTCAGTTAAAAGGATGTTGCTGCTCAACACAACACAGCGCTGTACTGTATGTGTCAGTGATTAGTTGTGATATTGATGCGTGGACACGATGTCCGACAGGCAGCCCTGTGGTGAGAGCTCATCACCCAGAAACAGGCAGGAGCACACAGGCCTGTGTAGGTTCAAGCTGTTACATGACGTGAAACATGAAAGAAATGAGATTATTGTTTGTGTCATTTCTTCAAATCTTCCTCTCAGACCTCAGTTTCATCATGAAGCCAAACAGCTTTGATGGTGATGTAATTTAAAACAAACTACAACCACTGTTTGAAGAATGAATATAATTGCGTACTTGTATGTAAAAGCTTTTGCAGCACAAGTTACTATATCATCAACAGGGCATGTTGTATTCTGTTACAGCATATTTACACCAGGAGAGTCCGATAGGTCACTTTGGTGCGGCCCCTTTTTTTTGTAGTTGGTGTGGTTCATATTCACGTATTTATTCACTTTTTTTTTTTTTTTACAAGTGGACCAACTTTGTAAGAAAAAAAAGCATGCATTTCCCACAGTTACTCAATCATTGGATAAAAATTATCAGTGGGATCTTGCATAAAAACTACACAATGGAGGTCATGCATGTGTTTTTCACTGTGCTTTTAATTTGCAGTCGCACCTGTCACTCATGTTCAAAGAAGATGAAGTGGGTGATATGACTGGTGTCACTGTCTAGCCTTCCTTCGCCTAACAAAGGTCTATGCACTGTGTATATAACCCAGTCCTCTTGCTATGGCCTCTCGGCACCCGGAGACTCTGTGTGATGTGTGGTCATCATGCAGAGGGCTCAGCGGCAATAATAAATGTAGTACCTTAGAGCTTAATATTAAATCAATAGTAGGCCTAATATAATGTTGCTAATTTTCTGACAACGGAAGTCTGTTGAATCCAAAAAAGGTGCTTGGATTTTGCATTTTGTTCGTAAAGGTTTGGATTGCATTCACACTACAAACGGTTTCAATACTCATTAGTATGTAGTTTATACAGTTACTGTAGTGCTTATCAATGATATGTAAAACATTTTTAACTGTGTATATAAACTACATACTGAGTATTCAGTATTTAATGCTTAACTAAAGCTTAATAGTTATTATAAAGTGTGACGTCCCAGCTGAAGAGTTGATCTCGGTTCACTTGTTTGGTCCATACCAGAGTCTGATTTGTATTCACACCTCCCCAAAAGGTCCGCACCAAGGAAAAATGCAGTTTCAAATGAACTAAACCTGGTGTGAATATGCCCGTTTTATCAGAGTAAAGTTCCAGGAGATAACTTATGCTACACATTGAGGACATGATTTTATGAAAGTTTGGTGTTGTTTATCTCAAACTGTTTGAGATTTTTACTTGTGTTTATCCGCATGGTTTCAGGCGTTGTCACTCCTTAGTTTTTCTCTCTTTTTATTTGGGATAAAACTTTTATTTTTTGAACCAATGTTTCCATCCTGCTATAGGAGATGCAGCCCATAAGTGGAGTGGAGTTACCTGTAGGCTATACTCTCCCAATTTTTTTCAGCCCTAGATTTGCTTTTGTCTCGGGGAATTTGCACAATAAGACATCACACGTTTAGCAGGCGCTGTAACAGTGGGTGCACAGGCAACAATACTTGGACTACTTATGTAAGAGAACAACTAAACAGAATGATTTTTAGTGAAGATCTTATTCACAGGATTCAAAATGTGGATCTCATTCCTTAAATTACCGATGTTTCTTTTTTTTTTTAATCAATGAAAAGAATCTAAATCAGCATTTGAGGGCAACACATCAGACAGGTAACATGCTGAACTTGATCACACTGCAAACTGTGCAACAAAGGCACACACATGACCTAAATGTGTCCATTACACACAGTGCGTATTTAATATAATTATGATTATAGATTAAGATTAAGATCTCATTAATATAATTAGAGGAAGGTGTTTACAGTACCTGAGCTCTGTCTGCATTATTGACTTAATCAAATTCTAATTTAATTTCTCTGGGACATGGAAACGTGGGCTGTGTGAACGATCCCTGTTTAGTGTCTCTATCTCTGTCTTTCCATCTGACGGGGGCTTCAAGTACAAAAGGTGCAGGGGCAACAACAACCTCCTCTGCACAACAGTGTATGAAAATCTTCTCTTCTCCTCCCCCTCACTCCCTCTTTTTTTCTTCTCCATCCCTCTTAATATTCAACACGGAGCTGTTGATTGTTGTTTCAACCTTCAGGTGATAGTTGAGAGAAGCAAATGGAGTTCACGCACCGCAAATAAAGAGCAGAATTCGCCAATTTGCACATACGTTGAGTGCAAACTCATACACATCTCGGCAGAGTGTGGGAACGGGACCACACAAACGCACACGCATGTCCCAGTAGACTGTCAGTGGCACACACACACAAAAAAGTAAGAGACGAAGCAACAGTGGTACTGGTGAGACCAGGAGTTGGTCTCTTAGTGTTCCATGTACATGTAGGAGGGGGGAGACCCTGTGTATAACAAATAGGCTGATCTAAGAACAGTATCTGGGGGATTTGGTGCATACGTGGGAGGGTGGGTGGGTGGGTGGTGGGGGTTTAGCCCGTATCGTTATCCCTCCAGATGTATACCTCCCCCATAATCAGTCTGTGTTATCGCTATGACGATCAGGAGAGCAGGAGAAGGAAGAGTGGAGGCAAGAGGGAACGCAGAGGAGGAGGCAGGATGGGAAGAGGATGGAAGGAGGCGGGATGGGGATTGGGGGGAGGTGGGGGGGGGTGGGGGGGGGTAAAGGCTCTCACAAGTCAGATAAGAGAGCCCAGACAATCCCTCTGCTCATCCCACTTGTTTTTAATATCAAGGGGGAATATATCATAGGCTGTGTTGTCTTGGCTACACCAGAGATGGTCTTTGAGTTAGCAGGATCTATTAGGAGACATCTGTGTTCATTTGGGAGCTGGGAGGAACCAAGGGGGGGGTTGGTGGGGGGGCAGAAGAGAACAGGAACAAATGGAGGAGAGAGCTCTGGTTTAGTCTGACGCCATTGTTTCAACATTGATTATTCTGTGTTTTCTAAGCACGTGAAAGGTTCACGTACAGTATACACACTCATATGTTGCATCAGTGAGTAATGAGGGAGAGGTAGAAAGAGAACTGGATGGATGTTATGAAACGAAACCAAGAGAATGTGCTTTGATATTCATGTCTCTGTGGGTCTGATGGTGATATAACACATGTTCTAAATTTTTCATACCAGATGAAACGCTGTATGTAGGCTACATACCACAGTATTGAACCAGCGCTACTTTGAAAGCAGTGTTGCTGGCTCTCTGCTTGGGAAAAAAAAGAGAACATCAGCTTGTTTCCATGGCAAAAAACTATACTGTTTTCACTTTTTTTCTTTTTTGGATCCTGTCCTTTCTCACACCTCGGTGTTACATAAACCATAAGGCCTTCTCTTTGTTTGGCTTCATTGTTGAGTTTCTCCGCAGGGTCCCGTAGATTGAGAGACATTTGAAAGCATTGATTACAGTTGTAGGCAGCAGTATATAATGCCAGCAGTTCACAGTGCAGCATGTGTTGACTTAATGGGAAGAGAGAAAACAGCTCTACAGGCAGGAAAGCAAGGTTGTTTCTATGATCTGTGCCGGGAGGGACACCGTAGTTACTCACTATTGTAAGACTTTTACTGCATTACACAGCCAGAACTACCCTATTTTCTGCAATACTCCCTTTGAAATGCTGTGATTTGATGGCTCTGTACCTCACAAGGAGTCAGTTTGGGCTCCCACCATTCTATAGGCTATTCTCTAAGTTCAGTAAATAATGGGGGAAAAAATGTTTTAAGAGGCTGTTATGCAGTTGTATGAGTCTTCTGGGAGCATGAACTGCCACACAATATTTGGACTGAGCACCTGGACAAAAAGAATAGTTTAGTTTGTTTTTTTTACACAACAACTAGACAAGAATGTCGATATCGGACAATTCGGCAGATGCTCAGATTACGTTAAGTTGCAAGTGTTTTTCATTGTTATTTCTACATCCATTGCCAAAGGTTTTCTAGTTCTTGCTTTCTGTGATATCTTCATGTGTAAATAATGTTATGGAAAGGTTGTGGTTATATAAGATGAAGTATTGTTACCCATGCATCCTGCTGCACAGGTACTGAGTGTTAGTGCTGGATGTGAATGATGAGCTGCAGGATTGTCCCTTATGGACAACATATATTTGATATATAGCCAATATATTCTTGCCTTTGAACACAACATCACTCCTTAGTCCTCTTCCTCACCCAATGTCAGTATACTGTCCTGTTCATTCATAATCTGTACAGACTTGTCTTTATAGGCTTATACGAGTGTATTGGAAAAGTGTAATGGAAACACTTTTTTCACATTTACACGTCACTCCAGGTCTGATCAGATCTGATCCCGTTGGTAATGCTTTTCTGTTTCGCTCTCCCTCTCTCTCCTGTCTGTTTTGAGTCGTTCCATCCCGTGTTCCGTTTTATTTATTTATTTATTTTTAAAGATATCTTTATTACTTAAATGCATAGGCTACAGGAAAAGCATTGTACAAAGCATAAAAGCGTCTTATACACAGAACTTGGTGAACAAACAAACAACAAAACAAAAAATCCACAAGGTGAAAAAAACAAGCAAACAAACAAGTAAAGATATATTCAAATGTGAAGTACAGAAATATGTAACATCACAAGGGGAAAAAACCCCAAAGCAAAACCATACAACAGTTGAAGGAATAGAAGATATCCAGGCATTGCAGTGTTACTATGGTGTTTGGTTGATACCAGAACTCAAATATGTCTCCTTCTAGGAATGTCAGACCAGAGAAGTCCATAGAAACCCTTCTGTAGAGCCCATGCACTCTCCATACTGATATAATTCAAAAGGTTTTATAAAATAACAGAGGTTTGGCCAGTAGGTCGTTGCCTCTGACCTTAAAGTCAGAGGTTCAAAGAGGTTCAGTTACCGTCGTAGTCCCGACCATAATGGTGATTCGGCTGCGTTATTCTCCTGAGCGTCCGCGAAACCGAAAGTAAGGAAACGCTGGTCGGCTTGCCCAGCCTTTCCGCCACCACCAGTAATGAAATAAACAAAACAATATATTTATCGAAAATGAGCCCATTTTTACAAATATCCAAAATTTTAGACGTATCACTTTTATTTTGCAAAAAGTTGACAACGTATAAAAACAAACAAACAATTCACACACACACCGACACCTGTATCTAGACGCATCAGCCTCACGTGCGTGCGCTCTGACTGCATATAAACTTAACACAAATACTGAACTCTCTTGCTGTGAGGCATCCGTGCTGTTTGTCCACCTCACATAACAATCCTGTCCGTGGCCGCTAGCCTCTATCTGTCCAGCTGAAGACATAAATCTCTAAAAACATGATTCTCTCATTCTCTTGTTGAGTCTATGTTTTTATTCCGCAGGTGGCTGTGGCCTGCACAGGCACTTAACCTCAGCCTCATGCTGCACCTTTAGAATAAACTGGAGCATCAACTGTGAGTCAGGTCTTATCGTCAGGCATCAGTGTCCTCACTAATTCTCTCGGGGGCTAAATGGGAGTAAATCTCTGCTGCCAGGTCCCAGTAAGTCACCGCAGAAGAGCGTAAGCTGCTGTGGCAGAACATGAGCGCCCATGTTCTTGGAATGATAGATCAATAATCACATATAACTGTGGTGGGTCAGAATTGTGCATCCCTTTTTCTCTCACTATCCCCACTATGACATTTTTTTGCTTCCACTTGGGCGAGTGGCGTTCAGGTCATGACAAACTGTTGTTTTCAAGCAGTCGGAGCAAGTAATGCCAGTTCCTCGGCATACACCTTACACGACACCCATTTGCACATCCCATCACCTCCAGTCCCTGTGTCACAGCACAATCTCCTCTTTCTTGCAAAACTCAATACAAATCCAGAAATTGGGTATGCCTCTGTAAATATGGAGCATGTCAGGTGCACAAGGTGTGGGCAGCAGCTCAAGTGTTCTACAAAAACTGATGTTTCCAGGCTGAGGAAGACGTTTTCAATGTGGAATGTTGAATTAAACATCACGCTGTGTCTTCATTTGCACATTTTATTGAGTGTACTGCAACACAAAATCTCAATATGGGTCTGGTGCCCGCGGCAGTGTTTTTTCCCAGCTTACCTACTTCTGGTTTCTTATGATTTCACTGTCCTGCTGTTTTGCTGTTGTTGTTGTTTTGTGTTACCTCTCTTCATGCTTAGTTTTATTTATTGCCTAATCCCCTTTTCATTGTTCTCCCTGCTTTCATTTTATTTTGCCACCATGCTTCGCTGCCACTTTGCACTTATTTTGATATTTATGTTGTTGTTTGTCACTGTGTAGTATTGTCCCTCAGTGCGGAGAGTTTTTCTTTGTCTGAACGCCATTTTTTTTTATCTTCTCCCCTTCCCACTCAGGAGGAAAATTCACTCCTTCAAGGTTAGGCTTGTAAATAAGAATTTGTTCTTCACCGACCTACATGCATAAATAAAGGAGTTTTGTGATTCTCTCCTCTGCCGAATCCATCTTCCAACTGTCCTTGGGATTCAAAGCTGGCAAAGACGAGAGCCGTATCATCCTCAGAAGAAATAACAACGCAAAACTGAAAATTGAACGTGAAAACAAAAGTCTGACTTTTTATATTTGGTAAATAATTCCACCCTAAGCTCAAACAGCAGTGCAAAACACTCAAGCCGATGGGTCCTTTGTGTTACTGTATCAGTTAGAGCCCAGGAGATGTGTTACATTAGCAGGGAGCCATATGTTGCCTTCTGACGGCAGTTTGTTTTTCTCTGAATTCACAGATGAAGATATACATCCCAAGAGAATGAGAGCTTGTTTGCCTGTGTGTGTGTTTGTGTGTGTGTGAGGGACTGAGTGGAAGTGCGAGGCAGAGGTTCACCACAGCTGCAGCGTTTACTCAGGTCGGCACAGGGGAGGGTCACCCAGAGCAGAACGGCGCGTACGCCAATGTGCCACAGCTGCGGCCATCTGCACAACAAACTGGGCCTCTCCCTGGGAACGAGCCCATATGGGACGAGCCATATCTATGTCAACCATGCATGACCACATCTTGTGTCTTGGATTAAGTACACAAGTAAGTCCCTCGTGCGTACACTAGTAGTCTGAAGTGAGCATGATGATGATATTATGCCTCATCTCATCTATTCAGCTGCATCTCCTCACATTATTCTGCATTTAACCCATTGAAACAGCAAAAACCCTGCTCTAAGTATGTTTTAGTGATGAATCTCAACCACATTGTTCCTGCTCTTACTCCTACTCTTTCTTTCTGGGTGGAGTTTGCACGCTCTCCCTAGGTTCTCCTCATGTTTTGCAACATCTTTCCAAAGTCCAAACTCAGGCACACTATCTTAAAGAGGAACTAAGCAGGATTCTTCCCTGTGGCTATGTTGTAATTTTTCCTTAAAGGGATAGTTCACCCAAAATTCAAATTTCACTCATTATCTACTCACCCTGGCTGGGCTGGGAGAAGTTTCAGAGTCCTCCAAGCCTCCTCTGAGTTACAGGGGGGCTCGGCGCAGCACTGCATGTCCATATGACGGTTGCAAAGTGCTAGTCCCTCTTGTATTGAAGCCCAAAATGAGAAATTTTCAATAAGTTATGTTTTAAGCTTGTTTGCAGCTCCTCCGTAAATCTACATTGACACCCAGTTCACGGCTGGGCTTCTGGGAGACATGTACAAATATACATGTCGTAACATCATGTAGGTTATATAACCCCATGTATTGATTTTTCACCAGCTTTGTTGTAAACAAATGCAAAGGTGGATGAATTGTGTTTCTTTAAATGTCTGTCTGTTAGGTTGTTTGTCTCTATATGTTGGCTCTGTCACAGACAGGTGACCTGTCCAGGTGAACCCTCAGCTCTGTGATAGACAGGTGACCTATCCAGGTGAACCCTCACCCTGTGTCAGTTTGGATTGGCTGCAGCTTCCCACAAACCTGCACGGATGTTGATGGTACGATGGTGAAGGTATAGGAACAGTTAGGCACTAAAGTTTGTAGTAACTGTACACAAAGTGCATTTGCAGGGGACTATTTTCAGGTGCGGAGTAATAAATTCAAGGTGAGTATTAATGCCAGTATTGGTATTTAGACCACAATGCACTATGTTCTTTGAAATGAATATCATGTAATGTAATGATGGCTTAAGTATGCTCTTGTAAAAGTTATCAGAATTTAGTTTAATGAAAAGAAGGATAAGTGTATTCATTTCATTAGACTGCATATATAATTCTTGTTTTTGTCTTTTAATGGGATAATAAGAGAAATGGAAAACCCAAGGTTAAATCAGAGAGTTGAAAGAGATAGATGGATGTAAAAGTTGAGTGGATCATCTGTATAAAACCAGCACACAGGCAGAATAAGCATCACAAGGTGAAAACATTCATCTTTATTCAAGTGATTCAAGTAGTTTTCCAGCTAATTTCTGGTTTAGAGTAAAGAAGAGTGTCGTTTCCAACTGTTTCAGTCTCAAGCAAAAAATTTGGCCTCAATTTGCATGTGTTGCTCTACTCAACAGCCACTTCCTCCCCATATGCATGCGTCGGCCACCCCTCTCTCGCCGTGATTACAGCTGGTAATGAGGGTGAGGTCTGACATTACCTAGCTATAATTTAGAGTGAGAGATGATGACTGGGGGACTCAAGTGCGAGGAGAAGGAAATTGTGCCGTCTCTGGAGAATGAGCATCCCGCTAAATTTCCAGTGCAAGCAAGAAAGAGCCGTGGAGAGAAAGGGGGCATGAAATAAAAGGAGACAGACAGAAGGAAAGAGTAAATTTGCTCTGACATTTTAGAGTTAACACAAGTGTGTGTCAGAACAATTCTGCCTGGTTGTGACTTTATAGGAGACGACCTCCATTATTATTCATGCGCTAAATCTACTGAACACGAGTACAGTTTGCAGATTCAGGGACGGCTGCGCCACTGCACTACTGTACTTTACAGTGCGTTTGAATTTATTTGTTTTTACATAAAAAGGAGTGTTGACCTTACCCTGTGGCTGCGTTAGGGAATATTACACATGACACCATTTGAGCTCAGCAGAAAACCTCCACGTCCTCGCTGCAGCCTTTATTTTCAACAGTGCTTCACACAGCCACAGAGTCGACTGTAAATCTACACGCGTGTGCATCAGCAACATACAGCCCACAAACTGGAGCTGGCTGCATTATATTGCCACGGGTTTGCCTGCTGAATATGAATTCCTTCGGCTCGTCGTCTTGGCAGAGCTGACCGTCTCTTTATCCCGTCTGCTGTCTGTCATGCGTACACAGCTTCCTCGTGTCCCTCGGCCTAACTGGCTCTCTGAAGTCATTATCTGCTTGATCAAGAGCTAGATTGAATAAAGGCCACGTGCGTTTTACCCCCGAGAGTGAAGAATGGGAGAGGGGCCAACTGTGGTGGGCGCAATGGGGGAATGAGAAGGTTGAGTCGAAGCACAGTCGATAGCCTCACACAGCTGAAATGGCAGCTGGAATTGCTGCCATGTAGCCTTATATGGCCTTTGGTAGAGTGAGGGAAATGCACTGATATATATAATAAAGATATAATATCCTCTGACTCAATATCTACTTCAGTATTACCATTTTGTTCCTCTAAGTCCAATTACTGAAATAGCCAGATAGATATGTGTCTCCATTCAGTTCAATACAATGAAGTCAACAGAGGTTTGTTACCTGCTATTAGAGTGAGCATTAAGTCGCCTTTAGTTTTCTCTTGTGAGTTGCTGGCAGCGAGGTCGTTCATAGTGTTGCATTCAAGGGATGCTATGGTATCCAAGTTTTCAGCGATTGAAGCCGAAATGCACAATCTAATGCTGGAAATAAAAAATTTAGAGAAGAAATTCACTGAGGGACTGTGGGAAGGTTGGTGCGGATTTGACTCGGTCATTAAAATTGTCGTTGGTCAGAGCAAACTTTTAAAAAAACTTCAGTCATCGTAGCAATAACATGTAAATGATTCAATACTTTTCCAGCTTTTATTAAGTTACGTAAGCAGAAGCAGGGCAACGTTGGCAAGACTTTTGATTGGCACTTCCTGCTCTGTGCGCCCGATCATTTCATCCTTTTTGACTCACTTTGCAGCTGCAGTTCAAAGGCAGCCCTACGTGACAGGGTTGGATGGTGCATAATATCATGCATGCATTGGTTACATCATGCATGTTACCTTATGACATGGGCCACTCCTGGGTAGAAAAAGTATATGTTTGTGGGTAGAAATTGCATGTTTATAGTGCTGCAAACTAACTGACAGTTGGAAACAGCCTGATAATCACACTGAATTAGGACTTTACTTTGACTTTGTGCTCAAGTGCTTTTTGTTTTGGTGATTTTGGCCCAACCAGTCAATGGTGAGTAGCCGGTGATTTTCAGTTTGAGTTTACATAGAAGCTGCAGTAGTGCTTTAGAGTGCAGTAGAGCACATAATCAATCGTTTTCAAACTAAGCAGTGAAAAAATGTAAATTCAAGTGTTGTTGTTTTTCACTGCAAGCCAACTTGCACAAGTGGAGCTTGTTCAGCTGCTCTTATTTCATCCCCCCCTTTGTCACATTTTCTTTGTGTCATTATTTTTCACAATAGGAGTTAAACATGTAGGAGGCTGATTTTTCATCCCAACTAAACCCTGATTGGTCAGTTGTTTCCATTGTAACCAGTGGAAATTACCATTAATGGGCACAAATCTGAAATATGGGCAGTGATCCAGACATCTGGAATCCCATGCAAATAAGTTAACGCTGCCTGAAACCATGGCAACAGTCATACCCAACCTTAACAACAACAACTACTTTCCAAAACCAAAGCATTCCCACTCAAACAGTGATCATGCAGGAATCACTTATTGCCACAGACATGAGGACATGTGGGGAAACGGGAAGATCCAGCCCACGGCCACACTGGCTGCCTGGATGGATGGAAACGGAAATCAATCTGCAGGGAATGGCCAGCAGTAATGTTAAGTATACACCAATTTAATTTAATGTGCAAAAATCTCCCTGAATGGCCCTTTAAAAGCAGAGCTGGTCAGTTCCAGTTGAAGGTGTTTATGCATGTGTCTCCCTGGAGCCACTCCTGAATCACACCACCGAGTGGAAACCAACCACGGATGCCCACGCGCTGCGCTCGCACACTGTACACATACTGTACACACACACACACATACTCACCCACACTGTACTCACACATACATGACATCCAGGCTAATTCATTTCTCATGCCTGCCATTGTTCCACACCACAATTAGCCACGCTTTGTTTGTGCTGAATGCATTTTCCTGACATTTTCAATTAGGAAAAATTGCAGCTCAAAAATAACTAATTAGGGGACGAAGATGAAGAGCACCTAACTCTATCACAGCAACCCTAATTGCTGTAATTTAGTCTGGTTTGTATTATGTAGCTCCGGGGTGACACAGGTAACGAAAAGATTAATTGTATGATTACCCCACCTGGTTCCATTCATATAAGCCAGCAGTGTTTCTTTGTTTTACATTCCCTGCTCCAATATTAGATGTATACGGCGACTTGAGGCTGCAGCTTCTCATATTCTCTGTGGTGTTTTGTGCATTACTTGAAGAGTCAATCTGTTTTCCTCATAACAAAAAAAAACAAAAAAACATTCTTGTTTATTACAAGGTTCCCCCAAGTCATGCCTCTCTGCCCTCTGCATGCTCTGATATTGCAGTCTCTCCACTGGTTTCACCGATAGATGACATAAATATTCACGTGAGACACATGTACATTTGAATATTCACGACTACGCCTGATTATACAGTCCTCCTCCTCATCCTGTGAGCACTAACATTCCCCTGCAAACTTAATGAGTGACTGGTACTGTGTGTTTCACGGGGGGCTTCACCTCCTCCTGCTTGTTACCACGGGCCATTACTGTGAAGCTCCGGAGTCCAGACCCGGCCTGTTTCGATCCAAGCCGCGGAGACGTCTTCTGACCACGATTGCACCCGGCTTTAGATGCAACTGTGTGCCAGAGGAAGGGAAGGACACGTGGGAGGAAGCGTGCATCATGTTGCGCTCTCCGGGTATTTCACAGACATGCGGAGGAAGAGAGGGACCAAAGCGCATGAAGAGGCAAAGAGAGGCAGACAAAATGCCAGGAGTAAGAGCAGCAGCGAGAGCAAGAAATGAAAACATCTGGGCATGAAAAAATGTGCCTTGCCCTTGTGTTTGCGCGAATGCAAATTTACTAGAGAAAGCAAAAGGGCCCCGATCGAGAGAATGCGAGAAAGTGGAAAAATCCAGATCCATGCTGTGTGAGATAGGATTACTAATAGATTTTCCTCGTCGAGAGCCAGCCCGCTAATGAGGAAGCAGGTAGAGAGAGGGCAAGCGGTGGGTCGCCGGCGTGGGTCAGAGGGAGGGATGATTGCTATGCAGGTTGCAAGTAAGAGGGCTAGGATCAGCACACTGGATTTGATGGTGTGGAGGCAATCTAATGAGCTATGTTCTGTACATAACTTCACTTAAATCCATGATGGCAGTGCGCCTCTGCTTATGGTCACTTTACTGTATTAGGGATCACTTTACCAGCAGAGACAGAGCAAAAGGGGAAAGTGGGATTAAAGCTGGATGGTGGCAAAGTGTTTTCCTTTTTTTTAGTCATCCCATTATAGATACTACAGCATGGGTTTTGCATTAATACTCTATAGTAACACTAACACCAGATAATCCAACATCAAATTTGAATTTAACGCAGAGTATTAGTGAAATCCAAGTTACCTTTATTTAGCTTTGGATAGCTTTATTTAGCTTTAATTCATTACTGAATTAAAGCCACAGCACAGTCAGTGCAGCATTACTTACATTCACTCTGGCAGTGAGAAGGTCCGCCTGGTCTATTTACTGAAGATGGGACTTTTCATACAGTATTTATGTTGTTTCATTCACTGTGACAGGGAGAGGGGACTGCAGCGAGCAGGTTGGCACTGGAAGTGGCTCTGCTACATGTGTTGACTGAGAAGGGGAAGACAACCTAGCCCTGGCTGCCGTCTGCGCTCTCAGCGATGCCTCTCTAAACCTACAGGAGAAAACAGAGGCCAGACCAGTGACAGCGACAGTCACAGTTCCTGCAGTGGCCTCGTGTTACAGCCGTCTGTAGCTATGTTGCTTTGCCCAACACAGATGTATAAAATCAAGCTCAAAGTCGAGCATCGGATGCAGAAACACACAGACTTTGTTCTTCGCGACACAAAACCTCGGTGCATGCGTTTGAAGATTTAAACATGAATGTTTCATTTACCACCTGCCAGCATGGAAAGCTGCGTACATAACAGGCATGTGATCAGATGGTCATGTATTTAACAAGCTAACGGTGCCGTCAGAGCATCGTAATCCTCCAAACCACAAACGGAAACAGAGTGTACCCTACTGTAGGTATCTATTGCAAAAAAATTAAAATTAAATTACCAACTGGGTTATAGATTCAAAATAGTAGGGGAATCCCTTATGGCCTCTATACACTGCGATTTTAGGACCAGTACTACTGCCAGTTGTCATTTATCGCTGTCTGTTAATTAAAAATGAAATCACGGCCTGTATTGGTACCGCAGAACATCACAGCGTCATGTAATGAAACACCTCTCCCTTCGTAAACACGTCAATATTCTCCGGTAGGCTACCACTTCTCATCACAGTCCGTACCTTTAGTTTCTTTCTTTTTTCCATTTTCTATTTTTCTTTGAGTTTCACACAGAACTTTTCTGATGGCTGTATGAGTCTGTCCATGTTCCTCCGTTCTGCGACAGTAAAAGGGAACATTTACACTTTTGCAGACTAAACCTCCCCTCCCATAGGATGTTAGTGTTGCAGATATAACACAAACGTAGTTTAATTGGATGTTTCAGTGTGGTTTTAAAAACACCCCAAGAAGTTTGCTTTTGGTTATAATAGAGTCTTATATTAATGTGGATGAATCTACGTTACCCATACTTGTTAATGGGTCCATTTTCGATAAATATATAGTTTTGTCTTTATAGTTAGTTTGATATTATTATTTAGTGGTAGACTTAGACTCGCCCAGCATTTCCTAGTTTTGGTTTCCCAGGCACTTCCGGATCGCTAGTTGGCATTGTTTATGGTTGGAACTACGACGGTATCTGTACCTCTGACTTTGATTCTTAATGAATGAAAACATTCATGGCAAATGTTTTCGCTTTCGTCCGTCTTGTGCCGGTCCAAGAGTTTCACCATGCATGCAGGCTCATGGGAAATGTAGTGTGAGAACACTTTGGCTTTCCAAAAGTCCTTGTAGTCCCTTTAAGCTATATTTGATCGAAAGGATTAAGTTAAGTTTGCAGTTCTCCCCGTGCAGCTTCCTCCCACAGACCAAAGACAGGTTGGGTTAACTGGTGACTCTAAATTGCCCGTAGGTGTGAATGAGAGTATGAATGGTTGTCTGTCTGTATGTCAGCCTTGCAATAGACTGGCGACCTGTCCAGGGTTTACCCCGCCTCTCGCCCGAAGTCAGCTGAGATAGGTCCCAGCTCATCCGTGACCCTAGTGCAGGATAAGCCGTATAGAAATGAAAAACATCCTTCTAATTGGCAGGTAATTGGCCCGAAGCCCGGCCCTCTGGCTGTCGGCCTTCTGGGCCCCTCGGGCTGAGGGCTCCAGTACAGGGCTCTAGTGTCCCAGACTAAGAACCTTCATAGTTAAATCTGATTCATCAGATCAAAACTAACATCAGTAAATTAATGTAAAATCAGATGTTCAACAGCAGAGAGCAACCCCATATACTGTAGTCAGAATGGTACAACCTTTTTTTTCATACAAAGAACAAATCTTTGAATCGAATCAACGAATCATTGACTATTCGGGGTCACCAATACAGAATAGACAGCTTGGTTTGTTTCTCTTTTAGTAATTCATGCATTGCCAAATCCCAGCATTTGCCTTTAAAGCTGAGACCTACTGCATGTTGTCAAGAGCAATGATAATAATTTCCCTCTGAGGAAGTACAGCTTCTCTGTAGGATTTACAGCATTGTGCTGCCCAGATAGAGCGGTAGAGGCAGGTTTCTAGCAGCAGGCAGAGAGCAGCATATAGCCTGGAGACCTTGTTAGCCTTTCCCCTCTGATCAATGAAGAATGACAATGCCAGGGGCTAGGCACGGTCCCATGGGCGCCGCGGTCGACCAACGCATGCCAGAAGCACTGCCCACCCAAAACAGACGGCATGTCAAAGACCAACGGAAACACGCAGCTCTCATCAGACCTTCATGTTGAATCTTTAAGATGTCATGTTCTATGTCTTCCAGACTCTCGCTGGGGATTCACGTGTAAATGCATCTCTGCGACTCCTCGGAGATGAGATGTCGAGATGACTTGTCAAATAATCTGAAGGGTGCGATGTTCTACAGGGTTCAAACCAATACTGAGACATCTGATGTGTGGTGCATTATCACTCTGCAGGCAATGCAGAGCATGCTTCATTTATATCATATGAGGTTAACACACAGGCTTTCCACACCACTGCAAATAGCCAGGTTTAACCCCATCCCTCTGAGACACCCACTCAGATTGTTTTCTATGCTAGCTTGCCCTCTAGCTGCAGCGTAAGGAAAATGTGGACAGGTAAATTCATTAACAGCATTTGTACCATGTAATTTGATGCCATGATGTTCAAGTGTGAGTTTTTCTTTTCCCTATCCGATAGTATGTAGATGAGGGTTCACTAGGTGATGAGCCAGGCAATGTTTTTTTTTTCTTTTCTTTTCTGCAGTGGAGCTCAGCTTTCATTTTGAGTTGAGATTTATTTTTGGACTCTCATCTTTATGACTCTGAGCTGCTTTGGGCACGGTTGAGGGTTAAGTACTGGAAAATGATTCAGGAGAATAACGGATTGCTCGATCCACAAGCAGCTTCACTAAATAAAAGAAGAAATCACACTTCTATTCTGTATCGCAGAGATTAATATTTCTTTTATTAGTTTTTCTTTTTTTCTCCCCCCCCTGAAGATGAAATTATCCATGCTACAAAAAAAGCAGAGAGATTTCTGGAACAAGCCGGATTATCTGTGTCCGTGCACAATGATGTTTCGACTCACAGGAACCTTGAACCCAGCTGAACGTGAACTCCTCGTGCTTTGAACCTTTCGTGTTTTACACCCATCAAGTGCCCAGCGAGTGGAAAAAGCCAGCGGATGCTACACATGCTGTATGTTTATACTAATGAACTTTGCCAATTCTGCAACTAGATAGGAATTTAAGTGCTTTGGACAAGGTCAGACCATTTGGGTCGTGGCAGCATCAAGCCGTCGTCATTATGACAGGCCGGGCTGTAACAGTCTGAGAGGCACAGGTTAATTAGTGGGATTCCTTGCCACTGTTGCCCTGCACCAGTGACTAATTTAATGGCTTTATTACTGCGGCTTTCTGCCTAATTAAATTGCTCTAATCTTATTTGCAAAGTATTGTGAGGTGTAAGTTCAAGGTGCTCCTGGTGAGCCTCAGGTTTGTCACAGCAGAGACATGCAAACTCAGCCTTTTAACACATATTAAAAGTCTGTCAAAGCGCAATTAAACCATCAGATGGGATGTATTTGTTTTCACATGATAGATAAACACAACACTGAGACACAGTCACATGAGCAGTGGAAGCCAGAGCCAGAAAAATGAAACAAGAAGCCTCGCAGATCCGTAGCAGGAAGTGAGCGCTTGTCAAACAATGGACTAAAATGGCTTTGGAGACTAGAAACCAAGAGCTTCACATGACAAATGCTCAACTAGACGGAGTGAAATTAAAACCAACCAGTGGCAGTGTTTATCCCGCTGGCAACAGGCAGAGCTCCTCTGTGGCTGAGAGACTGTTCAGTGGGTTGACTCCTCCTGTGAGTGGTGACAGAAGCCCCTGTCAGACGGACCATCACTCACTGTAATGGTGTCACCAGCTGAACGCCGCCGCTGGTTGACGCTCTCAGGAAGCGTGGCTGCGTTACATGCCCCAGAGATGTGAATGCACGCAGGAAACGGGACGTCTCAGGAGCAGGCTGTCATGCCAGCAAGCTTTTTACTCAACGCAGTCAATTAGCATAGCAGCTATATGCTCAGCTTTTAAATTCAACAGGGAGCGTTGGGTGAGCGTTAAAGTGACACTCGACTTCAGTGTCTTTGACTTTTTTCACTTTTAGACTCAGTGTCTTTACAGGTCTCAGTGTTATGTTGCAGGTTATGACTATAGTCAACTGTAAATAGCTGATGATACTGTATGGTGTTAGTGGGTCTCATGAGCTTCCAAGTGATTGCTCTTGAATGTTCCCCAGGCTTGAACAGATCTTTGTAAAACATCATTCTCCTGTCATCAACCAGAGTATTATACTATCAGTATAAGTAGTATACTATCAAAGCAGGCTTCTGCATGAATCAGTACAGAAGGAAGTTTACAGTACAATGGACACTTTATGGACAGATGCATAAATGTTTGACATATATGATAGATAGATAGAAATCTTTATTACAGACTCTAGTCCATTATAAATAAACTAGATAAAAGAAAATCCAAGGATACAGACAATACAAGAAAAAATACACCAACTTGGTTTTTAAAACACATAAGGCACTTATTCCAGTGTTTCCAGAAGCATGATAAAAAATTTCTATCAGAGAAAAGTATTATGTGAAATGAAGAAGATAGTGCTAGTCTATTGAGCATGCAGATATCATCATATCATCATAGGGGAGACTCTCAACTTCAAACCAGAGATGAATTGTGCTACAATTTGAAATTATTGGATATCACCACCATGGCCATAAGAAGCAGGCAATTAAAGTAAACCATAGCCTACACTGTATCATGCAATGCAAAGTCAAGATCAACAACTAATGCTGGTGCATGCTGATATATAATATTTTTTCTTCATTCTTTTCTTCATGTATTTATAATATGAAGGTCTAACAGAGAGAGAACCTTGGCTGATTCAGTCAACACTTGACTGATGAATTCATAAAACTGACCTCAGGAAGACGCTATAGAGCTGCTGCAGCAAACAGAATATTTATAAAAAGCCTTTTGTACAAATGCAATAACTCTAATAATTAATGAACGCTATTCAGACAGGAACCATCTTCATCATTGTTCATTATTGTTATGTGTATTTGAATGATGTGTAATTTATTTATTGTGATCATTTGTGAAGCGGAAGAGAAATTTCCACATTGTGGACAGTAGAGACTATTATTTTTATTTTTATTATAATCATTATTAATGTGTGCGTAGGTTAAACACAGTCTTGTAACTACTAGTTAGGGTCTCTAATTAATTTCCCATCCAGGCGTCTCTCAGGAAGCACTTTTCCCCCCCATCTCATCTGAGTTTCTGAGAGTTTAAAAAAAAGAAGTTTAATAGAGGAAATAAAAGCCAGGGGGTGATTAGTTTAGTTGAGCATGCAAGAAAGCGCAGCTAGAAAGCCACCTGACAGCACCTCTGAAGCTTAATAATTAACACAATGTATCTGTTCTCTGCTGCTTTGGATGGTGCACTTGAACATGACAACCTTTATTTTGTTCTGTCATCACTCATTTTAAATGTCAGTCATTGACACAGGTGCTGACAGCAGACTGATATTAAAATAGTAATTTAACCTGGAGCACAGCACCTTGATAATGACGGCAGGTTAACAAAGGTGCTGAGTGGACACACCCAGGCTAGACTGGCAGATGTTGAGCAACTACTTGCCAAGAAAAATAATAATAACAGTAAAGCTAACAAATAGCTAAATATTAAAAATATACTGTGTGTATATATATAAACTACATATAAAAAAAAAAACAGTCATCAGAACAGACAGCCTGCCTTTACTTATTCTCTTTTTGTTGAGTTCGATGAGACACGCATGAGCCCCAAAGTGATTATATGACATAGATAAACAGCAAATATCATTATTCAACAGGTGGATGTTGTTTAGTCTGGACACAGTCAGAATAACTGCTTCCCCCTTTTTCTAGTTCTTGTGCTGTTTAGAGCAAACGCACTGATATCAGAGTGGTATCACTCCTCTCATCTGTTCTTCCAGCCAGAAAGTAAATATTTCCCAAGATCGACATAGACTCCCTAAAATATAATTGCTGAACCTGTGTTGCATTTGATATCAGTTGATCAAAACACATTTTCTTAGGACGACTGTTGAATCTTCTTCTTCTTTGCCCTTTTCCTGGAGCTGCGGGACTCTGTGTGTTTCCTGTGACAGTTCCTGTCCGTTTTGTCCTTCAATGCAGATGGCTTCACCACAAAAGCCTGATTTGCTTTGAGTGCGGACTGATGTCAGCTTGGCACCGGAGATGGTGTCAGCTGGACAATGATAAAACAGCAAGCCGACTTGTCAGGAATAGCATTCATTGTTGTTATCGGGGTAATTTATTGTTCGGATGTACCGAGGCTTTGCCATGACCTTCCGGGGACGTTTGCCGTTCACGCTGATAGGATTGGCAACACGCGGCGACAGGTCTCATCGCTGACAGACGTGGAGCGAAACACTTGAGACAGGCGCCGCCGTCTGGAGTCACCTGGATCCTATTTACTCCGAGGCTCCCTCCCTTTTCATGCAAACAAATAACATGTACGTAGCTAGTCAAGCACGCAGGGCCAAACAAAAGACACAGAGCGGAGGCTCGGCGGATCTTCACAATCCTGCTCCTTCCACTCGACTATGCACTCTCTTAATTTGTCATATCACTTTCTATTTGCATAACTGACAGGATCTACTGCGCGACTCAAAAGTCTGCTTTAAGTGAGACTAATGTTAGCCAACGTTTGCAAACTTAATTTAGACATTACTGATTTATGACTCTTGACTTCCTGCGCTACCGTACTGTGTTTTAGCATTTATCATTATCGGGTATTTGTCATATAGTACATGGTTCTTCTCAGTGAGTCAGTGTCAGAAAGCTGCACACACACACACACACATACACACACACACACACAACTCTCCTGACCACGACAGTGATCAAAAGAGTACTTTAAGAATCCTTCCGAGCCAAGAGGAGCTCTATTTTTGGTACGACGGCACACATCTTCATGTTCACTTTATTGCATTTTCATCCATGGTCTATTGTTCGCTCCTACAATAACCAATTCTCTCTCCAGGGATCAATAAAGTTAATCATACTTTAGCACTCCACCTCCTACCTCAACAACACAACACCTCTGCCGCACACACAGGCACAACCCACATGTACGGAGTATTTATCGATTCCCATATCAATGCTAGAGCTTCAGAAGGACATGAGCGCACGTACACAGAAATACACACACATCCCACAGCATATGTCTCATCCTGCTAAAACAAACATGCACACTCACTTACTTCACACACGCACACACACACACACACACACTCCAGCCTTTTAAAAGAGAGAAGAGAAGCCTCTTAAGTTCCAGCACATTGCGTTTGCGATGAGACCAGCGGGCAATCATCGCCCATCTCCGCCAGTGAAATGAGCCCAAAATTGTGAAGAAAAGAAGGCCGTTTTGACAGGCGGGGGTACAAATACAAGGCGATAGAATCTCAATGAGGCCTGAAAGAGGGAATGCATAAATAGATTAGATTGAAGGGACTGGTGCCACACAGAAAGCAAATCTAATTATGAGGCGGCTGTGTCTCCTGATTTTCGAATAGGAGAAGCTCATCTCTACCCGGCGGAACCTGCTGGATCCACTCGGACAACAGACGCCATTGATGGAGAAAGAGACACCGAGGGAGAGCGAGAGATAAAGACGCATATTTCATCTTCTTACGGGGAAAATGTCAGTGAGCGGCACCGACGCAGGTGCCGGTGTCAGTTCAGAACAGGACTAGGCAGCCATGCTGTAATAAATATGGCAGATGCTCTCAGGCGACAGTGACAACCCAATAATGTTCTTGACAAACTCTGGATGGAGGAACAACATGACCAATTAGGATTCGTCTGAAACTGCTCGCTGGTGTTGCTCAAACTAAACGCCAACGAGTCTCTGTTTTACATTCAGATCCACTCACTTAAGAGGCAACTTCGCCCCGCAGTGAGGAGATTTCCACTGGGCTGGATTCTGCTGCAAAGTGGGTTAATAGAGTACTTACTGTCTTCATGCTTTTCGCTTAAACAAAGTTATCTAGATGGACTCCATTTTCTTAATTCGGCCAAATATAGTCTGATTGCAATGTTTTAAATCCAAATGAAAAGTCACCTCAATGTGGAGAGCAGAAAATATATGCCAATTTATTTTAGGATCGGATATAACAATTAAAATTCATTTTACAGTAATTATATGGAATTAAATTAAACAGAGCTGTTCCTCCAAGGAAAGTATAACGCTTGAATGTAATTGAAATATTCCAGCATCATAATGGCTCACACAATTAAATATGCATTAGCAGAGCAGTGTCCCTATCAGTCAGGGATAGTGTATTTCACTGTCGGCAGCTACAGCTGGTCCACATGGGCTTTAGGGCAGAGCCTGTTTAAGGCGGAATGGAAGTCTGTAGAAAAAGCCACTGCTCTTAGATATAACCAGTCGTGGTGCTCTTTAAAACTGTAGATACAAAACACTGGAATCCCACTTCTGTAAGGGCAGAGTAGCTCCACTGTTATCTGTGTTAATTGTTATTCCAACTGCATCCATCAGTGCATCCATTCACAGCACAGCAGGGACCAGTATGAGCCAAATGACAAAAGGAGGTCTTTCTGAGCGCTACCTGTCCTGTAGATACGCACGTGCAGCTGGATGAAAACCCAGCGTGAACAACTCAATCAAGAGCCACACTGGACTCGAATGCAGGTTAACACAGTTTGTGTAGAGAAATGCTGTTATCCCCCAACACACACAGCGGCAAACTTCCTTTCAGCAATTTCAAAACATGGACACACAACAACAGAAATAATCCCAACCCAACCAGTGCACTTACATAAACTCCTGCCTGCTACTTCAAAGATATTATATATAATTCACTCAGAAGCAGAAGAGGGGAAAATGAAAAATTGATTTCCAGGATGTACGATAGCAGCGTGATGTTTTTTTATGTTCCCCGACACACATCTGCCTTTTTGTTCCAGTGATGGGTGACTTGACGAAGAAACACTGAGATGGGAGTTTAATTAGACAGCCTGCGGCCGCAGCTGCTGTCTGCCCGTTTTAATAGTATTAATTATATAAACATAAACATATGTGTCGGAGAGCGCACGTTTTTTCGTGGTCAGCTGCAGACATCCATCTCAGGATCTCTAATTACTGCGCCAACAGTCGTCCTCAGAAAAAGCTGCGTGTGTCATGTGCTGCCCCGCTGTGTTGCATCTTCATTATCGCCGTACAGTCCCGTGTCACATCCAGTCACTCATTCAAAAAGTCCACATAACCCCTGACTTCTACAGCGCTCTGCGGCCCCCCCATCCACACACACACGCTGGTCCCCAGATGGAACATTTGGGCCACGCACTTGACTACGACCTCCAACATGCCCCTCCGCCCACGCTCCCGTGAGCGCTGTCTGCGGTGATAGAGTGGCTGGCTGGGAGGTGTAGTCCAGTCACCCAGAGTGTGGCCATCCGCCGGGTAGGTGAGTGATAGGTAGCCCAGAGGTCCGTGGGCAGCAGGTGGAGTCGCTGACTCTGTTGTTCGGTCATGGCTGCAGCTCTGACCTTCAAACCGCCGCTTTCACTCAAATCCTCGAGTCCTCGCGCTCGTCCTCGCAAACACTCCTCCACACTTTTCCAAACACTTCTCAAGACGCCAGATTTCATCAGGAGCCGGTGCCAGAGCGGCTTCCAAAAGCTGCACCATGACGAATTATGAAAAATGTCTTTGTTGTGCTGGTCTTTCATGTGTTTCTGTTGTTCTGCGCACCTTGAATGAGCTGTGAGATCCAACCTCACATCGGGTACCACTGATTTATCTGACCTAAAAACTCCACCAGCTATCCCACTCATATTGACACTCATTTCTGACAGTCTAAACATATATCCGTGGTACAATGCATCAATACCAGCCCCGGGGTGCTGCTTTTGTTTACAGAAACAACCAGTCTGTTTCTGGCTTAGGTAATGACTTTGATTAATGACGGGAAGTCTCCTCATGAGTGTTGTTTGACTCAGTGGATCTATATTTCACCAGTAAATGCTCATTGCACACAAACTGTTTCTAAGCAGCAGTGAGCCCAAACTTTTCATAACAACTTTTTTCTTCATTAACTTTTATCTTGAACATCAATGCAGCATGATTTTAAAGTAGGCGTGAATGAAAACGCTCCATAATGCAACTGGAAGAGAAATTCATGGTGGGGAAAGTGATTAAGCAGCTCTCTCTCCTCTCTCATCTTAACAATTAATTATGATAAGCCCTCAGACAAGGCACTTAAACCTGTTTATGTTTAGGTTTAAGACCCTGGTTATCCTACTATCCTGCCAATTGTTAATATGAGCTGTATGGAGCCAAAGCCAGGAATTGCTGGGGAAAAAAAGCATGCATGGTCAGCAAACCATCCCCAGACATCTAAAGAGAGAGGGAGAGAGAGGAGACCGTTATCCTGGATCAAGGATAAGTCAAGCCGCCTGCCCCCCTCCTCCACAGTCTGACGCTTAAATCCAACACCAGCTCGTCAAATAAGCCTTGAGCCCGCGTGCTATTTCCCTGAGCCGTAGACCTTGACCCTGCCACGGGCCCAAACACACTCGCTCTGCCCTGGTATCATGGCTGCCGCTGTGGAGGCCCGGGCAGATAAGACATGATGAATGCAGATTGTTTGCGGTGTGACAGACTCATTCGTTTACAGTGGGATGGTGCCTTCACAAGGGGGCAACACCATGCAACCTTTTCTCTGAGAGAGACTCAAGGATGGAGGGAGGGAGAGAGAGGGAAAGAAGGAAGGAAAAGAAAAAAAGAGCAAGCATGATAACACAAATGAGAGATTGAAGAACGTGTAGAAATTGTGCTCGTACAGGGGGGACACCATGACACGAGAAAATCAGTGCAGACTACAATGGCAGCGAGAGGAGTTCATTTTTTTCTGAAGGCATGTAGTAAGGAGAAATAAATTGGAATGAGAGGAGTGAGAAAGGACATAACAACAAAGTGAGCAGAGAACAAAGAGGAGATAGAGATAGAAAGATGCATCCAGCACATTCCCGTGTTTCTAATCTAGCGGTTTTTATCTCAGGGCTGTGGGATTTATGCTTCTCCCTGACACACAGACAAAGCCCCGTCTGATACTCTCCATGGCAACTGCATGCGGTGACTAATTTTAGGGTTGCGGTTTGGATAACACTTCAGTTATTAAATACCCATCCGACAGCTTCCATGCGGTGCCGTCTCTGAACAGGAGAGGGGTTGTTTAACATCACTCGGTCTGGTTTTATATACAGTACATAATTCTTCTGCTTTGCACTCAGTTGAATTTGTTCAGAGCGTTTGTTTTTCAGTGAGTCATAACGTTTCCTGGGATTGAACATGTAACACATGAGACGGCAACATTAGAGCTGCGCTGATCAACAGTTTAATGGTACATCACAAATCAACAGCAGTGAAGAGCCATTTATTACACTTCGGATCATGGTTTCGTCAATCTTTTCTCCACACTGTGTCACCTGACAGCAGAGACACAGAGTTAGCAACTCGGTATGGTATGTTGACATTTAGCTGTAAGAGAGCCTGACATTTTTCCTCTGTAGAGACACGGATCAGCAAAACAAAGTTAGAGAAGATTATTACCCAAAGAAAAATTAGTGAACTGTGCACTGCTGCTCTTTTAAACTATGGTGTATGATTAAGTTAATATTAGTTTATTACCACTGGTAACGGTATCTGATTGTCTTCCAACTTCTGTCATTGTTGATGAATGAAAACATTTTTGGCAAGACGTCCGTCTGCGCACGGAGGCTCATGGTAAATGTAGCGTGAGAACACTTCGCTTTCCAAAACTCCTCGTTGTCCCTTTAATAGTCGTAGTCCCTTTAGTGAGGGTAATCACTTGACAAGGTCTTTGGCCATTCATGGGTTTACAAGACGAGATGTTATAGTTTGTTGCTGCATCTTCAAAACAGAGTAAGTGTGCAGACAGGCCAGAGGTAGCTTGTTATATTGTGAATGTAACACCCGTCTCATGAACCTATGGGGCGGGGCCTGGGTTAGATTTATGATATTCCCCTTGTTGTTATGCTTAATAAATAAAATATGAATTAAGTAAATGAAAAACACACACAATAGCACTGTCTTTAAAGGGACAACGAGGAGTTTTGGAAAAGCGAAGTGTTTTCACGCTGCCTCCGCGCGCACCATAGAATTCCTCCACCGGCGCAAGACGGACTCATGTTTTCATTCATCAAGGATTAAAGTCAGAGGTTCAAAGAGGTTCAGTTACCGTCGTAGTTCCGACCATAACGCCGCCCGAATCGCCGTTATTCTCATTTGCGTCTGTACACCCATTACTTTAGCAAGGGCTACATGAAGATCAGCAAGGAATTGAATTCAGGGCCAAGACACACCACCAGCATTGGCCAATCACATCCCCTCAACAATACACCTTTTTAAAGAAAAAGAAAAAAGGTCCATGGTAGTGTTGGATCAATCATCACCCTTGTCCTGTTGATTATAAACCTTGGACCTGTGCTAGATTACTGGAGCTACACTGGGATTCCTAAATCTCCTGAGCAGCAGCCAATTAGCCAGTGAGCATCAAGCATGAAAGAAAAGATCCTCTGTTTGTTTTTCTGGGAAGAGCAGTTACTCAGTTAAAAAAAAAGAAAAGGGAACTACCTGACCCAAATATGTTTTGTTGAGAAAGGGGGGTCACACTGGGGAAATGTTTTACAGGACTGAGTTCAACTGAATTGAACTGTCTTTTTATTTATTGCTGGTGTGGGACATTTTTGACATTTACTTTCTGTGATTTTTCCTGAACTTTAACACACGTGGGTTTAACTGTGTTGCTTTGTCTGTGGTCATTTTGCTTGTCATGGTCAGGCCTCATCTTGGTGGTTGATTTAAGGGAGGGCAAGTGATAAAAGGTCTAAGATGGCTGAGTTGTGTGTCCTTGTGGGGGATTAACCAGACTAAAATTCAGTTTCAAGTTGTTGGAGGGAGCTCCAGCTGGCAAAATCATGGCTAATCTACTACAGTATGCTAATTTACAAGAAAACACATGATGGAGACGATAGGTGCGTTTCTACTGCAGGAACTTCAGGGTCATTTTACGGGGCATTGATAGAAACAGCAATTAAAAACCCCTGCTTCTTTTTTAGAAAGCGTCTGCACTGCCGGAAAAGAAACAACAATGCTGCACAATAACTACGCGATAATTGAAACTGTTCACTGCAAGAGCCCGACGAGGCCTGGTCTGCAGTGGAGACACCGCCAACCGAGAGGGCAGAGTGAGAGGACGGTTCCTGTTAAAGTTACCCCCTCCCTTTACCAGGAACTCCTGCAGTGGAAATGCACCTAATAGCTAACAGTGAAGTTGCTTTCCACCACTGGAGACAGATGTAGCTACTTACCAAGGGGGCAGTTGTCAGTCTGAGAAGTGAAGCTCACTTCCGCGTTCAAAAAACTGCAGTCCCCCCCCGGCTTCCTCTGGGGGCTGGTGTCAGAAAGCAACATGTCTCCATAGACCCCCATGTTAAAATCACTGACTTTACATCCTCAATAAACATGTTAAAAGCCTGGTGTCAAGACGTTTTTTGGTCTCAATCGATAGTTTCTACCCCCGCACACACTCTGAGGGGGGTGGATTTTTTTTTTTAACTCTACCGTTTTACTGTTATTAGGTTAAGATTCTGGCCAATTAGGGTGCGGAAACATTCAGTGACATGTCCAGAGCGGTCCGGAGACAGGCTGCTTTGAGGCCAGTGGGCGTGTTCTCGGCCGGCCATTCCAACATGGTGCTGTTCAGGCCGCTATATTTGAGACACAAAAACAACTTCACAAAACTAAAAAACTAAAGATGTAGCATCTGTGACGTCCATTCTTTTTACAGTCTATGGTACTTACGTACGTAGTATTTTTTTTTCAATGCAATTCTTTCACATTCTCCTCTCTCTGCTCACTAGCTTTCCAACAGGAAGCAAGGTGTAGGCTACTTTTCAACCAACAATAAGTGTTAAGGGGCGGCATACCGCTGAGAGAGCAAGCAAGTTTTTCAGGGTTGGGCGTCATCGCTGGATAGAGCGATGTTGATGGCGGCATGACCAGGACAGGCGGATTTAAATGTACATTATCACTTTTTCTCGCTCGCATCACTATATGTCAGGATGGGGATGGGGTGTAACACTGGCATTTAAGGTCCTTTTAAAGAGTCATTTCTGCTGCTCAAAGTTAGAATATTGTTACATTTATTTTGGCTTCTCTCGGAATTGATCTCACCAGGTCCATGGGTGTTTTTCAGCTTTAAATCCTATTTGTCAATTGTCACTTTCACACTCAAGAAAAAACCCTTTAAATCAAACCTTGGGCTTGGTGAAATAGTTTCCTTCAAGTTGTAATTTCCTATTTGAGAGATTCCACTTATTTCAGTTCAAATTTATTGGATAAAGTCATGGCCGTAGCCAGCTATGAGGTCACTGAGGTCTGGACCTCGGTAAAAGTTTCTGTGAGAAAAAAATTAAATAAAGCGTGACAAATCTGCAAGAAGGTAAGAATTCCAGAAGCCAGCAAATACTTTTTCACTGCACTGTATTTAATTGAGAGGGAACGATACCTGATAAAGGCTGAAAACCACAGGACAAGCCTGTCCTGCTGGTCAGCGATGTAAGGCTCAACCAGGCTCCTTTCATAACAGGCCTAATAATAATACTAAAAAGTCTAAGTCTACTTTATATAATTGTGGGTCATTTTGGTGTAATTATGTATTTATCCACTAAAGGAGAACGCTACTGTAAGCTTAGAACAGTGGTGAAAACCGGCTGCCATACAATAAAAAAAATATATATAAAATTACTTTTTAACTAATTCCTAATTCCGGACCCCTCCAGACCTCACCAATTTCAAAACCCTGGCTACGGCCCTGAAAGTTACCACTTTCATCTCGGTTATCCAAGTTTAACTGCCAGGTATTGATTGTCTCATATCTATCTGACAATTTAAATAATCCTTATAACCACAGATCATTGTTAAGCCATTACTCATAATTGGAAAGGGTCTCAGCCTCAGTCTAACTAGCCGTGCTGTTAAATTAATTGTCTGTGATTAAAGCGGATCATTTTAAAGTTATTCACAGGCTCATGTGTGTTTTTCCATGGTATAGTGTGAGCATCATTTCAACACAATCACTTCATTTCTTGGGGCTGGTCAGTGATAGTCAGAAGCCATATGTCTGTTCCTCAATTAACACAGGGCGACAGTGTGTTGTCGGTCCAGTCAGACGTCTCTGTCTGCTGTCCAGTTGATGTGAGAGGTCTGCGCTGGTCCACAGTGTCTGCTGGGGGATTACCAAGTGAAACAAAACACAGCAGGCCCAACTGTGACACAACAGTAAATGATTTGAACAGTAGACGATGGTGATTTTCTACTGTTCTGGTGACTCAGTGAGAACGGGGCCAAACAGGCTGGTGACGCTGGCAGCACCACTGCTGACCTCACACACACATTAGGGTCAGCGCTCACACCCACATGCTCATGAACACACACACACACATACAACTGAGCTCGCTCCTTACTCACATCAAATATGTGTGGGCAGATAATGCAGCACAGAGTTGTATCATCTTGTTATGACGATGAGACTCATATCAGTCTGGAATTGCAAATTCTATCCCCATGGCAAAGTTATCTATGCTGATTTTTTTTTGCTTTTTGCTTTTGTGCTTGTGTGTGCGCTGCATATCAGACAATAAAATAGAAAAGTGTGGGAATAATTGTAGGGTTTGACTCCATTATTCCAAAGAAATGAAAGTGATTTCTCATAGCTGTTGCTTGTATGTGATGGCAGTGTTGGAAAAGCTGAACATGAAAGGGAAAAAACACAGAGTTCAGGACACGTAAGATAATCAATTTGTTACTTTAGAGAAACTTTGTTAACTCTGTAAAATGTTCATCTTTTCCTCTCTGTTGTGTCAGTGACACGTTTTTTTTGTGAAATCTGTAATATTTTTGTAATATTTTCATCTTGAACATGGTAATTAAACTTATTAAAGTGGCTCACACGTCGCAGTCTAATTTACATCTAAGCCTTTCTTAAAGGTTCCTGCACTGTGTCTTCATCTAAAAATATGGCTGCTAGCTGTATAATTAGCTCTGGAAATCCTGTCATTTGCATCTACCTTTAAATTATTTTTCTTGCCTGAGCTTCTTCAAGGCCCGATGAATAATTAGATGTGATGATGATTTGATATTGGACGTTTTACCATATAATAGTTTGTTTAATGCCCAACTTACAGCAAAACATCTTTGACTAATCACCTTGGTAGAATCCCTGCACACTTTAAGTGAGAAATGACGGACTGCTTAATTGATACTCTCCTTTGCCCGTATGTGGGCTGTTATCCCAGCAGCCCGCAATTATTGATGAATTACCATATCATCAATATTTAAATAATCTCTCACTGGGTAACCAAAAAAAAAGAAAGATTATAATGGCCGGTAATTTGTAAAATATTCAGAGAAGAGATCTCTTCGACTTGCTCTGTTTGCAATGAGGTAAATGTTCCAGAGCTTTCTCCCATTACCAGGAGGCCAGCCGTCCCCACTGGCTCCGGATCGACAGGGGAGTCAGACGTTGTGAAGGACAATTGGCATCTAGTGAAAATTTAATCAGGGCTATGAATTAATCAATAAAAAGGGGAGGATAAATGAAGCAGGCATGCACCTAAATGATGGCAGGGGAGACCCCATTGCCCCACTGCTACACTTACTTCCTGAATAAATCATTCCCTTTGAAGGCCTGGAGTGTCCTGTGGTGCAACTGCTCCCAGACTCAGGATCTTTTCCCTCCTGAATCTCTCCAGTTCGGATCTCAAGGCCACGATGGAGAGCAGGGAGCTGAGTCTGTATGTTCACCTTTCCAAAATAGACTCACTTAGAATATTTATCACGCAGCAACTGTTCATTTCTTGTGGGAGCCAATTTGGGGAAAGCCTTGCATGTCAACGTCATGCAATTATGGCCTATAACCCAGCGTATCTGATTGCTATGTGGCCTACCGTTGCATGTTGGGACTTAATTGTTAGGGTCTCAACTCACAGGGGAGCTGGCTTAATATTTTTTTCTGTCCATAGGCACTTCACTTTATACTCTCTCTGTCTTGACTATAATTACAGGCTATACCTCTGTTTAATACGTTGGCATAGAACCACGGGAGGCTGATGGGTTTTAACACTCTGCTGTTGTTTTAATTATGCAGTTTGAGGGACTTGATTACTGGCTTGCACTGCAGCGATTGCCACCGTTTCCGAGGCCAACAGCCATATAGTCAAAGCAAATATCATCACACACAGTCACGTTGCGTTGATGGCAAACTTTGCAGCTTGTTTATCATGAATAAGCAACACGGCTGGTCACTTAAAAAACACGTCAATGTCTCTTATTAAACCACCAAACTGTTTCCCGAGTTCAAGGTCGCCTGGCTTGTTGACGGGCTGCGCGCTGAGCCTCGACTCTCAGCAGAAGAATCATCCCATTGTTCGTCTGCAGCATACATTCACACATATTTGGGTTTACTTTTCTAGCCAAGTGAATGTGAAATCGAAAATGTGAAGGCACCTGGCATGGTAATTGGTAACTCGAGCCATAGCAAGGATAAATCTGCAGGAACTAAGTCCACATCGAATTGAGAATGCATGCTTGTGGAGAGAGCGTGGAGGAGAAAGACACAGAAATATTAGATTTCAGGTGAAGATCAAGGAACTGTAGATATAGAATAGTTACATACGTAGATAGAGAGAGAGGGAGGGAGACGGGGAAAAGAGAAAAATAGCAGCAAGAAAAATGAGGGAGAGGTGAAAAGAGAACAAGAAGCTGCCACAGGGGAGAGAGTCAAGTGTGAAAAAGGGAGAGACAAGAGAGACACAGAGACTTAAACTGGCAAAGCCAACCCCAGCTTCCCATTGGCACTGTAGTGCTTGGAGCCAGGTAGGAGTCTAGGTAACCAGCTGAAGCAGCACGGAGTCTCCAGGGCACTGTTCTCTTCTATCTCATCCTCAGCACTCAGTGAGGAACAGCAATCGCTCCTCTCCACAGCCTGCCACAGATCTGCACCCGTGATTACGCCCCCAAATCAAATGAGTCTGGGACGGAGAGATGGAGGGGGTGGGGTGGGCAGGTTGGAGGGGAGACAGGGATGGTCTGGCAGATGTGCATAGAGATTTATCATGCCAGCTCCGGATCTGAGTGGTCTGAGAGAGAGAAAGCAGAGACAGCAGAGCACACGGAGTGATTTAGAATTCATCTAAAGCTTGTTGGTTTAGAAAGGGCGTTCATGCAGAGAAATGACTTTAGCATTTTTGCGAAGATTCTCTGTGAACAATAGTGTACCAAAGATACAATATGTCCCTCCAAGATGAAGCAACATTTTTCTATTTCATTTTTTTAAAGTTTCTATGCAAATGGCGTTCTGGAATCTAAAGTGCAGCAGCACAAAAGGTTGATAGATGAAAAGGGGAGGTTACAAACTGGAACAGGTAATGGTAAATCACATGGGTCATTTATGGGAGCAGACTTCCGTAGTGTGTAGGAGGAAAAGGTGCTGGCAATGGAGCAGGCAACTTTGAAAAAACAACATAAAAACACACACAGCAAAACATTTTTTTCCTTATTTTAACAGCAATGTTTCAGCACAAGGCCTTTGTCAAGCCTGATCTGAGACAGCAAGTGGTGACTCATGAAGCCTTCTGTGTGCAGTGTGTACTCTTGGTGAGCATCTGACGCTAATCATCGAGGTCTCGACAATAGAAAACGAACACATAAACACATTCCCCAAGTACAATACAAACATATTGCGGGTCAGATAGTGTATCATTCTATAGAGATGGAAAATATACAATCCATTCAAAAGTCCATTTCAGAAAAATGGTAAATGGACTTGCACTTATATAGTGCTTTTCTAGTCACTGGGACCACTCAAAGCACTTACACTGTTTGTCACATTCACACACACATCACACACTAATCACCACACACATTCAAATGCCCAATGCACACATCAGGAGGCAAGTGTGGGTTCTGTGTTTTGCCCATGGACAATTTGACATGCAGACTGGAGGAGGCAGGACTCAAACCACCAACCTTCTTGGTGAACGACTGTGTACTCCCAAACATTTCTATACAGGACCAGTGGACACGAGAGGCACAAAATGTACAGCTATACACTCACAACATGTACTGTATTTGGGGAATGTGTTAGTTTTTTAGTGTCAGACGCACACCAGGTGTGCACACTTCACACAGAAGACTTGACAAGCCACTTCCTTGCTGTCTCAGATCAGACTTGACAAAGGCCTTGGGCCCAAACGTAGTTGTTAAAATGAGGACAAAAAAAGTGCTGTGTTTTTTCCCTGTTTCTAAGTAGACTTGAGTCTGGCAGTAAGAACGCTGACTGCTACGTCTTGACCACTTACCATCCTACAGATTTCTGAAAAGGATATTTAGTTTATTCATCTTCTAACAAGCTCTCACGAGTTGACGAGACAAGTCCTTCACAGATGCAGCTTTAAAAGTCGAGAAGAAAAAGCTAAAAATCAGTGCTACAGAACCAGACATAATAATGTCCTGTCCCTTTTCTTCCCACTGTTCTTGGTCTTCATCACAACCTGCCATGATGCCGGCATTATCCATAGTGCTATGGAGTGCTCACAGTGAGGCTGGAGGTGTGGAAATGTTTCTGTTAGTACTGGCTAATCCAGTCT
The DNA here is from genome assembly GCA_030347415.2 of Decapterus maruadsi. Lineage (NCBI taxonomy): Eukaryota > Metazoa > Chordata > Actinopteri > Carangiformes > Carangidae > Decapterus > Decapterus maruadsi. The sequence goes on along the minus strand of CM064891.1, from coordinate 6,832,139 downwards.
TGAGCCACCTCGAGCAGCTCCTTTTTAAGCCAACATGGCCAGAATCTTTAGACTGAACCACCATCTTATCGAGTGACATCACTTGAGGCAATCTGTCACATTTCACGCAGCTCCCACCAGAGGCCTTAAGGCTTTATATAACTTTGCTCACATTTGCAGTTGGATCCCCCAAGACCTGGAAAGACTTTGATGTGTAAAATTGGCAGCGTTCTCCCTCAAAAACAATTAACCTGCCTTCTCGCAACACATTGCAAGTGCAGTAATTCAAGAAAGCTGCATTAATAAATGTTTTTTGTAACAACACTGGCTCCAATGACCGTGTGTAAAATGAAAGAAGTAGCTCATAATGACAAAACATAACTGAATTACAACCAAGCAGCAACAGTTCTCCTCAGTTTTATGATTGGATGCTTTTCCAGCCAAAAACTTTACCATCACCTCTCATCTCTTTCATCTACAGTGTTTTTATCTAGTGGGTGAATATACTCTATATTTTGCAACAATGAAAAAAGAGCAAAATACTGAGGTGGGGAGTTGGGGAAGAATGAGCTCAGATAAAAGAACTGACATTCATCAACTGGCCATAAATATGGCCTCAAATGAATGTAGTCTCACAGATGGTTACTACTTTTATCATTATGCTGTTGTGCTGTCTCCTTATCTTGTGCTGCCTGTGAGATGTCTTTCTTCCACAGTCTCTGCTGCTGGTGACATTCAGTTTCGCCCAGGGGGATTAGTAAAGTTTACTACTGATGACAGTGGCAATTGAGGCCACGCCCCCATTCCGGTGAAAACAAACTGCCGGCTTTGACTAGCGGTAAATACAAATCCGGCTGCAGTCTGTCTTGATTTGCCTATCTAACATTAACCGTCCCGGAAACCTCCTGCAATGGCTAACAGTGGTCAGGCAGACAGCTACCGTATATATCACGTTCATTACATCGAAAAAATTAAAGAGTTAGAGAAGTGGGTAAACGACCCCAGTCAGTGCAGAGAGTAAAAGAAACGAATGCTCTGGAGTTCTGTGTTCCCCCATATGCTCCTCTGTTTTTAGCTGCAGCATTTTATTCACATCACACCTGATGTTGTCCGATGTGATTCATGGCGCCGCAGATCTTCCCTATAATCAGCATCTGCTGCATCCAGTGAAGACATGACTGTGGTTTAGAGACTGATGAGGAGAATTCCTACAACGAGTGGAGAAAAGTGAATATATGGGGAGGAGCTCTTGCAAGGAAAATCACTGCCTTTCAAGAAGAGACAGGTAAAAGCTAAAATTACCCCATTATTCATTGAGTCTGCCCTCACCAGCTCTCTCATTTTGAGAAATAAATAGGGAGCACAAAGCCTCAAAGAAGGCAAGAAAATGTTTTTGTATTGTAGAGCCTAATTATTAAAATTTGGGAAATTACAGCATTCTCTAATATTGGAGGACACTTTGTCAAATTGCACCTCTTAGATCTCTCGTGGCCATTTCTCCTGACTTTGCCCATGCATTTTCAGTATCCTTCTTTATCAAGATAACACATTTATGTAGAGGGATGCTTTTTTCTCCTGGTATGCCCTTCTGCAGATCTACAAACAAGTTTAAAAAAACACTCTAATCACAGCACAATTTAAATGTATTCTCTAAGGACAACACATGAAATGCAACAATCTATTTTGTCTGTACTTACTATATGTTGCTGCCTCACGGTCTTCCGTAAAATATCAGCTTCAGTGTGATTCATTGCAGCTCCTCTTTAGGATCCCAGAGTCAGTGTGCATCATACCACCTCCATGTACAAAGAGGATGAAGAAGCTCTTCAGCATCACTGGCATGATAGGCTGTGACCTTGTTGCACATTTCTGTATCCTGCATATGCAGAGATAAAGGCTGGTATTGTTTCACCAGTGTGTGGTTCAGTTGTTAATGAAAGCAGGGGGGAGGGGGAGGGAAATGAGCAAAGGTGATGTATTTTAAATTGTCTTTTTTTTGCACTTTGATGCAGTGCCATAGTTATGCAAACATGAGAAGTCGTGTTGTGTTGCACCACAAATCCATCAGTAAATTTGCATTTGCTAAGCATAGCTAGTTTAAAACTAGAGATTTGCTAAATAGGGTTGAACCATTAAGCTTAATAAATGATTTATCCAGTGAAAACTAAAGTGAGGTGTAAATTAGTTGCAAGGAAACATCGGTAGTGAGTACAACCAATTAGGTAACCAACTATGTGAGCAGAATGTGAATGTAGCATCATGAACTTGGAGTTACATGATAAACTTGATTTCTATTTTTTTTGTAAGATACATCTTTGTTGTAGATCCACATCAGAGATTTTTCCTACAAAAAGCTGTATCAAGATGTTTTCTATAAATACTGTGAATGTGTGTTTGTGAGTTGTCTATTAAAGAGGAACTATGCAAGTCCAGTCATTTTTCCTCTGTTTTGCTAACCCTCCTTCTGTCCATGTGCATTTGTTTTCAATGAAGCTGGTGAGGAAGCAATCCATGGGGCAGTAGGTTACGTTAGTTATCATAAATATTATTACACTGTGTATATTTGTGAGACGCATAATGTTTTGAATTTAAGGTGTGATATATTGTCTGTTTTAGTTATTTTTTTGAAACTCACCAGTTTAAATCATTTAACAGCATTATGTTCAAATACCACATTGAATAAACTATAGAAGTTGATAGTTTTCAGAAAAGTTATCCAATAGTTCTCTTTCCCTCTTTATGCTGCAAACACTATTTCCCATGAGCCCTGTGGAATACGTCACAGCAAATGTGAGTGGAGAATTTTCTAGATAGCAGAGATTAGTTACAGAAAAAGGTAGAGGATGAAATGCAGAGTTAGTGGGCAGCCATTTGTTACCAGCAACACTCTTCTTGGTAAAGATCAATGAACAACGTTCTACTGAGAGACTGCACCAACTTACAAAAGCTAGAGGAGCAGAGATTTGCCCACAGGTGGTGTCACATGTTTACATGCACAGCTGAGCGGATCTATGCCCATCGCTCGAGTTGGGCGTCTCATTGGAATTCTGTCCTGTCTTGTCCCAGTTTACATGCAACAGGGGAAATCCAGCAGTTGGCAAAATGTGTTGTTTCAGCAAGTCAATATAAACCCCCTTCTGGTTGACCTATTCTGTCACCTAGTACACAACGAAAAGTTTTCAATGGGCCGGCCAGACCGGATTTGCAAGTCCGGGCCAGTCAAGGTGACCCGGGTTGGGCCTCTGGCTTCCTTTTTTTTCTGTTTGTCTTTATAAAACACATCTCCTTCCACTGTGTGTTGTTTATTGTGAAATGCACTGAATCAGTGCTGATCCATCAGGCCAGGCGCATCTCTGGTTTGGGCCAGCGTCTGAGCTATAAGCTGCTGTTGTGAGGCATGTGCACATACATTGTCCAGTTTCAATCAGATGAAGGCACATATATGCAGTAGAAAATCAGTTTCCATCATCTGGGCGTTTTGATTAGGTGTTAGGATCTGCAGAAGTCTAATCTCACACAGTCTAATCTTACACATTTACATGCACTTCATTTGTCCAGTTATAGACGGATTAAGGACTTAAGTTTTGTGATGTAAATGTACTGAATGTTTTTCTCTCTGTGTCAACAAGTAAACAGTGGGGTTGTTGATTGGCTGAGTTGTGTTGCATTTTTAGCCAGCAGTTACAGGTGTAAAATACATGTACGTGAAAAGGAACTAGTTTGTGTCAGCCAGTCCTACTTTAAATTACTGATGCTTAAATAATCACTTACAGACTTAGAACTTAAATTGGCAATCAAATGTGAACAAATGATCTCTTTACCTTCTTGTACATTTCTGTCATATCTAACTGTAAGTGAAGGTTTGCTGCTTTGCACCCAGACACTGATAGCATTGCTTTCATAATCATGTTTTAATTAATCAGACTAAATTGATTTGCTGGTGTAGACATTAGTGTGTAGCAGTTTTCAGGGATGTATTTCCCTTTTGCATTTAGCATGAAAGCAGCAAGTCTTAATAAAGCGTGAACGAGTCCATAGTCGGGACTTTGTGTGTTTACACATTAGACTGGATCAGCTGAGGAGTGTTAACGCTTGGATGTGAATGACTCAGAGCGGAAATGAAGGAGACAACAGGGTGAGTGGCCCATTGCACTTAAAAAGAGACACAGACAACAGAGAGCCTTTCTCTGTTTTCCTCCAGAGAGGAGGAAAGAGGGCAGAAGGTGTGTTATTCTGTGTGAGCTCGACAGAATGAAGAGATGAGTAGTGAGGGGAGATAAGGTTCATTAGAGGGGGTGCGCGGGAACAAAGCGTAATCTCCATTTTAACCTTACCTTTAGAGGAAGGCCGCAGTTTCTGCTGTGATAAAGGACCAGTGCAGCCCAAAGCTATGCACAGAATACTGATTAATCCCTTACCATTGTTATCAGGAGACGTCAGCTAATACCGCAATGGTGAATCGCACTTAGCTGCGGTGGCTGAGGACGTTTTTTCCTCTATCTACCCTCTTCTTCTCGCTCTTGTCCATTCTTTGAGTCCATCCATCTCTCTCTTCATGAGGGGAGAATAAGCGCCTGGGGCCTTTGATGCCATAAGGGGGCGGTGGTGTTTTGATAAGTATCGATATCAATCTTATAAATATGAATTTAATGACCCAATGCGCCTGGGCTGTGGACATTTGTCACCGAATCCTCATATGAGGAATAAAACTAAATAGGTTTTCTGAATACACATTGACTCATTCAGACAGAAGATCTCCTCCTCGTGCCTTCTTACAATAACAAAACCATGTGTTTGTGTTAGCGACTTATTATAATTCTGAAACTGGTTACTAGACACTGGGATGTACAATATAGTATTAAAAGAAAGCATGGTTAATGTTTCATGTGGACAGCATCCAGCTCTTGGAGAGTGAGGAAGGAAAAGCACCAGGAGACTTGAAAGAAAGAGCAAGAGAGGGAAACCAAAGAAAGGAAAGATGGCGCAGAGAAAGACTGGTTGAACCTCAGCATGAGTTCTTACCGTCCTTTCCTGTTTCCCTTCCCTTCCTCTCCTCCTCCACCACCACCTCCTCTTCCTCCTCCCTTCCCCTCTCTCAGTCTGCCTCTCTTGATGGATTGGCCCATCAGTTAGAAATAATTAGGATGAGCTGTAGTCTTGTCTTGCTGAATGCAGTATCACCAGGGAGCAGGGTCAAGCTTTAAAAGCAGAACTCCATCCTGCCTTTACTTTATATTCTTACAGGGCGAGTTACGCATTAATTTGCGTCATTCCACTTTATTACTCCAATACTTTTGTACGGGATAATGTAAAGACAAGCCGTTGAGTGGAAAAGTCAATGCTTTCTGTCTGCAGCCTATGTTCTGCACATTGTAACCTGCCTCTAACCGTGCTGATCAAACATGGCTCCAAGGCCATTAATGCACACAATGTATGGCTCTTGTCATTCTGTAAGTGATTATACTGATATCCTGGCCTGAACCTGAAGGCATCACCACACACATATATTTCCCCTTCACTTTATCTATATTTCCATTCATCATTATAGCGAGAATCAGTCATTCTTCAGCAGATGTTCTCATCCACTGGAGGCCAACACTCAACTCTGCAGATTACTGATTAGATCCATTTTCATACCCTTCAAGTTTTTCAAGTTTGTTTATTCAACTATTATGATGAATAGATAAGGATATTGTGTGGCCAGTGTAACTCATGGATTCTGTAATTTATGTGGTTTTAAAGCCTGTATGAATACACTGTTGGTTTTAGTTAAGACAGAGTTAATTCACATGTATGCATTTGGCTTAAATACCCATGGAAAAAGCTAGCAGAGATTATAAAACAATCAGTAATTTGATTGTTTTTTTGTTTTTTTAAAAGGACTGATAATATTTCTGTAAATGTGTTACTTCTCGGTTGATTAAAGGTATTCAGTGACTAGCTGCATATTTAGGCTAAGATAAACATTTAAATCTAACAATCAATCCAATTAATACTTTTTAGTGTCCTATAGTTATTTATTTTCAATTTAAAGGAACAATTTCTATAGTTTTGGTTCATTCTCATATTTACACAGCAGGCAGCTGTTGAAAACCAGTTGCTAACCACCTAGTTACAGTGTTATGTTTACAGCTTGTTGCACTGCTCCCAATAGACAAATAAAACTAATAAGATGCAAATTTAAATTTTCATATGCTGCTAACTGGTTTGTATTTTGTTCTCCGATGTAACACATTGCTGCAATAGCCATCTCCCAATCAGCTCTGTTTATGAAACTAAAAGTACATTGAGATTTACTGTAGAAAAATAGGCTCAATGCTCTAAGTCAGTGGGAGTGAAGGTTTTCCGAAGTACGCGACATTTACAGTAAAGTATGGTTTGTGAGGTTGCATTATATGGCCATAAATTCAGGAAAATCAGACTTTTCACTTCACTGCACTTTCAATCCCAGATTTCAAGGAAGAATTAATTGTATTGTATCTGTCTGAGCCAGAGCAGAGGATACAAGATTGCCCTGCCCATTTCTAATGACACCTGTCTCCACCTGTATGGGTTGTTATGGCTATCCTGGGACACCTCGACCTGCCTACTGTCCTTTGCACTGATGAGTGCTGAGCCTCAGTGGACCATCTCACCCTTCCAGATAATAGCTTTTTTTTTGTCAGGACAGAGTCTGACCTTCTGCTAATGCCTGTAAACAATACCATAATATCACAGTCATCATAATCATCACCACCATCTCTGTGTCTGTATTTTTCTTCCACCTGTCATGTATGTAAGGCTTTGGTAAGAGCATAAATAACATGTTTTGTTTGTGATGTGTTTTTTTTTTTTTTTTTTACAGTTCAGACTGCCTTGTTCCTTTTCCTCCATTCTCTTGGATAGAAAATGCACACTGCCTTTCCTGAGAGACACTCTGATGTTGGGATTCGGCTTGGCTCAGTCCATTCAAAATGGACGACCCGACCACACGGCTTCCTTTGTCTGGGAAGACAAAGGAGAACTTTCGGACTCAGGCTCCCAGCATGCCTCACCTCTTCACACCCAGGTGTGAAATCTCCAATCCTCACCTTCATTGGTCAATGTATGGTCAGAGACCCGTGAGCTCACAGGCCATATAAAAGAGAGAAGTGCACCTCTTCTCTCTCTCTTCTCTGCTCACCCTGCACCTCGACAGGAGCGGCTGCTCCTTTTCAGCTCCTCACCTGGAGCTACTCCACAGCTCTCCAATCTCCATGAGGCCTGCACAAGGCAGAACGCCTCAACTGGTAGCGCCACGACTGCCTACCCACGGATTCAAGAACCAGAACCAACCAGCACGACGCAAGGTCTGCTAGTTGAGCAACGGAGTCACAAGACAACAACCAACCAACTTCTCGAGGACGGCAAGGACTTCTCCTCAACGGAACCTAAACCACAGCCAGAGCGGCTGTAGTTCATCGGGCAGAGACACGTAAGAACTGGACTTAACAAACTGCAACAGGACCAACAACCCTGCAACCGCAGGATCCCCACCAGCACCGGAACTTCTCTTCCTCACATGATTTGGTAACGTAACTGGGCCTAGTTAGTTTACCTTGCAATGTGACTAAGTATCGAATACTCCAACCTCGCCAATGTATGTATTGATTGAAATCAGTTAAATACTTGAGCTTCGTTGTTGTCAGCTATAACCTCACATTCAGTTCACTTGTATGCTTAACATGCAACTTGAGTGTTGAACCTTCGTTCACCTCCCCCGCACCTCACATGTGATGGCCTTAGAGGCCATCTTGTAGAGTAACTTCCTTTGTCTGAGGACAAACCATCCTCCATCTTCCCATTGTCTGAGGTCACACTTCACACCTCACCGACACATGGTCACACACACACACACATAATCATACACTTTCACCAACCTACACACATGCATACACACACACAAACACACATGCATATAGTGTATTTAACTTGTCTTAGTTTTATGTTTTGTCATTCCCTTTCCAGAATTGTCCAATAAACTCCCTTGAAACTTTGCTCGTCTGTTATATTGTGCAATAGTGACAATGCCAACCTCTACGCAGTAGAACTCCTAAATCCTTCAACTTTGCAACTATTGATAATGTTACCTTGTTTACAATTATTAACTTAATGACTAAACAAGATTCCATATTAATAGTTAGCACACCCCTTCATGAGACTGACTTTGTTATATTGGCTGTCTGGTGCCCCCGAGGTGGATTTAATAACATTAAATCCCATTAAATTTTATAGTAATTATTAATATTTCGGTGTTAATACCTTTGATAGCCAATAACCCTTTTGCATAACCCTTTCCATATAGTTGTGTTAAATCACAACATTAAATGGCTTCCCCGCGTGAGGCATAGTAAACTCCTTTAGTTGGGCGTGTCAAACCCCAACATAAATGGTGCCCCGTTTTGGAGGCTTCATAACTCAGTTTCTACATAGTTGTGCCTGCGCACAACATAAATGGTGCCGACGTGTGAGGCCTTAATAATTCCTTCTATATAGCTGTGCCTGAGCACAACACTGATTATGGTCACCAACCAAAAAAATCTCCGACACCAGAGCTGCAGTTCATTCCCTGCACAGATTCATTATTCAAACACGACCTTTCTTCCTCCTCCTCTTTAAAAGTGGCACCTCCGTGAATTTTGCCTGATAGACAGATTGGATGGCAACATCAGAAACACAAGGTTGTGGAGGTGCCACAGACAATCTGGCACCGGCGTTTTCCTCTTCTCCATTATTGAGATGAATGGAAACTCTACTGAGAGATGTAGACCCACTGTGTGTGCGAGTTGTTGGTTTTATGTAGTTGAGCCTTGTTCTTTTACCAAAACACCAGAATGAGCACAAGTGAGGCAGACACATGAAAGAAAAATGCGTGCGAGCATGGATGGTTGTTTGCGTGAGTGAGTGAATGTGTACGTGTTTGTGTGAGTCTGGGTGTTTGCTGAGCCTTTCATGTTCATTGCATGGTGCCTTGCCTGTGTCAGGCTTCAAATACTGATCAAACTCCGAGCCTGAGTGGCTCAGCTGGCTGCAGAGAAAAAAGCAGAGAAGCTGTACATAAAAAAAAAGACTGGTCACCCCTTTCATAGCTGTTGTGCTTTAATGTGTCGTGGGTTTTGTACCAGGTGCAAACCCAGAGCATGCACAGGATTTATCACACACGCTGCTTCAGCCCTCAAATGCACTCTTTCCCATAGTTTGTCTAATCTCTGTCCAAAGTACATTCAAGCACACGCATGTACACCAAGAGGAAAGAAGAAAAAGGAAAAGTGGTGTTCCAGGCTCTGAGCTGCCCACAGAGTATGATTTTATTTGCAAACAACATAATGGGTTCATAACTCTCATGACACGCCAGTCACTCTGTCATATGTTCACCCATCACTCCTCTAGAGCCTCCGCCTTAGAAACTAGCCTTTAGAAGGTCTTCCATAAATACTAAATATAAGAAACATGGTCTGGTATCAAAAGGTCGTCCTCTCTCTGCAGTCGTGATGTATTTTACATGGCATCCTCGGTGAAACCTGCTTCATCTCGGTGATGGAACCAAACAGAGAAAGATGGAATTCCATCTACTCAACGCAGACCCATTTTCAATTACACAAAAACCCTTCAGCGTGTGTACTGCGCTCACGCTTGCGTACGCCCGTGCGTGTTTGTGGCCCTGTAACAGAAAGGGATTGCTCTAAAATGCAATCCAATCTTTGAACAAATGGGGGGTGGAAAGTTGCTACATCCCAAGTTTGAAAACACATTCTGCTTAGTGTAAGTAGAGCAAAACTGCTTGGTGTTTTACCTCATGTTTCACTTTACACCCTGATAAGGCAAGGTGTGCCATCCTTTTTTATAATGGAGAAAAAAATATTTTTGCCTGAGTGTTATCTGAGGGGTTGAATGTTTTATGAGAGCAACAGGAGGTTAGTGCCAGGCCACTCGGGGCATCCTGGCACGGATTTAATGAAGGCTGATACAGCCAGCGAATCACTTTTGTACAAGCTCTACTAGATGAAAGTGAATATTGCCAACATGTTGTTTTCTAAGTCAGTCTTTATCATCATAAAATATATTCAGACACAAATCTGAGCAGTTTAAATAAAAGACTAGGCTCTGGTAAGCAAATGATGAACAAATGGAAAATATTAAATCTGTGTTATTATTCAGAGTAAGGAAAGTCCTAAAAGTGTCCAAATGCACCTCATTCTCTGTTTTCTGGAATTAATATTCTGGCTCTCCATCACTCTGTAATCACATCCCAGTCAAAGCAAGTGAGGCTGAGAAAACAGCTCATAATCCAAACTTCATAATCGTGAAATATGACTTTCAATGCCACTTAGCTCAACACCTTTCTCCAGCATTCATTGCAGTATCAACATCCATCACCCAACCGTCCTGAGGCTCCCCAGTGAGAGTTGCATGAGTTTACAGCATGCACCGCTGGGGGACGCGCCCGCACACCTCATCCCAAGGATGAGTTGCAAATCAAAGCTGCATTTGGTGATGGATCCTTGAGGTAGCGTCAGGGAGACTGGATGATGTGTGTCTGGATGAGATGGGACCTTGATCTCAGGCTGTTTGGCCAGAGGAGATGACTGGGTAGAGGAGTGAGACTGAGATTGCTCCTGGGGTAGACAGGCAGGTGCACATTTAATGCATTTATGAATGTGTGACCATGTGTGAATGGGAGAGTGTAGTTTCATCTTTGTTGCAGCATGAGCTTGTAGCATGTTAAAGTTGGCGTGTTGGAGTTGGAGTGTTTCATGTGTTTACCTGCACAATGTCTCCTTCAAATTATGTCCATATGTTTTGAGCAATTTGTGCGCTGTAGGGAAATGGAGACAGCAGTTGTTTTTCAATGATTAAAAGCTACAAGAACATAGACCTTTCCACACAAACACTGAACACACAGGTGGAATCAATAACTTTAATGAAGACTGCATTGCATTCAGTTGAGCCAGTCCCAGGGTGGCATGTATGCAGTTGTGCATCTCCACTCAATGACTTGGTGTAACTGAGGGCACTTCAGGGAGTGTATCAGTTACTTTATAATTGTGTGTCCCTGACAACAAACATAAGTTAACATATGTGACCCGCTCTGGCGAAATGAGTCGGAAGTCGCAACGTTCTATTTTTAGATAATCAGCTGTAAACATGGAAAATCAATAAAAAATCGATTTTTTTTCTTTTTAGCTAATTTCAAAGCAATGGCATTCAAAAACATTCTCCCAAAGTTTCACAGTCCAGATAATTGAGAAAAGGCAGTAAATGATGATTAAAGTTGACTTGCTACTTAAACCCTCTGAAAATGAGCGTTGCATCGTTGCAAAACATGAATTATCTTCTGATCCATTTGTGATAGAGACGAGCTGTAAACTGCATGTGATTCGCTGGATTCTCCGCTTTCCGACGGTCATTGAATCGCTCTGGCAGGGACGGCTACAGAAACAGATGCTAAACCGAGTAGCATCGATGCTAACAGAGCTAGCGTCGATGCTAAACAGAACGTAGCAACGATGCTAAATCGAACGTAGCTTAAATGCTAAACCGAACGTCGCGGTCAACCCAACGCTTGCACATATTTTACAAAACATCAACAAAACATCACAACTTCTGAACCGTTTATGATAGAGACTCCGCTGTAAACAGCATCTGAATTATGAGATTCTCTGCTTTCCGAGGGTCATTGAATGGTGCATCGATGACAACAAGGGGCCGTATATGGTGCGTGTAATCAAGTGGTACAGGAACAGACGCCAGAGTCACAGGCTAAACTTTGAATGGAATTTTCTCAGGTTTTAGAACAGAATAAGAGAGGAGGAGATCGTAATTCAAATGGCCATATCTCGAAAACTATAAAATGTATTACTTTGACTAGGGTTTCATTTTAAAGCTCATTTTCTAATCTTTCCATTGATACCAAAATCTCAACTTTGACATTTGGGTCACTGTGACTCATTTTGCTGGATCGGGTCACATATGATGATGGGTGCCAAACCATGTTTTACCCTTCAGTGAATTAACAAAACAAATAGGCCTATTTTAATAATCTAATTAATGCCAATATCCAAAGTGAAAGCCAATTTCACTTGGGGGCAGTTTTTGATTGATACATTATCAGTCATATGCCAAGCTCCCAAAAAATGGGCTGAAATCTTTGCAGAGTGAATGAGCCATGCTGCGGCTACATGCAGCACTCAGAGATGACATCATCCAGATCAGAGGTTAGTAGGTCAAGCTACAGACCCTGGATCAGAGCCATAGAGATAGAAGAGTTGATGTCACCGCTAGCACGGTCACGTGGTTCACGTAGCTCCCAATAGTTCCAAACACAGCTGCCACGGTTACAACGCACCATTTTGAAAATGGACTTCCAATCTAAATATCGCCCAAAGGACTCCTAACGTTGCGTTCACACCAGGCGTGAGGCAATTTTTTCTCACAATAAGATTACATACAAAATTAGCCTGTTCGCACAAGTTCAAAATATTGAACTCAACTGAATTTATGTGCCACGCTCCGGCGGGTTACATGCTGCCATTCCGACATACCGCCACTCCGACATACCGCCATTCAGACATTCTACTATTCAGACATGTCACCATTACGACATCCCACTATTCCGACATAAAAACATCCTGCCATTCCGACAGTTTCGTCCCGCCATTCCGACAAGGCGTTTCCATAACGTGTGTGTGTTTCATGTTTTAAGAGATGTGTACGGATGTGAAGCCAGGTGTTACGTGAACATCAACGCACCTCTCTGGTCCGGTGCGCTCTTCTCCTCTCCTTTCCTCCCTCTCATTTCCTCTCCTCTCCTCTCCTTTCCTCCCTCTCATTTCCTCTCCTCTCCTCTCCTCTCCAGTACGTGCCTGCTCAGCTCTGGGAGCAGGACTGAGAGAGCGTCCGTCTTTGATCCCTCTGGTCAGGGCGTTTAGATCCGCGTGTGGCCTGAGTGTCCCCCCCGAGATCTGTGCCATAGCGCGCACCTCCATGTGTGAATGTTTAGCTGTAAACTACTGTTGTTGACTATATATCACATCTGTACACATGTTGTAGTGATCCACTGGGTTTTACCTGGCCATAGAGCAGGGGGGTTACAATTACAGTGTTGCTCCCCAGGGTTTGTTTTCCATTGTGTATGAGGCCCGGGAAATGATCAATTATATTTGTTGTTTGCGCACGGGTACGGGCGGACCCGTAATGAATGAATGAATGTTTTTTTCTGCTGTCATGGTGTGCGTAATGCGCACAGGTGTAGTAATGGGACCGAGGGTTTAAACGGGGAAGTGACGTGGTGAGATGAGGGAGTGAGAAACACAGTCGGCGCTGGGACAAACAGTAGATTTACTTTTCCTTGTGGATTAACCTGTGGATTGTAAAGGCCCGTTTGGACACCACCCGGCCAGGCCCGTTTCAGCCAAGCGGGACGAGGGAGAGGATTGGTTTGGTCTCCTCAGCGGAGCCGCGGCGTCTCTTCCGTGTGGACACTGGACAGTAGGACAAGCTCTCTCTGTCACTCGCCCTCACCACGCGCCAATACGCACACACACCTGCATGAACATTGACTCTGCGACCGCGCACCCCCATACACACACACACACACACACACACACACACACACACGCCTGCACAGACAGACTGTGCGCTCGTGCACGCGCATTCACACACACACACACACACACTCAACATACATTCATTACCTCAGCGGGGACTCAGACTTAATGGACAGCGGGAGGGGGGCGTTTAGATCCGCGTGGCCTGAGTGTCCCACCTGAGATGTGTGCCATAGCGCGCACCTCCATGTGTGAATGTTTAGCTGTAAACTACTGTTGTTGACTATAATATCACATCTGTAGGCTACATCTGTGGACTGTGGCGCCGTCAAAATACTGAAGATGAAGAGTCAATACTGTATGTAGGCTACTCTGCTATGTGCGTAAAGACGCATGAGCTCCACTCAGCTGCTGTGACAGCTCACAGACACTTGTCTGGGGGGGGGGCTTTTAAAAGATTTGTCGGAATGGCAACACGTTTAAAAAATACCGCCATTCCGACCTTAGGAGACGAAAATTGTCGGAATGATGGGACGTTTAATTAAAGGGTTAAGTGTTGCCATTCCGACAATTAGGGCCTAATGTCGGAGTGGCAGCATGTCGGAATGGCGATTGCCCCCCGCTCCGGCGTCTGGCAAAAACAGTTAGCTTGATTTCTCTCCCGGGATGACAAGGTCCCCGGCCGATCAGCTCAGTAGACCAGCTGCTACCTCTGTGACAACTACTGCCATGGTCCCCAGTTATGGCTTTCACAGACTTCTCCCAAAACAAATGTCAGAGCAAATTTCCTAACAAATACTGACCACAGACTGGGGATGAAACTGTGACTTTCTTGCATGGAAAAAAATATAAAGGGACAACGAGGAGTTTTGGAAAAGCGAAGTGTTAACACGCTGCCTCCGCGCGCACCGTAGAATTCCTCCACCGGTGCAAGACGGTCTCATGTTTTCATTCATCAAGGATTAAAGTCAGAGGTTCGAAGAGGTTCAGTTACCGTCGTAGTTCCGACCATAACGCCGCCCGAATCGCCGTTATTCTCATTTGCGTCCGCGAAACCGAAAGTAAGGAAACGCTGGTTGGCTCGACCAGCATTTTCGCCACCACTAATAATAACAAAATAATGATAGAGACAAAACGATATATTGATCGAAAATGGAGCCATTAACAAGTGTGGGTAGCGTAGATTCATCCACGTTAACGTGAGACTGTTTTATAACCGAATAGAAACTCCTCGTTGTCCCTTTAAAACTGTGACGTATTAATGTGTGTATTGGACAGAAGAGCAGCGCTGCCGCAAGGCCAGAGCCGGCCCTCCCTATAAGCGAACTAAGCAGCTGCTTAGGGCCCTCCAGCCACTAGGGGGCCCCATACTCTTTGCTCAATCATTTGTCTAACCGTCTCTGACCTGGCAACATGTCTCTGACCTGGCAACATGTGACCCTCGGCCCACTGGCAACAATGACCGTGACGCAGGTGAAACAGGAAGCGTGTAAGTGTGATTTGTAGCTGGTCAAACATTTCTAAATGTCAGGATGAGTGTGACTAATTGTTGTTGTGTGTGTGTTGTCCCAGGTGTTGGTGAACATCACACTGACTGACTGACAGCAGGAAGAGCATTTCTTTATTTGTCATTAATGTTAGTTTGTTTTTCTGCTTCACCTCATATCTCTAGGTTTATATCTGACCTGATTGTAACTGTACAAAGCTCTGGTCAACAATACATGTGTTTTAAAGTTAAAGTTTTGTATATTTTGTACATATCACTCCCGTCAGGAGGGCACGGACCACACAGCTCTTGGGTTTTTACAGATGCTTTATTCGACCACGACCACCACCGTCATCATCATCATCACATCGTATCTTTTTGCATCGTCGAACTAAAAATACATACAACACATAATTAACACAATATATTTCACATACATGGACGCATAACACAATAAGTAAATTAAATACCTCGCTGGCTGCACCCCTGAGGGAATGACTTTAGTCCACCATGAGGCCAAGCTTCTTTTTCTTCTTCGGCTTGTTTAGTGTTACAACAAAATACTTCTGTGGACTGAAGTGCCACATCAACCAAGTCCGTTATTAAACAAACAAAATAAATAGTTCCTTTAGGCTGATGTATTACAAAGAACTTAAATATGTATAAAAAATTAAAGACTTTAAAGAAAATATTATATGAAAATAAAATCACAACATAAATGATATTTATGGCAGTTAAAGTACATAAACAATTTATTGCATCTGTCCTTATTGCTTGTTTTATTGTTTATGTATTTGAGCTTGACAGACTCATTTAGTCAAGATGTCTCGTCCTCCAGGACGCCATGGAAACAGATCTACGTCTTTACTTTAGGTTTGGTTTTTATTTTGTACTTATTTTCATTTACAAACAACTTTACATTGTGTAACCTTGATCCCATCCCTGGTTTGTGCCGTGAGCTTCACTAGGTGTCGGTGTCGGCGCCACTAAAAGAAGCAAGAAGCGTTTTACTGCTGATCTCAACTCAATAGGGTTTGAATGGAAAGTTGACGCCCAGAGCGACACGGCCCCTCACTCTGACTGATATCAAGTCATCATATATATATACAGTACATATTTACGTATTCACTTATTGTTTTAGGTCTTTATTTTTTCTTTATAATGTCTCTGATCAGCCTTGAGCTGCAGTGTTTGTATATTACCTAGTGTATTTGTTTTTTTTTAAATATTATTACCCTCTCTTTTATTGTTTGCTTATTTTTGTGAGTAATTCTTTCAATAAGGACGGTGCTAACTGCTAATGATGGATGCTGATGACGACATTGGTCAGAAGAGTAGTTTGTTTACATGCGCAAAAATGTCTTGATGGGTTAAAGGTGCATTATCGCAAATACAGCAGTAACGGCATAAAATAAGCTGAAATATGCAAAAGATGGGTCGGGGGGAGCCATAATTAAATTTACCAAAAAAATAGCCACCAGTGTATTTGTCCATTCTCCCTCTGCTCCCTCTTTGCCTCGGCTTCTTCTTTACTTTCTGTCTTTATTTATTACTTCATTACTATCTTTATTCATTTTCTTTCCACACCTCCAAACCTTCCTCAGTCCAGTTCTCAGCTGGTGACGATGCTCTGCTTCTAGCTGTCATGTTCTGCCATGTTTTTTTTGTTAAGTTGATGATAGTATTTGTTGAGTTAGAAGACACAGATGGACTGAAGCACATTTCATTGGTTTTTAAATAAAATAAAAATGTGCATCGTCCTCCTCGGCAAATAAACAAGAAACGAAATGAATTGAGAAGACTGACTCATGAGATGAAGAAGTGACCACTTAGGACAATCACGCTGTACTAAGAGTTGGTTTGGTTGGAGTCAGAGTTGAACCTCCGACCTCTGAGTCCAAAGACAGGAACTTCTCCACTTGACCACCGTCCAACCTGAGAGGCTCACCTGGGAATTTCTACTGTTTGTCACCTTTGCTGTGTTTGCTTTCTGCTGCTGTGCTGAGGCCGTAGGAGTCACTACAAGTCCCTCATCCTCAGCTGCAGCTCTAGTGGTGGCCTAGAGGATAAATGTCTGACTAGGGAGCAGAAGGTCGTGTGTTCAAGCCCCGGTGCTGACGCACTGCTTTTCTCTGCTGGCTTTCCTTTCAATGTGGAACTCAAATACACCACGAGCAAGTGACTCAGACAGCTAGGCTGGGTGGTCGAGGGGTTTACACCACTGGTGCTGGAGGTGAAGGTTGTGAGTTCAAGCTCGGTGCTGATGCACTGCTTTTCTCTGCTGGCTTTCCTCTGCTGGCTTTCCTTTCAATGTGAAGCTCAAATACACCACGAGCAAGTGACTCAGACAGCTAGGCTGGGTGGTCGAGGGGTTTACACCACTGGTGTCGGAGGTGAAGTTTGTGAGTTCAAGCCCCGGTGCTGACGCACTGCTTTTCTCTGCTGGCTTCCCTTTCAATGTGGAACTCAAATACACCACGAGCAAGTGACTCAGACAGCTCGGCTGGGTAGTCGAGGGGTTTACACCACTGGTGTTGGAGTTGAAGGTTGTGAGTTCAAGGACCGTACCGTGCGGTGATAATACATAGGCGCATGCAGGAGTGGGGACGCCAGGGAAGTGCGGGAGTAACTCCCCCGCACGATAGCTTTAGTTGATAGTAGTAGATGGAAGATAGTGGTAGTAAGTAGAAACCTTCAACTCCCATAGGTAGAGAATAGCATTAAGTAAGATGGCAGATAGCATGGTAGCCATGGTAACAGCCCTAGGGTAAGATGGAGGGAGGTAGAAGGCACGGTTAAACCTTGACCCCACATCCTTCAACTCCAACACCAGTTCCTCTCACTATCTTTTTCTTTTAAAGTATAATAGTAATCATCAAGATTATAATTATTGTGTGTGTGTGTGTGTGTGTGTGTGTGTGTGTGTGTGTGTGTATATATTTCTATATATGTATGTGTTTATGTATATAAGTTTATATATATATATACACATATATATATGTGTACATATGTGTGTGAATATATATAAATGTATATATATGTGTATGTATATATATATATATATATATGTATATTATATGTGTGTATGTATATATGTATATATACATGTATATATGTGTATGTATATGTTTATGTATATATGTATATATACATGTATATATGTGTATATATATACACATGTATATGTGTATGTATGTGTGTGTATATATACACACATATACATGTATGATACATGTATATATATGTATAATACATGTATATATACATGTATTATATATACACATATATATACATACACATATATATGTGTATGTATATATATACACATATATGTGTATATATGTGTATATATATATATACACATATATATGTGTATATATGTGTATATATATACACATATATACATGTATATATACATGTATGTATACATATATATACATGTATACATACATGTATATGTGTATACATAAACATATACATACACATATATATATACATATATATACAGTACATATACATATATATATACATACACACATATATACACATATATATGTGTATATATGTGTGTATATATATACATATATATGTGTATATATACATATATACATAAACATATACATACACACATATATACACATATATATATACACATACATATATACACTTATATATACACATACATATATACACTTATATATATATATATATATATATACACATATATATGTGTATATATACATATATACACTTATATATATACACATATATATGTGTATATATATACACTTATATATATACACATATATATGTGTATATATACACATACATATATACATAAACACATACATATATAGAAATATATACACACACACACACACATATATACAACACAAACACACACACACACACACTATAATTATAATCTTGATGATTACTATTATACTTTAAAAGAAAAAGATAGTGAGAGGAACTGGTGTTGGAGTTGAAGGATGTGGGGTCAAGGTTTAACCGTGCCTTCTACCTCCCTCCATCTTACCCTAGGGCTGTTACCATGGCTACCATGCTATCTGCCATCTTACTTAATGCTATTCTCTACCTATGGGAGTTGAAGGTTTCTACTTACTACCACTATCTTCCATCTACTACTATCAACTAAAGCTATCGTGCGGGGGAGTTACTCCCGCACTTCCCTGGCGTCCCCACTCCTGCATGCGCCTATGTATTATCACCGCACGGTACGGTCCTTGAACTCACAACCTTCAACTCCAACACCAGTGGTGTAAACCCCTCGACCACCCAGCCGAGCTGTCTGAGTCACTTGCTCGTGGTGTATTTGAGTTCCACATTGAAAGGAAAGCCAGCAGAGAAAAGCAGTGCATCAGCACCGGGGCTTGAACTCACAACCTTCACCTCCAGCACCAGTGGTGTAAACCCCTCGACCACCCAGCCGAGCTGTCTGAGTCACTTGCTCGTGGTGTATTTGAGTTCCACATTGAAAGGAAAGCCAGCAGAGGAAAGCCAGCAGAGAAAAGCAGTGCATCAGCACCGGGGCTTGAACTCACAACCTTCACCTCCAGCACCAGTGGTGTAAACCCCTCGACCACCCAGCCGAGCTGTCTGAGTCACTTGCTCGTGGTGTATTTGAGTTCCACATTGAAAGGAAAGCCAGCAGAGGAAAGCCAGCAGAGAAAAGCAGTGCATCAGCACCGGGGCTTGAACTCACAACCTTCACCTCCAGCACCAGTGGTGTAAACCCCTCAACTACCCAGCCAAGCTGTCTGAGTTCTTGCTCGTGGTGTATTTGAGTTCCACATTGAAAGGCAAGCCAGCAGAGAAAAGCAGTGCGTCAGCACCGGGGCTTGAACACACGACCTTCTGCTCCCTAGTCAGACATTTATCCTCTAGGCCACCACTAGAGCTGTAGCTGAGGATGAGGGACTTGTAGTGACTGCTACGGCCTCAGCACAGCAGCAGAAAGCAAACACAGCAAAGGTGACAAACAGTAGAAATTCCCAGGTGACCCTCTCAGGTTGGACAGTGGTCAAGTGGAGAAGTTCCTGTCTTTGGACTCAGAGGTCAGAGGTTCAACTTTGACTCCAACCAAACCAACTCTTAGTACAGCGTGATTGTCCTAAGTGGTCACTTCTTCATCTCATGAGTCAGTCTTCTCAATTCATTTCGTTTCTTGTTTATTTGCCGAGGAGGACGATGCACATTAATGAACTATTTAACTCCATGGCGTCATGCAAGTGTGGAAGATTGAGCTCAGAGCGAGTTAAGGAAAAATACGCAGCACATGCATGTTGATGAACAAAGTGTTAACAAGATGCTCCTGAGACTGGAGGACATGAGGACAGCTGCTGCTTCTAGTCAGCACACAACAGTGTCTTGTCTTCACTGTCCTCTAATGGAGTCAAACATGTCCCCAAAAAACAAGACACACAATCAAAATAAAATAAAATAAAAGTAAAGCTTTTATTTATAAACCAATGAAATGTGCTTCAGTCCATCTGTGTCTTCTAACTCAACAAATACTATCATCAACTTAACAAAAAAAACATGGCAGAACATGACAGCTAGAAGCAGAGCATCGTCACCAGCTGAGAACTGGACTGAGGAAGGTTTGGAGGTGTGGAAAGAAAATGAATAAAGATAATAATGAAGTAATAAATAAAGACAGAAAGTGAAGAAGAAGCTGAGGCAAAGAGGGAGCAGAGGGAGAACGGACAAATACAAAGTTTGACATCAGTCGTAGTCACAGGACGCTGGAGGACTGGAAGACTCAGGAGGACGCGGTCGCTGTCGATGATGGTGTTGAGGCGGTGAGCGATGGTGAGCACGGTGCATGCTCTGAACTTGTCCCGGATGGTCTGTCCTGCACACACACACACAGACAGAGACACAACAGTGACAACATTCCCAGGTGAGCCTCTCAGGTTGAACGGTGCTCTAGTGGAGAACCAACACCTAGACTCTAACCGGCGATGTCAGAGTCCACAGCCAGGAAGACGTCCACTACACCACCAGTGGATCAGATCAGTTGTGCTGGAAGCTGAGGAGATGACGTCGTCCCCCTTGAAGGCGGAGCTGCTTCTCCATTGGCCGAGCACAGGTGTCTGGACTCCCATCCTGACGATCAACTGTCTCAGGTGGAGCAATACTGTTTAATTAGTAATAAAATATCTGCTCAAAGGTACAACAGAATCCTCCTACACATCCTATACACTGTGAGGCAGGGCCCCCAGTTTGATCCTGCTTAGGGCCCCCAGATGGACAGGGCCGACCCTGCGCAAGGCTTTACATAAATCACAATATTACATATATAATGAACCGATCAGTCTGCATTAAATTTTATTTTATTTTAAGTTATTTTTACCAAATCAGTATACTACAGTGTAGTATGCCGTGTTACAGCATCAGCTGCACTGCTTTGAGGAGTTCATGCACGCTCCCAGGCTCCAACTGCCGTTACCCTTAAGGCCGTCATGTCGCTATGAAGTCTTATTCCTTTTTTTTTTTGTCATTCAAATTTTTATTTGTTTTAGCATAACTTGACAGACATTTCAAATGTAACAGATATGGCATAAATTAATAATCTGTTTAATAAAGTAAAAAAGGAGAAAGAGTAGAGAGTGTACCCACAACAGAACTGGAGTAAGTCAAAAGAAGTTTTTTTGAGGAGACGTCAGAAGGATCTTCTTCAGAACCTTTTGTAGCGATGAGAGAAAGAGTCTGTTTACTTCTGAGGTGAAGTGGACTCCATCGAGTAGAAACAGCCTCTTGTTGTAAAACCTGAGGAGGGGATGATTTTACTGCTGAAGCTGCCAGCGGCTTCTCTCATCTTCCCTGGATGTTCATATCGCCACGCTTGGCACTCATTGATGCAGGAAAAAGCAATTGCAGTTGCATCAGTTCCCTCTGCACCCGAGCTGCAAAGTCATTGGGTGAGTCCTAAATTGTTGCCACCAGCGTGGGTGACCAAAATATCAGGGTGGCACTGCATGGATAACTCAGCCCTAAAAAAGGGAGAAAATCAGTGCATGTCTTTTACCAAACCATTTGGAGTCCCAAATTCTCCCTAAAAAGTTCTCACTACCACCACCGCCACCTTCTGACTTAATCCATATCTTTGTGGAGAACCTCTCTCTCTGACTCCTGATGTTTCCAGGAGTCTCACTGCTGGGCTATCTCACTGAAGATATTACCCCACAGTGCATTTTAGGCTTTATCGTTGTCTTCTCTGGGGAGGATTCTGGGCTTGTACTGGTCATCATTGTTTCCTTGGTGGAGAGGTTGTCTCTCCACAAATGTTTTTGTAAGGTCTTTTCCTCAAAGATCTTCTTTCCCAGTCTCAGCTTGTTGTCTCTGTGAAGCTGGTTCCCTGATGCTGCTGAATGGTTGGGTCTTTTCAGCAGAGATCTTTCTAATCTATCCAAGTCCTGATATTTGTCCAAAATGTTTTTAATAACACAATCAGAAAGTCAACTACCTGGCACTGAATGTTCAGTAGAAACCCAAACTTGTTAGCCTACTGTATGCCTCCATTCTGTGGGCTAAACAGCTGCTTAGCTTGTCAGTGACAGTGAATGTTTCTACTTGGAATCGCTCCTGGGCTTCCAGTGGTACTTCATGTCTGCATCATTGAAGAGTCTGTTCCAAAGGCATAAGGACTGCATGAGGTCAAAAAATGATTTGCATCTTGACAACAGCCTTCTATACTGTTGACATCCACCAAAATGAGAGGATGTTCTTTCAGATCAAATCAGATCCATGTCAAATTTGAGTGAACACACTGCGGTCAGTAGTCAAGATCTTCTGGCCTTGAATAGGATGATGACAGCCCTGGTATGTGAGAGATAATGCCCGACAAGATGTTCATTGTCCACTGATTGGGAATTAAGGCCCATTTATGCTCAACATTACATACGCATACAGATGTCCGTATTCTGCGTTCATTACATCTGTATTTCTGCACATGTCCATAAAGCTTACGGATACGGACCAAACAGAGCAGTACCACCAGAAACTGTGGGGGGGCAGTGTTGCTGTCAATACCCGATATGTAGCCCAGCTCCAGAGTGAGACAGGAGAAGAAGAATGGCGGAACTTTTTGAAGGGAAGTTGTGCAAGTTGGAGAGGAACTTAAAAGGGATAGTACAACATTTTGGCAAATTAGCCCATTAATCCCTATAGTCATTGCAGTATGGTAGGTTTGTAACCTTTAATTGTCGGTGTAAGCTATTTTTAGAATGGCCTAGCCTCGAGCTGCTCAGAGCTACGCTAATGGGATTTCTTGGTTTCCCTAATCAAACTCATCAAATATACAATCCAGCAACTCCAAAACGCTGTTGTGGACAAGTTGTGACCTGCACATTCACTACGCTATGAGATAATAACGGAACGTTACAAGACGGAGCTGTTTTCTATGAACACATGCAGCATCATGGTCGATGATTGGTCGAGGTCATACCACATACTCATTCCCAGTCTCCTGTAAAAGATATGTTAAGTATGCATGGCATTGATTGTATAATGAGACAGTGTTACGCCTGGTTCACTTCCTTTCGGCGCCCTTTTTAACCGATAGTGTAGTGCAGACCAGACGCGAAGCACTGCGATCCTCCGCAGCCGGCTCGCTTTTGTGCATGAGCCGTGAGCGATCAACAGTCCGGTCAATTTTCTGGTGGGAGCAGGAGGGCCACGACTCGTGCATGATTTTCGTGGCGCAGCGCTTCGGCAGCCGGTGTGAGCCGGCTGTTACCAAAAACATAGTCTGATTAGTGATGAGTATCACCTCTGCAGTTTCGTACTTGCAAAGACTGATATGCAGCCAAATTCTAACAATCTTTAGATTGAGACTCTAAATAATAGTTGAGTGTGTAAAGTGTGTAAAGCTCAATCAATCAGAATGTGGCACTTTATAGTGAACAGGATTGATCAGGTTGTTTTTCAGTGGAATGTCTGGTGGAGCTCAGAAAAAAAGATTTCAAATGATATTTTCGTTGTTTTTGTTATTTGGTATGATATTGTCTCATATTGATCACTTGTCCCTGAATTAAACAAATTGTATCATAGTAGACTTCATGATGTCAGCAAACACTGAACTGTTCTCAGTTGAACTGATAAAGCCTATACCACAAATGTGGTGGTGCAAGAAGAAATGTCGGATCATGCAAGTCCCTAGATTTCATCACTGAGGAAGGACAAATGTATTTTATGGTAATTTGTGCAAAAGAGATATTTTAGTCGTGACCAAAGTGGTGGAGCTCCTGACAGACCAATAGACGGACACTGCAATCCCTAGAGCAGCAGTGTCTCTGGCTTGGCAAAAAAGAATAATTCGGGCAGCACTACTTTACTGTGAAATGTGCTGTTGCAAATTTTTAGTATCTAAATGTAAGTTAAAGAAGATGGGGTTGGCCTGGAATGTAATTGCTCCATTGTGCACATTCTCATAGTGAATTCAGGCAAGAGACTGACTAGTAATAGTCCAACCCTCCTCTGCTGCAGTTAAAACAAACAGTGTTTTTTTAGGTATAAGAACAAGGAAATGATGAGCTGTGGACATAGGCAGAGCTCAGGATGAAGTTATAATGCAGTGTTTTAAATGTATAATTTGCACTGAGGATGAAGTCAGGAATTTCATTGTTTAAATGCAAACAGACAGCATGAGTGTAATATAAGGAGACAAGAGTTTTGGGAGCATGTGGCTCATAAGTCTGTCCCTCTAAGCCCTTTGAGATATCATACTGGGACCACTTCCAATTGAAACTTCAAATCCATCTTTTCTCTTTGGTTTCTCATTAGCCGTTAACAGATGATGCATCCTGGAGACAGAAGGCAGAGAGCACATCGCGGTGTACAGCAAAGACTCCGGCGGCTGATATCAGCCCCGTGTGCCACCCAGTTCTCGTGATTTCGAGATTTTTCAGGTGAGTGATTTCCCTTTTTCTTGGCACGCCTCGAATCGGGGGTTGGGCTGATCTCAGTTAAACTCTTAATAAGCCCCATTTCACGGCATGCAGCCAAGAGATTAGATCTGACAGGGCAGGCGTGGGCTAGTACTGAGACTACAGATCTGCAGGCTAAGCTCTGGATTGGAAATGTTCCAAATGTTCCTGGTGGTGCAGCTTGTTGGATGGAGAGCGCCTTGCTGCATGATGATACCACGAGCATGTGTGTGAGAAATTTCACACTCCCTGTTGACCAACAGCACCTGGTATATTGCACCCCCATCCAGCCCTCGCTGTCCTCCCAGGATGCACTATTATAAGTGGGAGTTTATGGAAAAAGGCAGCGATTCCAACTTTATGGCTGCCATGTTGGCTGAGTTTTCAACTGCTGACTTCCACCACCTTCCACTCTGACAGAGCACCCCGGAGGTGCTCTGCCTACCTGCCTGCCTACTTTATATGAGGTGTAAGCTGTTGGTTCGAGCTGCAGCAGCATATGAATCATGCTCCATACGAAGCTAAAGATGTGTTCTCGCAGCCCGGGGCAGGGGCAGGTGAAGCAGGTTTGCCATATGGCTTAGGGGGAGCTTATTAGGCTCTGAGCAGAAAACACATTATCCACAGTGGACCAAGGCCACCGAGGGATGATTTCCATTATGAAAGCCTTTAATTCCACAAGTATGAGTCGGAGAAGGGGAGTGGAAATGTGAAAAAGAGAAGCTGCTCGTGCCGGAGCAAATGATATCTTCACAAAAAGAAATGTGATTTCTATAGCTTGTGCACAACTTTGTAGGTAATTGCAATGTTTGACAATACAAGCGAGGAACTATGTGACCTCTGTGGCTTTTGTCCGTGTTGCTGTCTCTCATTTAAACTTGTAAAAACTTGACAGATTTACCCCTCCTGGTGTTTGTTCCAGGTAGATAAGTGAGGAGAAGGTTGATAAGAAAACTCAAGGCCTGAAAATGAATAGATTTGAAAAGCATTGTTGAAAATAAAAAAGAAAGGAATGATGATTATATTTCCTCCTGTACTTGCGCTGATTTCACTGGTAAAAGGAAGAAAGAAATAAAGATATGCAAGTCACTTTGTATTAGTGCTGTCACAAGGTTTTCTTTTGCACGAGGAGACCAGTAAATTACTCTAATGGTTACACATGAAGAATGACTCCTGCTCTCTTTTCTTTCTGCACATAAATAAGAAACTGATAAAAAAAAATTGACAATTTATTTCGCCTGTAAACACTAATTAGCACCATCCACCCAGACAGTGAATAGTTGACTCCGTAGCGTAGCAGCATTGCACTCTGTTTCCCCTCACCATGCACTTGTCATTTATTTACACTGTTTATGGTATTTGTTATTGTTGTGCTCTTCAACAGGATGAATCATGGCCATTTTCCCTCCTGTCAAGCCTCATTGTAAACCTCATATATTGAAAATATCAATCTTTAGTAACTGTGCAACAGACCCTGCGTCACCCATATTAACAATGTGTACAGACTGCCCCCGTGAGGTTCAGGGCTGGAACTGCAGTCAAACTGGACTGAAGCGACTGCAGTGGAGACAGATAGTGTTACTACAGATAAAACATGTTCAGTCACAAATGCACATCTTCATATTCCTCACATTGTCGAGGTTTATGTTATACCTGCTTATGATACACTGCCTGAGTGTCACAGACAGACACAGACTGTTCAAATGAAGCTGTATGGATGTGCTTGTGCTTGAGTGAGGATGTGCTGTTCTAAGTTCTAGACTTTGTGTATCTTCATGACTTGGTGCTCTTTTTCCCTGTTTGGTTTGTTCTGTGTATTCTAAATACTAATGGCCATCATTTCATTTTCATCTTGTTATATTCCAATGATTTTAATATTGTGATCTTTTCATCTACTCAATGATCGTCCTTGCTTTAATAAAATTCTATCCTCAGGTCCATTCAAAACAATTTGACTCATGGCGCATGTGCTTGAATTGAGTGTAACTAAGTGTGCAGTTGTGCAAACGTGACTTGGAGACTGTGATCACTTGTTTGTGTATGTGAAGAGCTCTCAGGAGCTGTGTCAAATTAGATTCCTCCCTTGTCCGATATGTGAGGTCGTTATACTTCACCACAACACAATTACACAAGGGTTTTTGTTTGTTTGCACAAACATAGGCTATCATTTAAAATAGTATTAACAATTTTTATTATTTTTATATTGTGATGCGAAGGGGAGGTATGAAACCTGAAAGGGCTTACTATATGAAGACCTCACCCATGAAGAACATAATCAAAAAACACATTTGTTATAAATTAAGACAAGAAAATAAGGATAGGAGGAATAATTAAATGATTAAATAAATAAAATGAAATTAGAATCCTCCCACCTGTGAGGTCGTTATACTTCACCACAACATGATAACACCAGGAATGATCCTCAATCGCCTTCTTTCCTTTTCTCCTGAAACTCCATGTGATGCAAGTTTCATCCCGACACTCTAAACACACACACACACAGAGTCAGTGGGTTGGTCATCACTGCAAAATGCAAAAGCAAAACATGATGCTGGAGGCATAAGAATGAAAGAATGACAAAAAATAGAGATTTTAAGGATGCGCCTTGGCACAGCGATAGCTCTAACTGGTTTTATTGTACACAGATTAATATTAGCTGACCTATATGTAGCCTATATCACCGTAAAGAAAATGTCACTTTGCAATATCAAATGCAGTGAAGGCTCATTATGTCACTTTTTTCCTCCTTGTTTTGTAAAGGCACAGAGCACTAAAATGATTCCTCCTGAAGCCAATTCACCTCCACAGTTTGTTCTGCCGTGACAATCTCTTCTTCACAGGCAGCGCCGAAGATGAAATGAGACCTGGGAGATTTCCTCTAAAGAGATAATTAGCCCTCTCCTCTTCTTCATGAGCTTCTCACCCAGTGTCACTGTTGTTGCCTAGTAACCAATCGGGGTAAAAACTCAGCATGACCCTGTTCTACAGCTAAGTATAGTGGTGGCAAATCATCATCATCATCATCACAGCACAGCTTTTCAAGGTTATTGATGAATAGACGCGAGGGAGGTCAGTTATGAGCTACTTTTATGCCGGCCTTTTCATGCTGTTGGTGCATCAGTCTAGGATTTACACTTGAACAGCAGGGCACAGACAGAGAGGCTGGCTGATGCAAAAAAGATGAGATTGACCAGTTAGTGGAGAACGGCAGCAGGAGTCAGAAATCTGACACAACACACGAGACTGTGGCTTTGGAGAATGAAGGTGCAGTAGCAGGCTGCTTAGAAAACATGTGGTGAGACACGTAATGTAGGCTACAGCCCACATGATGTAGCTACACAAGCCTACCACACACATAAAGATCTGGCTGTTTCTACCGATTCGAGGCATTCTATGAGTGCTGGCACAGAGAGGTAGGCTTCAGTGGCCCTGAGAGACGCATACCAAGACAAAGATGCTGAAAAGTCAGAAAACAAACTTCATCAATTTGACAGCTGCTTGACCATACTAGAACGCTGATTCAATGGAATTTTGCATTATATTATTATGAGTATGTAGCCTAGCATTTTGAAATTTATGTTTCAATCATAGACTTAAATGTTTTCAATGGTTTCAATGCACTGAACTGGGTGAGACCACAGGGGGTGTCAAACATAAGCACCAAGACTTGATTTTTTTTTTTTTCAATGTTAAAATCCTCTGAAGGCTTGTGTCTAATTCATAATGACAAAAACATCTAAAAGTTGTTTTATGGAGCAGTCCAAAGCTCAACTAGCGGCCCGCGGGCCAGATCCGGCCCGCCTGTCAACTGGACTGGTCCCCGGCCCATCAACCAATAATAATAAAAAGAAGAATCATTATCATAATACTAAACGGTCCGTGCAATTTTTTGCTTCATAAAACCCAACATTAAATGTGAGGAGCGAAGAAACTGTGCAATTATAGCTATATGCCAAAAGAAATGTTTGACGCTCCTAAAAAAAAAATACATTCACAACACACTGCCGACAGCAGGACAGGGAGAGTCTGGCCAGAAGTGTAAACATGTCGCTTTCAAAGTTTGTTTATATCTGAGGCCTGGATTAGATGTGTAGGCACTGGGACTGTCTTGTCTGTGCAGGTAAAGAGAACTGTGCAGATAGAAAATGTTATTTGATTGAAAATTGTATTTGGTGTTCTGGGGAATTTTGACTAGTATTCTCATACAGAACCTGGTGCAGCCGTGTCCTCTCGATCCAGTTTGAATGTGCTGTAGACCCATGCTGGGGAGGTAGGCTGCCGATAACTAGTTTTTAATCTCATCAGACTACAGAAATTATTAGTGATGTGTCCAATTTAATTCCTTAGGACATGAGTCAGCCTTCTCCCTGAGTCACAGTCAGCTCCACCAGTGCCAGTGTCTGACAGGGCCCCAGACTGAGAAGGTAACCTCAACTGATATGGTAATGTAGGAGGGTTTTCCCCTCCGAGGTATGTTTGCCAGTCAATTTAATGGCTGTTTTCCCTTGTTTCAGATTTAGTGCCAGACTGCTGCTTTGCCTGGGCTGATGTGCCATGCGGCCTGGTTGAAGTTTCCTGATAGTTTCCCATTGCTGTCGCTGTAAACAGCTCATCATAATTTGTTTATTGCCCTTCACTGTCCCTGAGTGATGTTTTTACTGTGTCGGTTTATAACTAGTTGTGAGCCAACCGAGTATTAATTTTGTATTTTCTTTTGTTTGTTTGTCAGGCAGAGGGAGGATCTGCGGGGAGTAGCCGCGGTATATGCACCCTTCTTTGCATGCAGTGTGGTCTGAAGAGTGGTGAGCACCCAAAAGTAGTTTAGATTTACTTAAATTGTTGCAGTGATTTTCTGTGATCACGGTGTGCACGTGGTGGTTGCTACTGGGTCTTGCAATAGTATCTCCCCGTGGTGAGTACCCTGTCTGACTTTTTTTTTTTCATTAGCAGGTAGTGTATATCTACAGTAGCTATACCCCTGCTTGATTCGGTTTATTGTAACAAATTAATCAAAACAACTCAAAACAACTGTATTATTCATTACTCATTATGTCTTACTAATTTCCTTTTGAAAAACAAAATAAAATTTTGATCAAAAAAAACAAAAACACAACTCAGCTATTTGTAGTTTTTAAATATTTGTTAACTTCGTAACATCATCAGGTCAATCATCAACTTTAGCTTGCACAATAAATAGAATTTGGGTTTGAATGCACGTCTCTGGCTCTCCTTACCTGGGGATAAATTGTTTGTGGGTTTATATGAGACCCTTACAGTGAGGGTGGTCATTCATGGCGTTGTCGGCAGGATGCATGTAGCACTAGGGGTGTTTCCATGGATTCTTAATGTGTGGCAGCCTGCGCGGAAGCACGAGGACGTGCTTGTGAAAAGGAGGAGAGAGATGTGACAGTTGAGGTTCCTGTCACTATGCCTCCAATTGATCATGTGCCCTGGCTACTTGGCCAAGGGGATGTTCTTTGGCTGACTGGTTAGCGCGCATGACTCTTACTCGGGAGTCTGGGGTTCTTCACCTTGCCACATACAGTTAACACACATGCTTCCATTTACTTCAAGACCGCCGTCCCTGATTTGTGCGCTTCAAGCAGCGAAGCCACAAAGACAACCATCGTCCATGTTTTGTGTGCTTCAAGACATGAAGCCACAAAGACGACCACAGAGTCTGATTTGTTTGCTCAAAGCCACAAAGAAGACAAAAGTGAAGACAAAGTCCAGAATCCCAGAGAAACAGATCGAGGCCACCTGTCTGTCAAATGTCACCATCGAGCCATCAAGGGAAAACTTGTACGCTTCGTCAGACTGTGATGCCATAGACAAGGCAAATAGCAAAACCTTGTCATTTATTATCAACCTGGCAACAGCACTGCTTGACGAGTGCAACGTTGGAGACTTCAAGAAAGAAAGGGAGCAAACACCTAAGCCCTTAGTGAATAAAACACTACAGGGACTCAATCTGAGGGAGGATTTCTCTTGGGATTATTATGACGTTGACCAGATTTCCAAGTCCCTGATAAAAGAACTGAAGACAGAATTTGGCAGCATCCGCAATCTAAAGATTTTATCAAAGGAGCCAACTATTGAAGATGCCATCGCCAAGAGTATACAGAATCAGATCATGGTCCACTACACCTA
Organism: Decapterus maruadsi; assembly: GCA_030347415.2. Lineage (NCBI taxonomy): Eukaryota > Metazoa > Chordata > Actinopteri > Carangiformes > Carangidae > Decapterus > Decapterus maruadsi. Next base: position 6,801,006 of record CM064891.1, on the reverse strand, counting down.
CGACAAAAACAGACCAAAATGGAGACAGACAATGTGGAAGTTCATGCCAGCTGTTGCCATGGCCGTAATGGTGGTTGTTTGGCTGGCGTGTGGTAGCACTCTTGTAAAGACATGAACACCATCATCTCACTGTTGCTGCCAGAAAATCATGCAGGCAACACCAGAAGAGACCAGTGACTAGAGATCCTCAACAAGATTCAACAAGGCCATGTGGGTGTGTGGGTTTTTCCCATACACTCATATTTTTTGACAATACACAAGAAGACAAACACGGACACCTTGGCCTCAACAACATTTCCACCAGTTTCCACCATGCAGTTCCTAGTGTGATGTGAGTGTGCTCCGGTTTCCCACACACTCATAGGCTAACCGTGAATGAAAGACTATAAATAAACAATGATAGGCTACTAATTAATGTATTTTTGTTACTTTGTTTTCAGTGGGTTGTGTGTCAATGTCAAATATGATTTTCAATTCAACTCCTGACATTTTCCAAAATTTCCAATAATTTCCAAAATTATTGGAAAATGTCACATACACAAATGAAAATGGACGGCGCCAGATTTCAGCTTTCATTCTTTTATTGTTTAAGTCAAACAGAACTGCACCTCAATTGAATATGTGAATGGCAACAAAGCTGCAAAGAGTTATTGTATTCTCTGCTATTGTATCTAAACCCCCAATGGCTGACAGAGGTTGGCACCAATGTGTAACTTTGTCTTTGTTCAGAAGATTTCATCCTTTGATACTGAATTGTTTTTCGATCAACTGAGAGAAGAAACTGTTTTTCTCCTTTTCATTTTACAATGTGTAAAAGAGGATCTGGACAACGGATGTCACACATACTAATTTTTCTACTGACAGCAATTTTCAGTCGTCCCAATAGTTGATCATCTGATAGCTAGCCATGTAATAAAGGTACTTAAAGGTCTCCATGATCTTTTATATCTGATCCATTTTGACCACCATCTCTTAAATTTCTCGAATGTCAGTCTCTCCATGATTTAGATTTCATCACACCATCGGCATCACCGAAGGACCAAGGGGGACATTGTGGACCTGGAGAAACATGACTCTGCTCTCTGCCACCTCTAGTGATAACCTCTATAATGTTACCATGATGTGGTATAGGTTTTTAATGTTTTTATCTTGATTGTTGAGAGAGGTGTCAAATCAAGATGAAGACTGAAAAACCATAAAAGATAACTGAGGGGTGAAAAGAACTACAAGCTCATTTTCCTTGTAGCAAATTATTTGAACGAGTGTGTTGGCTAATAATTGAGAAGCTGCATTGTTCATCAGTCTGCAACAGGGCCTGCCACTTTCTCACCTTCACTTCTTTCTAAATATTTGGGACTGTGGTGGAAATTAATATGAAAATTAATCTCACAAAAATTCTGAAGTAGAACAGAAGAGCACAGTCAAGAAGGTAGTGATAACACCCCCGCGGCTGTTTGCTAATCATCAGAAGAGCTTAAAGAGAATTTTGAGTGTGATAGAAAACGATGTTGGACAGTAGATTGAAGTCCTAGTTTTGCATTCATCAAAACCAGAAATTAATGGAGATGTTTGAAAATGACCTTCACATAGCCATACCGAGAGAATGTGACTGAAAACACTGTGCAGATAATAAACAGATGAGGGATGCTGTTGAATTTATGTACCCCAGCAGAGAAACACAAAACTGAACTGAGGGGGTGGAAGAACAGGTGGAGGGTTGTAAATATCACTGAGTAATGCAAAAACTGAAATATGGTGTAGGCTATGAACAAATGAAAAGATGGTGGCACATGGAGGAGGCTTTAGAGAGAATCATTGTTTTCATTTTGGATATAGGCTACATCCATTTACAAAGAAACTGATTACTGTTAACGTGTTGCTGGGGTGGCATGCTCTCTCCACAGAGAAAGATTCACTTTATTGATAAAGAATTGTGAGTTTCCCTTCACAGATAGGCCTATTACCTGGCAAGATCACACATGTAGTGGAGACTGGGGTAAAAGTTAACAGCTGCTGTACTGGCATCTCCTGGAGTGTAACACTTACTTTTGTCCACTAGGTGGCAGGAGACTCACCTCAGAGAGCTGTAAAAGTGCCAATCATTTAGCCACAGGCACATTTTAGTAATTTCAGATAGTCTACTGAGTTGATAATTGCATGTTTGAGCATTCATGTTGAATGACTTTGCCCAGTGTGCAAAGAATATCACAATCTATTATCTTAATTTAAAAAATACTGAAACCCATCTCCTTTGTCTAACAATAAAACACCAAAGTATGTTTCCTAAAATGCTTTAGGCTACTATTTCAATCAGTTTCCATTTCATCTTCAATTTATTGATTGAGAATTGACCACCAAAAATGTAAGAAAAAATCTGTTGAAATGTCTGAAATAATATAGCAGAGGGAGGATGAGCAAACATGAGTAGCCTAATTGAAATAATGTTGAACAGATAAGAACAATAAATGAGCATATTCCAATTATGTCAAGAAATGATAACAGACAACAAAGATACTGGATAAAAGACATTGTTGTATGTCCATGTAGGCTACCCTACTTATTTGTAGGCCTATATGACTTTGATCATTGCATGTGTGGTTTTTTTTAGTCCAATTTAAAGAGTATCAAGTACAGTCTCAAGTTTTTAAATGCAATAAGAGAAAAATGAATTTTTAAAAAAGTTGACTACACCTTAGAAACCATAAGATTTTTCTTTATTTTTCTGCATAATGTGTCACTTTCAAGGTCTTCCCAGGATACCGTTTATCTTCTCTTGTGTTTCACCCACAGTCTATGGTTTCACCAAAGTTTTATTGTGTTTTGGGTGTTTGCATTTTTTTTAAATACGCCACGAGGGGTCAAAGTTGATTAGTACGCCTCTCAAAATGGCGGCTGAACCAGTTCGGGAGTGGAGCGATGAGCAGCTAAAAAGTGACGATTTACCCAAAAAAGACATTATAAAGTTCATTCAGGACAATGCAGCCCACTCGGTATGTGTGTCCCTTAAAGTCTCTGTGTGGATTCAGCATGAGTGTCAGTGGGTTTCAGTGTTGGCGCTCAGGGGGACCTGCAGCATGCTGCATGTTAGCTAGGAGCAGCCGCAGGAGGGGAGCTGCTGTTTAGCATGTAGCGAGGCGGAGTAATGTTACATACAATAACATACCGCATGATACAACAGAGTCGTGGTGGTTTTAGAGAGGAGCCACAGCAGACAGACAACTCAGTACTTCGTCTCTGGTCTGACTATCAGTAGAGACAGTTGTATTTACCGCATGACATGACTCATTGTGCCTGTCGTTGATTTCAGGAGCACACACATGGTGGATAAATGAAACTAACTCTCTATCTCCTCCTGCAGTTCCTCAATGAACACAAGCTGCTGGGAAACATCAAGAATGTAGCCAAAACAGCAAAGAAAGAGCAGCTGATCATTGCCTACAACCAGCTGTTTGAGAGCAAAGTAAGCAAATTATACGAGCACTCCTTTTGTGAATTGTATGTTATGCTATTGTAATGAATGTGGGTGTGTATTGGAGGTTTGATATGCTTTGTTTTATTATATGGCGTGCTTTTATATTGGACAGATGAAAATAAGCTTCTGCTAAATCTGGTGTGCCCATCATTTCGTTTCTTGAAAATGAGCAATGCAAGCACATCAATAAATAAAAGCATCACTGGTTTGGTTGATAAACTCCTTCAGATAAGACAGTTTAATTTATATAGGCTCAACAGAAGTTATCTCGAGGGACTTGAGGGCATGTCTAGACCTTCTCTTCATGATAGTAGACCAGTCAAGAGCAAATGGAAAAACTGGAGCAGAATCAGACTCAGGGTGGTCGGCCATAAGCCTTGTCTGTATTGTTGAACTCTAGTAAGATAATTAATTTATTATAGTAGAATTAAGCAGGATCATCTGGCTGAAGGTTGGCTCACAGTTGCAGATCTGGACTCATATTGCTGTGGAGGTGAGTGGACCCTGAGAAGCAGAAGTGGAATATTATTTGAATAAGATTGTGTGTGTTGTGTTTTGTATTTGCAGAGGTTTAAAGGCACAGAACCAATAGAGGAAGTGACGGAGCAGGTGAAAGCTGTGAAAATTGACGAACCCAAAGAAGTCAAGACAGAGGTGGTGGATGAGGTACTGGTCCAGGACGGTCCATATGAACACAAGTGTTCATCTCTACGTTGATCACACTTGTATTAAAATGATCATCATATGTTGCTGCTTTTGCTTCTCTCAGGGTCCACCCAGGTTCACCAAGTCAGTGCTGAAGAAGGGCGACAAGACAAACTTCCCAAAGAAGGGCGACACTGTGAGCTGCTGGTACACTGGCACCCTGGAGGATGGGACAGTGTTTGATACCAATATCCCCGCAAGTAAGACAAACCTGCACCCTGAGGTGGCTCTGCTACTGCTGGTATTGTTATGGTACCTTGATTGGTATATGCTACACAAACAGTATGTGCAGCTTCTTCATTGACATGCTGTGGATATTTCACCTGTTCTGCTGAGGTGAGGCTGCATATGTGAGGAAAAATATAAACGATACCAGCAAAGCAGAACACAACAGATACACACTGACATAACTCAATGAAAATATAGCATTCATTAAATAAAATTATCTGTTCCAATTAAGTCAGGTACTCTGTTTTAAACTGCACGGTATCAAAATACGTTTTTAGTATCATGGCAGTAAGTAAATTTGCTTGTTTGTGTTGGTGATACAAGGCTCTAGGAATCTGCCATCAGAGGTAGCAGGCCAGTATGTGTGAGGATCGTGAACGAAAAGAAATGTGAATATTTGCTTTACAAGTCCGTTGATGGTGTGCACCACTAATTGTTCTGCTTGTGCTCTTAAAATTTTAAGTGAGGGGCCACCGTGCTCCTGGTAAACAAAAGTTAGTCTGTTGTCCTGTACGGCCCTGTTCAGTGTCAAACAGGAAACAGTGACTCTGTCTGCAGGTTATAACCATAATTGTATTTGTCACTACAGCAGCCAGAAAGAAGAAGCAAACCAAACCACTGTCCTTCAAAGTCGGCCTGGGTAGAGTCATCAGAGGAGTAAGTCAATCCTGCTTTTTAACTCAGTGCATGCAGACGTCTTCACTTCCTCCACCGTGTCATCATCAGTAATTCTTTACTTTCGCAGTGGGACGAGGGCATACTGACAATGAGCAAGGGTGAGACGGCTCGACTGGAGATTGAACCAGAGTGGGCCTATGGAAAGAAAGGTGTCCCTGAGTCCAAGTATCCTTTTCCTCGGCTGATTCGGTGCCTCAGTTTGTTCATTCAGTCTAAATACAGCGGGGAAAATACCGGTAAGTATTGAACACGTCAACATTTTTCTCAGAAAATATATTTCTAATTGAGCTATTGATATGAAATTTTCACCAGATGTCGGCATCAACCCAAGTAATGCACACATACAAAGAAATCCAAACATTAATGTCCATAAATTAAGTAATGTGCAATAAAGTGGAATGACACAGGGAATAAGTATTGAACACATGAAGAAACGGAGGGGCAAAAAGGTTTGGAAAGCCAAGAAAGCAGCTGGAGTCTGTCACTATTTAGAAAGTTATCCTGTCCCCTATCAGTGCAATGTAATATCAGATGGTTTAGTCCTGATTGATGCCTTTTTAAAGACAAGACAAGAAGCATTGCATGATGGGTAATAAGTAACACACTCAACCACCACCACCAAGAGTGCACCTTGTGTGGTGTGCGTGCATGGAGGCCATGGCGGTTGAGTGCATTACTTCTTTGAAACAGCTGTACCTGCTGATTCCAGGTCTGTCTTTAGACAGCTCTTTGCTATTACCCATCATGCAATGCTTCTTGTCTGACACGTTGGTGGTGAGAAACCTTTCTAAAAAGGCATCAGTCAGGACTAAACCATGTTATTACATTGCACTGACAGGGGGCAGGATAATTTTCTAAATACTGACAGACTCCAGCTGCTTTCTTGGCTTTCCAAACCTTTTTGCCCCTCCTTTTCTTCATGTGTTCAATACTTATTCCCTGTGTCATTTCACTTTATTACACATAACTTATTTTATGAACATTAATGTTTGGATTTCTTTGTATGTGCATTACTTGGGTTGATGCAGACATCTGGTGAAAATTTCATGTCAATAGCCCAATTAAAATATATTTTGAGAAAAATGTTGACGTGTTCAATACTCATTTTCCCGCTGTGTGTACATGTTTGTAACTTGATTTCATTCTGTCAGACTTGGTCTTCTCCTTAACTCCAGTTCTATCAGAATTCCGCCCAACGCAAAACTGTTCTTTGAGGTCGAGCTTGTGGCTGTGGATTAGCCGACAAACACTGGCCAGCATGCGTTACACTTTACAGAGAACCCTAATTTGACACCACCTTGCTGTAAAGTATAGAGTTGAAATGGCATTTTCTGCTATTACCAGTTCCTCTGCACTTTGTCTCAATCATTATGTACAACATGTTGGATTAAGAAGAAAATGACCAGTTATTACATTTTGTTTTTGGCCAAATTAAGATGGCTTGTCAATAATGTACATAGACACTGAGACGGTCTTTTGTTGTTCTTTTGCATGTACTCTGTAAATGGAAAAATAAACCTGGTTCATACAGAACTAATTTTTTTCTGCTTTTCATTTAAATGACCTGCACACAAGTATACATACAGCATATTAGCAATCTAAAGTTTTGAAGAGACTTTGAAGCCACAGGTGACTGGGACACAGCACACAACACTCATCATGTCCAAGCCAAATTTTATTCTGTACAAGACAACATTTAACTTGGTAAAACTGTGTGATCAAGCTTCTCCTTAGGGTCACTGAAGCATTTAGGAGTTGGCGTTGGGTCCCTTCTTCTTACCGAAGGTGGGCACAACGTTCACGAAGCGCCTGTTGTACTGGATGCGACGCTTGGCGCGGCCAGTCTTCTTTTTCTTCTTCTCCTGCTTGTCAACCTGGACGATGTGACAACAAAAAGATATTTTGTAATTTCTCTATGCTTATAATAGAATGCATTTATAGTCACAAACAAATGTGAGACATTTTTACAATAAGTCTTTATAAACTAGAACATCTCCTTACCTTGGGTGTCTGTCCCCTCACTTTTCCAGCACGAGCCAGAGAGCCGTGGACTTTACCTGTGGAGGAAAGAAGTTTTATTGGATGTTTTAATAAAAGCTCAAGTCCTAATTAATGAATCTGCATTTAAAAACACCTATGTGAGGGTAACAATGCCTGGAAGCATCTTAGTTTTACTGTAAGTGCATTCAGCAGTCACTTTAAACATCTTGACTTCTGTTATAGAGATGATGATAATGATAACCATACATCAAATTCAGTGTTTACTACATACAAACTCCACAAGAAAAAAAAAAAGAATATGTATGAGCAACGGCAAACACCAACTTGTAACTAATTCCCATGTTTAGTGCATCTTAGATGAACAGATATAACCAGATTTAAGCGTAGCATCAAGTGTACACTGACCTCCCAGCAGCCTGCCAGCTACCTCCAAGGTGCAGTGCTCTGAGACTCCACAGGATGCCAGGGAGGCATCATCCTCCAGTGGGCACCCAGCGAGCAGCAGGACCTGATCCTCGACCAGGAGACCCTCCACAGCCTGGACATGGGCCTGGGAGAAGAATAGCATGCAGTTAATCCATCATAAATGAATATGGTAACTCGCATGATAAATCAAGCGAAATCAATTTTTTTTTTAATTTTTTTTAAACAAAGTCAAAATTGTTTAAGCCCAACTTTTATAGATTTTAGTTATTACAGGCGGATATATTTACCTTGATCTGTCCAACAGTCTCCTGTCCGGTCACCTCAAGGGTGTGAGTGTTCTGGGCACGCAAGAAGAGCTGCATCTTGATGCTGAAAGATAAGCAAAAGAGAAATTATAAAACTTGTGTCGGCACAGTAACGCGGAAATCAACCAGTGGCGTTATGTTTCTTACTGACAGCTAACAACAGCTATCAAACCCGTCATGTGTTCCCTTTATGTGAAATCAAACCCATCATCCAACGTGTTATTTCGGACACAACATCACAGAAGATCCATATAAACGTCTAGTGAAAACTAGAGGGTACCGTCTGGAGGCAACGTGCAGGGAGCTAGCTCCTCTCTACCAGAGTCCAGCTAATGCTATGCTAGCTTAACTAGCCACATGGGGCATGCGTTTCACAAAATAGCGTTAAAACACGATAAATTTCCGCCAAATAACCAAAATAACACATCGTTTGTGATAAATGATGATTCGGGTGTTATATTCGTCAACGAAAACCTGCTGAGGGTTTATATAATATGGATTTTTTTACTTATATTGCACCGGCCTTACCTCGTTTGATGCTAGACGTTCAACGCTAGGCATAAAAAGGGCTGATGAAAGGCCGAGACTGCGCATGTGCGGATTTACGTAGGCGCAGTCGGCCTCTGAGGACACGCCCACTGTACTTTGGAGCTTGATAGTAGACTACCAAAAAAAAAGAGCTTGATAGAGATCGATAATTGGCTTTTGCTTCATAAAAGTAGGCAACATCCTCTATATTGCACGGCAACAGCACACGTGTAAAGTTATTAAAGTAAATCATTTACGTCAATGGTCAGTAGATCTGCCCAAAGAGATCCTGAAAAGTGATGTCTCATGGTTCGTTATAGCTGAGCACTAGAGATGACTCTGACTTCCACAGTCCAGACAACACTATTTCTTATTCTTATGACACTAATGGGTTCTGGTCATTTGCCCACAGACTGCATAGGGAACATGGGAAATATCTGTGCTGTATTTAAGACACATACATAAGCCCAGTTCCATCCCAACCCCTAACTCAGGTCCTGAACCCTCACTGACTTAGTTGACATCAGCTGTAAGTGATTGAGAGTCCGTAAGGGCTCCAGATGCTATAAACAGGAATGTGACAGCACTATAATTTATTGCAGGATTGTGTGTGTAATTTATCCAAAAACCTCATGTGATCTTTTATGACCCTTTTATGAATACAATTAAAATCAACAAAACAAACTTCAGGATATCAATCTCTTTATTATGAAATCAAGTCAAAAAACAAGGAACTCTTCATTTCTCATTATGGAAACATAACCATGTAATATTAAAAATCTTTCAGTTTGGGAAGGATAAACACATGACTCAGAGGTACATCAATGAACACCTCCTTTACAAGTTTAAATCTTAAACACAAAGAAAGAGACCAAACTAAGTCATCCAATCAAAAAATTAAAAAGCCTGTCTTAGGGAAAAATAACTCTGCTCTCACAAACAACATGCATTAAAGAACCTCAAAAAAGCAGCCCGTTTTGGAGATGATGAATGTAGCAATTCATTTTTGTCTTTTTTTTTTAATTTAAACATGACTGGTCAACATGACTGCCATGGAGGGCCACGTCTATTGTACTCCAGCGGCTACAAAGTGTAATTAAACTGATCACAATCTAAACCAGAAAGAAGGAACCAAACTTCTGTAGCATGTGGTTGGACTAAAAATATCCATGACACGGTGTTAAGAAGCTCTGTTCATGTTCAGAGATGTAGGCAGGTCAGAAAGGATGATTTTCTCAGAGTCTCCATCTTCATGTCAGGATTTTGTCCATCATGTGGGAGGAGGTGGGTAGTACTGGTTATACTGGGCGTATTGGTTGTACTGCCCCCAGGAATTCTGTCCCCAACCGCCGTATTGCTGCTAAACAAAAAGGAGAAGAAGAGAAGAGCTGAGTTACCTTGGAACAACATTTTAGCAAACATGACCTCATGTGGTGTGGTTTTGTCAGCCCATTTTCATTAAAATAGGTTTTTCCTGTGAAGTTGACGACTCGATGACGAAACCTACCTGGTACCAGTTGTAGTTATATGCAGAGTTGTTTGCCTGTATGTCTGTCATTGTGGTTGCTGCAGCTGCAGAACTGTCATCCACACGCTGTCTCTTGGAGTCAGGTTCTTGAGAACTGCAGACAAGTAGATTCATGTCAGCAAAAATGCCTTGTAAATTATTTCACTCCAGAAATAGCCTGTTACAGCCTTAACAAAAACTGCAGTTTGTTAGTATGTGGAGGTAGATTTTGTTTTTGTTTCTTTTAGAAATTTGTGAAGAATATTGATGATGTGTTGAGTGTCCCAAACCCGGTTCCCTTATCCACCTGTCATACCCGTTCTCGGCTTTCCTCTTTGTGGATTCGCTTTCTTTTTGTAGTTTCTGCTGTTCTTCATATGCAGCCACGAGTCTAAGAGACGTACAAGAATACACGTCAATCAGGATCAAACATTATCAAAGAAATATTAAGATACAATATGCATGTCTGTATTTTAAAAGTGGCACAAAACTCACATATTGATGTCGCTCCCAAAGTCCTCCAAGAACTCCACCTTGCGCTGGGAGAAGAGGAGGCGGGACTCAAGCGGCATTGGACTCTTCAGGGCTCGATCGAAACAAGCCATGATCTCTGCCTCGTTCTCCGACACGTCCCCGCTGTATTCCAGCTCAAGCAGGTTCAGATACAGTTTTGGACTCATCTGTAAAGGCAGAAAACTATGAGCATCTGCTTCACAAAACATTTTTCCACAATCTACACCCTACACTCTACACCCTGAGCTGAATAAATGTCTGTAAACCATACACAACATAATTATGCTCCGTACAAGTTTTATCAACCTCAACTAAAACATACAAGAAAACCTATTCTGGCTCATTATAAAGAAAACAAAAGATGTGGAGGAAGTGTGCAGAATTATAATTCCGTCCTTTAAATCCACCGTGTGAGCATGTATCTGTCTGTCATCACCTGGTTGCTCACCTGGTCTTTTTCGATGGCTTCCAGCAGAATCTTCCTGGCTTTGCTCAGACTTCTCTGCACCTTCATCGCCATCCTTGCCAGCTTCACGGCGTAGAACGACGTCTCGGTGGCGGTTTTGGCAGACTCCATGGCCTCCTTCAGCAGTGCCTCGGCTTCCTCCAGGTGTCCGTGGCGACGCTCCAGACTGACCCTCCGAAGGCGCACCATGGCCAGGCCTGGAACCGCTGCCTCCAGAGACTTCAGGATGCTGCGCGCCTCTTCTACGTCCCCTGAGAGAAGGAAGGCAGAATACTGTGAACATCCAGTCTAATCACAGCCATTTAGTATTTTTAGACCACGTTTAAGTTCCTCGTCGTCCTGGGTTAATTTGACTGCTGTGTTCCATTTGCATGACCATTTGAATGAGCGTCGCTCACCTTGCTGCTCCTCAAAAGCCGCCCAGAGCAGGTGGATGGCGGGTTTCTTGGGCAGATGCATGGTGCACGCCTTCTTGTAGACATGTCTCACGCCGTCAGTGCTGTAGCTCTCTAGATACTTTGCATACTTCAGAGTGAGAGAGAGAAAGCGAGTTGGAGGAAACGAGGAGAGGACAGAGAAACAGAGCAGAGGAGAAAGAGGAAAGAGAGAGAGGCAAAAACAGACAACACATTTTACATCGACATTTCCAGGCGGCGGAAACAGTGAATTTCTTCATTGACAAGATCGTTTTTAGAAATTTTCTGTGTAAACCCATCAGCACCTTCATGGAACCAATTAGATAAGTTTCTGTAAGGTAGTGGGAGACGAAGTAGATGCAACGTAGTAGTTGGCAAATGCTGCAGTCAAATCTTGTGTGGCAAGCTGGCCATCCCCTAATACAACAGATACAGTCACATATCAACGTTACACGCAAAGAGAGTGCAGGACGATTTACTGTGTCGATGTGATTATCATCGTTGATGGGGGGGAAGTGCAGGGAAGTAGCAGGAGTGAGGGAGGGGCCGACGGCGGCGTTACCTTGATCCAGAACTCTTCGTAGAGAGCACAGGCGATGAGGCATCGCTCATAGAGAACCACCACGCGCTCCGGAGTCCCGTTCTCAATCTCAAAGTCCAGGTACTCCTTCCAGTTGTTCAGCTGGGTCTTCTCTAAGGCTTTGACATGGAAGTATGGTCTCTTAATCTGTGATGACGTGAAGAAACGCTTGTTAAGCAGAGTCAAACATGAAAACACTTGACGGTTAATATTGTGGTGGAGAAAAGCTGACACGCACCCCTTCTTCAAAGGCCCAGCGCTTGCTGACTTCATGCTCGTTGTGGTTGAACACCTCCTGACGAACCTCGATGGCTTTGTGGCGCATGTTCTCGATCTCTGTCACTCTCTACATAGAAACACACAAAAAAGGAACACAGTTAACACCCTCTTGCATGTTTTGCATTTTCCACTTGATGTAAAAACTGCTAGTCCTGCAGCCAAGGATTTACATCACCATGAGCTTGCCAGAGACAAGAAGCCTGCAGAGGGGAGAGGTTTGTATGCACCCTGCATATCAGCCTCAGGGTGCAGGTGCTGGGGTCAGTGGGCCTCAGGTGATCCTTTAAGAATTAGGACGAGCCCCTGACTGGATGCCAACTTGAATCCCCCCTGGCATTCATTGGCTTGGCTGCTGACATAAAAACACCTCTTCAAACCTGAACAAATTTTGCTTTCCATTTCAAGATGGAGAACAGGCAACCTCCTGCTATCCCCTGCAAGCAGTAAATTTGTGATTCTGTCTCCCCTGCAGGACTGGAAGTCAGATTTTTACCTTAGCAGGGTCCGCCAGATCTTCTGTTCCGGGCGGAAGTTCCTCCTCAGGCGCCGGCGTCTCTTCGTCGGTGCTGCTGACCATCGCTAAGCTGGCTTTCGAGAGCTCCAGCCTCAGCTGAACAAACTCCTGCTCTGACAGGAAATGTTTGGGGTTGTTGGTCTGGACGTGCTCCTTGAACCTGCAAAGATCGAAAAGGATAAATAAGACTTGGCTTTATGAACCATTCACACTACATGGTGTAATGGAAAAAAAGCTCTCACGTTCATCAACTCTGCAGCTCAGTAAAAAGAGAAACCTGTTCTGGTCGAAGATATTTTTAGTTTACATTCAAAAATAAATTTTGACCTTTTGATACACAGAAACTGTGCCTCTGGAGTATAAATGGGGAACTGATGAAATCAGAAACAAAGTGACGGCAACCGGTCTCATTCTGTTCCTTCTCCCTACCTCTGGAAGTGCTGGGAGTAGAGCTGGGTTGGGATGCCCAAGATACGATCGTAGATGGCGGTGACGTTGGCCAGCTTCTGCTGCTCCGTCTCCCAGGTGATGAAGGACTCCCACAGACGATCAGAGCGGAAGTCTGTGCCTGCCGCAAGCACCGAATGTTCATAGGCACTAATGGGAAAGAATTAAAGGAAAAACAGTTAATTTTATGAATCTGTCTTTTTGTCTAGTCCACTTGTGTTCTACATCGACTCAGATTCAATCATTTAAACTGAGAAATAAGGCAAATTAGATTTAGTCCTTGCATAACCTTGGAAATATATAATGGATATTCACCCTCGAATGCGCCCCTCAGTCTCTGGGTCAGTAGGGTCTGAGTTCTCCTTAATGAAGGTCAGGTAGTGCAGCCACAGGTCCACACTAAGAGGGATGGCCTGCAAGCCTCTTCTGTACACCTGAGAGCAATGAAGAGAAAGTCTGTCAACTCCAACATTATAACTGGAGCAATGCCGGAACAGAACTATTTGATGGAGCAGTTTACAGCACTCATTTAAAGGGGTAGTTCAACATTTTGGCAAATGACATGTTATGGCAATGGGTCAATTTGCAAAAATGTTGAACTATCCTTTTAAAATTACATAAAAGAAACATTTGTAAAACAAAACAAACATATTTACCTCTTCTGCGACTTGTATATTGCCGTGCTTCTTCTCTATATCGGCGTACTTCTTCCAGTAGCCATAGCAGTAGGGATAGCGCAGGAAGAAAACATCGAATGCCTTTCTCACAGCTGTAAGGACATTCTGTAATGAGGAGGGAAAAGAAACAAGATTTACTGAATGTTATGTTGAAAAATGATGGATTTGATTTCCTTATGTCCAAATTCCAACAAAAACAAACTGAACATTTCTTATTCTCTCACCTCTTGCTCCACATACTGCAGCAGGTACACCCAACCATTAAAGTCTTCTGGGTTGTCCTCACAGCCTTTAAAGAGTTTGTCAAACTCGCTGGGCAGCTCTGGCTCTGTCGGAACAGTCGTCTCTTCTTGCGTCGTCTCTTTGGATGGCTCTTCCAGCTCCATGCCATCTTCTGTCGCCTGTGTTGCCTCAGTCCCATCTGAAGAAGTTAATGGGGAATTAATAAGCGGTATTCTGGTTGCAAGCAAGGTACTGGTACTGGCCCTACTGACCAAGAATCTTAGCTTTAACTGAACTAGTTTAGTCCTTTTAGTAAAATGGCTTGGGTTGACCAGTGATAAGTCTTTTATAATTAGAGCCTTTAGCACTTTTCAGACAAAGGACGCAACCCAAAGTACTAGACAGGAGTTCAAATGCATCATATACACAGCAACTACTAAACACTGCCTTTTTTGATTACCTTGGACACCATCCTCTACAGTGGCTGGAGGCTCCACACTCATCTCCTGATTGGACTGCTCAGAGTCCTCAGACTCTGCCTTTTGTTCTGGTGGCTGTGCCACTTCTTCAGCAGGAAGGGGCGGCTGTTCCTCTTGGAATAGCTGAGCACTGGCGATCTGAAACTGCTCCACCGCCTTCTCCACAGATCCCAGCTCTGTAGAATTCATCTGCTCCTCTGGCTGCTGCGGTTGATCCACCGCCTCCTGGGAAGCATCGGAGTCCTCGGGCAAGATGTTGGTGAGCGACTCGGGGGCAACCTGGTCCAAAGACCAGTCAGCAGTTTGGCCTAGAACAGGAAGGTCAGGAAGAAACGCATCCCCATTGCTCTCCATGGCAGGGGACTCAGTGTCCAGCATTCCAGTAATGGTGTCGTCTGAGAGGTGTAGGCCTGTTGAAAAGAACATCCACTTATCAGTTTGCATATAATAGAATCCTAATAGAAACAATGCCCTCATATCAGGCAGGTAAAGTAAACACGTCATGTTATTCTTTAGCACACAAGGGTTTATAGGAACAGGTAAAAGTTACAATTTGTGCCTGATGTAAAAAAAATAAAGTAACCAGCCAAAGGGCGCCTTTTGTGGGTTAAAGAAAAAAAGGAGAAGTTGTATGGTTGCATGTTCCACTTAACAGAAAATACCACGAGATTTCACAACTTGCCACTTGTAAGTATATTCTAAGTTGTAAGTTACTAGGTCTTGCATGTGCAGTGTTTTTAGTTACAGTTGTTATAGAAACAGACGCAGTTGAAGTTAACTACCTCCTCACCTAAAAAGGGCACCGCGGCGCAGCCAGTAACCGGTGCAACAGGATACTTCCTTGTTGTATGGCTGAAAACGGTCACCGGCTTTAGCTTTAGCTTAAATCCCAACTTGACTAAAAATAATACATCCACGTAAACGGTTACTGAAATAACTCGACGCGTAGCTCATAGTCCTAACGACAAAAGTTCACTACATGTTCAAAATCGGTTAATAGTTGTGTAGTTAGCCGTGTGTGCTGCTCGAGTCTACCCGGGAGCTTGTTTGCACAGTCAAAGTTCAATTAGAAGTTGGGCCTCGGCGCCCGTCTACTTCCTGCAATCTATCGCGGCGGAAACGTGACTAAAGGTCGACGGTAGCTTCATGCAAGCGACCGGTTAACAACGTTCAAAGTGAACCCAAATTCATTTAGTTACTCGACTACGATTGTTGATACAGCATAAATCACCCCGGTGATAGTACCAAAGTTTGTACGACGGGGGTCGATTACCACATAGCGAGATGGTAACTACACCAACTACAACGTGCTAAGGACTTCGCCTCGATCTCCAGTTAATAGACGGCACCAGCTGCCTCTCCGCGCTAGCTAGCACTAGTAGCTCGCGTTAGCTATCTGTTGAGTTTCCACATTTGCAGCCACGCTACACCAAAGCGATGAGTAAAGATGCGTTCAGGGTCCTTACCAGTATCTTCCATGAAATTGGGGCCAATCTTGTTGACTTGTGAGCAGCTTCCGAGATCTAACCTACAAGGACCAGGCGCGCTTCGCCCACCATTCTTATCAACTTAAAGGAAGCACTGAGGAGGCAGGGCGCATGCTCAGTGTGTGTGTGTGTGTGTGTGTCTGTCTGATAACATGTTTCCACCTCCACAGATCTATGCAGCGTGCCAAGGTAAAAAAGGTCATAATGCAGACAAACTGGAATAGTAAGAGGTCTAATGAATTCACTTAAACCACTGTAGACAGTTCGGCTTTAATATGTAGATGTTAATTAATATGATAACAGTGTAATTCATTACTTTTTAATCTTTATCTAATTTAATATTTTAACTGATGATCCAGAATACTGTTTTTACCTAATATTAGAAATACTACTGATACTCATATTAATTCGTATCAAAATGTCTAATAAAAACAATATCAGCTAATATATCAGTGATTTTCTAGTTCAGTCTAGAGTAAAGTTTGAAAAAAGAAATTGAATATCAGTCTGGGATATAAAAAACATTTACATGAGATTTTTGCTAGAATGATTTCATATCACTTCTGTTAGTACATTTATCCTAAAAACATTTTAAAATGGCATGATTCCTACAAAGTGGACATACTCCAACTGTAAAGTTTAAAAAGTAGACCACTGCTACTAACTTGATCTCATAACTTCCACCCAACAACATTGTTGGGTTCTCAGATAATGACAGTGCAGGTTATTTAATGTTTATTGTGTTGTAGCCCGGTATAATAAGCAGGTGTGCTTCCTACAATGAAACTTCCTACTCACTTACAGCCTCCACGTCACAGACTAATCATACGGGAACCGTTTGAATGAATGATCAGACATGTCGGACAGACCCGGCTGTAAACCCCCTTCTGAGCTCATTGATCCTCCTAAATCCCTACATCTGCTTCATATGCACAGGCCTTTGTGTGTTTCCTGTGACACACGTAATGCTAGAGGTGATTAAATACATAATGAAAGCTCAAATGGCGTCAACAGCAGCTAATGGGCCGGTCCGCAGTTCGCTGTTTGTGCAGCGCGCATGCGAAATGGCGTATGGTGCGTTTGGGGGAAATCGGAATTCTTGTAAATTGTATGAAAGATGTATTTGATCCTCAGACCTGAGACATGCAGGGTTTAAATACACTGAATCAATTAACTGAAACATTTTTAAACAACTGATATAATTTAGTTCTTGAGTTTTGAATGATCAAGTCAAAGTAAAAACCCAAATACTGTGTGACTACACAACTGATATCTGTTTCTCATCTCAAATGTCATTGAATTGATAAATTACTTATCGGCCAGATGTTATGTGCTCCTTCTGCTCTCTGTGTTGGACCTTATTTAATTTGTCATTGTTTCATATCTTTAAAAAGCAAGTGAGTCAACTAAAATGATGTAAGTGTATCCCACGATGAGTCAGTGCACCTGACATCACTGTCAGTTGTGGTCAGATGTGGACACGTAAACCAGAAGGGCCAAAAACCCTAGTAGTCCATTTGGGTGTGAAAGGTAGATAATAGAACTATTATCATCTGAATAGTGATTATTCTGTAGTCATTTTCTCCTAACAGGTTCTTTACAGTAGGTCTACTCTTTTTTTCTTCTTTTTTTTCCTTGCGTGTTTGAGCTGCTTTGAAATTAGAATTTATAAAACTTCAACTTTGTACACTTTCCTTTCTTTCTTTCTTTCTTTCTTTCTTTCTTTCTTTCTTTCTTTCTTTCTTTCTTATTGACACAGGCACTGTGTATAGAGAGAGCAATCAGGAAATAACTCAAAGATCTGTAAATAAGCCTGAAGCATTTAGTGCTTTAGTAACAGCCTAATGAATTGGTGTGAATGTAAACTTAACAAAGAAAAACTACAGTAATGAAAAAAAATACATGATTGTTATTTATTTATTGCATCTATCTATTAAATCCTAATTCAATAATAGCCCACTAACTGTTATATAAAACTATATAAGATATATGAAAGACGGAATTTAAAAAAAAACAGTAAAGTTATTTGAGGGAAGAAGAAAAAAAACTGTTTGAGTTACAAATATGCATTGCGCTTCAGATGTCGGAGCTCCTGATGAGTCCTTGAACACATCACTAGAGTGTGTGTGAGCAGTGTAGAGGAAGTGGCGGCTGATCTGGGTCCGCACCTTTTCCGGTAACACAGCACCGCCACAGCTCGACTGAACGGCTGCAGAGAAGAGAGGGAGGAAGAGAGACAGAGGGCGGCAAGAGCGGGGAGACACGGCCCGGGGACTGGGGGACGATCGCCGCAGACGTAGGTAAAAAAAAAAAAAAAAAAAATCTAACAAACAAAAAAAGCCCACTCCGCTCCGTGTGTTCTTTGGTCCTGTTCCGCCTCTGTGTCCGCGGAGAGAATATTTTTTTCGGATCCAAAGTTGTTCTCTGTACTAACACCCCTCCCTTCTCTGGACCGCTCTGTGTCACAGGGGGAAGAGAAGAAGAAAGTCGGATGAATCAATGACCTTTTGAGCAGCTCTTCCTCTGGATGTCCCGATGAGCAGCAGTCGGACCGGAGAGCTCAGATCCTGGTGTGTTTCTCCAAGAAAAACACTTAGCTGTGAAATCCATCGACTGGAATCGGGCGAAGTGTGAGTGTGTGGACAGCCGGCTGCCAAGGAGGAAGTGGGAACCCCGGGCTCGGACTGGGCCTGGTTTCTATAGAAGGCTTCTTTTTCTTTTTTTTGGTAGGAGGCTACAGCAGCTGGATCCTGAAGGAGACATAAAGACTTGAAATGTGGGGTTGTGAAGAAAGTCTGCTAGTTTGAGACAAGAGGGGGATGTAATTTTGTCTCTGCACATTGGAGGGCAGTGGATCATGAAAATATATCCCCACCCAATTCACCGAGGGCTCCACACACAGCAGTGCTCCCACTGAGTGCTCGCCTCAGCTCAGCTCAGCTCAGCTCTGCTCAGGTCACATCATCCCAGTCCAGATAATTGTACCTCTCTGTTAATCCTAACTGATCTCACTTGAAAAGCCTGCCCGCCTTTTGAATATTGACACTTGTGCCAGGCAAGCCCACGTGGAGGGGCTCCCATCGGCACACGCACTGAAACTGTAACAACTTCTCTCAGCTGTGGTGAAAACAACCTCTCACTCTCAGAAGAGACGTCGACGATTTTCTCCTCCCAACAAAGTATTTATGCACAGCAAACAAGATGGGGAAGATGCTGTCAAAGATCTTTGGCAACAAGGAGATGAGAATATTGATGCTTGGACTTGATGCGGCGGGTAAAACCACAATCTTGTACAAGCTGAAGCTGGGACAGTCGGTCACCACCATCCCCACCGTGGGCTTCAACGTGGAGACCGTCACCTATAAGAATGTGAAGTTCAACGTGTGGGACGTGGGGGGCCAGGACAAGATCCGGCCTCTTTGGAGACATTACTACACGGGCACCCAGGGCCTCATTTTCGTGGTGGACTGTGCCGACAGGGACAGGATCGACGAGGCCAGGCAGGAGCTCCATAGGATCATCAACGACCGGGAGATGAGGGACGCCATCATCCTCATCTTCGCCAACAAACAAGACCTCCCAGACGCCATGAAGCCCCACGAGATCCAGGAGAAGCTGGGCCTGACCCGGATCAGAGATAGGAATTGGTACGTTCAGCCCTCGTGTGCAACAACAGGGGATGGACTCTACGAGGGCCTGACCTGGCTTACCTCAAATTACAAATCTTAATGTTTGTCCCCTCACCCCCCGCCCCTGCCCCCTCATCACCAGCCTGGACACTTGGAGGCAGAAAAAGTAGCTGAGAATGAAAACATGAGTTTAAAAAAAATGCAATCTGAAGCAATTAATACCACAACCTCTCTAATGAGTATATATCAAAGAGAGTAGCAATTATATTTTTGTTTTATTTTTTCTTATTTGATAATGACGACTTCACTATAACCCCAGATTTCATTTAAACAAAAAAGACAATTGCTTGTTTTTTCTTTTAGTTTGCTTTGGTTCACATTCTTTATAATCAGTACTGTTTAAATATACAACAAGCTTTTGAGCTCTTACTGCATATTCTTTTGTTTCCCTTCATTTTGTATCATTTTCTTTTTTAAGGGGACCTTTTTTTTTTTTTTAAGGGACACAAACCGTTTTTAGTTTCTCCCCTTGCTTAGCCTCTCACTCTGGTCTTCTCATGACCCAGCTACATATCCAAAGGATGGGAGACGTCCAGAAAACCATCGCCTATAGCATCAGCATATCACTTTCATGGCTCTAACTGCCTCTGTAATGTGTAAGAATGTGTATTATGGATAATGTTAGGACCTTGGAGAAAAAAAAAAAGTAACTGTTTTCATAATTGATTGTACTGGGATGAATGAGGAAACCTGTTATTTCCTGTGCAGTGCTCACATCCATAATGTCTACTGTGGCGGTTTGTTCGAAAAGACACTATGTGGACGCTGGATATTCACACACTGTGATATGGATATATGTTTTTTGTTGTTTCAGGGTCTCAACCTGTTGCCACCAGTTTTACTATTAGTACTTATTATTGCCTCTATTGTTTTCTTCCTCCCAGAGCTTCCATTACTGTCGAGTATTTGTAGTTTCAGCTGCTGTAAGGGAGGGGGTCGTTACAGGTGCCCCCACAAGCAAGACAGTTACTACAGCAGAAGGTATTCTCATCCGCTGAGTTTGCACTTTGGGAGGGGGCGGGGATTACCGACTATAGCTGGCTGTGCACATTTTGACTTTCTGTGACTGACTTTTGGACCCCAGCAAGTGTTTACGAAATTCCCAACCCCCCCTCCTCCCCGCCACCTCCAGGATAGGTGCTCCAGTGACTGCTACCCTCCTCTTTTAGTATTTTTTGTTTTGTTTTACCCATCATCACCTGCCTGTATACCTAAGGTCCTGCAGCCTTCTGTTAATAGTTCATAGATTCTGCTCTGTTTCAGTTTTGTTCCCCTTTTTTTCCCTCTCTTTTTGCTCTGCTAATGAAATAATAAAAAGATATATCCAGATCAGTACGGAAGTGACGCCTTTTCAATAAGCAGCTGCAACTGTCGAAAGAGTAGAGCTTTATTTCACTCAGGCTCACGAAAGAGGAAGTGAGAGGTCGGGGCGTTATGATGGTTGACAGGACTAGTTAACTGTGAAGTGAAGTGAGCCTCGGCCCGTTTCCTTTCTTGCGCTCTGCTGTGTGAGTCACTGGCTGTGAATAAGTGATGAGATCTCTGGTTTCAGTGAACTGATTGTCAGGTAAACTCTGCTTTTGAGCCAGGTCTTAAAGTATCACTTGGTCAACAGACGCCGCAGACGACTTTTTTTTAGACAAAGCAGGCTTGTTAAAGGCGGTGAGAACGGTGAGAGGGTTTAGACTCAGATCTGTCCTGGTAATGTGTAACTTCACATCACATGTCTGTTTAAACAAGGCTGCTGTCACACGGTGAGGTAAAACTAGGCTCTCATGGGCAGGAAATGACACATTTCTCAAACGCCAAGATTCCTGCTGTCATCACATTTAACCCAATGAGAGAGAAAATAAAAAGTGAGTGTGTTGAATAAACGAAATGAATCTGGGTTTCTGAGAACCTGACGAGACCAGTATTACTTCAAGATTGTGTAACGGTGTGCGGTGAGGGTCGCCGCCTCTTGAAAAGCTCTGAGGCGGCCGGCATGTTGGCCTGAGGCGCACATCTGAGATGGCCACTGTTTCATTTCAACCCTTTCCTTCCTCCTTTTACTGAAGCACTGACGTTGTTGGGTCTCCGACTCATTTGTAATAGCAGAAGAGCCGTGTTTCTGTGTCTGTGTCTGTGTGTGGTGCTGAGAGTCTCTGTGTGTGCGCGTGTGTTTAAGGTCACACATCGAGTGGGGAGGGTGTGAAGTGTGGTTAGTGACATCAGCGTTGTGTGAAGTCAGGAAACGCTTGACAGAAGAAAACGGTTGCCATGGATATCAGTGGTTTAGGGCTGAGTCGCCTGTTGGTGAACAAAGACAGTTACACCAAGTGTCAGGATGTGTCTTTGAACACGCACACACACATACATACAGGTGAAATGTGATAAGTAGGCCTACATGCAAAGCTCACATATTAGCAGATTTGACATTAATGTGACCACAGCTGAGTTTTCCTGGGAATCACAGTGCAGGAATTCCAGCGCAGGAATGCTGGCTCTGTACATTTGCTCTGTTCGGTCCATGCGGTGTTTGTTCTGTGGCTGTTGATTTGAAGTTTGACCTGTTTGTGCTGCGCTTGAGAGCCGTGCCACGCATGTGACAGGAGGGAACAGGCCGACCGGCATTATCTCTCCTGAAACTGTCGTCACCTCGGAGTCAGGTCCTCTGGAATCAGTGGCACCAGTCGCAGGAATTTCCTGCATTTTCAGAGAGAGCGCCATTGTACTGAAACCACTTTATTTGAACAGTGGAGGGGCAGTGGCTCGGCTGTGTCAAGTATGATCTTGTTTGCCTATGATTTTTTTTTCCATTGTGGATATGGAAATTCCGAAAGTGAAATCTTACGAGCCGCTTTTCTTTTTCTCAGGAGGAATGGAAGGAGAGGAAATCTGGAAAGGCAGAGAGAGCATTTTGAAACGGCTCCTGATGTTACGTCAGCACTTTGAGCCACTGAATCATGCTGCACATGTCACGGGCCCTTTGTAACAGCTGTCACTGCACTCAGCTGCACATGCATTACAACACGGGGGCCGGTGTCGAATGCTGCCGTGCTCACCTGTGGCCCTCACTTCAAGGGACGTGATCTAAGAGTTCATGTGGTCTTAACCGGGGCGGAATGTATGAATTAAACTGAACTCTTGTCTCATCCAGCTCTGGAGGTGTAGTGGTGCCTGTCAGGTGACCCTGCGGCCCACGCTGGTGCAGTGGGATGGTAGTTTCAGTTCCTCTGCACCACCGTCACCATCAGCAGTCACATCAGGGGTTGGGATGTGATTCACTTGTGTTTCCTGTGACCAGTCGCCCAGTGAAAGCTGCTGCTGCTGCGGAAGTGTTGGATTTGAATGAAAGCCCGGAGCAGACCTGCTCCGTTTTCTTTCTCGTTCTGTTCGGGCCCTGAGCGCTGCCATTGTATTTCAGCTGGGTAGGGGGGGGTGGAGCAGACTATTGTACGCTTTTGAAGGGGGTGGTTTCAAACAATACTTTTAAACAGAGCTCATTGGCAGTTCCTCTGTCATTTGTTTACTCGGGCGTTCCTCTTTGATTTTAATCTCTCCTCAGTTCTTCTTTCAGAAAACCAGGAAACCATCACATCACGGACAATGTGCATTTCAACATAAAGGAGTCAGAGGTTCATGAACACACATTTATATACACAAATATGAAAGTACAACCTCTAACACGCTTTCTAGGAAAATCAGCTGTTAATGACCATGTAACTGCAGTTAACAGCAGTGACTTTATGACTGATCAACAGTCATGTAGGGTTCAGTTTCATCATCACACCTGTCAGTATCTGCATCTGAATGTCTTTGAAAATAACATTTTGAATGCTTGTAATCGTGTCTGATGACTTTAACTGAAGTGAAGGTTCCAAGTGATGTCAGCAGGCTGTTGTTAATGTGCAGGTGTTGGCATTTATTCTTCACATTATTGACTATTTCATGAATAAGAGGGATTAAAAATGTTGACCTGGGGTGTCGTGTAGCCTATTGGTTGAGCATGTGCCCCACATACAGAGGCTGTTACAGTCCTCACTGCAGCTCGATTCCACCCGGCAGCTCCATGTCATTCTCCTTTTCCTTTCTGTCTCTCTGACTGTCTGATCAATTCAACGGTTATATAAGGCCACAAAAAAACCTTAAAAACAAATCAATCTTTACCTGAAGTCCTTGAAAACCCCGGTATTTATCAGAAAGTTGTTGGCTTACCACACTCGTTAACATCTGGTGTGAATTATTAAAAATCACACGGTCTACTGTTCATCATGTAAATCTGATTTTAGAAACATATCATTCACTACACAGTCATTTATTTCATTAATTTGTCCAATATCTATATCTATATAATACCTATAGGACCGTGCATCCTCCCTTTGCCATGGCAACATGAGCACAAAAAAGAGGGAGAGAGAGAGATATGACAGGACACACGTCTCTGGCTGATCTTTATCCACCTAGATCAGTTCAGTTCATCAAGGACAAGAGTCACCCTTGAGTTGTTGTTCTGTCTCTGTAGCATCTTTTTTTTTTTCAAAAACCTGTGTGTTTTGATTGAATGACTGCTGTGTCTGTGTTTACAGGCGTTTCCTGTCAGCAACATCCACCATTGTGACACACAAAGGGACTTTAGGACTGGGTGGAGGGGCTGGAGCTGCTGCTGCTGCTCAGACAGCGTCTGTGTCTCGGTTGTCATGGGGCCCGTTTAAACTGTTGTAAAAGCAGCGTGCCCGGTGACATTCAGCTTCCAGGCAGTTGTAAGCTCTTCAGATTCTGTCGCACGTTGCATTTCCCTCCGCCTCGGACAATGTGCTAATAATTACAGGGAGCCCAAGGCCTGTGTTTGCATTTGGGGGAGCAGTGATTCAGACCCACAGATGTAATTAATGGAGGCTGTACGCTGAGAGTAGTGCTTTTTCACATCCTGTAGAAAAAAGAAAGAAAGAAAGAAAAAAACGTGGTTTCACAGAATCTTTGTTCAGTATGTAAATAAGAGCAGGTGAGACCTTATGCTTGCATAGAGATCTAAGGTCTTATTCGTCTCCCATAGTAAAACCTCTTTAATCTGATCTTCAATACTATAATGAAATATGTAAGAAAAAACTAAATTATTATCATTTATCTACCTAAAGACTTTCGTTTTACGCATGAAGACGCCAACTGGTGGGTAAATTCTCCGATGTGTTTTCGTTTGTGACAGGAAGTGACATGCTGCAACCTTCCTGTGTGACACATGGCACTCCTCAGCAACAGATGGGCACAATGAGATATCAAAACAAAGATTAACAGAATACTCTAAGTACAACAGAATGGCTGTCAGGGCCTAAGATACAGCTAAGACAGGGGTTATTGTTATTCCCGGGGGAAACAATGCGTGCGTTGTAGTGGCTGTAATTGCGTGGACTAATTTTCTTTTTTGCCGTGAAACTGAGAAACGGTGCAGAAAGGATCCTGAAACCGGTGTCATACGAGACCAAGTGGAGGAGTGAAATCAGCAGGACCTGAGAAATAAACTTATTTCTCACCTGAGAAGGTCCTTCAGAGCAGTGATAAAACAGTGAACTACGCCTCGGCTCGTACTCTGAAAGCTGTTGTAATAAACCTGGTTGAACCCAGGTGAAAGGTCGTCATTCGCACGTTGTGTAATTATTAATAGGTCTGCCGTACGAGTCTGTCAAAACTGAACAGGCAGCCACTTATTCTCAATGTCTCCCTCCCTCTCTGTCGGCTGCCTCCCGCTCACACCGATGCAGAAATAGTCACAACTACAACTTTCATCCCTAAATAACACACAACACTAAATCCAAAAATAACCCACCACACACGCAGCCAGCCTGCACCAACTCTTCTTAATGACCCGTCTGACCATCTGCTTTTGTGCAAAGCACTCAGAACTGCTCACACCCGCAGCTGTGTGTGTGGGTGTTTGTGTGTCTGCCTGCGCTCCAGTGATGAACATGTATGGCAGGTTGTTGGCAGGTGCTCAGTGTGTTAACAGCAATTGTCTCAGCTCACGATCTATAAATGGCGTTTCATATCGCTCACTGGAACAAAGCTATGTCTTGTCTCCTGTGAACATTACACTTCCCCACTCCCTGCTGTAGGCCACGGAGCGGCTTGTGATGGAACATAATCGTCAGTGAATTCAAACTGGAAATACTGAAATAGATAAAGTGTAACTGACAGACTACAAAGGTTAATCTTGTCTCAAGTTTATTTGGTTCTGTCGCCGATTGTAATTTGGCTCAAAAGTTATTCCTATAAGGTCATCAGTTGACTTCCTTGTCTTCTGCTTGTCACATGATCTCACATCAGTCATATGCAATGCAATTATCAAACTGCCCCATATTCCAAAACTGACTGTAAATGTTTAAAGCTATTGTGCACATTACATAAAGTCAGACACAGTCATTTCCAGTGTTTTGCAACAAACCTGCTTGTGTATGTAATTAGTCTTCTCTGCAGGGAGCCTGAATCCTTCGTAGACTCTGCTGTGTTGGAGTTGCCCGTAGAGAATGGAAATATGCTGAGCCATCTGCAGCGTCATGGCTGTTCTATGCAGGATGCAGCCTCCTCATCAAGCATACTGGATCTAATGCCTCATACGCACACAGACACATACCCTGCAGGCATGTGTGCACCGACGCGTCACATGTAGGGCAGGTAAGCCTTTCTGATACAAACCTGGCAACATGCTCTCACACAAGCAGACAGAGATGCTCACATCCAAAACATGAGCTCATATTATGACTCTGGTGGTTAATGTTTGGTGTGTTTCGTATCCCTCAGCTTCATCATCAGGGGAAACGGGATTGCTAAATGATCGAAATACCTTTTCTTTGTTTGCTCTTGTCTCTATGGCAACGTCGACAAAGACCGAGCAGCAGATGGTTGTAGCACATCTGAGTGGTCTGAATTGACTGTCTTGACTCCTGTTTCTTACACCGACCAATTTTTCCTGCCAAATATCTCGTCTCATATTTTAAAATTGTCATCAGCTGAATCCAGATGGCGGAGGTCACAGATACTCTGACATTCTTGGTGTAAATCAAGGAAACAATCCAAATGTCACATTCATCGTCATCCGTCTGATGGTGTGCAGGATGTGAAACAGGCTCCTAAGTAACAAATACCAAAAACATCACCATGATTATACTTCCTTTATTTATATAGCATCTTTAAAAACAAGACTTTACAGAGTGCTTTGGCAGAAAAGCAGGAACACATAAGAACAATGGCCAAGGAACACAACAACAGTGATATAAAACCCAGAAGCCAAGCAACTCAAGCAATTTGAGAACCAAATAACATAAAATGAGACCAGAAGGACCAGTGACATGTAACATGATCTAAACAAATAAAGGAGATTAAAAAAAATAAGAGACCAGCTCTAAAACAACATAAAGTAGAATGAGGTTAAAAAGGAAAAAAATAGTAAGAATAGATACAAGCAGGGGAATTAAACAGTGAAATAGAATAAAGAGAAAGCAATAAAAGTAAATAAAAACAACAGAAACAGACAGAAAACAAAACATTTTGAAATATAAAATATGACAGTGAGGAATAAATGAAGGATAATAAGGAGAAATTAAGGCCATAAAAAGGAAAAACACCAATATAAGAATACCAAGGTTGTGAGGGAACTAAAACAAATAAGTAAAGCAAGATATTTTGTAAGATAGGTCAAACAGGACAAACTAGAAAGACCACGAGAGGATGACATCACATAAAAGCAAATCTGTGTGTTTGTAAGGAGTAGGTCACTGGGCAGGTCGTTCCAAAATCCGGAGGCCCTGATAAGCCTCGGCTCTGGACCAACCAGGAGAGCCCCACCCAAGATCTGTGGCTGTGCGCTGGCTCTTAAGGTGTTACCAGTTCTGAGCCAGGCCAATGCAAGCTTTAATAATGATCAGTGAAGGGAAACTAAAAGTGATAAGTGATGTGATGTGGTATATGTTAAAACATTACCAGTACCATATGTACACATGGTGCA
Organism: Decapterus maruadsi; assembly: GCA_030347415.2. Lineage (NCBI taxonomy): Eukaryota > Metazoa > Chordata > Actinopteri > Carangiformes > Carangidae > Decapterus > Decapterus maruadsi. The sequence goes on along the minus strand of CM064891.1, from coordinate 6,773,409 downwards.
TCTGTTTGTCTTGTCTGTTTTTAATTAAGTGATTTATTATTGTGGCTCTTAGCATTTATTTTTGGGTCGTTAATACATTGCACATTCATCATGTACATAGACTATACTGTATATCTTTATCCACTAATATTTCAAACTTACAAGAGTTGAGTTGCTCCAAAAAGGTCCTTATTTGTGTATGTTCTGCATGAACATCCACCTCTCAATGATCGGTGACCACCCCTCTTCTCCTATGTTTTGCATGACTGCCAAAAGCTGCATAATGATAGCAGGGATAATGCATTCCGCATGTGCACAATTAGGCATAGAGTCTGATCTGTGATTTGCACACCAAATATGGTTTGTAGATAACTCCTGTGATGCAACACATACTACTCTCTGTGGGTACAGACAGACAATAAATTCCTTTGCAATGTGGCTACTTGGTTCCCTGTTATTCATGCCGGCGACATGGATGTCAAAGTAAGCTACCATAAATGGAGGTTGAATTACTCTGAAGAACGTAACTTACCATCATATAGTTTGTGAATGGCGAGGGCAAACACGACTGTGCAGCAGCTACGTGCAGAACAGCTCGCTGTGCAAGCCAGCAGAGATCTTACAGTGTGATAAATGTATCTGTCTGGTGAGGCCATCGTAAGTGTCTGTCAATCAAAACCGTCATGAAAATGTTATTCTAAAATTAATCACATCCGTGTTTTTTTTGGCTTCAGCATTGACATAATGTGCACAACAGGACGTAACATCACAGCAAGTCAGTATGGCCTCATACCTATTTGTGTCTGTGGTGTGATAGTGTACGCACGAGATGGTTTATTAACAGAGCCCTGTTCAACTCTATGGCAACAAGCATCTGTATTGATAAGAGTCCACATCTGAGTTCATGAAACCCTCCTTCTGTTCTATGGCTGAAACTGAAATTCCCTTCGGAGGATTGATGCAGTATTATATAATCAATAATTGTATAACATCAGATGGAATTGATTATCTGCACTAAATAGATCTTTGTGCTATAAATATTGTTGTTTAGTTGAGACAAGTACCTAATCCCCACAGTCCAAACTGGATCCTGATTGATTATCATAGTGATAAACTATGTAAATTGAGGGGATTCATTCTGCATGATGGAGGCCAAACATATTTTCTAGTTTAATGCAGAAACTCTGCCAAACAAAGACAGGGACAGCCAGAGAGAGAGAAAGAGGCAGAGAAAATAGGAGGGAGGGATAGAAAGAGGGGAGACAGAGAGACAGAAAGAGAGAGAGAGAGGAGGGTGTGACCTTAATCCCTGAGTGGGAAAGAAAGAAAGTTACACATTCAACCACACACACATCTGGTCCATCCAGTTTCTACTTAGTATCTCAGAGGAAATATGTCTTAGATTAAACTGAAACTTGCACACTGCTATCTACCAGTGTGAGATGAGTCAGCAGCTGGTCGATTAGTTACTGTATGACCGCATACAACGAGGGTGTAGTTGTTTTTTGGTTTATAGTCTTGTACAGTCTTGTAGGTACAGCTCTTTGACTAGCAGGTGAGTAAGGGCATGGCCGTTTTCCATTGTAATTATATCTGTAAATTTGCACAAGCAAATGTTTGAGATGACTCTGACATATCTGATGGCTACTAAGGTACAACTACAACCGCACACTGCAAAGTCATGCAGACTAACGCACGGTGCCTCTGTGCAAGCCACTACATGTTACACCACCACAGCAGAACAAAAAGTAGGCTACTGTTCCAGATGAAGGCACTGCCATGCAGAGACTGAGCAGATTCTGTTACTGACACCCCAGGTCTGGGTTCGGTCCAAAAACTCTGCAGCAAAGGTTTGGCTTTCTGTCTCATCAAATAATGAACAACGACCAGGACGTTGGAGGAAAACCGTGACCTGTGCAGACTCTGATCCACCATTTAAGCGTTAATGGAACACTGTGATGTGTAGAGACAAAAATGAGCAAATAGTTTCACTTCACCAATTTCATAAAACTGGAAAGTTGTGCTTTTGCAACTGAGGTGCACTGCCCTCATGTGGTCAGCAGCATAGTGAGTCAGTATACTACTCTCCTCTGTGTGTGTATGTGTGTGATGGAGAGAAAGAGGGAGAGGAGGGGATAGAGAGAGATGAAGTGATGGAAGTGTGGGCTCCAGTCGGCCTATATCTGTCTCCCAACTCCCACATGAAATGCTGAAACGCAGACAACACGAAAAGAGGGTGTCTCGTCTGGGGCGCAATGGTGACCCACATCCCAGCTACACCACACCCCCGGAGCATCTCATTACGTCAGACTTCATAATCACCCACGAGATCTGAGCTGTATTGTTTCTATACATAAAACCAATCGGCCTTTCCCATTACTTTAAATGTATCAGGTCGCCTCTACGTGCCAGAGGATGTGGGCACTTCCTCTGGATTTCGAAATCCCTCATTTTTATTCTATCAGTGGGAGCCAGCGTCTCATCAAGGCTGCGTCCATTTCCATTTCAATGGGGGTGTCCATGCAAAAATGCGTGTGTATATTGGATTTTAAACGTGTATTTCTTTTTCTTGTAATCTCGTGTTACGTATTTAATCTTCAGTATAGAAAAGACAAATGTATTGATCCTTATAGAGCAAATTTTACCTACTATTTTAAGATGTGTATCGACTGAACACCCCTTTGAAATGTGGTACGTCCCACTCCCTGCCGTTAGCCGTTGTTGTATCCTATGCTAGAGAACAGATTTGTCGTGATACTAACTAGCTACACACTGGCACGAAAGCCATGAAAAGATGCTCCTTCACGGGATTAAAACAATAAAACCGGCAACAAGAAGTCTGGAAAAACTTTGCCGAACTGTGGCCAAACTTTGATAGACTACAACCCCGAACTACTTCCCGACAGTTTCGAGTGTGTTAGCATTGTTTTAATCTCACCACTATCGCCACTGGACGCGGTTCTTTTTTCTCCTGGAGCAGTCCAGTCTGATGAATTCACCGAAAAAAGACGGAGATGATGATGTGCCCGTTAAAGACCCGGTAAAATACGGCGAATTGGTCATTTTGGGGTAAGTCTGTTCAAACCTGAAGCTTATAGTAACATTGTGTAGGATGGAGAACCGCTCCAGCGGCGAATTAACGTTAAATAGCGGCAGCATCAGTACAATAAACCCACAGATGACGTGTGATTTGGGGTTTAATCCACCGCTCAAACATCACATAAATCGCTCTCGTGGTGATTTTCTCGGACAGAAAATTCATAATTGCAACGCGTTCAGTTAATCTGTGTTACTGCACATTGTGTATGACTGTGTGTTAATGTCACAAACTAACTTTACGATCCAGGGGAAAGCAGATTCCCCCTGAACTATGTAAACTAGCGTATTGTTTCAGGCATCGTGTGTGGTGCGTTTGGGTGTAATAGGTGCAACATCATCTTTAGCCGTAGTACATGAGGCTGTTAACCGATGTAGCTGCTTTTTCATCAATGGTTGTAGTGATGGAGGAGGAGGAGGAAGAGGAGGAGGGGGGTGCTCTGGCTGAAAATCCCAATGATGTCATACTATGCTGGATCTGTAAAAAGTAGGGCTGGGGGTGATATCACGGTCTGAAAAATGTATGCACTTTGCTCATATTGTTCCGTCAGAGAGCCTCTTCCAAGCTGTTATTACTAATTAATAAAACGTCGCATCCAGATGACCAGCCATGCTGAGGAGGAGGAGGATGATGATGATGAGGAGGAGGAGGAGGAGGAAGAAGAGGAGGAGAGCCCCTCTACATCACCAGCAGCTCACACAAGCAACACAGTAGGCAGGATGTGCTGATGACAGCCACCGGCTTCCACAAGCGTTTCCACCCGTACCGCTTCACACTGTGCACAGTCTGCAGGGACAAGAAATGCCACCACACACACACATATATACAGACACACACCCACACTCTCACACTCTCACACAGTCATATCCAGGCTTACACAGGCCTCCCTGCTGCCCTGCAGAGCTTCCTGTGTATGCCAAAGATAACTGACCTAATGGCCTATCGCTTCCCCTCCGGCTGAACATGGAGTGAGGAGGCTGTAGCCCGCCTGTATCGGAATACTGATTAGTCGTCCTCCTCCTCATCTGACTCTTTGAACAGAGCAGCCCTTTACATCCTCGCAGGAGAATAAGGAAATGACAATTTAATGCCAATTTTGGGGTTTAAAGGCCACGCAACTTTATACACAGGCGTTATGGCTCTGCGGTGCAAGCCTTAGCACTTAATGTGCTTCTCCGGGGGGGGGAGAAAGAAAGTGCATGCATTTGTATTCGCTCGCTTTTAAACTGTAATGATGATGAGGTTTGGTTTGATCTCGTGGTCACAGGCTCGGGGGCTAATAAAGGTTTCCTCTGTGTGGTTTTCAACAAAGGCTGAGTGATACTGAGAAAATAGATGTTGTTATAACCGAAGATCTTCTGATTTTGCGCTGCTCTTTTCAAGCAACACGATTTACAGTGTCACAATCGGACACGGCGGTCTGCATTGATATGAACATTATGACACGTCACACCTGGATCAGTAGGATTTCTCGTGATCACTCGGAACATAACAGCGGGCCACTGACTCCCACTTCCTGTCAGATTCATCACATTTTGTCTTTGTTTTGTGCAGATGTGGTTTTTGCATCTCACCAGCCTCGCATTCACGTGCCCCGTGTGGTCGATGCTTGCCTCACTGCGGGGGCCATGTGATCTTTGCAGTGGCTGCCTGCCACCGCTCATTACCTTAGTTAGCCTGGACACCATGTACAGCAGCACTGCCCCATCCAGCCGGCCCAGCATCACCGCCCCCACCCCACCCCACCACAACCGGCTCACTATGCAAACACCCTCTTGTCCTCACTGTTTATCTCTCCCACACCCTCTCCCTCTCACCCGTAACCCCTCTTGACTCTATCTACTGTCGCATTCCTCCCCCCCTCTCCTCGCGCCGGGTCCCTTCCTTCCCTCCCCAGCCTGCCAGTGTTTTGCTGAGTGCTCGCTTTCCCTCCTTGGTGACTTGCCTTCAACGAAAATAAACTCTGTGTCGAGGGGCAGAATGAGTGAATATTTCATATTGTGCTTTACGATGCGCACACATGCGTGGTGGTTGTGGGCCAGGACTGAGCCTCTCTCCTCCGTCGGCCTTTTCCACCCCTCCACCTCGACCCTACTTTGCGCTCTCTGCCCCTTCTCTCCATCTCCTCTCCTCCGTCGGCCCGTTGCTTCATTTCATTCATTAAGCTTTAGTTTTCTTATACTCATTAAAGCTTTTCCACCCATTTTTCTGTCAAGGCTCTCACCGCCTCTAAGCTGATTCTGTGGTCTGCTCATCTTTGCTCCCATTTCACATCTTCCACCTTTTTAACCAGACCCCCCGCCCCCCTGCACGCCGTCCCCATATGTCTTCTTTTCCTGATCCAGCGCACTTCAGTTTGAAGAGTCGGGCAGGGCCGAGGAGGGAGCGGGTAGCACTGACTCATCTTCTTTGATTGGACTCCGCATTTAAATTTATCACAAGCAACTGTGGCCCGTTTGAAGGGTTTTTCATGGTTACTTGCCCAGCCCTCTCACCAGCACCCTGCAGACCACTGTTGCCCATATCAGATGAATTACGGCCCTGAGTTTCATTAAAATCATGTAGTGTCATAAGTTTAACCATGAAAACAGTTTCCAGATCTTTAACAAACTAAACTGAACGAACGAACACTGAAAAAAAGAAAAAAGTGCATCATGTTAACATATGAAAGGTCTGTAAATGTTTTCCCACTTTGTCAGGTTAGAAAGATTAAAATCTTACTGGATTCATCCAGTGTCTTATTGGATTAGTTTGTTATGTTCTTTTCAAACTTTAATTAGATATTTTTCTCGGGCCGCGGCTAACAATCGTTTTCATTGTTCACTTAACCTGCTTGTTATTTTTCTGATTCATTGCAGCTCTTGAAAGCTGCACACCACCAGTGGATAAGAGGCGGTGTGTTGGGCTTCAGTCCAGCTTCGGAGTCGATATATAAAACAGCCGATGAAAGGAAACAGAAGAGACTTGGGAACAAATGTTAACTGCTGTTTGTGAAGTTGCAGTATGTTGTCGTCGGCCCCATATTGCACCTCTCCATAGATGTGCTTTCCTACCTCCTTTGGTTGGTTGTTTGTTTGGGTAATTTCTGATATTCAGTTGATGTGTGAAAGGCGTCTGATTAGCGCGCGCGTGTGTGTACCGAGACTGTGATATCACACTTAAAATGAACACACTTGTGCTTTATCAAACCTGTAGTTAGAGCGAGTTGACAATAGCAAAGCTGATGTGTTGAGAATAACATGTGTCCAACCAGTAGTCCAAAAACCCAAAGTCTTCATGTTGCGATCATAATAGAAGAAGAAAATGTCACTAATTAATGAATAGACCGATCATTTCAGCTTCAGTTCATATGAACAATTCCAGTGGATTCCAGTTTGACCAGCAGCAAACCAGCTCAAAGTATCTGATTTCAATATGAAATGAATAAATCAGAGTTTTGCATCGGAAGAGCTGTGATCAGCAGATTATTGGCATTCTCATTCTACATTAACATCACATATAAAAAAAGTGTCAGATTGATTTGCTGCTTGATGAATCAATCACAGAGTCAGAGCTCCAGTGCACAAACCCAGTCGGAGGCAGCGGTGTGTCCACCCCCTCTGTCACACTGTGACACAGATCACAACAGAGCCCGACCAGATGCTCTGTGATCTGATCCGGTTTGAAGGGCCAGTAAAAAGCAGAGTTATTGTCCCTCTCAGAGTCTTCCTGCCCGCCGGGTATCCTCTGAATAGTTTTAATAAAGACCATGCCCTGCTGATTAGTCAAAAGCTTAAAAACCAGAATACTGCCTTCTGTGTGAACCCAGAGTGTGAAAACCATGTTCGACACGGCCTCAGGAAAAAAAAAGAGGTACAGTTTCTGGATTTTGGTGGGCGCCAACTCCTCAGAGAGGTTCATCATCTTCTCGCACAGACAAGATTGATAGTGAATTATAAACGACTGCAGGTTCATTATTAATCACCTTCATAAGGCGAATGCAGATTTTCATGTCAAAAGCACAAACCTTCACACCAGCGTTAAGATTCCTAACCAGAACACTTTGTCAGCATTGTGTGGTTGTGAAAAGGCTTTTCACTGTGAAGAGAGGTTAGAGCAGACGACGGGCAAGCTCCTCCAGCGTGCGCGTGAGGCTCAAGTACAGGATGAGTGAGGGAGATCAAGTGCTATTTGTCCTGTTGGTTGAAGTTCAGTGCTTTAATGTGAATCACGAGTGCTGGTGGTGGTGGTGGTGGTGGTGCGCCGCTTTGATTCATTTCATTCAGAGATGTATAACTGTACTGATGTACAAAATGAATTAAAGCTCGTGCTTAAGTTGTTATGAGTTATGAGGACATACTTTCAGCACCAGTGGTGTTCTATTTAGGGCTTCAACGATTGTTTTTATTGTCGATTATTTAAACGATTAATCGTAAAATGTTAAAAAATGTCAGTCAGTGTTTGGCAGGACGTCTTAAAAATGTCTTGTTTTGTCCATAAACAAAGAGAAACTCAATTTACTGTCATAAAGGAACAAAGAAACCAGAACTATTCACATTTAAGAAGCTGAAATCAGAGAATTTGGACCTTTCTTCTTAAAAAAACGACTCAAACCGATTATTTGATTATCAAAATTGTTGGCGATTAATTGAATAATCGGTTATTGTGCATTTAATTTATTGTTGCAGCTCTAGTTTTATTTATAGCTCAAGTTTTCCAGCTTGTGACAAATTCTAAAAGCAGCGTTCAAACTGTATCAGTGTTCATCCACCTTTAGGCAGGATGAACTGCGTGTGTGCTGTCGTCACCGCCCGGGTTGCGCTCGGCCGCGGCATAATGACCGTGTTTCCGTGTTCTTATTTCCATGCGCTTGTTTTTTGTTTGTCTCTGTCCAGGTACAATGGCTCTCTTCCAAGCGGAGACCGGGGCCGCAGAAAGAGCCGCTTCGCTTTGTACCGAAGGGCCAAGGCCAACGGTGTCAAGCCTAGTGCAGTGCACATCCTCAACACACCACAGGACAGCAAGGTACGTGTGTGTGCGCACATGTTTTGCCTTTGCTTGTGTTTTTATCAGTGTGTAACATTAGTTTCCTTCCTGTGAACTCCCAGTTGTCTGTGGCAAATGGGACGGAGGAAGGATGACTAAGCACGTAGACGGAATGTGTGTAGCCTGTGGATGTGTGTCTGCCTACACAAACAGTGACTGACACATGATGGGGAAAAATGTAAAAATAAATCATTATCCCCATCCGGCCATTTCCTTTTCAGCAACACTATTTTCAGTCAAAGTGTCTGGGAAATGACAGACTGTTCCAGAAGATGAACATCAACTCAACTCGCTTGTTGCCTTTTGTTGTTGCAGGCTGTACACAGCAGGGGGCAGCACAGCATTTCCTTCACTCTGTCCCGCAACCAGACAGTGGTGGTGGAGTACTGCCATGACAACAACACAGACATGTTCCAGGTAACACGCTAAAAAAAATCCAGCTTTTCCTAGGTGATGGCAGCTTTTTGTTTGTTTGTTTAGAACGTTTTATTTAAACATTTTAATCATTTTACAGAACATATGACTTAATATAGTAAATGAATGACAATTACAATCAATATAAATAAATAAATATCAAAATAAAATATGAAGAAGAAGAGAAAATAAGAAATTGAATAAAAATAAAAAAGAGGAAAAATTGAAATAGGAATTAAATACTAATTGATAAAATAAAGTAATAATACATAGGTAAAATTAATGAATGAATGAATTCAATAAGTAAAAGTAAAAAATAAAAATATGCAATAAAGCACACACACACATACATAAACATGCACATATACACCCAATAGATTAAGATAAGGAGGTGAATATGATTAATGCATAAAGATCAAGTATACATCTCTTCCCGACAGTACCCCATCATATCATCCCAGGTGACGGCAGGTTTTACAGCAAACAGAACCCACATCTGAAGTCGCGAGCAAGTGTCTCCAAAATGATGCTGTTACATAATGTCATCAAAAGAATTTCTGCCGTCAGTAGATTATTTTGGTTCAGAACCATTAAGTATTAAAAATGGAGGCCAGTGTGGAAAACCTCCAAGACAGTCTATTTTTACACTCTGAGTTTTGCTCTTAAAATAGTATCACATACTTATCGTCATGTCTAAAATTATAACAGTAGAACCATACAGTGTGCACCAATATCCCATTTATAAGCTTTTTGTTTTGACGATCGTCATCCAGAAAGTGTTTCTCTGTGTTTGTCCCCCTGCAGATCGGACGCTCCACAGAAAGTCCCATCGACTTTGTGGTGACAGACACCTCCGGAGGGGGAAAGGAGGGCGAGGACCCGTCCATCGCCCCGAGCACCATCTCACGTTTTGCCTGTAGAGTCGTGTGTGAACGTAACCCACCCTACACCGCACGCATCTACGCTGCAGGCTTTGACTCCTCCAAAAATATCTTCCTAGGGGTGAGTAAACCCACCATCCAGCCAACAAAGGTGTCTTAATACGACATCTATTTTTGGAATTTGCAGTTTAAAAAACTGATTTGATGCCAGTGTTTGAAGCTTTGTCAGCGGTGTTTCTGTGTTGTTCTTCAGGTAAAACAACAGTCTGATCATGGATGATTTATATATCCCCCTGTGTCTATGCTGCACAGGAAAAAGCAACCAAATGGAAGAACCCTGACGGACACATGGACGGCCTGACCACCAACGGCGTGCTAGTGATGCACCCAGAGGGGTTTCCAGAGGACCCCAAGCAGGGGCTGTGGAGGGAGATCTCCGTCTGCGGTGACGTCTACGCCTTGCGGGAAACACGCTCCGGACCCAGCCGGGGCAAACTGGTGAGTCAGCGCTTGTTTTAACCCCACGTCCACACGCCGCTCTCTGACGTCCCTAAAGTCGGACTCTTCATTCTAGACTCGGTGGTAAATGTGTGTCTGTCTTTACGTGAACTCTTGCAGGCGGAGGGAGAGAGCAGCGCACTACGAGATGGCTCCCTGGTCGACCTGTGCGGCGCCACCCTGCTGTGGCGCACGGGGGAGGGGCTGATGCGAGCTCCCACCCTGCGTCACCTGGAGGCGCTTCGCCAGGAGCTCAACGCGTCTCGGCCTCAGTGTCCTGTGGGTCTCAGCACACTGGCCTTCCCCAGCCTGCCACGCAGCCACAGGTGGGACATAAGACTTTAAACTTTTAAACTAAAGATTAAAGCAGATATCAGCGGAATGTTTTTGTTAATATAAGTCCTAAATAGTCCTATTTTCCGTCAGCAATCACTTACATTCTCCGTCACTCTGCTCTGCTGTAACCCGAGGAGAAAATTTTTCTTTGGGATACAAGCGTTATCCAATGAGGAGAGAGAACGGCATGAAGGGCTGTGTGTGCAGCCAAGGGATGCGCGTGAATGTGGTCACGTAGCACGAGGACCAATAGCTGCCTGACGAGGGCGGGGGCTGCTAACTCATGGTGCGTTCAAGGAAACTCGTAACTTGTGTTTTTCCTTCCTGTGAAGTCATACCAGTTTGATCTGGTACAGTTCACGGGTCAAAGACACTTTCACAGGCAACAGGACGGTATTGTTGCCTGGATGTAGTTGTGACTTGAAATGTTTCAGTTGAACAGTTATTTAACAACACATGGGAAATTTGGTTGTTACAGTAGCATTTGTAGCAAGCAAAGTAAAAAAAGTAGAAGGATATGCAAATATAGAGGTACAGTGTAAGACAAGCATATTGTTATGTACCAAAATGTTTCAGTACAGTTATTTACAAGGTTACTATAGTAACTGACCGATTGACCTATGGCTAAGGCCCACCCCCTCCACTCACTCGGACAAACAAATCAGCATTGTGTGACAGGCGCTATGCAGCTGTTTGGAATTCAAAGAAATGTATCTCTTAACTATGCCTGTGTTTATGGACAAGTGTCTGTGCTTTTAGCAGAGGACTAGCCAGCCGTCATGATAGCAGGCAGGCTGAGCTTCAGTAACTTCACCGTGCTGGCTCCCATTGGTCCAGCCTGTTAGGAAACCTTGTGTCTGAGTTGCATTTACCCCACGCACATTGTTTGACCATGTTTTAAACTTCAAATCTTTAAAAAAAGCTCATAAAACTGTGCAAAACTGACTTTCTCTAATTAATTTCAGTGTACATCCAGGCAGAGAAGGTCCAAATGTATGTGAATGGGTATACGCACTCTGATTGGCGGGGCTTAGCCATAGGTTAATTGCTTACTCAACAGCAAAAAGAGATGACAGTGTTTGATACTTTCGTGATAAAACTACAAAAATCAGTATTGAAATATCCGTTGTCACTGTTACCGCAGCCTTGAAGAACGTCAGCCCTGGGTCTACCTCGCTTGCGGCCACGTCCACGGACGCCACGACTGGGGCCAGAGATCTGAGGGGCAGGAGGATCCGGGGGAGGGCGAGGGCTCCACGACCCGCCGCGAATGTCCCCTGTGCAGGAGCGTGGGTCCCTACGTACCCCTGTGGCTGGGCTGCGAACCCGCCGTGTATGTGGACGCCGGCGCTCCGACGCACGGCTTCGTGCCGTGCGGCCACGTCTGCTCGGAAAAAACAGCCAGGTACTGGGCCGACACCCCGCTGCCCCACGGCACCCACGCCTTCAGGCCCGTCTGCCCCTTCTGCTCCACTGCCCTCAGCACCCCTGGCTGGACGCGACTCATCTTCCAGGGCCCCATCGACTAGTCGCTCCGACACAGCAACCACTGTCACAGTAACAGACGCCCGAGCTTCATTCACGCTGCACATGTTGGAAAGGTATTGATAAGGAGAGTTCAACATCATCTTCATTTCAACATTTTGGCAAATTTGCCCATTGCCATAATCCCTATAGTCATAGCAGTAGGTTCATTACCTTTAATTGTCAGTGCAAGCTGTTTTCCGATCAGCGGGGCAGAGATACGAGCTGCTCAGCTAACGCTACGGAGGCATATGGTATTTCCGGTTTTCCCTCATCGAACTCATCAAATACACAATCTAATACGTTATTTTTTCATAGTGTGGTGAATGTGAAGGTCACAACTTGTCCACAAGAGTGTTTTGGAGTTGTTGGATTGTGTATTTGATGAGTTTGATGAGGGAAACCCAGAAATACCATACGTCTCCGTAGCGTTAGCTGAGTAGCTTGCATCTTTGCCCCGCCGATCGAAAAACAGCTAGCACCCACAATTAATGCTAAGGAGCCTACCCCTAAAACTGTAGGGATTATGGCAATGAGTGAATTTGCCAAAATGTTGAAATGTGCCTTTAACAGGTGTGATCTACAGACAGTAATCTGTGTTTTCACTGAATGCAGCTCGGAGCTGAAGAATCCCTCCCCTTGTTCATCCTTCAGCGCTTGATAACTGGCATAAGATGAGGAGAATAGGTGGTTAAATCATGGCAGAATAATCAATACTGTGATGTGAACAGTATCTACTATACACTATATAAGGTGTCTGCGTCTTTGTCATTCAGGAGTCTGCTGTCATTCATTCCAAAAAACACTAAACCAGCTGATCTGACCCACCTCCCCAACACAGAGGAGCTTGAATGTTTTTCTATTGTGCCATGTTAAACAAACATTTCACTCCATTATCTAGTTGCACAGCCTTCCAGTAATTAGACATTTCATGAAACATTCAGAGCCCAACACTTTCAGCAACCATGTAGGAAATGACAAGCAGCTTTTTGTCTCACTCAGTGGAACATCATTTCCGACATGTCTCCAATTATAGATGTGTAGAGTTGCACTTTGCTATCCCAACACTTCTGCATGCATTTGCACACCATGTTTTCTTCTTGACCGATCAGCTGATTTATATTTATAGCCGTGTCCAACAGGGCAAGTTAACCACTCATGGTGATTCTGGGAGCTAACAAGGAAGTATCAAAGCCTTGTGCTTCCATTCAACATCTCACGTTTCTAGTGTTCCATGAAGGGGAAATTATTAACCACGGATAAATGAGACCCCATGTGTGCTATTAGATTGGAATGAACCCCCGCAGACTCTTTGATTAGCACTGAAGCGACATAAGGCCGGGTCTTATCCAGATTATCAAGCAGACAGAGGATAAACAAGGACTGGGACTGAAACTGGGTAAACTCCACTTCATAACTCTCTATAGCAATAATGGCACTCCCATAGATAAGCTATATGTCGTGCTACGTTTAGCCAAGTGTTATATCAGTGGTCACTTCAAACAAGGCTTAAATGGTTTCCAGGTTAAGGGCTCAACCAGAGGCGTGTTCAATCCCATGATGTATTTTGTTTCCAGATGGGGGTCTCAGACCACGGGTCAGTGTTTGTGTGTGATGCAACCAAAGCCCTAGAGTTTTAAAAGATGAGCAAATGAATCTGTGACTGAATACCTGGCATTAATTTAACTTAACATTTCAAACGCATTAAGTAGCTTCTTCATGCTGACAAAAATCACCGTGTTTAGATCAGCACAGCAGCCGCCACAAACACACCCACAGTGTATCGTCGCATTACTTTGAACACACTTCTGGTTACTGAATTATGCTTAACAGGGTCTACATAATGTGTGATAGAGTGTCCGAAAGGTTTGACCTTGCATAACCTCAAAAAGAAAACCTTTTTTGTTTTGTTGTTGTTTCAAAGAAAACTATTTTGTTAGGAAATGGGGGTGGGCTTTATTTGGGGAACGTGGGAGGAATTCTTTTAGATGTTCAGTGTTAAAAGACAAAAAAACAGACTATTTTTCTAACTGATAATTGGTTTTAGTTAGCCGTTGTTACTCAGTGTAAGCAAGTTACGTATGTTTCTGAAATATTATAGTGTGGTAGATGTAGGAGAGCTTGTGAGTGAGAAAACATTGCCAACACTGTGTCCAACAAACACACTTAAACACACTGCTACCGTAAAACATTGCCCAGACAATGAATGTAGCCAAATACTCAGGCTATATTTAGCCTTCCCTGGTGCTCATATTGAATGGTCTATATTGTGATACTATTTTTGTAACTAAATATTATGGTGTAGCTTGGTGAACTAGCTCGAACGAGTCCGATAACTTCAATAATAGCCTCAAGTATGGAAGACGTATAACGGATAATACACACTCACGACGGAAACTGTGTTTAGCTTGCATGTGCTGAACGTACACACACATACACACACACACACTATGTACACAACACAGACACTTACTCAGAAACTTTGCACGGTGGATTTGCCAACCTGTTATTCATGCTGAGAGCATCTGATGTCTTCCGAGTCCTCAGCTGTTACAACTGCAGCATTTTAGTTTGGGGTTTGTTTGTTTTTTGGATGACCTCTCCAGAAAAATGAATAATGATACAAAAAAATAAAAAATAGAAAGACAGGAATAAAACAGAAAGCCTAAAAAATCCTCATACTTGATAGATGCGTGATGTTTGTGAATGAGACCGATCAAATCCCACTTTGTACTACTATGCTAATATTTTCCACCCAACCAATTCAGCGCAGAGACACGTCCGCGTCAAAACTTGTTTGCATTTTGTATTTAGAAGGATAAAGGTTGGTTTCAGGCTAACGGATGGCAGCCCATCGCTTCTGAAGCACCACGGTTTCCATTCGAAGTCTAAATGCAAGATTTAAACTCGGGAGCGTGTGGTGGATAATTGACGTCGTGTTGATAATTACTGTAGCTCAGGATTAGTGATTTCAGATTCACAGCTGGGGAGAAGTCTGACGGAAGTGCGAGGGGGGCACTTTGAGTCAAAAGGCTTCAGAAGCTCAGAACACAGAACAGGTGTGAGGAGACAGTTAGGGCAGATCACCACAGGTCCAGGATCAGTCACATACGGGTCTTACTGTAAGGGGAACAGACCATGAAAGCATCACGATCAGCTGCCCCTTTACTTAGCACGCCAAAATCCAGCGAATCCTGCTTTTGAAGTTAATATATACGACAATTAAAGTAAACACCATTGGCATGTGGATGGAAGAACCGTTGCAGCACCCTTTTTACACTTTTACTTTAAGACTTTATGACTTTAATTTGAGCCTATCTCTCTTTACTTTTGTTTTCCTCCTTAGTGAAACTCTTTGGGTTACAGGTGTCCATATGCAATTTTCTTTGCTTTGTTTTTAGATTTTAATATTGGTGAAAAAATTCTGACATATGATCTATTTTAGTGTGACATCAGGTTTTTTAAATACCACCAGTAACATCATTAACTATTCCTAACTTTGTTTTTATTATTATTATTATTATTATATGTATCAACTGACCTTCATTCTAGATGGCAAAACCTCAACCTCCTCAATGTATGAACTCACCTTACTCTAGGCGAGTGAGTAGCTGACACTTAACCTCACAGTTAATACTGCATTCCTTTAAATACATCTGTGTCATGTACAGCTGTTTTGTATTATTTTATATCATACTCTTCTGTAATCGTCCGGTGCACAGACAATCGCTATACACATGTCAATAAACCTGTTCAAAAGTTGAATGTGCTTGCTCACTTTCTTGTATGTGTGGTGTCCAGCAGAGGGCGCTCTCCACCACTCTGAGGCTGCCAGCAGGCCCAAACAACACCGTGATGGAGTTGCTCCGAGTTGCATCACCTCTTTAAAATAATCAACCGTTTTAATGAGCAGTTTTGGCAGTCGTGTTCATCACCACACACATGTGATAAGAAGCTGCAAAATTACACAACGCCTGATTTAAAATAGCTGTTCAATAGACTTAAGTTGGTCTCTCCGCAAAATAATCCAGGATGTCGGCTGAAAGAGCCGCTGCTGAGAGTCGAGTTATTCAGAAGTTAGTTCAGAAATGATTTCACCGGGGAGGAGGCTTTTCCTCTGTCAAATATTATGAAGCCTGTTTCATGCGTATCTCAGTGACACACTACATTTAATCTATTCCAAAGCATGCGAGGGGGCAACGCAAGTTTATTTGTGTAGCCCATTTTTTTAAACAGGTTGTCTCAATGGGCTTTACACAGCATCATAACAACATCCTCTGCCCTTAGACCCTCACATCCACTGAGGAAAAACTCCCAAGAAAAAAATAAACAGGAGAAACCTCAAGGTGAGAGACAGAGGAGGGATCCCTCACCCAGGACAGGACATGATACAGACAAGAAAACAGTTTACAACAGTATGGAATAAATAGGCTGGTTTAGGAGCAGAGGAAAGGAAGGGATGCAGGCGGTGATTGGTGAGAGATGGAGCTCCGGTGAACACAGAGAGTGTGAGACACCAAGGCCAAACTACAAGGTGCAACAAGTAATGACAGTTAAAAATGTGTGACAGGACAGGACAGGGCTCCATGCAACCTGATGTGTCCCCCAGCAGTTTAAGCCTATAGCAGCGTAGCTCTAAAATGGTTCAGAGCTACCTGTGCCAGTTCTGAATAAAAGCTCTGCCATAGAGGAAGGTTTTAAGACGGTACAGAGCTTTGCCATTAAGAGCCTCAGTAAAAGGATCTTGACCCCAAAGCATGCTGAAACTATGTGAAAACAATGTCTATAAACACTGTTATCTTAATGCTGGGGACTGAGGGCTACTGTTAAAACCTGGTATTTACAAAATTATAATGAGGAAGGAACTCATTGACAACTCATTTAGTTGTTTGTTTAGTTCGTTCTTGATGTTAATGCCGGATTAATTTTAGCCTCCAGATCTCCACCAGGCCACAGCAGCTACATGTTTTTTGTTTTGTTTTTTTAAAATCTATTTTTATTGAAGGTTTTGCAGCTGGGGGGTATACATTTAGTTTTAGTTTTCTCTTATAAATAAAGACATGAGAAAAGAAAAGAAGAAAGAAAAATAAATCAAAAAAACAATGCAGATCTTCTATATTCAAAGACATTATATCAAAATGGGCACCATAATTTCCTCATATACCACAGCAGCTACATGTTCACTATAGCAATTAGTTTAAGGTATGATATCATAAGTTGGAATTTAATTTGGGACTATGGGAGAAGTCACCGCTTAAGTATTATATCACCCACAGCACGCACACAGGATGTGTTGCATATGAGAGGCTGTCAGCTACTGAAGCTGATGATGTGATAAACGTCTCTGCTCTCTGGGGGGATGACACCTGCCAACACTGAAGTAGGACAGAGATGTGACAGCGATGTGTCCTGATGAGGTGGCACATTTGAAGATAAAGTCAATCCACTTGAAAGAGCTCAGGTGACACTGTGAAAGGTGCATTGCTACAGTCATGTGTGTTTAATGAAATGATCAGAATCAGAGGAAATTGTTATGTAACAGCGCTCCCTTTCACACATACAAATATAAAACAGAAGCTCCCCATATTCAAGTGTCTCTCTATAGAGCTCAGGCCACTGAGATGTTGGATTTCCTGCCATTACAAATACATTTCTAATTTATTTTGACAGAAATATTATTGATGTGCCACTGTCTCCATATACAATTATGTTTAAAATGTGTTTTTATATATTTTGATGGATTCAAAATGTATATGGGGCTCCTCATTGTAACAAGCAAGCAACCTTTATTTATATAGCACATTTCATTCCATGTGGAAGCACAATGTCTGATTTAATGGGACCACAGTGAGAAACATGCAACTCAGGCAGTGTGTCCGCTCTAACCTGTTAACACGTTCCACAGCGACGCAGCCACCGTGTTCCCAACGTAACAGCGGCCCAGCAGGTCTGTCTTGCCCTGAGGCCGCCTTCATTGGTTTATCCGGCCATGCTCAGTATGTGTGTGTGTGTGTCAGGGGATGCAGCATAGATGCTGGAGGCAGGGTTTAGCAATACAGTTGTATTCTCACTGGAGGGATTTGTAGGTTTTGATCCCAGCTAATTAATGTGAAACCCTCAATGGGAGTAATGGGAATCTGTGACCGGGAAGTTTGAAGGGGACTCTCCTGCCCCTGTGTGTGTGCGTATGTGCGCATGTACATGCACTGTGCGTGTGATGATGGGCATGTGAAGGCGTTGGTATGTGGGTGTGTTAATCAATGCCTCTGAAATCTTTGGTCTCTGTGGACTCTCTCTGAAGGTAACAGGGGGCGTTCACACCATTGTTCATCAATCCACCCATTAACTCCAGACACTGGGAAACTTTAATTAAGCTGGGGCCGCAGATGATTAATTAACTTTAAGACTTTCACTTCTTCTTTTCTTTCCTTATACACATTTCACTAAGTCACCAAGCCATAGAAAGTGTTAATTTAGCCACATCATTTACAAATCCAATTAAAGCCAATATTAAGGCACCACAAGCTGCTGTCCTGTGTTCTCCAGTCTTATAACATTATTCTCTTTTGTGGCTCGACTGGCAGTGAATGCCATTGCACATAAGCTGAGCAGAGTGTATTAAACAGGGGTTAAAGAGTTGTAATAAGTTTGATTATTTTAAGGAGTTTATTATGCTGTGTTATCCTGTTAGGGAGGTGATGTCGTGGTAATCCAGACTGTCTTGTGTTTCATAACATCGTGTCTTCCTCTGCTGTCGTCACACAACCTGAATGTGACGGAGTGAGAATGTACGACAGAGGAGGGAATCTGTTTCAACGCCTGCTGCAGGTCTTCACTGTGGACGTCCTGTGGAGCTGCTGATGATGTTACTTCAGTTTATACACCCACTCCATCTCCTCTCTACCACTAATCCTGCCCTCACTTTTTATATGGGCTACCTACATTATTCCAGCAATTTACATCTAATTTCATAGGAAGCAGTAATAATGCTGAGTGACGTTGAGGTCATACCCTCCTTTTATGATTCCAATATTTAATTTTAATATTAATTTTGATTTCTCTTTGAAAGACCCATTTTTACACTAGAATTTGATTATTATTTGGACTTTCATGTTCCATATAAAAATGATTATTAATGAATGAAATGAAAAATAGGCCTAAATGGATAGGCTATTTACTTGGTGGTGGTGTTCCTCTGAAAAAAAAAATCATCTGAAAGGAGGCTATATATTGGAATAATTTTGATTTCAGACACATTACACTTTTTATTTCTATTTTTATGGTTAATTTTGGTTTAATTGAAGAAGATATACTTTATCTGTCAAGAATAAATTGTCACAATTTCATGAGAAGAGGTTTAAAAAAAAAGAAAAGAAAAACGTCTTCAAATAATATAACAACCTAGTCGCCATACACATTCAATAAACATAAAATCTGTCATCAATAAATATTATCACCCCATGTTTCATAGCAATTTAGCTGATAATAGAAAAACTAGGCTATGTTAGGCTACTAGACTATTTATAGCACTCAATGTAGCTATCGTCACAAGTGAGGAAATGCGCAATTATCATGCGATGAATCATATTAATACATAGGTTTAATATGCGTGTGTACGTGCGTGTTGCTGTGACAAAGAAGCGTCAAGTCGGTCTGACCAGCACTCAGGTGACTGACACCTGGAGGTTCTCTGACGTCACTCGGACCAGGAAGTAGCAAGACCCACAGGCCCCATGGAGGTCAGAGCCCTTCAATGCCTGCTTAACCCAGAAAAGTGACGGACTGTGCTTCTTCACACATTAGGACGGTAATTTCGGCTACTTCTGAAAAGGTAAGTTTGTTTTATTGCTAATAGGCTACTGCAGTCTTTTGTTTCTTGCATCACCGGAAACACGTCCGTTGTGTTTGTGTGGGTGTGTGTGTTTGTTGTGAGTTAAAAAAAAAAAAAAGAAAGAAAAAAAAGTTTGTTGTGAGTTGTTTAACAAGTGAGTTGTTAAATTGATAAACATTGTTTCCTAAATTTGTGGCGCGTTTGTATTTTTGCATGTGATTTCTTCAGAGTTTGTTGAGCCACTATGAGATGAGTTTGTGGTTAGATAGCTTAAACCCGTGTTGTTTAGGCGAAGAGGTGCTAGCTTAAACTCTTGTCATGCCCAGCCATGTTCAGGTAGTGGCCTTGGCCCTCCTGAAATCTGATTGACCAGGTGCCAACCAAAGTATGCAATTTTTTAAAACTATATTTTATACTGGCTTTTGTCAACAACAACAAAAATTGACATCACGATTGTGTGTTGCCATTCCTGTATTTTGGCTAGTAGCTAGTTTAGTAGTAGGTTGAAGTGGATATGGGTTTTGCAGACAAAACTTGTTGGTGTGTGTTTGTGTATGCACGTGCATGCCTATGTAATGTGTGTGTGAGTGTGAGTGCCGGCGCTCATGCTCACACTTCATGCCGCCCCACCATAAGTCAGTGCCCCACTTGGACCACCCTTATCAAAAATGTCTGGACACGGCCCTGCCCTGGACCTGTCAGTGTGTAGGCTACTTTGTACTGGGCTAATTTATTTTTTCCATTTCCCTTCCTACTTTTGCTGCTTTTGAAACTGAGCTTATTTGTCTTCCACCTTCCTCATTCTGAAGAGGAGGATGCTCTGGCAGTGATGCGTCTGCTACAAAGTGAATATAGGCCACTCTTCTGTTCCCACATTTTCCCAAAGTTCCTTTTTCCCCCCTCTCTCTCTGATGTTCTCGCTGCTCGCTCTCAGTGTGACCAATAACAGCCCCGAGGAGGCATCGGTTTAATACCCTGTAAATGACAACTAATGAAGATGGTATTTCCCCCTCATTACTTTATGTCTTTTAGGGGGCAGGGCTGTCGCTGGTGGTTGGTGGATGCAAACACGTGCTGCTCCGATTTTACTCTCTTGCTTTGTGTTCACGGTTGGAAAACTTCAGCGTTCCTCATCTCTTTTTTCCTCTCTTTCCCTCTCCTCAGCACCTTCAGCGGTCAGGGATGAGCACTCTCCTCTTATGGCTGTATCAAGCGCCGCACGCTCAATTAAAATCACATGGTAGGTGAGAACCGTTTTGAAAACATTTCTCATTACACCTTATCGCTGGGGCGCAGAGGGGGGGCAGCAACACGGGGCAAATTAGAGGGGTGAATGAGAGACGGAGAGCGAACCGGGGAGGGAGGACTGGAAACATCAAAGTGTTCCCACTCTGTTTAAATTGAGTGATCTCCTGTGAAAGATCCCCACTACATAAAGATTAACCCCATCCACACACGCACAGCTAATATCACACTCCCACATACCCTTGAATTTATGTGTCAGGGGTTAATAACTATGAGGATGAGGACACATGGAGGAGGAAGGGGGGGGGTTCATTTGTGGTGGTCCCACAAATGAGTGTGTGCATGTATATAGAGTGTGCCTATGTGTGCAAGGATGCTTGTGTGTAGGGGGGGAGGAAAAGATCACACAGGAAGTGAGAGAGGTTCAGATTCAACTCAGACCGACGGACTGACATGTTACAAATCCACCAGCAACAACAGCACACACACACACACACACACACAAAGGCAGAGTTGATGTGTCACCTGTTTTCCAGCAGTTTCATCATGTCCTTTAGCTGGATGCAAATTCCTTTTCATTACACCGAGGAGTGCGAGAGCTGAGGTTGTGGTATCTGAACGTGCTGTTTTTGTGTTTACTGGTCTTTTCATTCCCTGCTTGTCTTTATGTGTGTCTTCTTTCAGTGTGTGCAAATAGGTGTGTCTTTCTGTTGTGCGCCTCCTGCGTCTTCCCCAAGTTGTCTTTCATTCTGTGTGTGTATATATATGTGTGTGTGTGTGTGTGTGTGTCTGCTGAATCCCGCCCGGTGGATTAGTGACGTCGGCGGAGCTCACCCTCTCCCTGTGATAAGGCCACGCGCTGCTGCCTCCCGCTCTCTGCTCCCCGCGCTCAATTTCAGATAGTGCTAATGGAATCTGTCCCGCGCGATTGTAATGCAAGCGAGACTCATTTTCCATGGAGCTTGGAGCTGTCAGCTTGGCAGGACTGTGGGGGGGGTAGGGGGTAGAGGGGGGGGGGGTGGGGAGCAGCAAAGAGAGAGGGTTGATGGGAGGACGAGGAAGGAGAGGATGATGAAGAGGAGGGTGTGTGTGTGTGTGTGTGTGTGTGTGTCTGACGTGTGTTATGGTAGACCTCCTCCCTCTTGTCAGGGAGCTGTATGGCTTCCCACACATTACCCATCATGCTCATTTCCGGAGTAACGTACACTAACTTTATTCCTAACATCAGAAATATGACTTTGATGATTAATTCTCACCAAAGGCTCAACTTCCTTGTTTTTTGCTCGCTATAGCTTTTGCCCATATCCTGTGGCCTTCATCAGCAGATGCTGAATTGTGGTAAATTAAGCTCTGCAGGGACAATTTGTTGGTTACCTTATATAACATTAGCTATACCTGTGTGTGTACAGTATATGTGATGTTTTTTGGCAGTAATCTCTCTGACACCACGGGGCTTTTTTCATGAAAGTTTGACTTGCCTCAGCAGGAAAGGCACAGGTGTTTCTAATGATATTAACAATGGCTCCATGTTATCCAGCTGTTCCAGTGGCTGGTGACGGTGTGACAGTTGTTCAGGGCATTTTCTACTGTGTCATTGAAGATGTAATTTCAAAATGAGGAATGACTAATGAGCGATAAGTAATACATTTAAAACCAATGTTGACCCTACAAGATGTGATGCATGTGAAAACAACACACTGGTGAAAACACAGCAGCCCCGTACGTGACATGTCCTGCTTTTTACAGTATAGGATCATCAGCTGGTTGTAAAAAAGGTCTTGGTTTTTTTTAACTATATTTGTGGACTTTTTCACCTTTAATCGATAGTGTAGTCAAGAGAGAGACAGGAAATGGGAATGACATGCAGCAAAGGGCCACATGAGTCAGGATTGGATACAGGACCGTCTGTACAAAGAGGTCTTGGTTGTTTGGAAAACACATTTTTACATTGTAAAACAACATTATACCATTATACACTTGCAAAACGTTTGACATTTGATGATTTTATCAAGTGGCCAATACTTGACCTGCATCAGATTCCTCGTGTAGTTTTATTTGTTAGGAACCAGTTGTGTTGTAAGCAGTTGCCTGCAGGTGGCAGTGTTTGCATGGTGAACAGTGACAGAGGCGCTGACCACTGACCGCTGACCGCTTCTCTTCCCTGGACGTTCCTCTGCTCTCCACTTTGTTCCATGTCCTGCTTCCAGAGCCATCAGGTCATGTTTTATATCGCAGTTCTTTTGACACATCTCTGCTCTGGAGGAGTTGCGTTGAACATTGTAGGTTTTTCCTTTTGTGAGCACCAATTCAACACATTCCTCCATCTAATTATCCAGAAATAATCACCAGAATCACCAGTGTTTTCACAGACAAACTGAAATAGAAATTCAGTCCAGGTCCTCCATGCGGTTCAGTAAGGTCCGGACATCCGTGTCACTGTGCGATGCTGTTCTCTTCCTGTCCTGATCTCTGCTCATTCATAGCTGCTCAGTTCAGCAAAGGGAAAAGGAAGGAAAGACCAATTTGGCAGCGTTACAGGGATTACAGTGGTGGTGGTGGGCATCTTTAATCTGGGACAGACTGTGGCATTTGTCTGCACTTAAAACTGTCATCAGTCCTGCCCTCTGTCTCTCGGCCCTGTCACCCTGTTTGGGGAAAAAAAACAAAAAAAACACGAAACACGGCTGGAGCTGATTAGACTCTTTAAAATAAATAAATAAAATAAATAAACAGCAACCTAAATCTCATAGCCGGGGCTTTACGCAGCCTGAGCCCCCCATTACTGGTGCTCTACCCCCTGGGAAGAGTTTAGCGTCAACAGACCCTCCTTCTGCGGGGGCGGAGGAGGGAGGGTCTCCATCAATGACAGTAGATGGATGTCTATATCACATCGGGGAGTGGTTTAGGATTCTGATACAAACAAATAATGTGCAGAGAAGTTCATTAAAGGTCAGGAGAGCAAACAACCTTTAATGGACTCCAATCCATCAGTATTCATCCTGCGTGAGTGGACACATACGTCTGCACACACATAAACAGTGTCGCACACATGCAAAAGAGCATATGCTTAATCACCACTGGAGTTTCCCAGGAAAAAAAAAAAAAAAAAAAGAGCAGCGGTGGATTAAATCCTTCGAGCTGAACATTAGAGAAGAGCAGAGTTCAGCTCTTGCAGAAAAAAGGCAAATCATTATCTTCCAGAGAAAGAGAGAGAGAGAGAGGGAGAGGAAGAATCAGAGGTTGACGGTGGCAGCCTGTGATACTGAGGAAGAAAGGTGTCACGTTGCGAGGAGGACAGACTGATAAAAGAAGGAAGCCATCAGCGGAGGAAGAGAGAAAGGGCCCCACAAATTGGCAAAGGGAAATCAGGGTCTCTCTGCTTTGCATTTCATTTACATGGCTGGCCATATCGACCAATCGGATTGGGAGCGGAGCCCGTGGCTTAGGAAGGCGAATAAAGACTCCAAATGCCTTCACTGCTCTCATCCCTCTCTCTCATAATACCCTGTCTGCCCTTCTTTTCTCTCGCTCCCTCTCTTTTCTCCCCTCGCTGTCATAATACCCTTTCTCTCCCCATTCTCTCCTCTCTGGCGCGCTACTATAAGTAGACCCGGTCCGATGTGATAGTGGGATGAGGAGAGGGGGAGGAAGGGGGAGGAAGAGAGGTGAGGAGGAGGAGGAGGAGGAGGAGGGGTGCCACCCACTCAAACTTGGAAGAGCAGGAATGTGTGTGCGTGTTTTTTTCCATCTGTGGGTGTTTTTGATGCATGTGCACATGTGTTTCTTAAGGTTTTTTTCCCCTTTCCAAATATAACCGACAAAACAGAAGCACTGTCATCCCATGTTTTTGTTGTCGTGTTTTTTGTTGTTTTTTTTCACCTGCACGACACACACGATGTAAAACCAACAGAGCATTTTGGTTAACCTGACAAATCCACTGACACACACTAGGTGCAAACACACACCAATGCAAGCTGTTTGACATGCTAATTAATGTAGAAATGCTTCATAATTGATGGGAATCACAATGTAATTACATATTACACAGTAGTGGATGATAATTAGCACTGATGCTATCATGTGACATTTTTGACACACAACTGATGCTAGTTTTCATCAGTGGGGTGTATTAACGATGATGCACTTCCCCTTGGTTCCCCATGAATTCATTTGAATAATGGCATGTAGACACACATATCAGGAAAACCCATGAATGACTCCAGGCATTTCTCACAGTAGACGTGCAACCACTTAACACTTAAGCACACACAGACACACACACACATGCAGATAGCTTGAGGGTATAATTTTGTGGCGTATTACCAGTCTAATAGTTTACCTTCCATCCGTGCAGGAGAGGCCTCCATCTGAGAGTCAAATGAAAGTTTAGAGGTGGAGGATGAGATGGTAACGTATTCATTTCTGTCACAGATAATAACTATATCCACCACATTAGTGCAGCACATTTGGATGCTCTCTTTGTGCAGTGGTGGGACAAGTCGTCTAAAGGATGCAGCAACACCTCAGTACTTCTAAACAAGTAAAAAAATCCTATAGTTCTAATTTTGCTTAAAGTTTTAGCTCTGCCGGTGGTACAACTCAGGAGGACCAAGACGTACACATGATGACCACTCTGCTTGTTCACAGGACCGTTGGAGTTCTCAATACTGGAGACTGACCTGCAGAGATGGTCAAGCACCACAGATGGACTGGCCACGAGTATTAAGACTGGACTTAGGTTGACCAACTCAGATCGTCTACTGTCAACAACAAGCAGGTCAGTTATTACAGTACAGCAACAGCACCAGGAAGACACTGCTCTAAATATCTAGCCTTTGCAGGAGCTGCAGTTTATGAGGAGGGTGAACCACATGTTAACTACTTTGTCAGGTAGTTTGGCCAATAATGATTTATCATATTTGATAGAAAGAAAAATCAACAAAAAAAATGTATGATTATGTAAAATAGAAAAACCAAGTAACATAAACTAAAGGTGTCAGATGAATGTATGACATAATTTACTCAAATACCAATGATTTTCTAAAAATGATTATAATGATATCATGATAATGACTTTTCCTTACGTATGATCAAATATGGGATCTGTACTAGGCCCGTCACAACTATTACATAATCGCCTGATCACAACTATTTGAACTGGCTGCAATTAATTTGCATGAGGTTAAAATGGTTTCTGTTCATCTGTATAAAAACAGCTGGATGAAACTAACAGTAATGTCAGATTCCCATCATTATTTCCTCGTTTTCCACCGTTTAAGGTTTGACTAGTCCTCTTTTAATGACATGAAGCCCCTTCTTCTTCTTGTTCTTCTTGTTCTTCTTGTTCTTCTTCTTCTTCTTCTTGTTCTTCTTGGAGCCACAAACTGTTTATCTAGAGGAGCTTCATTTCTAATATCCGACATCTGCATTTCAACAAGCATCTATTGACATTAGCATCATGGATTTAGTTTTAAAGCCAATAAATCTTCTTTATATGTGTGTTTTAAACTATGTTTAGGCTTATACTGTAATAGTGGCATAAAAAGATCATTAAATCATTAATGATAATTATTTGTTTGGCAATTAATCATTCACTAAAATGTTATAATGTGATTGTGACAACCCTAATTTGTACAAAACAAAAACTAGACATGTTTTAAGCGAGGAGCCTATTCTCTAGATCTTAGTTCTAGTTGTTCATCAGAGCATGAAGAAGAAGAAAAGTCAGTTATCTAACTCAGATTCATCACCGTCACTCACTGCTGAGATTCATCTATGGTAACACCTCCTTCACCTACAGGACTTCATCCTCAGTAGAGACACACACACGCAGAGTACCCCTCATTGCCGTTAATCATCAATAACAATACCTTATTTGTCAGGGAGGAATGTTTACAATAGGATGGACCCCCCCTTGGCGTGTGAGCCCCTCCCCCGTCACCACAGTGTGTCAGTGTGCCACCAATTACTGAGCGCAAACTGAATGAGGTCATAACGGGATGGGGTCATTAGCAAAACAAACCCACCGACCCCGAGGGGCAAAAAGGAGCCAAGGGAGAGGGGGATCTCCTCCAGAAGATCTCAACCCCACACATCCCACTGTCCCTGAATTTACACACACACACACACACAGGCAACACAATCCAACAAGTGCAAGACGGTCAAACTCTGAAAATGTCCTTGAGCACACGCTTTCTTGGCTGTACATCTGGATCTTGACACCGTTTACATCACCTTACTGTAATTCCTGTGATGGGTTTAGTTCAGTCCTGTCATTCAAATATGTTTAGATGACACTGACGCAGTGAATTACATCATGCATACAAAACCGAGCGTTACACAAGTGACGGCTGAATTTCCATGCAGGCAGCTGATGGCTACTCTCAGACCCGTGGATGATGTTGATGGTGTTGCTTTGCTTTGCTTCATCACCCGAGACGTTTTCCATTCATTTGCTCGAAAATTAAATTTTAAAAGGCTGAAACTACACTAACATCCTCCATGTAAGACATACAACTAAAACCTGTGCTCCAAGCTGATTTGAAAAGGAACATTTCATGGAATCAAATCAGAGTTGGTGAAAAACTTTTTCGGTTTTTCCTGCACAAACTTACTTTTTGTTATTTATTTGTTTTATTTTCTGTATATTTTCATTGCTGTTATGATTAGTTTTTCTGAAATGAAGTGGTGATAACTAATAATGCTTATTTGAGCTAACCAGTACTGTGTATTATTGACCTGGAGGTGTAGTTGTTCCCCAAGGCCTTTAGAGTTTCTCCTGTAGTGACTTGGCCATGTGGCCTTTAATAACACATATGAGCTGCCAATAGTTGTTTGTGTTTATGCTGCCCATGCTGTTGTTGTTGTTGTTGTTGGCGGCGGTGATGTTGTGTTTAGGGGCCTTTCAGTCTGTTGTCTTCTATACGTGCTGCTGACGTCACTGTGTTTTTATGGTTGAAAAGTAGGACAGACAGCAGACCTGTTATGGGTCACAGTGGAGTAGGCAAAGAAAAACACCTCCCTGGGAAACACACACACACACACACACACACACTTGCATTAAGCCCACTTCAACAACAAGTGCTGTATGTTGTGATAAAACTGATATAAAGCTTAATAAAAATCCCACACTCCAAACTGCACCTAAACGCATCCATCAACATCAACATAACGGGTCATCATCATCCGCCTGTCACTCAGCGCGTCTGAAGCCATTATTTCCCAAACTATGAAAATATTGAAGATGCTAAAAGCGATTAGTGATGAGGCTGTCCAGTGTGTGTGTGTGTGTGTGTGTGTCCTTTGTTGGCCAAGGGCATATTTCTGTTTGTGTATCTCCATTGTGACGCGTGTAATCCGCATGCTCTCTAATCCCAGAGCAGGTGGCCAGGCGTGTGGCGGCTGTGGGGGTGCAGAGAGGGCACACGCCTCCTGCTCCCGCAAACACGCTCACACACGCTCACACACACATGTGATTGATCCACAGACCCATAAACACAAATCATCCTCACTCCACGTTTGGTGCGTTATATTATCACAGGGGAGAGGAAACACAGAGAGGCACCTGCACTCGGTCGCCCCCACACCTAATGCCCACAGCCCTGGTGGCCTGGTGCGGGTTTTCTTTCTTTTTTTTCTTTTTTTTTTCTTTTTACAGAAAAATAGATACATATTAGCAAAAGTTGGTGGTGCCAGATTTTTAAAAAGATTTCCTCTTTAGTAGATCTACCACATTTCAAATGTAGGAGCTCTTTCAGATTTCCAAGACTGTAAAATTAGCTTTCTGGCTGACAATGTTGAAAGGGAAATAGCTTTAGCTGCACAACTATCTGGATCGGCTCCCCTGAACAACACGGTGGATGGGTCTGGGTTACATGGATGATTAAAGGCCTTAGTGAAGAACTCAAACAAGCTGCCACAGAGTGATTGTAACGTATGACATGACAAGAATAAGTGGGATAGTGTTCCTTCTTCACTTCAACACTTACAAATATTTTCTGCAATCTGGAGGGAGTGGTGTAGTCTATGTAGTTGGTGCAGTGGGTTTTAACTGGGGGAGGATCTCCACAGAGAAGCACGTGCCAGCCACTTGCAGCCCACCCCCTCCCCGGGCCGACACCTCCCTCCGCGTGTCCGCAGCAGACACACTCGCCTCCAGGAGCTCACTGCTGCCCTTAACAGGTGGGCCGGGGCGAGGCGGGGCAGGGAGCGAGGCATCTGTCAACAAACTCCGCATCTATCCATCCATCCATCCTCCTCCTCTCCTGCCCTGCCACCTCCATCTGCCCAGAGAGACACGGAGCGAGGAGGAAGGACGGTCAATCAGTGGACACGAGGCCTATCCTGATGCCCAGAGGTTTTATTCTTCTCCGTGGCTCGTGGCCCACTTCTCTCTAATTGTAGCAGAGGTGAACTCTGTTTTGTCTGTACATGGTTTCAGAAGGTTTTCTACACTGTACCGTTAAATTGACGAGCAGCAGGAGGCCCCTTGACCTCTGACCGCTGCATTGAAAAGACAGGAGAGGTCTGGCGGTTGAGGTCTCTGCTGTCGGCACTGATGTGACCTTATTTAGAGATATCCCTGCACTCTATATGTTTTATAAAAGAATATTCATATAAACACATACGTATGTTTTTACCGATACGTTTATTTATTTGGCAGGAAACTAAAAAGCAGATTTTTGATTTGGGGCTTTGATTTTTTAGTTCAAATAGAAATTAATAATTAAATCTGGTCAACAGATTCCTCTGGAGAATGTGTCAAATTAATGTGCTGCTGAAGACCGAGATGAAAGCTTTAGTAAAAAGTGAGTAAGGGGACTTTGATTTGCAATTTTTTTTTTCATAAAGTGTCACATTTTGTGTGGCTATTTAAAAAAAAATCACACAATCATCTCCTCACTTTCAGTGGACAACAGTTATAATAGCAGTTTACAGTAGATATATTCACATCTTAAATAAATCTTGTTATTTAATATGCGATGTTCAATTTATATTTTGTGCTGCTTTATCAGTTTACATGAAACACAAGGTTAAAATGAGGTTTCTGTCTCTGTTTTGCTCCGATTATTTCATAAAAGTGGATTTTACGCGTCATAAATAACCAGCATCCCTGTTTGGACTCTTAGGGACAGATACATGTGAATAGCCACATTTCTGCTGCGTTAAACCAGACACAGTCTGTGGCGCAGCAGCAAGCTTATTGTAATACAGCAACAAGCAGCAGTCACACTGTCGTGCAGTGTCTGAGTGGACAATTAGGAACAAGTGCACTGACCCGGATCGTCCTCAGTGCTCGTGTTAGGAGACCTGTGTGTTGTGTGTTTGAACCAACAAGACGGAGCAGACGGCCTCTGGTCCAGCAACCCTGTACTGTGGAGGTGTGAATGTGATTTCGTTATAACGTTATAGTTACACTTAGCGTATGTGATCCATATAGGAGCTTCCTCGACAAAGCTCCCTGCAGTCATCTGTTTGCGTCAAATGCTTTTAGCTTCAGCTTATGGATGTAAATTTGGCCTTTAAATGCATGTAATCTGTTCCTCTTATAAGGAGATTTATGATTTTTTTTTTTTTGCTGCTAATGGTCTGTTCTCATAAGGGCAGGAGTGCTTTGTTGGCTGGATGTCCACTGTTGACGTAATCCAGGGTTGTAAGGCCCTGAAGCTTAAATGGATGTTTTAAAAAATAGAAGAAGAAAGAAACATTAACTAGGCATTAACTTTAAGTAAAGCATTAATTCTCTAATGGCATTTTTTTTTTACATATGGGTTTTCCTTAAACCTGTAATCAGCTTTCTGTTTTAAGTCTGTGTATGTGTTAATACAGTGTTATAGTTCATCAAACTGTATCTAAGCATCATTAATATTTTGGTTTACGTCTGTACCTCCAGCCATATGGTGGAGGAGACTGAAATCCTAGAATCACTGGGTCACTTAAAGTCAAATCATTTTGTCTTTATGAGGTTTACTCACATTCCTAACAGGCTCAAGTCCTGAAATCAGTTAATTCTGCCTAAAGTGAGTTATCACTTGGTGAGATTAATGTACAGATTACCATACAAATCAGATATTATACTGTATCTGTGGTTTTGAAGGAGGCCTGTGTTCATGGTGGATTTTTTTTTAAAGGGTTTCCTTTGCCTGCAGAGATGATGATCACAGAGATGACTAACAGAAGTCAAACACTATCAGCTCTGCCACAGGACCCTGAGAAATTAAATAACATGCAGTGTGCCATGTTTTCTCTACAAAAATAGCATCAACAGAAGGCGAAAGCTGCTCTTATTATTAGGCAGCACTCAGGAGGTCCAGCTAGTGAACGTTTTACGCAGCAATTTGCTTCATAATTGGAGGAAAGCCAAATAAACCTTGTAATAAACACAGCCCCAGCCCCATGATCCAGGTTCTTCCACAATGACACCAAACTAACCCACTGCCAGTCAGTCTATTATACTCAATATACTGGTGATTAACAGTTTGACTGTATGCCACTGTCGTCATTTTGTTAATCACAAAAAATAAGAAGGTATGTCTTCAAAAAAAAATTATATAGAAATATATTATTGATAAATAAGATTGCAATAATTATTAATTTTATTCTTCAACATTACATTTATATAGTAAAATATTGCACGTTTATTCCACCACATTTTGTTTACTTTTATATGACGCACAAGATTTTCCATTTAAACACAAGTCACATATAGTGATTCGTTTCCGCTGTTTGCTACAAAACAAATATTACTTTTAACATTTTAGCATTTTGAATTACGTTGGTCAAATTTTGGATGCAGGACTTTTACTTAGAGTTGTTTTTTACTATTATGTTGTTCTATTGGTTTGTGTATTGGCATAGGGCCAGAGCAGCAGCAACATTTATGATAAAAACAGTTAAAGCAACACTTTGTCACATCCTACGAGCTCTGCTTCAGTCTGAACTCCGGCCTCTTCAAGAAACGTGTAAATGAAGCCAATTAGCGATAAAAAATAACATCTACCGTACGTTAAAGTGAACTTCTAGCTGAGCGTTTGGTTCAATTAAAAGAAGATTTGACGTTGCTTTAAGCACCACTAAAATGTCACATTGCAACATTTAGTGTGTTGCATCTGATAGAATTGAGTTTAATCTCATCAAATTGTGTAATCCACGAGATGGAATCACTCTAAACATTACACGGCTTAACACGGATAGAGAAGGTCATGAAACGTTCCTCAACCGCCAGTCTGACGGCGGCACAGAAACACTATTGTTTCATTCATTTAAATGAGATTCCATGACTTGTTGTTGCAGATGAATTATGTATGTGTTGCTGTGTTGATATGTGATAGACAAGGTCTCCCTGGGAATGTAGGACACATACTTATGCATAACAATAGTCTTCAGTTATATTCTCACCAACAAATTGGCCGTTTATCTCCAGTGCTCTTTTCTTTATAAAGGAACTGTATCTTGTCTTTCATGCATCTGCTGCAGAGAAATCAGGTCCATATCCCACTTTACCAAATGGCAGTTATACTGTATTCAAACGTGGAGGAGGGAGAGCTGCCCTGCTGCCCCGCTACTTTCACTACTTCTTTATTCTCGACTAAATAAAGTCATATGCCTGTCAGTGACGTGGATAATAGCGTAACCCAGTTAAATGAGCCCTGATGGGCCTCTTTAAATCATGAATTCTTAAACAAACATCTGTTGATGTTTGGTGTCATGCCTTTCGTTTTTCCAGACGTTAATTGACACATTGGTCTGTTCCCACTGGGCCTGTTGTATTGGTCTTACTGCAGAGAGCAGGCATTATTCATTAATGTTCTGGTTAACTCAAGCTGACTGTACAAAGAGCTGCAAGAGCAGGATGCAGGGTCTGAGTTTTATTTAAGATGATACCAGAGCATTTGTATATTCTATCAAATACAAAATACATAGTTTTATGTTTTAATTCAAGTGGTAGATAAGAGGTAAACTGTTTTGATAGATAGATAGATAGATAGATAGATAGATAGATAGATAGATAGATAGATAGATAGATAGATAGATAGATAGATAGATAGATAGATAGATATGAAAACTTAACTACAGTTGCAGGGCCTTGAATTGTGGTAGTGCCTGCATTTTGCGATAGAAGCCTAGTGTCTGAGTAATAATAGTAGTGATGGTGATGATGATGGTGGTGGTGGTGATGTATAGAAAATGATTGTGGGTTGTTTGGAGCTATAGACTAG
Organism: Decapterus maruadsi; assembly: GCA_030347415.2. Lineage (NCBI taxonomy): Eukaryota > Metazoa > Chordata > Actinopteri > Carangiformes > Carangidae > Decapterus > Decapterus maruadsi. The sequence continues at coordinate 6,740,361 of CM064891.1, read as the reverse complement.
TTGCTGTTGTGAAGGCCTGTTTGATCAAGAGAGTTGAAAATGGCTGTGATTTTGAGTTGAAGACTCACAGACTGGTCTCAGACCAGTATACAGGGTAATATGTGCTGGTGCAGTGTGAGCCCCAGCTCTGTGACTTCCCTCTCCGCCGGCGGGAAACCCTGGAGCTCCCTGTCCGCGGTGAAGCGGTGGCTCTCGGGGGAAGCCCTGCCTCTAGACGGTGGACTATATGTGCGGTCCTCTCGGCCAAGACGAGCCTTCCCAGGCCCGACTTTTTTATTATGATTGTTCAACATCCTCGAGTGCGATGAGAGGATTAATGAAGCGCGTCTGCCGGATCCATATGTCCCCTTTAGTGCCGCTTGTGCTTAATTAAAACCGTATAGATACTCTGGGGCCTCGGGGCCTCCTGCTGCAGGACCACTGACTTTACTGCTGTCTGTCCACTTCTTCAGGGAAAATTAATATTTAGGCTATGTGACTGGAAAATACAGACTTGACTTTATTGCGAGTGTGTGTGACAGTGTTTTTTTGTTTGTTTATTTTAAATTCCATAACGTGGAGATTTTTATCTTTATGGACACATGCACTGACAGTGTTTTATTAATCTACAACTACTTTTCTTCATAAATAATATCCAATATATTCAACAAATGTATGTTTTCCATATGGATCGTTGTGTTCCTCACCAGTTTTGCAGCTGCTTGCGTTTCTCTGTATTTTAGTTTGTATAATCTATAACAAATAAAAGTACATCAGGCTCGATTACACTGCTGTTTAATAGAGTGCGGTCTTCAGACAATAGTCGGCTATTTGTTGCTCTGTAATTGTGTGTGTCATCGCTGCTAATTGGGGGGTCAAATGCGCAACAAAGCGCTGCGGCAGCGAAAAGTCACGGCAGAGTTAGAAGAAGCCTCGTGACGTCTCCTGTCACATCCTAATTAGACAGATAGCACGAGCCCGCCTCTTCTCCTTTAATCCACGCGCGAGGCCCTGGACCTGCCCGGGATCCCGTAGCTGGCTATATCCCCTTTTATATTCCCTATAACCAATCATCATGTTCCATATGGACTGATCAGACGCCTGAGAAATAGATTGTTTTAATTTTTTACAAAGCACAAGGAGTAAAGGCATAAAAACTAAAAAATGATTTTAATATTAAGACATATTGTGAATATTGTTATAGTAATTAAACGAATCCCTGAAGACTGTATCAGTTTAAATTGCCTTTATTTGTGCTTTGCGAAATAGACACATCATTGAAAGTGATCACAGATGCATTCAGGCTCCGGTTTGAAGTGTTAACGTGTTGCCTCTGCTGATTTCTTGAAACTCGTGTTTGCCTCAGTTCACATGTCTCCGTGTGAACCGGCCTCAGTGTGCGCCCTCAACCAAAGAGCAGCCGTCAATAAAAACGTTGGATTATCCTCTTTATGGCGGGATTAACATAGCTCTCCCATAATTCACATTCCTGCCGGCCCGGGTATACTGGTGTCATAAACCATGGACTTCTCAGGCAGTGATGCAGCAGTAGATGCAATGACATTTTAGTCATAATGACAAATCAAAAGATTGAACTTTTCCTGGTTAAACTGGGAAGAATTGACTTTTGTAACATGGGTCAAGGAGGTTCCTGCAGGTGTGAGATCTGAGGCTTATGTTGAGATGTTATGTTGTGTGGTGAATGAAGAAACAGATTTCCAGATGCAGCCACAGAGTTGAGTCAGGTCAAGTGGTCTTTATTGCTCTTTAGTGTGTTTGTGGCCTTTTTCTCTCTTTACAAACGGACCTTTGCTTTGCTGCTGGCTTCGTTTACCTGCACTATTATGTCTTTTTATAATAATTTATCATTCAACACCGGAGACATAAAATTGATCAGATTCACAGCAGGGTTTTGTGGCGCATGTGGCACAGGAAGGCTAGTACAAAGAATCACAATTTAGAAAACTAACAGGGGGAAATTAATACTTCAAAAACACATAAGGGACATTTATGAGCACACGCAAACGGACTGATTGTCTCTTAGAACTAGTCTTAAACACATTTCTCATAAATTAAATAGTGCATCCACGTTCATGTCAGAGCTACTCTCTCTCTCTCACTGCACACACACACACTCACACACACTCTCTACAGCACACACACTCATGCACAACGCTTTGATCAAAGGTCCTTCAGCGTGCCAACAAAATAAAAAGAGAAAAAGAAAAGAGAGGGGAGCCTTTAAGGAGCTTAGAAGAAAACCTGACCTATTCCTCCAACTCAACCAAGTTAGGCTTGGATCTTTCTCTCTCTCTTGATCCTTTTCATCTTTTTGGTCAACAAATTTGTTCCGTGTCCTTGATCAAAGTTGGGGAGAAGTCAGTCTGAATGTTCAATAAGTTAACCCAGCCAGCGAGACACCCGGCGGGGCAGCCCTGCTCGGCTCTACCCGAGCTACAAGTCGGGGCCAGGTCGTGGAAAAGCGCCGCACTTTGCTGCTCCGACCCCGGGGCTGTTTTCTTTTCTTTTTTTTTACTCGTCTGTAAAATGTGCAGTTTGTGGAAAATTGTCCCTTTTTTGATTCTTCGTTCTCACAACACCTGAAACTTCCACGCTGCCTGGTCTTTGTAATCCAAACAGTCCGTGTTGAAACTGAGCTTCCACGACGAGGCTGTTTGGTCCTTATAGTCCAGGCAGTCCGCGGCGCCGCTGAAGCCGAGCCCCGCCGCTCCGTACGCCGACGAGGAGAGGGACGAGGCCGGGCTGAGGTGGCTGGACACCCCGTTGCTGCCCATCGGGCTCATGGCGGTGCCCGCGGCGGAGAGCTGGTGGTGCATAGGCGAAAGGTACGAGCCGCAGTCCATCCCGGTGAAGTAGGACGAGGAGCCCGTGTAGCCCTGGTTGTAGCCCGACGCCTGGGTGTAGGTCATGGGGTAAGAGCGCTGCATGCAGGAGGAGGAGGAGGTAGACAGCGGGTCAGACAGCGGCGAGATGGAGGCCGGGCTCCAGATGGACACCGGCGCCGCGCTGCTGCTGCTGCTCACGGCCGGCAGGGAGGTGGTGGAGGGCGGCGTGAACTGTCCGCTGGCCCCGCTCTCTGAGCTGGCCTCTCTGACCGGGGAGGCCTTCTTCTTCACCGGCCTGCTGACAGCTTTGTTCTGCACCCCGCTCTGAGTCTGCTGGGCCTGCTGCCGGTGTTTGGCTCTTCGGTTTTTGAACCAAACCTGCAAGAAAAAAAGGAGTTGTTTTTTTTTAGAATATTGTTTCTGAGCAAGGGGTTATAATATATTTAATATGTAAGATAAATCTTCCTTTCACTCTGTATATTATTTATTACTAAATAAAAACTTGGGGCCTCCAACCCAACCCCCTCCAATTATAGCCTGATGGTAAATAGAATTCTAAAGTGATAACAACGCCAAATCAAATAATATAATTAGGCTATTAGTTACATCTAAAAAATCTATATATTTTTAATAGGCAATCAATTATGTCGACAATTAACCCTAATGTTTACACTGGCTTTGTAGTTTATCAGTCTAAAAACTAGGCTACATTTTACGTGACTCATACAGGAAACGTCAATAATGTCTGAAGAAGTGGCCGAACACTTTCTCTGTCTCCTCAACACACAGCTTCAAGTTTTGTTGTGTTGTGTTGTGTTGTGTTGTGTTGTGTTGTGTTGTGTTGTGTTGTGTTGTGTTGTGTTGTGTTGCTGGACGCTCACCTGCACTCTGGACTCTGGCAGGTTGATCTTTAAGGCCACCTCCTCCCTCATGAAGATGTCAGGGTACCGGGTCTTGCCGAACAGATTCTCCAGCACGTCGAGCTGGGCCCGGGTGAAGGTGGTCCTCTCCCTCCGCTGTTTGCGAGGAGTAGCTGCCGAGAGAAGAGGAAGGAGATATTAAAAAACTGAATGTGAAAACAGGAGACAATAACACAACTTGCAGCAGATATTTGTGGGTAGTATGTAATCGTTATGTCTGATCCTAATTTGTAAAACGAAGGCTTTACAAGTTTTTAATTAGGCCTCGATTATGAATCATAAACGGAACAAACAGTCATTAATAATTCAGTTATTGATCTGTGTTGACTGCAGATGGCTCAACACCTTCAGGTTAATTAATAGCCTATACTCATAAACTGTACAGACGAGCTGACTGGTGTCTGTGGTAATGGTCGGTTACCTTGGTATCCCACTGAGGGATGCAGCAGGTCCACCCCTGAGGTAGATAAGCTCAGTCCGTTCACCGTGTACGGCGGCTGCTTCAGATAGGACATCATGCTGGCGGCCGGACGAGGACGAGGAGTAGTAGAAGAAGAAGAAAGAAAAGAAAACAGGGTAGAAAATAGTTAAAATCCTCTCGTGTCTCCGTTTGGTGGATCACTTCGCTCTGAGTGAGGCAGGACAGAAGTGGTGGTGCTGTGGCTCAGGTCTCTCTGTGGGTTTTTACGCGCAGCCTTTACGCACCGCGGCGGGTTTGACTGGAGTGGGCGTCCTCCGAGTCGCAGGGCTCTTAAAGCCGATTGGAGACCCCCAGCTGTCCCTGCTGGACTCGGGATGCTCTGTCTGGCTGACAGGCGTTTACGCCATCACCACCCCCCCTCCCCCTCCCCCTCCTCTCCCCTAACACACACACTAACTGCTACTAAAACCCCGCCCCCCTCCTCCTCCTCCCTACTCCCTCTCGCTCCCCCCACCCCAACACACTCCTCTTTTTCCAGGGCCACCAAAACAAAACATTGTCGTTAAAATGCGCACACTCGCTGGGCCCCCAAACCGGGCTCTCCATTAGCATATCCTACCCACAGGTTAGGCGAAGCTGATTGGGGCCATTTGCAGAAACAAAGCCCACTGTTGACGGATAAGTGATGCTGATAACAAAAGACTTTAGGGAACAAACAAAGAAGCCAATACTGCAAACTGAGCGCGCATTCACATTCAGCTCAGCAGCTTCATTTCTAGATTTCGGGGCCTTTTGTTTGTTTCCACTAAAACTCTTGTACATTCAAATGTAACGACATTAAAATACGAAGGACAACTTTAGAGAGTCATTAGAAACACGTAGGTATCCCCCCCTCACCCACCCACCCACTCCAATATGGAGCTGATGCTGACATATTACTGACACTCCCCCCTCCTTCACTAATGAATCGCTCCCGGTAATTAGATTTGGAAGGTGAGACTGTGGAGAAGTGTTGATTAGAGGAGTACTTCATCTTCATCTAAACAAACAAGGAGATGGTCATTAAATCCATTTAATCTGTCTGCAGCCATCGACCATAGCAAAAAAAAAAGAAGAAAAAGTTTCAGTCTCGAATTTGACCTGGAAACAACCTGAGCTCAATATCATCCATTTATTTTATTAAGACAGAAACAATTCCAACTGTAACGCACACAAAAATAAAGCGGAAACGATTTTGAACGAAATTTACAAATATTTTCCTTCTATGAAAATATAGAATATATTTTATCTGTAAACCTTTTTCTTTTTTTGGATATGGTGTATATAGTTGTAGATGTGGCTCTAGAATAAATGGTACATTTCTAGAATTATTTATAGCCTCTATAGCCTATACATATTATTTATATACAAATCTAAATAGCCTACACAAAATTATTTTCAGAGGTCACAGTAATTAGTGAGAAAAAATACCCAACATTCCATTTATTTGTTTATGGATTTTTAAAAATATATATTGTTTAATTATTATAATACTTTGTATTAATATTAGTAATAGCTAATTAGGCCCACTGCCATATGCTGCGGTCTGAGGCCTCTCTAACGTTTTCTAGTGACACCTACCTGTAGAATAAAGTTCCCAGGACCCCTCGTGTTTATAGAGCCAATAACGGACACTCCTCCACTCAATCTGTCACTTTTTTTCACCCCCGGCTACCGGTTGCTCCACATCCGTTCAATAATAAATACCCTGCCCAGCCATTAATTATTATTGGCTACAAGAGATTTTTTTTTCTTCTTTTTTTTTCAGTAAGAAATTAACGAGATAATCCGGACGGCACGCGCTGGCCTGATTACAGGACGCCAGCCTCGACTCCGCATTCAGGCCTCCTTAATTTTCTGCGTCACGAAAATAAAACAAAGACTCGCATTGTATTTATCAGACCAGCTGACTGCCAGACAACCCCCCCAAACCCACTACCCCCACCCCCACCATAACCCCCCCCCCCAACCCCAACAACCAACCAACCAGCACCACAACTCACTTTCCCAAACTGACACTGATCATTATTATTATTATTATTATTATTATTATTATTATTATTATTATTATTATTATTATTATTATTATTATTATTATTATTATTATTATTATTATTATTATGATTATGAATAGATTACACGCCTGTTCTTGTCACTGGTATTTTATTTTCCTATATTCAGCAGTAAATACCAAGTCTGGACTTTTTTCCCCCCTAGAATAACGTTTTAAAACAACACAAATATTTTTGAGCCTTTGAACACAGGTCATGTCTTTACATCATAAATAAAACGGTCAACTTGAGATGGATCCTCCCCCCTACCCTTCATCAAACATCGTGTGTGTATGTGAGTGTGAACTTGCTCCTCTTATTACTCTCTCTGCAGCCACAGCGAGAAGGAGAAAAGTTTGCTCCTCAGTCCGCTCCCTGTGGCTCTCCTGCATCATCCACACAGCCACTGTTGTCTGTCATAGTCTATAAAAATAAATGACACCTGAAACATCAGACTAAACAGCGAAAGTGACTTACTTGCGTTTTTTCAAAGCCTCTTCTTCCCCCTGTGCGCGCGGCCGAGCTGAGAGGTTGAGGCTGTGCAGCGGCTGTGATTAGTTTCCTCCGGGTATAAGCTCGTTGGATGCGGATAATAGTAAGAGATGCACGGTATTTATGGAGAGAGAGAGAGACTGCGAGGAATTTGAACAACCAATGGAAACGAGAGGAAATGTGATGGGCAGAGGTGTGAGAGGAAACATCAGCCTGTAACCCAGCTCTGTTATTTAGATCAACATAAGGCTTTATTGTCAGCAGTGTGTCTGTGCATTTTATCAACACAAAACAAGTGTTTATATCCATTTGTACAGGCTTATATACAGGTAAAGGTGTGTCCGCAGCGACCAATCACAGCCCAGCCTGCAACATCAAACCGATTGTGATATCATGTTGTGATTGTGTTGTGCAGCAGCAGCAGCAGCAGCAGCAGCTCCAGGCCCCGGTCTGAGCGCGAGGACGTTAAGCTGCAGCTACACGGATTGTTTTTGTGTCAGAATAAAGCTGAAGCAGCAAAACTGAAGCGAGAGGTGAAAATAACTTGGTGCAGATCTGTCACGGTTTGAGTCTGTGTAACCCTGTAAAGGAGATTTAAGTGGTCCATGAAGCTGTATGTGTAACCCTCCCACCCCCCCAACCCCACCCCCACCACCAGCATCGCCAGCAGCCCGGCCACAGCTCTAGGCCTCTGATCTACGGACCACTCACCTCAGCCTGCGTCCAGGGGACTGTGCTCTCTCCATTTTTGGGGGATTAAAATAAAACGTCTGTGCGGGATTAGAGCTAATTCTGCTCTGCTCATTCCGCTGAAACCATCCAATTCCACTGTGCATGTCTTTTTCTCTCCCTTTTTTTTTGTTGTTGCCGTGGCTCTGGCCTGAGTGGCCCTGACTGCAGGTTCTGATTGATGCTCCCAAACAAGCAGCAGGTTAGAGACCTAATTAGGAGTCTACATGCCAGATGAACAGACTGTGAAGCTGCTGGGTCGTTAGAAGAGCCTGAAATCAATACCGGCTATGTGGACTCTAGGCTACACCGTGGTGTTTAAGTGGAGGCTCCGTTTCATTTATGATTAAGTGTTTTTTAAGTAATTTGTTTAAAGTCTTTTTTGTCGGCCAGGATTTTTATTCATCAGTCATTATAATAGGCCTAAACTTTCTGAAAATGTTTTTACGTCATAAACTCCTCCTATGTGGAGTTTTCCCATTTGCCCTCAACGATCAGACTAAGACAAACAGCCTGACAGGGTTTAATATCTGGTCCCCCTTGTTGTCCCACAGCCATGTTCTTGGCTCACGCCGAGTGCTTTCATCTTCAGCTCTGATATATAATTCATCGGGAGATATCTAATAGCCCTGGGGAGCGTTTCAGCTAAACGGGGCCGCGGTTGTAAAAAGGTGAAGTGGCTTGTTAATGTCTGTGGCAACGAGCCCTCCCCATGTCTCCGGGCCAATCCACGGAGCCACGGCTCCTCCTGCTGCTGCTGCTTCTGCTGCTGCTGAGGAGGAGGAGGAGGAGGCCGGCTGAAGGCTGAGGAGCGTGGGACTGATGCACTGACTGATGTGGTAGCCTACAGATGTGACGACTTTATCATCTATCTATCTATCTATCTATCTATCTATCTATCTATCTATCTATCTATCTATCTATCTATCTATCTATCTATCTATCTATCTATCTATCTATCTATCTATCTATCTATCTATCTATCTAGGCCTATCTATCTATCTATCGTTCTATCTATCGTTCTATCTATCATTCTATCGTTCTATCTATCGTTCTATCGTTCTATCTATCGTTCTATCGTTCTATCTATCGTTCTATCTATCTATCGTTCTATCTATCGTTCTATCGTTCTATATCGTTCTATCATTCTATCGTTCTATCTATCCATAGTTCTATTTATTTATCTATCTATCATTCTATCTATCATTCCATTGTTCTATCTATCGTCCTATTTTTTGTTCTATCGTTCTATCTATCATTCTATCCATTGTTCTGTCGTTCTATCGTTGTCCTATTCTATCTATCGTCCTATTGTTCCACCTAACGTTCTATTGTTCTGTCATTCTATCCATCCTTCTGTCGTTCTATCTATCGTTCTATCTATCGTTTTATGCTTTGTATCGTTCTATCCATCGTTCTGTAGTTCTATGTGTACTTCTATGTGTCGTTCTGTTTATTGTTTTATTGTTCCATTTGTTCTATCGTTCTATCTATCATACTTGATTCAGTCTATCTACATATTACGATATTATTATCATGTATTGTTCTATCATTCTATCTATATATCATTGTATCTATCTATCTGTCTGTCTACAGTATCTATCAAATCAAATCAAACTGTATTTATAGAGCACTTTTCATACAAAGACATGTAATCTATCTATCTATCTATCTATCTATCTATCTATCTATCTATCTATCTATCTATCTATCTATCTATCTATCTATCTATCTATCTATCTGCTCAGTTCTGTTGACTTCATCTGTCCATCTCAAGGTCAAATCAATGACTTGGCCGACTCCTCCAACCCCATCTGTTACACACTGATATACACACAAAGATGCCCACAGAACTACACTGGACAGTAGAGCTGCTTTTTGCCATCTGCACTGTGAACGTCACATTGATAGATTTATTGATAGGCATGCTGCATGTGTTGATGATGCCACCAAAAAGCAAAGCGAGCGTCTGTGGGTATTGAACTATCCTGTGAGGAGAGGAGTCTGTGAGCTTTGGTCAGCAGGTGTTTCTGAGGAAAACAGCACAGAGACATCAAGGCTGATTTTACACAGCACCACGATGAAAGTCAACCCTGTTAGAGGATTTTCAACACAGTGAAGAGTGAAGAGCAGATCTGATGGTTTGTTTCAGCTCCCACAGTCCACCAAGGCTGGAGGAGCCATTTTCCTTAGACGTGTAGTTCTATAACATTTAAATCAATAAAGAGTGATTAAAGACAGGTAAAATACTTCTAAAGACTTAGTTCACTTTTAAAGAAGTTTCCTTTTTATTGGCTTCTGCCTCATGAGTCAGTGAAGAGTGATCTTCATGCAAAATCCCACTGACATTTTGTCACTCAAGTCATTTTGTTTGTTTGATAAGGTGGAAGTACATCTTGTTTTTATGTTGAATGTTTGTCTCGGAGGATCACTTGACAAGCCCTTAGGGTTGTTTTTTGGTTTCTCCCTTGTGAACATCTATTCAACATATTGTATGTTTTTTTTAAACTCTTTTATCATGCTGTTTTATACATATTTTTCTGTCATGTGTGAATAAATAAATAAAATAAAAAAAATTAAATTGAATTATGTTGTTGGTAAGTGTTTTGGCTATGGACAAAACCAAGGTGTGGTGATTTCAGTACCTGCTGTTTCTGTGCTCACAAAGTAATCACTAACTTCACTTTGTTAAAATCACGGCGGTCTCTATTTGCTCTAGTAAACTGCTGTAACAGATTCAGGTTTGTCTAAGGCCAGACTTCTTATTTTAAAAAATAACACAATGGGGGAAAAGAACAGTTTGCATCCATACGCTGCATTTTTGCTGCTTGAATGCTGTGGAGTCGGGTCCGGATGAAGCGGTGGACAATGGATGGATGGATGAATGTGGACAGGAGGTCAGATGTGCATTTTTTATTTATAAGGTGGACATATCATGACTATTTAGAAAGCAAAGCCCAGGATCAGGCTTTATTTTCTGATGGAAACCTACTGTATGAAAGAAATGAGACATTCGTCTAGTTCACATCATTATAACTTCAGGTCTCTGCTTCTTTAAAGCTGTAAGAACTGTCAAGATAGCTCACTGTTTATCCAAAGGCAAAGATTTAGAGATTTACCATCACTAAAGGGTTAAGGATTGTACTGATTCCAAACTTGATTTCACATGATTTTGTAACATCTTTAATCTATGAGACACTCAGATAACTCATGGTTTAAGTGTTTTGATAATGTAATGTGTTTTATAATACACCTGCAGTATTAGCTACTACTGCTGCTTGGCTGACATCCCATCATATTCATGCCCTTCATTGAGATACAGCCACCGCTCATGGTTTGCCCATGGGAGGGTTGAATGTCTTGTCCCTGCTGGTACCTCGTTAACCTCCCATGGCCTGCGGCTAGTGTTAGCCAAACTGAGAGGCCTCATACCTGGGTATTGGTCAGCAGGGACCAGCCCCGGGAGCCCGGGACCCCCCACCGGGTGAGGGGAGGGAGGCAGGCGGGACAGAGGAGGGCCAAACAAAAACACAACCTGGCATCCCCACAGCAAACAGCCCACCTACTGTCAGCCAGCATCTGGGCCACAGCACACAGCCCTTCTATTCACATTCTGATGACTGCAAATAGTCAGCAGCACACACACACACACAAATACACACACACTGCTGCTAGTGGCTTGGTTCATTCAACAGCTGTTAAAAAGTGTTTTAAAGTGACCGGTCCATCGCTGCAACACATCACATCATCAGAAACAAACCAAACATTTGATTGATGTTACTTTGTGAAATGTTTTGGATTGTTTAACTCGAATGTGAGATAATGAAGTGCACGCAGAGCAACATTCGGAAATTGCAAGACAGAGGGACTGAGAGACAGAGAATTGGGGAGAGATTGACAGAGAGAGAGAAAGAGAGAAATGGGGAGGAGGAGTGTAAAGTTAATCCAGTCTGAATCGACGGGCCCGGCTGCAGCAGTGACACTGAAAACAGTTTTTCTTTTCTTTCTTTTCTCTGCAAATTTGCTCTCCCCTCTCCCTCTCTCTTTGCTTCCTCCCGTGCCTCTCGCTATTTTTCTGCCTTCTTATCCTTTTTAATTAGAGGGGCTATTCTGCTGCACAGAGGACCTTAATCCCCAACTGACCAACAATGCAAAAAGCCAGCCTTTGAACAGCCGACCTGCACCCTTCTTGGCCCTCAAACCTCCCCACCACCACCACCATCAATCCCTGCGCTGCCCAAACCCTCCACCGCTCCCACAGTTGGGAACACGAGGTCGTCTCTTGGACATCTTGGACAAAGCGCTTGAGGAACCGCTGCAACGACAAAGTGTCTGAAAGAGTTTTCAATATCCGCCATGGTTCTCAGAAAGATTTTGCTTTGTACCGGGACAAAGTTGAGGTCAAATGGCAGGCGACTCTGACTGAATCAAAGTTATTAAAATGACTGTCTAACAAGGCAAACAGATATAAAAGAGAAAGAGAGAGAGGAGGAGGAGACTACAAAGAACTCTGCGCTTGCCAAGATTTAAAATCTTAGCTGTGGAAATATGGGGTTAATGATTTTGTTTTAAGAATGATTTATCTTTTAATTCAGGATATGTTGATCACGAATGTGTCTCTTTTTTGTCTCAGTCAGGAAATCTTAGCAGTGACTAATAATTACTTACTATACTTCCTATAAAACAAGCTGTGTTAGATGGAGTAATGATGCAGAGCTCTCTTTCACTTAAAAAAGACCATGTTCATTTGCTTGATGAATAACACATGAGGCATATTCAAAAACAATTATGTGATGGCTCAGAATGTTTCATAACCAGGAAATGAAAGGACACTGATTTTCACTGCTCAGACTGCAGTGACTCATCTCGTACATTTATATCTTCGGGTCCATTTCTATGTACAAACCATTTCCTGTTTCAAGATGTTTGTTGGGAGATGAAGGCAGTTCTGGGTTAGGATGATTTCAAGATGAACCAACTTGTCTCAAGTAACAGCATCATTACACTTCACTAATATTAAGTAATTTGTACACTTAAAGGGTAACTATGCAAGTCTGGTTGATTTTCCGTTGTTTTGCTAACCCTCCTCCTGGCCATGTGCATCTGTTTTCAATGAAGCCAGCGAGACATCACTCCAGTGGTGGATTACCTTATTTATCATATACAATGTTACAAATATATTTGTTTAAATTTATAAGAGATTATGGGTTATGGGGTGCATTTGAAAGTGATAAGAGCCAACTTATAGATGGAACCAACTTTATTTTATTTAGTTTGGTTTTTTTAGTGCTTTTTTGCAGTTGCTGACTATGGTTTTGTTGGTAATAACCACTAATTGAACTGTAAATCTAATCATACAGCACATGCACACTGACACATGCTACTGTCTTTTCCAGTGAGAAAGTTGCCCAAGTCACAGATGTGTCGTAGCTTCCATTTCTCCATCAGTTTGGAGAGAACATCTGTAGTGAAAGGAGCTGCTGTTGAGCAGGTTAGAGTGCAGGGTTAATTCCCCTCTGGGCCTCATTTCCATATGTAGCTCCAAAGTGGGGTCTATTAAGACGAGCTCTTGTTGTCTTGTTAGATTATTATGCGCAGCCATTATTAGTAATCTCTACATATTGAGGTGATAAGTCGAGGTCACGGAGGAGAACATAATGAGTGTTACCTGGTTAATAATGAATCACCAATGCACCAACCTTTAAATCACACTGTGATAATTCAGGCTGACACTTGGTCGCCCAGATTGTTAGTCCAGATATTCAGACTAAATAATAAGTCTCGTAATGATGTCAGTGCTAATAATAACAACAATACACCAACTCTGCCTGAAAGTAACTGAACTAATTTTCCTGTAATTTTGTTCAAGCAAATTTCCTATCAACATTTCGCCAACATAGCAGTCAGACAAATTGTCACTGGAACACAATAAAAGTCGTCACACTTTCAACCCTGCCTCACATGCGAGTGACAGAAAAATGAGTTTCCTTTCACCGCCGTCGACCGCAGTTTCCCATTTTTTCACGGCCCGGCGTGCTGGCTCCACACGCTCCCTCGTACAGAAAGGGGAAACACACAGGCCAGCCAAGCCTTCTGCCTGGCTAATCACAGGCCCAATATTTCCATAGCAGGCAATTAGCATCTTGCTTTTATGTGTGGAAATGGGTGAGGCGAGAGAAGGAGCGAGTCGGATAGAGAGGCACAGTAAAAACAGAGAGAGAATAAAAGAGCAATTAAGATGTTGGGTGAGCGGAGGACAGAGACAGGCAGTCTGCTGCCGTGTGATTTGAGGCTTGCAGGCCCAGTAATTAGCCCTTCATTGTGAGATAATGGACTTGGCTGGTCCTCCTGGTTCCCTGAGCTGCCCAGCCCGACTCGACCCATGGAGGGTCAAAGGGCACAATGTGCAGTTTGGCTCCTATACGCTTGTGTGTGCATGCGTGTGCGTGACTGTAAACGTTGTTGACAAAACCATTTTTCAAGACTTGCATCATCTAATATTAAGGTTGAATTCAGGAAAAACAAAGCACAGAGAAAGGAAAGAAGGCCGTGCATTCAGGTAAACGAATAATCTCCCTAAATCTGCAAATGTTTGGGATAAACCTCGGCCAGCTTTAGCCTTTTTGGAGAGGAGTGAGCCAGTGAAAGCAGCGGCCGGCTCTGAGGCGTTGGAGTCATCACTCTCCCGGCCTATCACTCCTTTCTCCCACCATCTTTAGAAGAGCAGTAATCTGTGAACCCTGAATCATAAGCTTTGGGTAAATCTATGTAATACGGGTAATTCGATGAAGCAGTATTTTCCTGGTGAGAGGCAAAATCCTGTTGACTATTCAAGGATTGAATCATCCAACAGTAATGCCATTAGACCAGTGCCACGGATTCCTCGGAAAATGCTGTTTAATTGCCAGTAACCAGCCATTGTTTGGTGACGGGTAAACACTAGCCGAGAGGGAGTGTGTGTGTGTGTGTGTTGGGGGGGGTGGCGAGTGAGGAAGCGTGTGAAAAAGATGGCCCCTTCGGCTTCAGCCAATCGCCATTGAGAGACGGATTTACTCAGGCTCGATGAAGCCCGCGCTGCAAAGTGGCAGAGGCACTGGCTTAACTAAAGTCTTCAGGAGTATAAATGCAGAGTAACTCTTTCCTTTTAATACAGGATTTGCTCAACAATGCGATTTAGGGGGGTGTCTATTCAAGATAGACATTTTTTTTTTTTGAGTGGTGAGGTTTTTAAGGATCAAGCCTTGTTGCTCACGTTTATTAGCACGGGGACACCGCAGCTCAGCGATTGTTGGTTGTTGTAATCGTAGAGCAGTTTATCCATGTTTGTGTTTTATACACCCTGACACTAAGTCCCATTCTTTCTGCAGGTATGTAAAATCTGCAAGAACAATAAAACCCGACCTACGCCCAGCCATTTCTCATACATCGCATCACATTGTGCCAGCTTCTTCAACAATACAAACTGATATAAACAATCCAAATCAACATGAACTCATATAAAGTTGAAGAATATTTTGTTGTTTTGCTAACCTTAACCCTTTTTTTTTTTTTACTTTTACCAGCTAATCCGATTCTCGCTGCACAAGGACTTTTTTATGAGAATTTGATCATTGGAGGTGCATTGTGGTCCCTCCCCACGGCCTCCTGCTCTCAGGCCTGTCCTGGACGATGCAGATTGGAAGTGAGAGGTGTGGCGGCCGAGGCTCGCCTCCATTGTGAGCCGGTGCCTGGGAGACGAGCAGCACTGGCAGACCAGACACTGATTGGGTTTGACACTGCGTCCAGGAGGCGAGAAGAAGCTTTTCTTTCGCTCTTTTTTTTTCTTCTTCTTCTATAAGTAAAAGAGCCCTTTTTTGTGTGAAAAGGCCCCTCCTCTCTCCTCCAACTCCCCCTGGTTCTGTTGTGCTGCTCGCCCTCCTCCTCGCTCCTCTGTTTTTCACTCCTCTCTTCACGTTCTTCTGTTGACTCCCTAGTTTGGGTTTTTTTTTCTTTTTTTTAAGTCTCACATTAAAACCAGTGGACTTCTGTTTCTTTTGTCTTCCTCCTTTATTGTCCCTCTCACTTGGACGTTGACCAGTAAATTTGCCCTTCTGCATTACACCATCAAAAAATTACTTTTGTCCTCTATAAGCAACAGTAGTTGTTGCAGTAATTGTAACTGCAAACACTGAGGGCAACTAAATCCATCTCCTTCAATAAGCCTACCACATACTGAGCCCGTGGTGGACACTTTGCCCCCCATACAAACTTAATCACCGTGCCTCGGGCTATGATCGCGAACCGCTCAACGCTCGGCTTTTACACAGGATTTATTTTTCAATTTACTAAGCTTGTGGCGTTTCTTATTCACAAAGCGGCCTCGAATAAATACACCGCAGCTCGTGTTTGTGCCGTACAACAAGGGACGGTTAGCTTAGCTTAGCATAAGGCCTGGAAACAGCGAGGACACGCTTTGTCCAAGGCGACCATGGCTATTTTAAATGGTTAGATTAGCAAATATGCAAGAACTGTACGTTAGCTTCATGTAGACTGGAAACAGACCCGAGCTTGGAGTTCTTTTAAGAGAATGAAATGCAAACTAGTTATGCGTGTCTGCTGTTAAGTGGCGTACGCTTTAACAGTGCAGCACAAGCAGAAAATGCATGGATTAGTCTCAAACACAAGGAGTGAAATGTTACAATTCAACCCGAGTTAGTTGTAATACATGATTAAATAAACATTATGCTCAAAACTTGATATCAAAAGCTTTCTATTCAACACTTTAATTATACTTTTTAACATAATAGGTGTGTGGGTGTGCTATGTTAGTTACTGTCAGCCAGTCTAATCCTACCTTTAACCCAATCCCTTTGTCATTCTCTTCCAAGACCTAGGCTACTGAAATTCAACAAAAACATAAATGCAATTAAAATTTGGGTTGTAGTAACTTGTAACATTCTTCATTGTTGTTACAACTAACCCAGACGCTTGTAGCCATGAACCTGCTAACCTTACAGCAACTAAAACATTAACACTAACAACTTGCATGAAAGATATCCACATAGACACAATAACGTGATGTAAGTTTGATGAGTTTAAGTACAAAGCAGGCAATAGTATCACAAAAATAAATGAAGTAAAATAAAATAAAAGATAGTTTCATGCTTCAAAATGTGTTTTTTCCTTCTGAAATTGGCCGTGTCTAACACAGGGTGTTCCTTCTTCATACACGGAAACAGGACTAAACTGGACCTATGCAGAGTGAATCAGGTGATTCTTAACTTAACTGTTACAACTGGCCATGTTACAACTATCCTCTGTCTCCCCTAATGAACATGTCTCCTGACTAGATGTGTTAACATCCCACCGAGCATTTTCCGGTCTAAATGAGGTCTAATAGACGTCTAAATGGTCCCTAGACGTCTAGGCTAAAATCGGTCTACCACAGGTATAAAAGTGAAAGTTTTTCAGACGTCTAAGTTTAGACTAGCCGTCTAATAGACGTCTAAAAGACGACTACGTCTAGACATCTTGTCTAATCATAGACGTTTAAATAACCGCTAATATACGTCTATTTATAGACGTCTAAATTTAGACTTTTGCTAGACGTCTATTTTTATACCAAATGTATACGTCTTGTCTAATCTTAGACGTTTAAATAACCGCTTTTATACGTCTATTTGTAGACGTCTAAATTTAGACGTTTGCCAGACGTCTATTTTTATACCAAATGTATACGCCTCGTCTCACCTTAGACGTTTAAATAACTGCTAATGAACGTCTATTTATAGACGACTAATTTAGGACGTTTACTTTTATACCATATTTAAACCCTATTACAAAATCTAGCCGTCAATTAAACATTATATGGATATTATGATAAATCTAGATATTCAAGTAATGTAATTACAATCTATCAAATTATTAACAAGAACCCTATATTAAAAAGGACATTAAAAGTTGTCAAAAATACATCATGACCAAATTTAACCTGTGATCCTTACCTTGATGTAGTTGCAGTATGTTATGACAATATTAGACTTTTTTTCCTTTACTCGTTTAGTTCCTATGCATAACCAGATGACGCTACAGTAAAATTAGCTGGTACAGGAAAACAGGTTCCTACCTTCTGGACATGTTTCTACAGTCACAATAATAAATCACAATCCAATCCTGACTGTTTTGTCACCCATTTTTAATTGCAAACGTCAATTACAACAGCAGGCAGTATAAACTTGTAAAAAAAATTAAAAATAACAATATTTACTATTTTAAAAAAACACACACACAAACACAGCAGCAACTGTAGGCCTAGAACATGTAAAAAATACAAAATTATTCTGGAGTGGCTGTGAAGCTCCTCCCCTCCTTTGTGGGGCATGCTTCAGGTGTTCCGCGGCATGGCTCCTATTAGTTCCTCTGTGGCCTTACTATCAAACTGTATGACTCCATCTGCAAGTAGATAAAGACAAATGATAAGAAATATGCAAAGGCAATCAGCTGTCATACACCAAGTCTGCATATCTGTAAGCAAAAATGTTGCTATGCATCAAAAACCATCTGCCATTATAAACAGTTGGCATTGTATTTTAAATGTCAACGGAGAAGGAAATGTTTTCATGTTGTCATTATTTAGAGATTGGCAGGATCAAAATTTTCTTCCCTTCAACATGCTATAGACGAGACCAGGGCTATTCAATTACAAATTCAGTGGGGCCAGATTTTAAAACCCGAGACCTCAAGCTGGCCCGGACATTTTCAGCGGTCAATAAGGAGGAGGTTATTACAAATGAGGGGTATTTTTAAAATCAAAATCAACTTTATTTATATGGCACATGGCAAAGTACGTTTTAAAAATGACAGAACTCTCGACAGATTTGTGCCACATTAGTAGTTTTAGAGTACATCAATGCTACTGACTGAAGTGTTTTGATGAAAATAGTGGTCTTAAGGCAACTCACCCGGCCTTGGTGTGTGATGAGGGGAGCTGTATGACGTTTCGAGGCGTGTCTGTCGCTGCCGGACCTGGGGCGCCGCTTAGAGGCCTCTCTGTCGCTGCCGGAGCTGTGGCGATGTCTTGAAACATCGCTGCTGGACCTGTATTGGGACACATTGTTGCGTTGGTTGCTGGATCCATCACTGGATGTAGTTCCATTCAAATTTTAATCACTGTGCAGTTTTATAACTGACACAATATTGCCTCATTTTGTTTCTTTACCTGGAGTGATGGCCAACAATGACACTACCTTTGGCTGCATGTCGAGATCCTGAAAAACACAATGAATGTCCTTAAGTTTCACAAGGTCTGATAAAATAGTAAAGTCATGAGATGAACACTTACTGGGCATCGACATTTGAGAGTTTAAAAAAGACAAAGAATGTGCAGAGATGGAAAATAGTTGAAATGTAAACAAAAAAGGTGAGCATTAGTTCTGTTAAATATTTACCTGGTGTTGATGTGTCCCTTCCCCAAGATCCACTTGCACGCTCCACCAGACCTGAGAGGCTGAAACATACGATTGAGCCTATAACTCATATCTTGTGTGTAAAGAATGTGTATACCATACAGTAAAACAACAAAATGAAGTCTTACAATTTCTTTGACTAGGTGTGTGCAAAGGAGCATGAGGTCACAATCTGTACCTTGTTTGGGTGGCTTTCAAAGGGCAGGACACACTCCACGTTCAAAAGAGGACCCAACACCACCTGACAAAAGGATAAGAAAAAAGGATTTAGAAACCCCTTACTAAAACTTTGCAATACAGTACTCCATACTCCACAGCATGTCAAAGAAAAAAAAAAGCAGGAAGAGCCGCGGACCAATAAGCGACTGCCACTGACAATTAGACTGAAATACATTCAGGGAATATTACAGCTAACTTATGGGTCTGATAAAAAAAACGAAACTTATCAACCAGTGCATCCAGCGTTTTGCATGAATCTCTGGTGGCTGCTCTGTCTGTCTCTCCTCCTCGCACACAGGCAGTTAAACACACGGGCAGATGGGCAGGTCGCGTTGTGACGGTAGCATGCTAATGCTAGCTATGTGTTCAAATAGCTATCCGCCCGCGCTTCACTCCATGTATTTATTTTTCGCCGGTTTCATTGTACGTTAAACAAAATGGTCGTGTTCAAAAGCTAACGTTAGCAGATGTAATGCCAATTGGAGCAACAACATGTTAAAACATAATGCATCCATGGGTTTAAGGCATAAAGCTAATGGCAAACGCTATAAATGCATAAATTAACACAAAATTAATTTATGGGTCTTTGGGCTGACGGTCTGACCGAATTTACCTGCAATTTAGTGGACGCTGGTTGTTGTGGAGGTCGACGGTGCAGAGCCTACGGCCGTTTGCTTTCACAGTAGAGATGCACCTGGGCCAATGGGAGGGGCTTTTATGATGTACGTTGATGACGCACTGCCTCAGCCAATCACAATGGCATTGACTGTAACACCCCGCCCCCCTTCCCCATAGGCTACACTTTTATTCTTGTAATAAACAGAATAACACTATTTTAGAAGAGAAGAGAGAGAGATTAAAAATTAAAAAATAAAGATAACTTAATAGTTTAAACCTGGTCTAAATCTAGATGCTGATTAAACGTCTAAATCAAGGCTAAATCTAAACTTCACTGTATATTGATCAATGGTCATTCAGATGATTTTAGTACAATATTTGGACACCATTGTGCAACTTGCAGTTATTTCTTTGGTCAGTATTCATTATTTAATGTATTTAATTCAATCGTCTAGATTTGGTCTAAAAATAGACGTTGATATGAGGTCTTGATTTAGACGTCTAAATAGAGTCTAAATCTAAACTACACTGTACATTGATCAATGACTGTTAAAAATGTTTTAATCCAGCATTTGGCCATCATTTATACAATTTACAGTTGTTTCCTTTGGTCAGTATTCATTATAATTCAATCGTCTAGATTTGGTCTAAAAATAGACGTTGATATGAGGTCTTGATTTAGACGCCTAAATCAAGTCTAAATCTAAACTACACTGCACTTTGATCAATGACTGTTACAAATGTTTTAATCCAGCATTTGACCATCATTTATACAATTTACAGTTACTTTTTGGACAGTATTCATCATTTAGTGCAATCATCTAGATTTGGTCTAAAAATAGACGTTGATATGAGGTCTTGATTTAGACGTCTAAATAGAGTCTAAATCTAAACTACACTGTACATTGATCAATGACTGTTAAAAATGTTTTAATCCAGCATTTGGCCATCATTTATACAATTTACAGTTGTTTTCTTTGGTCAGTATTCATTATATAATTCAATCGTCTAGATTTGGTCTAAAAATAGACGTTGATATGAGGTCTTGATTTAGACGTCTAAATCGAGTCTAAATCTAAACTACACTGTACATTGATCAATGACTGTTAAAAATGTATTAATCCAACATTTGGCCACCATTTATACAATTTACAGTTGTTTTTTTTATTTAATATTTAATGATTAATGGATTAAATTGTATCGTCTAGATTTGGGCTAAAATATAGACTGATTATAGACGGGCGAATGTCGGTCTAAACTTAGACTAGACGTCTAATAGACGTCTAATGCTCAGTGGGATGATTTATCATCTAACCTAAAGTCCAGAAAGTGAGGAAGCATAGGCTATATCTCCAACCGAATACTTCAATGGAAACCCCACAAATGAAAACTGGGGTCTGACAGTGTTTCCAACCCCGAGGATTATGGGTAAGTGAGCTCAGATATTGGCCTCATGACTTCTCTCCGCACATGCGATGAAACAGGAGAATGTGGGAAGTGAGTTTTTGTTGGAATCGATTCATCTGCCGTGCTGATCACCGAAAGGAGAGCGCAACCCCTCTGGATCCGCTTAATGGAGGCGCTAATGATGAGCCCCATTAGTTTAATATATGCTTTTTATCGCCGTGCCCTTAGATGACTGTAGCGTTTCATTAGACATGTCTGCCTCATATCTCACTTTGCACCCAGAGAAAACTGTGAAGGGATTAATTTTATGATGGACCCCCTGCCTCCCTCCTGCACTCCCTCCTCCTCATCCTCCTCCCCTCCCATCCCTCCCTCCCTTCCCTCAGCTCAGCTCCCAGCCACAGCCAGGAGACCCAGGAGGAATAGTGTCTTTGTCGTCCTGCCGTTTTTCGGAGTTGAGGAACAAGAGGAGTTTAATCCTCATTGTCCAGGAGACTGCAGAGGGTGAGGGGGGGGGTCCTTCGGCTGTAAAATGATCCAACTGGCCTCGGCTAATCCCCTCCTAACCCGCACTCTCGGGCCTGACCCCCCTCCCGGCCCTTAATTCACACCCCCGTACTACTACCACAGTATCGCACTATAAACACAGGCCCATTCACGTTTAGAGCTGGAGTTGAATTTACACAAACACACACACATAGAGGCAGGTGAACGATGACACACATCAGCTGACGTGTGACTGTCAGACGTTTTCTCACACACACACACACACACACAGGAGAGAAGTGTCATTCAGAGTTATGCAGTAAGTGGTTTAGGGGGGTACGTTTAAGTGGGATTTAACTTAATCACCTGCACATGAGCTTAATCAACTAGTAACCCATCTTCCACTCGGGGGGATCCTCTGCACCAGAAGAGGTGTCAATTCGATGAGACAACCCCCCCCTCCCAAACACACACACACAC
The DNA here is from genome assembly GCA_030347415.2 of Decapterus maruadsi. Classification (NCBI taxonomy): domain Eukaryota; kingdom Metazoa; phylum Chordata; class Actinopteri; order Carangiformes; family Carangidae; genus Decapterus; species Decapterus maruadsi. Next base: position 6,718,230 of record CM064891.1, on the reverse strand, counting down.
ACACACCTCTCTGACACACACTTTTTTTTAACCATATGTGTTGTGATTTGGATAGAAAAGGAAAACAGTAAACAGCCTCATTCTGCGCCTGTCGCTGACTGTGGCTGACATGTGTGAATGAATATGTGTTTGTTTGTGACAGAAAACCAACAACAAACAGCTTCATATCGTCATTAGAGTGATTAGTGGCGATGATGTGAGTGGATGTGTGTGTGTGATGTGGGTTGACGAAAATAAAAACCAATAAATAGCCTGGTTTTATTGTTCTTCTCATTAGCCGAGGGATTATTTCCAGATTAGACGGGACGAGGCTGGACATCTATTTGACGTTAAGTCTCTCTCAAACAGGACGGATGCTCTACAAATCTTCTCCTTTGAATTTTCCCACCTTGCACGTTCCCCTCCCTCCCTCTCCATCCTTCTCTCTCCCTCTCCTGTTCTGTCTTTATTTCTCTTCTGTTCCTCTCTCCCCTCCTCTTCTTTCTTTTCCTGCGCACCTCCCTGAGTGACAGCTCAATACCCGGCTCTCCCAGGCTTATCTAGCCTCAGCAGATGGTTGACTTGGATCACTGTTCATACGCCACGATCTGGGCTGGTGATAAAGACTGTTACAGAGGGAATATAAACTATCTCTCTCTCGCCTGCTCTTTCTTCCTTTTACTTCTTCTCCTCTCACCTCCTATTGATCTGAGCTGTAGTTTTCTCTCCGTCTCCGTCTCTTTTCCGCTTTCATTCGTCGGCTCGCTCCATCTCTACCTGGACCTTTTCTGCTGTTCTCCTTGTCGCGTCCTCCACCTTTCTCAACAGTGCTCTTTGTCCCACTCCCCCCTTTAGTCTTCCCCTCTGTTTCTCCTCATCTCCCTCCATCCCTCCATCTCTGTGCATTAAATCTGGTGCTGCGTGATTGTCTCTGCTTCCCTGCTGGGCTGGCGCCTGTCTAAAGGGCCCCAGGACCCTCACACACCGAGGGGGCTCCAGCCATGCCAGAGATGCCCTCTCTTCCTCTCCTCTCCTCCCTGGCTCCTATCACTTTATCTGGTCCCTCTTCATCTCCAAAGGGGGAAAGAAAAGGTCAAAGAGGGGTCTTTTTCTGCTCTTTCTGCTCAAAGTCATACATGTGTCCTCTGCCTCTGTCTACATATATGCCATGTCACTATAAAAGACACCACTTTAACATGTTTTAGAGCTGTAAACGCACGCCAAAAGAACAATAAGTAAACAGGTAACCTTCAAAGTGCTGCTGCCTCAAGCTTTTCTAGACTCACATCTACTGTTTTCATGTGTCTCATTTACGTGATCACTGCATTTACACAACTGATGTACACTTCACAGACTTGAATTGTCCATTTTATGTATACTTCACTTGTCTGGAGCGGTCATTTGATGTGTTTTTTTACTTCACTCTACACAGACAGACAACAAAGCAAAGCGAAAGTGGCTATAGCTGCCACTCGCAGATGAAAAAAAAAGGGAGTGAGTGCTGGGAGCGATATGAATGAGGACATACAACACATTTTTACCTTGTATGGCAGCGGGGGAAAAAGACTGGCACAGACATCACATGCACACGCACCATACATTAGATCAGCTCTGTGTGATGTGTGCCAGTGTAATATGAGGAGGCGGTGCGGGGTGTGAGTTGGTTTTCTTGCGGGGAATGTAAAGATAGGATGTTGAAATCTATCAAATAATAATAACCACGATGCCAGCAGGGGCGTACGAGGAGCTGCCGTCCCATATGCGTTGGAAAACCTCCTCCCCTGTGATTCACTGGTGGCTCTCTCCCTACTCTTTCTCTCCAATACTCCAGACAGTTTGCAGCCATCTTAATCTGAACGGTGGAATCTGGCAACCACTCCGGAGCACCTGCATCCGTCCAGCCTGACCCGCTTTTGTTCTGGTCCGACCCCCTAACTTTAGCCCCTAATTAACCCAACAGAAACTAATTAAATACAGCTCTAGTGGACCAGACGCCAGACAAAAAAAAGAAGGACACAGAGAAGTGAGCAGAGTGAGGGGAGCGAGCCAACATGATAGGCAGGAGAAGGAGAGAGGAGGGGGGGGTTGGAGATCCAAAGCTTGGCCTCCAGCCCCTGAGACCAGTTCAGACAGACAGAAAGACAGAGAGAGAGATTCAAAGGAGGAGGTGTATTTGGGTGTCAGTGTCAGCCTGGGTTGTCCCAAGCATGTTGTCACTCTCTACTAAGCTCCATACTGACCTTAAACTTCTTTACATGCTGTCTTTTTCAAGGTATTTTGGGCTCTTCCTCGTAGATAGGTCCGGGTGCCAACTGCTGTAATCACAAGCGCACCAGTCACATGACGCAACTGACGCCCTGGAGATATTTGGAAAAGGGTAGAGACAGGATGGGGAGAACCACGGAGAGACAAGAGCAGCGGAGAATGAAAGGAAAGAGGGAGAGGGAAGAAAAAAAAGGAGGAGGAGAAGGAGGGGGAGAGAAAAGGTACGGGACAGGATTGTGCAAAAGAAGATATATAAATATGGTTTCGAACCAGCCAAGTGTCTCTGGCAAGACACTGCTGCTCCCAGTCCCAGGCACAGCTCGCTAAGTGATAGAGAAAGTAATTAAGAGGAGGCTGTTCAAGTAGATAGGCCTGTAAAGGAGATTTGAAGAGGGGAACTGATTGTGCATGTCTGATTCCAGCTCTTCAGAGAGTTCTCAGCCCCAAGGCTTAGCTTTCAAAGGGCCGTCTCTCTCCCTGTCTATCTCTCCGTCTTTTTCTGTGTGACATATATTTACAAAAAAGAGAAGAAAAAAAAGATGCTTCATCTATCTATAGACAACTCATCATGTTTGTTCAATGTAGGGCAGAGAGGAGGTGTCAGCATCTCACTTACTGTACAGAGCATCTATCTATCTATCTATCTATCTATCTATCTATCTATCTATCTATCTATCTATCTATCTATCTATCTATCTATCTATCTATCTATCTATCTATCTATCTATGTGGAGGAAATAAGCCACTTCCTTGGACTGGAAGCTTCACACTGTGTCTGTCCTCAGTGTCCACCTCTGAGGACGTTGAACCTGTTTGAGGAGACAGAGCAACACTGCCACCTAGGATGAACTAGATACATGTAGCCTATGTACATACAGAGCCTTTTAAGGGTTAAGTCAAATCTGGCTTGAGCTGCATGCTTCTCCCGTCATATCCCACTGGTAAATTCTCTCCCTCTATCTGGTCTAAATATTGAACAAGCCCGGCATTAATTTAGAAAAATAAAAAAACATTTATCATAAATGTATTATAAGCTGCAATGAACACATGATAATAAAGCATCCTTGATAGATATGTTTCATATTATTAATCAATTTCATTTCATGTTCATATTGGAACTTTAACCCTGGTTCTATTCCTCTTTTTAAGAGCTATTTAAATGTATATGATCAAAACAAAAAATATCAGAAGACAAAAAAACATCTGTAACTCAAAGCAGAAATTAGTTGTGTTTTATCTCAAGCTAAAATAGGTTTTTAGCACAATTTTGTTAGCAGCTAGTAGGAATGACCTAATGATAGACCTTGTTGCACTAGTGTTGTTTTTCCTTTTTTTCTTTTTTAACACAATGTAAGCTAACTGACAGTATTGTGTGTAGTAATAAGAATATTCACTCCATTTAACAGAGTTAATTCATTTTCTTTCTTTCTTTTTTATTACCTACTGACCTATGCGAATTTGGGGGATTTTAGGTTAATAAGGTCCCCCTGCCTCATTTAAACTGAGGAGGCTTTCCTCCCAGAATCCATCACTCTGTGGTTAGTTCAAGGCCAAAACAACACTTGCCTCAGTTATCTGCTGTCTAGCTGTTGAAATCATGTTGTCACACTCAGTAAAACACTCACACTCATGAACTTCTGAAGCCTATGATAGGCTACAGCTCAGGCTGCAGATAACACAGAAACAGATACAGTAAGAAGCCTAGAGAAGTGAGAAGTATGTCATAGTGCTAGAATGAATATTAGCTACTAAAAGAAAAAACAAAACAAAAACGTACCTTCAACAAATGAATTCTCACCTTACAGGAAGAAGCAACGACCCTGAGAGGAAACCTATCTACTAGCGACATCTACTGGAGACATAGCAGTAATGTTGCAAGTTGGGAAAAAAGATGTGATCTGTCAAACTTAGTGTCCTCTGCTGGTAAGAAAGTAGACAGCTCCTCAGATACAGTAAACTTGCAGTGCAGTAGAGCAGGAGGCTACTTTTTTCAAGCATCCAAGTCATGAAACCATTCGATTCCAACATAAATTCAAGATCAAACCTATAGGTTGCCTAGGTGCGCTATAAAACAAAAATACATGTGGACTGTTTTATATCCGTCTTTTAATAGAACTTAATTAAGTATCCGTCACATGTAAAAAAAATAAATAAAAATAAAATAACAAAACAAAAAACAGGAATAATTGCAGAAATACAAAGTTTAAACAAAAATGTAAAAATCCAGATTTTCATCTCGTGCTGAGTTACCTTTGCTTTTATTTGTCTTTACTTATTATTGATGGCCTGTCATCTGCTGCACAAGGTTCCTGTAAATAGCATAGAGGGAGAATGGAAATGTAAAAGGATAAAATTAAAACAACTAAAGAAGGAAAGTGAGTTGACTGACAGCAAAAGGCCCCAGGACAATGTGAGTGAATAAACCTGCAACTGTCATGCGTTACACCACTGTCGTAAAACGTCTCCGACTGCTGTTGCAATGGCGTTTGCTGCGACAGCACTTTGCGGCAGCAGGGAAACCGAGGAGAAAGCAGCGACAAACGTCGCGAGCGGATACGCTAACGCCTCAAAAATCCTCGGATTTACAAGATATTCGGTGAACTGACTTGTATATTGTTTGTATACCCTCTCGCCTTGTGGATGACATTGTGTTCGACGTTTTTCAAGCGTGAATCTCCACCTTAATGCGGTGGGATGGCCACAGTGCCGCCTGGGCCTAGTAGCGCACTGCCTGCATCCCCGGCTGAAAGTCCTCCTTTCCCCGGGGCTGGGAGCGCGGAGCCAGCGGGGGTAGACGGAGAGCCGGCTTGTCACAGGGAGGACTGCGTCTCCCCCGGTACCGGGAAGAACTCTCAGCCGGTAAGCGAAGTGAAAAGGTCGGTAAAGAAGAAGCAGAAAAACATGCTAGCTCGAGCTAGCCCGGCGGCGCTGCACCTTAAAATGCAGGCGAGAGAGCAGCAGCAGCTGAACGGCTCGGTCAGCCCCACGGAGGAGGCGGACGGCCACCAGCACACAGGGAGCCGGCCTGACAACCCGAGACCGTCCGTGGACAACTGTGACAGCAGCAGCAGCGGCAGCAGCGAGGGGGCTCCGGCCGACAGAAACAATAGTGAGCATTGCCAACACGAAGGCCACAGCCCCTTCTCCAAAAACGGCAGTCACTCTCCCTTGGTTAACAATAGCGTGAACGGGATGCCGGGTTACACAAGAACTGAGGCGGCCGGCGGCCACCTCGGTGGGGACGAAGGGAAGGAGGAGTTTGACCACACGGAGCCGCCGAGACCGCCGAGCGACGAGCCGCCGGACGCTGCCGGGCCCGGCGGAGAGGACGAGCCGGCTGACAGGGAGCAGCAGCAGCCGCCGGCCGCGGAGCTGGCCCGGCTCGACCTGAACAGCTCTCCGGGGAGAGCGGAAGAGGATAGTCACGGCATCCGATATGTCCGCTACGAGTCGGAGCTGCAGATGCCGTGGATTATGAGATTGATCACCAAGGACTTGTCTGAGCCTTATTCAATTTATACGTACAGGTACTTCATCCACAACTGGCCGCAGCTCTGCTTCCTGGTGAGTATGACACTGACACACACTCAGTGTGAAGAATAAAGCGTGTGTTCACTCTGTATTAACTCAGTGCATCAAGTCACAATACAGTGTGATGTACTCCCTCCTCCTCTGTCCCATAGTCTGTAGTTACCTGAATCAGCAGAGCGGCGTTGGAGCTGGGTGTGACCACACAGCTCCCCATCACCTGTCCCAGTGTCTCAAAGGCAGCCAGACACAGTGCTGCTATGTGCTGAGGACAAACACTCTCAGCTCAAATACATTCATGTAAATGTCTCACTGATAGTGTAGAGTTTGTACAGTCTCAGTCTGGTTTGTTCACAATGTACAACAACCAAATAGTTCTGTCACGGACCCTTGTTAGTTTAGTGGGTTTTGCTCTGAACTGATAGGAGTTGAATGAAGAAACGTTCAGCTGACATGACAGCATTTATCACAGCAGTCAGCCTCTTTTGTCTGGACATCTGTGTACAGGCACAAACTGTGTAACCCACACTCTGTAGTTTTAATAGAGACCAGCAGCATGCCTTGAGTCAGTGTTTCCTCTCACACCTACAGTGTCCAGTCAGGCTTTTTTTTTTTAAACTTTCAAAAACACTGTCCTCTTCGCTGTTTATCCTCCTGAGTCCCAAGGTCATAAACTTTCCAGTTCCAGTTTGTCTGGTCGACCACATGTGACACAAGAGGAAGTGCCGTGAAATAAAGGTCAGAGGTCAGCGCAGAGAGCCAGCAGATCTGGCAGGTTGACAGGAACTGGAGAAGAATTGTTGCTAGGATTTCAGCAGCTACCCCAGCAGACACTCAGAGGACCTAATTGCTGTGTTTGCGTGTGTGTGTGTGCGTGCCACAGGCCATGGTGGAGCAGGAGTGTGTTGGAGCCATTGTATGTAAGCTTGACATGCATAAGAAGATGTTCCGTCGCGGCTACATCGCCATGCTGGCCGTGGATTCAAAACACAGAAGGAAAAGCATCGGTGAGTGTCAACGCGTCTCTCATGCTTTCTCTGACAACCAAATCTCTGATGCAAATGTGACATTTGGATAATATACTGTATATACGCAGTGTGCCAGTGTGTAACTCTACACTAAACTTGGGTGACGTCGCTCACCCTTTGCCTTACTTAGACCATTGTGTGGCAGGCTGGGAAAAGACAACCCAGTGTTATCTTCTTTAAAGTGTTTGACTTGTGTTTAAGTGCACAGCACCGCTGACTTTGACTTTGTCTATTTCAGGTACTAATCTGGTGAAGAAGGCCATCTATGCCATGGTGGAGGGGGACTGTGACGAGGTAAGACCAGTTCCCCCTGGAGGACGCCTCAAACAGTCGGCTGGTTGATTAAAGCCTAAATGCACTTGATGTAACAACTTGAGGCGTCAGTATTTGCCTGGTGTGCTCAATCACATAGGTAACATTATGCAACAGATTGACATTTAAAAATGTGAAGAAGAGACTGGAAATTCATAGAAAATACAGTCACATCTTGGAAAAGTATTAAGATAAACCATATTTGTGCTGTGGTACATTTGGTTCTTAGTTTTTCTTTTGTCGGTTCGAGTTGGCCCAACTCCAGTGATACTGAATAGATTTTCCTCGCAGCTGGTCTCAATGCCTCAAGTTCGAATGATTGATTTTCCAGGCCACCCCTGGTTTAGAGCTTTTGTTGGTGCGCTCAATCACCTGTAGTTATTCTGGACGAAGAAATTCAAGACTTTGATGTCCCAGTTGCTTCGCTTGTATGTGTATTCCAACAGCTGCCTCTCACAACGCAGATACTGAGCCTTCGTTCTTTGACTGCATCCACACAAAACTTTGCTAAACTCCCCCGTCTTGCAGCTGTGTAACTATGTAATGACAGCACATTGTTGACTGGAGTTCACTGTATTGGATAATCTATCCATCCATCCATCCATCCTTTAGCTGTACCATTTATCCTCGGTGTCCCAGCGGTTGGAGCTCGTCCCAGCTGACATTTGGCATCTGGCCGTTCCATCATAGAGCTGATGTATAGAGACAGATGACTGTCATGTCAGTGTACAGTACAGTGGTTGTAGCGTTGCAATGCATTTTCACTTTCATTATGTCCTATGTCCCATTATGTTCCTATTAAACACTGATTTAATTGTCAGTATACGTTTTTTAGTCTCTTAATCCATGTCAAAAAAATGAAAAGTTACTTTTTTTTGCAGACAGTACATGACAGTCAACAGTTAGACAAATTTTGGCATTGAGACTGGGTGCATGTGGAAACGGCCAGCACTTGCTACATCAAGGATTACATCACAGTAATTTAAAGGGATATTTCAACATTTTGGCAGATTCGCCACTTGGCATAATCCCTAGAGTCTTAGAGGCTAGGTTCATTACCTTTAATTGTCGGTGCAAGCTGTTTTTCGATCGACAGGGGAGTGCGCAAGCTGCACCTTATTTCTACGTTTCCCTCATCAAACTATACACATTCCAACATCTGGGATGTAGTTCCGGCTGTATTTGCCTTGAAAACAACTCTGTCTCATAAGGTTCCGTTATTATCTCATAGCGTGGTGAATGTGCAGGTCACAACTTGTCCATCAGAGCGGTTTGGAGTTGTTGGATTGTGTATTTGATGAATGTGATGAGGGAAAGCTGGAAATACCATATGCCTCCGTAGCGTTAGCGGTGCAGCTCATATCTCTGCCCCGCCGATCGAAAAACAGCTTGCACCGACAGTTAAAGGTAATGAACCTACTGTTATGACTATAGGGATCATGGCTTTCCTTCTCTATCTGTGCATTGAACTCGCATAGAATTTGAGATATAGTGACGTATATACTGAACCTCTTATGATCAGCTAGCTTGTCCACTGAGGCCAGTAACCAACCAGCTACAGTGTGTAAGAGGTCAGGTGTTTTAACCAGACCAGAACAAACAAACACAAATTACAATAGTCCTGAAAAACCCAGTAAATCTCCAACCAGTCCGTCTGCTCACTTGTCCGTCTGTGTGTCCCCAGGTCGTATTGGAGACTGAGATCACCAACAAATCAGCCCTGAAGCTGTACGAGAACTTGGGTTTTGTCAGAGACAAGCGGCTGTTCAGATACTACCTGAACGGAGTGGATGCGCTGCGGCTCAAACTGTGGCTCCGCTAAACGGAAAGAAGAGGGGGACGGGAGGGGGGGGACAGCGGGTGCTGTCCACCTCCCACACTATCAGCTTGACAGCCTCAGCTCTGCCCTGGTCATTTCACTCTTCTACACACAAACACACACATTCACACACACTGCATACACACACGCACACACACCTGTGTACAACCATAAGTATGGAGTATGCACATAGGTTTGCATAGACATGCAGCCACGCCCTCTTTTTGTCCTTGACTTCTGAACAAGTGTTTAGGCAGAAACGGACTGAACTCCCACCTGATGTTTTCATGAAGGGGCCCCTGATACTTTCTGTGACGAGGAAGGGGTGAGCGGGGGGGAGGGGGCTGTCTCTGGGATGACCTCCGCCTGGGACGAGATGACCTTTTGACCTTCAAGCATGGATGCCGCCACGAGAGGAGCCGGCGCCGCGCCAGACCCTCCTCCAGAACACAGGACAAACCAGGACCTAAAGCAAAACAACACCACGTGCAGCGAGGCAGCGGGGTGGTATAAACAGACTGGGAAGAAAATATTTGTGGAGTTTATTTTTGTGTTTCTTTTTTAAAACATGTAAGTTGGACGGGGGGATGGAACAAGCTATAGTATGACTGCGCGTTTGTACCGCCTCATGTTTTTTGTTTTGTTTTGTTTAGTTTTTTTTCCTTTGTAAAGCGAGCGTTTGGCTTGTTTTTCGTGTGCATGTGTATGTGGTGCGTTCGATTCCGCCGCGAGCAAGTGAAGGCGTTTTGTGCGACTGTGTCGAGCGCATGCCTGGTTCCTGTTGGGTCCGTGCGTACTTGTCGTGTGTTTTTTTTTTTTCCCTCACCCATCCTGTCCAGCGGGCGTCGTCTCCATCACCTGCCTCGGCCTCCAGGACTGAAGCCTGTAAAGATATGCATGCATTTATTTTAATGAGAGTGTGGGAGAACGTGTGAAGTGTGCGTGTGCGTGTTGATGAACCCAGTCTGAGGCTACCCCTCCAACCCCTTCCTCTCGTTCGGTGTAATTATGTCGGTGCAGAGCAGTTGATCGAAACAAATCACTCCGTTGGCGCCTCAGACTCTGCCCAGTCGGTGGAACCTGCCACCCCGTCGCTTCATTGTCCTTTCACTAAAACCTCTCATCATCAAAACCCCCGACAGAGCATGGGTTTATTTTTATCTTCCTATTTTTGCAGATCAGAACTCGTCTCTCCCCGTAATGCACTGCCAGCCGCTGCAAAAAAATTCCCAAAAAAGGAGAAAAGGAAATCTTTCAGAGACATTTTCTTTGCCAACGATGGTGCGGTGGAACCTTCCCAGCCGGCTCAGTTTACTCCTTTTTGTCTAATTTGTCCCCATTCTCCTCATTGCAAGTGCCACTCGGTCCATCAGAGCTCTCAGCCCGCTCCCGGTCTGTCCTCAGCACCAGACCGGAGACAAAGTGTTACATATGCTGGAATCCTGTTTGAGTATGCCGTGTGTGTGTGTGTTTATCTCTTGATAAAAAAAAGGAAAATAGACAAGTATTCTTAGCAGATTATATTTTATTCATTTGTTCGTTTTTCAGTTTATTTAGATATACTACTATACACCTGTATAACCTCACGCTGCCGTAAGCGGCTGAGTCCACAATGCACTTCCCAGGTGCCCTGACTCGATGCACAACAACAACCTCGCTAACATTTAAAGAACCTGCAGCCCAGAACACGTCACAGAGGCACCTGGACGTTTCAATCCACACTAAATATGGCAGAGAGAGTTTGCTTCAGACGCTTTTTTTTGTTCGTTTTGTTTTGTCTGTTTGTTTGTTTCGTTTTTTTCTTTAAAGTAAAATGAACAAAGATCAGATGCACTTCTATGAAATTGCTGCAGTGTGTATGCGTCCGTATGAATGTGTCCGTGCGCGTCCTGTTATTTCGACAACAGCGTGGATCTGTTCTGATAGACTTTTATTTCTCTACTTTCAGAGCCCCCCCCCCCTCCCTGCACAGGAAAATCACAGCCGTTTTTTTTTGTTTGTTTTTTTAACCGGTGCTGTGTTTTGTTCCAGCCTAATGAGGACAACAGGACTTGTTAGTAATAGGAAGGAACAAAAGCACACTTTTTTTGTCTTTTTGTTTTGTCTTGTAGTTTTGCAGGATTCAAGTTAGCGCTCAGTGTTAAACAGGAGACAGGAGACTGAGTAGTTTGTAGTCAAGGGGAGAATAAACCCTGAATCAGCTTTGATTCATTGCAAAGTCAAACTAGGAAACAAAATGCACTTTTTGTTTTCCATGTAGTGTTTCAAATTATGCAATTGGACATCTGTGTGCTTTTATCCTGCCTACATTATTCAGAGTAGACGGCACCAACCAAGACTACCATGTGGTACAACTTAAAAGTACAATCCGCTACAAATATTGACGACACAAGGAACAAGACGTCTCCGGTCGTAGACGTTTGAATGATTTAAGGTCAGATGAAGTGAGTCTCTCTGGCCGACACTACCAGACCTTTTTCGTGTGTTGGGTTTATTTCCCCTTTCAGCAGAGACATTTCATCCCAGGAGCCCAGGACTGGAAGGGAGAGTAGATGTTTACAGAGTTGCCACCCACATAACAGCCTGTGTATGTAAGTTTGTGTCTGTGTGCATTTGGAACAATGGATCAGATGAACTGTTTTCTTTTTCTTTTTTCTTTTTTTTTTCAGATTTGTATATGAGTGTTGTTCTATTCATGGGATATATTGAGAGCATGTTTTCTTTGGTGAACCATCTGTTGGGAAAAGGGGGCGATTTTTTTGGGTTGATTTATCGGATTTGAGTTTTTATTTTTATTTTCTGTGCTACTTTAGCCCATCCAGAGATGCAACGAGAAAGATGAGCAAACGAAAAAAAAGAAAAAACGACCTAGACCCTAAACACCATTCATTTCCTTTGCTGCTCATCTCACGCCGTTTAAAATTTCAATCACCACCCCTCTTCAAATTCCTCCCGATTCATCCCGGAGGTTTGATTCTTCTGTGTTCTCACTCTGTCCGGGCCACTTGTTCTTCTTCTTTTACACTGACCACTGATGGATGGACAGACTGGATTTGTTACACCAGAACTAATTAACCAATTTTGGTCCTTTCATCGTGAGGAGGTGTTTTGTATTCTGAAGGAAAGGGGTCCGTTCTCTTTTGTTTTTCTTTGAATCCTGTGAAACTCTGGCAGTTCCATTGGTTTAAGGGCATTACAGCCTGCAACGATGAGCCAAAGGCCTCGTTTAGATCATCACAGACTGAAGGGCTTTGTCATCAATATCAGTTTGTAGCCATGGCTTGTGGTGTTGTGTAGTTTTATCCAGCTCTGCATTTGGAATCAGTTTGGATTCACAGATGTCAGGAGTTATTTCCCACCCCCCTTCACTCTGGACATCCGTTGTGTTCTCCAGGTTGTCGATCCTTCTAACAGCCCCACTCCTCTGTCCTCGCCCCAAGGCCACATCTATCATTCATTATTTACCATTATAAAATGACCCCAGAAGCCAGATTGTTGGTCAGATAATTAACATTTGTATTGATTGTCATTCTGCACCGCTAAAATGCTACGGCCCCCCAACAACCAACCGACCAACCACAAGGGGGCTTCCTGCGATCTTTTCAGGGTGGCCCGCTCCACCTCCGCCGCCATCCACGAAGTGTTGCAAAGGTCAGAGTCAAAGGTTTTTTTGCATGTCGGATTTCTGTTTCCCCTGCTCCTCCTCCCTGTCCCCTCTCTTGATTTTGATCTGGAAATGTCCGATAGCTTTTATTTAATGTGGAAAAAGAACACAGAAATAAATTATTTGATTTTTTTAATGCTGTAAACTGGGTTATCTTGTCTGATGTCTGTCTTTTTTTTTCAAGTTAAGTTCAAACCCTTCACACTTTGAGATTATGAGAGGACGGAGACAGAATCGGACATCTAAAAGATGAGTTTATTTGATCACATCATCTTTCATATCTACATAAAGAGACAAAAAAGTGTCACTATTTTACATCACACTTGTTCTAAAACAGTATTATTGCATATAAACAGGCAGTCGTACATTAAGCATATCACATTATGACGATACAGAAAATATATTTTTCTGTAAACAAAAGACGAGACCTAGTGTCAAAGTCACTGGTGTAACAAACATGGCTCATATGAGCTGTGTGCAAGTATTTGTTGCATCTTTTCTGGCACTACGACAGAGGAGTTGTCTAGTAAATGTTTCCTCTTATTATCCTCTAAAAAAGTAAACTCTCCAAAACTTCATCTGACAACAAACTTCTCCTTCACACATCGTCATCTAACACGCACCAAAACCACTTTGGTTCAATCTGAGCTGGTTAAAAAAATAAATAAATAAACTTTTTCAAATTATTTGCTTCCAGCTGACAACATCACTTCATTAGAAAAAAAAAAGTCTGGTGTATGAGAAAACATCATGCAATTAGAAATAAACATTTTGCAATGAGTTTATATCGGACTAATTGTACATCAAGATCTGTTTTATGCTACATACTTTTAGGATGATGGTGTTTTGTATGTGCTTCTTACAGTACAACTTTTATGAACACGTGACTTTGAATAAAACATTTACTTTCCCACAAAATTCACGTTTAAACTAAGCATCAATGCAAATGACTGGATGACAGTTTCTAGAAGGTGTGTAAATCTAAGGAGCAGTTTAACATTTTGGGAATCACACGAAATCACTTCCTTGTGGAGTTTCATGGGAAAAAAAAACATTGACACGTCGGTTGGGAAAATACACGAGGTCAGTCAGGAGAGATTTAGCTTATCTTAGTTGTTGTCTTAGTTTAGTTTCTATTTTTGGAAATTTGGAGCAGCTTGTCTGGCTTTGTTCAGCAGAAACAAAATCAGGTTATTAGCACATCTGAAATTCACAATTTAACACGTTACATCTTGTTGTTTTTCAGCATGTAGGAGCTTCTAGTTCAATTGTCATTTTAGATTTAAGCTTTAAACCCCACATGAGCCCAGTGACTCTCACAGCTTTCTTCCAGCTGAGAAACATTGCCAAAGTGCAACCATCTTTAACACTGATCACTGAAGCTGATTCACGCTTTTGTCTGTAGCAGGTTAGACCAAACAGACAGCATATCACTCCTGTTGTAGGCGACTTGCACTGGCTCCTTGTTTCTTGTAGAATTGATTTAAAAAAATCCTTCTTAATGCTGCAGTATATTCATACACCTCTGATTTAATCAACCACAAGAAACCCTGAGATCCTCCGGAGCCATAACAAACATAGTGGTGAAGCTGCTTTTATGAAATATGCACTGAAACAGTGGAACCATCTGCCAATGTACACTAAACAGGCCACAACAACTTAAGACACACCTCTACTGGAGGGCTTTTAGTTAGCTTTTCCTTTTTTTTCCTTTTAGTTTTTTTAGTTTCTCCTGTTTTATTGCTTTGGTGAAAACCACTTTGACAAATTAACTCGGCTACCCCTCACCCCATAAAGTGGTCACATTTCATCTTTTTTTTTTTTAATTTGTAGTCCTCAATCTTTTAAGGATAATGTGTTTATTTGTAAGCTCTACAGGTGCTTGCTGAAGGATAGTATTGAGTATTATTCAGTATCCAACTTCACCAACTTGTTTTTCCCAAAATGCTAAACATGTTTATCAAGAAATAAAACTTAATTATTTACACCGACACAGCTGACCCCAAGTCAGCATCATATACATTATATTTACATTGTTTATGTAATGTCACTCTTCTACAGCCCTTTTATTTCCCTACAGAAACCCCACTGGTCTCCACCACTGTCCCCTCCGCTCCACAAAGCATAAGCCTCTATTTCCCAGCATCACTTTCATCCAGCCAATACCCTGCCATTGCATTTTGTTTTTTTTTTACAAGCAGCATGTTGTCAAACTGTTAATCACAGCATCCCTGCCCAGACGTTAAAGTCAACATCACCTGACAACATTCAGAGAAGTGCCTACACTGGTACTTTTAGAAAGGGTGGGGGGATACAAAGCTGACCTTTGTGGAGCCTGTGCAAATTGTGCCCTATACTCAGTCACACTCTGTGGATCAGATGAGTCACAGCCAAACAGCCCGGGGTGATTGGAGATGCTTTTAGTCATAGCGATAGTGATGTTCGCCAAGCCTCCATTACGGCAGCATCATCCAACGCAGCCAAAACAGTCTCATCAGAATTCATCCTCGGAGCTGTCGGCCAGCAGCATGGCCTGGTCCTGGCGGCTGGTGCCGGGCTCTCGAGGTTGCTGCAGAAGAGAGAAAAATTAACTTAAGAGACTCACTCATGACTGAGAAAATAGTGACAAATAGGTGATTAATAGAAGTAGGGTATTGACCTCTGGCTGCCTGACCTTCCTCCTCTGGTGTTTGAAGCTGTTCCTCCTCTTGCGATGAATCATCCTGATGCTGTAGAGGGCGCCGACGATTAGCAGGGCCCCTGTGATGCCGATGCCCACGGGGGCCAACATCCCAGACACATACCCAGCCTGTGGACGGCGGCGGAGACACAGAGGTCAACATGGAGCACAGCGGTGAATATCTAATTCAGGTAAATAAATAAATATGTCTTCATGGCCCAAATTACAAAACATCCATTTGGTGCAGCGGTGACTCTTAATGGCAGGAGGGTGAGATTGACTCCAAATAAACTACAGTTCCCATGTTTATGATAATAGGCATACAGTTATAAAGGAAGAGCAGTTACACTTTGGTTTATCATGAGATGCACTGAGAAGTAAATGAAGGGAAACTGCCATTTTTGATAGACGGCTGATGCTTTTCAAGGACAGTAGGTGGCAGTCTTACCTTTTCTCTGATCAGCTCTACCCAGCTCCGCACTGGAAGAAAAAAAAGGCCCAATGATTTATGAAGGCCTGTTTGTCTGTGTCAGAGGTAAAACATGTTTCTGTTTCTGTGTGGCCTGGTGGTTTTAAATAAATACTATGATGGTTCAAAGTGTGTTCATACTCAGCCCTTGGTTGCGTTGAACCCAGACGGGAGGCGGGGGGATGAGGCTGTACGGAGGCTGTGTGGAGGATGTTTTAGGGATTTCTGTCAGGTCCTCTTCACTCTCCTCTTCCAGCGATTCGTCCGAGTTCTCGTCATCGTCGTCCTCGTCTCCCTCCTCTGAGGGGAACAACATGATCGACTCAGCAGGCAAGAAGAAGGCTCGTCATTATGACTGAGAGGAAAAAAAAGATGGTAATTTTAGATCTAATTGTTTTGCACTGGATAATAAAATCCGTCTTACCCTCAGATTCCCTTTCTTCTAACCCCGATCTAGATTTGTGCACAGGCTGATGGGCTGCCATGGTAACCGTTGTCATAGTGTGCTGGAAGGATGACAGGGAGGGGCCAGTGGTGGGCAAGTTCTCCTCAAGGTTTGGTGTCCTCACAGAAACTACGTGTCCCAAACCAAATACCACAGAGAGAGAGAGAAGAGAAGTGGAGGGTTGCAGACATGTTGAGTCATATTAACATTTCATGATGTGTAAAAGGTTGAACCCATGTACATGGAGCCTTGTTAACATTTGTTGTATTTTAGCAACTCACACCCAACCTCACTAATGCATCAACATGTACCTGCATTAGAAATTGACATTACAGCTTCAGTATACAAACCTATACAAAGTGTTGCAATATTTAGAATACAATATCTAGAAAGCGATGAGAGCATTGGCATCATTTATAAGAGATTTAGAATAGCCAATATATAATAGACGATCAATACACAGAACAATAGAAAACATGATGGACATTATGAGATGTGTAAGGAAAGTGTGACTGCATTAAAGAGGTCACTGCTATAAACTCCAGACTGTGAAGCCAGAAACTTTAAAGGGGACATATCATGGAAATATCTTTAACATATATTTAGGTGTTTGTCTTGCCTTCCAGCCCCAAAAATGTGAGAATTGCATATGAAATCCGTGTGGTTTTACGAGATGTTCCCTCACTTGTCTTCCAGTGATGTAACTAGGATTCAAATTTGCATAACCCCACCCCTACCTGGTACCAGTAGAAGGGGCGGGGCAAGCAGTGGTCCATTTGCATTTAAAGGGACAGGCACTGAAACCAGCCGTTCTGAACAGGGCTGTTTTGAGAGGATGAAAAGAGCTGTGATGTTTGATCCTTGGGCTATTTTGACCAAAGCATGTCACAGACATGTCTTTAAGACACCTGGGAACTATTTAAATTTATAGATAAGGGGGCATAATATGTCTCCTTTAAGCAGACATAATGTTGAGAAAGAGAGGTTTTAAAGTCTCCCCAGGTTCTGTTTAGTACTGACGCTGCCTGAAGGGAAAAATCTGATAGTCAAAATGAAACTAATGAAGTGTGGCGCAAGCTGTGCTTTACTTGGCAGAAATAAATTCACTGTGCCATCATGATCTGTTTTGGCACCATCCTTCCACCAAAACTGGATTTCATAAGTGTATTCTCATGCAGTTTATGAAAACAGTGCAATCTACAGCGCTGATGATGTGGAAAATGTTTGAAATGCATGTAAGGGGTGTAGAAAAGGAGCGAAATAATGCAGAGTAGCAGTAAGATAATTACAGATTTGGTGTCACAGAGCATCACACCGGCTTTGAAGACCGATTTGCTTATTCTGGTCACGTCACCTCTCTCACCTCTGTCTGAACCATCCTCCAGCTCAGTCCCGGCCTGCTGCTGTGAGACAGACAGAACCGAGGAGCTGATTGGCTCCAGGAGCTCGGCTCCGGATGTCTGCCAAGGTGACGTCCAGTCTGGCATCAGCAGGGATGGGGCGTGCGAGGGACTGTCGCTGTCTGTCTCCACGGTGACCAGCTGGTCCAGGTCCACCTCTGACAGCGGCATTCCTCCGGTTGCCATGGCAGCAGGAGGCTGAGTGCTGCCGGGCACCAGCGTGACTGCCGCCGCCGCCGCTGCTGCCGCCCCCTCCGGTGTGACGTCTTCAAAGGGCTCAAAGATGAGAGGGAGCGCCTCTGAAGACATGGTCCCCTCTGTGGCCTCGTCCTCAGACAGTGGGACCGCCGTGTCCACTGCAACACAAACACACAGAAGCTGCATGGTAATGTCATTTCCAGAGGGCACAAGTGTTTGGATCTTATGGGGTGACAAACAGTGAAAGCTTGGCGGGGTAAACTGGGGTAAATGACTTATGACAAGTTGAGGGTCTTTGAATTTCTTAGACTCAAGTATGCTGACAGCTACGATGAAAAACGTATGTTTTCTGTTGCAATCAGCATATAGCTTCTTATGTATTTATGGCAGATGCAGCTTTTTGAAATAGTTACCTCTTTAGACATGCGTTTTTCTCATTAAAAGCACTTGCACTCTCGGAGCTGAGTTCACAGTGCAGCTGAGACACAATGAAAGGAGGATTGGAAAAACGGCTCGTTTTAGATAAGAGGCTACCACAGAGCGGGCTGTCACGGGAGAAACTGTTACTGCATATCTCTCAGGCGTTTCCTTTAGTCCAAAGCATTTCTTAAGTAGGCTGAAAAAGACTGCAATCCTTTTACATAATGCCATTTTTGGAATTTAGTTTTTTTTGTGTGTGCGTTTGTGTGTCAGCTTCCTCTTCTGTTGGGAAGGAAGCTTCATCAAACAGACAATCCCCACACGGACGGCAGGAACACATATTGGCTCAGACAGACTCCTTTAATCCATTTCCCTCTCCTGCCGCACTGAATAATAACCTGCTTGGTTCTTTACAATGGTCTGGATGGGGACTGTGAAGGGTGAGAGGGAGAAGAGAAGAGGTTTGGAAGGTTGATAGAGAGAGAGAGGGAAAGAGGGGTTGAATTCTCCAAAGACTTGTATAACACACCCTGCCACCAACTTTGTGCTTGCAGTTGTGTGTGTTCTCTTTTTCTTTTTTTCCAGACTGGAGTCAGGAATAGAAAGTAATTAGACTGCCACGGGTCCCAGCTGGGGTTCAAAGTGGAGCGTGGAAAAGCGGGCGCCTTCTTTGCCAATCATCAAAGGCAATCTCTGCCACTAGACATGTCGTTTTCATTTCACTTTTTTAATGAAGCCTCCTGAAACCCTGCAAAATCCAGCAAGCTGGAAAATACAGCTTGTTGTTGAAGGAATTCTTACAGGATGACAATGACTGCAGAGCATTACCTTACCCCACTTTGAAGCCATACATGAGGAGTTAATGACCAATAAGGGATTAGAGAAAAGTTTCCCCTCAAAAAAAAAAAAAAAAAACACCCCCATGCACTTCCATTATTTCCACATGAATTATTGATGTCTAACTTTTCTGTTTTACCTCCGCTGGGTCTTGCTGCCTCGGTCCACAGGCTCTCTGGTCCGTCCTCTCTGGGCATCAGGTTTGGGCCGATCTCAGGTAACAAGGGGTCAGGCAGTGAGGACACCGTAGCTCCATCGTGGCCCCAGATTGCCAAAGATGTGGAGGTGTGGGGGGTGACGAACACCAGAGAGGGGATGGGACTGTGAGAGGTCAGTCTCTGGATCCGTGCAGAGAGGGTTGGAGGGTCGATAAAGGATGGTGAGCTTGTGTCCTGGAGGACTCCACCTCTGTTTGCCCCATCTTGATTCTTCCTCAGGCTGTGTGCAGACTCCAGCTGTGGAGGCGCCGAGGAGGAGGCCGGACGTCCACCTGGAGTCAGTCTTGAAGAGCTCATGTCCACGTCCCGCTGCTCTTCCTCACCCGTGGGAGTGGGTTTCTGCTCATCGATGACGGGTGCGTCCTCCTCCTCGGTCCTCCCTGGCTCCACGGACAGCAGAGAAGCAGCCTCCGACCGCCCGTCGGCGTCTCCCATCTCAGACGAGCTCCCGACATTCTCCACCTCACCCCCTTGGCTCCGTGCCTCTCCACCAGCCTCACTCCGCCCAGATCTTCCATCAAGGCTGTCCCCGTTTTCCGTCTGCGTCAATGGAGCTATCCCCTCAGGTCGTCCATGTGGGCCAGCCCCTCCTCCGCCTACATTCAGTATCAGGCTGGTCACATGTTCTGGATCAGACAGTTTAGACTTCACATCTGCGGCGTGTGTTGACCTGACGGTCTCTACTGAGCTGGCACACTCTCCATCGCAGCTACTGTCCTGCGTGGGAGTGAAGTCTGAGAGGTGGACAGGGCTCCCATAGACGCAGAGACAGAGACAGGTCCCGGCCAGGAGGAGGAGGAGGAGGCGATGGAGCGTCCCAGACATCAGCATCTCTGTCTCGTCTCAGTGCCTGCAGAGAGTGGACGTAAAATGACAAAATGCTAATAGGCTTAACCGGGGTGTGAAGGGAACGGTCCCCGCATGCAAACGTCTGCGTTTTGACGTGTGGACAGAGAGACAAAGCAGAGGTGTGGAGGTGCCTGGGATGGGAGATAGGTGACAAGGCACATTACAAAGGTGCTAAACCGCAGATTAAAGGGGCTCGAAATGCAAGAGTATATTTCATTTGAGAACTTCATACAGGCCGTGATAACCACAGAGAACAGGATTAACTCTGCATGCATGCCTGCTCCTGCTTTGATGCTGTAGTTGCGCCGTTTTGAATAATTTGGATGAAATTCCCTTTCATCTCAGATTCTTCTGTTCATTTTGAATAAACAGAGAGAAATCTGCCCCCCCTTCCCCCCACCTCCCCCTACACACACACACAGAGGGAGAATGAAAAACACTTAGAGAGAGAGAGAGAGTGGGAATCTGACACAGCAATCCTTAGCACCCCCTCCGCACTTCACCTATAAATAGCAGCAGGTTTCTCTATTCTCCAGGATCCTCTACAGACCCGTGAATGCCTCATTTCTACATTCAACACAAATCCTCATTCCTCTAAAAACAGGCTCATTTGCATACAGGCTGCGCACGTGACTAGGACTTCAATTACCTATTAAATGTGATTGAAACTCAGTGTGTGGCGCAATTTGTTGCTTCGCCTGATTGGATGGCAATAATCACCAAATAATAATCAATCAACACTGTTTACAAGAGAGGGAGACGACACGTCTTGTGTGTTAGGCTACCATCCTCACAGAGGCGACAGGCTTCTGGTGATGATGCACAGTCCAGCAATTGCCACTTCATGCGCCCCCCAACCCCTCCTCCTCCACCCCCCCGGTTCATACACTCAGCCTACCCATGCAGCCGCCACCTGACAACATGAAGGCTCCAGCATTTGGACTGTAAACACATTCACACTGCGGTGTCACGGAATCACGTTTTACCAACCTGCCCGCGCGCACACACCTGAGCCGATCGCAGCTTTGCAGACTATATGCAACCCCCCCACCCACCACCCATCATAGGCTACAATAATGCACTGAGAGAGAAATTTACATGGTAACAACTGAAGTCGCACACGGCTAAAAATAAAAGTGCATTTACCTTCCAGAGTTCATGTCGGATGTCTGCGGCTGAAGGACGCAGGGCTGCTCCGTCAGGATGAGGGAGCTGAAGACTGAGTGGATGGGAGCAGGCTGGAGCGGAGGCAGGCAGGCAGCTTGTTGTTGTGCAGCTCAGCGTCACTGACTGGAGATCTCAGTCTATTCTCTCTACGTGTGTCCGCCTGCTCCTCAAGTGCTGCCACCAAATGCTTCAGATCTGCAGCACTGAATTCAAAGCCTGCGGTAAATCACCCGCTCCTCTCCTCTAAGCCTGTAGGCTACATGTGTGATGCTGATCGGTATAGGTCGGTGGTTTGTCTGTGCAGCTGTTACAGCTGTTTTCTTGTCACAGACACGCTGCACCTCAGCGTCTGGATGTTGAGCTCTTGAACCTCAAGTCAGAGGTCACCTGCTCCTCACATAGAGCAGACACCAGAGCAGGTTGTGACAGACAGTTGTGACAATTTCAAGAACCGATGATGCTATAACCTTGAAATATTTTTTTATGTAAGACTTTTTAAAAAAACATGATTACTTTAAATTATTATTTTAAATTATAGTTATATTAATTTTATTTACTTAAATACCTTAAATACCTAATCACCTTAATGTAATTTATTTAAAAAAAATTGAAGTATTAGGCCTTATTGACAATAATGACAATGGTACTACTGGCTTAGGGTCTCTGGTTTGGGCATTACACATGCAAGTATTGTTTTCAAGTTTGACATAGCCTACATGTGCAGTGTGCAGTGTGCAGTGTGTGTCATATAGGCTACTACTTTCAACAGAGTGCCAGATTGGCAAACAGGAATTCAGTAGGCTAAACGTATCATAAGGATCGACCTGCCAAATGTTAAGCTTACAGTGTCTACTATAGGTGTAAAAGAGCGCTCTTCTGTTCCCTTCTAAGAAGCAAAACAACATGAACAGAACCTTGTTGCACTTTTGACTTGTACTTATTTTAACTTGAACCTCTGTAATTTTTTTCATTTTAGCTTGGAAATTAGCTTTGCAGCTACAATTGGGTACATTTTGCATTTTCAATGTAAAAGAATGTACATTGTCCCTCCTCAAATAAACCTGAATTGAATTGAATTGAAGAGCTGTGATTATTAAAAAAGGTGATAATGCATGTGGTAGGCTATGCAAAGTGGGGGTTTATGTTTTTGTGGGCAAGTGGGGTAAAATACTGTTTTGAGGATTGACTTCTGAATGACTTGTCCCATGTGCAACTATCTTTACTTTATTATGAAAATGTATTTATTTATATTTATTTATTTACTTTTTTATCTCTTACAAATCCAGCTCTGCAGAGCTGTATGGCCTTGTGATCCTCTGCTGCACAGTCTGAGTAGCCTACTGCAAGATGCTGGACTTTGTTCACTGTAAACATGGATAAATGGTGAGACATACTGAAATAATGTTGCTTGTATTTGCCTCATAGACACTGCAGCTTCAACATGGACCATTCATTGACAGCATGGCAAAGTGGCAAAACTGGAATTAGAGCAATGTGGCAATGTGTAGTTTTGGCAAACTGACAAAGTTGCAGTGACCCCCTGTGGTGACACATTGATGTTACACCATCATGTCTGGAGTATATGCACAGCCATGAGTTAATGCTGGACATTGTTATCCAGAGGGACAATCACACTTCTAAATACTTTAAAATACCCCTTTCTTTTTTTATGTGAGAAGTTGTTTTTCCCATGTTCTCAATCAATTGAATCTAGGCCATCTGAACTGTCCACTGTTATTATATTTACTGCTCTCCTCTAGAGTAGCTACAGAGACTGTCAGTGCTTTAAATTAACCATAGGCTCTAAAAACGCAGCATGGCACAACAACACAAAGATACATCCACAACGTAGGTAGGCTATGCAAAAAAGAAATTTACAGCTGATGAATTGTGATTTGATCATGACAATCAGATTTGTAGCTGATATTTCTAAAACATTTTATATTTTCTTATTTTTTAGAAGTCTGTAGGGTATTTGCTTTACGTGAAATCGACAGCCCCAATGTGTTCATTTTGGGCACGTTTTAATCAGGCAGCGCGTGACGTCATCACGCTCCCGAAGACCCAGCCCAACCGAACAGGAAGACAACAGATTTTTGGATACGATGCAGATTTGCCGCTGTGGTTGCTAATTACAGACGTTACCTTCGCCCAAAAAAGGCGATTAAATCAATAAAATGCCCTTATTTGATGGGTTGGTAAGTGGAGGAGAGAAGACTGCCATCGTCATCGACCTCGGAGCAGCGTACACAAAGTCAGTATCTGTTGTTAGCATGTGTTGTTATCGGTTAGCACAGTATGCTAACGAATCTGTGAGGTGTTTTTATTTCACCACCTGTCAGTTTCTTTGTAAATAAGCTCGAAAGGAAACATTCAAAGTCGCTAACACAATACATAGTGCTGGTAACAACTGCTGTGGCGCTGTTAGCTTCTTAGCCATTCTGTTAGTGCTAACTAGGCATGTCAGTATTTAGCTAGCGTTAGCTGCTTGTCAATTAGAGCAAAGAGAAAATCTTGTTAAGATAAATAACTATGCCCAGCTTCAGCTCCACTGCCAAGTCCCAGTGTCTGAGCAGCCCACATCTTCCCACTGGGCTAAAGCTCAGACTGTGACCTAATTCAAAGCTAAGGTTAATGACACCACAAGTTTGGTTTCATCAGTCCAGAACATGTCCATGCCAGTTGTCTATTATGATGTATAATTCAGAAACCTGTCTGATATTAAAAGTTATTTCACCTCATCAAACCTTACAGGTCTCCTCTCCCATTTGGTTTATTTACATGAACCTAAAACTGTTTCCCTTGAACTTGAATGAGAAAGTGGTCTCAGACTTTGTGATATTAGTACAGTTTTAGTCAGAGAGGTTTAACAGTAAAGATGAAACTGGCCTGTAGCAAGTCACATGAAGATCAAGAGAACGATTCCCCTTCTCTTGAAATAACCAAGTCTTTGTCTGCAGTTGCAGTTACAGTGACACGGCATTTGACAAAGCTGCACTGATATGTGATAAAAATGTACTTTTAAATGATTTTTGCCTTCACGTTATATAAACTTAGCTATTGGAACTGAGTATTCTTCAAATAAAAACAATTCCCATCTGATTGCCATGCTGGTAGGCAGCATCTGCATCACTGTTGTGTTTGTACACAGTTCACTTACATGATCATATGTGTGAAATCTTTAGAAAAGGTTAGTGATTTGTTGTTGAGAGTCTTGAGAGGACATTCGCAGTGGCATGTGCAATCACAAATATACCATAACTTTTATTCTGCGTGTGTCATTGAGCAGCTCTGCGTCTTATTTTTCTTTCCAGATGTGGCTTTGCCGGGGAAACGGGGCCCAGGTTCATAATTCCGAGCGAGATCAGGAAACCAGGACAACAAGAGGTGGGACTGATGTGCTTCTCTAGTTGTGTTCATTTGGAAAAAATCTTGGGAAGTTGCAAAATATATGTTAATGTGTGTGTGTTTTTCGGGGGGTTCTCATTTTCAGGCCACCAAAGTGGTTCAGTACAACATCAACACAGAAGAACTTTATGTCATACTCAAAGAGTTTATCCATTTGCTGTACTTCAGGTGAGACTTCTTTCCAGTGTTGAATATTACCAAGGTGTCTGTGCAATTACTGAGTACATAAAACACAGTCAGCCGTGGTTTACTCTGTTTTAGTACAGTGATGACTGAGGAAAAGTTGTTGTAGTTTGGCTTCATAGTCCAGAGCCTGCTCTATACACAGCCGATAACTTTGATTAAACCATCATCTGTATGCCTGTATGTTTTCTGGATCAGACACCTGCTGGTGAACCCTCGCGACAGAAGAGTGGTCATCATCGAGTCCATCCTCTGCCCGTCTCACTTCAGGGAGACGCTCACGAAGGTTTTCTTCAAACAGTTTGAGGTACAAGAGTCGAGCACATTAGCTTTTTATGAAAACTGCAAACTGTGATTATAAAAGGTGGTAATGTGATGAACTCTTTTCGTAACAATAAACACTTATTTGAAACTGAATAATTACACCACTGCTCAAATTATTCATTAACTCAAAGATGCTGAGAATTAATTTGCGTGCAGTTAATAAAAGATTTTTTAATATTATCTGAATATCATCACTGTTAATTTAATGAATATTTTCCTGTTGATACAAGAAGCTGCGGTGTAGTGTTCTGTTCTGAGGTGTTGCTCTGTGTGTGATGGTGTTTCCCAGGTTCCCTCTGTGCTGTTTGCTCCCAGTCATCTCATGGCTATCATGACTTTAGGCATCAACTCTGCCATGGTGATGGACTGTGGCCACACAGAGACACTGGTGCTGCCTGTATCCTTTTCCTGTTGTCCTGTTGTTTATATTTGACTTAAAGGAATAGAAATATAATTGTTTTATTTTCCATCCAGGAGGTACACCATAAGGCTGATGTTTTTAAGTAGTGGTCACCAGTCCAAAAAACTACATGATAATGATTTTCCACTTTATTTTCTACCTATAATTTATTTATGTAGGTTCCAAGGTTGTTTTTAAACCACCATGTCTCACTTTCCTGCTCTAACCTCGTACATGTGACAGAAGTAGGTCACCTCTGTCCTCTTTATTAGCTCAGCACCACTTGGACCACTATCTGTGTCAAGCTTACCTCATCATTGAGAAGCAGAGGCCTGATTACAGGCCGTGTACATGCACTGTGTTGTTTATAACGGTTAGTCTGAGATTCATCTGTTACCTTAACTGGTGAAATCAGGTTTATGAGTGCACTCCTATTCTGCCAGCGTGGGAGGCTTTGCCTTTGGGAGGGAAAGCCATCCATAAGTAAGTAGCTCTAACAGACTAAAGAGGAGAATGCAACTTTACATGGTATTGTACTATTTCGTGAACACATTGCTTTCATTTGAACATTTTGTCTCTTCAAAATGGAACTCAGTGGTTGTGTTTGTGCTTTCTCTTTATTCATTGTAGGGAATTAGATGGGCTTCTTGTGGAGCAGTGCACTGTGGATACGGACACGACCACAGGACAGACTGTACCAGCTGCCATTGGTAATGACAGAAAAATAATATCACTCCCCATCTGCCTTTGTCTTCCAAATAGATTAACTTTTAACTCTGATATACACTGCTGATTTGTTTTACAGTGCAGAAAGCAAGAGAATATAATGGCCTTGGACCAATATGCATCATTGACTATTCATAAGGGGAACTTGTTTCTGTTTGACATCGGAGTGAATCCCTTTTTCTCGAACTGTGAATTATACATATGCATACGGCCTATTTTAGAGTTTTCTTGCCACATTTTTTCTTGATAGAGAAATGAATTTGAATCATAGTGTTGAGCTGTGAGATCTACAGCTGCACCAGAGTGAGAGAAGCTAGCTACACATATATACATCAATAATTAAGACACACAGCATGCTGCTGCACTAGACTGGACCGGTGAACCAACTCTGCAGTTACCACTGTGATTCACCTATAACGCACGATTCTGAAGATTCTGCACAAAATCTGAAGTTCAAAGTTTGTAGACAAAAACACTGAATTATAGTGATCTGATTTGTTCTAGACACTTTCCTGCAGTGTCAGCTCATATTTTTACATCTTGTCATCAATCATACATGGTAGTGTAATGACAGATCATTGTATAAGATAACAAAAGAAAATAAAGTTTCACTGCATTTATTCTCTTTTTTTAAATCTCCTCAGGCACCATCCCAGAGGAGACTGTGGAGGACATCAAGGGTAAGTTGTTTTTGGACTGAGGATTTGAGCCTCTCATTTTGCTTCTCTGAGGAGTAATGCTTTCATTCATCGCCAACAGAGGCAGCATTCCTAAAAGACAACACTATAAAAAATACAAACTTCCTTTGAGACAAGTTCTACCACAATATTAGACTTCAAATGAATTCACAATAATTACATAAGAACATTTGAAACATGCTATTTATCTTACCAGTCAGATTCATCTTTACCTTTTTGTTTATTGTGTTTCCTCTGTTTGTTTTTGGCAAATTAATTAGATTACATACAAATGTAGGAAAGTAGAGTGGGTCTGAAACCATCTGTAAGCCCAAAACAACCAATTACATTTAATACAAGGTGAAAAGGGAACTACATAAACTGATAAACAAGAGATACAGAAGGCCCAACATCTGCTATTACCATTTAGTGTATGTTAGAGCATGGCTACCCGACCCGAGCAATTACATTAATTACTTCGGGCTCGGGTCGGGTAAGCCGAATTTAACACCAGTATCTAGGTTTGACCAAAATTGAGAACTAACTATTGTAACAATTACAATTAAACCAATTAATTAAGTGCTGCTCACGGGACACCGCGAACAGCTAAATTTTCATTGTCCATCCACATGCATATTGTCAACCATGTCTTCCTTTCTCCAGTAATCCATCATCCTTGTCTAACATGGCTTGCGCTGTTAAATGTCAATAATCATATTGATAATCTATTAATTCGAGCCTGAGGTGGCCCGTGCAGCCCTCTAGTGTATGTATATTATCAACCTGTCTTCCTTTCTCCACTATATCATCCTTGCTAAAATGGCTTGTAATAATCATATTGATAAGAGCCTGAGGTGAACCATGTGTTCATGTTCTTTTTCTCAGATAAAAGCACACTGTTTACGGGATACGCAAGCAGCCTGTTGTAGTGTTTTTTTACTTTCACCATTTGTGGGCTGTAGCTCTTGATGTTGACACGGATCATTTTATCCTCAGTCTTATTAATTTCTGATCAAATCTTCTCAGTTTTACAGAACTGTAGCGTCATTGTTTGACTTATTGAGTAATGAGCAGGATTGGCAGTTGGAAATGTTCATCTTTCATCATTTCATTCATTCACTTGTCTTTCATTGTTGATTTTTGTCTTGCCTCCTGCAGTCAGAACATGTTTTGTCAGTGACCTGCAGAGAGGCCTCAAGATCCAAGAGGCCAAATTTAACCTGGACGGTACAGCTGAGGTAAATGAAATGTTGCCCCAGTTATCCTCGATCTGTAAACTAATGTTCACATGAAGTAGTGTGTTACTGTATGTTGCTGAAAGACTCTTTCTGTTTGAATATGTTTGCAGCGTCCGGCCCCTCCTCCAGATGTTGATTATCCTCTGGATGGAGAGAAAATCCTGCACATCAAAGGATCGATCAGGTACTTATCACAAATCTGATGTTGGTAAATCTAATCCTCAAGACATTTGCATATGATGATGTGTTTTTTTTATGCGTAGGCTGTTTGAACCTCTGAGTCATGTTTCCATTCTCGGCCCCCTCAGACGAATGAGCGTCTGATTTTTTTGTCCCTGTGCGATCCTCTCCTTCTGAGAGAAATGTGGATGTGATTGATGGGATCTTCTTTTTCAGGGACTCTGTGATGGAGATCCTGTTTGAGCAGGACAACGAGGAGAAGAGCGTGGCCTCTCTGATGCTCGATGCTCTGGTCAAGGTAGAGAAAAGTTCATTCCTCTGCTCCTCTGTGTCCAGTCATGTGTGAGGGCTATATGTTATGTATATGAGCTTTTCACTCACTCAGTCCTCATCCTCTGAACTCCTTTTACCTTCAGGTACATCTAAATTTCAGTTTCAGCTATATTGAGATGATCTTATATGTGGCTCCGCTGGAGTCCTACTTCTTTTAGACAGATATGGCAAAACATTGACTACATATGAGCTTGTTTTTACTTATTCAGAGGGTTCATCTGTCTTCCTGCTGTATGCTTTGGCAGTATTGTATGAACCATTTCCATAATCCCTATAATTTTAGGAGTAGGTTTGTTACCTTTAATTGTTGGTGCAAGTTATTTTTAGAACAGCGGAGCAGAGCCGTGAGCTGCTCAGTGCTACACTCAATTAACATTCCATTATTATATCTCATAGCGTGGTGAATGTGCAGGTCACAACTTGTTCACTAGAGCGTTTTGGAGTTGCTGGGTTGAGTATTTGATGAGAGAAACCAGGAAATCCCATTAGCCTCTGTAGAATAGCTCTGAGCAGCTCGCGGCTCTGCTCCGCCATTCTTGCATAGCTTGCACCGACAATTAAAGGTAGCAAACTTAATCCTAAAACTATAGGGATTGTGGCAATGGGCCAAATTGCCAAAATATTGAACTATCCCTTTACACTTCCCCTCTGTCTGGTCTCAGTGTGACTTACTTTATATCCACATATCTTGCTCAACCCTTCAGTCTGTGGCAGGAGGAACACGACAACCCAGTTTCTCCCTCCGTGCTCTACAGCCACGGAGCTGGAGCGGACCATTTGACTTAGTGTTGCTGCCATGGTTACAACCATTTCTGTTCAACAGAGAGCAGGTTTTGTTGTTTAATGTGCAGATCAAGTCAGAGCAGGGCTGCCTAATTAATCTCCAGCAGTAGAGCAGCAGCGGAGATGACACAGCCGCGGGGTTTTACTGAAACAGCCCCATCAGCAGCGTGCTCCGCTCAGGCTGGAGCTCCCCCGAGGCATCAGCAGGGAGGCGCTGCAGTGGAGCTACACACAGCAGCTTTCATCCATCATGCTTTGTTTTAGTTTGCACCTGTCCTGGAACTGCTGTTCTCCTGCCTCATCTTTTTTCCTACACGACTGACACGGCAGAAAAAAAACTGCTGATGATTATCTAAGCTGTTTAATTTACTCATATGGAATGATGCTGTGAAAGAAAATGAATGAATTATTTCCCTGGACACACAGAAAGGGCCTCAGACTACATATAGACTACAGATTCTTCCTCTGAAAATAATAAGTGATACTCATGCAGATGATTTAATCTGGTCAATGTGTGTGTGTTTGCCTCTAGTGCCCCATCGACACCCGCAAAGTGCTCTCTGAGAACCTGGTGGTGATCGGAGGCACGGCCATGCTGCCGGGCTTCCTGCACCGCCTGCTGGCCGAGATCCGCCTGCTGGCCGAGAAACCCAAGTACAGCGAAGTGCTCGCCAGCAAGAGCTTCCGCATACACGCTCCACCCGCCAAACCCAACTGCACCGCCTGGCTCGGAGGTCAGATACGAGATTTCATTGAAATATTTATCACTACCTGCTGAACTTGTACTCTCAGTCTGAGCAGAATTTTAAAAAAATGTTCTCCTGCGTCAGCACACGCCCCCAAAAAAACAGAATGTCAGCCTGTTTCAGAAGATTTTGAGAGAATGTGGTCTCTGTCCAGGGATTCATGATGTCCTCTGCTCCGTAGGTGCGATCTTCGGTGCCCTGCAGGACATCCTGGGCAGCAGGTCGGTGTCACGGGACTACTACAACCAGATGGGGCGCATTCCAGACTGGTGCTGCCTGAGCTCCCCTCCTCCTGAGTGTCTGTATGAGGCAGGGAAGACCCCTCCTCCGCTGATGAAGAGAGCCTTCTCCACAGAGAAGTAGAACATGCTATCATGTCATTGAAACAATGTCCTCTCCTTGTACCTGAGTACGGTTCAATAATCTTTGATGTAACATCTCAACACACGTCTTGTTAATGTGTTAACTCCACAAACAGCTCTAGATGTTTTTAATGTCTGGTCATGTGATCGGTGGACTGTTTGATGATCAAGTGAGCTGGTTTTGACACCACCAGACTGAACAGATTATGGGATTGAAATTATTGAAGGATTCCAGTGGTAAAATTTCAAATTGCTTCTGTGTGCAGCCATGTTTCCTGTCGAAGTGACCAACCGAGCGGGGCACTGAACCTGTGCCAGCTTTCTTTTTTTTGGTGAAAAACAAAGTCACCAGAAACGTTTCAGACAAATCGGTTGTCGCCGTTCATTTGTTAACAAAACCACAAAAAAATTTGCTGAGCATTGGTGAAAACTGTAATGATTTCAGTGTGACATCTGATGTGTTGAAATCTCACATCGACAGTGATATCCCGCTAAGTTTTCCAAAAATACATGAAAAACTGATTTATTTATTGTTTGTACCTATCTATGTAAAGTTGTATTAAAAACATAAAGGCCCTGCACACTCACAGAGGTGATCACAGTTTTTCATGCTAATTAGCATCTCGTCAGATTCAAGTTTCAGTTAGCAGAAGGATAAAGTCCCAGAATGAGCATCAAAGCTAATTGGAGGCTCAGGGACATGACAGACACTACATGAACACAACATTCCTGTGAAAAGATCTAGTAAAGATAGATGATCAAAAGCACCTTTGTGTGTGTACAGACTTTAAAACATCTTTTAAACAATGACATCTTGCTCTGTAACCTGCAAATTCAACAACTGCAACAAATAAATATTCACAACTGAATGGGAAATGTCTTCTTTTTTAATCCTAGAATGAAAATGCTTTATAAAAACATCCCCTAAAATAAAACAGAGACTGTTTTATTTATTGGACTCAATGATAATAACACAAACAACTTTCAGTAACTGTTTGTATTTCTACTGCTGCTGCCAAAATCACAGTTTCAATGTTTTTTTCCCCAAAACTATCATTTGGAGATGCCATGTTTTATCAAACCTCACCTCATTTAGAATATTTTACCGTGTAGGAGTAAACTGCAGATGCTGCCAGCGCTACTGTGACTGTAAGCACAGTCAACACATAGGAATGCATATACCATATCTCACTGTATCCATAGTGGGTAGTAAAATATGTCTGTGCAAGTGAAACTAATTCTGTTCTCATGTATAGTCACAGTGAGGCCAAACTGACGCAGCTGCTTTCAGCTCGGTGGCGTTGTTTCCTTGTCCAGCCCTGATCTGCTGTTAACGTCTGTGTGTGTGTTGTGTTGTGTTGTGTGTGTGTTTGTGTGTCCCAGAGTGGAGCTGCATCTGTTTGGCCCTTTGGGTCACATTCGTTGCTCAGTATTGGTCCGACTGGCTACTGTGGGCTTGGGAACCAGTAGCAATACCCACAATGCATCTGCAGCACAAGACTGGCAAAAAGGTCTGGGAAAATGGAAACAGTTTGGATTGTGATGGCAGGAATAAAAATAGGCATAAGAGTAGAGTGGAGGGTGAAGTACAAGTTTACATTAGGAGGTGTCTCTGTCTCCTCTGTCAAGTCTGAGACAAACAATGACTCCATATTTTGAAACATGAGTTCAGATTTGTTGGAACAATACACATCACATGAATTTTGTGATTTGAAGGTGTGGTGGAAAAGATGATGAGTCTGTTCTATTCATTTTTGTTTCCATCTCTTGAGTTTCTTTCAACTCCAGGGAGATTTTTTTTGAAAGTAAAATAAAACTTTTGTTTCATCATGTTGAAGACTTGGAAGAGCAGAGGCCTCCTACCTGTACCTCCTGGCAACATGTGTCCGAGTTCATGTACAAACCACGGCCTTATTGCGATTCTGTTTTCCTCGAGCGTATAATTAAAGACAACTCTGGCCTTGCCCACATCTGAGGATGTATTAGAGCTGCGCTGCCCCACCTGCTGCCTCTCCTCCAGCTGAGGAAAACCCCATCCTCCCTGGATGGGGACTGGGACTGGAGCGTCGGTGTGGTTCCCAGACACAGGAAGCAGCAGATGTCCGTCTGAACCCTGGCTATCAGACTGGGACTCTTGAGCAGGAAGGGGACTCCCCGGAAAGTGGGTGAGCCTCGTCTGTGATGAGTGTTTGCCAACTGTGTTCTCTTCGGAAGAGTTCAAAAAAGTTCACGCAGCCGCCTCTGGATTTTAAGGCTGTGGTTAGATGATTTGTAGCTGTTTTGCATTAGATCACAGTTTTCTAAATTGAGCAAAATGTTTTGTCAATATGTTTTTCAGCAAAACCAGGAACGCTGCAGCATGGTCTTTTGTCAGAGTCTGCGGCGAGTGAGAGGGAAGGCATCATCCATCTTGGTTATCTCCTCCACGGAGGCTGTTTGTCAGAACACATCAGCTCAATTATCCCATAAATCACACCGGCTGAGGAAACACATCTGAGGCCCCGTAATAAATGTAAGGGCACCTCGGTGCTCGTCGTCCACACTCTGCAGAGTCAGAGAACAAGAATTAGAATTTGGCTGTTATCGCTGCACCTGCAGGGCATTCTGGGAAGTGAACATAATTACGAACCAGCACTAAATCTAAATTGAAAGCAAGTGCAAACCACAAGAAGCCGGGTGTTGTGTAAAACCACGGCTAAATTTAGGTATCATTAAGTTTATATCCTTCATCAGACATGATGAGATCTCATCAACAGTGATCATGTGATTAGATGTGAAGATGCCAAAAGCAGGAATGAAGGAGACTTCCTCTGAGACGCTGCAAATTGTTTATACAAGTGCACATTGTGTTACCTCATGAGAAAAGTCTAGGATGAAAGTCAGACTTGGTGTTCACCGACATGGAGCCACTACTGGAGCACGTTTCAAGAGTTGCATAATAGATTTTAAAATAAAGCATAAATGAATGGATGGGTTTAATGGTAAATGAGCAGCTACAACTAAATCTGAATCAATGTTTACTGTGATAAAATTAATAACTCAAGTACATGTATGTATTTGATATTTATTCATGCCAATGCCAATTAGGTGCCTGGTAAAAAAAAGAAAAAGAAAAATTACAAACTCAGCAGCACAGTGTTTGCTTGTTTTTTTATGATCAAATCTGCAATGATGAGTGCATAACCATCAGACATGTACACACAAAACTAAAAATCTCAATGAATAGGTTGCCTATTGAAAAAAGAAAGAATAAAAATAGTGGTCCCCTGGATTTACAGTATGTCACTGGTGTTACAGCAAAAAAGGAGAAAAATGAACTGTATATAGTTATTGAGTTCTCTTGCATAGCATTTGCATACAATGATGGTGTGCGGCCTTAGGTATTGTAGAGACTGAGAAATTGTCTATAGGCTACCATAAATGTCTTTATTTATTCCAAAAAAGAGAGAAAAAGTTACAAGTGACCAACTCATGTATCTGTAACTCATACAGCCAATGAGTTAAATAATAATGTGGCCTCAAGTTTAAATGTCAGAAAACTGATTCAATGGGTTTTTGCCTTTACACAAAGGACGTTTATGTAGAACGAGCCATCAGCTGTAACATGATGATTATGGGTTATAACAACATGATTAACTGTGTGGGCAGAAACAAAACTGAGTACGTGACATGAGATTGACATAGACTGGCGCGCGCTTCTCATCCCACCTACGTACGCTCGTGCACAGCTAGGGCGCGCAAATCCAAGCTCAACCATCTCTCTCTCTCTCTCTCTCTCTCTCTCTCTCTCTCCTTGCTACATCTCTCTTTCTTTGTTTTTTACTCTTTCATTTATTTCTGGCTGAGTGGACCGGACAGGAGGGAACTTCTTCCCGCCACCATGGAGCAAAGTTTCATGGGATTCTCGCAGCTTCTATTGGTTCTCCTGCTTCAGCTGGTACCTGCGCAGGTAACTCACATCCACACAACACCGGCTCAGGCTCACCGATTACCAACACGACATGTTGGACTACTTTTACTCACGGTCTGTGAACAGGTTTGCATGCCCCTGAACACATCCAAGGTGCTTGTTTCATCTTTTGCGCACGAGCTAAAAAAAAAGAAAAGAAAAGAAAAAGAAATGCATCACCTTGCCAGAGTTTTGACATCTTTGAAATAATTTTTTTTATTGAAGTAAAAATATAATCAGTGATGGCGAATACAGCTATAAGTTTACTTTTTCTCCTTCTATAGACTGTCTTCTCTCCACGACTTAAAATGTGACTCCTATTAGTGTAAGCTCACCTCACGTGAGACATTCAGCGAGACTGAGAGGCGTCACATTTAAATAGCAGAGTCAGACTGCCTCAGCCTCGTGTCTCTGTGAGAGGAGGACACATCTGCTCAACCACAAACAGCTGGTTACAGTGTGTGACTGATCCAGATGAGGACACATCTGCATGCTCAACCTGAGAGTGTGATGTCTGACTCTGTGGAAAAACTTGCTGTGCAAATTTAAATTAGGCTACCTCATACTCCTGTCATACTCCTATTGAATATGAAATCCACTTAGATGACTCTTGAAATTCAACTGAGATACAGTCTCATGAAGTCCCTGTAACTTTTCTATTCCATTTTTTAAAATTAATTTTAAAATTAATAGATTTACAGTTCACTCAATGTTTACTTTGACAAAATAAACTAAATCTCAAAAAAGTCAATAATCACCACCAAGATGCCATATACAGCAGCAGTAAGATGAGATACAGACAGCTGGTTACAGTGTGTTCCTGATCCAGGTGAAGAAGCAGAGGTGCACACAGCTGCACAGATAAGGAGGCAGAGTCTGTAGTCAGTTGCTGTAGCTCCAGGTCTGTTCTCCTTGGTTGTGATGAGGATGTAATAATCCACTCCACTTTTGCACAGTGGCTTCCTCCTGCAGCGATGAGATCTGACACACATTCAGCGTGTCGCCCCGCAGGGAGCCGACTGCACAGCGAACATGCATTGCAGTGTTTGAAGGGATGCATTAGCGAATGATGGGGAGATCATTAATGGGGTTTGAATTCAGTAGGTAGCATCTTTAAATGTGGCTCCCATGTGCACAATAACCCCATCTGTTTCTAAAGCTCTTACAGGGCCACTGATGAGGTCAGTTTGCAAGAATAACAGTTTAAAGTTGCCCCCAAATATTGTGAAATGTATTTTTTCCCACCATCCTGAGCTCATGTCATTCATGAACAAAGTTCCTAGTTTGTTTTATGGAGATTTGAACCGACACAGCAGCCAATCATGAATGGATATCTTTGTACTTGTGGTATGCAGAGTAGCACGTAGCAAAGTAGCGGTTGACTGATAATGGATTTTTAAAGGTCGATAGGATAATGATAGTTTGGAGCAGGAAAAAGCCAATAGTAGATTAATCGGCCGATACCCCATAAACGCTCCAGACAGCTCAGTCAGAGTCAGAACATGAGAATGTTTCACTCACATTAACCTTCTTTTGTCCACAGATGCCTCCCATAGAAAAGGCCATGGCAAAGCAGGCAGAGAACTCCCTTTCCACAATGTAGGTAGTTGATTTCTATTTAGTTTAGTAGGAAGCATTAATGTGGAGCTGGGTTTAAATATAAAAGATCTCAGGTACACAGTGGCGTTAGATAGTTCAACATTTTGGCAAATTGACCATAATCCAAATTACCATAATCCCTATCGTCTTTGGAGTAAGTTTGTTACCTTTAATTGTCAGTGCAAGCTAGTTTTAGAACGGCGGAGTAGAGCCGCGGCAAACAGTCTCTGCATTTGCCTCTAAAACAACTCTGTCTTGTTACGGTCTGTTATTATCTCATAGCGTGGTGAATGTGCAGGTCACAACTTGTCCACCAGAACGTTTTGGAGTTGCTGGATTGTGTATTTGATGAGTTTGATGAGGGAAACCAAGAAATTCCATGAGCCTCTGTAGTGTAGCTCTGAGCAGCTTGCGACTCTGCTCTGCCGTTCTAAAAACAGCTTGCACCAACAATTAAAGGTAACGAGCCTATAGAGATTATGGCAATTGGCCAATTTGCCAAAATGTTGAACTATTCCTTTAACCTTCTGTGTGGAGATCTAGAAGAGGATGTATGTAATAGGTGGAGGGCACGGATAACCACCAGTGATCAGAGCACAGGAACAATAACATAACAAGAGTTTATTAAATGTCCTGTTGGCAGAGTCGACCTCTAGCACAAAGAATGGAAATAGCCACGTCTGACGGTTCAAGTGTCTCTGGTTAGATCATCATTTTTAATAATCCAAGACGGGCTGCCCCCCTGCCATGAGGTTGGGAGGCGAACCACCATGGAGTCTGGTTCCAGTCTGGCTGGACACGTCTTTGTTTCATCCTCTGTCACAGTCTAATGAAGGCTATAAATGCAACAGAAAAATTAGGAACCCACATCAGTGTCTGGAAAAATGACAGTGTGTTTTGCTGTCAATCTGTAAAATACATCCCAAAATGTGGAAGAGAAAGACATTTCATTTGGAAGTTTTTGGAAAGTTCCAAAATTAGAGGAACAAAGGGAAAAAGAAATAAAGTCATGGCGCCCATTCTGTCCAACATGAAGGCTCTTCACCGTCACACTGTATTGTTCCTGCGTTTGAATTATGCTTCTTACAGCTGTTATTATGCATCTGGTTCTATTGTTGGACGATGCCGTACATCTAAGGAGTCTCTGTCTCTGGGTTTGTGTTGTGTTTGGCAGAAGTGCAAACTCACTTAGAGGAAACATAACAATCTTACAGTGAAAACCTGCTCTCCAGGCTATCAGGCAGCGTGTTGGAATCAGATCATCAGCTCTCTCCGAGAGGTGAGGAGTCAGAGAGCGAGAGCTGATATTCAAAAGAAAAGAGCCAAGATCAACTGTGCGCTTGTGTTTGCGCTCGATTTGTCGTTTTAAAAAATTCAGGAACGTTGCCATTGTGAGTTTGGAGACAGGGTTGTGAGAACTTTGCTGTGTCATGACAGTTTTCAGTGCTGCCTTTGTTTGAACCGAGCTTATTGTGTATAAAACTCCCATGAGACGGGGCAGCAGCCTTTCTTCATTGTTGTTCTTTGCATACTCTGAATGTTTTTGCTTCTTGTGATAATAAACCCACCAGTATTACAACAAATTGAGAAACATACGCACTTTTTGTGGTGGGCTGGCTCATCTTACTGCATTTCTGCTGACCTGTAAACAGCGGCGCGGTGGTAGAGCCGAGTCTTATATTTTTTTACAGGATGATTGTGTGCACTTCCTCTTTTCTACCACAAGGCGGCACTCTGCACCTGCTTAGTGAACCCACTGCTGTTTTATGATGCTCATTCAGGCAGTTTCCTGATTGTGTGCAGGTTGTTTTTTTTTTTACATGTTTGACATTGATGTTTTGAGTTAAAATTAAAAGGATTGATCACTAAAAATATCATTTTCCCCATGTATTTTGCAGATTTCACCCCCTCCAGGAGAGGGTCTCCCCAAAGGCAAGGGCTGTAACTTTTTGTCACCACCCATTCAACAGGTTTTCCAACATGCTTTCTGGTCATTAAAGAATCGACTTGTCCCTTCAGGTATGTCGTTCCAGGAGGTTTGGGCAAAGAGCATATGTCACCCTATGGAGCAGCTGGTGGATGTGGAGCAGGAGTTCCCAGGAGAAGTGGCGTACATCTACATGCCTGCTTGTGTCCCTCTGAAGAGATGTGCTGGTTGCTGTGGAGATGAACACCTGGAGTGCCATCCGACCCTTGAACGTAACATCACACTGCAGGTGTAAAAAGAGAAATGCCTAAAGGAAGATGTAAAAAGAAAAAATGTTAAAAATGTGTTTACACTGGTACATCTGGTCCAGTATTCAGTGTCAGTTTTCTCCTGTTGTTTTTTTCTCAGATGATGAAGATCGCTCCTGTGATATCTAGTCATGTGGAACTTACATTTGTGGAGCATCTGTCATGTGATTGCAGGTAAATTACAGACAGATGATTCTTTCTAATAAATATGAGATTATTGTAGCACTCACTATCCATTAATATGCATTGTCCCGACTAAATAAATAAAGTAAAGCAATAACATCAGTTGTTTCTGCTCTTCTCTCCCTCCTGTTGTCAGACCTCGTCAGATTCTTCAAAAACATAAAAGGTCAGTAGAGGGATATTTTTTCTATTAGACGTAAACACACGAGTGTCCTCATCACACTCTGCTTTGCCTCCACAGCAGCAGCGAGTCTATCAGGAATAAACATCGGAGGAGAAAACACAAGAAGACAGCCAACGGCTGTGGCAAGTAAGAGATTTATTGCCCCCCTGTGGTGCTCACACACACACGCACGGTTTCATAATGTTTGGACGTTTAGGATACATTTATCACTGTTTCCCTCAGTGTCAGACTACCAAAGACAGATGAGATTAAACAATACCACAGTATATTGTCTGCTGTGTTGCTCTTCTCTCTGGCAAACCTTTAATCCACCGACCACTTATGATGAGCTTGCGTTTTTTGTGTGAGGCCACAGAGCATTTGTTGCACAATAATCCAAGGCTGCTGATAGCGCCAACCAAGGACTGCCGATGAAAAGGTTTAGTCTTAAAATAACAACATTCACAAGAAAATAGAGGAAGAGGAGGGAGAAGTAGAAATATTAGCTAAAGGGAATGAGCTACAGCATTAAATCGTATCATCACCTTGGTTTGTTCTGGTTCTAGATGCAGGAGGTCGTGTGCAGTCACAGCTCATCATTTTATTCACATTTGCTCTGTTAAGTATGAATCTGATGGAGAGTAAAACATATAAGGTGCAACTGGAGTGTGACTGTGCTGACCTAACTGACTGCAGCCGAGTCTACAAGTGAAAACACCACTGTGTACTTTAAAGAACAATGTCACACATCACATTCTGCAGACACAACCTTGAGTTATGTGGTGAATTTGGTATTTTGTTTGTCATGTGGTCTCTGTCCTCATAAAGGTCAAAGGGTTGCAACTCTCTGTGCCCCCTCCCCCCTCTCTCGGATATTGTTGAGTAACCAATAGTGAATTATGGTAGAGCAAAGGGAACATTGCTGAAAAGAACAAAATAAAAGCTGAAAAGGCAACGTATAGCTAATTTACTTATCAGTAAGACATTCCACTCAGCCTGTCGATGGTTGTAAAAAGTCTTTAGATGAAGTTTTGTGAAGTCAGTGAGAATGACCCCCGTGATGTCATCAGGATTATCACCAAGCTTATAACTGCCAGTCACGGTGAGAGACCAGAAGTGTGGGATTTGGAAAATGTAGGTCATGAGCAATGCTATCCAGATGCATTATGGGAATGACAGGATCCAGGACATTCGGAGCTGAAGCCCATCAGAATATCTCATCCTTGGTGGTCTGCTGTAATGCTGTTTAATGTGTAATAATATGACCAGGACCCAAACACAGAGGGGGAAAAAAATCGATGGAGAGGTGAATAATGTACAGAATACTCAGATCTTCTTCACTTTTATCTTTAGGGTATTTAAAATATTTAATTACATCACATTTTACTTACAGATGCTAATGTTTCAAATGATCTATAATCCTTATTTTAATGTTTTGATAATTGTTTAGGTTTTTGATCATTCTTGATATATTTGTGGCTTCAATTATTTTGTGTCTAGGACCTTTTCTTTTATGTTTTGCTGGGCTACATTGTAAATAAAGCCTCCACATCTATGTGTATGGAAAGGACCAGTA
Organism: Decapterus maruadsi; assembly: GCA_030347415.2. NCBI lineage: Eukaryota > Metazoa > Chordata > Actinopteri > Carangiformes > Carangidae > Decapterus > Decapterus maruadsi. Next base: position 6,677,887 of record CM064891.1, on the reverse strand, counting down.
ACAGAAAAAAACACCAACTTTGGTACATAGGCCAAAAGCTCAGACGCAAAATCAGATGACACATGTGCAAGGAGCAGACGGGGGAGGGAAAGGTAAATACCAGGGGAATTGGGGAGGGGTGAAACTGCCTGGGGTGGGGCTGGAAAGACACATGAGTAGGAAGTGAAACAACTAACAGCCACACAGCACAAGGTAAGTTATTCCAAAATAAGATAGGAAGTAATAACAGTCTGGGGCAGGAGGTCACATAGATAATAAAAACTCTCTCTTTAAGTTTATGAAAGTGTGATGTCAAATCAGGATAACGTCACACTTTTCAAGTTTATCTTAAAATAATACTCACATTTCCATCCCCTCTTTATTTCTTATTACGCACTGAAACAACAAGATGACATTTAAGATTTTATACTCTGGGAGTAGTCTGGGAAGGATGGTGAAAAAACACTTTTAATCTGGACAAAGGGATGAGACAGATAAAAAATGTGTCTGCAAATGTAATCAGCTTATTGTAGAAGTACACTGAAGCTACTGTTGAAGGACAAACTTTGCAGTCAGTAAAAAATGCATTACAAAATTAAGTTAATGTTAACTTGAGACTCCAGCGTGCAGCCTCGGTGTGATTGATGTCTTTTTCAGTGTGAGATGTCCCTTCTGTGTTGCCATCCCTTCACCACAGCTCAGCATGGGAACATACATACACAATGCATTTTGAACAGGTTGTGAATTTTTATCTTCCATCACACAGACAGACAATGAGTCTCTTATCGTATTAATGTCTAATCCAGCAGCCCCAACAGAGGTTAAAAAGGAATCCATCTGACAAATCAGCCCCTAAATGGCAGACTATGGACTTGATGTTTAGGAGAAGATTGTGTTTGGTGGTGGTCTGCAGGATTTCCCCAACACGTGTTATCAACTGTGTAGCAACATGTGTGGCACTCACTCCAGTTGTGGCTGTGGCCTGGTCAAACAATACTAATGATGCACGATGACTCTCCTTGACTCCCTTTCCTTTGCAAACCATAGTTTTATCTCTAAGACCCCTCCACCCTCTACTTAGTGGTCAAAGGGCCACACAGTCGCAGAGCTCTTAATTTCTTCCAGCTGACTCTCAGGGGCCAAATTGAATGATGCCAGTGCTGAATGTAAAATAAACTGGAGTTTAACTTCCTACATCAAATCTGTAGGATAAACACTCAATTTCATCTTGTTATGAAGGCTTCATTCTTGTGACAACCTTGTTTCATGTTGACAGTGAAAAAGCAGACGGAAAACATAGACCTGTGGATGTTACATTGGTTATTTGTCTACTGGGACACTCTACAAAAAGAAATACCTCTTCACACAGACGCTTTGGGACCCCTGCCCCCATGGGACCCTGAACCTGTGCCATAAATAGGCCTACTTGGAACCGTATTTATCAAGCTTCTTAGTATGACTTAACAACACTACTAAAAGTCGACTTATGAATAAAAAAACTCTCAGCTGAAATCTGCACTTAAAAGTTGGATATCAATTTGGAATTTAATAAGTTGGACTTACACTTCCAAATTTATAGGAATGACCAATAGTGTTTATCTAAGAATAGAAATAGCTCAGTGAATAGTTAAATGGCCAATATTTGACAATAATCTACAAATATATACATTGGGAATGAATGAATCAAATACCAGCTCTGTCCAAACGATATTGTTTGATCAACAGCTCGTCATCAAACAATGCCGGAAAGTCCTTTCACTCCCAGGAGGTTCACGCACATCTCTCTCTCCTCAGTGCCATCCCTTGCTGGCAAATCCTAACCACTTAAGACACCTCTCGAGGTCTCTTAAATATCTGGAGGAGTAGGAGTGATTCTTAGACTTGAGAAAGTTGATAAATAATCTTTATTCTTAATTTTAAGAGTACAACGCAATTCCAGAAATTCTCAGAATTTAACACTAAAATGGCTTTCAAAGACGCATGATAAATACGGCCCCTGCTATATTTAAGTTTTAAAAGTATCACTGTGTAGTGTATAGAATGCATTTCATCACATTAGTGGGTCCCGTGTGTGTTGGAAGTAGTTTTGTTTACCTATAGAGAATGATTAAAACCTGTTTAGATTTCCTCTTGGCATGGTGCCACATTAAAAAAAGACCATGACATTCAGAAACCAGTTATTCCAGTCTGATTTAGTTTTGTACCTACACTCTGTATGGTCTTGTGTCCACTGTGTTGGTGAGGGTCAATGGAACTGTAGCTCATGAAAAGACTGTAGTTCATGTAAAAGATGCTGAATTTCTGTGACTGTTTATTTCTGTCTTTCCAGGTGCCAGTTTCCTCAGAACAAGATAAATCTTCACTGATTCACACAACTGTGCAAAGTTAAATTAGGATGAGTGACTCGGTGCGCTGAGCAACATTTTTTATTTTTTGATAAATTGCAGTATCGAAGTAAACAACCATATCTGCAAGTACATTTGCCTTAAGACTGCTGTTTTAAATGAACTTAAATGTAAATTCTGGTCTTTAAAAATCTTGCTGCCTTTGTTTAAGATGTTGAATAAACGGTGGAGAGTAGGAATGGGGGATAGGCTAATGGTTGTAATGCTTTGAGCTCATCAGTTGTTAGGATTAAAGTGTCTGACCATCCGGAGGTGTTTTACTGATTAACTTCCAGACCTTCTTCACGACTTCATGTATGATTGAAATGAAACCAATCACTTTATGTGTGTGTAAGTGATGAACTCTGAATCCACTCTGTCTAATCATGGGTCATGATAAGTTCATGAAATAAAAATACACCCCAAATACCAGGAACCTCTGTGCTATATTTGCATTTGTAGACCATTAGAGTTTGTAACATGTGAGGCCACAGTGTTCTCTTTATCTAGCATTGCTCTGTAGTAAGCACATTGTTAACAAAGCACAAGGGGTTACTGTTGATTCGTGTTGCATTCATTCACAGCCTTTCACATACAGTAGGCAGGTGAGATGATGGAGGGTGATTTAACACCAAAACAAATCAGCAGGATCAGACGTAACAACTGTTTGAATTAATAAAAAAAAGTCAGCAGCCTTCAGAATTATGACTTATTCATAATCATAATTTTATTCTGGTTTCATCTTCTTCAAGGGTGCAGAGTGGTATAGGTTGTTTAAACTTTTTAACCCAGCATTTTCTTGCAGTAAAAGATATGCTGCCTGTTGTACTGTTGTTGTCCTCTCACCCTGGACATGTGTGCTCACTTCAAACAGAAACGTTGCCACTTCATCTTTCATACGCAGTGTAACTGCACGTGAGTACGTTTTGTTCTGAGAGGCAGTGTTGTGTTTACTTCTTCAAACATGCATGCATGGTGACTTGCTGAGCTTGAGTTGGGTTAGCTGCAGGCCAACCCAAGCTATTATGTAATACAGCAGAACATTACGCTCGAACCCTCACGTCACCGGATTCCCCCGACGGTACATTTGAGATGCCTGCACTACTGTACAGTACACCAGACAACACCTTCTCACTGCACGGCGAACACAATGTCCTTAACTTGCCACACATCTAGCAGTGGTCACGTTTTTCAGCTGCTGGCTTCGCCGGCCAATCAGAAGACAGGAAATGAAGCAGCTGACCAAGCGTAGTCGTGACGTGTCTGGTACTCCAGACGAGACCACGCCCCCAGATACCAAATTTGGCAAGAATGACTCTAACGAATATCCTGTCCATTGCATTTTTCGCCGTCCAGGAACAATTGTCGGTGGGTGAACAGAACCCCACGGGCTGTCGGTAACCCACTGTACCATTAAAACTGTCGCAGAGGACAATTAAACTGCAACCGTGAACGGTTGTTGCCACCGCGCTCCGCATGTGACCGAGCAGACAGGGGAGGGGCGGCGTGTCTCGTGTATAGTACCGTGGAACACAGAGTTCCAGTCAACGGAGCCGAACAGCAGCAGCGGCCACGGAGACAAGGAGATACAGAGACACAGGAGACTGCGCGACCCGGTCGAGCACCGAGGACAAAGTAGGCATATTCTGTTGTGAATCTCCACCGGTTCATTGCGTTTTTTGTTGTTGTTGTTTATCTGCCCTGTAACGTTACTTTATGTTAGTTCGCGGTCAAAACGTCATCCTTGTGTTCATTGTGTCTGCGAACAAAAAAGCTAACGAAAGTGCTAATTTAAACTGTGCATCCGTCTTGTTTGCATTCGCAAGTGCTCAGTCGCTTTTAGCTAGCTCCATCAATTAGCTACGAAATTATAACGTACACCCAAATATGTCATAAACATTTAAATCATAAAAAACAATACTCTTTCATTGTATGGAATAACAATTGCATTACATATTCTGGCAAACTTAACTAATAGTTTAATATCGGCACTGCATGACTGTTGGTATTATCATTCATTTACGTTAGTCGTGGTACTGTATACTAGTGGAGGGTGATGGATAAACTGTGATCAGTTATTACACGTATTAAACATTGTTGGGTACCCTCACCAGACTGCAGTACCCTACTGTAGTCAGAGAAACCAGCTAAATGTGACAACAAGAGGACGACATGTGTTTGATCGCACACTCGTCAGATCTCAAGCACTCAGCACCATATGTTGACATGGTGACCAGCACTAACCGAAAATGCAAATTAGGACAAATATATAAAAATGAGTTGCAAAAACAGCTGTGTCCTATTATTAGTCTATTAAAGCGATTTTAAGACTGAAATTGAGCTTTCACTTTGATCCACGCGTCTGTACACAACTCCATATTTTGTTGTTGACATGAAAAGAGCTTCTGCTTAATCGTGTTTGATTAACAAAATTTAGCCTTTTATGTGCTGATGCAGTCGAGAGCTTGTTGAGCCAAGGACATTACAGCAGGAAAGATGAGCACCAAGAGGAAGGCAGAGAGCCACTCCAGGACAGCCAGCAGACCACGCATCATGAAGTCTAGAGACTCAGAGAGAGACTCTGGATTCTCAGGTTCGACCTTTCTCTTGCCCCAGTATCAATTTGCTTTCATTATAAAGTGTTGCACAACTGATGCTTACAGTTACTCTTCCTCTTCGTCTATAGATGCAAGCTCAGAGCATATGAGCGTTATGGACACCACAGACTCAGAGGATTCACCCCGCCCTGTTGTACAGCAGGGACCGCAGACCTCAGGCTCTCAGCTGGCCGTAGTGGGAGGCTCCTACTCGAACCTGTCTCCCATGATCATCATGAACAACGTCCTCCTGAAGCAGGTACACAGCAAAACCCCACCTCTAAAAGGGTTTTTAAAAAGATGATTTAGAGTTTCAGAGTACCTCTGTCTTTTAACGCTCGGCAGTGCTATAAATGGGTTAGGCAAGTTATGGTCCAGTGTCTTCACAGCCCAAAGACTGTAATCTGACATCATAATACTGACTGTTCACATAAGGTCAAGACTACTTCTTGATGAACAGCAGAGCTCAAAAATCACTCAAATTTTATGAGAAAAAAGATTGTTACCTCCCTGAAAATGTGTGAGTGACTTTGTTTCTGTTTGCACTTACTGTGTGGGGAGAAAAAAACGGGGGAAAAACATTGTATATGATGTGAATATACATATATATATAGTAGATTTTTCAATAAAAAGTTGATCACAAAAAAATTTTTATGAGAAAAAAAGAAAACAGGAACACAAGATTTAACAGTAAAAAATAACATGGAATAATAAATAATAATACTTATGTTTAATTAGTGAATTTCAACTGTTGCTTTTTCTAGACTTTTTTAAAAATTAGGCTTACAAACTGAGTGAATGAAACTTTGTAATTGGCCTTTTTTCCCAAGTAGAACTGTTGCTGGCTTAGTTTGTGTCAACCTGATTTATGTTGTCTTTATTTTTTTAGTATTATTATATCAGTACTGGGACCTTGACTACAAAAAAACCAATATGTGGTTTATGTCACTGTAATGTTGATATTATATAGGTTCATGTATGTAAATAAATGAGGCCCATGGGTGTGGCCTTTCAAAACTCTCAATTTTGATTCTGTTGCCTGTTGCAGCCTGCAGACAATCCCCCGGCTCTGAAACCCTGGGGGTTTAGTCCCACGGTGGAGGTGGTTCAGCCTGTGGTCCAGCCGGTGGTCCAGCAGCCCCAGGTGGTCTTTCTCCAGCCTGTGGTTTCCCGTCAAGCCTCCCCCGCTTCCAAAGAGGCTACCTCCAGACACAGACGCCCTAAGAAGTATCTTCCAATCCTGAAATCCTACCCCAAGATCGCTCCACATCCTGGAGACAGCTCCAGTTCTTCTGGCAGAGGAACTGCTTCTTTATCTTCTTCATCCTCCTCCTCCTCCTCCTCTTCCTCCTCATCTTATAGCTCCTCCTCTTCAGGATCAAAGAGAAGTAGCAGTCTGACCTCCAGCCACCGTGACCACAGAGAGAAACAGCCAAGAAGCGTGTGCAGCAGTGCTAATAGCTCCAGCTCAGCTACCAGTCTTCCTGGTACCCCTGGCACCATGTCCCCTCTTCTCCAGAACAGACTTTCTTTCCCTTCAACAGAAACCAGCGCCAACAGTAGTCCTGCCAGGGAGAGGCCTTCACCAGCCCTCAGCCAGTCAGAGTTTAACTCCTGCCTTTCTTTCACTCACACCAATGGTTCCAAAAACCAGACACTCCCCGTTCCCCAGACGGGCACCATGGAGAAGTGCTCAGAAGAAGAACACGACCCCAGCGACGGTGACGCAGACACACGTAGGAAGCGCTTCTGCAACACCTACAACATCCTGAGCAAATCGGGCCTGCTGGACATCACGCTCCGTACCAAGGAGCTGCTCAGGCAGAACCGACGCACTCAGACTGACCTGGACCAACTAAAGGAGCACACAGACCTCTTCCTCCAGGCTGTGCGGAGCGGCGACACGAGCATCTGTGTCAAGCTGCAGGCCAGCCTTCAGGAGGAAGACCGGGAAAAAGAGAGGGAGAGAGCTGCTCAGACCAGCTTAAAGGAAGATTAGACCCTAGACTAGTGCGAGACAATAAGCCTGTAGATTCAGATGGGGAAAAGGAAAGCCGGGGTTGGGGGGGTTGGAGCGTACAGGGACAGATGGACCGAAAGTAATGTGCTCCACTCCACACACACACACACACATACCCCTAGACTCTATCACAGACAGGGAGCTGTGGCCTACATTTTGTCTGTTGTCTGCCTTCGGGCCCTGACACACCAAGCCAGCTTCAAACATTTGGTGCAGATAAAGACTTTTTATGCCTCTTGTCTTCTCCTTGCACTCGAACTTATAGTGTAAGGCTGTGGCTGGCGGCCATCACCATGCACCTAGATTCTGCACCTGAAAGAGAACATTATAATAATTTATAATAATTAATAGCTAAAGAATTGCTGCATCAGTCTTTCTGCAAGTTTATTTGTCCAAACTATCAAAGTAATAGTCTGACTTATGCCATCGTTTAAGGACACAATACAATAACTATGAAAGGTGGTCAGCTACACACATAATGGTTCATATGTTTTCTCAACTTGGTGTGTAAGGGACCAACGGTCCAACAAGGCCAGAGCATCAGCACGCTGCCCCGCCATGCTCAGCCTGGCTACATCTCTTCCATTGAAATTGACTCTGCTGCACAGAAATCTTTTGCACAGTGGCAATCAAGACCTAAAACACCCTGACAAATTTAGATCCAAGAAATGAAGGGATGAAGTTTTTTTTCTTTATACCAAATGTACAATACAGCTCCATTAAAACCACTAATACTGGATATTTCAACTGTGCAAGGCAGTTTTCTCTAAAACTAAAAATACTAAATATTGTGGTGACAATGAAATGACTCCTTTTATAATTCATGGTATTTCTTTGAGCTGTGCTCCACTGGTACTGATATATCGCTTAACAAACATCTAGTTAACAATCAGTAAGTGTGTACATTAGTCTAAAACAACTTCATGCAGCAGCACCATTCATGTCAAATGTCTGATTTTGACAGGCTCAAGGAAATGTTCTCATGTCACAGTGAATGTGTTCAGGGCCTCTTGCCAGTCAGCATCTCCAGACAGATAATCATGTGCCTAAAGTGTCTCTTCAGTTCCTGCTGTGAAGTTTAAAACTCGATGTGAAAACTTTGGCGGTTTCAAGTTTAGCATTCCCATCATGTTGATGGCAGCTGTAATACAGGGCAAACTGGCTGAGAAGGCTACAGCCAATTAGATGCTTCCCTGATGACATCCCTGTGTAAAGGGTGCTTCCTGTAGCTCAAGCATATTTATCAGTGACTTGTGTATGAATTCCTTCATTTGTGTGTGCGTGTTTTTACAATTACATGGATGTAATTTAATTTGAAGTGTATGAAATATTTGTGAGAACATTTTTCTTTCCACTATGACATCCATTCAGTCAGGTTACTCGATGAAGACCATCAGCTTTAGGCCTGTTATGCTCCTTGGTCCTTCATTTTTATTCTGTAAACTCCAACAGCTGAAACATCAAAATTGGGAGTATAGTTGTCGGTGTAGTTTTGTGATGCTTTGTTGTTGTTATTATTATTATTATTATTATTATTAATGATGATCTTTTTGTATGGTTCTAAATTATGGCCTTAATATCCAAACCCTGTACGTGTCACAGAGATTTGCATTTGCACTAAAAATAATGTAAGAGTAGCTCTGAAGCAATTTCTGTGTGGATCTAAATGGCAGCTATGGTAGCTCAAGTCTTTTGTTTTCAAGTTACTTGAAGTGCATTGTGAGTCATTATAAGCACACTACCCATGTATACATACTACCCCAATAGTACAGCAATGCATTTCTATCATCCGATGTTATTTCTAGCAGTTTCTCAGTATTAAAAACACATTTGTATACTAGTAATTGGTTTATTCAGTTAAAACACTCTGTGACAATGTAGTTGCCGTGCTTATGTTGACTTAGAATGGCTCACTATGGGATATTTCCTAGTCGACTTTTGCCATCTTAACCCCTGTACATCTGAACATAAATACTTTTTTTTTAATGCTGTTGTAAGGGTGTGTTCTGTAAACATTTGGCGTCTTTTGTCAATTAATTTTTGTTGCCTGAAGATACACATCTGTTGTGTTTTTACACTGCAAGTGAATCGTTGTGTTTTAGTTTTGAGGCGTTTGTGGTCACCGTGCTGCTGGAAGCCCGTGCTGTGTTTGTCATTCAGTCCTGCGTTTGGTACTTTGCGGTTGCACTGAAGGAGTCTCAGGCCATCTTTGATACTCCTGATTTTCTCCTCTGCAGTGCAGCAGCTCCACTGTTGGCAACACTGTGCCGTATTCAGCGTCCCACTGCAAAAGTTGACCTTTGAAGTCTTTTGTTGCAGAGGCTTTTTTTTTTCTTGCACAGTAGCTCCTCATCTCACGGTGTTGTAAACAACATTCACAGCTCCACTTTAATAGATTTCAAACTTGCTTTGTGGTGGTTCAGGGATCACATCTGTTTTCCTAACCAAGTCTTTGTACTTGAATAAGATTAGTGATACTGAATGATTTAGGGTTATAAGGATGCTTGTTTTCTACTTTTCCTTCGATTTCAATATTATAAAGAATATGTTTCAGGCTAATACAGTGGGACTGTCTGAGTTTGCACAGACACAGACACATTTCCAGCAGCCTACATAAAAACTAAGGTAACACTTGATTTGGATAGTCCACCTTTAGAAAGTAATTACATTTCAATGCGTTATTAGCTGGACCAACAATTCAGCGGTTCTACCTTCCTGTTTATTTAATAATTGTATAAACACTATAAAAAAAGACTTTATAGGTGAACTATCCACATTGACTGTGACCAAAACTACCAAGCTGTTGAGGCCCTGTCACACTGACACGTGGACATCTCTACTCCACCAAGATAAAGACAAACAAACAAAAAAACACATTGAATGTACTATAATGTTCAGTAGAACCACAATACATTTTTGAAATAGCCTAAATGTGTTTTTTATGCTCGTATGTTAATGATGCATGTTTTTCAAAATATCTCAGCAATAATTTAAATTCTTACATGAGTTTCTGACAAGTGTCTAAAAACCTTTAATCTACATTTGTAATTTTTTTATTTTTATTTTTTACTGTCATAGCTTACAGCAATCTAATTTGTGTTGCCTGGAAACACAGCTTGATTCTGACTTTTCCTGTGGCTGTAATATATTTCCTTTATTGCGATGGTGGATCTGTAATTGAGACATACAAGCCAGGACAGCTGAGAGACGGCTGGACCTGTTGTGGTCTTTTGTCTTTGCTAAAGCACAAATTCATTTAAGCTACTTTTGCTCCGTTGGTTTCTTTGTCACAGACAACAACACGCCACATTTATTTCCCTGAACCTAGTTGTTCTTACTCTAGAACACCAATTCATCCTCAGACGGTAGATGTTTTTAAATTATTTTTTGGAATTGATGCTCAAGTTCTTGAATCTCAAAAAAAAAAAAAAATGATTTGATGGCCTTGTCCAGGAATGATATCTTGCTGTTTTGAACCTGTTTCACTGCCAGTGGGATAAATCTGGTACTAAAATATTAAAAAGGTTGCTGATATTTAGCTGAAAATAGCACCACAACTCTGGTTCACTGTTTATTCATATAACAGGAGTTTCCTTCACTTCTCTGTAATCTCAGAAGAAGAGTTTAGTTGTGTTTACATGGACCAGCACCGGTGTGGTCCCTGCAGGATCCTGTCCATGTAACTGACTAAACCGTTAGTCTCTGATGCTGCCATTGTAAATGCTACGTGCTGTGTCATGGATTGTTAATGTTGTGGCATGATCATGTTATGTGCCCAGAATTGTCTGTTTAAACACACAGAATAAGACGTTACTACAAGTTAAGTCTGTTTTTTCTTGTACAGTTGGATTCTTGTTATAATGTAACACTGGATTATGCGTTTTTCATCCAAACGTTGGCAGCTTTGTTGCATTTCAGTCTGCCTTCTGATGCTGAAAGGGAGAAGGGAGAGGGATTGTGTTTGTTTTGTCAAGATGTTTCAGTAGAGCACCAGCAGCAACGATGGACAATACAAGCCTGTATAATTGTTATTGTTGTTTTTTATATGAAAGATGGATTGTCTTAGGGAAACATGGTGGATTCAGTTTGACTGCTGACTGACTGTGGCTTGGCTTGCTGGACATTTGAACTGTAAATGTGGGAGGTTGTTGTAATCTTCATGGGACTTGCCACTGTATTTACCAAAACATCAGTCTCAAATCTTGAGAACACACAACTTCTGTTTTCTCAATAATGACTCCTCAGCTCTACCAATCAAAGATGAGTAACTAAGAATGACAAAGGGTTCGATGTAATGTGCTCTAGGGCTCTTCTTTTTTGTACGTTTTAAGTTACTTCATTGCTTGTGTAATAAACTTCATTCCCAACAAACTCTTGGTCCATCTGATATTAACGCTGTCACTTCACTCAGTCCATCCAAAGGCAGTTCAGATTAGGTGAAATGTGGAGGAAGTGTTGAGGCTTGAATCTTGGATAGAGATGAGAAACAGGAAAATGGAAATGTTTATTTTTGGAGTTTTCCACACACCTCTCTCTTCACATTTAGAGAACTGAGAAAGAGCAAACAGTTAAACAGAAACTCATTCGCTGAGCACAAAAGGACATGAGTAATGAACAATGTGTGGATTTTGTTACACTTTGTTTTAGGATCTCTAAAGACTGCTGTACATCTGCTCCACCACAGAGATTTTTTTGTTTATACATATACTGTAACTCATAAATCTCTCTATATATATTCTGTACTGTGTAACTCAGTTTCTGTGTTTGTTGTAAATACCCTGCAATATCTATGGTGTCATTTCACTGACTGAGGGCTTGATTACCGACAGTTAGTTTCACACTGTAGACATGTGTTCAAATACCAAGAACTGCCAACGCATGACCAGTAGTTGGTACAGATACGGACTTCCTCCAAACTAAAAATGAAACAGCATAAATTACGCAGACGTTCCTGCTGTTGGTTGAAAACTGTTCACATTGCCCTTAAATAGAGGCAAAGAGTGTAACTTCATCATATCTGAAGTGTCTTGCCTAGGGCCAGTACTCTTTTGGATTGGATTTTGGATAGAAAATATACATGTTCCTGGTTTACTGTACACTTTATGAGGAGTTTTTGGCTCTGGGCCCCATAACTACATTCTCTCCATTGGCCTGTGGTCATCGGTCTCAAACCACTCCTAAAAAACACATGGCACTGTCACTTTTTTTCTTTTCACTGTAGTCTGTGTAGTCTTTTTTTGTGGGTAGTTTGTGTTTTTTTTTTAAAAATGTGTCTTTGTTGTTACTTTATTGACTTTATAACAAGAAGTGAGGCCCTGCACAGCTCTCTTCTAGTCTCCAAATGTCCACCCTTACAGTCTCTTATTTTGATAATTGAATAGCAGAACATATAAGATACATTTTTCATGGTTCATCAAAACAATATTGCACATTTACAAAAGGTCAAAGGTCAGGTCCTAGTTTTTGTGTCAGTTAATTGTCCAGTGTAACCAAAATTAAGTTTGCACCAAACTGGTCAGAATATGATGATGCTTTTGTTTTCTCACCATGGTCATCAGATATTTTATAATGATGACTGGCACAAAATTTCTCGAATCAAGAAAAACAAACAAACAAACAAATGTTACAATGCACTGTAATGTTTTCAATGGTGACTTTATTGAAGTGTAGGTTACAGCTTTAACCACTAGATGGCGTTGACGGCACGAGCTCCTTCCGCGGAATACGCGGAAATCATCCTGAAATGTTCCATCGGTGTTTCCGTAGAAGAAACCTGCCACTGTTTTGAGACAATTGTTAAGCTAGCTGGTGCCACACTGAATCACAACTGCGCTGCTGTTATAAGGTAAAGGTAGTCTAATGGCACTGGAGGTATAATGTGGTTTAATTCGTGCGTGTTACTCGGTCAGCGGCCAGGCCGTGACGGCGGACAGACAACACCTGTGTGTGTGGCCCCGTGAGCTAGTTTTGGTAACTGCTAACCCTGCTAGCTAAGTTAACAAGGCAGTATGTCTCTGTCATTTCTGTTTAATCAACCAACCGTTTCTGTATGAGGCCGACCTGGGGCTGTCGAGCTTTCACCACACTGAGCAGTCTTCTTTTTTTTTATCCTGTGGTTTTTGTAGTTGGTGGTTAACAGCTGTCAGCTAGCAGAGCCGAGACTGCTACTGCTCCTTGTCAGTGTTGACGTGTTGTGCTGTTGTCCTGTTGTCTGGCCGCAGCTCCTGTGTGATGGTCTGGACTCAAAGATGACCAGCACCCCGAGCGTATGACCCACAGTGAATCTTAAACTCAGCAGGTCAAATTAGAGGTAAGGCTTGTTTCTGTTAAGTTAGACTTTGGACGAGACAAACGTGTCAAATGTTGATGTTCCTTCTTGTTATCTCGTTACGTCACAGGTTTCACACAGGGTGACCCATGCTTTCTGATGAGCTGGACTCCAAACCAGAGGTAACTGTCTGTCTGTCTTTCCACGCTGCATTGAGTGACACCTGAGTCTGGTATCCTGACATCTGTTTTGTATGTCTCTGTGGTTTTTTTTTCTCTCCCCTTCCAGCTGCTGGTGCAGTTTGTACAAAACGCGTCCATCCCGTTAGTGCAGGGTTTGGAGGACTCCGAGTCCAAACACTCCTGCCTGCCTCTGCTGACTCCAGCTGACAGCTCTCTGTGCAGCCCACTGGAGCTCACAGGTCAGCAGCTGCTCACTCTCACAACTCTATGTTCCTCTCTTTGACTCATGCTTTATACTGTTGTTTTTGTTTTGGCTTCTACGCTGTTATCGGTTGCATCTGTAGTAGAATCTGAATGAACGTTTTGATGCCTCCCTCCACTCCAGACAAGCCTTACAAACAACTTTTGGTATTTGGATGACTCATACTGTGGTGTTCTGCAATCCATAATCCAATACAGCTGCTTCTCTAAATCTGTGTAATTGAAGAGGAATTTATGTCCCTGTGCATTGTCCCTTCTCTTAAATAAATAAATGTCTCTCCAATGTGGGACATTCTTTTTCAGTAATGACTGAAAAACAGAAAGGACAAACTGTTCTGTCAGACAGCTTAAAATATCAAGTGAACAAAGGCTACATGTAATTAGTAAGCTCTAAATAATTAAATGGAGCAGAATGATCAAAAGTCCAAAATATAAAATTTATATCAAAATGATACATTTATTTAAAAAGGCTGCAATCAACATCCTATATTCTTTTTGATCTAAATCTGCCGCACAATACTGAGACTAAAATACAATATATTTATATAAATCTGGCATTATCAAATAAATCCCCAGATCTGAGTACCTGTACCGTCTTTTTAATGCTTATGTAATCTCCCTCTTTCACAAGATCTCTATTCCCTGTGATCTGACTTGTCAGTAATGCATTGTTTTGACTCCTACATTAGAACAGTAAGGCCTACAAGCTTTACCTCACTCTGCTCTGCCTAAGATGCTTCAACATCCATTTGTTTTCCATTTGACACTGTGAAATGATAGATATTCTATGCATTGTTGGTGGGTGTGATTTCCTGTTAATGATTTTATGAATAACTAAAATGGCACTCAGTAGAAAACCTCTGCCAAAGCCAACAACTATACACATCCGTCAGAACCAGATTAGTATTTGGATCAGAACCAAACTGTACAAACTCATAGATCTTAACGCCTTAAAGAGGAACTATGCATGTCTGGTCGCTTTTCTGCTGTTTTGCAAACCCTCGTCCTGGCCATGTGCATTTGTTTACAATTCAATCAATAGAGCAGTGGATAAGGTAAATATTTAGCATAGTTAAGCTACAAATACTGCATAGTTCCACTTCAAATATGTCTGATTTTTACTGGAAGATCCAAATAATATTACCTGACACATTTTACCCAAGTGTCAAAAAAAGCTCATGTTCAGGAAAGTGTTAACAAAAATTCCTTTTTTTTTTTTTTTTTTAAGTGAACACATCTTTGTTTACTGTTGTTTCCGTATCGAAACAATTCATATTCTATTAGTAAATAGTTTCAAATCTACATTGTTTACAGTAGATCCATGTTTCTTGCAGATAATGTGCGTTGTCGTTTGAATTTAACAAATGCTGATTTCCCCCTCAGATGGAGGCCTGAGCCATGAGCCTGAGAGTTCTCCCTCCCTGTCAGAGTTCGGAGGCGTGTCAGAGCGCAGCCCCTTAGTGGTCCAGGCACACTCACACCCACGGTCACCCAGCCCCCCGCCCATCCTCCATGACTTACAGCAGTCAGACAGCACCTCCTACGTCCTGCTGAACGTAGCGAAAGGTAAACAAATAGCAACCTGCTGACATAAATACACCTGTGTGCATCTACCTACACAACACCGAGCTGCTGTGTTTGTTGAAGAACCCTTCAAACGCCTCATTTGGATGTTTAGATTTTCACTTTAGGAAAGAGTAACATTTGTGTTAAGACAAGAAAAAGAACAAACTTTTCCATTTCACGTGTTTCTTTCTAGGTCAAAAGGAACTGCTCAAAAAATAAACGAGACTCATCAATATTGAAGATAATTAGCAGCAGCCTTAATAGAAACCTAGAAACATTATTTCCAGTGTGATGAGCCACTTTCTGATGAACTGCTATAAAAGTTAGAGTGAGAATGTTTAAGATTAAAACTCTAAATCTGATCTCGTGTCGGCACTTTCTGTCTGGCTCAGCTACCGATTCTGCACTCGGGGCTGAAAAGGATTGGGGTGACACATATGCATGAAGGGAAAAAAAGTAAATTATTTTGGTTGGAAGAAATCATCCCTGGCAGGCACATTCTCCTGGTTTCATCAGCCCGTGGCAGGAGAGACAAAAAATTAAATTTGGTCTCTTGACACGCACCTTTTATGCACCGCTCTGCCTGAGAGATGAGGAGGATAGAAAAAAATATTTCGACAGACAGAATCATTTTGTCTATTGTTACGCTAAATTCAAATCGTATTTCTAAAGATGGGTTGTTTCAGTGTGTCTGTTGGCCTCCTCCCTCCCCGTCTTTCAGAGTAAAGCCATAACATTAAACACCAAATTGCCTAGCATCATTAGATACTCAGCCATGGTCACATTTCTGAATTCATTACTCAGAATGTGACCCCGAGGGGCTCATGCCATCGATGATCTTTCAGATTATTGCGTTGGCCTTGAACGCAGTTGTTTCACGGTGATTCTCCCTCTGCCTTTATTCCCCCGTCAGGCATCACAGCCTCCTCAGAGTCCCTGATCTTCGCCGCAGATGGTGCCGGGGAGGATGACGATGATGGGGTCTCGTCGGGGGACTATGGGATCGATGGCAGCGCTCCCTGGTATCTGCGGGTGCAGGAGCTGGCACACGACAGCCTGATCGCCGCCACGCGGGCGCAGCTCGCCAGAGACGCCAAGGCCAGCCAGGACGCCAGAGCCGCGAGTGTCAGTAACGGTAAAGTCACTTTGTCTTATCGTCGCAGCCAGAAATGTTTGTCACGGTGGAAAGCAAAGCCAAACAGTCACCTCAAAAGATATACTCCGCTGTGATGATGCCGATCGTGGAACGTGTGCAGTGGAGCCAACAATCCGTAATTAAACGTTGTGAGGAAAGATTTAGGGAGGAAAAAAAAGACAATGGGAATATAACGGAATGACGCCTGTCTGTTGAAGCGGTGCATCCTGTGGTAAGATAACTCCCTGCATCAGACATCACAAGACAGACAGAAGAGAAATAAGGTCAGTGAGGAGATGAAAATGCAGTTTAATCAGTGCTGACTCAAACTGCGTTCAACACTTCTCATCGTCTCTAAATCAAAATGAATTTGTTGTCTGCCTGCAAACATCCACTGGAGTTGTAAACGCCACAATATCGCAGAGCATTGATCATGCTCTAGCACAGAGTGGTGTGTCTGGGATGATTTAATGTGCATTTAGCGATAGGGCTAATGCAGCATGGACAAGAAGAAAGACGAGCAGCAGCAGCAGCACTGGTCTTCTTCTCACCTCCCTTCCTTCCTGGCCACTATAGATGGGTGACGCACGCCGACGACACTTCATTCCTGTTGTGCATCACGGCCCAGGACTGTGGTGTTAGTCATCCCGGCCGTCTGCGTGCATCAGCCTCCATGTTTATAAGATCCACATTGCACAGTGTGCTCCACAATAGACGGATCTCTGGGACCGTAGGCGTCTGCAGCTGCGGCGCACACCGCCACGGCAGAGTGTTGACCCTCACCAGGAGTCAGGGCTACATCACAGCCCATTTTAACTTCCCTCCACAGGCAATCTGATAGATAAAGACCTCAGCCATGACATCAGAGCGCTGTGGCTCCTGGCTACATCTCTGATCTTTGAACCCCTCTGAGTCGAATTGTAGCTAGAGGTCCTGGATGAAAAAAAGTGATACCTGAGTGAAGTTTTCTTGCCACATAGTTTCCAATTTACTTCCTCTCATCCCAATCTGCTTCTGTTTCCTCCGGGTGATCATCATCTCCTTTTGCTTCTTTGTTGTCCATGTTGTTTCTTTGAAATTTTTTGGTGCTATTCATTTTTTTTCAAACTATGTTAAAAATTGCAACTCAAAACAAAGATGTTTTTTTTCTCAAGATATTCTTGGGGCATGTTTCCCCTTTATTTAATAGGACAGTGTAGAGAGACTGGGGAAATCACATGTGCTAAGAATCGTCTCGGTCGGGAGTCGTACTGGTGATCAGCACCTCAGGCGTTCGCCAACGTGGGATGTGCTCTCTAACCACTGGACCACCGAGCACCCAACGATACATTTTTAATGTTTTTATTCTAACGCCGCTTTGGTCCCTCAGTTCTTCCTCTCCTGATCCAAAGGCGATAGCGGATATAGTTTCAATATTTTATTCGAGCCGAGCACTATTTAAAACACAGTTTCACACCAACCTTGTGTGATCATGTAACCTAGTTACTGCTCAGCTGGACCGTTAGACATGCTCCTGTTCTGCCTCTTCTCCACATCACATCCTTGACCTCATTATTTTCCCGTGAAGGTCAAGCATGAAGTCGTTAGCGAAAGGGGAAAAGGGACACGTCCTTTTCTTGGGGACCACGTGGCTCCGGCTCTGAACGTCTTTGACATGATCTCTCTGTCGGCTTATTCTGAGCCACTGGACCAGTTAAGAGAGAGCTCAAAATACTTTGTACATTGTTAAATGAAATATCTGCGGCAGAGTGAAACTGCTTTCAGGGAGAGGCTTTAACTCCTCTGTGTCACTGTAATGGCTTCGCCTGCTATCTGCGTTAGATTAGACAAGTTCCCATCAGCAGTGGGGTATCAGTTATAGGTGCGTTACTGCTGGTACGCTGCAAGCGATACCCCTGTGTCAGGTATTATTGAAAGCGTGGCGTGATGCTGGTTAAACCAGAGCGACTGCGCTCGGCGTCGGGTTGTTTTCTT
The DNA here is from genome assembly GCA_030347415.2 of Decapterus maruadsi. Taxonomy (NCBI): domain Eukaryota; kingdom Metazoa; phylum Chordata; class Actinopteri; order Carangiformes; family Carangidae; genus Decapterus; species Decapterus maruadsi. Next base: position 6,659,521 of record CM064891.1, on the reverse strand, counting down.
CTGGCTGCGGCTGTTCGACGGGTCTCAGTCAGTATTTGATGATTAGTTTTTATGTGCCTGCGCTCCAGAGGCCAGACACCTGGCGCTCCGGGATCGTTCCCCTGCACAGCCCCGCTCACGCTCCTCTTCTCTCCTCTCCCGGTTGCCTAGGTGACCACACACACATTTTGACAGCAGACGGGGACAAGCGAGAGCTGCCGTCTCGAACCGGCCGCCCCCTCTCCAAGCAGATTCTCCGCTGCTCGTTCGAGGGCTGCTGCAGGACGTTCACCTGGCCGGCTCATCTCAAATATCACCTCAAAACACACAGGTAACACATTTCACACACAGCGGCGGAGGATAATGGAGTCAGGCGGTGTTCCCGGAAAGATGTTGTTGCCAAAGCGCTGATATTCAACCCGTGGCTAATGTGGATACATTTTCCAAATTGAAAAATAATAATCTTAAATTTAAATCTTAAGTTTGCAGGCTAATAGAGTTTCCAACTTTTTAAACAAATCATTACACACTGTAGATGTGTGCAGTCCAATCTCAGCTCCTGACTGCAGGCATTTTATCCAAACAACTGTACCCTGCCCACATGGGCTTACAAGACACCACACTTTTATATAAGCTGTCGTGTGTGTGCATGAGTATGTATGTTAAAGGGATATTTCAACATTTAGGCAAATTCACCATAATCTCTATAGTTTTAGGACTGGGTTCATTACCTTTAATTGTCAGTGCAAGCTGTTTAGAGATGGGCGGGGCAGAGATGCAAGTTGCTCAGCTAACGCAACAGAGGCTCATGGTGTGTTTATGTTTCCCTCATCAAGCTAAATACACAATCCAACAACTCCAAAACACTCTTATGGACCAGTTGTGACCTGCAGATTTGCCACACTATGAAATAATAATGTATAATTATGTATCATTGTGACACCTGAAGCAAATACTCTGAACTACTTATGCTTTTGAAGTCTCTCCGCCCTGCAGCCATTTCGAGAATGTAGCTCCGGCTATGCATTTCCCTCACACATTATATTATTATTTCATAGCATTGTGAACGTGCAGGTCACAACTTGTCCACGAGAGTGTTGAGGAGTTATTGGATTGTGTATTTGATGAGTTTGTTGAAAAAGAAAAGAAAACAGATATTGTGACCTCGTTTTGTCTTTTGAAATTCCTAACTGTCAATCATTCAACCTTTTATTTATAATACTGGTGATATCAAAGTTGATTTTCCAGCCTTCTGAGACCAAGTGAGTTCTAAGTTTAGTCACACCTCAGGTTGTGTTTCGCACTGGTTATTGGTGGTAGTCAGTCAAACAGCAGGAACACAGCTGAGCCTTGTGCTGCAGGACCTCTGCTCACACCAGAGCAGGAGAGCTGTTTACGGCTGCCCGGTCTGACCTTGCGGTCGGCTGCTGTAAACAGACGTACGCAGGGCTCAGAGACACCGCGGCACATTGGTTTGGTTTTTATCTCTGCTCCCAGGAATGACCGAATGTTCAGGTGCGGCGCGGAGGGCTGCGGGAAGAGCTTCTACGTGCTGCAGCGGCTGCAGGTTCACATGAGGACACACAACGGCGAGAAGCCCTTTATCTGCAAGGAGAAGAACTGTGGCAAGAAGTTCACCACCGCCGGAAACCTGAAGAACCACAGACGTATACACACAGGTGGGGAAGAGGGAAGACACCTGCGCATAAAAGACCAAACAGGCTGGAAGCAATAACTGACTCAGGCCATTCGATTCTGCTCATTTAATGCTTCCTTGGTGCAGTTGAGGCCGGAGATATGAAGAGTCAGCAGCACTGGCGCCTCCATTTCACTGCTGCAATGAGTAACAGTACTCTGTCATATTTTATTTAGGGTGACATTAAGATTCTTGATGGCTGCTCCACAGTTGTCTTCTTCTATCTAGGGACCAGTTACAGACCAGCTCCACTCTCCACTGTTCATATTTTGCCCATATGTCTGCAAAAACACCTAGTTATGAGCTATATTTTCCACATTTATTACATTTTTACATTCTTCGGCTCTAGAATACACGAGCTGTCGCCAGAACTTCTGTAAACAAAACACAAAACTGCTGCATTAAACACTATTACAACCACTTTCAGCACATTATGTGCAACTCTGAGATGATGTTTACGACAGTAGGTCTTTATGTTAGGGAGTCAAACATTGTCCGTCTGTGCGTGTGCGTGTGTGTGTTGGGGTGGTGGTGGGTGTCTGTTTCCAGGAGAGAAGCCTTTTCTATGTGAAGCAGATGGCTGTGGGCGATCCTTTGCAGAGTATTCCAGTCTACGGAAACACATGCTTGTACATTCTGGTGAGTGGGGGCAGAGGGTGTACGGCCCAACAGCTGAGCACTTTTTTGTAATTAGCGTGCTACAGATACTGTATATCATCTGCCTTGAAGAGGCGTTTTCTGTCACTTCAGAAGGATTTGCATTGTAGTACATCTGTTTTTGTTTCTCCCTCTGTCTCTTTGTGTGCGTGTGTGCTGCGCAGGTGAGAAACCTCATCACTGTGGCATCTGCGGTAAGACCTTCTCTCAGTCTGGCAGCAGGAATGTTCACATGAGGAAGAGACATGGAGAGGAGGGGCTCAGCAGTGAAAGCAGAGAAACAGGTATTACGCACACACACACACATCCATCCAGTGTGGTAGGTGGATATGCTAATCCTTGGATTATGTAGCATCAAGCAGCCTATACATTTTAAAATGTGCAGAGAGATGGTGTTGGTCTAAGTTACAGTTCTTGAATTATTAATGACTTTAAGCATTTAAAAATTTATCATTTACATTTTTATTTTTCAGGGCCAGTAGCTGAATTGTTTTAGACTGCATATATCTTAAAAAAGAAAAAGCAGAGACAGCACGATTCAACCTCAGAAGCAGCTCTGATGGGGTCAGATTCATCTCGATAGTCTCTAATCCCCAAGTTAACAGTGATTCAGATCCATGTCTTCAAGCTTTATCTTGTCCTTTTTGTCACCTTACAAATTACTGAGATAAACGAGTGGATACTTGAGTCAGTCTTCTGCTGCAGCTGTGGTAAATTTACCCAATTTCACTCCTGCCTCTATTCTTAGCATCAGTTTCAGCACCTCTTCAGATGAGAGACGTCTCTCATTCAGTCCTTTACATCACCACATATGGACTAATTGTACTAAATCAGCTTAAATTACTTTTATAGCATGAAACAATGGAAGCAGACAGTGCATTCGCCTCCTTGTCACATTGCCGTAGCGATGGGGAAGCACCGCAGCTGAATCACCACAGAAGAAGCGCTGCCAAAGCTCTAATTATAAACAGCAGATTTATTCGGGTCAGTCTCCCCAAAGAGGCTGGTCTATTGTAAAAGAAGCAAAGGAGGATGCAGTTTCACAACAGAGGGCTAGTTTCTCTGTTATTTATACACAGCAGAGATTCTTGCTGAATTATTAAATGGCCTCTGTTGGAATAACTGCAGGCCTTTAGAACAAAAGAATTCACAAAAGGGTCAAGAGTTAATTAGGAGAGTTGTTGAAGAGCCGATTTCAGGTTTGGATGTTGATTTCTCAGACTTCTTCATGTGTCGCTCTCCATTTCATGTGTGCTTCTTCTTTGACTATGTGAAAAGAATAAAAAGTTCATTTGTTTGCCACCGACAGGCGAGGCCCTGACACAGAGCAGCCTGCTGGAGGCGGACGGCGAGAACGGAGATAGTATGGTCACCATGACAACAGCCGTGGAACCCATGAATCTTCATCATGCTATGCTTAGATCACCAGGTAGGCATCTGCACACGTAAAGACGGCACATATACATACAAGGTGGAGAAAATAACAGGGCGCCCGACGTTACGACATCCGTGTAGTAAACAGTCATTTAGCCGAGCTCATAATGTGGTGTTAACGACGGAGCTGCTGAGTCGACCTGTGGTGCTGCTAATGTCCTGTTTAGTTGTTTTGTTTTTCCAATCACTGTTTGCGACTCAGTCAACTTCTCCTTAAACTGAAACTTAGTTTATTGATGAGGAAAAGAAAACCATGAAGTAACTGAGGAGACACGACTTTCCTTTTGTCATTGTTATGTAGAAAAACAGCTTTACTTGATTCTTATTTGCTGCCAGACGGCTGCAGAGGTAAGTGTTGGTGCAAGGTCAAACTGTCTCACCCACAGCTCGCTGGGTCACTTTCAGGATCAGCGTGTTGTTTTCTAAGTGTTTAATGTATTCACCTCCCTAAGACTTTGATGACTTTTTATAGACTCAGTATTACAGGATTTTTTTCTCTTGACCTTCTGTCAGCACTCCTCATTAAAACCAACGAACAAAAACCAAGCGAAAGTTAATAGAAACTTCAAGGACAAAAGTAAAGTAGAGAGGAGCTGTAGACTGAGTAAGCTGTGTAAGCCAGGTCTTAACTGTACATGTTACACTGTGTTTTGTCCTCTTTGACCTTGTGTCTATGTTTCTTCCTCCAGGCTCTGCAGACTCGGTGGTAGTTCTATCTCAGCCTCATGAGCTGGTGACCATGACGACCGAAGGCCATGCATATGGAGAAGATGTGGTGGCGCTGCTGTAGTCGGCCATGAGAAATGACACACATACACACACACGCTCACACACTGTCTATTTCAGCAGCAACTAGACTGGCAGTTCAACAGAGTACTAAACATAGACGTCTATCTGTACATAGATGAATCTCTGACTTTAACCCATGTAGATATTTGTAATTAGCAACCGATGATGGTTTTATTTTGACAAGTGTAAAAGGGCAGAGTTTGTACAAACAACCTTCTTCCTCAAGTTTTTGAAAATAAATGCTCCCAAAGAAACACTGAGACGGGTTTTAAGAGTTTATGAAAATATAATGACCATGCATTGTTCTGTGCACTCTCATTGTAAACAGGAGTCAGAGGTTGAACTGCAGTGATGGTCTCAAGCCAACAGCGAGTGCCACTTATTTTTAACCAAAACTTCAGTGGCTTGGATTGCCTGTACAAATCTAAATGTACCAGATACATGTAAACCCCCATTGTCTTTGTTAGTAGAACAAAACACTGAAAACTGCTGAAGCACAGTCTATTATATTGCTGCATGTAAACACTGGTCTTACACAGCATCACCAGCCTATCAAAGCCAGGCCACCATGTTCAGCACCCTGAGTAAAACACAAATAACATTTATCGCAAATAAATTGTGTATCCATTAATGTCCAAAGCTGCATTAACCGAGTGTGTTATTGCTAACATTTGTCACTCAAATGTAAACCTCCAGTGCTTCTGAGGAAGGCAGCACGGTGCTCATTTACAGCTCTATATAGTAAGACCGGAGAATAACTGCCTTTTACAAAAGATTAAGAATTGCTCATGTGGTTAGTTCTGCCCCTATGAAACAAACAGCAGATGTCTGGGGCTGTTAGATAACAGCGTCCATTACTTGTTGTGTTTTGTTACTGAGCACCACCTACATCACATCAGCAGTGTTTTGTTCCTCAGTGGATCTTCAGGTTGTGGAAGTGATCCAGTATAGCACCCAGAGCCCAGCTCGCCTCCACATTGTTCACTTTCTTGGTCAACTGGGAGGGGACACAAACCCAACACCAAATCACTCAAATGCCTTTTGTATTTATTGAAATAAAAAAAGTAACAGAAGTTGTGTGTCAAACTCCTTTTTTCATTTACTTTTTATGACAAAGAGCAGGAATTGTTTTGTTAATTATGATCTGACTGATACAACCATCTTTGTAATTACTAATCTGCCCGTCTTCTGATATAGCATCTGTTAAAATGGTAATGGTAAGCTATTTTGAACTCTTGTCTTTGACTTGGTAGTTTTTATGTTTTGGAAATTGTCACTTCATGCATTTCTCCAGCTGAATTGTTGTACGCAAGCTCACAAACACTACTGATTGTGTTCTATACGACCGCCTCACCTGTAGCACAGAGCTTTCCTTGAAGCCAAACCCATCCTTGAGCAGACAAGCGATGTAGGTCATGTCCATACACAGGAAAGGGCTGCTGGGAGGGGACTTGGTCATCTTATTGCACACTGAGCAGGAGAGAGAGAGAGAAAGGGAGGAATCAAGTCTGTTAGGTTGGATAATCAGCCATCTGTATTCTGCGGAGAGGGTGAGGGCAGGATTTTCAGAAAGCAGTGAGGACACAAGTCCAGACTATTGAGATGCAGGCTGTGTCTCAAGTACAGGTAGCTGCACATCTGTTATAATAACGATGCGCTGCTTCGTCCAACTCACCCTCCTTAGCTCTCTTCTTAAAGTCTCTGACCTGCAGCATCCCTCCGTGGACTCCATCTGAAACGAGAGGTGATTGGGGTCAAATTCAAAACCCTATACCATTCATTATAGGAGTGGATTTACCTGTGTATTTCCACAATAACTTATAATAAAGCCTGTGGCCTTTGAGTGCAGACTGGCAGAAGATAGCAATTTCTCTAATAACTACACACCTATAGCTCATCAAATCCACCGAGACAGGTGCAGATGACTCACATTTTTGCCACCTCTGTCTAGCAGTGGAGTGGGTAATAACATTCTGCTGGCTGTGCATAATTATGGGAGGTGTGTACAGAGGGTATGTGTGTGTGTGTGTGTGTGTGCACTAACCAATAAGACCTGCATCCACAGCTCTGTCGAAGTAATAGGAGAATGCATAGAAAACACTGGTGTGTTCCAGCTCATACGGCTGGTGAATGATGCCCTTCACCACCTTCAGCACTTCTTGGTAACAGTACTTGAATCCTGCATAACCTGGAGAGGAAACACACAGAGGAGTGTAATTAAGCATCTTGTGTTGGTGATGCTTAATTTGCTTTAAGTGATGTGCAATTTCACTGCATTTTAAAGGGATAGTTCAACATTTTGGCAAATTTGTCTCTTGCCATTATTCCTGTCTAGGGGTAGGTTTATTACCTTTGTCTATCGGTGCATGTTGTTTTGAGATCAGTGGGGCAGAGACGTGAGCTGCTCAGCGAACACAATGGAGGTGAGTGGTACAGGTCCCCTGTACCTCATCAAACTCATCAAATACACAATTCAACAACTCCAAAACGCAAGTAGTGACCTGCACATTCACCACGCTATGAAATAATAATGTAACATTATGAATCAGAGTTGTTTTCGAAGCAAATGCACAGCCGGAACTACATTCCGGACATGGCTGCTGGGCGGATCTCAAAACAACATGCACTGATAATTACAGTTAATGAACCTACTTCTATAACCATATGGTTATAGTCAATTTTGCCAAAATTTTGTACTATCCCTTTAATAGGCTTTGCAAACATTACACATGTTTTACTGCCATCAAAAACATCTCCATCCTGTGTTTTGCTCAGTTATAATTCTTGGTTTCCCCCTAAACAGTGGTTTTATTTTGGATTCATTCTCCTCACAACAGCATCTTACCCTCTGGGTCACCGCTCACATGGTAGGTTAGCCCTCCAAAGCTCCATTGATCACTGAACTTCTTTGGCAGACAGGAACTTTTAAAAACCCGCCACTCCAGCCCTGCACACACATGACTCATTTCAATCTCCTGAGGTAGGAACACGGTAATGTCATGGAGCCCTTCAGTGATTCATCTGATGGTCTCAATTGAATTGTTTATCAGAAAGTGGGACTTGAAGTACATCCCACAAAACATCTTTCTTTTGTTACATTTCTCTCTGCGTATTGAGCAGAATGGGCAGGAAGGAACAAACAAGACCCTGCACTGAGAACTGACTCACTGTTGTGCCTCAGTATCCTTCAGAGACACACTGGCAGTGAACAACACTAACCCACAGCTAATGGCGACAGAGCAGCTTCTCTACATGTACAGAACATTACCTTCTGCACCCAGAGCGCCCAGCGTGGCCAGCCGCGCTGCCATCAGCCCATTTCCCAGGTAACTGGACAGAGTCAAAGGGTTGATAACAGTTACAAACCAACCAGGAACAGACTGTATGTAACAAATAAGTCATTCTGAAAATAGGCCAAACAAATGGTGCCTGCCAATTATTCACATCCTAATGACTAAACAGAAAATAGAAGTTTTCCTAATTAAAAACAGATCCCAGTGAATTTACAACAACAAAGTCAGTGGCACTGGAACACAACAAAGATAATAAATACAGGAGGTTAAGGTAAAAAATATATGGAAATTATTAAGAGATTCAATCTGGAGGTTATTTGATGCAATTACTTATAATACATGTAGACTCAATGGGTAAAATTAATTATGTATTAATTATTATCATCTCTAATCGTCTATTGATTACCTGTAAGTGTACAGTTCAAATGTTGAATTGAAGATGTCAAATCTGGCGATGTAATCAGCAACAGGAACGCTGTCAATGGTTTCCTACAGTGGGATACGGAGGACAGAGTGGGTTATTGATCAATAATTCAAGATTTAATGTGAAGTGTCCAAATATGCAAACAAACAACAGACCTTCAGTTTTGGCAGGAAAGTGATCTGTGTAGATCCTCCCCCCAAATCCAATATTCCAACTGTCTTCTTGGTTCGTGCGTTGAGGTGACCTGAAAAACATTTCCTACTTTAATCCAGCACCCACAACAGAGAAGAACTAATCACTCGTACCTCTGATGATATCTTCAAAAGGCCTAGTTGGCACACACGTGCAACTGAAAAGTATAAAATCCCACCGCGGAGCCCGATAGAGATCAGAGCAATCTGCCTTAGGCAAGGTAATTGCAGCTGTGTACATTCAGCCTCTATTTGTGAACAAGGCTCTATAATAAGATACTGACGATTTCACACACCAGGTTAAATATGGTCCTACAGTGGCAGAGCTCAAATCTGGGAAAATATTCAGCGTTTTTTGTCACAGACAGCACTTACCTGTCAGAAAGTTCACAGATATCCAAGCCAGGATTCCTACATGGACAAAATTAGCAAACAAACCAGGAAACAGAAAACAGTGATTTCAAGGGGGAGACACAAGTTCATTTTAGAAAAGGTGATGACACATTTTAACAGAGATTGCAATGGTTACAGGATATACAGACACATGTGCACACGTGTGAGTAAGAGCTGCAATTTGAAAGAAAGAAAAAAAAGCTTTAAATGCTGACAAATCAATTACACTATGGCACAACAGACACTAACTTTCCACCATATAATTACAGCCTTTTAAGGTTGCAATGACTTTGTGGTAGAAAACCATTTAATTTTCAATGTGTCATCAAAAAAAAAAAAAGCAACAATCTATGGTAGTTTAGTGAAATGTCTGCAGTAAACAAAGGTTCCTTCTAGACGTTGCAGGGCTGAGTAAAAAGTAGGGCAGGGGGATCACTGGAGCCACCTACAACGTACTGCAGAGAGAACATGAGTGGTCGTGATCACTGACGTTTGTGCTGCCTCTCAGGGCGAAGGGGCGGGCACACGTTACCTTCATTTGTGCCGTTCATTATGGTGACACTGTTGTCTAGGACCAAAAAAGGAGCCTCATCAAACACATGTTGAACCTGTGGAAGAGGAGGGGAGAGATGGAGGGGGAGGGAGGGGGAGAAGGAGAGGGAGAGCAGGAGGGAGACATGGAAGGCAGCAGAGAAATGGCCTTAATGTTATCTACTGTAATGGTAGCTCATACAGAGGTGCCCTCCGCTTGAAGGGATTAATTAATTCCCTCAGGAGGATTAATAAAGTATCATTTATCCTCCAAGGTGCCCCAGGGCCATCCATTACTATCTTATCCCCTCTACGAGAGCCATCCACACTAAGCTCACAGCGCTCTGATAACAATACTTTCCCTCTTGTCTCCGTACCACCTGCCACAGCTCGGAAAACGCTCTTTCTTTTCCTGCCTGCTCCTTCACTGGATAAGAGGCTGCGATTCCCATTGAAAGTGTCACACAATTTAGCAGCTAATGACTTCCTCTCCTCCGCTGAATCTTGATGTAGTGTAAACATGTGCTGTCGTATGGGTGCACTCCGTCACCTGGTCCAGGAGAGCTTGAGCTTTCCCAGCGGGCAGCAGCCGAAGTCCAGCTGTGGCTCGGAGGAACACGGGGGTCCGCTTCCACTCCAGGCGAGGCACCGTCTTCTTGGCCACCTTCAGCAGCATCCTCACCGTGTGTCCTGCCTTTATACACAAAAATACACACACAGCAACAGGGGGAAACACTGTTTTCAATCTTCACTTGTCGCTCTGCTTCTCTCACTTCAAACTTGCTTTGATTACCAGTGTGATCCTCCGCAGAGGGAGGGTATTTGGCAGTGATTCTGATTACAGTGTAGAGCCAGCAGACCTTTTCCGTTTGGTTCGATATAATTGATTAGATATGACAATGAACTCACCATTTCAGGGAAGTCAGCATATGCTGACAAACCAGGCTTTATGGAATGGAACATCTCATTGTCCAAAACAGGCAGCTCCTCTAAAAGACACAAGATCCACCCACATCAAATATGCAGCAGCTATTAAAAGCATTAAGAGGCCTAAATCTGCTTAGCATACATATGCAGACTATATCCTCTTATAGGCGAAGAGGCATGTTGACTTAAATTTGACGAAATAGGATTATCAGAAAAAAAGTGAATGAACCCAAGTGTCACCTTTGTGCCCTGAACTGAGAGTTTATAGGTTTACAGGAGTGAGAGGCTGTAAGGATGGAGGAGAAAAAGCTTGTTACACTGCCGTTGCCGTGTAAATCTCCAATTTTTCCCATGTTTATATCGTATGTGACATCTGTGCTACAGTATAGTACACCTGGGAATAAACAGGATTCTCACCCTGGATGTTGATACGGCCAAATGAGTAAAAGAGCAGAGAGAAGCGGCTCAGAGCCCGGCATTACCTGAGTCACTCTGGATAAAGGTGTACACATGGATGCGCGTGCCCGTGCTCCCTGCATCGAACATCACGGCGTAGAAGATGCGGCTGTGGTTGGCCGGGCGGCTGATGCTGGGGAGGACGCTCACGATGCTGTTGGTCAGGTCCAGCAGAGAGGTCCCGGCCTGGGCTCGGCTCAGCCCCGCCACAGCCAGCAGGACCAGGAGGAGAAGTGGCACGTCGGGTTTCATCTTCTCTCTGGAGGATCAACAACAACAAAAAAAAAGACGACAAGAGGTCTCCTCGTTAAGAGCTGTGTGACTTAGTGATTTAATTACACTGCTCAACAGAGCAGCTCAAGCTGTTGCTGACGCTAGCCGGAGATGGCAAATTACAGCACGACAAGCAACAGGAGGGTAAGAAGCAATCAAGTTATTTACGCCAGAGCATTTGGCCACGCCCCCGTCAGACCGCTGAGCCAACCACAAGGTCACATCCCAAAATCTGCCTCTCTACCTGCTGAGCAAAGCCTTGTAGACAATTACGAAAAACATCACGATTTCACCATGTCGGACTTAAATACTTAAAACAATCAATACAAAGCAAGCCAGGCATGTGTCAGCATGTCTCTGCAAGATTCAGATGCCTTGCATGATGAATTCTGATGTTTTAGACTCCTCAGTGAAGCAGTGCATTATGGGGACTCCTGAGGCATTTAAGACCTTTTTACTTGAGAATTGTATCTACCAGTTTATTTACAGTTTTAACTTTCAGTCTTGAGGAAAAAACAACAAAAACAAATGAACACATGACTTAGAGGGTTTAGAGGAAACTGTTACTGATTTATCACTGAAATGTGATACGCTGCTATCTGCAAAAAGTAGCTGTGATAAGAGATGAGACATTTGCTATACTTTTTACTTTATGTAAAAAATGAGTCATCACACCAAAATATAGGCTATGACACAAAGTTATAACCTGTTATTGTTTGAGAAGTTGTTAAAAACTGCGTTGTTTTGTCTAATTCTTCTGGCTTCATTGTTGGTCTGTCCTCTCTGTAGTTTTTATTATTTCATGGCATGTGTTTTTATTTTCTCCTGTTGTCTGCTTGTATTTTATATTCTTTTTTTTAGTTGTGCTTTTTTTCCCACAATCATCTGCGATTTGTTGTTAGCTGATGCCAACGCCTGAAACCATGACAGCAGACGCGCAGCTGTTGCAAGGCTTCATTTTTTATGAAGTAATATAAAATGATGGTTTATGATGCTTTGCTATTGTCTGTGGAGCTTCTGTGCTGGTTCTTTGGAGGGGCTGAGTCACAGACTACTAGGTTTCACACTATCAGGCAATAACCCTTACTAAAACAAAAACAAAAAACGCTCCTTTAGTGTAGTATCAACAGAAACGAACCAGCAAATTTTAGCATAAAAATGCTCTGCGGCGGTGTCCATAAAGTTAATGATCCGCTGCCAGTGAACAGATGCAGCGTTTAATCAGCCAGTTCCACTGGTTTATATGAAGTTAGACAGAAATACTATGAAGACTAAGCAGCAGCTTTTCACTTGTTTATTTATTTCTCTCTTTTATTTATTTGTTTAAAATTTTAGTCACTTGAAGTAATTTGCTCCTTTTTTTTAATGAAACTCTCTTATGTTAATCATTATCATAATTGCTTGTTTATTTAGACTGATGCTGTGGGCACATTAGATTATTATTCTTCATGTAAGTAGACTGGTTTAGGACCAGCATGCACCTGTTTTTTTGTTGCGTTTGTTTAAATCATTAAGAAAACGCAATATGAACCACATGACCCATGGTGAAGATTACAGCCACTAAACAAGCCAACGTGGAGTTACTGTAAGTCGTCAGGTGATACACAACACCACATGTGGAGTAGTAGTAGAGTAGAGGATGACAAGTTAGCAGCCGAGAATTAGGACCAACAACACGATAGCCGTGATTCTAGACTGGACACATATTCTTGGGCCTCCCTTAATTAATACACAAATAATGATAGCCCACAAACAAAATACTTGATCAGGGCAACGAGTTTAGCTTCTCCAACAAGCACGTTACCGACCGGTGAAGTTTGTTAACAAGCTAATTGGCTAACGTTAGCTGCCGCGGCTTCAACGAATAACTTTACATTTACTGATAAAACATCAAAGCCGCGCCGGAAACAATGAAACACACGGTAACGGAGCATGTGGGTCGGCTTAATGCAGCATGCTGTGGTCGCTGAACACAGCTGAGGCTCACCATGATGTCCGGCTAGCTACCAGTCCTCACAGCTGACTCCCCGTGACGTCATCGCCGGGAACAGTTGTTTTGGGTCTCGTGCAGGGCTCTGCAGACAGGTCACAATAAAAGGTGCTGACTTCATAACAGACAGGCACCACACAGAACACACAGGGGTGAGGGGGCCTTATCATCATTATTTTATTATGAGTTATTTAAGAGTTCTCTAAATTAATTATAGATTGGAGAACCAAGATTGATGAAGATCTGTTAGTGTGAAATCTGTTAATGAATTTATGACCAAGGGATTGGAAAAAGAAGACAGTAGTATAATTGAGCCAACCCACAACTCCTTGACTGGATGAGGAATATAAAGATTACAGTGTCATGCAAAAGAATCCCTGGGCAAAAGTTTCTGTTAAGTCAACAGTTAAACAAGTGGAAGATGAAAAGATCTCCAAAGGGCATTGAGTACAGATGACATATTCCCTTTACATTTTAAACAATGTCCCCTTTTTCATTTTCATCTTCTACATTTTCAAAGTGACAGAAAAAGTTAAAGGGCCCTCAACAAAGTTTTGGCAACTGGCATAGTTAGTACCTAGTAGCCTCCCTTTGGAAACTATCACAGTGTGTAAATAGTAAATATCTTGTCTGATTCCTTGGTCAAAGTTATCCGAAAGCTCAAGTCTCCTCATTCTTTTGCAGACTGCTGCTTTGTTTCCCCCTTTTCACCCTAAAACTTGAGAAAACTAAATAATACACTAATATTGTAAAATATTACAACAGTGTTTCATGTTCAACTTTATGCCTTTTGGAGATCTTCCACTTGCTTAACTGTTTACATTAGAAATTTAGACCGGGGTGCCCAAACTTGAGCATGCCACTGTATAAATAAACATTTACAAGACTCTATTAACAGTAAATAGAAAAGAGAAGGAGGAATAGTTATCTCTGGAGATAGAGAAATATTTATAAACTACAGAGGAAAACATTTTTGCACAGCTGGAAGGAATTTGGGGTGGAAAAGCATCATGGGATTCTTTGTAAACCAGACTCAGAGACACCATGGGGTTGGAACAAAGTGTTGGAGTTTGTGCGCGTCAAATATGGCCAACCATTATCGTTTATTTTAACTTACATCTTTCTAAATGAAATTTTTACTGGACTACTAAGAAGACTGTGTTGTGAGTGGGTCCTTATGGATAACTGACTTTTTATCATGGGTTTATAGTTAAAGTTCAATCAAAGGGAGAGAAGTAGATGGGAGAAAAGCTTCTTTGAGACATAAGACATCACTGTATATTCACTATACATTTGTGTATGTGAAGTGTTTATGTACCTGGTTGTCTATTGTCTTTTGAGCCCTGGGCTGTTTGACCTCCCTGAAAAAAAGAAAGAATTATAGGCCAAGGCAGAAGAACATATCATCACCATGCAGTGAACAAATCTAAAACTGTAACAGATCCAGTGGCTCCATTTTAACATCAAAATCTTCACTCAAGTGCATCAAATTACAGCGTCTTTATTCAAACGGTAAATGACAGTTTTTATACCTTTTCATCTCTTCATCTTCAGCAACAAGACTTCAGAGGGGAGTAAAGGGGACAAAGTTTGAAGTAGTGATGAAAAGATGTCTGACACTTAATCTTGTTCATCCCAGTAACTTCATCTCAACGGTGTCTGAAGAATATCATTTCAAGTTTATGACATGTAAAAACACTGCAATCCAACTTTTATACCGTTCATACTGACCAGAAAGAAACAGTATAGAACTGAGCTGCTATCTGACACTGAACACACACGCACACTAATCCCACCACTGGACAGTATAGACACATAGGACACATCTGGAGGACATGAGCAGCAGCCGTTATTTCAGTGGAGTGAATGTGTCCTTGTTCTGATGTAACATTTGTTCCATTTCCATCTACTTTTAAAAAATATACCAAGTGCTGATATACAGAACAAGTCACAGATGATACTGGAAGACAGTTGCAGTCAGAACGACTGACCATTTCAATTTCTCCTTAATGCTTTAAGAAATCTAACACCGGAGCACACGGAGGATCCATGATTAAATCACAACAGACCCAGTCAGAACAAGACACAGACGGGACAAAAACATACAAAAAATACAAACCTATAAAGAGAGACTCACAGCACCATTCATTCATCAGTCCAACCCCAACTCCCCCAGTCTCCAAATGCAGCACCATTCGCATCGATGTGTGTTTGTACTTTTAAAATCCTGGACACCTTTGTTGCACAAAGTACAATCACCGACCTATAATCCCTGGTGTTGACACTAAAAAGGACATGTAACCTTTTTTTTATCCCCACAAATCCCTCCTTGGGCTTAAGGCATACGAGAAGTCAGTGAAGGTTGTGTTGGATGCTCTGTCGGTTTAGCCTAGCGTCCCATGGTTGGCATGGTAACAGCTGGGCTCGTCACAGTGGCGTCCTCGGCCTTCCACTGGGATGTCACCGTCTTGATCTGAGTGTAAAACTGGATGCCCTGGTGGTACACAGAGAAGTGCCATGTCAGTCAACCAATCAAATTCCCAATTGTTTCCAAATTTTCCCACATGTTTCCATTCTGATGTGTAGCGTTCCCATGAACCAACGCTTGACACACAGCTTTTGCTCATTTACCTGCTTGCCATAGAAGTTGGTGTCTCCCCTGAACGACCCTCTGGAGCCAGTGAAGGAGAACATGGGGAGGGGGACGGGGATGGGCACATTCACTCCAATCTGTACAAACACATAACATGAGTAAGAAATGTTTCATTTGCTTGACATAACATTAAAAAAAAACAGTAAGAAGACATCTTAAAAACCTAGTTGTTCCTCTGTTACCGTTAGCATGCCAAGGCTCACAAAAATATTTCTTAGCTTTTTGCCAAGAGCTTTCCTGCACTACTGTCCACTGCCTAATTTATATTTCATACTGTTTATTTTTAAGGGAAGAGAGTAACAGTTTTTCCAAGTCTTCACATTAAGAAGAAGAAGATAACAGGTAAAAGATGCGATAAGAAGGAACATTTCAACATTTTCATTTCAGCATTCACCTGTTTTGGATTGTTATTAGATACTTTACTTTTTATTATTGTTCTCTCATTTCTTTCCATACCTATTTACTGTTACTTTTTTCTACCTCATATCCTGAAGCTGCTGTTACTTTAAATTCCCCCACTGAGGGATGAACAAAGTCTTATGTTATCTGTTCATGAGTTTTCTTCATTCTCTGGAGCACCATGTTTGTCTGCTCCTTGAAAAATGTGCTCCAGACTGTTTGGTCTAAAGCCTCCTGTGTGTTTTCTGTCATCACAATAAACTCAAATTCTCACCTTGAACTCAAATCAAAAAGGAGCTTCTGCTGCTGTTAAGTTTGGTTCAACAGCGCAGACAGGCCAAATCTCTGAATCAGACACTGATTGGTTGTTACAGCACCCACTCAAAACAGGAATGTCAAATTGAGTGTTATGACTGGAGCCATCACTCAAAGAATTTCTACTTTAAAAGGAGGAAAATAAACAAAACAAAAACCCAACATCACATCTTGTTGTGGCTGTGTCTGTATGTCTCTACTGGAAAAGCAAGTCTCACCTGGCCGACATCCACTTCATGCGTGTATTTGCGTGCTGTGGCTCCATTGGTGGTGAAGATGGCGGTGCCGTTGCCGTAGGGATTGCCGTTGATCAGAGAAATGGCTTCGTCCAGACTCTCGGCCTCCAGGACGACGAGCACCGGCCCGAAGATCTCCTCTTTGTAACACGTCATGTCCGGCTGGAAAGAACAGCAGAAGGATCAAACCAGAGTTTCCTCCAGCAGAACTCGCTGGCTTCATTATCAGCACATTAAGTTTATGATACGACTACTGTTAAATCTTCCACATGCAGCAGTTTTCCTCATCTTCTCTAGGTAATATGCACTGAAGAAATTGTAGGAGCATAACACTGAGATACGAGTTAAAATAATGAGATTTGTCGACCATATTAGACTGACTCATATTTGCTGTGAGTTATTTGATCTGTAATAATCATTCTGACTACAAAAACAATTCCTCAGGGAAGCTACTTTATTTTGCACTTGCTAAAACCGCCTCTTTTTCCCCCGTTACAAAAAGCAAGGTCAGCTTCATTTGATTCATGAAAAAAAAAAAATCAAAATACAAACAAGCTAACCTCGGAGTTGCAGTTTTAAAAATAAACTGGCTGTGCATCAACCTGTATAAAGCTCTTTAGTGACTGAAAAACAAGCTGCTGTGTTGATCTCTTCTCACCGTCACACCGCCCAGGATGGTGGGTCCTACAAAGTTTCCGTTCTCATATCCTTTTACTTTGACATTCCTCCCATCCAGCAGCAGCTTGGCACCCTCGTCCACTCCACTCTGGATCAGAGACTCCACCCTAGTCTTGGCCTCGGGGGAGATCAGGGGGCCCACATCTGCGCCGGGCTGATCACCTTCAGGACAAACACTTGTTACTTCCTCAGAGGACAACTTTTGTTTAGAAAATGAAAAATAAAATGCAAACAATGAATTATTGAATTCACTTTGTTACAAAAGGAATTACCTGCATTTACACGCAGCGATTTGGAGCGATCCACCAGCTCTGGGAGCCAGTCACGAGACTCCCCTACAAAAATAGCGGTGGAGAGAGCCATGCAGCGCTGGCCAGCTGCTCCGAAGGCAGCGCCCACCAGCTGGTTGATGGTGTTCTCTTTGTTGGCGTCAGGCATCACCACGCCGTGGTTCTTGGCTCCCTAATATAGAAAATGTAGGACACACAGATCTGTTTGATGGAGTCTACTGGAGAGAAACTGTACAGAGGCAGCACAGTGCTAATCACATACATTAGAAATCTTTGCAAAATGCTCAGCTGTTGTCATAGTAACAGTAATAGTGGATACTTTGTTCCCAATCGCTACAGAGAGATGCATAGTGTTGAGAAATGTGGGTTGCGGAAAACGGCTGGTTCCCTAATGTAACAACAGTACTGTGTTTGTGTGTATGTGTATATGTGGCTGTTGAAGTGAGAGCTTAGAGTTCTGCTGTACCATGTTGGACTGCACTCTCTTGCCATTCTTGGATCCCCGCTCGTAGATGTACTCTCCAGCCTGGTTGGAGCCCACAAAGCTAATAGCTTTAATGGCTGGATGGTCACAGATGAAGTTCACCGCTACAAACAGATAAACATAATGTGAATCCTCCCCCTCCTCTGCCTCGGCCGAGCTGCATTCATCCGGCCACATATAGGAACGCAGAGGCCTGTGACACAGACGCTCAAATCCTCCAGCAGCACAACATTTGTGAATTACTTACAGATATAGGCTGCATGAATCATTGAAATGTCCCCATCTACGTACATATCGCCAGGGGGTGTATGACTAGTATCTGAATCATCCGTGGTCGTTTCCCCATTGTTTATCGTACACTGAAAATATTTGCTTCTGAATAAGCAGGGGGGCAATCATTCACTCACGCACTCACCTGCATGCTGGCCGTGGATGATGTTGAGTGTACCATCTGGTGCCCCAGCATCTTGAAGCATTTTCGCCAGGAGCATGGTGCATCCTGGGACGCGCTCCGAGGGCTTCATGAGGTAGGTGTTGCCACACACCATGCCGATGGGGAACATCCACAGAGGGATCATGGCGGGGAAGTTGAAAGGGGCGATGCCGGCGCACACGCCGATGGGCAGGCGGTAGGTGTAAGTGTCCATGTCCTTGGTGATGGAGGGTAAGGTTTCCCCCAGCATGAGGGATGTAATGCTGCAGGCATGTTCAACCACCTCTGAGGAAGGAAGCCAAAAAAAAGGATGAAGTTAACAAGTAAAAAAGTGCAGATCTGAGATGCATCACAAAACTAATGGATATGTCTCTGAATAAGTGTAATGGAAATTCTAGTTATCTATACTGACAAGATGATTTAATACCGACATTAAAACACATTACTCAGTTCGTGCTTTAGCCTCGTACCTAATAAAAAAACCCAACTTAATTGATTTATTTTCCATGTGAAAAGGAAACTGTAATAGAACTTGTGGAAACTTCGAGCACCGTTGCTCCCAGTGCTGCAGGAAATCTCAAATGCTGGCAGCTCACCTGCAGATGTAGCCTGTCTTTCAGCTGATAAGTGTAAAGTTAGCATGCCAGAATAATCTGGGCATCCCCAAAACTGGGAGCTGTACCAAACTCAAAGATACTTTGGCACCCTCCATCTTGTAATAACCAAAATATATCATCCTTTATTTGCAAGTGCACTTGATTCTTGTTGATGCAAGACTGCCAAAGTGAGCCACAATGTGGAACCTGCATAATTATCTTTATAAAGCGTGCAACTGAAAGCAGAGCCCGCAAAGTGCTCTACAAAATAGCAGAAAAATAACAATGTAATGCTGCAGGAATAGTGTTACTGCAACCTTTGTTTTGATAAAAACTAAAGGCTATAAAACAGCACAGTGAACTGCAGTTTTAGTTCTCTATAAACTTTGGTCCCATTATTCAAAAGTGAAAGCTACTTCTTTAGGGAGCATCACATTGCACACAAATGATGGACACCCTGCAGCTACTTGGAATCTAACTATTTTACCAAGACTTTGGTATCAAGGGTTTCCAGAGTTCAGGACTTCCATCAGGAGATACAGACAGGAAAGATAACTCAATCCAACGAGGATATCCAAACCCGTTAACGCAGCTGCAAGTCAAGTCAGTGCTTTACTTACGTAGTCCTCTGAATACATCCCCCTCCGCGTCAGCAAGAGTTTTGCCTTGCTCCACGGTGATCATTTTAGCCAGCTCTTTCTGAAAGATTAAGAAAAACAAGTTCAGACATCAGGGAGAAGTCGTTTTTTTAAAGCAAAATATAGGCTATAGGCACATTTCCTTGTTTACCAACTTGTAATCTTAAAATGGACACATCATTGAAACATGAGCAAGTGACAGATGTGCTTACGATGTTGTCCTTGATGAGCTGCTGGTAGCGCAGGAAGATCTGCTGCCTGCTGAGGATGGAGGTCTCGGACCAGGAGTGGAAGGCTCTGGAGCAAGAGTCCGCGGCCGCCAGCATTTCCTCCTGGGTCGCTTTGGGAACACGTCCCACTACCTCATTAGTGGCCTGAGGAGAAGGAGACAGTCCACACAGACGAGTTGACTAAGAGCAGGAGGAAGTCATTACTTGCATTGCTGTCTGTACATTAATTCATTAATATTAATAACACGGTTTGTTTTCTATTCTTTACAGGTTTTAAATTTTACGTGTTGACAGTAGATGGATGGATGCTGTCGTCACCATCACTGGCTTGCTACAGGCTTTTACTTGACAAACTATTCGCCAGCATTCCCTTTGGATGATATTAAAAACATCTTCCAGCTTTACACTGGGCTCACTTTACAAATTAGGCCATTAGAAATTTAGAAATGGGGAAAATCGTGACATATTTTCTCCTCTTTAATGCTCACCAGTTACTACTAGAGAGCTGAACAGATTCCTTGCAGCAAGCTTTTAGTGGAGATCTTGTTACTGCAGCCTGTGTGCGGATTGGGTATCATTCATCTATGAATACTTACAGGGTTGTGAATGTCGAGCCATTCAGACGTGTTGGACTCAACAAACTTGCCGTCGATGAACAGCTTGGTGGTGGGCTAGAGGATCACAGAAGCATATGTTTAAATCTCTTCTCAGCTAGATTACATCATTATCGAGTTCACTGAGGACAACCATCCATCATCACAACAAATACAGTCATCGTCTAAAGCTCTGTCGTGTTGGAGCCTTTTACTTTCTGAATACGCAATCATGTTATTGCTTAATTAAAAAAAAAAAAATCTAATTCAACAATAAAAATGTCAGTTTTCAGTTTGAGTTCTAATATCCACTGTTTAGAAAAGAATGTTTTTGGTTGTGTTGTATTAATTCAATAAGTATCAATTATTATTTAATGATGCAATTATGTCTTTATGGGTTTTGGCAATGGCTCTGTAGTTTGATGTCTGACAGTTCAATGTTGTGTCATCCTGTGCTGATTTCTCATAAACCATCTACAATGACTGTACTGGGAAGATTAGTGCATTGAAAATACAGTGTCAGGGAGAGAGTGGTGTGGAACTGGGACACAGGTAATGAGTATGCATTGTAATGAGCACAAAGTGCACAGAGTGCAATGACAAATTTCTTTGCAGGGTATGAATGGTGCAAAATCTGCTCTATGTTGAAAAAAATCGATGCAGTATAACTGGGAATTTATGCTTTAAAATAATTACCCCTTTAATTGAAATTTATGTCCTGACAAAACCTTATTTGAGAGTTTTTTATTTTATTTTATTTTATGTGACAATTTGTCAGTGTTTTGCCTCACTGTATAATTTAACCACCAAAATGTGGAACCATCCTCTATAGATTGTCATTTATAGAAATCAACCTGACCAATACACTCATATCAAGTACCTGTGTTATGAACACAATACATTCTAGCATGACCTTGAAAACTACCAAAAATACATTTCTTAATTATTACCTCGTGTATTTTCAGGTTCCCATCTCACTATTGATTAATTTCTTGATATGAATAGATGTATTCCACTTGAAAAAGAGCACACACTCTTAGAAATGAATATAAAAGACCTTTCTTGAGATGGCCCTGAGAGCTTTAAGTATCACTCTTAGGGATGGCAAATGTGCTACAAAATCAGAAAACACATCCATTAATTTGACAAAGCAGGCACAGCAAAATATTATCATTGAAAAAAAAAACTGTGACTAAAGACAAAACAGTGACAAACCCAGTTAAATCTAACGCTCAGATAACAGAATGCATAAGCAATAAAAGATGGATTATGAGATGTTGATGTTATCATAAACCAAACAAACTCACCTTATTTTCAGACAACACTGACAGGTAGCTGTCTTCAGGACCTTTAAAGTCAAGAAGCACTGAACTAAAGCCTGCACCTGTCAGGGCTGTCACTTTTTTATGCTCTCTGGAAACACTTCTGTTTTGTTGTCAGGTTTTGCAGGGCAGGATGTCATCCTTGTTGTTTTCTGAATCTGTAGCAGGTTCGTGTCTTGGCATGCATTTTAAGTTGCAGTGCACTGAGCTCTCAGGGCCACCGTAGGAAAGGGCTTTGGGGTTGTGTTTTGTGAGATTATGAGTATTTTGAAAATCAGAAAATAAACTATTCTAAAATAAGTACATGTGCATGTTGAATAATGTCTTCTTTATTGGTAAATAATCAAAAATGAAGTTTCAGTTGTGCAGATCTGAAAGGTGATGTAAGAAAACAGGAGGGGGCTTTGTTTCACTGGGGCCTGACATGGTCTGACATAACATCCAGTCATTCATGTTGGGTTATGAAAGTAGCAGCTCTTACCAGAGAGGAGGAGTAACACATGCGACCCAGCTGAACGGGGGCCTGCAAGAAATAAAACACCAGAACATTAGTCGACCTCAGTTCGCATTAAACTCATTGTGTCAGGTCTGGTGGAGATTAAGAGCCGAGTCTGACTGCTCCACTGACTTCTCCCTGCTCTCCACGTGATGTTAACAACACCTGTGCTTGCGTGGCCGACTTAAAACACCACATAAATATTAAATAACTTGCACAAAAGTAGGAGTAGCCTGTGTGCAGCGTGTGTGCGCGTGTGAGTGTGTGCGTGTTAGCTAGCAGCGCAGGTGGTTAGCTATGTTGAGTTGCATAAGCGTCAAACAAAAGCCACCGCTCTGCAGAGGGTTAGCGTGACTTTACTTTACCGTCTTGTTCACTAGCGACCGGAGAAGAATGGCTGCCATTGCTATAGGTTCAGGTTTGTGTTGTCCTGCTCCAAAGCCCTTCAACCGACCCACAAGACCCCGGAGAGCAGAGAGAAGTTGAAGTGGCAGAAGGCAGAGCGGCGGGATTAAATGCTGCGCTTTGAGTCGATCTATAAAACATCGACAGCGTGAACTCGCGAGATTAGCGGCAGACCGGGTGGTTTGTAGATCTGTGGAAGCTGCGCGAGGCGGTATTGGCTGTTTCTGCTCAGCGAGGGGCGGGAATAGAGCGAACTAAGAGCCAATCAAATCGCTCGGTTCGTCAGCCGCCCTAAAATACAAGGAGCTAATTGGCTGTTCGGACAAACAGTGGTTTGAGTTGTTTCTGGCTCTGGACTGAGCTTTAAAAAACAAAAAGAGCTTTAAAAGAACCTTCCTAGGAACTCTGCCGAACAGTTTGTCGTGTTGGTTGAACAAACTCCGCCACTTCGCATCGACACAGCATTTTTTTTGTGTTTTATGTTTCTTCACGTGGTGAAAGAAACGCCTAATAACACCTAATGGCAGGTAACAGTTTCCATGGCAACATGCTCACAGGCAACATGAGTTTCCTACAGTGGACTTGTCATGATGTTGCAGGATGGATCGAGTCATTAGGATTTCCACAGTACAAAGTAGGTTAACATTCACCATTTCACCTCTCTAAAAGCAGATAACACATAGGACCAGTCAGTGATGTGACATCTCAATGTTCATCTGTGTCTCACAGGCATGTTTCAGCGACAACCTCATCACTGGGAGAAAGCTCATCTATGTGAACTGTTTCTACCTGCCCAGACTTGGAATCACTGATTTTAAAGACATGCAGGTATGATAAGAGTAAATATCACATATCAGAGCTGTACGCTGACAGTGTTGATGGAAGCTTTAACACAGTACTGACACTGTTGAAAGTGATTCTGCTTTAAATAACTCTCACCATCTGGTGCTGGAACTTTTTTTGATGAATGTGTCTTAATTTATTCAAATTTTGGTAACTAATTATCATAATTCACCAAGTAAAAACACTAAGTGTTTGAGGGTTTCTGTCCACAGAACAGACTTGACTGAAACAAATAATGAGGCTCACCTACAGCAGAACTAAGAAATAAATTAGGTAACGCAGTACAACCACTGTCCAGTCTGTGCCAACTCATCTCACTATACACTTCTGTTTAAAGGTGTGACACCCAATTAAAGCAGTGTTGGATGCTCTTTACAGCTAAAGCAACTGCTGGTTTTACATTTCTCCCTCAGGTCAGAACTACATTAACTAAAAGCACCTTTATGCTTCCAGCTCTGCTTTTTGTAGAAACTTCAAAAAGAACAAAAAAGACTTTGTCTCTCATGGTGAGTATAAACTGATAATGAAGGCTCCTGAGATTTGTCGAGTCCAGATCATTTCTATTGGTTAAACCTGAAAATCTTTTGATATGTTTTTTGGAATATGACCCTGCAACCTTTTCTATCCATGGTGCCAAACTACTGGTTGAGATATCCTTGAAGAGACTGCCAACTCTCAGTGGGACTTCCTCATTAAATAAAGGTTAGATACTGTGAACATATACTTTATCAAAGGTTTCCACTCTGCTGTGCACCCTGCAGGTCATCTCTGCTCATGTGCGTGAGCTGCTGGGAATCACAGAGACCCCCTGGAGCGCCAGCATCGCCGACCCTCGTCGGGACAGCAAGGGCCTGTTCCTGGAGAGGAAGAGCCGGACAGGTGAACGGGCGGACAGCCTCAGCTACCAGGAGTTTCTAGATGGCACACGTCAGTGAGAGAGAGAGGCCGACAGTAAAGGAGCACAGTAAAACCCAAAGACATGTCAGTGTGATTTCATATCAGTAACTGTCAGTTCATGATGACTCAGATGAGACACTCACAGTGGGTCGCATGCAGGCCTTGACATTAACACTTCACTGCCCACATGGTGACTTCAGTTCTTTTTCTGGGTTTTTTAGTGCAGGTTGCCACAGCGTGAGAATCACTCCTGAAATGAATGGCTAATCTATCGACCTCACAACAAGAAAGAAACAACAAAGCCTTCATCATGCATGTATCAGTGCACACGGCACACACACGCACACACACAGTATAAACAGACTTGTTGTTCTGGATCTGTGGTGCTGTGAATGCTTAAAGTATTTAGGCCATTCTTATTGATCTCTAGTGGATGTGTTGTAACTGGATGGAGCTATTGATCTGGAGTAGAAATCCTCAGGGTAATTCTCCGGATGACAAGGAACACCTATTTTCAAAGTGCTGCAAGGCTACAGGAGCAGTACAGGTCATTGTTCCTGGGAATAAGAAAAAAAAACAGAGTATGCAAGTCCAAGATGACTGCACCACTGCTCTGTAATGGACTTGTGCACATAGACTACTTTGCCAACTTGCACAAAAGGCCATAGGATCATTGCATCAGATAGTGATGGGTCGGGTGCCAAACAGACCCACAGGGAGTCAGGGCTTTCAGTTTCAGCCAACTCAACACTTTTCTGCCAATAATCTATGTAATACATGCAAGAATATTCACTTATAGCTGCTATATTTGGCTTCACTCATACCAGATGTACAGTGTAGCCTACAGCAAAATCTTGATCTGAAGGAATGGGTGGATTATCAATTAGACTCTCGTTTGGGCCAATATTGGCTCATTTCCCATCTTCTGTCTAAATCAGATGAACATTTCTGATCTTTTTAGGCTAATGGCTTTTAATTTTTAGAGAATGGTATATCTCCTGCATTTTCGTGCAGTGGAGTTCAATCTACATGAATAAATGATGATGCCTGCCTGTGAGATAGGCTGGGAGGCATTGCATCTGTCTATGCACACAAATGGTCTCTGTGCAGCTCGGAGCGCACAGATTACCATTCCGAGCACAGCACCGCTGGTCAGAAACGGAGCCGGGTCGGTGGTTGACAGTCGTCCGGGGGGCAAGAAGAGGGGGGGGGGATATATTATGGCAGCAACCTTTCAGTCAATCTGGATTAACTCGCACTGAGCCTT
Source organism: Decapterus maruadsi (assembly GCA_030347415.2). Lineage (NCBI taxonomy): Eukaryota > Metazoa > Chordata > Actinopteri > Carangiformes > Carangidae > Decapterus > Decapterus maruadsi. The sequence goes on along the minus strand of CM064891.1, from coordinate 6,633,713 downwards.
GCGTCGCCGGCTGAAAAAAAAAAAAAAAAAAACTGTGAAAGCGATAGGAACATCTGGCTGGATTCAGCGCAGCACCAGTCACTCTCACAGCGCTGTAGATATTAAAGCAGCCCGTCGCTACAAAGGCGTTTTCTCTGGTGGAGGTGCACACAGGCGGATGCGCAGCGGAGGCGATCCCGCACAGCTGCAGCCCCAGACCCGCACCGGGACCCTTCAGGCTGCGTTTTCCACTGTGGGCTTTTTTCCCCCTCTTCTTCTTCTCCCTCTGGTTACCAAAGGAGGAAATCTCAGATAGGCTACATTTCTCCGATTGGAGCGGATCGTGGAGGAATTGTCCTTTATCTGCTGCTCATGGATTTCTTGAAGGGCATCGCTGGTTTCGCAGGCCGTCACATGTTATAGGAGCCAAGACGCGTGTTTCGGGACACCTGAATTATCTCGGTCCCATTTTTTTTTTAAAGGCAAGCCGCTCTCAGAAGGATGCTCTCAGCCCCCCCTGGGAGGAAATAAGCTCAGAGCCACCCTCCTTTGACTTGGGCTGGATGTTTCATTTGCGAGGTAAGTTCAATATTTTTTTTTATTGGTGGCGATCGGTGCGGATCGCAGCTCCTGAACTCTTTTGGGGAACTGTGTTTGAAGAGGCGCAATATTGACTTGAAGTAGTCTAGTTCTCCCAGGACGCATCTGAAAGCAAAGGGCTCAGATCTCTCTCCCCCCCTTCCCCTCCTCCTGTGTGACAGGGGTTGTGGCTGTAGCCCACCAGCCCAGGACCTGTATACCGCAAGGTCAACAAAAACCTCTTCATTTGCCAAGGAACGCCGTCAGATCGCAATTTTATTTTTAGTGTCCACTTGGCTGCTTCTTCTCCTACAGGTGAAAGTGAGAATCGTGTCTAATGTGCCTATTATTCAGCCCGCTCTCACAGAGTATACGTGCAGGATGAAGATTGATTCTCAGATGTTTGATGTGTCTGTGTTTTATTGTGTATTTTTTTTCTGATACAGCACAGTGATAGGCTGTCTGATGGCATCACCCTGGCTCATATGCAAATGACACCCCAGTCATTAAGCCGTGATAGAGTCTAAATTAGCCAGGTGATGGTGTTATAAGTGTGTGGGCAGAGGAACATGTTGCCAGATGACTGATGGGAGACTGGCGAATGTGACTTATGGTCTTGTCTTGTGTGGAGTGTTAGTTATCACATATCCTATTATTCATGAGAGCCCGAGGCACCATTGTAACTGCTAGACCAGTGAAATCAGCCTCACGCCTCATTTTGCTTCTTCTCTGTGCTCTTAGTGCTCTGTTAATGCACTCAGTTATGTAGCTTATGTGCTGCTATACCTTTCACTGATAGCAGGGGAGTGATATGTGGCTGTTCTGCAGACCAGCTCCTCATACAATGACCCACATATTTTTTTTACCCACCACAAAATAAGATGAGGTGTTTTCGTGAAGATCTCAAATTAAATTAGTTAAGGTTTGCAAACCTGCATGCACATACACCTGGTCCAGATGTTGTGTGTGTGTATGTGTGTGCACCTAGTGTAAGAGAGCTGCTTTTTGATGACACAACACAAAGAGGGAAGAGAAGATTATACATTATTTAGCTATTTTCTTGCTGTGCAAGGTAGAAAACAGGAGTCTTTGAAAGAGGGAAAATGAGCCAATATGTACTCTGATCATGAATTTCATTTCGACTGTCCCTGCTCCCCCTCATCCAGACAGTAACGTGAAAAGGGCTCTTGTAAGAGAAGCATAGTGATATCACAAAGAAAGGCAGTGATTTTACTTCTTTTCTTCTTCTTCTTCTTTTTTTTTTTTTTACACTTCCTGCACCTGAAATTGAACTTGGCATTTGGCAGATTTGACGAGCCACAGACCTGCGGCCCCCATGCTGTGGAAAATATTTGTTTGAAGAGGCCGTATTGATATTCAGAGGTGATGCTCAAGGTTTCTGCATTCATCTCTCCAGAAGAAAATCCCAGGTCATAAGCCCCCTCACATCACGGCTCGTCACCACGGTTCAAGAATTAAGATCCAGAGTCAGTGATCAGCATTTGAATGTCTCTCCTGCTTCAGGAGTGGGAACAGCAGCCTCTAAAAACAATGAGTGCTTTCTGGTTTTATAGTTTGTTTTGTTGGACTCTAGTGTGCTCCAGTCAGGAGATAGTCACCATCATGGCTCTGAATTTCTTCTGATACTGTGTGAAGGAAACACTTGGAATTACAAGGGGGAGTTGTAAATGCTGATGAACAGCACTTCTATTGATGCAGTGGTGTCTGCTTAGTATGCCATCCCCCTGGCTGGCACACACGCACACACACACAGACACTAGCTTGTCTGAAAAATAATTTCAACTACATCAGAGCTATCCATCAAGTCACTCAGATTTTTATTGCGTGCTGCACTGGAAGGAGGGGAATGATTCAGTCGCTCCGAACACTGGATCCACACATTGAGTCTGTGGCCTCCGACCACAACTTCGGCCGTTTAAGGCCTTTTCCTCTGAGGACTCTTTGTTCTAAATATTATTAGGCAATCTGCAATGAGCCCCTGATAACATCTCACACAAAAAAATGACGTTTTCTGTGTTGCCATGGCATCAAGGCTGTCACCCAAGAGCTATCGCATTCTAACATTGGCAGACTCTGTAGGAAAAGGGTGTCACAGCACATGCCCGCATTCACAAACACAGATGTGTTAGTTAGACGGTCCGGAACGGCATCAATATTTGGTCAGGATGTTTGGACCTGAGCTACACGAGCATTTTACCTGCTGAAATAGAATTTCTACCACCTCGGTGAAAATATGATCCACTTCACTAGATGCTGCAGCTCCATTTGGGCTCATAAAGCAGGACCTGCTTCACTGTTTTGTCGATAGTGTTTCAGTGTTGCAGTGTCAGTTTACCGCCTTGACACGCCAACAGCTTATTTTTGGCTGTAGCACGCGTCTCGCTGCTCTTTTTTACCCCGAGTAACCCAGGTGAGACGCTGCCGAGATGCTGCCATGTGCCATCATGTCGACCTGCATGGAGGCGAAAGCGTTCAGACTTCATCTCATTAACTTCCTCGCGCGGGGCCGCTCTCCCTCAGTCCCTGCCCAGACGTGGATTGAAGAGGCTTTCTCACACGAGCTCCAGCATAAGTCAGACCATCTGAAAACATATTCCCCATGACCTCACCGGGCCGATTGGCATGCAGTGTGCTGCATAAAGCTTTTCTTGGCGAACGCTGCCCCGGGGAGACCATAGATATCCTCTCCTACAGTATAATGCTGCTGCTGTGCATGAATGTCTGTCTCCATAGCTGGAGGTTGTTGTGTAGTGAGCTACCTCTATTATGCACAAATCCACCCACTTGTGTGTGTGTGTGTGTGTGTATGTGTGGGTGTGTGCTGTCAGTCTGTTCTGTTCTCCGAGGGCGAAAAGACCTGCTCAGAGGTAGTAAACGAACATTTGATTGACTAAGAGGGAGATTACAGTTAATGCATCAGTAGATTATCTGTTTTCTTGTTTATTTGTGGCCCTCCCAAGTCGTCTCACCATAATGAACAACCCAACCTGGAGGATAATGATTTTCTGGGGGCGTGACATTTAAAGATGAAGTACGTGATTGATGAATGCATTGATTGATTATCTACTTATTTGTTCATGTACCTGATGAGTGCAACCTGTTATGCAAATCTCTGTGGAACACCCATAATTAAATGCAAATTAGGGAGTCGGCGAGAGATATTTCCTGCCCTGTCTCGGCAGCCAGGGACTGTCCTTTTGTCCTCGCAGAACAAATTTTGTAGGGATTACCATTGCAACCATTCTCTTCACGTTTGACTGAGTTTTCAGCAGTGAAAAAAGCCCCATCTCCACGGAGTGAATCAATATCACGTCTTCAGCACCATTCGAGTCTGGAAGTAGCAGGTCCTCTTCGCCTCATTGCACATCCAGAGGCCGTGCCACTCAGAGTGAGAGCAGAAGGTGGCTGGCACACCAACACGAACTCGCTCGCCTGCACCTCAGCTTTAGCAGATTATTCCCAGATACACGTGCACCGCGCACACATATAGATATATATGAACATTTTCACACAGAAGCTTGAAACCCACCACGTAGCTTCACAGCAACGCTTGACACTGATGTCATCTGCCATCCTTAAGGAAAGCCATGGCAACATTTAATAACGATGCCACAGTTCATTTTTCAGCCGCTCACATCTCTTTGCCACGGCAACTCGGATTACATCCCACCAAAGGCGCTTCTTCTGCGACTTGGTAGAGTTTTACCTTGTAAAAATGGGCTGAAAAAGACATTGATTCATTGCTGCGTGATCAGCAGTATTCATGAAAATGTCACACCCAGCATGCTCCCTGCAATAATATCTGTCCTCCCATTGCCCCCATTTCTTCCACATTTCCAGACGACCTCCTTCTTGTGGTCTTGTTAAGCTGTGATGCATTTTACCCACTTACCCACCAGGCTCCCATCACTCCCCCCCCCTCTATGTTGGAAACATGCCCCCCACATGGCAGCGTGTCACACACGTCCAGTTTGATGTTTTTCTATACTTTGTGATATTTTCTTCATAATCCGAGTGTCAAGGTTATTACACCGCGAGTTGTATGTCACGGCTCCGGTGCAACAGCAGCTTTCGAAGCATGAAGGTACTCAGCTGGCAGGCTTTGTGCTGAGGCAAGATTTTTATGCACATTCTCCAAGACCCAAAGTCGACAATGGAGGCATTACCAGCAAACCACAGAAAGCTATATTCATAAATCAGCCATTCTCTTCAGTATTTAAAGGTTAGCCTTTGAATTTTTACTACAGTTGCGGGATTGGGTCTCTCGCTCTCTGTGTTTGATTGGATTGGTATCCCTTTCTGTATGCTGTAATGAGACACCCAGAGGGCCGAATATTGCGTGTTCAAACCAAAATGACTCTAAATTTCAGCGCTAAATGTAATCACAGCTAATGTCACTCTCGTTCTGGGACATTGTGCGGTGCACCTGCATAGCTGTGATCTGATCTTCACTTTCTTAGTTTTATGACATGTTATATCCCTGACAAGGTCTCGGGATTCATCAAATGGATCCCTCCTTATCCCCCTATCTCGGTTGTGTCATAAGTAAGAGTAGAAGCAGAGAGAGCGGAGAGAAAATCAATAGCAAGGCATAGCACATCCTCACCGAGGCAGTGGGCCCAATCATCCCTTCCTATTGGCGATATGATCCTGGGAGATATCAGTCTATGAGGCCCTGGACCGCCAGTCTAGACTTTCATCCTTCTGTACACAAATATAAAAGGACTGACATTATCATATCAAAAACGTATGGGCAGGGGAGCAGGGGCTAAAAAGGAAAGCTGCCACAAAAATCATACAAGATTTCTGGGGAGATTTTTGTTCCCAAGTCAGCAGGTGACTCATTAGTTTCACGTCTAATTGCACAGCATTCTTTGTTTGTTCGGGCAGTGATACACCTAGTCACTTCCTGCGCTGAATTTTGGACTTTGCTGTGTGCTGGCAGTAGAAGTAATGTTTCAAATCTAGTGGAAAAGCTTCAACTTTACAGAGCGGAATCCCCTGGTTCCCCCTTTTTTTTCAGAGCACGTGTACAGCTAGAGGAATTAGAGACGATAAAGATACAATCGCAGATGTCATGCTTTTTCTTCTTTAACCGTTTCCCCCCACCATCTCTCTTTGCTTTGATCTGTTCTAGGTGTACTAAGCTGACTGAAAAGCCAAATGGAGTCTCTCCTGGTTTATCTGATAGTTCTCGGTGTGGCTGTGAAGGCCCACAAGGTTCAAATCTGCCCCAAACGCTGTGTCTGTCAAATGCTTAACCCCAACCTGGCGACTTTGTGCGACAAAAAGGGGCTGCTGTTTGTCCCCCCCAACATCGACAGGCACACGGTGGAGATGCGACTCGGGGATAACTTTGTAACCAGCATCAAACGCAAAGACTTCGCCAACATGACCAAACTGGTGGACCTGACCCTCTCTCGGAACACCATCGGCACTATCGCGCCTCATGCCTTCAAAGACCTGGAGAACCTACGAGCCCTCCACCTGGACAGCAACCGTCTGAGCCGCATCACCAACGACACCTTCAGCGGCATGTCCAAGCTGCACCACCTCATCCTCAACAACAACCAGCTCACCCACATCCACATCGGAGCCTTCAACGACCTCACGGCGCTGGAAGAGCTGGACCTATCCTACAACAACTTGGAGAGCGCCCCTTGGGTGGCCATTCAGAGGATGTCCAATCTTCACACCCTCAACTTGGACCACAACATGCTCAGCTACATTCCTGAGGGAACCTTCTCCGGGCTGCAGAAGCTCAAAAGGCTCGACGTGACCTCCAACAAGCTCCAGAAGCTTCCCCCTGACCCTATTTTCCAAAGAGCCGGAGTCCTGGCCACCTCTGGGATAATGGGACCCACGTCGTTCGCGCTGAGCTTCGGAGGGAACCCCCTGAGGTGTAACTGTGAGCTGCTGTGGCTGCGGAGGTTACGGAGGGAGGACGATCTGGAGACCTGCGCTTCACCCCAACACCTTGCCGGACGCTATTTCTGGACCGTATCGGAGGAAGAATTCCTGTGTGAGCCTCCTCTCATCACTAGACACTCTCAGGTATAACCCTTCAATTGAACTGTGTGCACCATTAAGACACTCACCACTGTTATGTTCCCAGAGGCAGACACTGGATTCCACCTCAGTTAATCCAAGGTGGCACTTTGTGCTTTCTTTGACTGTCACACTAAATATTAGCTTCACAAGCCAGCGGAGCCTTACAGGACTTGTGGGACTCATCTGGACCACACAGCTAACTGAATACTGTAAAATATCTAGATCGCACTCAAAAAATGTAATCGAACTGTGGCCTGTGGAGGGTTTTAGAGAACTTCTTTAGCAGGATTTTCAGTTATCGTCTTAATAAAGCTATTTGTAGGTTTATGATAGATCCACTGAGAGGCTCTTATTACACAGTGAAAGCTTACAGTGATTTAGCTCTTGATTCATGCATCCAAACAAAATTATCTGATCAAATTCTCTGCAAATAACTACAGCTATATCATCTCATTTACATTCAGCAAAGCTATTATGCATGATTGCAGATGAAATTATATTAGTCTTGGCCTCATACATACTGCAATCTTCTGTCATATTGATAATCCTGCCTTCATAATCATGCTAACTCCAAAACAACTTTGTCAATAAGGGCAGTAATTATAATGTGTCAGACTGTCTGGGTAAAGCACAAAGGATTACAGTTCAGACCAGTTCAGTTTAGTATGTAGTGCATTATCTAATCAGTGTGTATGTGTGTGTGTTTAACATATGTTGAAATGCTGACTGCCTCCCTCTGCCTCAGGAGCTGCACGCTCTGGAGGGTCAGAGTGTCACTCTTCGTTGTAAGGCCAGGGGCGACCCCGACCCCATTATCCATTGGATCGCCCCAGACGGACGCCTTATGTCCAACTCCTCCAGGGCCACGGTCCACACAGACGGCACGCTGGACATCCTCATCAGCACCGTCAAGGACTCCGGTCTGTTTACACCCTTGGCTGGCTGTGCTTGTGTTGTTGACAGAACAAAATGAGTTGTTTGCTTGTGTACGCAGAGGCCTATAGAAGTGAAGTATCTGTCTGCACCGGGTGATAAAGTTTAGAGTGCTGCCAGCTCGCACACTGATTGAAGTCACAAGGAGATGAAAAGTGACTTCTTCACCTTGATCACAAAGCGTCTTGCGGTGGTTCAATTCCAGTTTGTGGTTATTTTTGAAAGAAAAGAAAATCCACCTTGAATAAAACACATTTAGGAAATACACTTTATGCTTTTTATTGGACCGGGAGATGAGATGATTTCATTTTCAAGCAAGCAGTTAAAATATGTAGCACGATATAGCACCGCACCGCAGTTTCTTGTTTTTCTTAATATGAATTAAGCAACTGAACTACAGCATGCTCATTAACGGGATGATTAGAGATGAATTATTTTCTGGTAGGCAGAGAGAGTTTGTTACTTTTGGACCGAGTCAGAGATAAGACAACATATTTAGACTTTTATATGAGATATGTCTGTGTGAGTTGCAAATATAGTTGGAATTTGTGCTCACCCCAGGCTGTGTGATTAGGATTCAGGAACATGTCGAGATTAAAGAGAGAAAGGTGGGAGACTGGAGGGAGATAACAGGAAGAACTGGAGTTTCTGGTGAGTTGTGAGTTCAGTCAGAGTTGAACTCACTCACACAGAGTAGTGTGTCCTGTCCCTTGCTTGCTAGTATACAGCTAACACAACAGTTGGTCCATTGGCTGTTTGGAGCATGTAAACACAAACAGCTCAGCAAGAAAGTGTATAAGTAGTTTCCAAAATGTTGAACTATCCCTTTAAAGAGATTCAACATTTTGGCAAATTGTCATAGCAGTAGGTTCGTTACCTTTACTGTGTCTATGCTTGTGTATAATCACAGCAAAGAAATCAGTGGGAATACTAATCCAATTAGTTTGTGCTTCAGGCTCTTTCACCTGTGTGGCCTCCAACCCGGCTGGCGAGGCCCAGCAGACGGTGGAGCTGGTCATCGCTAAGCTGCCGCACATCACCAACAACACGGTTTCAGAGCAGGAGCCCGACCCCGGATCATCAGATATCGCCACGGTGACAAAGACGGGGACCGAGACGGGAGTGGTGCCCCTGGGGAACGCTAAGACGAGCCAGGATAAGAAAGTGGTCATCGCCGAGGCCACGTCCACCTCGGCCCTGGTCAAGTTTAACTTCCAGAGGAGTATTCCTGGAATCCGCATGTTCCAGATCCAGTATAACGGGACATATGACGACTCCCTGGTGTACAGGTAAGCAGATATTACTTGAAGTGGATTCTGCACAAATAACACAATTGAATGTAGAAAACAAACTCAAGATTTCAAATTCGTATTCCCCTGGCCCTTGTTTCACCTTCATAGTCTTCTTTGAATGTTTAAATCCCTCTGGATATTTAGTCATCAAGAACTGGACCTGGCTGTCGACATGATTACTTGTGGTGTCCATTAATCCTATGAGGAAAACAGACTAATGCACTGTATCTGACTTCTCATTCTTCTACTCATAATCCCCCCCATCACCCCCTACCTCCTTGCTGGAGTGTACCATTTACCGCCGGATCGTGCTTAATCAACAAAATCAAACCAGAATGTCAGCAGTCGGCCGCAGACTGATAGGAAGATGAAAGAGTCTTCAAACCAGAGTTTTACAAAAGAATCAGAGACTTCACACACGCCTGTGATTTGAGAAACCGGATGTACACAGCATTCTTTCATCTCTGCCCTCTTTCACTCCACATTCACTGCTAATCACTGTGATGTGATGGCACAGGCACCTTTTTTTTCCCAAATGAACTTCGAAGTCAACAACAGATACGATGTTTGGCAGCGGCTATACCCAACTCATGAAGGAGCTGCGCCTGTAATCCTGATGTGAACAAACAGAGGCATCCTGCATCCCCAGCCTCTGAAAGCAACCTTTTATTGGCACTGACGCTTTGAGAATAAATCAAATATCACAAAAGATTATGCCTAGACAGATCTTAAATAGCCCCCTGAGAGATAAATCATTGTCATGTCATTTTATCCCTACAAAACAATAAGCTGGATAATCTGATTTGCTTCTGTCTCCTTTCATTTAACCCTCTCTCATCTATGTCAGATCTCAAAAAGCTTTTCTTCCCTCCATAGAATGATACCTCCAACCAGCAAGAACATCCTGGTGAACAACCTGGCGGCCGGCACTAACTACGACCTGTGTGTGCTGGCCATCTACGACGACCAGGTGACCTCGCTGACGGCCACCAGGGTGATCGGCTGCATCCACTTCACCACCGAGCCGCAGTACCTCCGATGCCATTTCATGCAGTCCCAGTTTCTTGGCGGCACCATTGTGGTTATCATCGGAGGGATTATTGTGGCCTCGGTTCTCGCCTTTATTATCTTCCTCATTGTGCGCTACAGGGTGTGTAACCAAGGAGATGCAGATAAGGTCAGTGTGACATGATTTTCCTCTGTTTTGTTTCTTTCTCCTGTTCATTATCTTTGTTGATTGAAACGGAGGCTTTCTTTCATCCCTCTCTCTCTTCTCCTGCCACATTAGGCCCTGGAGATGGGGGATATTCGCTCGCTGAGCAGTGACGGACAGCTCCACGGCTGTGGGATTCCCAAGTCCCTCTCCAAACAGGGTCTACGTCCGGAAAAGAATGACAAGGAATGCCTCCGAGTTTCCCTGCCGCCCCCGGAGCCAGCCAAGCAGCGACCGTCCGTTGTCGTAGCCACCACCAAACCCACCGTCCCGGACTGCACCGTCTCTACCTCCGCCGCCAGCCACAGCTGGCACCCGGCCTCCCCGGGCGCTCCGAGGCCCAAGCGCTCCAGCGCTCCACCAAAACCCTCGGAGTCTGGCAGAGCGGAAGCTCAGGCGGACGTTGAGCTCGACAACATGAACCGCAATAACTCGTCAGAGGTCAAAATGGCCACCGCCGTCACCCTGTCTGTCCCCGGCCAGGCCACCAAATGGACTGCTGTCCCCAGGGGTCCGCGGCCCCACCAGACCCCCCGACACTACATGACTGTGCCTGCAGGGGGGGCCAGGGTGAACCGCAGGCACTCCCTTAACGTAGACTCATACACAGAGCGCTGCTACGTGACCTACCCCAAAACCGGGGCCAGCCTGCGCTCCAAACGCAGCCTGTCCATGAGCGGAGAGCTGCCGCAGCTCGACGGCTCCACAAACATTCACCGGGCCAGGGACAAGCTCTCCAGGTCCGAGTGGCTTCTGGAGAGCACTTTATGATTTTGGAATTTACGACGCGCACTCTCCTGTTTTCTTGGACGGGAGTTGTGGCCTGTTGTGGAGCAGACATGGATCCAATGCCTTGTTGTGAACTTCTCCACCGAGGGACCCGCCTGCTTCTCTCATATATCTGGGGGCAAGGCAGGCGCACAGGGTTGTGGGAAACGTTTCACATTTGTTTTCTACCTTATAACCTATCAAAGTCTTCTTTATAACGACATTTGATGAAAGGCACAAAAACAATGTATAAAACGACTTCATGTACAAAAATGTTTAGTTGTGTGAGATACTGTACATCTCAACACAACCCTAAGTGTTCATGTGGTATTGGATGCAGTAACCTGGACATACTGTATTATAACAAAAGAGAGGAACATGCAGGGGGATGGGTTATTATACTCACAATCTCATTGCCTGTTACTTAAAGTGATACAATCTCTGTAGACTTTGAACATGGTCTTGTCTACAGCTCTACAGACAGATGGTGACATGTCTTAATTACCTTGGAGGAGGTTTGGAGAGATTACGAATGTGCTTTACATCCCAGAGGGGGTTGGAAGAGAATGTAGTAGACAGACAACGCTCCATCTTTTCAGCACCTCACACTCCCAGACACAGCACAATGCAGCATATTTGTGGCACTAGTCGACTCAGCCTATACTGCCCTCTGGTTTGAATCGATACATTTTTATCACATAATTGCATAAAGACTCGACTCTGATAGGATTCCTGTCATGACTGATTTGAGCGACAATTGAATCAACACCAACAGCGTGACAGGTGCGGGAAGTAATCTGATATTACGTGAGGACGAGATCCAGAGGAACCGTTCATTTCCATATTTTTTACTTACCGACGTTATCATGTCACGCTGGTGACAGCCATTGTAAATTAACTTGTCGATGTAAGAGAAACGATAATCACACGTATGGGTGGATGCCAGCTCTTGATTTTGCTGTTGTTTCTGTTTGATGTTTACCAGTACAAATAAACCAGTGATAAAAGGGACACACTCAAGATTTATCTTATTTTCAGTCTGCCTCATGAATTCCCCCGGCTTCTCCCACCGTCTGAAGCATCAGTGGAGGCGCTCTCTGCCCCGGGAAGTCATTTTTACAACAAAGCCACTGCTGCATCCCTCAGTTCAACATGCTCCACCAGTCAAAGTGCTGATGAATTTGGGGTTTCACTAGTCGTGCAGCAACATAACTCCCCTTTCTCCGCGAGCGGTGGACCTCTTACAGATCCCTGCCCCGAGTCCCTGCTGTTTGGAAGTAGATGATGAAAAGAGGCCACGCTAGTCACCGGGGACGCTTCTCCTTTTCCCTGACAGCGGCGTGCCTGTGCAGCCACTGCAGAGACCTGCCGCAGGAGAAGTTGAACACAATCCCCACAGTGGGAACCCATGCACAACCGATTCTACAGTTACAGTAATTCCTCCCTGACAGCAGAACTGACATGATATGCATTATCGTCTGGAAAAAGAGCTCCGATTCAGTGTTTGACTCTGTGTTTTTGGTGGTCAGATGCTGCCAGATTGATTTTTATATACATGCACTGGTATGCGTCTAACAGCACCAAACCCTGGGGGATACAGAATATTGGGTAGAAATACAACATTATGCAGGGAGAAGATGTTAAGATGAGCTGCACATACAGTATGCAAGACATAAATTAATTGCTGTCATCCAAACAAGCTGGATTCAAGCGCTTTTATTAATTATTTCCTGCTCATTATGGGTGATTAAAATGCTGAGGAGCTGGGCCTGAACCTTGGTTTAGTCTTCGACAAGAGCCAGAGGTGTATGTTAATAATAGATGCTTTTCTGGAGAGAGAGAGAGAGAGACGGAGCGAGAGACAGAGGAGGAGAGGAGGCGAAGCAGAGAGGAGTAGATGGAAGGTTTTGTGAAACAAATACGCCGAGGAGGGTGGGAGGCAGAGAGGCAGGGGTGAGGATGAAGGGAAAAAAAGAGGGAGCGAGAGGTGGAGAGAAGAAAGCGAGACAGCTCTGAGACGAGAGAGGGAGGGAGACGAGAGGGAGAGGGCACGGGGAGCCGAGAGTGAGGGAGAATGTCGAGTGAAACAGAACGAGGAGTGCTGGAGACACAGAAAAGAGCATCCTTTGTAAGGCAGCCAGGCCGCCTCCGGCTCCTCTGTATTCACTGCACCTTCACAAAGGGGTCGGGGAGGGGGGAGGAAGCAGGGGAGCGGCGGTGGGGGTGAGTATGGGTGAGACTTCTGCTGGAGGTCCGGCACCGAGCAGAGCGGAGTGTGCCCTCCGGCCACATCAGAACCACACGCTCCCCTTCACAACACGGCGCGAGCCTGACCCGCTTTCCAGACCCACATAATGTGTTTCCTGCTCGAGTCCTCCTCCTCCTCCCCCTCGCCCATTGTCTGACCCCCCCCATCTCCCTCTTCTCCAGTTTACTGCTTTGTATCATGCTGACTCACTCCTCCAAACTGCAAGAATCTCACCCCCACCCCCTCCACCCCCCCAACCAACAACCCAGCAAACCACTGACCCTCTTAAGCAGTGGACCTCGGTGGCAGAGCCAGACAGTTTTTATAAAGGTGGTTTGACTGAGGCCAGTGCTCACACACGGGTGGCACAGACAGTGATATCTTAACTTAATTCAATTCAATTCAATTCAATTCAATTCAATTCAATTCAATTCAATTCAATTCAATATCTTTATTGTCCACAATGTGGAAGTTAGTCTTTGGCTTCACCACTTCAGCATACATAAAACCACATAAAATACAACACACACACTGTGTGGCAAGTCACAATATAGATCTATACATACATTCTCCCAACAATAATAGCAATCATAAAATGATGGAAAAGCTTTTCAAAGATATCTGTGTGCGTTTCTTTGCAACTCCCTTTCTTTCAACTAATTGAGAAACTCATGCAGTTGAACCTTGAGAAGATGCCTGTGTTGTGTGAATGTGTGAAAGAATTTTTAATTATCTCCAAAAAAAACACAAGACAGACTGACCCAACGCCACTAAGCCACATCGTCACTGAAAGCCCCGTCGTCGGGGAGCAGCAAAGGGCCACATTACAACCACAGGACTGCTTCATGCTGATTCAAACTGATTATTTTCTTTTAAATGACTCAGACACAGTGAATCTGTTTGTAGCACGCAACTCACACACTGGGAAGGTAACAGCCAAGTTAACTTTGCAAACATTACCATATCTGGATAGTCAAGCCATTTAGACAAGAGACATTTCAAACATAGTGAATAAACACGACTCTGCTTGTTAAAAACTTACCTGCGACCTCTTCTCTCCAACAGTCTTCACTTGGAGAACATGCAAACAACAACTTCTTCCACCTCTTTCATTGTGTTGGTGTTTGACGTTCAAGTTAATCATGTTACTGCCACCAGCTGTTTGGGTGGAGAACTACGTGTTTCATGGTATGAGGATGAATTTTGTCCATCTGGGAACAACTGCATACAGATGGTTCCACAAAAAACACAATAGCTGGTCACTGTGGCCCCCTCCTCAGTCTGGTATGAACTGAGATGCTGCTCAGATGCCACCAGGGTCAGAATGATCCTCAGAGGCATTCTGATGACCCTTTCCTCCACTCTCATCCATGGTGGCGTTAATGTTTAGGCTGATTTAATTCATTTTCTGCTGTCATCGCCACTAACGGGCTTTTCATTCCCTTTGTGTGACTTTCAGTCGGTTCTGACAGGACAAGTCCCTTTACGGAGCACTTAAACCAACATGGCCTCCGATAACCACAATTGCCTGCTTTTAATGACAATCATGGCGATGGGAAAATCAAATTGGCGCACTGATGTGTCCAATTTGCGGTCAATTTTCTTATTTCGAGAAATCGTTGGGCCTATTTCAACAAACTGACGAGCCACTTAGCATCACAGTTAGACGAGTAATGGAAACTCTTTATCGTACAAGACCGAGGTCCTTCAACAAGTGTGTTAGCACCTTTTGCTCTTCACGCTGCAGCTCGGTGTTTCATTATCTCCACTCAGCAGGCGGTCTTATAGTCAGACTCACACATGAGACATGAGACATTGTTTCCCTGGCAAGTATTATCCCTGTGAGAACATGTAGAGAGAGAGCCTGGGGCAACCAAAACAACACCGGTATCTGTCTCAAAGGGGGGGGGAGTACACAGAGGGGGTGGGGTAAAATATGCACAGGCAATTCCAAAGTGTATGCATTATTGAGAAGAGTAAATGGGTCCAGGATGAACATCATGGCTCATTAATAGTGAATGTGATCACTGTTTCTGGGAAAACAGCACCGGCAAAAGGGGGAGATAATTGAAATGGTCAAATCTAAACTAAAGACTTCCCTGTTTACGCAGCACCAACTGTTACTGTCTAGTCACAGCCATGACTGAAGCAGATAACCAGTGCTGCCAAGTGTTGTGCTGTCAAGTTAATTGGTCACACTGAAAAGTACTTCACTCTCCTTTCGAGCAGTGTTACACTCTGTTGGAGGGGTTTTTAGTTTGGCGAGGGGTTGGACACAATCATTATTTTGCATGACCCCGGCCTTTGAGTCAACTTCGCCTCAATTAACAACAGGATTTTTTTTTTGACAAAAGCTGCAGACAGAAAATTGAGTGAGTGTTTTTTGGATCTTCCATGTGGAGGAGTCGGTTGAGCGAAGGTCACGCGGCGGGGGTGTTGCTGACTGAGTGACTTCCACTGTTTGACACGCAGACTCGGTGACACAGCGTCATCCCACAAGCAAATGCACGGCTCCGGATTCGGTTTGACGTGAACCCAGATTATCTCGCCGCCCCCCCGAGGGGTTCCCACGCTGAACGAACAGATGCTCCCTCCTCTTCCTCGCCCTTCTCTCTCTCTCGGTTACATATGCTCCGGGGTGATGGACGACAAAGAGGCTGGTTGCAGTTTACACCAGACACACCAGGCACCATTAGGAACCATTTTCTGCCCATTTGCCTGATAGCTGCTATCACTTATAGAAGTGATTCGCTCTCTGTCTGTGCGCTGAGCGTCACCAGTGATGGATCTCTCATTGATTAGAGATCACTAAGAGAGCAGTGGAGCAGCCAAGCAGATGTGCCAGTCAGCTCCCAACTATGTATCAGCTGCTGGTGAAGGAGGGGGGGGGGGGGGACAGTTTAAGCCTCTTTAAGGATCCCATTCACAGTGACTTACTAAAAGTGCTTATGCTAATCTTGTTATCGCTTCAGGCTTCTGCTGGGCCTAATGGAGGATAGGAAGCTGTTGGGAGGTCGTGGGCCACATTATTTTGCCCGGCAATCTCAGAGACATAAAGTGGCCCCAAAGTAGCAGGCCTGCACGTTACCACACGCATGCCTGCACTTCACTCGGCCATTGCAGAGTGTCTCCATCTGCATTGTTTCACAGCTTCCCTAACCAGATCACACCAGGATTATGTGTTTATGAGTGCTAATCTTGTTTATTGCTCACAGTGATCTCATCTAAGTGTGCTTGTTAAGTTGAGATATCAAACCGGGGTGTCACATTTAACATGAATTTCATGCTAATTGGGATTATCAAGTATACATGGGAACACACATGGGGATATGGACGGAGAATAACACCGCAGTGGCCCCGCAGCTGTTGTTTGATCAGTTGTCATCCACTGCAGCTGATGGGACGGAGCCACTGCGGGTAAAATTGAGAATGTCAGGTAGCTCTTCATAAACAAGGCTTTAAAGGTCTTTTGATCTAACTGGCTGTACATCGTTTGGTGATGTAGGGCCAATCACATCTCTGCACAGGCGCGCAGTCGCTGATTTGAAATGTAGATGCAGCAGATCGGGTCTTTTGAAAAGAATTCACCTTTAGTGACTGTGTGGAGCGAAGCGGGGACGTGAGCAGGATCCTGAAATGAAGCATTAATCAAATAAAGGTCAATTTGTGATTGACATCTGGTGGCTGATTAGAGAGAGACTGAAGCACAGGGGAGAGAGAGGAGAAGGAGGAGGCTGCTGTAGCTACACCACATCTGGACCAGATGGATACAGCAAAGAGAGAAGGGATGGTGCATGAGTGCATCTGCTGCAAAAATAATAAACATAAAGCTGATGGAACTGAAAATGATCAGAACCTGGCGACTGGGGCTGTGGACACAAACCTGGCAACACAGAGAAAACAGACTCATGACACTGCAATGAGACGATCTTATAAAGATTCAAGAACCAAACTCTTTACAAAATAAAAGCCCACACAGCCTCTGAGTTCAAAGCAGTCTCATTATCTTATAATATATAGAGGCTGCAACTAATTATGTTTTCATTATTGATTAATCAATTAATGAGTGGAGGAAGTTTGTCAGACCCTTTAACTAAAAAAACCCCTCTGTATTCAAAATGTTATAGTAAAAGCTCTTAGTCACCTTCCACCAGTCAAAACAGTATCATCAACAAAGTCCCATCTACATTTATCAAACTGTTTGTTTTTTCCAAGCAGCAGTTCAAATCCCAAAGATGTTGAATTCATAATGATATAAAACACAGAAAAACATCAAATCCTCCCAAGTGGAAATGAGAAACTAGTGATTTTCTTAAAAAAAAAAAAAAAAAACTTCAACAACTTAAAACAACTGAATACCAACATAGACGGCCTCACAGAAAGACGGTTCTGGGTTTGAAGCTTTGCATGTTCCCTTGTGCTGTTTCCTTTATGTTCTCCTGACAATCCAGAGACATGCGGGTTACGTTAATTGCCCGTGGGTGTGAGCATGATTTGTTGTTTATCTCTTTCTGCCGGCCTTGTGATAGACAGCTGACCTGCCCAAGTGCAGCCCGCCCTCGCCCGCAGTGTCAGCTGGGACCAACCCTGCAACCCTGCACGGATAAGCAGTATCTAATGGATGAATTGATAGTTTGTATGTGTATTTAGTACTCATCCTATTCTGACGTACACTGAATAATTATAGATCCAGTGTAAACCAAATTGCTTTGAAAGCAGCATATTTAATTATAGCCATGCCACTCAAGCAAACCAAAGTTTGACAGACACCAGGAGAGGATGAGAGGGGAGACAGAGACTGACACCGAGGGAGAGGAAGGAGAGACAGGCTTTCTATATATAGGTGGAGAAGGAGTCGGGGAGAAATAGGGGACCAGAGGTGAGAAAGGGGGTGCGAAGAAGGATGAATTATAACCCCTACTGTTCTGTGCTGCAAACAGAGACAGAAATAAACCCGTCTTGACATTTACAGCGTTCAAAGACAGGCTTCAGATGTGTAACGAGTGTTGTACACGGGTTGAAATTCTGCTGTGCTGATGCTGACACGCGGGGTGGAGCGTTGAGCTTTACGTCTGCAGCGGCAGTCCTGGTATTCAGGGGGTATCTCAGCCTCCCTCTCTCTCTCTCTCTCTCCCTCACTAACACACACACACTCATACTCTCGCTCTCTCCTCTGTTACCTTGGCAACATATTTTCTGCATGGAAATAGCATCTCTTTCTGTGCCCACCGCGAAAAAAAAAGAAGGCACTTCAAGAGACTTAAACCTGTCTAGAAGAGATTTAAATTCAGAGATTTGACCTACAGATTAGATTAAACTGGGTTTTTACTGTTCTGCATGTTTTACCAGCAAATTGACTGTGTGACACAGCAATGGATGGGTTAAATATATAAGTCACTGACAGGCTCTTACTGTAGGCCTATGTTACCTGTGGAAGGTAGGCTATAGTTCAGTATTTGCAGCGTACGTAGAGTTTTTATTCAATTGTTTGGACCACGTTTGATGTATGGAGATTAAAAACAAAACACAGTAAATTAGAATTATTGTTAGTCAGAGCAGCTTATACAATATTGTGTTTACTCTGGCGGGTGTTTGCCTCAGGATTTATTTACATCCAACGCTACGTGACTATGAAATTCAGCTCTTGACAAGCAGATCATAAGCGAGAGGAAGATCCTCGCGGGAGTGTTATTAAGAAATGTAAAATAAATAATAAAGCACAGAGAGCTGAGGGTTGATCTGTATGGATTTCCTGATTTAGTCTCTCCACTCACAGATGAAGGGGTTTAGTGCTGCGACTGTGGGTATCTTCCTGCTGAGGCTGCCTGGTATGCTTCACTGTGATAAACCTTTGTTTGCTTGCTGCCAAAGCAACACATACAGAAGAGAGAAAGAAAGAGAGAGGGAGCGCGAGAGAGAAACTAATGAAAGAAAATCCAGGCGTTGAGATTGTAGGTGAGATCACACTTGGCTGCAAATAAGCTACGACTTGGTCCAAGCAGAGAGCGAAAGCGATAAAAGGAATAACATCCAGGTAAACATGCAGCAGCACAGGATTAAAAAAAAGGAGGGAGAGAAAGAAAAAACACACACTCACACACACACATACACAAGTGCCTTGACTCCTGGGAGAGAGAAGCCATAATGAAATAAGCATCTGAAAGAGAGCAGGTGTTGGAGGCTTGACAGACTTCAGCTGCATAACAAGTAGTGCATTTACTCTCCCCTGCCTTTGTCAATCAAAACAACCAATCCTGTGAATAAATGCTGCCTTAGAAAAAAAAAAAGCGAGACCCCCAAGTGGAATCATGTCTGAATCAGCCTTTACATACTCTGACTCTCCCTTTCACAGACGCACGCACACAGGCTCGCACACATACACACAAACAAACACAGAGACGTGGTGGGTTCACCCATCACCGGTGTCAAAGTTGGGCTCAGGTAGAGGAAAAGTGCCTCTGGTTCTGAATTTCAAGCAGCAGGGCTGAGTGTCTGGGCTCTAGAAAAGCCAATAAGACATCAAGAATGCACCTGAGCTAAATCAATTTATTCTCAGCATAAACACAAAGTAGGTAACACAACCCCCTTTTGTTTTCCCTCTCCTTTCTATGGATGGTTGTGTATGACAGAGAGGACAGCAGTTTCCACCAAGAGAAACACTCAGGAGAAAGCGCAACCCACACGCCCATCTCTCTTTCTCTCTCACATACACACACAGCCACAGCCTGGGGATCAGCACCATGGACAGCGCTGCCTCCAGGTTGGGGGTTGGTTACAGTGTGTTGGCAGTAGGGGGCAGCAGGAGCTGGTCTGGAGTCTGCAGCAGCAGGACGACCAGGATCAGGCCAAAGAGCAGGATCTTAGCAGGATGCTGAGGTCGACAGTTCAGCTAATCCTGCTGCCCCGGGCAGAAAATGGAATGGGTTTATGTGTAAACTCTAAAATTGCAAGTGGAAACCCAAGAGGGACGGAGAGAAATCCCACCGAGCTGATGCAGCCTTTACACAGTCTGTCAGCCTCTGTTTAACATGGACCGCGTCTGACGAGTGGGAGGAACTGGTAGAGTCACCTTTGGTCTTTAAATCTCTCCACAAGAACATGAACACATGCTCTGGGAGAATTAAAGGTGATTTTTCCTACAATTGGAGTGGACGGTAATAAAAGATTTTCACTTTTACTGCTTTCAGCAATGTAGAACTCTTACTCCAGTACATTTAAAGACAAATGTCATACTTTTGATTCAACTGCATCAAAATGAATTTTCTTTTATTTTGAAAACTGATTAAGAACCAATCACAGCCAGCTCCTCTGGTGTCCTAATGTTGCTTGGTCACTGTGTATTTTTTGTGTATATTAAATACAACAGCACTTAAAATCAAATACAGGATCTATACTCTGACTCAAGTAACAGAGCGGTGACCAATAATCACAAGTACATTACTCACTTTCTTTCTACCATTAGTTTATATTTTGTAAATGTTTCATGTCAGATTTCTGTCTGTATGGTAGCCTTCACTGACATTAGATGTCAAATAAATGTGTTTCGGAAATACAAGGAAGTGAAAGTATTAAGTTACAACAGGAGCAGAAATAATCAGACAGACAACAAACTCCTACTTAAGTGCAGCACCGAAGTAAAAGTACTTACCTTCCACTAGCGATGAGGCCTTTAATTCTGCCGTCTGTCAGGAGCTAAAAACTGGAAGAATCTCTGCCCAGGGGCCCATCATCTCATAATCTGTCTGCACATGGTGCATTCAAAGACTGGTTTGAATTTCTTAAAAATCCAACGGGTGAGAGCTGGTTGACAAAGAGCTCTGCACTCAAAGTGTCTTGGAAAATAACAAATACAAAATCACATGAAAAGAGAGGATGTGACAGCATTTTGCGACATAAAAATTGCTATTTGTGTGGATATGTTAAAAGTTGATCTTCAAATATGACTGGTATGTAAAACATGAGAGCTGGTTTTTGAAAGCTGTTGTCAGGAATAATAACATCAGGGCTGCAGAAAATGATCTTCATTGTTCATCTGTCTACATCTTTCTCACTTGATTTCCATCTTGTCAGAAATAAGCAAACAAATGGAGGGTATGGCTGAACATGGTGATGTCTCTAAATTCCAGTTATGACTTCATGGTGTTTTCACTTTAGCATTACACTGGAACCACATGTGTACCACTTACTGTTTTTCTTGAGGAAGTGGTCGGTGTCACTGCTCAGCCACAGAGATACTGAGTAAAAACGTGTAGTGTGTTTTGACAGGGTTGGAATGACCCATTTTATTGTGGGCAGTTGAGATACATGGGTGTAAATATCAACAAAGGAAGTTAATGGTTGACGTCTGTACATTACATTCTAACAAAGAAAGTGATGGTCTCACAGTCAATTCAATGAACGCTCCAGATACTTTAACCGAGACAGGCTGCGAGTACCTTTATATTACTCATTCATCTGTGTAAAGACAGTTCATAGAAAATATAAAGCAACTCATGACTAAAAGTTTAATTGGTTAACACTTTAAATCACACCTCTATCTATGTTGTCTACGTAATTTTAATACAGCCATACAATACAAGTATACAAGGTTATTTTGTGGTTAGAGAAAAATACAACCAAAGAGGGTATGGAAATGCAAACATACAGCTGTTTTTAAACTTCTCATACATGTGAAACAGGTCACACAAGGCTGAGGCCT
This sequence comes from Decapterus maruadsi, assembly GCA_030347415.2. Lineage (NCBI taxonomy): Eukaryota > Metazoa > Chordata > Actinopteri > Carangiformes > Carangidae > Decapterus > Decapterus maruadsi. The sequence continues at coordinate 6,611,931 of CM064891.1, read as the reverse complement.
TTAGTAGGTACGATCTCATAATGCAAGAGGAAAAACAAAATCATCATTTTACTAAACATAGCCTGAGTCAAGTGTACAATATGCACACTTGAGGAAAATAAAAGCTATGCGAGAAAATAAAAATACTAACACGTTGCTGCTTCTCTGCTCACTGTGGTAAAAATAAGTCTCTGATGTGTCCATGGGTTCCATCTTCTGGCAGCTGAGCGCCACTGGAGAAACAAAGGGACCGTGTTGGCCGGGGCGTTGGGGAATAGTCACTTGTTTTCTTCATCCAATATGACAGCAGAAGAAAGGGGACGCAGGAAAAACTAGCTGAATTTCAGTGTTTTTAAAGTCTTTTTATCTGTCAGATTTTTTTCATATAAATCAGTAAGTCTCAAGCCTTTCATTCCGTCTTCAAAAGAGGTTTCACGTGTGCCGCTAGAATGCTCTTTCTCTTCTCGTCTGTGTGGCTCGACGCTGGTGGACGGGATCTCATTGGTTGTTTTTGGCTTTGGCGTGTGTGAGAATGTGAGACTTAAGGTTGGTTGACTGGGCGAACTTCTTATTGCAGCCGTCGAATGGGCAGACGTAGGGCCGGTCTCCAGTGTGGATCCGCACGTGCGTGCGCAGGTTGAAGTCCAGAGAAAACCTTTTCCCGCAGCCTTCGAAGGTACACTGACAAGAAACGAGAAGAGCAGCGAGTTAATTTCCGACTCTGTCAAACCTCTCCTCTAATCCGCCACTAACTACATTAGTTTTGTGCAGTTGTGGGTTACACTGACAGCAGGTGTAGTTTTCAGTTGTGTGGTGAAGCTGGCCACTGATGCCATCAAAGTGGGGGCTGACATTAGCAGATCCTTCTTGCGCTGTATCTATTTTGGAAAGTTTACACTCCCGCGACGGCAGCCAACGCTACCCAAAATAACATCATGTCTGCCAAACACATCAGTTAGTGCTGATCCAAAAGCCTGTTTCTTCTCATGTTAAAAGTGAAAAGTGCTCCTGGGAAATTTAATCTACAGAACTAAGCAGCCAAACAGGGGGTTACATTCGAGCCCAATCACTGTCTGATCCAATGTTTTCATTATCCCGTCTCCAAACTGAGGAATGACTAGTTCTGCACTAGTTTCAATAGTGTGGATATAAAACCACAGCACTGTCATTCCAAACTACAAGTCAGATAAAAAAATAACAGATAAACAGCCGAGGGCAGTGTTTTTCAATGAGCTGGGCTACAGCTATCAAACTCGCTTCATACCCAGGGGGCAAAGCAAAAAAACAGACATGGAGCGTTGTAAAAGGTTGTCCACCAGAAATGATATCTAGGACCTTCAAGGATTAAAACCTGGGTGGACAACCCGGTCAACTAGCTGCAGGAAAGCTACGGGGTCCAAAGCCCCTCTTTTTGGGTCATTTTGCTGGCGAAAGTATGTAAATGCAAATATTTGGGTATTACAATGGCATAAATAGTCATACAACTATAAGATTTGGCAGAGAGTATCTTGACACATAGGGGAAGGCAAGAAAAAAAGATTCTGGGGTTTACTGCAACTTGATTTTAAGATATCACCCTCAACATCCCAAAAAAGACCAAAAAAAGTACTGTTCGCCTGACAAATTCTCATGGAAATTATTATTTTTCAGCACTTTATGGAGAACATCATGTATAGAAACTTTCTTTAGTTCATAAGGTTCCATTTGAGTCCAAGCTAGCCTTTCTACTAGCTACTGGAAAGCTACAGGCTGTCTCCAAACAATGCAACACCTATTGTGAAAAACTCCATGTTAACTGGCCCATTAGAATACATGGTATTCCGGGATCTCCCCAAAATGAACAGATAGAGAGAGAAGACCGTTGGCCACAGCAAGTGGGGGTTTTGAGATAGAAAGGCTATCTTGGACTCAAATGGAAGCTTATGAATTAAAGTAATTTTCTATATAAATGTTAGGTATAGATGTTCTCCATAAAGTGCTGAAAAAGAATAATTTCCATGAGAATTTGCCAGGCGAACAGTACTTTTTTTGGTCTTTTTTGGGATGTTGAGGGTGATATCTTAAAATCAAGTTGCAGTAAACCCCAGAATCTTTTTTTCTTGCCTTCCCCTATGTGTCAAGATACTCTCTGCCAAATTTTAGAGTTGTATGACTATTTATGCCATTGTAGTACCTAAATATTTGCATTTACATACTTTCGCCAGCAAAATGACCCAAGAAGAGGGGTTTTGGACCCCGTAGAGCTAGTTGACCGGGTTGTCCACCCAGGTTTTAATCCTTGAAGGTCCTAGATATCATTTCTGGTGGACAACCTTTTACAACGCTCCGTGTCTGTTTTCCAAAAAAATGGGACTTTGCCCCCTGGGTATCAACAGCTAAAGTTGACAGTAGTCTATTAACAATGGGTTTGCCAGTCTATTTACCTCTGGCCGAGTTTTGCTGTTAAATCTGTTGCTGGTTTAGCTCTATTAGTACATGTGTGGCAGAGCAGAAAGCTGGACAGCCATGACAACTGTAATTACGGGGATTTTAGTCTCAGTGATATATTTCTGTCAAACACCAGCCAAGTATTTCATCTTAACTGACACGCGTCAGGGATTACAGACCGCAAATTCAAATAATGAGACAATTCTGGGCTGTCGTCTCAAACTTTTCGAGTTCATGCAAAGTCTCGAAATGTTACAGCCAGTGATTTGTCCTCCAGGGACAAAGTTTCACTGCAGATGTTTTGTTTTTTTGCATTCGGTTCTTGGTGGGAGTTCGTGTTGAACCCTACAAGTGAGCAATTAGTTATTATCCCATTCCCCTTAGCTCAAATTTGACTTCAAAGTGTGATGAGCTTATGTGCTTAAAATGTAAAAATAGTACAAGTGTAGCTGCGTGTAGGGGAGTGGGACGTGAGTCCAGATGCCAACCTGGAAGGGTTTCTCCCCCGTGTGAACGAGTTGGTGACGTTTGAGTTTGGAGCTCTCGACGAAGGCCTTGCCGCACTCGGCGCAGACGTGCACGCGGGGCCCGTGAGTGTGGAGATGCTTCCTCATGGCTGAGTTATCCCTGAACATCTTTGTGCAGCCCTGGGGACCCGAAAAGTGCCGCACAAAAGTTAACAAACAGCAAAAGCAGAGCAAATAATGTAATGTTTGCAGCAGGCGTTGTGAACTCTCAAGTCGTTTACTGAAGGGTTTTTTTTTTTGTTTCTGTGTTTGAAAATCTAAATGTCAAGTGTCCTCATTATGTTGTATCACTCTAACCTTTAATCAGGTTTAAATCCTGAGGAAGTCGAGCTGCTTTAATTCTTCCCTCAAGTGGTAATGTACTGTTAACAGCTGCACACTCACACAGCCCACAGCTCAAGGAGGAAAAAACCTTTTACATTACATTTAGATAAAGGCTGATTCTTACAGTGAGAACATGAAATCAATAGACTCAAGTGCTTTTGTTCCTGCTTAATAACCTCTTTTTAATTTTCAATTACACAGACAATTAACCCTATCAGGAAATCAACCAGGGACACGGTTCCTTTGGGGACAGTGTCATCAGACTCACTTTATGAGGGCAGGCTATCGTCCGGGGAGCATCGTCCTCTTTGACTTTTCTGGGCTTCATTCTGTTTTGGAAGAAGAAAAAAGGGAAAAAAAGGGACATGGTTGGTGGATTTAACAAACAAAAAAGACACATTGCTCAAGGCCATCCCTTCGACACAGCTGCCCATTTCAACTGCTGCTCCAATATTAATGTTGGTTTACTTGGTTAATCAATAACTGGTGTCAGTGAGAGTCGCTGTTTGACGTACGATACGTTTACAGTTTACAGACAAAAGATTCTACTTCTCATTCAACTGTCCTGAGCTTACACAGACATTAAATACTGAAACAATTAATGGATCAAATTGCAATGATTTTAGCCAGTACTTCTGTCTTTAAGTCTCTCAAGTTTTAATATTTAATGGTTTCCGTCAGAGATTTGAACAAATATCAGTCAGCTTTGCTTTTATAAGACCACTCATACCAGCATTTCCTGACATTCTAAACACTTAATGATCAATCCACAAACTAATTACATGAAAAATCAATAACGAAAATGACTGAAAGTTGCTAAACAGGCATGTGTGGGCAGCAAAACATTTTGTGATTTAGTTATTCATATTTTTTGTTATGATGAATTACAATGGAACAAGAGTTTGCCTGGGAGAAATCTGGCAACGCAATATATGATTACTGAGCCATGTTTGTGTCTGTTTATTTCCATCTGGTTTTATTTACAGCACAGCTTCTCTTTTTTTTTTCTCCAGGAACAAGAGTGTTTACATCTGGGAACAGGTGATGCAGGGGCACAAACACACACTCACCTGGCAAATTCAGCCAGCTGTTTGGGGTCTGAAAGGTCGATCCCAGGGATACCACCAGGGGGCAACTTCTTCCCTGTCATGTACTCGGAGTAGTCTGGAGGGGAGTTCTCCCCAACGATTTGCTCCTCCACCACCGACTCATGGTCAATGTCTTTATTGTCATCTAGAAACACATTACAGAGACTGAACCGATAACAAAGTGGTATTTCCCTAGCTACAAGCCTGAGGGGGCTGGAAACATCTGCAGCTGCATCTCCTCCGGTTCTATTTAGAGGCATTATTGTTGCATAATTACTTTAGAGTAGAATGAAGACAAAGATGACCTATTTCCACATGTCAACTTCCAAATATTTCCTTTTATTGCTAACAATGGTGCAGTTTTGCTATGCACTTTGATGTTTATATTTATTCACCAAATCTGGTGCACAAAACCTGGTTAAATGTATCATGTTTCATATTTTATATGATGCATTCAAGTGCTTTGAATTACCTTAGTGCATAAGCAGATGCGACATAAATAAACTGAAATGACAACTGAAGTGCAATGCATAAAAATGACATTAAAAAAAATAAATATTGCTTGATTTGGTTTTACTTTTGCACTAATTATAAATTCGTGTATTGAGATGACCCCCATACTGTACCACCCAGCAGAGTGCACTAAAAATAGCTCCAGATCGTTACTCTGTCCTCTCAAATCCAAAAAATGAACTGTTGTATCACCAGTAAAGAGGAGGCTAAACAGCTTTTCCCACTGAGGTTGTGAAATAAAAGAAACCTGGAAACCGTGCTGCGTTTCCTTAATAAACCCTCTTATAGTAATGATGGATTACCCCCCTGGGCAACAGTCCTGTGTGTGTACACAGTCAGCGGCTCCACTGTACAGGGGCAGCTAGCGTACTGCGGACTCAGTGCTGCCTGGTTAACTACCACCAGCAGCAGCCGCCGCTGCTAGCTGCTAAACCGTCCACTGGCTAAACACAACCCGCCTAAAAATATTTCACGCAAATTAAACTTCCACTCACTCCACACGGTTTATCCAGTGCTAAATAAGCTGCAGTTACGGCGGTGAGTGCGCCACTGACTGCGCTGCGGCCTGCACATATCCTGAAACCCAACTGTCTGTCTCGCTCCCCCGAGCACCGCCGCCATCTCTGCCTGGCCGCGACTATCGCCATTTTTTCGGGGCCGCCGCCATACTTACTATTCTCGGGGAATATGGCGGCGCCCAGCAACACCTAAAACATGGCCTCCCTTCAAAACAAAAACATCTCGATGTGATAGAGTGGGGTTTTGCATCGAAAACTTGCACTATTTGTCGCTTTTCACGGTGGTGCGACGGATCACTCCAGGAACTAGTCTGGTGCAGTAGGACAACGCCCTGGCAACGAGGCCTCATGCAACGGCTAACAACGGAGCTGACAGACAGACACTGCTGGGCTAACGTTACTTACCCGATGCCCACATTGTAACAGAAAACTCCCCCTCCAGTGTCTTTATTTGCACCTGCTTCTGTTCCCATTTTCTTCCGCCAGCCTCCGCGCCGCTTAAGTAGCTCTTTTTGCCCGCTTTCTTCCCTCCGGTGCCGCCTCCCCGTTTCACCCGACCCACTGAGCTCTTCCCAGCCACAGTCACCAAAGTCTGCTCAATATACTCGTCCTCCACCCCCGGAGCCGGTACCGGGATGAGGATCTGGTCCTCGAACCCGCCGCCGCCGTCCGTGTGCAGGTCCGAGTCATCCCCGCCGACCACCTCCTCCCGGGTCTGGACCAGGATCACCTCCTGGTGGTGGTGGATCGAGCTGGGGTCGTCCGTGACCAGCGGCTGTAGCGCGATCATGGGCTGCCCGTCGTCGTCGTCGTCATCCCCGCCGACCACCGTGGTCTCGATAGTCTCCACCGGTATCGTTTCCACCTCTATCTCGTGGAGCTCCACGATCTCGGCCGGCATCTCCGAGCCGTCTGTCTCAATGTACAGCGTATCTCCGGATGCCATGTTGAATTCCGCCAGCTTGCCTCTCTCATTCACGCCGTGTTGTGCTGCTGTTGGGACCCGACAAACAGACTCACACACCCCCTGCTCTGCTCCTGCCTCCGTCTGTTCTCCCTCTTCTTCGATAACAACTCTTCGCTCCGGCCCACGCCAGTTCTCGTCGCCACTATGGTCTCTCATACGGAAGCATCGCGAGACTTGGCCAAACCTGGCTATCACAGTGTTTGTAGTGGCACTTGGGCTATGATTTGGGATTGGGGTGAAACTTTACAAAATATGAGGTTTAATTATTTTAGTCTTAAAAACACGTATCTGGGATTTAATGGGTAGAATAATATGATAACAGAAAAGTGTCTTCTATTTGGAATAGGAGTGTGACAAAAACCATAATTGTAAAATAAATAATTAAACAATAATTTTGTCCAAAAGCAAAGTTTTTACACTCTTCGTATTATTTTAATTGTATTAATGTATTTGTATATTGATCTTAATGATTGATTTTACTGGTTGTGAGTTGTTTGTCAACTTTAAACAACTTGAAATCTATAACAGTTTTCACCAAAGATATTTTTCCAGCTTTTACTATGGTGTCATGACTTCAACATTCAACATATAGCTAAAAGGAAACACCAGACATGAAGTTTTCACCAGAGGCGCCTAAATACCCACAGCCATGTCCTGTCATGAGGGACATTACACAAGAGGGATCTATTGACTGTGAAAACTATAGCATATGAAACTGATCTCACGCTCACTAATCCTCTTGGAGACCCCTCATGCTCTGAATGCACATTATACTCCCCCAAAGCCCATAAACTTAATTAATTTTTTCCACATTATTTTTTGGTTTGCTGGAGTGTAGTACTAATTTTGTCTTCATTTAGCCGAGTCTTACACTGGTAGAAATGCTGCTGTACACACCACCAGCTATTGATGTATGGGTTCTTCCATTGCAGACTGATGGCACCTGCCATGACATCACTGATAAGGGTTTGGCAGCACTCTTCTTCTGCTGTCCTAACTATCTATCTATCTATCTATCTATCTATCTATCTATCTATCTATCTATCTATCTATCTATCTATCTATCTATCTATCTATCTATCTATCTATCTATCTATCTATCTATCTACTGTATCTATCTATTATAGGTCTATATTTGTGAACAGCAATGACTTTCCCTGCACATCACATTCTCTGTTTTCATATCAAACCTTAAATCTCATTTTGGTTTGTTTTCAGGAACATACCTCACACCTGCGCCTGAATCTATATAAGCATTTAATAAAGTATTTGCAGAAAGAATTTGACCTAATGGATATTCAGTACATAAAAACTGTAATATACAAATGTTTTTTTTTTAACGTTCTTCTCCAGCAAATATTCTTTCTACAGTATCTGTGCTGTGTGCCACACTGTGATAACACAATAAGGTTGCACAGACACAACTCACATGTTTCACACTTCTCTGTGCACGAGCTGTAATTTATGGCACCTTCTTACTGTAATAAAAACAGGTTTTGTGCTTAAAAAAATGTAACTGAAAAGAGAATTGCATCAAGACAAAAGCACCAGACACTCATCATAATACCACCAAAGAAACACAAAAAGAAGGAAATTGCCTCATTTATCCAAGACATTGTTCACAGTTTTATTTGAATTCATTTTAAACTTAGTGCGTTTCTTTTTCTTTTTGTCAAACCAGGAAGCACTTTGTCATAAAAGAAGAGAATAAAATGAACAATACTTCACCATATCCTTGCAGCCAATAAACATTTTATTAACAACATGATCACAAATACTCTGGTGTATTATTTAATTTTTTTTTCTTTTTTCGTTTATACGATTGCAATATCCAAAGAAGTTTATTCCACCCTTGGTTTCAGGTCTGAGCCTGTTTTTTTCTGCCATGGTTCCACACATAGCTGTGTTGGCGAAAAGGATAAAAAACCTTTAAAAAAAAAAGTTCCATGTCAAATGATGAGAAAAAAATGTGGATGTGCTCGCATGTGTATCTAAAAGGAAACCAAACAAAAACAACCAATATAAAATACAAAAGTCTGACATAAAATAATGTGCAATAATAATTACCAACATTATCCTTACTATCATATTCTCATTATCATTTCCTCATTATTACCATTGTACTCACTACACTACTACTATTCATATTAACATTACATTGACAATCATAAAAATGATAGTAATAATAATGAAAACGATAGTAATGATAAAAAAACAAAACAAACAAACAAGTGAACAAATAAATTCATAACAATTTCATCCGTTTTCCTTCAGGCTGAGGACAGAGGGGCAAACTGGGCGAACAAAGGGGAAACAGGAAATGTTAAGAAATCAGAGTAATCAGTGCGAGAGAGAGTGTGCCCCATTCACATCTTAGTCTCCAAACAAACAAATCAAATGTTACACAGACATGTCTTAGGTGTTAGATCAACGTCGCTTCAACACCACAGCTGAACAGGATGAGTAGATGTCACAGTTTGGGCCTCCGGTCCTGACCTCTCCTCCACCTCCTCCTCCTCCTCCTCCTCCTCCTCCTCCTCCTCCTCAGGGCCACAGCAGCTGCTGCAGGGGCGATGGTTCGAAAAGGTGGTTCATGTCGAGGAGGGGCTCTGAGAGATTATGTCGTGCTAACTCGACTGAGTTCATGTCTAATGGCTGTAAGGAGAGAAAACAGAGGAAAACACAGGAACAGATTTATTACACAGGTTCAACTGGAACAAACACAGATCAATAGTTTAGTCAAAAATAGTCAAAACAATAGTAAAGTTTGACATAGTTCAGCTCGTCATTGTAATAATCCAAGCAAGGGATTCATATTGTTGTTATCTTAATGAGTAGCTAAATACACCAAGTCAACATTATTATACTGCATATATCATGTAAACCAGCAGGTACACTTGAATCAATTGTCAGTATTCTAATGTTAAATTCAATTATTAATCAAATCAATAAAATAAGTGCTACATTTTAATAATACAGTAATAATTATTTTGTCACCTAATATCATTTATTGTTATGATATTGTTTCAATATGTGTATTTATTTACATTCAAAGAATCTATTGGCCTACATTATCCATTCTTTGGTTCAAAATATTACACAATGTTACAAACATTCAAGTGAGTTTTTTTTAAAAATGTTTTACATAACGAGGTAACAGATTATATGCGAATAATATCTGTTTGTGGTTCATATCTGTGAATGTTAATGTATCATCTATGTAAACATGCTTTTGTTGCTTGTCCCTGTCTTTTAGGTTTGAAATGATGAAACGACAACTTTGACTTCTCTGGGATTCTAGTGCAGCCTAGTGGTCACAACTCCACATAGCTACCCAACACTCACCGTGCTGCTGGATGGAAATCCAATTAAACATTCATTAGTGTAAATTAGGAGAGAGAATGCATTCCTAAATGTTGACTGATTACCCCACTTTAGTGTTTCAGGAGACAATTAAACATACCATCGATGATTTCATCCTTCACTTTGTGCAATTCACGGAACACCTCTTCCAAGATTTCCTGGTGGAGTGAAAACAAATAAATAACATATGTGTTCGGAGCGCATCAGACATTTCTTCATTCACTGTGGAAAAGTACAGTTTCTTCCAATTCAAATTAGATTAGAGAGATAATTAATTTGGATAAAAAAAACAGAAGAAGGTTAAATGCACAAAAGGCTCAGCCAAATTTCCACTGATGGATTTTTCCTTTTTATTTTTATTTTTTTTACCTGCTTCATTCTATCGAGGTCTAATGAGTCTGTGTCGCTGCCGCTCCCAACAGGTCGTACCCTGCATGATAAAAAACATTCTCCATCAGATTCACTGCTGTGGTTCTGCTTCACAGACACATCCAACCAGCTGCGGTGCCACCAGCTCTCACCTTGAAACCATTGACCTGTCTGCAGAGTTAGCTCGGTCCCACGGCTTCTTTGCACCGTCTAGAGGAGCACAGTTAGACGTATTTACTGACAAGCTCAGGGACTGATTGTGTTTACATACACTGTCTGTATAGAGATTTTTTCTTTTACATGTTTGACCTAACTGAGATAATAGAAGATGTCCACACCACCTACAGTTTATTACACAAAACAGCTTGCATGGCTGTATATACTGAACTGTCCTTAGTTTTCCCCACCTGTTGCGTTCTGTCCACCCCGGGTGCTGGGTGACGGAGAATTTGGGTCGTCCTGAGGAGACACACAGGAATCAATAAGCGTCAAAAATCATTACTGTTATCTTATCACCATGAAAGCTGTCCTTTGAGGCCTGCTTTCATTACTTTGAATACAATTCAAATTGAGATGCAACAAAATAGCCATAATCATTATGTTGCTCATCCAACATCATTAAGATCTCCACGACAATCATCTTCCTGTGAATGAGTCCATGAGCACAGGACTCATTAACTGCAAACTGTCACTGTTTTACATCCACTTACATTTTGGCTGTCGTCTGGCTTCTCTGACGCTGCTTTCCTTCTGAGGGAAAGAAGAAGCCACGAGTCAGAACAAGGCATTTCCCCTAAATCCATCAGTAGTAACAATAAAATGTAAATGAATTCTGGATTTCACATTGTTTCAATGACCAGTGGTTGTCTAAACGTGGCTGCAGGGTAATGATTTAAACTGATTTTGTGATTTTTTAATTTCTCTGCCCTGACCTTCGTGCCAACAGAGCGTTCATCTCCTCCATCAGTCCTCCGCTCCCCCCACTTGTCCGGTTGGCGTCGTTTTTGGCGCTTGAGGAGCTGCTGTCCTCGGGCTGCAGAGAGGAGAGTCCACAGCTATTTGTTACTCTCTGATACGTACAAATAGAAAACTTCTCAAGTATGTCAGTCAGGTCTGGTAGAAATAATCCACTTATATCCTGAGTGACTTGGGGCGTTTTCATCAAAACATCAAAGCACACAGAGATAAATCGCTGCCTCACTCTTTGAACGCGGCGCAGTTTGGCTCCAGCGATCATAGCGGCGAGTCCCGTCTGTGCGGGGGGCTCATCCCCGTGACTCCCTCCACCCATGGGTAGCGGCGGCGGGAGAGGAGGCTGGGGTGCCCCCGCTGAAGGTGGTGGAGGTCCTGGCGGCGGCGGAGGGGGAGGAGGGCCACCCATGTTCATCGGGGGAGGTACTACTGGTGGGGCCACAGAGAGCACAGCAGGGTGGCCTTGGAAAGGAGAACCTGGAGGGAAACATGTTCATATGCAGGAGGATTTGGTGTCAGTTGCACTTAGATGATGACTGTCAAGGAGAAAACTGTATCAACTTCAATTGACCTGCACCCTTCTTGCTAGTACCTGAGTTGGAGGACCGTCGCTCCCGCTCCATGTGCGCCTGCATCTGCTGCTGCTGCTCCATCATCTGCCTAAAGGGACAGGAAGGAGACACAGCTGCTCACTTAATATCACAAATGCCACAGTTTATCTGTGATCCTGTCATTTTATTGGCCTGAATGAACTGTTCTCACAGCGACAACAGCCTCACAGCGGCAGCTGGAGAAAAGTCTTCACTATGGGAAACTTCAAAACATCAGCAGGCAAAAAAATGTGGTTATTTTCAAAAGATTTCAACCCAGTAATCAACACAGCCGCTGCACACCAGCCGTGACAAAGACATTGTAAAAATCTTGTGGTCAGTCAGGCTAGACAATTTTAGGCAAGAGATAAAATAGGAAGACAACAAGAATAACAGCATCACAGTGTCTATGTTACATTATCTGAGGCTTGAACTCACAACCTCCAACACTAACAACCAGCTCCAAACTCATGGAGCTAGTTGGCCAGAGATGAGACCTGGTTTTGGCTTCACAAAATGGACTAAGCCAGTCACCAGGGTGACAGCAGCTGTCACGGCAGATTTCAAAAAAACTATCAAAATGTCAAGAATTCTGTTATCAAGACAACGATCTGATAATACATAAATTGCAAATGTTGGTCATTTGTTTTTAATGATAAGTGTTTTGCTTCGAAAGAGAACATCTGATGCTTAGAAACACCACTCTTGCATTGACTGAAATTGTTCACATGAGAGGAAAATTCAAAATTTTGTTTTTGAGATAAAATTCTGATATTTGCCAAACTTCATCAACCACAACTCCAAAATATTGTAATGTTTTTTTCAGGAAGATTGAAGCAAGATTTGGCTGGTAGATGTTTACAGTCAAACATTTCTATGCACTGTAGGCTCAATTTATCAGTCAGGTGGTATTATTTTGGAGGACAATCTGAAGATGCAGTGCAGCACATTTGGTGTCAAGTGAACAAAAATTGATTCTGGGAGGAGATGGGTTAAATACGTTTTACACAAATATGGCTTGTGTTTGGTGATTTTTCATGTATGGGAAGAAGAAGAAGAATTCTTGGAAACTTTGCTAAAGTTGCTGCTTTTTGATGACTTCAGTTTCCATGGCATCATCATTTTGAGCTCCATTGCATCTGCATTGTGGCAGGTGGGATGAATTTCTCTCTTTGAGTCACTGTGCGGCAGCTTTGATTTGTGTAGTTTGTAGATTTCACAAGACTTGGCGTCAGAGTCGACACAACGTTTGCTGCCTTTTGCTGCCACAGCATGAAATAAACGACTCTCTCCTCCTCCTCCTCTGTCCGTGCACGCTCTCCCCTTCATCTCCGTCCATCCCCTCTCTCCCTCCACCCTCGCTGCTCCCATCGACCCGTCCTGGTCCTCCCTCGCGTCTCTGTGTTTTGATGCGAGAACCATATGTGTGTCACGGCTCAGGAGAGAGAGAGACAGACTGAGAGAAAGAGGAGGCAGCTCATGGGGAGGAAGTGGAATTTTCCAGCTGTGTGTTGAAGTGCTGAGCCAGCAACCTCCCCGACGTGACAGCAGCGCACGCAGCAGGAGCAGAGCTGCTGAGCAACAACGCCTCACTGCTGCTGGAGAGAGCTCAGTCAAATTAATTTGCCTCCGCTGACACACACACACACACACGTGCGCACGCCGTGTACACACGAACCCGAAAAACCCACACACATAAGCAGACAATCTCCCCTCACAATCACAGCTGTAATCCTTTGTGCCAGAGGTACAGTTTAGCAGACATGGGATCAGATAGAGCTGTAACTCCCATTATATTTGTTCTCTTAAGCCCTGGCATTTGGTATTTGGATGAAGCAAAGCTGCACTGAAATAGGTTTAAAAACAGCAACAAAGACCTAGTTGTGCGTGAGTTTGTCTCTGAGGGGGGAAAAGGAACAGTGGCCACTGTGGAAGAAATGCAGGCCACTTTTAGTAAGCCACGGAAATTTCCTCCAGCTCCATTTTTAAATACCAGTCATTCAATTTTTTGGGGGGGGATTTGTCGGTCTGCAGCTATGATTCAGAAAAAAAACAAACACATTCTTGCGCTTGAGCTGGTTTTAAAGCTCACTGTGTTTCACTGACCCGTGGGACGGAGGGTGCTGATGGGAGGAGAGGGATGAAAAAGAAATCATAGTAAAAGTCAGTGAGGGCAGATGTTTGCTGATGTTAGGTATTACAGTTCATATTCACTGTGTTTGACAGGTTGTCAGACACCCTCTACTCTAATCCTCGCCACACTACCCGTTCAGTTCACCTAAAGTTCATCCACTGGTTTGGAAATACTTCAGTTAAAATGTCCCGAACAAGCCATCACACCTGAGCTGCAAAGAAAAAATGGCTCAGCAGTCAACCTTTTGGAAGCAGACAGTAAATGTCACTAGTGGGAAGCTCTAAATATAGCAGGCATTTCCTTTATCTTTTTATAAAACGCGTTTCTTTGAGTGTCACTCTGAGCGTGCTCCAGGAAAAGCTGCTGTCTCCACCTGCTTCTTGTTATGGGTGATGGGACCCTGCAGGTCGCACGACGTTCTGCCGCAGTGGGAACAGAGCCCAACAGAGCAAAAAGGACAATGAGTGGTAGTGCTGGTCCATACAGTATCTCCTGGATGTGTTAAATTAGCAGCCGTTTCCTAACAGCGCCGTGTTTACAGCTTGTTTCTGCTGCCGTGGAGCAGGAGGAAGTTAATACAGGTTTAATGATGCAGAGAGATACTTAAGTTAGACTCCTGTTCTTTAAAGGCTTTAAAAGAAAAAAACAAAACAAAACAGTATGTTCTCAGATAACGGACTTTACCTCGCTCTCTGAGCTTCTATCTCGTCTGAAGTGGGTCCATTCTGGACTTGGCGCTGGACGGCTGGACCTGGAGATACGGATGAAAGCAGAGAAACGACACAGAGATAAAGTGAAGCTGGCCTCAGTAAATCCATTACAAGCTTTGAAATGTTAATTGAAATTCGTGCCAGTCAAGACAATTAACCAGCAAATGACGGGGAATTAAACAGCGGTTGATCATTATGTCCTCCTTCTACTGTAATGAGTGATGTGGAATGAAAAGCATTAATCCCTCACTCTAGGTAAATGAACATAAACTCATTCATCCACTGTCACTGTCACTGGAGAAGCAGAGTATAATTCAGCGCTGCACTCTGCTCCCCCTGTTTATCCCCTGTTACCCACAATGCTCTGCTACAGAGACGTGATGCTCCGTGTTGATTCTCGACACTATGTGAAAACAAGATACCCATCTCACACAAATGCAGTGTGCATCTGTCTCCTCTGATGTGTTAAATTCACCTAAATGACAAACTGAGCACAAACAAACACACGCAAACAAAAATGGGGCCAGAGGCTCATGAGTGTAACTGAGTGATAAAACCACTTTCTGACACTCAGCTTGTGGGGAAGTAAAAACAGAGCAGGTGAATGAGTCTGTTTGAGCTTCTCTCAACAAGCTGGAAACGGAGCAAATTCTCTCAGCTGCACATGTAAAATGTGACTGTAACATCTCTTTGTGGGGTCAAAGGTCACAGTTTGTGTGTGTTTTTTCCAGCATGCCTTTCAGACAGAGTTTGATGTTTCTGAAAATGCGCAAATAACCCAGACTGCATCATCCTTCCTGGTTCCACCAAAACCAGTGAGGACGGTTTTGTGTGAAAAAGAGCTGAAGTCAGTTTATTGATGCAGAGAAATCACAGGAGAGGAGGCTCATGATTACAGGGATGTGACTGTCTCTCTAGTGTCTCGTCCTCCCGCTTATGCTCTGATACAATGCATTTGCGATGTAATCTGTTTAACATCATATGTGAGACATTCAGATGGAGAGCCTGATAGTGGACGTAATTAATTACAGACACGACGAGGACAAGACAACGTCAGCTGAGTTCAATCAAATCTGAGTGAATCAACGATTGTTTTCACATGACTGAACACACCTGGGACAATATTCATCTTCACTGTTCCTCCTGAGACAGACTTCACAAGGAAGGCTCAGAATTTACACTCACATTTGTGTCTTGGCATCGGCCTTTTTTGGGAATTGAAAAATGCGATGAAGTCTTAAATCTTCCTTAGGCCATGGGAACAAAGACTTTTATTTTCTCAAGTACTAATGGAGTTGTTGTCAAAGAGTGTAAAATGTCTGCCCTCCTTTCTGCTGAAACATTCCCTTACATTACGGTTTTACAGCGCCACACACTCAGGTCCTGATCAGGGTCAATAGTCGCCGCTGATACGCTGTCCCCGTCTCTAATGGAGGTGACCCTCCAGCCGACTGATGCTGCTAATGGCTGCCATTGATCAAGTAACAGAGAGCCAAAAATAACACAGAAGATCTGACTCATGCCGACTATCAGACACTTACACACACACATTCACAATAGCACAAAAATGATGTTTCACCGCACGCATGCAGACAATTACAACTTTGGTTCAATACAAGAGGCCAAATATTGATTATTTAATTGTTTACAGGTTACTGATCTTTTTGTTTCAAAGGAGATACTCATATTAATGATAGCTTTCTATACAAAACTTAGGCTATGTGTCTTTAAACTGTAGCAGTTTTGTCCACATGTCACAATTAATATATAATAATAAAGATTTCAGTGTAAGATTATATAATAATAAACACAATATTTGACAGCTGATTTCAGTCCTAATAGGGATCTGGTACCCACGGAGCATTATAAAGTGTATCATGTATGTTGTTTGTCTGTCAAATTTTAAAAGTAACAGTGTATTTTTATTGGCTGAGACCAATAAAACTGTTAGATGTCTATGGATGTGAGAGGGATTTTGAGTCAGAAATGTCCCTTTAATCACAGTTGAAATCAATATGAAGCATTAAAGACTGTGGAGTGACTGTCAGCCATTAAAGAAGAGAGGTGTAATTTAACTTTAAAATATTATATGTCCATGTAAACTCTGTCCAGCCTGGTCATGTTTTAAAAAGTGGTTCAGTAACAGAAAAATAGTGACTTTGTTTTTATTTTACTCATGTGGACAGACCACAGTGCTGTAAGTAGTGTGTAGAGTAAAATTAAGTCACACATGATAGGAACAGTCACAGCACCCCTTACACACACACACGCAAACAAATGTTAAATAATAATATGCAGAGAGGTCCACACACACACAGAGCTTTACTACCTACATGACATGCTGAAGAAGAGGAAGCGGCCGTAGCAGACACAGAGACACTGACAGACCCACTCCCTGCTGACCATCTCTCACCTTCAGTCCCCCTACCTCTTCCTCCTCATCCATCACCTCCCACTCTACCTGCTCTCCTCCCCCCTCCCCCTCCTCCACCCAGCCTTAGTATCAACTGTCATCTTCATGTAATCTAAACCTGGAGGCAGCAGCAGCGCAGCGAGCAGCTCCGCTTAATGTTTCAAAAGGTCGGGTTTGTCTGGAGGCTGAGCAGCCTCGTGCCTCTCACACACACTAATATCACGGCAGCGTGAGCCGCATGTATCACACTGAGCCTCGGACACGTGGACCATCCAGTCAACTCTCGTAGTAAAACAACTGATAATGGACAGACAAGGTCAAGAACTCTTTACTCATCTTCATCAAATTTTTTATCAAAAGGCATTTTTTTTATTTTACTGATTGTGTTGTTTTATTGTAAAAGGCACCTCGAGGCACCTCTGAACTACGTCCTTCTCCATCCCACACTCTCATCCCTCCATTCTTCCATCCCTTCCCCCATCCCTCTCTATTTAACCAGCACATCCCTTCCAGGTCTCCTCCAAGGTACTGTCTGGGGGGGCGTGAATCCTGCTCGGACGGAACCTCGCTGAGACGGATCCCCCTCTCTGAGTCTCCCTCTGGTCTCCAGTTCATCCTCCCAGACCAGCAGCGCAGACCACATCCTCCCTTCACCTTTACCACTCCGTGACCTACAATATCAATTCATCCATCCTCAACACTTTCATTCCATCCATTAAAACATTTACAGTAATGGCACATCGTGGAGGTCCCTACTAGTGAACCCTGCCATGCTGCAATTGACAGTGATCTAAAGCTTCAGACCGGCTACTAAATAGACATGTTTATGTCAAATACTGAAAAGTCATTAACATGAAAAAATCTATCTTAGTTAACAAATGTTTGTATGTGAATATTATATATCTTACTCAACATCATCAACTGCCAGCAATTCCCCCATTGCTTAATATGGAATGATATGAAAATATGAAGTACATTATGAAAAACAAAGATTAATGCTGTATGTGAGGCACATTTTCTATATGAACATGATTTGTTTTAAAAAACAAACAAACAAACCTGGAACCTATTATTTTTGTCTCTGTCTTTTGATCAGACATAAGTCTGCTTAATGTTTCAACAGTGGAGTTAATATGGAGTAAATCTCCATATGAATTAATAGCCTATTATTTCTACCACAATCCCAGGATCAGACTGAGGACGGAGGTCGGGTTGTGACCTCCTCACCACTAGAGGGTGTTGTCACACCTGCTTGTTAGAGAGCAGGGAGACACACATCCTGATCTTTGCTTTACACAGGTGTCAAAACACACAACACACAACACACAACACAACACGGCTCTGCTGAAACTTCAGTCTTTGTCTTGTGGAGGAATGAAAATACCAAAACAACACATCAACCATCTCGATCACACACACGCACGTTGAAGCCGTGAAAGCTGCTCTGCCTGTGTGTTCTTCTGTGGGTGTGTGTCACTGTGTAAATACCGCTATGTGCACATATTGTATCTGTTCTTGCAGCTGGAGTCACGGAGGCGATCAGTCTGTCAAGTGTGTGTATCCCTCTCTTGTGTGTTTGTGCACTTGTGTTTGGCTGCTGTCACTCGAGCCTCTTTGTTCCCCGTCCCGTGTTATTAGGCAGATGAAAAGATGTGCTCTCTAGCGCGGCACCCGGGGGAGATCTCCTCAATGACTCATTCTAATTAAGAGGCTGGAGGGGGACTGCAGGGGGAGACACACTGCTGCTGAAGTAATGGCTGGCAAGCCTGGATACTCACTCTGTCTCAGACTCTATCACCCCAATTTAGATTTACTCTGCCTCTCTCTTTTTGAAACACAGATATGCACACACACATAGCTGGCGAGGATAAAATTGCAGCATCATCCTTCGTAGTTAAACAAAGTGTTCAAGTTCAGCAGTAGATTAAAGAATCTTAGATGTGATTGGTTGCAACTGTGACAGCAAATATCACTCTGCAGAGGTTTGCAGAGCTGTAGGTGAGCGTCTCTATTTGTCATTATTTAGTGAGCGTGCTGTGTCAGGACTTCTACTGCAGTAGAGGGGACGAGGTGTCAAGATGAAGCTGATCTACAGTGTAAGACTTTGTGAGTCTAGTTGATGAGAGATGACAGAGAGGTGGCAGGAAAAGAAGGAGTCAAATCCAACACAGATTCTTAAAAAAAAACAACTTTTCAATTTGTATTGAAAACATGGGATTCAGATTTTACAGCTTTATGGTGTTATGGTTATGATGTCCTTCCAGCCTTAACGATGCTTACGCAGGTGTTTGGCATTACGTAATCAAGCGAGGTGACTGCCAGAATCCTTTTGTAAGCTACAGCCACATCCACTTGTCTTCATGCCTGAAGAAGGTCACTTGCAAAAATAAATTGAGATACGCGCAGTGTTGAGTGTGCGATTGCTGATTTTTCTTAGTGTCTAAGTTCAGCTCCAGCACCTCACAGAAGAATCCTGTCTACGGATGAGCGGTGATTTTTTTTCACTTTTGAACAGCTTTATGGTATCAAAGAAATCTAAAGTGATTTCCCATTCAAAATCAGTCAGTTTGTCCTTCACATACTCAGTTTGAACACCTGCACACCACAAGAAAATACACCGTCTGTGTATGATTGGCTGCAACTCTTCCTACGTTACTGAAATAGGTCGTCGTGTTTAAACAGGCTCGAGCTGCTCCTCTACCTCCGATCAGTTTCACTGGTGATTCTGGAGTGTGTTGGGGCCCGAGGCCAAAACATTATGTAATACGTAATCTGACAAGAATGGAAAATGTAGAAAATCTTATGTTTTTAAAAATCTAAATGCTCATACAAACATAAAGAATAAAAGCATGAATGAATAACTAAATAACTTCAGTGCTTTTATATTGTACATAAGAGGGCCTTTTTCAAACTTCTTTTCATTTACATGTAAAGAGGAACTATGCAGGATTTTTTTTAAAATCTCAACTATGCTACATTTTTACTTTAATCAAAGAGTTTTGGAGTAATTGTGATGGTTTAATAAATTACATGTTACATGGAGGCTCTCTGCCTTCCACGTACAGTCTCTTGACTGAAACTATAACTGGCAAAACACAAACCATAATCTCTTGTTTAGATTCAATTACACAAATGTACACGTTGTAACATCGTATAAGATATATAATGTTATCTTTATTAATTGATATTTCTCTGGCATCAATGTAAACAAATGCATGACCAGGAGGAGGGTTAACAAAACAGTGGAAAAGTGAGCGTACTGGAACTCTTTATGGAAACTCTACCACCTCAGTTGTTTTACAGCTAAAGAAAAGTCTTGATCAGCGAGAGATGATAAAAAAAATACATCTATTTCGTTCTGACATGAGGGAACTGGGAAACTCTTGGCTACACTGTGCAACAAGATGTCTGCCAGAGCACCAGTCATCTAAATGATCACACATCCATCAGTGTCCTGCTGCACTCCAAGTTTTTACTGCATTATTGATTAGCACCATATTAATATTTGGCTACATTTATCACTCACCACCATCTTTTATAGTAATTTGTTGCCATCTCAGAGAAATTTCTACCAGTTCTCCTGTCCCAAATATGACCTTGATGAGAATGATGATGATATGCACTTCATCTGCTGACATGAAGCGTCACAATCTGTGCGTGCCGTGTTTAGTGAAGTCTGCTTTTTGAGTCGACAGGAGCAGGTCTGATACTCCACCAGGAAGTTATGATGGAGCTACGGGTCAGGAAGGTAATGGGGAGCAACAAGTGTGTGAGCGTCTCCTAAAATAAGGAAATTGCCCATAATTGACTTCCTGAGAAGTTTCCCACATGTGTTGATTTGTGCAGGAAATATGTGAGAAGCCCTGAGGGAGGACGTACCTCCATCCTGAGCGCTGAGGACGTTGAGAGCGAAGAGCATAGCGTTGGAGA
This sequence comes from Decapterus maruadsi, assembly GCA_030347415.2. Taxonomy (NCBI): domain Eukaryota; kingdom Metazoa; phylum Chordata; class Actinopteri; order Carangiformes; family Carangidae; genus Decapterus; species Decapterus maruadsi. The sequence goes on along the minus strand of CM064891.1, from coordinate 6,591,107 downwards.
AGGTGGTGGCCTCCTCCTTGCTGGCGAAGTTGAGGCCATAGACCTGCCGGGCGTCCCGCCACTGGTGGAAGGTCGGCGTGGCCTGGTTGTACTTGAGGCCCTTCACTATGGAGTAGTTAATAACCACCTATGAGGGAGGAAGATGAAGTAAACATCCATTCTTCTTTATCTCATCTATACAGATGGTAGGATGAATCGGAAACATGATCAATATGATTTTCTTATGGGGAGAAAAACCTTAAAATGTCACAGAATTAATCACACTGTGTTTATATAGATATAAAGATTTAGGTTTTGTCGTAACTTCCATTGTAAAAATGAAAAACAAAGCATTTCTATAGCAGCAGTCATGGACAGAACACTAAAAAACCTCTGATACAAGTACTATTATATATATATAAGAACAGTCTTCATCTCAATGAAGACTAATGAGGATCCAAAATAAACAATAAACACTTAACAACAGATATAAAATAGATACTTTCTTTTATATTTTATGAGTATTATGTGTATATGTGCCCAAAAGTCAAAATAACTGTATCATTTTTTTCTCAGGTAATTGGTAGGCTATTTGTATCCAGAGTGGAGACAGTAGTAAATAAAATACAAATACAATACAATATAAATAGTTACTGAATGCAAATACGTTAAATAATTGTTGCATAAATATTCCAGATAATAAACAGTGTCTGCAATGGGATTTGGTTCCATGAGGATATGCAAACAGACACTCCATTGATTTGAGGGTTTAATGCTGTTCTTGTATTTTCAATCATCTTTATTGTCGTCAGTTTAATTCTGTGTTTGATTGTTATTGTGTCTGATGAACCCAATTTCCCTGTGTCTCATCTCTACACACACAAACACACATGATTGAGATGCCGCTTTAGGAGACTGACAGACGGCAAGAAAAATCCAGTCTCTTCAGCGGAGAAGGATTAGTGCTACTAAAGACCTTTAATGAAACACACACAGACACACACGCATACAGTACACATACACACAGGCTTGTTTCTCTATCCCTGTGGAAAACACTCATTGACATAACAGATTTCCCAGCCCCTTATCTTAAAAATGCCTAACTCCAACTCTAACGCTCACCAGAACTTAATCATGACCAAAGCATAATGACATGATGAAAGTTCCCAGTCTGTGCAACTTTTTGGGGTGATGTCAAGAACCACACAGAGCCTTTTAACAGCGGCCAGCAGCTGTACAACTGCTCTAATCTACAACCACCATGTTTTCTTCTCTGCAGCGATTTGTGACACCACATCTTCACTTTTCCTGACACCAAAGCACATCTGTGTGACGGTGTGCATCACCTCTGTTACCTGCTGGTCCTGCAGTTTGACGCCCACCACTCTGAACGTGTTGTTGGCAGTGTTGTGGTAGATGTTGATGCGGCTGAATCCCTGCTGTCCAGGCTTGATGGGCACCCACTTCTTACTGGTGTCATCGTAGACCATGACCGAGGCCCGAGCCTGGCAGATACTCTGCTCACTGGGGGGTGAAACACAGAGGCAGAGAGAGCACAAAGAGTTAATCATGGACATCCTGACATCCAACAATTTAAAATGTAGCGTGTTTCTAAAGTTACGGACTGACCAGCCTGACAGACGCTATAATCCAGGACTGTATGAAAAGGAAAGTGCATCTATGCCTCTAATAGAATTATCTGATAGTGATTTTAGATTCAAAATTTCCTTTAATAATAAAAGGATGTTAAAGGGATAGTTCACCCAAAATTCAAATTTCATCTCATTATCTCATCCCCCTCATGTCGACTAAGAGCTGTGAGAATTTTCAGAGTCCTCCGTTCCTTCTCTGAGTTACGGGGGGGGTCCGCGCAGCAGTATTTGTCCATATAATGGTTGTCAATGGACACCAGGTTTCTTCGTCCAAAAAGACACACCAAAAAACATTCAAATACCTCCATACTGCTCGTCTGTAATGTCCCTCTTGTATTGACGCCCCCACAGGAGAAAATGGAGGTATCTGGATGTTTTTTGGTGTGTCTTTTTGGACAAAGAATCCTGGTGTCCATTGACAACCATTATATGGACAAAATGCTGCTGCGTGGACCCCCCCGTAACTCAGAGAAGGAACGGAGGACTCTGAAAATTCTCACAGCTCTTAGTCAACATGAGGGGGAGGAGATAATGAGTGAAATTTGAATTTTGGGTGAACTATCGCTTTAATTATTTGTTTATTTAAGGATGTAAGTGACATAATTGCAGTGAACAGGGAAACAACTCAGTCTTCTAATCCTATGTTACACTAATAGTCTAATCCAAATGTAATCAAGAGCTTGTTCAGCATCTGTTTATGTTCTTAATGAGAGGCGATCGCAATGCAGTGTGTGTGTGTGTATGACCTCCAGTGTTGGGTCTGCCTGCTTGCCAGTCTGACTTAATAATCACAGCCCATGCGCACGAGCGTGCGCACACACATACACACAGTAAACAGCATTGCCCATTACATTAGGAGGAGTTGTTTCATGACCTTTACCGTGTGTTTTCCAGACAAAAACCACATTCAGACTCTGCAGAGTGAAGGGGGGAGAAAAATCAAGGAACAAGTACACAAGGGATGAGGAGGAAAAACACAGGGGAGGAAAAGAGAAACAGTTTTGACTTGCAAATGAGAATAACAAGAAGAGTCCCATCTGTGTCTTTGCCTCTTTGCCAAGCTAAAATTAGTGGATCAAACCCTGAGGCCAAATGAAAGAGCTGCGTCAGAGAAGGAGAGAAAAGAGAGCAAGGGGGAAAATTCCTGGCTTTTTTAGTTGCAGCATAACATACGGTGAGCAAGAGATGATAGTGCTTCAAACTGATATTTGAAGGATACTGTTAAAAACAATAGTTTGACATTTTGATGATAGAGCAGACCCACAGTGATGGACCTGGCTGAGACGCAATGATACATAACTTTTTTTTCTTTTTTTTTTAAAGTCATATAACAATGACCTCCCAGCCAGCTTCATTGTGTCCTCTGGAAACATTTGTGTGCTGCTTATGAGCAAATGTTTGTGATAAGTAGAATTTAATTGCATGTTTCATTGTGTTGCTGTTGTCAAATTTAACTCTGCTGTGTTTTGTCTATTTGTATGTTTTCTTAAGCTGAGCTCTAAGAGCCACAATAGATGTTACTCTACTCTTGGTCTTGTGACAAGTAATTGATTTCTAAGCCATGGAATTTAGTCCAGATGTTCATGTTTCCTTCATTATTTCATTGATTTATTTTTTTCCACAAGCCATGAATAGAAATAGAAGTATAATGGATCAACACATGACAATACAATAAGCTCCACAAGCTTATGAGAAGAGCCTCAGTCACAGAGGGATCAATTGTAAGAATTCCCATCAACCCTTAAATGTGTTATTCCATTCAAATGTTAGCATGCTAACAAGCCGAAAGATGGTGAACACAAACACCATGTCTGCTAAACAAAAATCTTTATGTTTTGTGCAGAAAAGCAAACACATTGGTGTTAAGTAAATAGGCTATTATATCTGAATTATAACAGGGCAGCCTTTTTCTGCCAGCTTCCATTTTTTTCCTATCAGGCTAATCGCTCTCAGGCTCCAGATACAGACATGTCAGTTTAATCAATCTATTTATTTAACTCCTGCCAAGAAAGAGATTAAGACATTTTTTTCCCCCAAAATGACATATTCTTTTTTAATATTCTACACTGATATTAAGATATTTTGTCATCCCGCTGTCAGAAAAATGACCTCATCCTGGGATAGTAACTGACCTAAACATGCCTTGGTGAAGGAGAGAATGAGGAACATACTGTATAAGGCATGTGACTGTGCCTTTACACACAGCACCGAATAGCAACATATTCATCCCTTCTGAACATAAGTAGCTATTATCAAAGAAGAAGCAGCAGGCTAACATGAGGATAAAGAAAATAACATTAGCTTGTCTAGGAAAGCAGCGGGAACTTGTAGGAGCAGGATCCACTTAAATAACACAACAAATGCATTTTTAAGCCAAAAGGAATTATAACTTTCTTTCAGGTCATGTCGGACATGTTATCCTCCATTACTGGATTTGACGTCGTGCACACATTTGAAATCAGCTCAGCAGCACCAGCAGGGCAACTGTGTTTAATTTATTTTCTTTAACTTGTCAACTCGGTTAATTTTTAAAAAGGAATTCTTGGCAACTCGCTGAAAATGGCATCGAAGGCCCAGAAGCATGAATAAATGAGGTTCTTGCGCTAAAAGAGACTTGGGCAGGAAAAACGGAGGAGACGGCGGATGAAGCGGTGGGGACGGAGAGAGAGAGAGAAGCTGTGAAGGAGCTGAGGCGACAAGAAAACAAGTTTTCTGATTGACAGTTATAGGACACACACAATAAAACACTCTTACATCCATTACATGCACGTGTACACAGATGCAGGAACCTACACTGGTGTAGATTGGCCCATGCTGCACTCGTTGAAAAATTAACAATTGCTCTGCAGTGCATGAATAAATCAGATGCCTCTGAATATACCTTGACAGCACACACTCATGCACAGGACATATGCAAGCACAGGGCACACACACACACTTTAAATGCCATCCTCCATGCTCATGACCAGCCGGTGCCACAGTAAATTCAAGATGACAGGGGCAGAGACAGAGAAATCTCTGAGAGCTGCTGAGGAATCCTCTCCTCCACTCACTTCCACAGAAACGGTCCAATCACAGAGCAGGATGACTGATGCAGGGAACTCATGTACAAGTGTTTGCCCCTGCCCCTCTGTTCTGACTGGACCCTGTGACACATCACAGCATAACCTTACAGACAATAGTGACTGCACTGCACCCATAAGCGCGACTGCATGCGGGAGAAATTAGTGGTGGGTGCAGTTCTTCTGTTCAGAGCAGAAAACAATATTGTCTCAAACTATCACTCACACCGGAGTGTCCTGTACAGCCTGATTTGTCGCTTAAAGAGAGACAAAAAATAACATTATATACTGTTACTATCAGTGGGTTTCGCATATGCTTTCCAGCATCAAACATGTTGAGTTAATAGGTTAGTGTGTCTGTCTAAAGTCAGATTAATGAGGATTTGTAATGATAAACATATGAATTATTCATCCACTCTGCTGAATGTTCTGCAGGGTTAAAAAAATAATTATCAGATCCTTTAAAAATACACACACACAAAGCAACATGGGCTCATTAAGTTGTTGTCTTCTGGGTCAGAGATCATCTCAGGGTTAATGTGATGCTGTTTCATTCAAACTCCTCCATCATTTTCTGTGTTTTTTTCACTCACGCATAAAATCAAAATTAAATCTTTTACATATCCCCAAAGTCTGCACGGCACACGTTGGAGCAGTCATCACTTCATTACACTTCCTTCATCGCTCGTAAGGAGTGAGTCTGCTCACACCTGGACCAGTCACATTCATTCAGGATAATCAGCTGTGTCAAAGCGTTCAGTTCCCCTCTCTATTTCTGGTGCCAAACTTCCTGTCTGCATGCACTAAATTTACCCTGCTGGCTTCAACTCCTCTGATCGGGGATGAACGGCACAACCACAACAAGCCGGGATGCACACAGGTGGAGATAAAACTCAAGTGCAAAGAGGAGATAGAAGTGTGGTTTGAAATATACACATAACAACCCCCTTAAGCATGGAACATAATTAGCACTTTGATCCTCTCCTCTGCTGATGAATTGCCAAAAACAGAGAGATGTGGAATTTAAATTTAGCACAATAAACTGCTTGGTAATGGTATTCTGCATGTCATTCTCCCCCTCTGCCTCTCTCTTGACTGTGCTATCGATTAAAGGCAATAAAAAGCCCAAAAAATACACTCAAAAAATAAGAAAAAAGAATTTACCCCCAAAGGGAAGAAATCTTTTATCACTGTCTATCCTGCAGCGAAGAGAGAGGAGCCGTCCACCACCACCGTTTATATACAGGCACATCTCAGTAAAGTACAATATGATGGACGTCAGCAGTCTTCTCCATGATGCAGCTGAACCAGACAGACCATTTAAAGGCTCTTTGCAGGTGTTTGGAGTTAATCAGCTGATTAGAGTGTGACACCATGGGCTACAATAGTGAACTTTTTCACTATATTCTAATTCTTTGAGATACTGATTTTTTTTTAAAGTAAATGTAAGCCAATCATTACAATTAAAAGAAATAAAGACATGGGATACTTCAGTCTGTATGAATCTATGTAATATATCATTTTCACTATTTGAATTGAACTATTGAAATAATAAACTTTTCCATGATATTCTAATGTATTGAGATGAACCTGTATGGTCACATTCCTTCCTTATGTCTATTTAGAATTTCATTGGAAATGTGAGTGGATGGACTTTGACTTGTGTGTGTTTCTCTGAATAAACTCCAGCCAGAAGGTCAGCTCAGTCAGTGTGAGCCTTTGTTAAGTGAGTGCTACATAGAAAAGTGCCTGAGCATCGCTCTGTTGTCTCTCTCTGTGTGGACACACTCCTGTCAGCGTGTGTGGCTGTGAGTCTCCTCACATGTCAATCCTTTAACTGCGTTACACACTCTCAGACTAATCTGCGCTGTCAGAGGGTCTCATGTACGTCTCAGTCTCCGTCCACACAGCAGCAGGCTGCAGCTCCTACACCACCCAGCAGATATCACAACATCAAAGCCATTGTGCTGCTCCACTTTCCGGGGCCTCCACGCTCAAGGCAGCGGTGCGCTAACAACAAAGAAGGCTGCCTGAAATAGAAACACACGCACACCGCACACACACACATTGTCGTATGCAAATCTCCTGGTATATTCACTGTATCGACTCGTATCTGAACGGAAAGGTCACCAAAAAATAGGTGGCCCATGATCGCAAGTAATTTGCTTGAAAAAGTTGATGCTACGGTAAAACAGGAAACATCAGTTCTACTGTAACTGTTGAAATCAGATCATGCAGCCAAGACCATGCACTGACTTTCACTAACAATCAAACTGTGTTGTGCATTTTGGTTGGACGGACTTCATCTTCATGAAGGACAAAGGAGACACACTTGGTGCCTGTGACGGATCTGTTGACACAGTGAACCCACTGAAACCAGCAGTGTTTGGGTTGCTATCTCTTGGCAGCGTTCATCGTGATGATGAAACAGAAACACAAACAGGAACTTAAACTGTCAACACAAACAAAATCTTTGGTTTGACAGTGCTGCAGTAAGTAAAGACAACATAAGCACAAAAAAAACTACATGATGCAGAGACATACAAGTAAAATGTTTTTCGATTTCTACAGCAAATCCCTGAGGAAATATGGAACTGAAAATCACCTACAGTTTTTCACATTTCTGTTTTATTTGAGGCAGTAGAGATACAGTTATGGAGTGTGGTTATAAAGCAGGTAATGTAATTGTTCCCTAACAGGTTACAGAGAACTGAAGCAATCACACAGAGATTTGTGTTAAATGATTTGCAGCTCAGAAGGCTGAACAAGGCTTAAATCAGAAAGAGACATAAAAGATGCATAACATACTGCCATATACTCAACATCAGCTTCTTCAGTTCATGATGACACACGCAACGTTTTATCTTTTTCAAAACAAACTGACCGGATAATATTGTCCATATGGAATAGTTCCAGTGGGCAGCAGTGACAAGGAGATCAAAACGTCCTAAACTGATCTGATAGATTAGTTTGACCAGCGATGCTGCTGAATCCAGAACACGAGGTTAATGCACAACAAGCCTCCTGATGGCAAGAGACAAACAGCCTGGGAATCAAAGCTTCTGTCAGAAATGGCACGCTGTAAGGACAAATATATTGTGGCTTGACACAGCAATAATTAGACCATGAGGCCAGTCTCACTGTAAAAAAAAATATAAAGGGTTTTACAGGTTTGTTATGAGCTTGAAAACCCAAAAACACAACACCTTTTACACACATTCCTTCCACATGATGATGCATGACAGAACTTGATCTACAGTGAGGCTCTGTGGTGAATGTTAAGTGAAATGGTGCGAGTGCATCTCAGCTGACTGTCATCTTGTTCAGTCCTCTCTCATTCAGCCTGCCACTCAAATACAAATAACATCTGTGTTTGTACCTCAAAATATGGGAGTTAGATACAAGGTGGAGAAACTGACTCACATAGAAAATTTGCAAACCAAATATTAGATTCTTCTCTGAGATTTGTTACTTCTCATTTCCAAAAACAACAGTCTAGTCAGTACATGCAGTACACTTGTAGCACTGATCTTGAGGAAAACAATCAGCTTCATTATGAAGCAAGATTCGGTCTAAACAGTCCCAGTTAATACAGCTGAGTGCAGACTGAGTCTGACTCCTGGTAATTCCCATCCCTCCTTTCCACTTCAACAGCTTGAGGAGATTTTAGTCCATACTCTCCCTTCAGGTGAATGACAAGACAGAAAATCAATTTGGGATTTAACAAAATTCTGCTGAGAGTTTTTTTTTGTTTGTATCTGTGGTTCAGTAGTAATGAAAGAGGAGGACCGCGGATCACATAAAGTGTCTTTGTGTCCCGCCGCCAGCTGCTTAGAGGGAACAGCCAAATCCTAGGAGTTCTCTGGCAGAACAATCGTCATCACAAACTGTTTGTCTTTTTGTCAAACTGCTTCACAAAATGCTCTGTGTTCCTAGACAGGAGGAAGATGATGGAGAATCCTCTGCCTGTAAACTGCTCAAAAACTTCTTGTATATGCACACAAGTACGTCTGTATGTGTGCGAGTGTGCATCATCTGCATGAAACATCAAAGCTGCATAAAGCAGAAAAGAGCAGCTGACACCTTAAACATTTATAAGCTTGCCAGGGCAAAGCTACAGTACATTAGCAGTGAGACTGAGCCTGAGCTAAACTACAGCTTTCATAGAAAATGGGATAAATTGAGCTAAATCGCAGCTGCAATCCAACCACAGGGGCCAGTTGGCGCGATGAGGAGCCACTTTGGTTAAATGACATAAATTTCAACTTCCATCTGAGTCTCTGAACACTCGTCTACTGTCAATCAGAGCTTGAGGAAAGATGCTCGATTGCTGAGAGAAAGAGTTTGTCCCAGTTGTGGCTGCAGTCAACTGTGTTTGCTCTGCAAAAAGTAGAGTACAGGGACAGGGAGCGTGTTTCTCCTGAAACTTTGTAAAATGATCAAAACGATTTGACATGCAAATGTATTCTCGCATGGAAAATTCAAGGACAAGGAGACTCATCTAGAAGCAGCACTCAGTAGCACGGCCTTAAAAAATAGTTTTAAAGAAAGCAAATAAGTTAGTATTTCCTAAGATTTTACATGTTTTTGTAGAAACCTTCAGGCATAATCACTGTCTTGTATTATCATTAAATCTTTTACAAATGTGTTTTGGACAAATTTGTGTGATTTAGTTCAATCTAACATTAATGTAGCTAACATCAGTTAATGAGCTAAAAAGCCACCTAAACCAAAATGCTAAGAAAGAAGTTAATGACACAACAGAAGAAAACAGAGAGAAAGAGAAACAAACTTATCAGCCTCCAGCTCCACTCGTTCACCAACTAGTCAGTCAGCCCTCATACATCATGACTAGCAAATATTTTGTTAAGATATGGATTGTGATACATATCGATACAACAAAAGTATAGTAAGTATATATATATATACTGTATAAAAGTATGTGTCTGAAATAAAAAAAATAATCATAATGTCTGGGTACAGTATGTGAACATATAATATAATTAAATTGTAGTTTGACCCTCTGTCCCTTGCATCCATTTATTTGTATAAGAGGAAAGTTGAAGAATAGCCCTACATTGTGTGCGTTGCATGTTTCTGTCCCATATAAATCACAGTGTGTTTATGTGTGGAAGCGTGTTTATGCGTGTATCTGTGAAAAATGGTCTAGAAGAAAGTAAACTGCCAGGCTGGTTTGCAGGACAGTTACATAAGCAGCTTGCTCACTTGCGTATTTGAGGTTTTGGTGGTGAACGGGGGGGAGGTTGGGAAAAAAAGATGAAGTGGGGAGACTAGAAAGAGAGAGAAGAGTCAGAGGAGAGGAAAAATGGGCCTTGCACTGACAGCAGACTCTCAACAGCCTGCCGGCTCTAATACAAACAGTTATAAAACAACCCAAACTGCTCAGCTTGCAAAGGAAGCGTCTAAAAATAACCCTCCCTGGCTGAATTAGGTTACAAGTTTGTGTGGAAATCATCGTCACTCCGCTGTGTGCTTGCGTAAATGTCATAGTTAAGACAATTTTGTGACTCAACGGAGAGGATGGGGAAGCTGAACCGTGACTCAGTAATAGTATTATTGTTAAATATGACACTGCATATTAGAACCAAAATAGAGCAGCGGTTTTAAAACTTCATCTCTGTGGACCCAGAGTTTTAAATCATCTCTCTCTGGCCCAATTTTTGCAGGCCATTGTTGCAAGCTAATCTAGCAAACTGCACCGCTTTAGACCACTGGCACAGTTAGGGACATTTCCTGTCAATATATAACATGTACTGCAGCCAGAAAATAGCAACATAGAGCAACATGCCAGTTTCTGTGAATGTTTCAGCCCATGAGTCACAGATTGCATGTATTTCTAGTTTAAGCTACGCTAGAGGCAAAGCAATGTGTCTGCCATGTTGGTCTAGGCAAAAATATCCCAACTACAAAGACGAACTGCCATAAAATGTTGTTCCGACATCCAAATCTAATGACTTTGGGAAACTCCTAGTGCCACCACAAGAGTGAGATACTCATTTTGATGATCCCCTTACATTTCCTGGAGCTCCACTGGCAGGTCAAATTTTACATTTATTCAGTGAAATATCTTGATTTATAATGGGTTGGAACCACCATGAGTGACCTGGGTATTAAGTAACATATTTTGGCAGCTATGGACAGATTTACATAAAATTCGGTGCATACATTCAGGAATTCCCTCAAGGATAAATTCTGATGAGGGCGGCTCTTCCTCATCCTCCCAACATCCGAGGACATTGGAAGATGGAGAAAGCTGTGGCATGCTTGATAAAATAAAGAAAACACTGTTATGTCACCATTACAAATAAAGACCTTGATCCTTCTGCAGAAAATGTGTATGTAATCCCGTATTCATTTCCACATTTTTTTCTTAATACACCGCTATGTGATGTGAAGTCTGCTACGAGGCTAATTCACAACCATGCTAATCAGACAGTGTGTCTGAGCGTGTGTGTGCATGCACTTGAGCGTACTCAACTTCTGTGTATTTGAATGCACGCCAGAGCCTGGAGACCCCGAAGAGGAGACACATGCACGCACACATACACACACCTAGACTCTTATGCCGACTGCTGAGACCACGCAAGAGCACGCTAATCTGTTGGCATGACAACTGGAGTGGAATATTTGCTTGGCCTAGAAATATGGCTGCGAAGAAAAGATGAATGAGCAGCGAGATATAAATAAAAAACAGCAACATTAGCCGACAGACAGTCTGCTCTTTAATTACAGACCCCGCTGTCTCTGCAACATCACTACACAATGTCCTGTCTCATCCTCTGATCGTCAAATCGCCGTCTCAACCATGCATTCGTGTGGGTGTATGCATCCACATGTGTGTGAAAGTCAGTGCATGTAATGCTATGAAATATCATGCTAATGTCCTAACCGCTGTCGCATCGCCTCCAAGGCAGACACTACAGCTCTGCAGACCATAAAGGATATTTATAACTTCTTGCTGTGTCTAATGTACATGTTGGCTTGCTTTGGGGGTTTGTTCACTTTCTTGCCACACTACACTACACTAATAAAGCCTTAAACAGCTCTGACAGTCCATAGAGGTCATAAGGGGAAAAAAAAAGTCACATTCTGGTCTCATAAAACACGTCTGAATTTATGGTTTAATTCCAGCTGAAAGCCTGTGGACGGAGTGCAAAGACGAGGTTTCTTTTACTGCTGCTCCACATGATCGCATAAAGCATTTAAGAGTTTCCTTAACTCCGAGCGCTAATGCCGGGAGTCTGAAAAAGCAGCACAGCGGTCGGGGAAATCTTGCCGGGGAGGAGTTTTAATGTGAGGTCAGGTGCTCTGAACTTTTATGTTTGCCCCAAAACCTGCATGCATTATTAAGAGAGACGGATGAGAAAATCGTGGCTGTCGAGTTTTAAAACGATGTGTTTGAACCGCAGGTTGGAAGGAGGATGTCATTTTTGATTGTGGTTTTCGTATTAAATGTAAAAACTCCTGAAGGCCGGCTGTCACATCAGTAAAACAGCTGGTGCAAAAGGTCTAGACGAGAGTTGGTGAGCCTACTTTGAACTCTCTCATCCTCCCGACTTATCCCCCCCATCACTGGTAGAGAGCGACAGGCAGAACAATAGAAATTAAAGAGAGGACTGTCTGTCTGGTCTGACCTCACTTGGCTCATATCAGAGAGGAAGAAGAGAGAGTGGAAAATAACTGGAAGCCTCAGTGGTGGAGGATTTAGACTTGGGATGGTCCTTTATGTCTCTGCAAAGACGGACAAATCCTCTGACATAACATAAGCATCGGCTGAGACAACACATGGTCCATGGATCCCTGATGAGTCGACTGCAGCGTTAAACAAACACATTAATCCGTGGTGAACTGAGTGCAACCTGGCACACAACCTGAGGTTTTGATAAGGTGCAGGAAGATCACATCAATATCCTGCAAGTGCGTGAGAGGAGTTTGACATTTCGGAAGACAGGCGGATGAGTTAGATGAGAGGAACCCCCCCACTCCTGTCTCCTCATTAAATATGAAGCTGTTAGTCAGCAGCCGATTAGTTTAAAGACTGAAAAACAAGCAGTCAGCACATTAATTAGGGAGCATGACATGTTCTGGTAGATAGATGGCTGTTTGTTTACCAGTTTCCTATTTTTTTATAATAAACTACCCTTACCCTTACACGCTGCTAACTTGGTTGCAGCAATAAGCTTTTTCTACCAAAAATGTAAAATTTTATTTGTGGATTTTTTAAAAACCCACAAATAAAAGCCGAATGACCCCTTTTCCACCACTAGTGCAGCCTTTCTGTTAGTCTGTTGTGCAAACTGGTAGAACAGATCGGTAACATCTCATCCCTGTGTTGGGGTTCTGTACAAGTGCCAGGGTTTCCATGTGAGATGTTTCGATTGGCAATTGTGTTTTTTAAACTTATGTAACCTACTCTCAGTGCAGCGCTGCTGGTTTAGCAGCATCCTGGGCAGCTGTTTACACTGTCTGTGGTTTGAAGGATGTTCTAGAGCATAAAAGGGGTTGGTATGTTTACAATAATGCTGGAGCTGATAAATACATGAATCGAGTGTGGATGCCAGTAACACACTTTTCAATTGACGACCCGTGAAACTCAACAAAGCAAATAAGCATTTCCCAAGATGTTCCAGAAAAACACTAATGGTTTTAAATCCAGCAAGACAAGCCAGACATTCCTGTCTAGTTTGCTCTTTATGGGAATCTTGATCTTGGCTTAATGAGCATCCACAGGAATGTTTAATACCAAGTCTAGAGCCTCTGGCCATCCTCGTCTACCTCCAACAGGAGCTGAGCGCTGCTGTAATCACATTAGAGGAATCAAACTTTGTTGACCTCCACTGGTGAGCGGGTGCGTGTGCATGTAGGGAGGTCGGCCATTCTGCCAGTCCGACCAGGAGACAGAATCAAATGGTTGGGCAAAGACGCTCGGACCCCACGCTGAGCGGAGGAGAGAGAGGGACAAGACAAGAGAGGAGAAAAAGAAATGAAGACAGAAGGAGCAGCGAGCTACAGACGATATGTGAGTACAGTGAAGAGTGGGGGTGGGTTTTAAAAATGCATGCGTCTCCATTTGGTAGACGGGGAAAAATTTCCCCAGCTGCGAGAAGACAGTAGGTGAGAGCATAGCTGGAGCATTAACACTCAGAAAACACGTTCCTGGTCCGTGGAGAAAGAAAGCGAAGAATGAAAGAGTTGTGGGGAGGAGAAAAAACGAAAAAGGAAGCTGCGCGGATGCCCCGAGGCTGCACTCTCTGTCCCCCATGGTGCCATTTAACTGCTGCTACTTACTGTGGAGCCTCACACACAAACACACACAACGCAGACGTGTTTACATGTGATCCACTTTTACAGTTGAGCGTTTGCTGAGGGCCATTAGGTTAAGTGTTCTCTATCGCAGGCCTCGTAGTCTGCATCACACACTCGCAAGCGTCTGTAATTGGCGGACTCGCATTCCTCCTCTGAAAAATACACGATGCGAATGCGAACATGCCGTCATCCTCTCCGTGCCACAGATCATCAGTCAGTGGGTTGCATGACCCGGAATGTTTCACAAATTTCCAGTAGTGCTTTCTCGTGTTTGACATCCGAGTGCAGTGGACACCATCTCTAATCTGTCAGACCACCGCAGCACAGAGGGAATAAAACAGACATTTGGTCTCCTCCGGGAATCCTGAAAAACAGAAAGCCCCCCCACCCATCAACCCAAGACATAATCCTCAAGCAATAACTTACATTACAGCGGCTCTTGGATTTAAGTCAAAGGCTTTCAAGGTGAATGAAGTGACTGAGCTGAAGGGAGGATCCAGTACAACTGAAATCCTTTTTTTTTGTGGGGGTGGGGAGGGTCAGAAAATCCAAATATATCTTGATTTAATCTGACACTTGGAAAAAAGCATCCGATGAATCATATCTGGTTGTTGTTTTAAGCCATGTTGAGATATGTTGATGTAAAACGACCTGTTCTCCAAGCTGCCCATGTTCTCCAAGCTGAACAACAGGACTTTCACACAGGTGTCATTGATAAACATTAATCACTACATTCCAGCTAGGTGAGCTACTTCCACTGTCCTGGCTGTTTGGGCCCACTCGTTGTCATGGCTGAGCCGTCGTTAGCTTAATTTGTTTCACCTGTGCATCTCCGTCTCTGACAAGTCAAAATACACATACTGTAGTCACCGTCCTCCGAGGCATTAACCAAAAATATGATCTGACACCACTTTTGGCGGGGAAGTTGTTGGTGCTACTGTAACTGTGTCTTTCAGCGCTGTTACATATAAAATCTTCCATTGCTTTGCTTGAGGTTAGATTGCTAGGTTGAACTAAAAATAACATTAGGTTTGAGAAAACTCACAGTGATGATTAAATAAAACCAAATACGGCTGCCCATAGGAAATGGAAAACAAAGTGCTTGCTTCAATTTAATACTACACTGACCCAAAAATCTACCCTGGCCTCTAAGTAATTTCGCAGCTCCAAAACAGTGTGATAATACTGTACTTGTTTTTGCCACTGTATTGGTAACGGAGGTCCTGTAAAATAAATACTAAGAGACATTTTGCATATGATGCGCATCAGCAGTGACAAGTTAAAAATGTTGATATTCTGAAATATTTGCAACAGTTTATCTGTTGTTGCTACACTGTACACACAATGGACTCTATGCACAGCTCCACTACTTCCTGAACTTAATGCTGCTCCTTTGTTTCCTGTCTTACATTATTGGACAAACTGATTAATCCACGTGTGTCTGAGTAGTCACAAAGGTCAGACACACCTGGATTAATCAGTTTGTCCAATAATGTAAGACAGGAAACAAAGGAGCAGCATTACATTCAGGAAGTAGTGGAGCTGTGCATAGAGTCTATTCATATCACTCACACTGTATAACTGCTGCGTCCCTGGCATCATTTTTGCTCGTAAATTAATTACTTTTCTGGTGATTTCCCGATGTTGAAATGACCAAAATCTCACTTGTTACGTCCGTTGTTATGTGAGATCCAGTGGTAGACCAAAACTGAAGGTAGCTATAGGCTATATGTTATAAATGGCTCAAAACAACAAGAGATGTGTGTTTTTATTATTTTGGCATCAGGATTTTGTAATCGTTTTTCTCTCTGTTTGAGATGGACTCTAGCATTTGAATAATTTTAGGAATTTTTATAGTTTTAGATTTTGCCAGTAAAAATGAGACACATGCCCAACAAAGCAGGCTGCTACACTCACTAACAAGCAGCTGAAAACGACACAGACCATTAAAGTGAAATTATGACCTGCTTTAAAAACTTTCTGACACAGTCTCAAACACAACACTTGACTGAGCTGCTTGTGGAGGCGCTGAAGCAACAGGCCTGTTTCTCTTCCTGCCTGTTTGTTTTTGTACGTGTGGATCTCTGTGCATACATGTACTGTATGTGAATGTGTGCACTCGTGTATTGGCCCGAGCTGGTTGTCATGGTTATCTGGCTATACTGTGGCTGAGTGAGTCTACCTCGGTCACCATGGAGCCTCGGCTCTCTCCAATATCTCAGCATCCCTCACAAAGGTTTTTCCAAGGCGTGTGCCACCAAAACCATGTTCAAACACATTCTCTCTTTTTATTTTCCCCACAATTTTCTCCTCCAATTCCACATCCATCCATCTCACTGTTCCCTCCTCACATTTACAATTCACTCTCTTTTCCTTTTGCTTAGCTTTGCTTTTCTCACCATCCCCCCTCTCTCGTATTTTCTCTCCCTCTCATCTCATTTCCCTCCTCTCCCTCTCTGTCTCTCTTGGTTTTCTCCCATCTCTCCTCCCCTCCTTCCCTCTCACTCCCGCTGTAATAAACCTTATTAATAATATGGATTATGCTGCTATGTAGCTGTATCCATTTCCTGTTCACAGCGTGCTGAACTAACTTTCAGGAAAAATATGAAAAGTCATTAGTGTGTGCGTAAACGGATAAAACCGCTGGTTTGTTTATCTGTGTGTAATAAAGTCTCTCTCCCGCCTGTTGTTCGTTTTGATTGCGTAAAATCTGATTTGTGAAAATTCAATATTGCTTAAGGGCTTGAATTAGTTTTGTAGAACGACATCACACTTTAAACCTCTTTAATCTTTATGAATGCATGCAAGATTTGTGTGTATGTGCGTGTCGCCCTTACGCGTCTCTCTGTGGGGAGGTGTGAGGCTCAGTCGAAAATGTGTGAGACTATAGTTTTTTGCTGCTTTTTTTTCCCATTAAAGCTGCAGTCAACACACGCACATCAAAAGCTGATATTTGCTGACATTTCCTGGCGTTTTGCTGATGCTGTAGTTTCGCAGATAGCCACGGAGGTAAAGCTGTGGTGGATCGAACCTCTTTAATTGTTTATTAGCCTTTAAACGCAGTGGAAATAAAGCTTCTGGCCAAAAACGTAAAGACTAATCTGAGTTAAAGAGAGCAGCCATGACACGTATGGGATCACATTAGAGTTTAAAAAGGCGGTAAATTAAGTCATGCCCCTGGGTGGCTTGAATGAAGTAACCAACACAGCAGGTCTGTGTCTCTTTTCTCGGGTTTTGCATCACAGTTAATTGAAAAATTAGTTGTATTAGTTAGTTTCCCTTGGTGATGTTGCCCTGCTGTGAACCGACTCAGACTCCCGTGGAGCCATCGGGGAGCTCGGCCAGGCCGTGATAGTGACACACTGCAGCCCCATAAAGTCGCTCCCGCCTGGAGCAGCGGCCAAACTGAAAGCTGCTTAGTGTGGCGAAACTCTGGCTGAGTCCTTTAAAGCTGCACTAATCAGAGCTGTTAGAGGAGGAATCGTCAAATGTATCGCACACCAGATTACAAGGAAATCACACAGCTGTGGACCAACGTATGGCGATGGATGCAAGACATATGGAAGAAACGATAACATGCATGTGAGAAGACAAAACATTTTCTTGCGCGGATGTCGCGCAGCATCAGGTTTGACTTCTTCACACGCCTGAATGCAACAGCTCCATTCTGCACAATTACACCTCAACAAGACAAAGAGCAGGGAAGCTGTTGCATGTCTGAGCATGCGTCTTTGAGCGCTCTGCAACCATGACGGCAGGCGTCGGCTGTGGATTCAACAAGACGTCCTGGGCACTTTTTTTGATTGGAGAGGAAGAGTGGCAGAAAAAAGAAAGCGAGCGAGGCGCAAACACAGAGAACAAAAGAGCCACAGAGGCGGCCAACAAGAGGGCTACAGCGGCCACAGGGCCATGGATGGCAAATATCACACAACCGCGGCACTGTTACCCCCACCGTCCAAACTTGGCAAGGTCCTTCTTCGGCCATCAATGCCCTCTGATTCTCCCAGGAGCCTAACACTTTTTTCTGCACAGCTAGCTCTACACATTAGCATGCAGCCCCATCCCCCTGCAAGGGCAACCAGCCGCTCACAGCAGCACTCATCATACACAGAAACGTTTCATATGCAGCAGCAGCTGGGGATCGGTTGGGCAATCATGATGCTCTAGCTACAGTACATTCTGGGTGGATCTCAAAGGCGCCTGACAGTGACAAAAGCAAACGGAGACACATGAGCTGGATGGCTCCTCCATTCAGGGATGAGTGATGGATGTCTTATCCATTAGTGGATCCAATATAAACACCTTTCCCCACCCTTGGAGTCTTACCTGACTTTGAACTCAGTGAGCTGTGGCTGCGCCCCTGGTTCAGCACAGTAGATCTGGGGGAAGTAAAATCGGTGCGACTGGAGGTTGATGTCCATGGTGTCAACACAACGCGGCGGACGCCCAGGTCAGCCCTCAAAATCAAATGGAACAAATGTCCGCGTTTGTTGCTTTTCTCTTCTCCTTTGTCTTCCTCTCCGTCGGGCCGATGATCTCACCAAAGGTCGGAGTTCAACATCCGAAGCATCCCATCGGCACCTTCTCCCCAAAACGGTCGCAGGGCTTGCAGAGCGTCACCGCCGGGAAGGCATCCCCCTCCTCTTCATCTCCTCCGTGCACTGAACATTCAATCACCTCCGCTGCCCGGGCACCAAACAGGCACACTAACCTATTTCCCCACTAGCAGCCACTGTGCAGTCAGCAGCTGTGAGCACAGGAACAAAGATGACTCCAGTAAAAGATGCTGCCTCCTAAAGAATCAGGAGAAATGACAATAATCCTGGTTTTTCAAGCACCAATTCATCCTTTAGGTAGAAGAGGAGTGAAATTAGTTTAAAAATTGCAAAAAGAAATTGAACTGTGGGGGGAAAGAGAGGTTTAAAAAATGTGAGTATCCCTCAGCCACACAGAGAGGAGACTGAATGTGAGATACGAGTCCTTTGGTTTTTACGCTTCAGAGGCAGAGGAAGGGGGGAAAGAGAGAGAGATGGAGATAGAGAGAGATTCCCGGTGCTGTGAGGCGTTGCCCTCGCACTGCCTCTCCTCTCTGTGTCTCATTGGATTACCTCCTCCCTCTCCATCCCCCTCTCTTCCCTCCTCCTCCCTCCATCCCTCCCTCCCCTCCCCTCCCCTCCTCTCCCCTCCCAGCTGTGACAAGAACGATGGGCCGCCAGCCCCGGAGGCTGCTGGTGCTGCCCCTCCTCCTCCTCCTCCTCCATCCTCCCTGCTCACCCCCCTGCTCTCCTCACCGGGCTGCGGGATTGGCTGAGGCGGGAATGCGTAAGCCCACATGGAGAGAGGGAGGAGAGGCGAGGAGGAGGAGCAACAGATTTTTAATTCATCTGATGGTTCCCGTCTTTTCTCACATATGATTTGAGGTGGCATGCCAGGCTGGGGTGGAGCTACGGATGCCACACACACACAGAGGCAGATACACACACAGACAAGCACATACACACAGCGATCTGACAGCTTATACTGGATGTTCATTAACAGGAAGGGACGCAGGTGGAGGAGAAAAGGCAACACAGCCTTCTGTTGATATTTGGTAATGCGGTTCAATTGGCTGTGAACATGATGAATATAAACCACACATGTATCTCTACAGTACAGATGCATTTTCATGGTTGTAGAACTGAATGAAACCAGATGCATCAGTGTGACTTGAGTCTGGCGACGATAAGAAAACCAAAATCTGAACATTAGATTGCACACTGCTCCGTCTATCCAGATGCATGTAGATTAAATATGATATAAGCAGTGTGTGGCCATAACACTAATCTTCTGTCTAGGTTCCACATCACAGCAGTCTGCCAGAGCCAGTAACCAATAAATCCTTCCCATATTTACTGTACATCCTCCAACATCCCAGGAAAAATATCCCACCCGTGGTCTCTTTCTAGTACACTTTGCCCCGCTCACTACACCCACATCTGCCCTGCTGCGTTTTGCCAGCAGGCAATTTGATTGATTGGACTAACTATAGAAGTGTTGGGTGACATGGTTTGCCCTGTAATCGGTGTGGACGGCAGGGGACATGGCGATTTGACAGCAGTTCAGGGCGGTTTACTTGCCTGCCGACAACGACGTTTAGTCACAAGTATTTGTGCCAATAAAATTTTACCCTTGTTCGTCTCACATCCGTGTGAAATTAGTTCTCATATTTGTCAGACCCCGTAAAAACATATTTACTTCGAGTTGGTAATGGCTGCTTGCATTAAGTTGCATCATGTCGTCTTCTCGCAGGAAAACGGCTTCAGTTCAGCTCCACACACGAGTCACACCCACTATGTTCAGTTTTGCACTAATGGATGTTAAACAAAGAATGATAAGAGGTAGTTGAGCTCAAAAATCACATAATGCAACTCAAAAGCACATTAGAAATCTGTCACCTGCTAAACACCTATGTCATTTTAGCTCCATGCCTCAGTTTGTAAAAAGGTAGTACCATAGATAAAAACAACCTTAATGACATCACCAATGGGTTTTTTTCTATAAGCTCTTCAATGTTATATAGCTATATAGGTTAAACCTCCGTTCTGAGTGGATCTCATCATGATGAATACACTGAACTTCAAATAAAACATTATTCTGCCTCTGTTTTATAGCTTTTTAAAATCAGATTTCTGTTGTGACTTCATGAACCACTGGTTATCTTCCCTCTCCAGCACTCCACTCACAGTAAAATCCTAAACCGTTGCCTCCAACACTCATTTCAGCTGCTGAGAACGAAAGACTGAAAGGTCAGACCATTACTCGGGAAATGTTGCATAATCGCGTCGCGTAATACCTGTAATTAAAAATTTAGTCTCCAACTAAGACCCAAACTTTTTTTTTTTCTAAATACGAGCCAAAACAAATCTGCCAAAGCGGTGACATGATTGAATCACATGCTTGTGTGTGAATCAGGTCTTTTCAGAAACTAAAATCTGTGGCATGTGTGTCATTTCCTCTGCCAGAATCTGTCTTTGGGAAAATTCCCAACACCAGGAGAAACCTCAACATAAAAAATTCTCACTCAAAGAGAAAAAAAAAGCTCGTCTGGGTTCATACATGAGCTATTACAGAGTGTCAACACAGATTGTTTGCAGGACAGTGAAATTAATCAGGCTAATGGCTTTCCTTATGAAACTGCTAACTTTGAAACAGCAGTGGCAAACTGGGCGCTTTTCCTATTGTAGCAAATGCATGAATGGTCTCTACGGCAGCAAAAGGCAGTGAAGGACTTACCATCATATTGTAGTTGTCACAATGGACAACGTGAGAGTGTGAGTCTGTCAACTGAGCAGAGTGAGAGTGCTAGTGAGAAACAGTGAGAGAGAGTGACAGATCAGAGGTCGGAGAGAGGGGAGAGAAGAAGAATGATTTTACAGTGAACTGATAAAGAAGTAGCCAAAAACGGTGGATAAAAGGGAAGGCGATAGAGGGAACGACAGATGGACAGACAGGTAGAGAGAGTTAAATGCCTCTGAGTGGGATGGAGATAAGCTGGATGAGAGAGAGTCAGAGTGAGGACAAGAACATGGGGGAGGGAAAAAGATGGAGAGAGAAAAGAAGAGAGACAGAACAGGAAGGTGAAAGGATGAAAGGACATTCAACCTCCACTTACACTTAGAGTGCACCCAACCCCCATCGCTTTCTCTCTCTGTCACAGGTCAGACAGAGAGAGAGAGAGGATGCCAAAGCATCAACCTGGCTATTAGCATGTACAGCAGGAGGTCTGGCCTTCTGTCGGACACACAGCATGACTGAGTGAAGGTGTGTGTGTATGTGTGCACATACAGTATGTAACTCCAGGCTGTGATGCTGCTGGGGTTTCAGTTTCAGCTCCTATAGTCAAACACATGACTGGCTGGAAGCTGCTGAAGCATCACTGTTAATAAGCGTTTATCCACATCTAGGGATGTCATTTGTTTTGACAATTAATTGTGATATTAAACGCCACAATTGAGCGCAAAGATTCCTAAATACCATCACTTTCCAAAAAAAGATTACGTAACCGTGTCGGTAGATGTGCGCCAAAGTAAAGGTAAATACACAGATACTGGTCCATTTACCTAACGTACTGTAGCATTGAATTGGAAGGTATTTAAATGCTAAAGTGTCATTTGTACAGTAATTTTAAAAAAAGATTAAAATTAACTTAAACATGTAGTATTGATGACAATTAATGACTTAAATATTTCAAACACTTTTCATTCACTCGTCATATTCTAATAGATATTTCAAATATTTTATAATTAGTAATGTATATTTTAACTAGATTTGACTTTACACATTAATAGTATTGTGAACTTAATGTATAATAATCGTAATACCATGATTATTTCCGACAATAATCGTACCAAAAAAAATCTATTATCGTGACATCCCAGTTTTTTTCGTCGACAGCACCATCCAGTCCACTGCAGTTCATACTTCACTTTACATGCAATGCAACATCCAAGGCAGAGATCGCTGCAGATCTCTGAGCAAGGAACAAAAGGAGATTCTGTCAGAGGATGTTAAGCTGCAGCTCAGGACATGTACTGCATGTGCTGTAACAGAAACCGCAGCATGCTTCAATGAGCATTAATTAAAGTGAGGACGGTTACATTTACTTAAGACTGTTCTCACTTTTGTTCTCACAAGTTAATTTTTTATTTCTTATGCAGCCTTATGTAACACGTCCAGCATCATGTTCCAGATTTACTCAGTACATTTTGAATAAGGCTTTAATAATACTTTAATTTCCATTTAGCAAAGAGTTAGAGCTTCTGAAAATAGCACTGTCTAAATGGTTGGTATTTGCCTCTTTATCCCACTTCGCTGTTTTGAAACACGGGGGCACCTCTTTGTGTATTTAACTCTGCTTTGAGTGTGTGGTTGTACAGTTGTGCGAGGATGTGCAGTTACCCAACATCTGGCATCCCTGTGATGTAAGCTTTGTGAGAGAGCGTAAAATTCGGCATGAAACATCTGCAGCTCCACAGTGACGGCTGAATTTAACAAAACACTATGCTGACATATAGAGACGTGTTTCTGACCACACACACAATGTTAAGGCACTGCCCTCGAGCGACACACACCTAACCCTAACCCAACATAGAGAACCCAATACACATAAACACTGAGCACCCATTTTCTTTAAAGGGATAGCTCAAGATTTTGGCAAATTGCCCCATTGCCATAATCCCTATAGCCATAGGTAGATTTGTTACCTTTAATTGTCGGTGCAAGCTATTTTTAGAACGGCAGAGCAGAGCCATGAGCTGCTCAGAGCTACGCTATGGAGGTTAATGTAATTTCTTGGTTTCCCTCATCAAACTCATCAAATACACAATCCAACAACTCAAAAACACTCTGGTGGACAAGTTGTGACCTGCACATTTATCATACTATGAGATAATAACGGAACATTATTATGAGTTTGATGAGGGTAACCAAGAAATGATATTAACCTCCCTAGCGTAGCTCTGAGCAGCTTGCGGCTAAAAATAGCTTGCACCGACAATTAAAGGTAATGAACCTACTCCTAAAACTACAGGGATTATGGCAATGGGCCAATTTGCCAAAATCTTGAACTATCCCTTTAAAGATTGTCTTAAGAAATTAAAAGTAGATATTTACACAGTCTAACTGCTGCTTTCTTTTCCACCACCGCAAATCAATCTGCTCTCGCTTCTTGTTATTGAACCCCGGTTGATTTTAACACACACATTTCAGTAACGTCTCTAATTTACTCGATTATTTCAGCCTCATGACGTCATGACGTTTTACTGGTAATGACACAAGTGACCCTGTGACCCTGAAGTCATGATGAACCGACTCACCCTCATGGAGCCACAAAGCACTTGAGCATGGAACGCTGTTCGGTCCAGGATGTCTATTCTATCACCCGTGATGAGGCATAATTTGTTCATTGTAGATAATGTCTTTACACATCAGCTTTATCTAAAGTTGACAATCTTTTCTTTCAGTTTTGAATGTCGGCACATTTAAATTTGGATGATACTATTAAATCTACATCTAGGCCTACATCTGAATTATTTTTTGTGTGTGATTTCCACCATCACTCAAAGTTGCCATTTGTCTGTACTATAACTATGTAAAAGACCTAATGTAACCCAAACCTTCATGACTGCAACTGCAACAAATGCAAACACACTTTCCTGTCCAAACCCCTGCAGAAGTTCAAAAGTGACACAGACACACAGCGAGTTGAGACATCCTTAGACTGAACTGACATGTAGAGACGTTATTTTCTGCTATCTTTAGACTAATTTGGTCTTAACGTGGACGTCAAAAAAGACACTTTGGACCAAACAAAGTTCAACTGGTTTGCAGAAGACACAAACAGCCATGTTCTCCTTCACACAGTTCACCCAGTGTGGGTGTAAACGCGGTCAAATCAAAGCTGAGTCCTGGCGCTTTGACCTCATTGTCAATCATCTAATCCAGTAAAGACTGAACAACACAAATGTGTCCCTGTCCAAACACATGCAGATTACACTGTATGTTTTCATTGCTATCCACTCGCATGTAGTTCTGTATAATCCAATCTGACTCCCCACTAGCTTCATCCCCACAAACACCCACAATCCACCTGTACGCAGTCACGCTATAAAGTGAGGCGGGGAGAGAAAAGGGATTAACCAGGTGTGAGAGGTGTGACAGACAGAGAGGACGTTAAAGATGTCTGACATCTGACGTCTCCCGTTAACTCACACTAGCTCATCCTTCGGGCGCGGGGATTGAATTTCAGCTGCAAACAAATGCGAGCGTGCGCACACGGGCGGCACACACACACACCGTCTGACTCACATGAGCCCATCGTTTTAATTACGCCACACACCAATGGGAGCTGGAAGGAGATGCAGAGGGGGATGGGAGAGAGAGAGAGAGCAGGGGAAAGGAAGAGGGAGCGACTTCCCTCTCATTCACAAAGATTTGATTACCTCTCTGTCTGTTAAACACACACACAGACACACACATGCCTGTGTGGATCAGCCTCCTGATGCCTCCTTGTGCATAATTATGACTCATAGGCCACACTGTTGTCGCCCAGAATGCACTCTGTTGTGATTACACAGATTCTCAGCAGAGACGAGACATGTGACCTCACACCTGACACTGGATGGATCATAGCGTGCAGCATCCTTCTCCATTTTGTGTTGCGTGCGTCCCACAGCCGTCTGACAAACGTGGTTTCCTACAGTATTACTCACAGATGTGATGCGTCTGCAGCATCGTGGTGTGAGCTACAGCACAAATATATAGAAGTCACAGGAGGTCCATTAAATTTCCCCGGGAGCTGAGAAACCGCCTCAGCTGAACTTCCAGGGCTCAACATCACAGATCTGTTTACTCTGGTTTCTGCCCCATTAACAAACTCTCTCTCAGGGAACTTGCTTTACAGCTGGCAAGTGTAAAATGAATGTAGCGCTGATGACATACAATAAAGGCAGAGAGACTCACCCCATGTTCATAAACTACAAAACTGAGGCCTGCCCCTGCTGCCTGGTTTATGTTCAGGGGGACCGGTTTTCCAGTCAGTGGATAATGGGTGTACAGCACGAAGCACATGGACAGCACATCTGGCCAGAGGCTCATGTCAGCCTCAGAGTATTTAACCAACCTCCTGTGCTAACTTATATAATTAACATTTATCAACCTGCCCAAGGGACAACAGATGAAAATTAGCCACTGTGGCTAACTCTGGCACATTTCCATTGTTGGTAGAACTGACATGTTGATTGATTTCCCTGTTCAATAAATAAATGGGAAAAAAATGAAATAAGGTGAATTAATATGAATATTTATTAGCAAATACTGTAAGAGAATGCTCTTAAACACTTAGGACATTAGGTTTATTTCTAAAATGTATTTTACAGGCTATTTGAAAATAGAATAGACTTGTTTTTTTTGTAATACTAATGTTTGACTAAATACAACACCCTTAAACATGATACACTTAAACTACAAGACACTGATAGTGACTACAAGCCAGAGATCAATAATCAATAATGGTATAGCCAATACTGGTCAACACACTACTTTAGTAATAAAGTATTACCTTGTACATTAGAGGGGAACGATGCAAGTCTGATCTCTTTACCTCTGTTTTTCTAACCCTCCTCCCGGCAATGTGCATTTGTTTTCAATGAAGCTGGTGAGAAGGCGATCAATGGAGCAGTGGATAACGTAATTTATCATATACACGTTACAGTGTGTATATGTGTGTAGTCTTTTCTGTCATAAACAAGAGATTACAGGTCGGGTCGGAGGCTCTGATCTTACAAGGTTGGTTTTCAGCCAAGAGACGCTAAAGTGGAAAGCAGAGCCTCCATTCTCCCGGAAATCATTTATTTAACATCACAATAATTCTGAAGCTGTTAAGGTAACAATCTTGCATAGTTCCTCTCTAATAATAGAACCATATTTTAAACTGATCTGTTTGAATCTGTATCCACTGATGTTGGCACACCCACATGTTGAAACCATTTCAAATGAAAAAGTGAACACCTCAGGAGACGCAATGTCACCTCATAACTCTGTTCTGATGCCAGGCTCCTCTGTGTTCACCAGGTATTATTGAGCTTTTGTGTTTCAAGGTTCAAGGTTCAAGGTTAATTTATTGTCATTCTAAAACAAGCTTTCACATGAAGAAAATGAAATTTTTACTCAGGTTGCAGCAGCGGAATAAAGTGACGGTAAAAAAGTGGATATCTAACTGTTGGACCATGACAGCACAGGTGCTGAGTTAAACCAACACAGAGTCAATGAAAAAGAGGTCTGATGATAATCACGTGTAGTTGGGTTCGACAACTTTTCACATACGCAATCACAAAAAAATAATAATTGTTATAGCAGCTGTAACTATTCACCAGATGGTGGAAGTTATTTTTAGAACCACAAACATCTTAAAAAGCAGAGCAGTGTTCATCGAGTGGAGGGAACGTGAGATGACTGTATCCTCACCTCAGACTTTCCAACATCTCTGGAACATGTAAAAAGACCTCAACTTTACGGACGTAACTTTAGAGCAGGGTGTAATCAACGGCACACACCTGTGCAGCTTCAAAGCACACAGCTGCGCTCTGAGAACAATGCACAGAGGGAAATCTGAGCTCTGCCCCTACTCAGGACTGTGTGCTAAAGCAGGACATAAACCATGACTTTTCATGATTTACTCCACGTCACGGCACCAGACGGACTGAATACCGCTTTACAGTGTCTGTGCATTGTAGGAAAAACACATCATGCTTTCACACCAGCCTCCTCTCTTCTTAAAGGGATAGTTCACCCAAAATTCAAATTTCGTCAAAATTCACCCTCATGTTGACTAAGAGCTGTGAGAATTTTTCCGAAAAACATCCAAAAGTCTCCATTTTGCTTGTTTGTAGTCTGTCTTGTCCCTCTTCCTGTGTCAGTGCAAATCCCGATTTGCCCTGAGAAATTGTTCTCATGTCAGGGCTTCAAAAACATTAAAGGTAGCAGTCTGGATTTTGAATGTTTTTTGGTGTGTCTTTTTGGACAAAGAAACCTGGTGTCCATTGACAACCATTGTATGGACAAATACTGCTGCGCGGACTTCCCCGTAACTCAGAGAAGGAACGGAGGACTCTGAAAATTCTCACAGCTCTTAGTCAACATGAGGGTGAGTAGATAATGTGTGAAATTTGAATTTTGGGTGAATTATCCCTTTAAACACAACGATCATCTGTTCACTTTCACATTTAACTGAGTTCAACTCTGTGTGTTTGCGTTTGTCCTGCGTGAACGCGGGCGCGCGGTTACTACTAATGTCTGCGCTCATATGGGTCACGCACATACCACCAACCGCTCCTGTCAATACACATAAGGCAACAGTGATGATGTTGGATCAATAGAGGCCGCACATCACCCTCAGAGCATAATGAAACCCTCCAGTCCACATAAATGGAGGAGGTGGGCTGAAGGCGGGACCACACATCAATCCTGCTGTCAGACGTCAGCCACGAGTTAATGTACAGAGAAATCATTGAGTTGCACATATATCTCTTTATGTGTAAATGGACTTGCTCTTAGCGCTTTTCTAGTCTCTGACTACTTTACACTGTTGGTCACATTCACCCATTCACACGCACATTCATACTGCACATTTTTGTACGTGGTGTCTAATCATTCACACACTGAGGATACATTGGCTCAGTGTGGGTTCAGTGTCTTGCACTAAATCACACTTCGACCTGCAGACTGGAGGAAGCCAGGAATCGAACCAACAACCTGCTCTACCTAACAGCTGCTCTAGGCCTCACTGAAGGACAACCATGAAGCACAAATAACTGCTGTTATTTATTGGCTTAAACACCAATCTGTTATGGATGATTTCTGTGTAGTCAGTGCTGTGATGGAGGCCCAATACAAAGCTTTATTCAATAACCCCCAGCCTTTTAAAATGGGATTATTGAGTAACAAGAGCATTATGTAATGAACTTAGTGTAGTCATTTGACTTAAGATGCGCATAAAGAGAAAATGGTCAGTAAAGCTGATTTACAGTATTAAGGGCAGAGATTCAGTGTGAGTAGACAGCTTCTAGCAGTAATTGTATTTTCTAAGTATCTGGTCTTTTTTAATTAATTGACACATTTTTTACTTTGAAGAATTAATTAATTATGGTTAGAGTTAGTTAGAGTTCGAGCTGTTTTACGTGACCAACGGTTTAAAGCAATCAATAATGCTCACAATGAAAATGAAATCCTGTAGTTGGTTATCAGGTCTAATGTTTACCATGTTCACTATCTAAATTTATGGTGTAAGGTTATTAGTGTTAGCTGATTACGACAAAAAAAGCACTGTGAATTGGAAACTTGGTCATAAAAACTGTCATTTCAGATGATCTCGATGGGAATCATATTCACTGACAATTTACCCAATAGTTGTTTGCACATTTCACTTAAAACAACAAACGTCAACTCTAAAAAGGCAGTCAGGGATCAGTCAGCAGCTCTGATTCTCTTGGGGACTGTAAATATCACTACCAAATTTAACAGCAATCACCAAATAGGTTTTGAAATATTTCACTAGCAGACTTAGACTACATTCCCAACATTATTAATATTATAACACTGACCATTTTGTCCAGTGATTTAATAGTCAACTAGTTTGAAATCTTCTGTGAACTCAACTGTTCTCAGGTCTGTGTCCTGGTGAAGTGCTGAGGTCTGCAATTGAGTATAAGCAGTCAAGAGGTCATGGTAGAGTCTGCATTAAGCATATGAAGCAACAAAAAGTGCATCATCTGAGTCAGCTGAGTGAACCAGTGGTGGAGAGGAACGGATGGAGAAGGAAAAGTGGGGGAGATAAAAATGTCCAGCCTGCAGAGGAGGAATCAGACAAACAGGCTCCATCAAGACGGGGATCAGACCCTCAAAGCAAATCCCTGACAAGAATCACCAACCCCAGCTTTACTGGCCCAGGACCTCCCCCCAGAGGCCGACATCACCCTCCACAGCTGGAGATAATTGAAACTGATACAGCTAATCTAGATGAATGGGAAACAGATACAGTAACAGTGTGAAGGGCTTTGACTCTCTCTGAGATCGAAAACAGAAAAACCCAAATAGGATTAGATATCACGATCTATCAAGCATGAACGTTTGAACATTGACTTCCTGTTCAAATAACAGAGCAGCCTCTTCTCTAACGCCAGAGCGTATGAGGAATAAATTAAACCTTTAAAACTCAGTATTCTTTCAATAAAACACCTATTAGAGTTTGTATGATGAGTTTATGTTAATATAAACTTTACTCATATTAGATAAACCTATCAATGACTTGGTTCTTTTAAAGACACTAAACAACAGTTTCCTGAACTCTTTGTCCTTACGCTGCAGTGTATCTGACTGTATCTGACCTTGACTGATGTATACTTGAACAGCAGCTCCCAGCTCATTAGATCACAGCACAAAACAACTGTTTGTGTCCCATTAACATGCAGGACTGCAGCAAACCAGATCAGCTGTTTGACACACTCAGCAGAACCAACATTACTTAGCTCTGTGTTTCACATTGTGAGTCAAACAAACTCAGAGGCCGATGCAAAAACCCATGTGAAAACCAGAGGTGGGTAGTAACGCGCTACATTTACTCCGTTACATTTACTTGAGTAACTTTTTGGAAAAATTGTACTTCTATGAGTAGTTTCAAAGCAGCATACTTTTTACTTTTACTTGAGTACATTTGTTTAGAAGGAGCGGTACTTTTACTCCGTTACATTTCCGTTTGCCACCTCGTTACATGTTACAAATGAAAATAGAAATTTCATCAGCCTACTTGTTGGGTATGATCGCCTGCGCGCAAATATGTCCGAGTCTTTCATAGTTCTCCATGAAACGGCGTCGCCGCCCGGCCCCGTCGGAGGAGGACGGTAGTCACGTTCGTCCCCGGTTTGCCCCCCCCCCCCCCCACCCCCACAATTTGAAGGTTTCTCAGACAGTCTCGGTCGCTATGATCCGCGGCTGGAGCAGCGACAGCTGTGTGTGGCCACAGACGGCTCCAAAGATCCTCAATTTGTGACAGGATCGATCACTCCGACTACTTTATACACCTCTGCTATAGAACTATATAGAATAATACTTTTGAGTAATTTTCAGAGCCTGTACTTTTTACTTTCACTTGAGTAGATATTTGGATCAGTACTTTCACTTTTACTTGAGTAATTTTTTACACAGGTACTTTTACTTTTACTCAAGTAAATATTTGAATGACTACTTTTTACTTTTACTTGAGTAATATTATTCTAAAGTAACTATACTCTTACTTGAGTACAATTTTTGGCTACTCTACCCACCTCTGGTGAAAAGACAAACAAAACATGCACTTACACACACGGAGACACACTTCAGCGGTGTCCGGCTGAACTGCAGCAGACTGTATGAGGTGCCGGCTTGTTGTGGTGGTGAGTCAGTCTATGTTGCCACCTACAGAGCAGCTCCATAAAGCACAGACTCACTCATCATAAATCGCTGCTGTGTATGAAAGCAGCTGTCAGACAAAACCTAAAATAGCGAGTGTATCAGCAGACGGCTCGTCAAAACACAGGCCTTCTTCTTTAACCAGCACTGTTTTATAGATATATACAGCACATATATATTTGGAAGCAGAGACAGGTTAAGGACCTGTCTCTTAACTGAATACTGAGACTGAACAGTTCTTGGCCCAGAGACAAAATGAAATATACTCCAGTGTGCAAGCGTCTGTTGTTGGAAAGAATATCACTTTCATTAAAAAACAGAGTAACTCAATTATCTGAGAAATATAAAAAGCATCATGGGCTGAGATAAAACAGCTCCAAGGGCAATAAATCAATGGAATAACTGTCTGATTATGAAGCACAATGGAAAGTGACCTTGTAGTACAACTTTCCTTTTTAAAACTATTTCTGATCTCATGTAAGCAACTTCAGTGGAAAAGAAATCACTGACACTTTGTCTAATTCACCATCTTCCATTCAGCAGACTTCACTAGAAACATGCATGAGTCTAAAGAGCCTTACGCAAGAGCATGTCAAGTCACATAAGAGTGTGTTTGGTAGCATCGGTGTGAAACGGAGCTGAGAGGACAGTGGAGGTGGAAGCAGCGCGGAGATCAGCAGGGAGACTGCATGGGGGAGGTTTGCATGTGAAAACAGACACTAACCCTGCTGGTGAAATCCCCTTCTGACCTTGGGCCACATTCACTCACACATACTCTCACACACACATTTTCCGTGCCAGCAGCAATTAGACTGAGTCCAGGATTCCTCCTGCTCATGGTGAACCTGTGCCAAATGCTGCTGCTGCCCCGCCCCACCCACCCTGTGTTGGCAGCAGACCGGCGGCTGATTGGCTGTCAGGCTGGGGCTCTGGCAGTAACATCTCACCTGATAGGCTCCCCACACTCAGCCAGTAAACCCAGTGCTTGCATCCCTGACACAGCTGTGTCTGGATGCTGTTCTAAATACTCGCAGGTGATTGGTCCGCGGCTTGGAAGGTGTGTGCGAGCGTGCGTGCTTGCGCGTGCGGGTTGCAGCTTCACGAGCCTGCACTCTCAGAGGTGTGTTTGAGTGGAATAAAGGCATGTGGCCGCTTTGTCAACCCAGTGATCATCACATCTCTGTCGCAATGAGGTCTCCTGACGTTCATGCCAATTAATCAAAGCATCGTTTGGTTTCCATGACAACACGTCCTTCTCTCTGCAGAACAACCTCCACGTGACACATCAGAGAGGAGCTGGAGTCAGAGGTGTTAGATGGTTTCATATCAAAGGCTGCTGGCTCTGCGTCGTTTCTGTGGACACGCTGCTCTGAGACCAGCCTCTCTTAAAGGTCTAGTGTATATTCTGTCGGCCAACAGGTGACCTGCCGGTCAATGAGCGCGCGTGCTCCTCTCATACACCTTTTGTGCTGCGGTAACATGTCCATCACAGGCCTCCGAGTCAAACTGCGCCAATCAAACCTACAGAACATGTGTTAACGAGAGCTCCTGCTGCTCCAGTGGCTGTTTACCTTAAATATCGCGTATTAATGCGCAGTAGAATCACAGCAGTCTGCGCTTTTTTGTGCAGCCAGAGAGCAACGCATGCTTCTGCTTACCTCATCTTCCTCTCGTGTCCGCCTGAATGAGATGAATAATGTTGTCTGTCTGCTCTCTGCTGTGCCCTTCACTTCGGTTCAGAGTATAAAAAAGGATCCAGATCCAGCAGCAGCCGCAGCAGCAGCTCTGGGTACTGGAGTAAAAAACAGCGATGCTGCCAGCGAAGCCTGCAGCCGGCTGGATGGGCAGATGTTGAGGGTGGAAAAGGCGACAGGGTGTGGGGAAAATGCTACACGGATGCCCACAGTTTTCAGGTCCGGTTTTACAAAATATCTAGTTGCTGTCCGGTGTTTGTCTGGCGGCCGGTGGTTCGGCTGAGGCCATTTCAGAGGGCGGCATGCCGCTGTCCGAGGGACGAGAAGCCGGGCGGAGTGTCTGACAGCGGCTTCTGAGGTGCCATCTTTCCTCCCTTCAACCACTGGGAGGCTGAGGGAAAGAGAGAGAGAGAGGTGGGGGTGGGGGTGCGGTGTATGTGTGTGTGTGGAAGGGGAAAGGCTGCTGAAATATTCAAGTCTGGGTGGTTTTGCTGCACGGTAGCGCCCTCGGTCTGGTGATGCAGCTACCGTGCAGGCAGGTGTTGAAAACAAACGCACACCGCCCTCTGTGGAGGGAAAAAAAAAGTAATCTGAAAAAAATCTTTTATGTTGCCTGAAAAACAAAATCACACACAAACACTGTTAGAAAATAATCAGAATGATGAATTATTTTTATTCAATGTAGCCTACAAAAATGAAGAGTTTCACTGGACTCTCACTGATGTGATTGGATAAAATACCATGATTACTACAAATACTTTAAGCCTTTAAGACCCCGGGACAGAACACTTATTGTGCGTGTGTATTAGATAGATAGATAGATAGATAGATAGATAGTGTCTTAAAGGTCCAGTGTGTAAAATGAGGGAGAAACTGTGACAGCCAGCATTCCGATTCTATTATTTATCTATTAAATAATTCTATTGTTTATTTAACGTGAAACTCTTGAAACGTGCTCTCTGGTTGGCTGGATTTTCCATTCCGTACAACAATGACGGCGCAAGATGGCGACACTCTCTAAGCAAGACCCTTGCGATAGAAGAATAATTAAATGGACTATGAAAACCAAACTGATTTTATTTTATAGCAATTATACACTTATACAAATATATTCATTGGTAGTATATTCAGATTTTACCAATAAACCTTGACAAATATTACACACTGGACCTTTAAAATGCATGGTTTTTCAGTATGGTGTATGGTGTGGAGCAGAAGACAGAGTTGTAAGAGTGTAATGTAACGTGTGGAATAAACTGAACATGTGATTCAGACAAATATTCTAGGTCATAATGGGTTATCATGTTTCTATATTGAACTGAGTCTCTTGTGTCCTCTTCTGTGACATCCCGTCCTGTGTTGTGTTCCTCATGGCTGATGACTGAGCCTGTGAAACTTAACTACATGCTGTTGTACACAATAAGGTAAGTTGTAAAAAGTCACAGAGGTGCACCATATGGAGTATAAAGTGACGGAGTGTATGTGGCACACACACCTGTCAGCAGCAGGCCTGACCAGCCATAACATCTGTCTGTCTGTGTGTGTGTGTATGTGTGACAGCCAGCTGCTGTTTCCTCACGTGGAGGACAGACTCAGTTCAAACTCCTCTGAGGAAACCAGTTAGGCTCTCGCCGCCTTGGCAGCCAAGTCCATGGATTACAGATGTAGTTACAGATGTGTGTTTGCATTCCAACTCTAGACTAACACAATGGAGATGGAATAACCTCTTTACCGTCTCAGAAGAGGCAAAACAGCTGGGCTGCTGTCTCCTGTACATAAACCAATCAGGATCAACACATGAATTTAATTATAGGCCTGTTTCTTATATTTTTTTTCTTGTACTTTAAAAATCTGTATTATATCAGCATTAATCTTTATTCACACCTCCCTGCATGCTCTATCATTTTGTTTACAGACTTCAGGTTTCTTGTTTGTTTGTTTGTTTTGGCAAGAAGTGAAATACTGATTACGAACCAGAAAATACATCACAATCTAAAAAGTGTCACCTGCATATGATTCCTTGTGGACTGCATCACACTGTGATTCAGACTTCAGTTAAATCCCCATGATCTCATCATCATGTGTTTTTCTTGCACAGTATGGGTTGCTGCACCAGGACAAACCACCACCAAGAACAGATTTAATGTAATATATCACAATTTGTTTTTGTCTTTTTTTGCTTGCCAGCATGTTATAGTTCAGACTTATACCCAGTATTGAATCTAACCTGTTGCAGTTCTTCCTTCTCACCAGCAGAGGTCCTACTCACTGATAAAGAGCACAAGAATTTCTACTGTGGTTCACGTGGCGGGCGAGGAGGCACTTTGAGGTCAAACTCACCCCATGTTGGTGATAATCATTAAAACATTCACCTCTCTCTTTTTCTCTTTGAGGGAACTCTTTATATTTCTGATCTGTCTGGACCCATTGGTGCAGATTCCACCTTTCACTGTCTGTATCTCTGTTTGGGTCTCTGGTCTTCATCTCCACAGGAGGGCGCTGAGGCTGAGTATACACACTTACACACATCGTGGTGCCTCACACAGGTTTAGAAATATGATATATGAATGTTATAATACTTCCAAACAAGGATGAAACTGTTCATCCGACATAACGAGGTTGTATTTGTTCACTCACTGTGCCCTTTCTAGTCTTGAAAAGTTGTATCATTGAACAGCACCACAACAACATGGGAATGATGAATGACCAAATTATCCCAGAACAATCTTAATGTACCTGAACATAAAGTCGGCTCTTGGCCCATTTTTTCCCCCTTTATCTTCATTCCATTGTGTATCCACCTGCAAAATGTTGTGGCACCAGACTTAATTTTCCTGCTCATCAAAGTGTCCAATCAGTGCCCTGCAGTGACTTTGTTAAAGACTGTTCCCATCACCAGAGCAGTGAAAAGTAAAGGTGACAGCTGTTCCGGCTCCACCGGGGGCTGATTAGTTATAACTAAAGCAGGAAGATGGAGCACATGATGGGACTCTTTTGGTTGTCTTTGGTTTGAACTGTCAGTGTACAACAACCCCTCACATACACTTAGTTACAATAAAGAAAAAACACCATCACCACACATATTGTCAACACAGATGTTTATTGTTTTTCCTGAACAAGCCTCTTAGCTAATTCTGCTGCATCCTGTCTTTCAGCTACGGTGGAACATCAACTACAAAACTGGAATCAACATCACAGCAAACTGGCATTGAGACAATACTCAGTGACACACACACACTGATCAACATCAAACACAATCTCTCCTCACACATCACACAGCGAGTGCTCAAAGACGACTACGCACACACACACATCCGAGCTGTCGGAGTGAAGACTCGACGAAAAGCACATTCACAGCAAACACAGGCCTTCACTGAAACAACATGCAGGTAGCTACTAGCACATGAGAGATGGGTCTAAGTCTACGTTGTGGTCTTAAGATGCATTAAAGCTTTCATACTATCCTTAAACTAAATGATCCTGTCATAAAACCCAGTACTGACAAATGTAATAACTCAGACTTGTAAATGGAAACGTTTCAGAAAGCTGCAAGTGCTCAGGTTGTCAGGACGGCCTACCTAGGAAAATCATGTCATCCCTGCAGTTTAAGTTAAAGAAGTGCACTCGTTCCCAATTTAAATCGGCTTTGTGCGTTTTCAACAGTGGTAGAAAGTCCTTCTGTGCAAGAAGTTGATTGATTGAGGCCTTTAATGATTAGTTTGGGTTCAGCGAACTCAGTAACAAATCTGAAAGTACTGGCTGGGCGACTTGATGGGGCTCTTGTAGTTGGATGTGTCTTGTGCTGTGTTGTGGCTGGTTGTGGTTTTCTGCAGGTTTAAGGTGAAGGTCTGGGGTTTTCTCCTCACTTCCGGTTTGCCGCCCGCCTTGGCCTGGGGGTTGCCGGGCGCGGCCGCTAGCCTGCTGTCGGCGGGCACCTCGGATGCCGATGCGGCGGTCTCAGAAGACCCAGTCTTTCTTGTGTGGGGGCTCAGATAGATCTGCATAGTCACTAAGTGAAGTGGTGAAATGAGGTGAGGGGGGGGTGAGACGGAGCGGTGGAGGGCAAGAGAGCGTGGACATTTGGAGTGAAAAAAAAAAGACAGGGGTGCAGAGGGAGGAGGAGGGGAGACACACAAGTCATGGTGAGATGTGGAAAAAATGGCGGAAGAACATAAAAGAGCAACTCAAAATCAAAGCTTTTCACTCCACATGATGTCATACATCTGCAGAATTGCTGACGCCCTGTGTCGTCAGGGGCGAAGCCTACCTTTGCAGTGGGTCACACGTCGTGTCCCTGCACCAAACACAAACACAAGGAGGTGACATTATTTGATATGTAGCAAACAACATATCTACTGCATCTCTCTACGTCCTTTATTAAGTTCTTTCAATATTCTCATGAAAAAAAACTCCCACAACTGCAGGAAATCAAAGAAAGTGCTCTCTTACCTGCACTCACTGCACCCTCCTTTGACTTGCTTCTGTTACAGAGACACAGACACAATAACACAAAAAGAGTCAGTGCATCTGATCAGGATACTGAACCAGGGCTCTACATTCACACGTCAGGTTCAGGTCGACTGAACGGAGAAAGTTTCTACGTCCCGGCCTCGGAAATGTCATGTTCCTCTGTGGTTTGAGGTGTTTTCACATGCAGCAGGATGTCGGGTTTGGAAAAAAAACAATAATCTTGATTTGATTTGGGAGATTTGATTGCAATTTTGATCGGCCAGGAGTAACTGAGTCAGCCCAGAATCAGTGGAAAATCTACATAGAGCAGAGGTATACATGGAAGAAACACACACACACAGCAACAGGAAGGAAGGATTTGAAGGCACACGTGTGGAGAGACGGGGCCTTTACTGTAAAGAGCAGTTTTAGAAATGTCAGAGTCAAGTCTGGTGTTTGTGTAGAAATGCAAGAACAGCTTCTCACCCTTCCTGAGGTTTTTTACATGTGGAGGCTGTAGAGGTGGGTCGGGGTTTGGCAGTCTTACATGGACTGTCCTTCACACTCCCCAGCGGACTCTTTACACTGCTGGAAGGAAAAGAACAAATACAGCACTGAATAAATACTTGGCTCTTTGGTTTTTACAGCTCTGTCTTTTTTAGGTTTTATTAAAAAGAAAGAAAAAAGCAGTCAGAACTAGCGTGAGACAGAAATGTTCCCACAGGAAATTACACCTTCACTCGCTGAGAAACAAGGGGTTGTATTTACATTTTAATGATATGATACAATAGGATTTATGTTAATTGATGTGGTGTGTTGTACTGACACAGTATAATAGAAAACATGGATGTTTTTAGGGATCTTTTATAAATTAGTCACAGCTGATAATATTTCTAAGACAGAAAACATGTGGGGTTCTTTGAAAGTCAGTAGACAATCATGAAAACAGCACATCATCCATCACGGAGGCTCTGAGATACAGTTGTTGATCACACATAACGAGTGGAACATGACTGTAAAATCTGAGACACCGCTGTAATTTTACAGCTGCCGCGTTTCAAACGGGAAAAAAAATCTCATGCATCAATTTAAAAACACATTTTCCTGGAACCCAGCCTGAGTTGTTTCTGTAAACCTCTGATTAGTGTTTAATATAAAGAGCACATGTAATGACGGAGCCACCGAAGCGGTTAGTGGGGATGTTACGTGTTTCTATGAGACAAATATAAACAAGACAATGATGGGAAACAGATAGAGAGACAGAGACGGAGAGAGAGGTTAGAGGAGATTTATTCTTAAGGGTGAAATAAGAGTGGAAGGAAATGAACCCACGTAGCTAATGATGATGATGATGATGATGATGATAAGGCTTCTCACTTCATCCTAATAGTGAACGGACATCCTTAAGTGAATAGAGATTTACCTCTCTCCGTGCAATTATATCAGCATAGCCCAGATATAGCAGCAGCACATTAAGGTAGCACAGTGAGAACCTATCAGAGCCTCCGACTAATGCTGTATAACGGCAGTGTCATTTCAAAGGTAATTGAGAGGAAGAGATGTGTGGAAAATGGTTTGCTGCTTTATTGCTTTGAGATAAAGCGATGGAATAATTGTTGAGCATCCATGTGCAGAGCATCTTGGGTAATGGAGGGAGTGTGCTGACTGGAATTTGTAAATACAGTGAAGTATCTGAGATCATGTGAGGCTGAGGGTTCACTACAGTAAAGACAACTGTCTTAACTGTCCTGTTCATTTAAACATTTTTGCTTGTCAGGACAAATACACATCAATCACTTTCTCAATAAGAACAATGACAAAGAAAATCCTCTAAAAAAGAAAGAGGATGATCTATTTTAAAAAAGGAAGTAAATATGATGTAATGTTTTGTCTGTGGACCTGAGACTGTTTTACCTGCGGGATGATGTGGGGCTGTAGTTCCTGGCAGTGGAGCTGGAGGGCAGCGTGGAGCTCTTCTTCAGGGAGGCAGAGCTCACCATGGGTGATCGAGAGGGCAGAGCCAGAGACACTGGCCTGGCTGTGGGAACACACACACACACAGCAGGATGAATATGATCCTACGATATGTGTTAGTGTATGGTGTGTAGATAGAATTACACACTCCCATATTTAGAAAAAAAAAAGTCAAATCTAATTGAATTGTATTTATACGCATCAGGATTTGACTTTTTTTCTCTGATATTTTCATAAACCACACCGGAGGCAAATTCAAAGCTGATAAGAAGTGTTGGAGCTTTAAAAGGTAAACACCTCATTCTCCAGATAAGAATAAATAACAACAAGATTTATTATAAACAATGTCACAATGTCCCTTTCATCATAAATCATTGCCTAGTTCTGTATTTATTTACAGTTAATGCACCAGGCCTGTTGGCTGACAGTAATATGTGTTGTTCTCATCAGCCTCTCTGCACTTAGAGAACAGTAAACAACATTGACTTACTGTAACTAATGCATTAGTGAAGCTAAAAGAAATCAATGTCTTCTCCAATATACAGTACAGGTCTACGAGATAAAAGCTGCTGCATACATCGATGCACTTTACATCCACATCCACATACTGACGACAGTCCGCACACAGATCTGTGTTCACCTTTAGCGCCCGGCGCTCTCCTGCCAGCTGCAGCAGCAGCAGCAGCCTGGTGCTCCTCAGAGATGTTGAGCCTCTTTAGGACGTCAGCCAGAGCCATCTTCAACAGCTGGATTTCATCTTCCTGCATCTGCATCCTCTGCTCCAGGTAGGTCAGCCGGTCAGCCACATCCAGGCCACTGGCAGCTGAACTGCGGTCATCTGAAGGAATAATACAAAATATGTTGCTACTGATAGACAGATTGACAGATAGCGTGATGGCGGGGATTATGTGGCGTGTGGAAGCGACAGACAGTGACATTACATAACTGAACCCAACCTATTAAGCATGTCTAAATGTTTATAAAGCAAAACAAATATCACAGAGCAACTGTCTGAAAATCTTTTTTAACCAGTTTAAACGCTTTATCTGCCCTTTTTTTTCTCCTTTTCACCCTGCCCTTCAAAAAGTCTGTGCACGCCACTGGGAGGGAGAGATGCCAACTCAATCAGATTGAAAAACACAGGAGTTTGCTAAGAGACAATCATGAGTAGCTAGAAAAGAAAACGATTGTTCAATTTGAGCTGGAAACCTGTGATGCACAAACTGCTGATGAAATAACACAAGAACAAACTGAACACAGACATGACACTCCAACTGAGGTATCATCTACCAGGTGAAACTCCACCACAGAGGCTCTGGTGAGGCTCATCTCTCTTGGCAGCGGTATGTAAACATAATCAGAGAAAGATGTAAGCTCTATAGCGTCCTCTGTCCGTGCCCGTTCAGCATCAATCAGGCTAATGAGGTCAGAGCACAGCTGGACGCAGCAGATCAAGCGACACTGTCATCACACAGCAGCATGTAAACAAAGGTATCTACACAGACATCCCAGTTCACTTTGAAAACCTTCAGTCATCACCGGTAACAGCAAGAGCTGAGAGAGACAGGGTATACCGTGGGACACACTGGACGATGCTGAGCGGTTGCGGTGTCTCTGCTGGCCGGCCGGGCCTTCCCCAGACGTCTTCCTCCTCTTCCTCTCCTCTCGTGAGCACACCCTCTCTCCCCTCTTTCCTCCTCTAAGATAAGCTGGCTCTCCCTCCATCTGAGTTTGATCCACTGGCTGTTGTCCACTAAGATGTCATCACTGTCGTTGCTCCGCTTATGTCAAACACACAGATACACGCTAACAGATCAGCCTCTCTGGTGTTGTGTCTCTTTGTCCACAGCGTCCAGTCATCTGCAGCAAGCGATGAGATGTCTGATGTTTTGATCCTCTCAACATTTCCCCGGTGGTCGTCCGATCCACTGTGGGACACGGTGATGTGTGTGACAGGGCTTAAAGCTTCTTTTGCGTGGGGTGTGTGCATGTGTAAAGGTGGGGGTGGGGCTGATCATGCTTAAAAACTCAGCAGTCGTCCAATTCAGCCTAAATTGTCTGTGCACGTGTGTTTGCGTGTTCTTCCATGTGTATGTGTGTGTGCATGTGTGTGTGTGTGGGTGTGCAGACTGCAATGATAATCCCTCAGACTGAGCCTCTTTGACCCCGCCCCCACACATAAGTCCTCTGTCACTATGAGAGATGAGACACAGAGAGGAAACAGCAGGAATGAACCTGAGATGTGGCCTGGTCCTGTGATGTGCTGCTGTAAACATCTTCATCTCACACACAAACACACACACATATGGCTATGCAGCTTTAAAAACAGACTGAGAAAAGAATCAGATATACAAGTGACAATGTGATTTATGTGCAGTTAAAGGTAAAACACGAGACACATAGGCCTATTTTACATGAAGGAAAATTGGTATTCCTAACCAGGAGTTATTTGTAGGTTCAGGTTTGCAGGTCATGTCTGTAGCCGAGGGCAACGTGGAAACACTGCGGAGTAGTTCCACTAATTAGATTAAAATCATATTTTCATTTGCTTATGAACATCTCCTCGGGTGCTCGGTGGTCGAGTGGTTAGAGAGCACGTCCCATTTAGGCGTATGCCTGAAGCGCTGATCAGCGGTTCGACTCCCGACAGACACGATCCTCAGCACATCATCATAACCCCATCTCTCCCCCTGCTCTCCTGTCTCTCTACACTGTCCTATCAATTAAAGGCTAAATAAATAGATTAATATATCATCATAACACCTGAATGTGACATCAGGTGCAAAGGTACATGACTAGGATTAGAGTTAAATAAATAGGTACTGAATAAACAAGGAAATAGGTCAAGTAAATGGCCAGAGGAGCTACAGTAAACAGGTTAAATAATTTAAATGATTAAAATATCTGAACAACTGGCTTTAGGTTTTGAATAAATGTAGTACAAAGTAGAAAAAACCTAGAATCTCTTAAGATAATGAACTATGTCATAAGTAAAAGAAAAATGGGTAACACTACATAATACGGCCCGCAATTTACAGCGTAACTAGCGCTCTCTTGCCGCATAGGTTGCCGCTTATTTCACACAAGTAGTGAGTAACTGCGGCTGACTTCCCCCCCTGTTTCCCCCGTGCATTTACAGTGTAACTAGGCTGTGTCTTAGTGCGTAACTTACCTCCTGCTTCACACCAACTTCCACACAAGTACAGGGTAACTTTCGCTGTTTTACAGCTTAACTAGGCTGCATTTTAGCACGTAACTCCTGTCATACTTTACACCAAATTACACAGTAACTCTCGCTCACTCCGTCACTAATTAGCGCATTTTACAGTATAACTAGGTCGTGTCTTGGAGCGTAACTCCTGTACAATTACCTGCTACTTTGCCCGGACTTAAAGTGTAACTTCTGGTAGCCTACATTAAATTAAATAGTCTAATGTAGGCTACAATATGAGCACAATTGTTGCAATCTATTTTTTTCAATGTGTCAGCAGCGAAATTTCACCTCTATTTCTGATATTTATTATTCATTAATTAATTGTATGGTTTTGGATAGGTGAGAAATGGAGTGTGGAAATTTGCCAAAAAATGGCTGGCTGGTAGTAAACTTACCTCTCTAAAATGCACATCTATGAAAGTCTAGTTCTGTCATCCAAGGGCAAAACTATACAGTAATACATCCACAATAATGAGTCATTCAGAGATTTAGAAAATGCTTTATTATTTATCAACCAGAAGAAACATGACACATCCACATCCATGATCATTCAAGTATAAGGACAGTAAGTACTGTTAGTGAGCACTGTTACTCCCTCCTTAGTATCTACCTACACTCTAGTTGTGTTA
Source organism: Decapterus maruadsi (assembly GCA_030347415.2). Taxonomy (NCBI): domain Eukaryota; kingdom Metazoa; phylum Chordata; class Actinopteri; order Carangiformes; family Carangidae; genus Decapterus; species Decapterus maruadsi. The sequence goes on along the minus strand of CM064891.1, from coordinate 6,548,147 downwards.
TAGTTACCCACTAATTAAGAAGTCGCGGGCTGTATTATAAAGTACTCACTGTTACTCCCTACTTAGTATCTACCTACACTCTAGTTGTGTTATAGTTACCCACTAATTAAGAAGTCGCGGGCTGTATTATAAAGTACTCACTGTTACTCCCTACTTAGTATCTACCTACACTCTAGTTGTGTTATAGTTACCCACTAATTAAGAAGTCGCGGGCTGTATTATAAAGTACTGACTGTTACTCCCTACTTAGTATCTACCTACACTCTAGTTGTGTTATAGTTACCCACTAATTAAGAAGTCGCGGGCTGTATTATAAAGTACTGACTGTTACTCCCTACTTAGTATCTACCTACACTCTAGTTGTGTTATAGTTACCCACTAATTAAGAAGTCGCGGGCTGTATTATAAAGTACTCACTGTTACTCCCTACTTAGTATCTACCTACACTCTAGTTGTGTTATAGTTACCCACTAATTAAGAAGTCGCGGGCTGTATTATAAAGTACTCACTGTTACTCCCTACTTAGTATCTACCTACACTCTAGTTGTGTTATAGTTACCCACTAATTAAGAAGTTGCGGGCTGTATTATAAAGTACTGGCTGTTACTCCCTACTTAGTATCTACCTACACTCTAGTTGTGTTATAGTTACCCACTAATTAAGAAGTCGCGGGCTGTATTATAAAGTACTGACTGTTACTCCCTACTTAGTATCTACCTACACTCTAGTTGTGTTATAGTTACCCACTAATTAATAAGTCGCGGGCTGTATTATAAAGTACTGGCTGTTACTCCCTACTTAGTATCTACCTACACTCTAGTTGTGTTATAGTTACCCACTAATTAAGAAGTCGCGGGCTGTATTATAAAGTACTGACTGTTACTCCCTACTTAGTATCTACCTACACTCTAGTTGTGTTATAGTTACCCACTAATTAAGAAGTCGCGGGCTGTATTATAAAGTACTCACTGTTACTCCCTACTTAGTATCTACCTACACTCTAGTTGTGTTATAGTTACCCACTAATTAAGAAGTCGCGGGCTCTATTATAAAGTACTCACTGTTACTCCCTCCTTAGTCTCAACCTACACTGAAATTGTCCTGCATATACACTGTACTTGTCTTAGAGTTACCCAGTAACTACAAGGAGCGGGCTGTATTATTAAGTATTCTTTGTTATTCCCTCCTTGGTGTGCAAATACACTGTAATTGTGGAGTAATGCCTGGAGGTACCCATTACCTTCTACTACAGCTGTAACTACTAAGTGGAACCAGTGAGTTAGAACACAGTTTGTTTCATAAGATAACATCTTCTGAAAGTACAGTAATACAAAGACAAAACTAACTTAAAGGAATAGTTCACCCCAGAATGATAGTATACAAAATATTATATTATTATAATAACAAAAGCCAGTAGAAATCTGTTATTATATGATGTCATGGACACTTAAAATAATAGTTCACCCAAGAATGATATTTCACTCATTATCTACTCACTCTCGTGTCAACCACTGGTGTCCGCTTGCAACCGTTATATGGACATGCACTGCTTCGCCGAGACCCCCTCTAACTCAGAGAAGCCACAGATAACTCTGAAAATTCTCACAGTCCTTAGTCTACATGAGGGTGAGTAGATAATGAGTGAAATATCATTCTTGGGTGAACTATTATTTTAAGTGTCCATGACATCATAAAATAACAGATTCCTACTGGCTTTTGTTATTTACATTTAAGTTCATTTTTGTTCCTTCTGTAATAAACTGTTTAATTTAGTTTTCCATCTGCCTGGTCCTTCTAAGTCTAAGACAGTCAGTCAAGTCAGTTTCATTTGACAAAATGTACTTTCTAAGTTAGAAATGTCAAGTGGAAAAGATTGTTGTGATACTACTATCACACCGCAGTGTGACACTCAGTGATGGACAATGGATGGGCTCCCCCATAAAAGGTGATCTTGATCTTGATCCAGCTCCTTGGGTGAAGGCAGAGATCAGGGCCATGGGTGGCGCGCCATCTCCTTCGTCGGGTCTATTTTCATGGCATCTCAAAAAACCTCACCTGTGTAGAAACATAATTATATCTTGTATCATCAACTTCATCACATAAATGCATCACTGTAAAACAAAGTGAGAAAATTAATAACTTTGAACGGTAAGCTACAGTTTTTTCATCATGGAATAGCTACTTAATCCCAGTTTTTACCTTTCACATCATGAATCATTAGCCTTTTAAACCATAACTTGTGATTTGTAAGCACATTAATCAACTACAAATTATACATATTTTTTCTTTAACTATTGAGTAAATATTTTAACCATTTAAAAACCCTCAACTTAATTACAAAATCAATGTCATTACCATACTGTTTCACAACTGTGTGCTTCACCAGTACATTAACTGTTAACGTTACTCTTGACTGTATTCATCTTTAATAACATGTATAACCAACACTAACATTAACTAATGGAGCCACTGCGTACAGTACATGGATGTATGGTATGGTACAGTACTATCTCAAATACAACCTCAAAGCAAAACAACCGCAGCACTAAGGTTCCCGGTTAGCGTGGTGCAGGGGAAAACGCACATTATCTTTAGCACAAGCTAACATTGCTAACTGCGTTAGCATAGCTACTTAACTCACCAAGAGGTTGATAACGCGGCGAAAATACCGTCACACAGGTCCTGGGTTCATCCCTCTCGTCTCCCGGGGTCTTTGTTCTGTGTTTATATCAACATATCACATCGTAGCATAAGTTCCCTCGTTTCGCCACTTCCCAACCTCCTGGCTGTACGCCTGACTGTCGTCTCTCCCTGCAGCTCGTTTTCTCTAGCGAGGTGGGACTTTCTAACTTCTCAGCAAGTAACCAATCGGGAAGTGAACGCTTCTGGTCTGACCAATGACAGATGGTCATCTTTTTCATCGCATTTAACCTGTCTAACAACGCTGCTCATCATTGATCACATAAGGTGTCAATTCAATTTTACGATCTGTCATTGGTCAGACCAGGTGCTGCTCACTTCCCATTGGCTGCCTGGTCCCACCTAGGCACTCTAGTCCCACCTCACTGGCGACGGTGTAGGTTGACACAGCCGCAGGGACGACAGCCAAGCAGAGACCAAGTGGAGATTGAGAAATGAGGGGAAATTAATGATGTGTTGATATACGGTAAACACAGAACAAAGACCCCGGGAGACGAGAGGGAGGAACCCAGGACCTGTGTGACGGTATTTTCGCCGCGTTATCAACCTCTTGGTGAGTTAAGTAGCTATGCTAACGCAGTTAGCAATGTTAGCTTGTGCTAAAGATGATGTGCGTTTTCCCCTGCACCACGCTAACCGGGAACCTTAGTGCTGCGGTTGTTTTGCTTTGAGGTTGTATTTGAGATAGTACTGTACCATACATCCATGTACTGTACGCATTGGCTCCATTAGTTAATGTTAGTGTTGGTTATACATGTTATTAAAGATGAATACAGTCAAGAGTAACGTTAACAGTTAATGTACTGGTGAAGCACACAGTTGTGAAACAGTATGGTAATGGCATTGATTTTGTACCTAAGTTGAAGGTTTTTAAATGGTTAAAATATTTACTCAATAGTTAAAGAAAAAATATGTATAATTTGTAGTTGATTAATGTGCTTACAAATCACAAGTTATGGTTTAAAAGGCTAATGATTCATGATGTGAAAGGTAAAAACTGGGATTAAGTAGCTATTCCATGATGAAAAAACTGTAGCTTACCGTTCAAAGTTATTAATTTTCTCACTTTGTTTTACAGTGATGCATTTATGTGATGAAGTTGATGATACAAGATATAATTATGTTTCTACACAGGTGAGGTTTTTTGAGATGCCATGAAAATAGACCCGACGAGGGAGATGGCGCGCCACCCATGGCCCTGATCTCTGCCCTGACCCAAGGAGCTGGATCAAGATCAAGATCACCTTTTATGGGGGAGCCCATCCATTGTCCATCACTGAGTGTCACACTGCGGTGTGATAGTAGTATCACAACAATCTTTTCCACTTGACACTTCTAACTTAGAAAGTACATTTTGTCAAATGAAACTGACTTGACTGACTGTCTTAGACTTAGAAGGACCAGGCAGATGGAAAACTAAATTAAACAGTTTATTACAGAAGGAACAAAAATGAACTTAAATGTAAATAACAAAAGCCAGTAGGAATCTGTTATTTTATGATGTCATGGACACTTAAAATAATAGTTCACCCAAGAATGATATTTCACTCATTATCTACTCACCCTCATGTAGACTAAGGACTGTGAGAATTTTCAGAGTTATCTGTGGCTTCTCTGAGTTAGAGGGGGTCTCGGCGAAGCAGTGCATGTCCATATAACGGTTGCAAGCGGACACCAGTGGTTGACACGAGAGTGAGTAGATAATGAGTGAAATATCATTCTTGGGTGAACTATTATTTTAAGTGTCCATGACATCATATAATAACAGATTTCTACTGGCTTTTGTTATTATAATAATATAATATTTTGTATACTATCATTCTGGGGTGAACTATTCCTTTAAGTTAGTTTTGTCTTTGTATTACTGTACTTTCAGAAGATGTTATCTTATGAAACAAACTGTGTTCTAACTCACTGGTTCCACTTAGTAGTTACAGCTGTAGTAGAAGGTAATGGGTACCTCCAGGCATTACTCCACAATTACAGTGTATTTGCACACCAAGGAGGGAATAACAAAGAATACTTAATAATACAGCCCGCTCCTTGTAGTTACTGGGTAACTCTAAGACAAGTACAGTGTATATGCAGGACAATTTCAGTGTAGGTTGAGACTAAGGAGGGAGTAACAGTGAGTACTTTATAATAGAGCCCGCGACTTCTTAATTAGTGGGTAACTATAACACAACTAGAGTGTAGGTAGATACTAAGTAGGGAGTAACAGTGAGTACTTTATAATACAGCCCGCGACTTCTTAATTAGTGGGTAACTATAACACAACTAGAGTGTAGGTAGATACTAAGTAGGGAGTAACAGTGAGTACTTTATAATACAGCCCGCGACTTCTTAATTAGTGGGTAACTATAACACAACTAGAGTGTAGGTAGATACTAAGTAGGGAGTAACAGTCAGTACTTTATAATACAGCCCGCGACTTCTTAATTAGTGGGTAACTATAACACAACTAGAGTGTAGGTAGATACTAAGTAGGGAGTAACAGCCAGTACTTTATAATACAGCCCGCGACTTATTAATTAGTGGGTAACTATAACACAACTAGAGTGTAGGTAGATACTAAGTAGGGAGTAACAGTCAGTACTTTATAATACAGCCCGCGACTTCTTAATTAGTGGGTAACTATAACACAACTAGAGTGTAGGTAGATACTAAGTAGGGAGTAACAGCCAGTACTTTATAATACAGCCCGCGACTTCTTAATTAGTGGGTAACTATAACACAACTAGAGTGTAGGTAGATACTAAGTAGGGAGTAACAGTGAGTACTTTATAATACAGCCCGCGACTTCTTAATTAGTGGGTAACTATAACACAACTAGAGTGTAGGTAGATACTAAGTAGGGAGTAACAGTGAGTACTTTATAATACAGCCCGCGACTTCTTAATTAGTGGGTAACTATAACACAACTAGAGTGTAGGTAGATACTAAGTAGGGAGTAACAGTGAGTACTTTATAATACAGCCCGCGACTTCTTAATTAGTGGGTAACTATAACACAACTAGAGTGTAGGTAAATACTAAGTAGGGAGTAACAGTCAGTACTTTATAATACAGCCCGCAACTTCTTAATTAGTGGGTAACTATAACACAACTAGAGTGTAGGTAGATACTAAGTAGGGAGTAACAGCCAGTACTTTATAATACAGCCTGCGACTTCTTAATTAGTGGGTAACTATAACACAACTAGAGTGTAGGTAGATACTAAGTAGGGAGTAACAGTGAGTACTTTATAATACAGCCCGCGACTTATTAATTAGTGGGTAACTATAACACAACTAGAGTGTAGGTAGATACTAAGTAGGGAGTAACAGTGAGTACTTTATAATACAGCCCGCGACTTCTTAATTAGTGGGTAACTATAACACAACTAGAGTGTAGGTAGATACTAAGTAGGGAGTAACAGCCAGTACTTTATAATACAGCCCGCGACTTCTTAATTAGTGGGTAACTATAACACAACTAGAGTGTAGGTTGAGACTAAGGAGGGAGTAACAGTGCTCACTAACAGTACTTACTGTCCTTATACTTGAATGATCATGGATGTGGATGTGTCATGTTTCTTCTGGTTGATAAATAATAAAGCATTTTCTAAATCTCTGAATGACTCATTATTGTGGATGTATTACTGTATAGTTTTGCCCTTGGATGACAGAACTAGACTTTCATAGATGTGCATTTTAGAGAGGTAAGTTTACTACCAGCCAGCCATTTTTTGGCAAATTTCCACACTCCATTTCTCACCTATCCAAAACCATACAATTAATTAATGAATAATAAATATCAGAAATAGAGGTGAAATTTCGCTGCTGACACATTGAAAAAAATAGATTGCAACAATTGTGCTCATATTGTAGCCTACATTAGACTATTTAATTTAATGTAGGCTACCAGAAGTTACACTTTAAGTCCGGGCAAAGTAGCAGGTAATTGTACAGGAGTTACGCTCCAAGACACGACCTAGTTATACTGTAAAATGCGCTAATTAGTGACGGAGTGAGCGAGAGTTACTGTGTAATTTGGTGTAAAGTATGACAGGAGTTACGTGCTAAAATGCAGCCTAGTTAAGCTGTAAAACAGCGAAAGTTACCCTGTACTTGTGTGGAAGTTGGTGTGAAGCAGGAGGTAAGTTACGCACTAAGACACAGCCTAGTTACACTGTAAATGCACGGGGGAAACAGGGGGGGAAGTCAGCCGCAGTTACTCACTACTTGTGTGAAATAAGCGGCAACCTATGCGGCAAGAGAGCGCTAGTTACGCTGTAAATTGCGGGCCGTATTATGTAGTGCTACCGAAAAATGTTATGTCAAAATGTAAAATGCAAAAGACAAAGAAAAGATTAAGATGAAGATTCATTATGTGAGTATTGGGGGCGGGACTAGATAAGCTTTGGCTTCTCCCGCTTTCCCTTTTGGTCATGTGTGTTGTATTATTGAACTAAGATGATGTGTGATGATGATGATCAATTGACATGCCCGAAATGAACTAACTAAATAAATAAATAAATAAACTAAAGCAAAGGTTGACACCATTATCTTTAAACTACTGAAATACTCAGATAAACGTAAATGGTTGAAATAGGATCAAAAGAAATGAATAAATGGTTATAATAGCTACAAGAAATAGATAAACAATTTCATTTATGTAAAAGTTGACATTATCTTAAAATACTGAATAAATGGTTAAAAGTTGTGGGTAAATGTCAGGAATTAAAACTATTATCAACTATCAACTATTACCATGGCAGCATGGAAGTTCATCAGTTATTGTGACATCCCTTATTATATCCATTATTACTAATTAAATCTGACAGAGTTTGATGTCTAAATACTAAAATATGCTGCTGTAAAATGCACACACTTCAATGTTGAATACATTTTTGCCCATCCCGTCCCTGCTTGTTGGGACTCCCCTGACATACGGGCCCTTCCTCCTGACAGCGGTGATCTGCTGTGGGCTAAGACTTTCAGCGTAATCATTCAAGCATGCAGCCTCTGTAATCTGTCTCTCATGGAGAGTTGTGACAGCGAAGGCCTGTGATTTTCTGTGTCTCCTCTTGTCCTGGCCGTGACATCATCCTCGTGCCTCCTCCATACACCCCATATGGGACTGGGATTAGAATAGCACATAATCCCAGTGCTGTAAAAGGGAATTAGCAGCCCAAAGCTCAATCTCTGCACTAACACAGCTACACAAAGAAAAGGCAGGCTCCCTGGACGCCTGTCATACAAATGTAAACACACATACAAACACATGCATTAAGCCCCGTGACTCACGCATGCATTCACACATATATGCACAAAGCCACGACAGTGTCAAAATTCATAATGCCTATCATACATCTTCGCGGAATGAAAATACATTTCAGGCCTAACTGCACCACAGAGCAGCAGTGGAGTGTTTTAATCTCTGCTCACAGATGGTGTTTCTTGAATGAAGACACAGCATCTGTCTGCTCATATCAGCACCCTGAACGCTGACACACACAGGCCATGTGTGCACAAACCAATCCCTCACTTATTAGTCCACTGATACTAATATGCCAGAGAGGGCACGGTGCTTCCCCAAATCAGCAGAGGCACATTCCTCAACACCTCTGCACTGTGTGCCGCATGTGACTCATTGGCTGGGGCTGGGTTTGTAGCAGTGGATTGGTCACCACTAGTGACACATTCAGCTCCCTTGGCTCACATTCCGCCTTATACAGGTTTTAAGGTGGCATTTTCATCTACAATTCAGCAATGAAGACAAAAGACTTTCACTGTATTTGTGAGGTTATAACAGGTTTTTTTTAGAGGTTTTCGTGAGCATATTTAAAACTGCATTTTCACCCATGATTTTCCTCTATGAAGGTTATTCTTTGGTGTGAATCAGATATGTGGCAAGAAAAAGTTTGGGCACAGCTGGTTACAATTTCTGTTAATGTGAACATTTAAGCAAGTGGAAGATGGAATGATTTCCAAACAGCATAAAGTTAAACATGAAACTCTCTTTTGCAATATTAAGTAATATCAGTGTATTAGTTTTGTTTTCGACAATTTCAAAGAGAAGAAGTGAAAGGAATGGTAAAGCCAGGAGACTTGAGCTCTCATATCAGACAATGATTACTATTTAGTTTCCAAAGGGGGGGCTACTAGGCGCTGGGTGGCCAAACCTTTACTGCAGGCCCTTTTCCTTTACTGTCATTTTGTAAAAAGAAATTATATTGTTATAAACCTTTTGGAGATCATTCCATCCTCCACTTGTTTAACTGTTCACATTAACAGAAATTTTGATCAGGGGTGCCCAAACTTTTACATGCCACTGTATAAAGGCTCATAAAACCCGCGTTGTGCCAATTGAATCTCAGAGTCTCAGGTGTCATTCATTTTCATTTCAATTTATATTAAAATGATTTAATTTTGGCCGATTTCAGCAAGTGAGTGATGCATTTTTCTACTTCCCTCTTCTGGTATAAAAGCAGAAGTAACAAAAACAAGCCGTCTAAACTATTTATGTATGTGCACCCAGTTTGTAATAAGACAAGCAGTGTGTACAGTACATCTCTTTTTGTTTGTTACAAAAAGCACAGATGGACTTTGAAGGGTCACTTTAGCTCTCCCAGTAATATCTAGCTACTCTCTCTCGTTTAGGTTTTAGGTGCACAGTGCAAACATCTCTGGGAATGAAACATAATTTCATATTTTTTCAGTGCTTTGAGCACCACGATCAAACAAAACTCTGTTCACCTTCCCCGTTTTGTGAGTCAGGCAGAAATTGCAGAGAGCCAGTAAAAACCACTCTGAATAGGCTTCACACCATGGGAGGTAAGTGAGATTTAAAGCTTTTTAGAATTTGGCTGAACTGTCTCTTTAATATCTCAGCTCTCTACCTGTCATGAAGTCAGTGTCTGGAGCCAGCAGTGAGTCGCTGTGGTAGCTCTCCTTCAGCGACGGCCTCCTCAGCAGGTCGTGGGCCGTCTCCTCCATGCCCAGGCCCTGGTCCACCAGCTCCTCCATGTGTGCGTCCCCCTGCGCTGTGCCCGCTGCCATGGCGCTGACGGAGTGTGTCCGAGTGATCCCCTGTGTTTCTGCTAAGTCTCGTACGCTTTACTGCTGAGCTAATTCACCTTCCCGAAAGTCCTTTTCCCTCCCTCCCTCTCGCCCTCGCTGTCCTGCTAGGAGTGTGTTTAGGGTGATGTCACTCAGAGGACAGATTAAGGAGCTGGTAAGCCATCTGAAGCTCAAGGGAGGCCAGGACTACAGTAGGAGTCTGTGGTGTGTGTTTGTGTCTTGTACACATGAATGGTTAACGGGAAAAAGGCAGGTCAAAGGCCCCCAGGCAGGGGTGTTTCTAGACACTCTGGAGGCCCCAGGCAAGAGGTAACTTGGAGGGCCCCCACTCCCAATCAGGACCACAAACATTAAGTGTTAATGAATACAAAAATCCCAAACCATTGATGATTCAATTCTGCATACTATTCCAACCCAGTCTCATATAAAACGTACCTTGGCTATGTTGGTCCAAAATGCAAAAACAGAGGGTTTACAATGACAGCTTTTAAATTGTATGGCTGTTACATTTTTTCTGATTTCCTATTGTTTTGCTTCCACGTCACATGACTTTCAAGTTTCCGGCTGTGAGAACAAAAAACAAAGCCTAGCAAATGCGTATAATTTTTAGTGGATCGATCTATATTTTGAGGTAGTTTCTGCATAAAAATGCCTTTTCATTACATTTCCAGCGAGAAATATATATTTTATTTTCATAATATTTGCTCAGTGAATGTACATAATCACTCGCTTGAGATTGTTGTTGCTATGTCGCTAGGATGGTTACATTTTTATATATGATACTGGGTTGACTAAGGACAAAATTCGATGTACACAGCCAGTGGCAACATCAGGTTGTCACCGATATGGACCAATGTCAGCCGTCCCTGGGGGCCCCCTTCCAGCTGGGGGCCCTATAGGCAATTGCCTGGGCTGCCTGCCCTGTTGTAACGCCTCTACCCCCAGGTCCCCACCAGCCTGAAAGACACATAACACAACTGCAAACAATGCAACATTTTTGTTTTTATGTGTGTTTTTTGTGTCTCTTTGTGATCATTTTCATATCTGTGGTGGTTTTGCACATGTTTGTATTTCTGCCATGTCTCTTGTGTGCTTGTGCTGCGTCTCTAAACTGAGCTCTTTGAGATTCAAACACGATATATCAAGCTCAGGGCCGGCTCTACCTAATTTAGTGCCCTAGGCGAGATTGCTCTCCGGTGCCCCCCCCCTCCACACACACACACACACACACAATTAAATTACACCAGCCAAATGAACAATCACAACTGTTTAATTTGAACAACAACAGCAAACTTTCAAGTATTGAATGACAGCAGCCAAAAGTACAATCACAACAGTTTAATTTGACAGCAGCAAACTTTCAGGTAACTCTTTCCACAGTGTCTTTCACTTAAACTAAAACTGTACACGTCTGGACTTCCTTGTTCCTTGTTCAGAGATGTGACTATAACATTGAATTACAGAACTCACCTGCTTCATGCTGACTTGCAGAGGTGGGTGGTATGGTTGACATAGTAGTGCTGCTGCTGCTGCTGCTGCTGCTGCTGCATGATGCCTGACTTGTAGCTGTATTCAAACAGAGCACATCCATACTGTCACAACACTGCATTACTTAATAAATCACTTGATTTTAATTGACTAAAAATTACATTTATTGGCATTACTAACAAGGTTGTACCATTCAGAAACAACAACAATAACATAGTAGTGTGTCAGAGACCACAAACAATTGGATAAACTTACATGCTTCAGAGAGTGGTGTTCCTGTGGATGTGTGATCAGAAGGCCCCTCTCCAGAAGCTGTTTGAGGTGTCAAATATTTTCTGAGTGCATCTAGACAGACAGAGTAAATGTATTAAATTACAAGCAAAAACAAGTAATAATAATAATGATAATAAAAAACTGCTGCAGCTTGCATTTTCATCACTTGGCTACTGATTTTCAGCACAATATCAAACGTGATAAGACAGTAGTAGAACTATGCACCAGCAGCAGCAACTGTGTCAGTGGGCACACAGGTGTTATACTAGTGACTATGGTAAAGTAAATTTTCAACTCGACCAAACATAATGACTAGATAGAATATTAGAATACCAAATCAGACTGGACATCCAGGCAGGCAGAGATGATAACTGTGTAGAAAACTAATTAAAACTCATCACAAACATAAACAGCGCCGGTGTAGTGCGCATTTCACATTAAACAAGCTAGCAAGCAGAAATATGTGCTAGCGAGCTACCACAAATAAAACGGCTCTCCACACAAAACGGCATAATTTTTTTTTAAAAAAAGGTAGGCCTACAGGCTAATGTTACCTTTATATTGCGACTTCCTCTTCTCCGGCCGGCAGTGGCGCTCTGTATGTGTCAGTGCGTCTCTGAATGCAGCGGAGACGGCTCTGTGACACTACTGTGCAGGCTGACAGCCAGTGAGGGCTCGCGGCAGCGCCGCTGCTCGTTGAAAACAGCTGTAATAACGTGATTTCAGGTCCTGAAACGTTTGTAATATGTCCGGGAAAAAGTCGCAAGATTTGTCGCTAGTCGCTTTTTACAAAAAAAAGTCGCCAAGAGGGTTTGGAAAGTGGCCAAATTTAGCGACAAAGTCGCTAAGTTGGCAACACTGGGTGCGCACCCGTCATGTGATTCAGCAGCTGCAGCACCACATTTTCGGAACATCATTGTTTATTCATTTGTTAATATTTATTATTTTCAAAAGAGAACACACAAAGGAGGGCGACTGGTCATAGAAAATTATTTTTATTTTTATTGTTTTGAAATTTTTTTTCTTTCCCCTCGAGGCCAAGGGGCGCCTCGCGGCGCCCCTCCAGCAGATGGCGCTCTAGGCGACCGCCTATATCGCCTATGCCTAGAGCCGGCCCTGATCAAGCTGAGCAGAGACTGTAGCCCTTGGGGTCACAGAGGCCTCAGACACAGGGAAAACACTTTTCACATTAAAGGCCTCAAAATAACTTCCTCAAAGATAAGTTGCATAACTCCTGTCTGCAAAACGCTACCGCTGCTGCTGCTGCTTCAAGGAGGAAAGCGATGAGTAACAATTACTGACCTGTGAGCAGCAGAGAAAACACAGCAGGGTGGGACCACCACGCAATTTGCTGTTGCGCACAAAGTTGCAGACAAGCACACAATTACATTCCCCAAAAGAGCTTACATCAGGCTACCATCCGGTGTGGCCGGCCCTGCTGCACTGTGAGGATGATGAGATTCAGAGATTAAGGAGCAGAACTTGATTAATTATAGTCATCAAGAGGACAATAAGCCGGACGTAGTAATTAGACCAACAGAGAAAGACAACAGGAGCAGATGAAAAGCCAGTTAGGAGAGTGTGTGTGTCGGGGTCTCCCCTGGTGTAAGCTGGGTTTCTGTCTAGTTTGCAATTGCTGGATTGACCCGTTCTCAACCAGGTGCTTGTCTCTGCTGATCTGTCAGAGCGTTCTGGATACACAGTGGAAGTCGAAAGGGGGGGGAAAAATAAATGCTTTTCATGAAGTTTCACAAACTCACACGCTGAAACAAAAGATGGTAAAGCACCGTTTACCACAGCTAGCAGAAATGTTTAAAGGGATAGTTCAACATTTTTGACAAATTGGCCCATTGCCATAATCCCTATAGTTTTAGGGGTAGGTTCGTTACCTTTAATTGTCAGTGCAAGCTGTCCAGAGCTACGCTACAGAGGCTAATGGAATTGCTAATGGAATGGAGTTTCCCTCATCACACTCATCAAATACACAATCCAACAACTATAAAACGCTCTCGTGGACAAGATGTGACCTGCACATTCACCACGCTACGAGATAATAATGAAACGTTAGAAGACAGAGTTGTTTTTGAGGCAAAAGCAGTGACTACTTGCCGAAAAACTGCCCCCGACTGGAACACACATCAGCGGTTTTGCATGAATTTACTGCAAAAACAACTCCATTTCGTAACGTTCTGTTATTTGTTTTGTTGTTGTTTGTTTGTTGTTTTCAAGTGTGTATTTTATGTGGACCTACTGTGCTGCTCTCTTGGCCAGGATCATCTTGAAAAAGAGATTCTGAATCTCAATGGGATTATTATTATTATTAAAGGTAGCAAATCTACTCAAAACTATAAAGATTATGGCAATGAGCCAATTTGCCAAAATGTTGAACTATCCCTTTAATGTTGTATGTTCGATGAGAACAGAACTGGTTTTATCCATCTGCTCCACTTAGTCTCATGTTTTTCTCAGTCATTCTTCTCTTTATACATTTGTTTGGATATCTCACACAGTCATTACTTCCTGTTGTGTCTGTAAATGCTGGTGGAAGTATTCATTTAGTAGATCAATACTGCACTGCACGTTAAATGGGTTTTCAGTACAGGTATGCAAGCACCACCCCCAAAATACAAAGCATGAAAAGTGCATGCAAACTTAGGGGCGTTGCTTAGCTCAGTGAGTACAGCAGGTGCAATAGTCCTTGTCGCAGCCGTCATTCCTGTCTCTCTACAGCTGCCCTATCAATTAAAGGCATAATGGACAATAATGGACAACAGGAGAAAATTAAGTGAAAGTCTGAAAATCATACTCAAAAATTAGAAGAGTAAAAAAAATCTCTTCAATAAATACTTTGCATACTATTCAAAATCTATAGATAAATAATGATTATCTTGAAACACCCTGTACATACATCCCAGTACACTGTTTGTAGATTTACTGTGTGTATGATTCTTATTCTTAAGATCCAATTCCAGTGAAGCATCAGATAACAGTATTGACCTACTAGCCTACATCATATTTTACCAGGATCCACAAGGTTTTACAACAGGGTCTCACTCATGACTTGGTTTTAAGCTGCAGCTGTCCACATTTTGAGACTATTAAATACTACATACATACAGCCAACAGCCTTAGAGTAGACCGGTGCACCTGACAGGCCTCTGAGGTCAAAATGTGCAGCTTGTTATATTAGTACAGTATGAGACACTAATCATCTTCTCTGTCTGCTGTTATCCTCTGCTATGGTGTGTGTGCGTATGTGTGTGTGTGTGTGTCCTGGACATTCCTAATGCCTTGAAGCCTGAGCAAGGGATAAAGGCCACAGCCAGATAATGAGTCTGCTGACAGAGGAAGAAGGAAACATGGGAGAAGGTTGAAATCTGAGAGTAAACAGATGAACAGGTGGTGTTTGTCCTGGTTCACATACCTAGATGCAGGGGTCACAGAGGGCGTGACCCCGACCTCTGCTCAGTCTCACCACTGACCTCCTGTGGGCACTGTACTGTACAGCAGCTGGTACAGCTGAAGGCAATTCTCTGATTTCCTATTGAGGACAGAGAGAACAATTCCTCCTCAATACAGTATAATGTCATATAGATTATAGGGAGATGATTAATACATAGACTTTATTTGGAAAGACTTTTCTTGACTGGTGGGCGCATGGCACATTCACAAGACCTTTCACAAGGTGTTTGTAATACATTCACGACGGCTTCATAAGGCATGACTCTATGACAATGCATTCATGACTGTTTTGTGAGGCTTTCACATTAGGTGCAATTTGGGGACTCTTCTTTTGAAGAAAAATCCCCGTACATTATTCCACAGCAATGTAACCCAATGTATGAATGCTGAGTCATGCCTTATCAAATTTTTGTGAATGCATTACAAAACACCTTATGAAAGGTCTTATGCACCAACCCATCAAGTAAAGTGTTACCAATTTTTAAAGAACCATATAGTCCATATGGATCTTTTGAGTTTTTATTTTCTTATGTTATATATCTTTTATATATTTCCCAGTTTATTCCACTTTGATTTTTATTTATCTGATCATCTTTTATTATTGATATTATTTATTTATTTTCTTATCCCTGGTTTACCTGCTTTTGCTTTTTTACACGCATGTGTTGAATAACTTATTCCATAATATCTTTATGTAATCTTTTGTTATATCAGATGCACATAATGTTTAAAGCTGCCTGCTGTCTGTTGTGCAGGTCACTTTGGTCCATTATTGCAACACAATGAATGTGAAATAAAAAAAACACACACAGGAATTTCACAAAGGACTTAAAATTTATAAATATTCTTTCAATGGAACATTAAATCAGTAGGGATGTTATATAATTCTTCCAAAAAAATCCAAGAGATTTTCAGAGAGCATGACAAAGTGACAATAATCTTAAAGCCTACACACATTGCTTCTCTACTCCAAAAATATCTAGACTTTTTACCGTATATCCCCGGTTCTTTCCAAATATAATCAAAATATATGTCGACAATAAGCATCAGTACAGATCACACGGAAAGCAGAATCTCATGGGTCGATCGGGTGCTTGTGTTTTGACTCATGGAGTGAACACACTTCCTGTGTGGCGTCAGTAAAAGGTCACTCAGTGTTTGACCCCAGCCACTGTGGGCTCCACATACACACACACACTCACACACATACACAAACAAACAAACAAACAAACAGGAGCTACCTTCTCCTGAGTGCCGGCTTTGCCCAGTTGTCATGGTAACGAAGGATGCAACTGTGTCCATGCAAAGCTGCTAGGAAATTAAGTTACATAAATAATGACATTCAATCTAGTCCATGCTCTTTGCAGGGCCGGCCGGCGCTGGGGAGGATGAGTCACGGCAGCCTCCTCGCCGAGCTGCATGAACCTCCAGGAAGTTCCTGCATCTCTCTGTGGCCAAAAGATAACAGTGCAAGGCAGAAGGACGCGGAGAGGAAACTGTTGAACAGTGCCGGGACGTGGCTGTGAGACCGTTCTGCACACACACACACACAGGATTTCTGCCCTCTAGGGGCCAAAGACCATGGATGCACATCTGGGAGAAGTGCAACAGTGGCAGCCGACTTGGCTGGTGGGAGAAGCTCTTGGGTGAATCCTTAATTTGATCACAGATTAATGATGTTAAAGCTACTTAATTTCCTCTCAGCTCGCTGGAAAACCATGTTGTTTTAATGACTTAAAAAGGGACTGTAGGAGAATTATGTGGGGGTCATTTAATACCATTTAAAAAGACTCTTCACATCACTATCAGTACTTTCTCTGGACTCCAAAATAAACAGCAGAACCTTGTCTGACGATAATATTTATAATCTCCATAATATTCATGGCAAAGAGAAAAAAAAATCTATTCAACATTTTTGCTCAACAACAAAGAGAGAATATAATTCTGGCTTGAAAAAAAGCCAAAACATGATCCTGCTCTAAAAACAAATGCTGCTCCCCCCTCCCTTTTAATTTCTACACAGTCCCTAATTCCTCTATAGGGTAAGAGCAGGTAGTAAACTGGTCTTCTACCTGGAGCTCAGAGGACGTCTCGTCCTGTCTCAGGTGTACCGTCCCTGTCTCTCCCCTGGTAGGACAAATCAATAAAAGCTCAGGTGACCATGTTGCCACAGCATTCTCCCAGACATCACACCTAAGGTCGCTCAGGTTTGGGCAGGAGAGCCTGAAGTCCCACAGGTCTCAGGTCAGTGTCTTAAAGGGGAATCTGATCAATGGTCTGCCTGTGATCTGTTTGGACTCGTGCTCTCCCGTGTGTCGGGGTGAGCTTTGGTCTGGACTCTCACCCGCTGACATCGAAATGATACAAAGCAAACAACATTTACATCTCCACAACCGCCACTCAACCATTTAATCTCTAAACTCATAAGTTACAAATAAACAGAAATCATTTCAATCCTGGAGCACAAAGACACAGGATATAGTTAATCAATTAGACACAGTATTTCCAAATAAGTTAAATTGAAATCTTAATATATTGTATTGTTTACTCCATTTAAATATTTTTTTTCCTTTCTTTAAATATAATTATTACAGATCTTGCAAAAATACTACACTGTGCATTGGCTGTCTGCTTGTTTAAAGAGTGCCCGGTGCTTCCTGGATTCAGATATGTACACTTCATTAGAAATCGCCTGGGAGGGAGTTTCTCGCTGCCTATTATCAACACCCTGGGGTTACCACGGCATCAGCTCCCCTCATTCTCCTCTTTCTTTCATTTGGTCAAATCTCAATTACCGCAGAGATGATTTGAAACTAATTTGAAATAAAATAAAAAATAATGAATATTCTTTTCTTGATTTGTTAAGTTCCATTTTTCCAAAAATAGTAAGTCTAAAAATATATTGCATATGCCATCTTAGGAAATCGACATAATAAAATATTCTTAATAAGGAGAAATTGTAAAGTAGGAGAATATATATTACCTCTTTGAGGAATCTGGGCGTTAATAGAAATAAAATAAAAACCCAATGAGCAGGATTTGATTTTGTGTTCTGGGTCACGCTGCTCAAATAGAGGAAAGGTCAAAAGATGGCTTTAAAGTGTTAAAAACTTTTACGGCTTATCTAATGTTGAAGATCAGGGCGTTTGTGTAGGAAAGCAGTCGGGTACTCTTTACATTTTTAAAGGTACACACATACACACACGCACGCACACATGCGTGCACACGCTCGCACGCTCTGACACTACTCGTTTTCTGAGTGACAGTAAAACACTTGCAGGTTAAAAGGCAATGAAAGAGTGTGGTTTGAAACTCACCACAACTCACAATTAAGTGTCAGACACCCTTCCCCACCCGCACACCCCCCACCCACCCACCCGCCCCCTCTAATCTCCAATCAATACACACCTAACGTGGTGCCATGTTTGTCCGCACAGCGAGTCAGGCCTCATCCAGATGCCTTTTAAAAATCTAATCACATTAACAGTTTGGATACATACATACATATATACTGTATATTTATATAAGTATGTCAGCTGACTGAAAAATCAAATGGAATGACTTTAGTAATATATGTATATATATACTGTATTCCATGGGATTCAACAGCTTTGTGCATCAGGTAACATGACAAACACGCTGGCCGACTCCTCTACCGGTGAAAGAATAGAAATATACAGTTTGCACTGACAAAAGCAGCCATGACATATTCACTGTTTCCCTCTCCACGAAACACAAAACACGTAAATCAGACACAGTATGTTCCCCCCGGGAAGATATTAGTAGCTAGAACATAAAAAACAAAACAAAAAAACAACGGTTTGTTGTAATTAAGGAATGGATTAGTGCAATATAATAAGGAGACAAGGGCAGAAGTGCTGAGAAGAAGAGGAGGAGGAGGAAGGAGAAGGGTAATAAGGGAGGAGATGGGGACTCTGGCTTGTGTGACATCCTTTGGTTTGTCTTGGGGAGGAGGGGCGGGTGGGGGAGGGGGGGGTCGGTGTGGGCGTAGAATTGAAACGGGTAGAACAGACATTTCAGGTTCAAGGTGAGCAGCAGGGTGACAACATGAAAAGTGCACTGTGTTTCTAAGCAGTGTAGAGCTGCAACAATTAGTCAACCCACCCCATTTTGATCATCTAATACCTGTTAAAGCCATTTGAATGTAAAATATAAAAATTAAATCATGACTTCAGCCACTTAAATGTGAAGGTTTTACATTTCATGATGGAAAAAAGAAAACGATCATCTTTGGGTTTTGAACTGTTGGCCATGAGACATCTGAAAATGTCTCTCAGGGCTGGGAGAAACTCTAACAGCCATTTTTCCATCACCTACAATCCATAAACGCAAATGATGAAAAGATGAAAAACAGATCATTCGTTGCAGCTCTAACCAGCGCGTTTTCATGTCACAGCCGCCGGTCCATCGCCAACAGCAAACCCCCTTCTAACGGTTTCCTGGTGGCATGTGGAGAGACTAGCTGCCTAGAGCTCTACCTGCAGGTCATAAGGCAAGTCACAGGGAACGGCAAAAGAAACCACGACGAGAAACAAACAAACAGTGACCGGTGGGTGACGGCCCTCCTCCTGGTCTAGGCCCGATGAGGAGGGTCTGCACGCCACGGTGAGGCCTCTCTCCGTTTACAAAGAGCTGCTCTGGAGCAAGGCTTCTTCAGACGGGGACTGTGGCTGAGATGCAAAATGAGTTTGATGATCTGTGGGCCTTTTCTCATCTGTGTGTTTTCACTATTAGAATCAGTTTAGAACCATTTTTTTAGTGTCCTGACCTCCCGCCCCCTAAAGAAGAAGCCCTGCTCTTGGTGAGGACAGATCTGCCTCACAAACCCCTTCAGGTTCAGTATTTCAGTTTTGCGCAGAGATGAAAATGTTTGTGTCAGTGTCGGTGCGCCGTGGCACACAGGAGAGAGAGAGAGAGAGAGAGAGCCCCGCTTCCTCTAAAGCTGCTTGTTTGGTTTGATTGCCTGAAAGCCTCCTAAAAAACCATCACATTTATCCATTTATCCACACTGACAACACTCGCTCTCCCACTCTTTTCTTTCACACACGCACACGCACACGCTCGCACAGAGACAAAACTCAAATCAGGAGAAATAAGACGACACTCTCCATTAGCTGCTCCTTCACCCCGGCTGGCTGAGCAGCGTTAACGCCGAGCTGACAGCGCAGCCTTGTGTTCCCCCGGAAGCACCTTAGCGACGGACCATCCCTGAGCCACTGGCTTACAAATGGAACAAACATGATTGTTGTGCTAAGATGCTTTGGGGGGGTGGGGGAGAGGGGATGCGGCCCTGACGAGTCGCCCGCTTCAGCCTGGTGTTCAGCATTCCCAGCAGGCAAAGGTGGGTGGGAGGGGGTTTTGGGGGGGAGGGCACACAACTTTCCATGTAACCTCAGTGTTGGGGAAAGCTGGAAAATCCAATCTGACCAATGAGGAGTCCTTTCCTCACTCTGTCCAACCAGAAACTCTTGGTGCTCTGACTTAGATGGATTAATCACATCGTGACCCCGACTAAAGGATCTGTGCTTCATAACGCGTCACAAACACTTTTTGCGTCATCTGTCCCTCGGAAAAAAAAAACAACCAACCAGCCCCACCCCATCGTCCCCCCTTCCCTCTGATCACGAGGTCCCCGGCAGAAAAGACGGGGGAAGTCGAATCCTCCGACTCCCCGCCACCCCCTGCTGAGCAGGAGGAGGAAGGGAGGGGGGCGGGGGCTCGGCGATGATTTATTCATAGATGGCAGCCCCCCGTCTTCCCTCTACTGCAGGTTCTTCAGGATGCGTCCGTAGCGGAAGTCGTAGACGTGCCGGCAGAGGTACACCAGCTCGGGGTCGACGTCTGTGGGCACACAGCGGTGGGAGGGGGGGGCGAAGTCGGGGCGGCAGGGCACCATGCTGGCACTGCCAGGTGGGGCGCCTTCGGCACGCCGCTTCACCAAGGCACAAAATCTGAGAAAGGAAAAAAGGGGAGGGTGGGAATTAAAGGGGACATACTTTGGAAATATCACTTTTATATTTGGGTGTTTGTTTTGCCTTCCGGCCCCCAAAATGTGAGAATTGACAAAAAAAATCTGTAATTTTCAGGCTCTCTAGTTGTCTTCCAGTCACGAATTCGCATAACCCCACCCCTACCTGGGACCAGTAGAAAGGGTGGGGCGGCAAAGCAGTGGCTGATTTGCGTTTAAAGGGATAGGCTCTGAAACTAGAACGTGAACAGGGCTGTTTTGATGAAAAGAGCAGTGATGTTTGACCCTTGGGGTATTTTGACCACATGTCTTTACGACACCAAAAGGGGCATAAATATGTCTCCTTTAAAAAAAAAAGAAAAAAAAGAAATCAAAGGGGATCCTCAGCCAGAAATCACATCTATATTTATGCCGCTGAACCATTATTTAAACAACGTGTGACTGAACCTGGGACTGGTGTTTGCAAATGATGTGTAGGAAAACTACCGGTGGCCCAGCATTCCCTCAAACTCATTTACAGCTGCAGTGTCACAGATGTGTGATAAGAAAGTCAGAAAAGCAGCTTCCTCATATCTCAGGAGCTGAGGTGCTAATTAAAAGGAAAGACTGCAAGCCTTCTGAATAGGCTTTCTGCTAACGACTACTGCTGTTGTCAGTGCGTGCGTGTGTGTGTGTACACTTACCTACAGTACTGGGCTAGTGGGAGAACGTAGCATCTGTCTTCTATGCAGGCCACACTATTTTCATCCTGATGCCGAGAGGCGAAAATCTCATTCTGAAACAAACAGTGGGTGTATAATGTCACATCATCACAAGTGCTTCCTATTGTGGAGGCTGAGGGATGAAGAAATGACAACGCTTTTCTGCTGTGAGCACAGAGGGGCCCGTAATTGTTCATGTAGAATAGGACTGTGCCTCTGTGTTTCCACCCTGTGTGCCATCACACACATGAAAACACACAGAAATGTGCTCAACACACACACACACACACTACACATCCAGCGTGAACAGAGACATGAAGAGGGTTTCACCATGTTTCACTTTCTAACAGAGGATGCCCCCCCAGCCCCTACTTCAGACTGAGACCATAGAGGCAGAGGTATCATCATCATCATCATCATCATCATCATCATCATCATCATCATCATCATCTAGCGTCGTGGTTACACTGAAGCGCTAACCAGCTATCGACAGCTCCAGGTCTGCTGAGGGAAAGATAATGATGTCTCCGGCAGCAGTCGGCGTCACATCGTTTGTGCAGAGATGACAGTTCTGTTCGGCTCCCGGCACATTATTTATATCAGGATATTATGCATTATCATTTACTTATAATAGACAAATAATTGATAGCTGCAACATCTCTATTATAGCACAGCAAATATATAAGAAATGGAATTGACAATTTGCATTGATTTAAGAGAATAATCTGTCCTCCCACACTAAAACACATTATGAACAATTAGACTGTATTACAATGTGAAAGCACAAGATGGTATTTGACTTATTGAAACAAATATTAAAACTTGCTCTAAAGGAGGCAAAATAATCAACAGGCCATAATGAAGATGCAGTATTGAGAATTTCACTTGGTGAAAATTTAAATTGTTCCTATAATCCATATAGGTAGAACCAAGCAACAAGGTCTGACACAGTCTTACACACAAGAAGAAGAAGCTCACAGTGAAAAATAATTATGTCTTTATTTTCTCTGTGTGCTCATGTTATGCTTCACCTGGGAAAATTTTAAATGTCAGTATTTTCTGTTAAAGGCCTGTGGAGACTCTTTAATGTTAGATGGAATCACGACATAGTGACATGAGAACCGTTTCAACAAATAGAAGAAAATGATGTCATTTGTTATACCGCCACGAAACTGTTCAATAATCCCAAATACTGTAAACACTCAGCTCATCGTTTACCCAGCTTCTTTTCAAAATAAGAGTTTTTTAGATCACTGTCTCGGTTTGTCTCCACCAACAGAGACTTTACTGGGATTGCAAAATAAAATATGAACTGTTTGAAAATGGCTCATTGACACAAAACACATTGCATTCACTGGATACATCTTTTTTTTATCCAGTCAGACACCTCATCTCAATTGCGAGAAAAGATCTCGTAATTCCGAGATCTTTTCTCATAATTATGAGATCCTTATCTCGTAATTACAAGATAAGGTGTCTAATTATTTTTGTTTTATCCAGTGAATGCAATGCGCTTCCATACAGTGAAATAAAAGAAAAGCTGTATTTTTTTCAAACACTATTGTAGCAACTAAATAAAAAAACAGTTTTTTTAATGTATCATTTGTTTGACTCTATTCACATGATCTTTTGATTATAATGCCTTCTTTATTGATATAAAGGTCTGACTAAGAGTCATGCCAGCACTAATTAAATAACATCAGGTTCATTAAATTAATCAGAATGGATCTTTTTCATTTTGTTTTGGTCCATATGTACATGTCAATAGTCCCTCATTGCTTAATTGTACCAATACAATTACGCATCCCATGTTACATTATTAGTTTAGGGTTTAATTACAGTTACACACATGCACATGCACACACACACATTTTCAGTGGCAGTCTGTTTTCCTGCACAACTGTCATTTACCAGCTGGGAAATAAAGACTTAGCTCTGTTCCACTCGAGCCTCACCTCACAGTGTGCGCTGGGATCTCGGCCTCCCTGGGTGTGCTCAGGTCGATAGTACCAGAAAAGACTCATCATCAGCTCTCCTGAGGCAGCAAATTGAGACACACATATGTACAGGTAAACAACCTCCGCCATATGTCCCTTTATCCACCCATCCGTGCCACACGATCCACGGTATCTCACACTGATCCCCTCCCCCTCCCCCTCCTCCCCTCCTCCCCTTCTCTACCTGTTTTGGGGTCCTCCCACAGCGCCGATATCTTGGCGACGTATGGGAGGGATTTCTTCCTGGGGCCCGATCGCAGCAGCACGGTGTCTCTGACATGAATCACTTCACCATCCCTCTCGACTCCTTCATAACACTGCCGCAGGGCCGTCTCATCCTCTCCCTGAGACAGACACACACGCACGCACGCACGCGCCCACGCACACACACCGACAGGGACAGATATAATTCTCATTATAAAGACAAAAAGGAATCTGTCACACGAAGCTGTGTGGTCAAAACACAATTATCATTTCCCCCAAGAGCTGATTTTTTTCTCCTTTCTGCCAGGCTGCTGCTGTGTGGTGTCTGATGTTTCTTCTACCGGGGCTTTATTAGCTAGTGGTAAACAAGAGAGTTAACGACAGAGACAAGCAGACTGGAAGCTCTCTGATCTGCAGGTCATCTTCACCGTGCGCAGACACACTCAAACGTAACCTACCGCGATGAAGACCTCCCTCTCCGTGGGCATCCCCACGGGCCTCCAGCCGTTGGTGGCCCGTCTGCGGCTGACTTTCTTCTGCTTGGCGCCGCTGAGGCTCGGCACGGGGGACGGCTGCTTCTGGGGCAGCCGCGTGCGACCCATGGACAGGGAGCCGTTGGAGGGCTTGGGGCTCTGCGGGCACTCCCTGGCCAGCTTTAACCTGGCCTGGGGCTGGTCTCGGCCTGACAGGGGAGTTAGCAGGTGGGGTTTAGTCTGGGTGGAAGTGGGCACGCTGGACAGAGGGCAGCTGGACATGGGCATGGAGGGGGGAACCAGAAGAGACGGGCTGTGGTCTCCCTGAGGGGAGGAGTAACCCTCTGGAAAAGGAAAGGGTACAAAGGAAAATTAAAATTAAAAATCACACTGGCACCTACTGCCCTACAAAGTCAAAGTGCAGTATCTGCATTTTTTCTTTTGACCAATTAAAAGTGTGGCATATTCTCTTCAATCTGGTAGAATTTGATATTGGTACTGCTAAAATTTCCAGAGTTATTGGGCTTTTTATTTTGCTGTCCATCCAAAAAAGCACTGTGAAACCAAGGCCAAGTGCAGTATCTGCAAAGAGTACTGTACTCCCTACATTCTTACTCTACAATTCCATTGGAGTAAAACCAAGGCCAAGTGCCGTATCTGCAGCTAATACCAAGCCAAAGTGCAGTATCTGCACCAAACCCAAGGCAAAAGTGCAGTATCTGCCATAAAACTGTCAAAATTGGTCAGAAAGAAAAACTACAAAATACATTTAATTCAGTCTACCTTTATCTAATCAATAGACTTGGTAGTTATTCATAATTTGATGCTTAAACCTGACGATGAAAAACACAAAAAGCTGTTTTTCTCAGTTTGGCATTTTTACAGATACTGCACTTTGCCTTTGTCGGGCAGCCTAGGGCAAGACAGTGTAACTGTAGAGAGATACAATTATACAACCTTAAAGATAAGATGAATAGATGAATCCATCATAAATCAACACCCTCAGGTCATATGTGTTGCTACAGCAGCTTTACATGGTCTGGTACCGCCATGAGCTGATGGTGGCTCGTGATAGCAAACTCCAGGTAACTGTGTTGCCGTGGTCACTCTGAATGAGCCCATTTCATGGTTCCCCTGTAGATGAGTGTACAAACCAGCGCCCCTCTTATCATATTTATCAGCCCTTCTATATTATATAAACACAGGGTCTACACAAAAACTTGCCTCCTGATGAAGAAATAATTAAGTCAGAGCTCCAGGCTGTGGACACTTTCAAAGCTCATACCAACAAACAGACACAAAAACACAACTGGCTTGAGGCACAAACTTAACAACAAAGGAATCTTAAGTTCTGTAACAAGATCCAAACATAACACCGGGAGAAGTATTTCTTTCATAATAACAGCCATGTGGGAAAAAAGTTAAAGGGATAGTTCAACATTTTGCAAATTGGCCCATAATCCCTATAGTCATAGCAGTAGGTTCGCTACCTTTATTTGTCGGTGCAAGCTATATTGAGAATGGAGGAGCAGAGCTGTGAGCTGCTCAGAGCTACGTTACGGAGGCTAATGGAATTTCCTGGTTTCCCTCATCAAACTCATCAAATACACAATCCATCAACTCCAAAACACTCTAGTGGGCAAGTTGTGACCTGCACATTCACCACGCTATGAGATAATAATGGAACATGGAGACAGAGTTGTTTTCGAATTCATGCAAAACCGCTGATGTGTTCCTGTCAGGGGCAGTTTTTTGCCAAGCATTCTCTGCATTTACCTCGAAAACAACTCTGTGTCCTAATGTTCCGTTATTACCTCATAGTGTGGTGAATGTGAAGGTCACAACTTGTCCACCAGAGCATTTTGGAGTTGTTGGATTGTGTATTTGATGAGTTTGACGAGGGAAACCAAGAAATCCCATTAGCCTCTGTATTGTACCTCTGAGCAGCTCACCGTTCAGCTCCTCCGTTCTAAAAACAGCTTGCACCAAATTAAAAGTAACGAACCTACTGCTATGACTATAGGGATCATGGCAATGGGCCAATTTGACAAAATGTTGAACCATCCCTTTAAAGATGAGGGAACCTGTTATTGAAAATGTTAAATATGGTCATTTTCACATGACCTTGTGCTTTGGCTCAGAACAGATGTGGATTTTTTCTAGGTCAGATCAGCTCCTCTTGCCTTCAGTTGTTGTTTTTAGAAAAGAATGTCTTCGCAACAAGCACAAAGACAGTGAAAAGTCCATCCTCCCGCTTTTACTATATTTATTTTTTAACATTTTTGGTCAAGCAGAAAACCAACAGTAATCTCCATGCTCCACTCACCTGTTTTGATGCTGTGCGTACATCCGGTGCATCCTGTGCTGAAGGAACAAGCCCTGCTGGTGACGGGAGGCATGGATCTGTAGGTGTAGCCGCTGATCCCACAGGCGTCGCCGTAGCAGGGCGAAGCCACCGAGTTGCAGTAGGCGGGGTGAGTCAGCGCCGAGGCGTGGGACACCCGCGGGCCCAGCAGCTTGGAGCCACTCATCCGGTCGGGGCACAGGCTGGAGTGGGCGAAGTTCAGGGGCCGCGTGGCCAGGGTGGGCTGCGCGGCCCCGGCGTGCGTCGGGTGGGCGATGTGCACGTAGTAGCTGGAGAAGCAGTGGTCGGCCGTGCAGAGGCAAGGGTGGGGGCTGAGGGCGAGGGCGGCGTGCGGGTGGGAGTGGGTCAGGGACGGGGAGGTTACGAGGCACTCGCGCTTCACGGGGGTCATGGCTGTGTTCAGGGTCTGCTCGTCGGACTCGGCGTAGGGCTGCTGGCCCAGGAAGAAGGCCAGGCGGTGGCAGTACTCCACCGAGCCCTCTGGGGGGGGGCAGCAGTAATAGGGGCTCAGCTCCGTCTCCAGCTGCTCCTCCTTCACCTGCTTCAGCGGGTAGGCGAGCATGCTGCGCGACTGGTAGCCCGGCTTGGTCAGTCTGTGGGTGCAGCTGCCGGGCTCCCACTCCACTTTGGGCTCAAAGTCGGCCTTCTTCTTGCAGGCTGCGCAGCCGCTGTGCGGAGGGGGGTCGCTCTTCCCCTTCTGCTTCTGCGACTGCCCCTTGTGTTTGAGTTTGACTCTGGTGTGCTGCCTCGGCGTCGAGGCGGCGGCCGAAGCTTTGCAGTCCGACGTGACGGTGGCGGTGGGCGCGGCTTTGACCCTCTGCTTGCTGGTGGCCGAGGAGCTGGTTAACTTGAGCAGAGCGGCGGCGTTGAGTCCCGCCAGCCGTCTGGGGGCGGGGGCGTCCAGGCACTCCTGACTCATCCCCCTGCTCTCGTCTCCTCGGCCGGCTTTGGCCTTCTTGACGGGCTTGGGGCTTTGGCACAGTTGGAGTCTGTGGGACGTGGAGGCTTTGCTGATGTTGCCACGTGAAGCCTTCAGGCCTCCAGGGACTCCGCTTCTGGCCGGGTCTGCATCCGGGGAACCCCCTCCTCCGTTTGTGGGTTCTTCCTGCCTCCTGGCCTGCTTAGCTGCTGGCTGAGGGTCAGTAGCTCTTTCAAGCAGCAAACTGTTCACTGCCTCGGCATTCAGAGAGGCCAGGCGGCGCTTGCGCGGTTGTAAGACATGAATAGAGTCGGCGTGACTGTGGCCGGCTGATTTTGATTTGTTTTTTGGTGACGCCTTGGCCTCTTTTCTCTCCTTTCTTTTCCCTTTTTTGGGTTTGGCTTTCAGGGATAAATGTCGGTG
The DNA here is from genome assembly GCA_030347415.2 of Decapterus maruadsi. Lineage (NCBI taxonomy): Eukaryota > Metazoa > Chordata > Actinopteri > Carangiformes > Carangidae > Decapterus > Decapterus maruadsi. The sequence continues at coordinate 6,520,090 of CM064891.1, read as the reverse complement.
CGCATTATTTCCTTCCCTTTCTTCAGGACTCTCCTTCTTACGGATGCTCTCCTCCAATCGGGTGAGGAGGACGTGACAGCTGAGCCCTTCCTCACCTGAACCCCCCGCCCTCCCCCGCAAGGGATACAACTTCCTGTCCCGCTTCTTGTCGCGGCGCCGCTCCACCTTCCTGTTCTGGTTGGATCGTTCTTTCCTCTCCGCCTTGCGGCTCATCTTCTTGGCCGTGTCTTTCCCCTGCTTGACGACCTCGCTTATCTTCTTGGTCCTGCCGAATCGCAGCGAGCGCTCGGGCCAGGCGCCACCCATGGTGCCACCATGTGTCCAGAGAGGACAGTTGTCCCACCACTCGGCGCTGCTGCTGCTGCTGCTGCTGCGGCTCTGCCTGAGGAAACCCTTCTGCCTTGCGTGAGTCATCACATGCTTCTCCACAGGACCTGGAGGATAAGAGACCAACAAGTGGTAAAAACTCCAGTTTGTCCTAGTTTCATTATGTGTCTGTACAGTTACTCACAAAACAACGCTGTTAATTGGATCCACAGAGAGCAGGTTCAACGCTACACATGTTCTACATCCTACAACATCTTCAAAACTTATGTTTTCTCAAAAGTCGCACAGAAGCCGTTCACATCGGCACCGCAGACTGATCCAACAGAGCCGCTGAGGTCTATAGAGCGGTGTGAGGTCTATTAAAAACAAAGCAGGGACCATTAACCTCGTCTCAAACATTGTTTGTTTGACTTAAAGACTTAAAAACGAGACAAGCTGGAAGACGTGTGGTGCGGAGGCAGAGAGACAACGGAGACGCGAGCAGAACAGGGACATCGATGATCTCCCATAAGCCTCCTGCTTAGGCTTAAGTGCAACAGCAGCATCTGATTCGACGCACGAGGAAGCTTCATGATGAGTACATTCAGCTGTGATCAATAGCTCCAGCTACTCCACACCTGTTTCCTCTCATTAGAACATGTTTGTGTGTGCGCGCGCGTGTTTGTGTGTTTTATGTTGTATTGAGGAAACTGATGCACTCTGTCATTCATTCACCGCGCTCGTTGCCTTATCACCTAGTGTGCACACAGCATGCAAATAACAGCTTGTTAAGGGCAATTGTTTAGTCTGAAATGTTTAGACTGAAAGGAAAATGTCAAAAAGGCTCCGCAGCAACATTAAACACCACAGAGGAAAAAAGAAGACAAACAAACAAGTCGGCTAAACGCCTGTTTAACCCGGGTGACGTTTTTTTAGCACATTTCATTTCACCGCTTCAAATTACTCATTGTCCACATTACGCAGAGAGACGCACACAATCTCATTCACACATCTTACTGTATGATGAAACATAGATATTCCCAAAGCTCATTGGGAAAATCGTTCAGCAATTAAGCTCACGAAATCAGCATCGAACAACCAGCTTGGGAGTTTCTATAAAAAAAAATGTAAGTAACCAAAGAATGAAAAAAGGTAAAGCTGTGTATTTATTTCACACTGGAGGTCATAAAGATTTATCGTTTGCCTAATGAGACTCATAATCTCTCAGAGACTCAGATCTGCATTTACAACTGTACATACAGTAGACTCTGCACCACCAGGAAAACAACAAACGCAGTTATACATCTTTCATCTTTTAACTTTCATTTTCTGAATCAAATTGAGTCCCCCCCCACACACACACATCAAACTCACATGGGCTTCCCATAATGAGCTACAATCACATAATCCTTTAAAGACTATTTACACACATTATGTTTTCTCATTTATCGGTGTTTCTAAAGCTGCAGCATTTTCCTCAACTGACCTTATAATAAAGATTATTTCCTTGGTATCAATTTACCATCTTAAAAAAACAACGACATCATCCCATGATTTCTTATATCTTGTCACATTTCTCCTGGCTGCATCTGTTCAGACTGGCGCAGCTCTGTGTGGCACCGGATTTCCCTGAAGTTTGAACACATTCATGAACGGAGACTCAACCGTCAGCTTGCTTCCAACCGGAGATTTTTTTTTAAAAACATGTTTGACTTTGCCTGCTCCAGTCTGACTGGGCTTGTGCGGTGTGAAGGCAGCCCACGGCTAATGACATGTGTGGGTGATCCTGGCAATAGCCGATACAAGTTTAGCTCCAGGGTTAATGAAAACTGAAGCAACTTCACATGAGCTGTGATTTCTTATTTAGTCTCATTAACTGGACACAGACGTTAAATCCTGAAAATTAAAAAAATACATATATTCAACTTGGAAAAACTGCTAAAAAGGGAGATTTAAATGTGACTGATGTGGTTTTGGTTGGTTTGTCTGAAGGTATAAAGCCGATTTAACTTGTTTTTGATATTGATCTGCTCAGCGATGCGTGATCCCTCATCTCTTCTCTTTGCCCTGTCACAGGTCGGCTAACTCCAGACCGCGCCACTCAGACAAGATCTAATCAGTTTTGTAGTGTGACCTTGCCGACTGGGACTGAAATCCAATACCTGAGGGGAACAAACAAATTCAGAGGTGTTTTCACTTCAAACTTAACAGTCTGCGTCTGTATGCGTTTATTGGTTTAAAGCAGCTCGCTGACATCCAGACATTCTTTTCTACTTGAAACCGCCCCACTTCAAAAAAAAAGCCTTGATGCTGAGCCGGGTCACTGCCGGGAAGTGTAGGTGGGGAAACACTGAGAGAAATAACCTGTGAGATATTATCTCAGTGGCAGAGCTCTCTGCCAAATGCCAATTTGGCTCTTTAAGAACAGTTGGGCCTGGCGATCCTCAAGAAGTAATTTCACATTTATAGGAAGATCAATGGCCCTGCGCTCCGTCTCTAATTGGTTAGAAAACAGATCATCAGTTCCTCTCAGAGCATCAAACGGCAGCCTCACCAGGATCCTTTCTCATGATAAGACTTGTGAGGTTTCTCAAGACTCTTGAGGATGTGTGAGCGGACCAGCGTCCCGCGCCGACTTAAACAACGACAACCACTGAACACAACCCGAGTTCAATTGTTACTTTTATCTTTTGTGCCTGCGCAAATTGCAATTCAATTTAAGAAAGTCTCATAATGATGTGTCACTCAATGCAACACAGTCAAACACACAAAAAAAGGAGTAGCCTATCTGTCTGCAGGGGTTTCTCCACTCACTACATCTGTTTCAGGTGTATGTGTTTATCATGAATGATAATTGTGGATTGGATTTTTTGGATTTTTACTGTGGGTTTTACAGCATTTCTAACATTTTACAGTGCATTGCAAAACTACTGAACAACTATTATCCTGACAATGAGACCTAAAGTTAAAAGAAAATCACAGGCCATGGTTATATACTGTTGAAGAAATTTGATTTTATATTTGTGATTACATCTGTGTTATTAATCATTCACTGACCTGTTTGTTTTAGTTAACGCAACTCTTAGATACAGCTACTTTATCCGATTACAACTACATCACAGTGTGTTAGAACATGATGCAGTAAATCTAAATAAGGGTTCAAATAAAGTGTAAATCTGATACCTATATTTTCTTTCTTTCTTTCTTTCTTTTTTTTTTTTTAACTTTTTCTTTTTTCATGGGACCAAATTTTGTCTGATAGTGTGAATGCAATTAAGGTGAGAAGATGAGCTTAATCACATGCTTTAGTTCTTGAGAAAAAACCCTCAAGTTCCCTCAGTTTCTGATTCATGACAATCACAAATAGTGCAAAGACAATAACAACAGACCTTCAAATTTTAACAAAGGCATTAAAACTTAGCACAGAAACACTTTGACTCTGAAATGAATCCAAAAACATATGATTTTGGAATCAGAAAAACGCTCCAACACCTTACCCTGCCTTGATCAAAAACCAAAAATACACAACAACCCCTCTTTTCTTTCAGACTCTAATAATGCTCATGCAGTTGCTCATTTGTTCCCTTTTCTTGCCAAATAGTGAACATCTCCACTGTCTGGCCTCAGCGCTCACAGCTCATGCAACAAGGGGATCACAACCCAGACATGTGGAGGAAACACCGACACTAGCCAGCTACACAACCCGACAGGAAGACAGAGAGAGAGACACCTTGCAGAGTACAAGCCCAAACTCTGCTCTAGGTCACCTGGTAACAAAGACTCTGCTGTCAACTTCCAGGTGTAGCTATACACCCAGCTCCAACACATACACACATACACATCAGACATAAAGTGAGCAGCAGGATCAGACGGAGACAGTCCCAGCTGGTGACGGGCAGGTCTAACATGTTGAGGGGCATCATGGAGATAAAAGACTGTGCAAGAATTCCAAACATTAGGTCACTGCTGCTTGTTTTTCTTCTGAGACTCGCACCGCAGCCTCGGGCTCGATCCACATCACCATCCGCATACATGCACACATGTATAGCCTAACACACACTGACACAGAGGAATAGGCTACAGTAGGATGGGATACAGTACAGCTTGACGTAGCCTGCCCATCTGAAGTAGCCAGGCTCTAAATATGGGCTGTAGAGGGGAGGAGGAGGAGGAGGAGGAGGAGGGGGGTGGTGGTGGTGGAGGAGAGGGGGGGCTGCCCGAATATACACACACATAAACACACACCGAGCAGAATAAAAAGGGCAGTCACCCCTCCTGATAGCCGAACATTTTCTAACCGGATTCCTCATTACCGACACGGTGGCTCCACTGATCAGAGTCGTACCGGAGCCCCGGGAGGATCTGGCACGTAGCGGCAGAACCAGCGACTCGCTTCTGGTGCACGAAGCGAAAAATGGGCTGCGCGTTCCGGTGTGGACGGCTGGCTGTCCGGCCGGAGCAACTTCACACATTCAGGGAGCAAATAGCAGCAACAACAACAACACCACACATAGGCAAAAAAAAAAAAAAAAAATCCGAGGTGCTAACTTACGGCTCTACCGACACGCTTCCTCCTCCTGGCAGCCGGGGAACCGTCGAACAAATCTGCGGGTGGAGGGGAAGAGGAGGAAGAGGAGGAGGAGGAGGAGGAGGAAGAGGGTGAAGGAGAAGGAGTCGGACTGGTGCGATGGCAGAGCTCCGTGAACTGGGAGAGCTGGGGAGGGAGTGGAGAGAGGACGGTCGGTGGCGCTGCCTGCGAGATGTGTGTGTATGTGTGTGTGTTGCGTTTCCTGGTTGGGCTTCCACCGATCTGCACAAAACTTAATCTGAACCAATTGGCACGCGGAGCCAGCCTCGCTGACACCCCCGTCCTCCAATGACGGACACACGGCCGCCTGGCTGTCAACTCAACTCGGTGTTTTCGCGGCGGATCCGCGAGGCAACTTGGCTCCGCTAACGTTACAACACACGGCGATACATCATGGGCGATGGATGTTAGGCTTCTCCTCCTCCTCTTCCTCAGTCACTCCACCCCCCACCACGACAGACAGACAGACAGACAGACAGGCAGACAGACCCACGCTGTCATCTGTCGTGACCAAATCGCGACCAGTCAACCAGCGGCCCGGTTAAACAAAAAAACTAAACAAAAAACGCGTCTCCGTGTTGAAGATGAACCCATATCAACAGGGTCCCATGTGGTGCACGTGACCTATGGGGTTTTAAATGCCCCCCCATTTAACAAAGTTGGGATGGGTTGTGGGATGTGATGGGGGGGAAAGGAGCCGCTCCAAAGTCACTACAAATCATCTCCTTATTTTTAAACACTTAAATGAAACACATCATTGATATTCTGATTAATCTGCGCTCCATGCGTCGTTAAATGGAGGCAGCGAGGAGGAGGTGGGGGGGATCAAATTCAACCACCAACACCAGCAGCTCAGCTCAAGGAAACATAGGTAGGCCTACACATACACACAAACTGCATTGTGTATTGTTGAGTTACTACTCTTTACAGAAGTTGCACAATCACAGGATAACAATGTAACAAGTGGACAGCTCCCTGGACTCCCTTCAACATTGCACATACCTGTAGGCCTACGTGTACTCAGCTCTCTTTCTATATATATAGGCTACTGTATTTTATGGTTTGTTTTCCACTGTACACCTGAGTCAAATGCCAGGTGTAACAAAATCTTGGCAGTAAAGGCTGTTCTTATTCTGATTCCTTATGTAAAAATCTAAAATACCTTCAAAACCTTATTGAATATTGCAAACTAACAGCAGTTTTTTTTATCAGTGTATAAAACTATCATGCATTTCATTATGCAGCAGTGAGCAACTTGCAACTTTATCCATCAGGTTGAAAATCACTTCATTTGCTAAATGTTCACAGTACACAGCGGTGTGACCTAGTGATGACAGCTCAGGAGGTGCAACACTCAATTAAAAACAATATCAAAGATTTTAGTGAGAATAAAAGATATGTGAAATAGAAAATGAATGAATAAAAGTAGAGGGGTGACAGTAGTGCTAAGTGCAGCTGTAGGTAGCCTCAAGTATTCCTGATTCATCAAGTTCAATATAGAAGACAATTTTGTGAATAGTGGAATCATGAGTCCAGCTTTTATCCTCAGTGTGTTGAGGTGTAATCATATCAGTCATACACATACGGACTTGTACACTTATTGTACACACGCATTTTATTTTTCAACACTGGATCAAATTTTATTGTCAGAACCTCCAGATTTCCAACATAAATACAAGGAATACATAAATACAGGACCTGAGTGTCCTCAAGGGAAGCTTTAACAACACAGCAATACGTCACTCTTGAGTGTCATGGGAGTGAGAAGTGGTAGAAAATGTATAATCAAATAAAATGCAGGTACATTATGTCAGTCAAGTTCATAGTATTTTATTGTGTTTTCCTCATTTTTTTCTTTTTCCATTCTTACCTCACTTCCTTTTCTTTCTCTCTCTCTGATGGCCCCGTTCCCTCTCCCTCCACCCCTGATTCACCTGTCTCAGTTCCCCTGGGCACTAAGAGATCATTCCTGGGCCTCACTCACTCACACAGCTGCAGCTGTTCCTGCTAGATGTTTGTTATATTTTAGTTCACAATTTTGTCTATGTTGGTCTCTGGGAACTTCTGTATTATTTATCTTGTCCTTTCAGAAACCAGCAGCAGCCCAATACGTGTCCTCCTTTTCCCATATGAAAATAAATCATTGGAAATGTTGTTTATTCATCAGGCATCCTGACTCAATGCCTTTACTTTTCACCAGTGCATACAGAGCAGACCAGAGGCAGTCCACAGATTACTCAGCTCTGTGACCATGTAATCCATTACCTGCGATTACAGTGAGGTGGAATAAGACTGAGACGCAGGATGTGGAGTGATGAGGGCTGGAGCACGCGCTTCATAATCAAGGCTTTTTAATAAGATGCAGCCACTGATGTTTTGACATGAAGCATGCCCTCATCAGAGGAAAAACACAGGCAGAAGCAGTGCTGATTAAATTGTCTGCACCCCACTAACAGATGTCTCTCATAGGATGGAAACTTCTGGGTGTTGCTCGTCTTACTGCCCACACTGCTCCCTCATCTTACCCTGCTGCCTTATGTCACTGCACCTTATTATAATGCTCTCATCATTTCAGATGCCGCCTGTTGACAGGGTTTGGCACTGATCTGACACATATTAGTCAATTGAATAGAAATAAATTATATAGCACAAATATTTCTATATCCTGTCATTTCGTCAATCAATTTGGCCAAAAATGGCAACCTGAGCTTGTTAGCTCCATCCTTCTCACCCACCAGAGTTTCACAGAGCACTACAAGTGCCGGTTTCTCTGCTTGTTAAAAAGCTCTTTCAAGCTCTTAGTTGTCATGGGAAATATTAGGTTTATCTGTTTTAATTGCACTTGGTCTGCAAGGAGCTTTGACTGCAGATTGTTAACCTATCACTCAGTCTACAGACAGGTTTGAAAGGAAATTTTTTAAAAAGATGTTATGTAATCTACAAGAATCCACAAGAACTTGCCATCAGTGTAGGCAGCCACTCTGCTACCTTATCCAGATCCTAGATTTTTTTTTTTTAAATAGTGAGTGAAATGGTGATGAAAGCCAGAAAAGCTGAAAGAGCTGAATTATACACTTACTTCAGTGAAAGAGCTGAATACACAGTTATTACATCAATTCAAACTCTTACGGGCCGAGCCTTTCTGTGAGCTGTGGGAAAGCAGCACGAGTGATTCACACATTGTGCTGCGTCGAATGATCAATAGCATTCACTTCTCACGGAAGCTGATCCAATCAGTTCTATTATTACGTTACAAAAAGAATCACATTTCATTTGTCTTAAAAAATGTTCATTATTTTCCAATTGTACACCTGAAGATCTGATAATAGAAAACACATCTATCAAAATCAAATGTTTGGTATTGATTGGGACACAGGGTGATTAGGGGGTGTAGGGGGTGGGTGTTTTATAAGTGGGCAGTGTCGATAAGGTTTTGTAAAGTGACACTTAACCTGAAAATCAACAATCTGTAGACATGAAGAGTAGCTGTAAAAACCTGGCTCATGGTGCTTATAGTCAGAGAAGCCTCCTCTGCTGCACATCCTCCCTCTCAGCGTGGTCAACATTCATATTCCCAGTAGCCATGCACAGGAATAATGTTCATATTGAACGATTCTGCAGCGAAGCTAATATACAGCGGCAATGCAGGGACATGGAGCTGCTGCTGAAAGGAAGTTTTCACCATATTTCAGTCTGATGTTGACCTTTGAACGTATTTAAAGCTGCACTCATCAAGATACATTTACACGTAGACAATGAATCAAACGCACCCTGCTCAGCACCAAGTGGCAGAGAAAATGAAAGCTACCGTGAACATGGGAGAATTCAATAGCCACATATTTCCAGTCTGAGTGGACAGAGACCAATACAAAGCTAAAAAGAGACCAGAGGTTGGATATAAATTAGACAAAAGGACATAAATGCAAGTCAGAAGCTGATACAGCTTTAACCATGAGGATATTGTTTCCAGAGATTCAAATTAATTGAACTTTCACAGATTGAGCTGGATTCAACTTTTGTTTTGGAGGCAGGAGAAGAGTTTTATACACTTCCCTTTACTAAAAACAGAAAATAGCTGGGTAGAAGTTTAATCGTTAAAGGGATAGTTCAAAATTTTGGCAAATTGGCCCAGCGCCATCCCTATAATCATAGCAGTAGGTTTGTTACCTTTAATTGTCAGTGCAAGCTGTTTTTAGAACGTCAGAGCAGAGCCGTGAGCTGCTCAGAGCTGCGCTACAGAGGCTGGGATTTTTTGGTTTCCCTCATCAAACTCATCAATACACAATCCAACAACTCCAAAACACTCTCGTCGCAAGTTGTTACCTGCACATTCACCACACTATGAGAAAATAACTGAACGTTATGAGAGAGAGTTGTTTTAGAGGTAAATTCATGCAAAACCACTGATGCGCGATCCCGTCAGGGCCAGTTTTTCAGCAAGCGGTCTCTGCATTAGCCTTGAAAACAACTCCGTCTCGTAATGTTCCGTTATTATAGCGTGGTGAATGTACAGGTCACAACTTGTCCACCAGAGCGGTTTGGAGTTGTTGGATTGTGTATTTAATGAGTTTGATGAGGGAAACCAAGAAGCCTCCTAAGCATATAGCTCTGAGCAGCTTGTGGCTCTGCTCCGCCATCCTAAAAAAAGCTTGCACCGACAATTAAAGGTAACGTACCTACTGCTATGACTATAGGGATTATGGCAATGGGCCAATTTGCCAAAATGTTGAACTATCCTTTTAATTCCTAGTGGGGTAAAGAGGGGTGAACAACAACGTAATAACGGGCTGCCTTTAGCCTGGTTTTGGTTCATAGAGGAACTAATTGAGTGAATTGAAGAGAATAGATGGACAGTGGAGAAGTGGTTTACACTGACACAGTTTCAGGTTCCATGTCTGTGGACATTTTGAGGCTTGAGATAGAATCAGTTTCAGTCACTGTGAATCATCCCTGGCGCAGCCTCTCCTCTCCGTGGAGAAGACAACTACACTTTTCAGCTGCTCGTTTTCTAATCTGCAGTTCCTTGAATGTTTCACGCTGAAAACACTGTTTGATTGTGGGAGAAATATCACTTAATTCATAGTGTGGAGTCTTTGTGTGCGAGTGTGTGAGTGTGTGAGCGGGCGCAGAGATCTACTGTAACAACAAGAGACACTATGTAGCAGCTGTTACAATGGTACTTTAAACCAACACATGCAGCATATGTCAGAGCATTTTGAAAAAGAAATCTGTTCACCAAAACACTTCACTTCCAATTAGAAACCCTCTGGAATGACTTGATTTCATTTACCCAAATACATTGCAAAACACATATTGCAAGGTCTTTTTGGTATGAAAAAAACTTTGATTTAGCTGTGAGTCAAACACAGAGTGTATTTATTCACTCTCTTCCTCACTAGTATTGGAGAAAGACGAGCTGAGGGAATGGTGAATACTTTTTTCTAGTTTTCTACAATAAAAGCAGAGGGTTCGTCCGATTTCTCAATCCAACTTCCAACTGTCGAAGAATCAGTTACTGTGGACCAGAGCTTGGCGAGGCATTAAATTAAGCAATATTACCCTCGAGGATGTGCTTTAACGTCATTTGAGCACGACGGTGATGCGGTCAGGACCGAGGCGCTTGCGCCGAGGTCCGCAAGCATCACCGAAGTGCTCAAATGACGTTAAAGCACATCCTCGAGGGTAATATTGCGATTATACAACAATTACCAACATAATAAAGCGTATAATTAAATATATATGCATGTTGATGGAAAATTTAAAGTTTTTTCGAGAGCATTTCCATGGAAATACATGGGGTCTGACTAATACCTGATCACGTCAATAGATTCCTATGTGTAATGGAACCACCACTACAGGAAATTCCAAATCTTAGTAACGACCTAGAACAGAAATGATTTTCTAGTCCCAGTTGTGTGAACTCTGAGCTGACGTTCATGTTTTAACGCGGTCTTGGACTTTCCTGAACTAAATCAACACTGGACAAAGATGCCGTTTTTTTCCTTTCACAGATGTAGCTTCTACAACCGCAAACTGTGCATGTTTAATGAGGTTATAGCGCCGTGCCGCCGACACAGCTGATAGAGAAAGCCAGACTATTACTCCAGATTAACGTTATTTAAAAGCTCCAAAGGAGCAAGCGAGAGAGAGGGAGAAAGAGAATCACTTACGTTTTATCTAATGAAATATTCAGCTCCAGACCATATTTTAAAAAACATTCACCGCGATCACAACTCGTGTCTCTCCGACTTTGTACACACATGAGGGAGAAAAATCCTCTCGGCTGTAACGGGGAGGTTTACAATATTAAAAACAATTGTAATTGTTGTGACTTTGGCAGCTGACAGTAACACCCTACAGGAGGTCAATGTAGTTTGTGATTTTATTTTCACGAGTAATAAATGACGTTTCAAATCCATGTTGCCATGGAGATGTATTAAACAACATGACATGGCGCAGTAATATTTTTAGTGATGAGTCAGCCGTGCTGTAATGCTCATTTGAGCACGTTCTAAATGTCTTATTGACCAATCAGATTGCTTGGTCGGAACTACTTGTTGTATAACATTCATTCAATCATCAGGAAAGCGCTTCTATCAGAAAAGGGCCACCATGGGTTAATTATGAAATTAAACATATTGCCCTGTAAAAGGACAGCGCCACATTCATTTCCACACGAGGTTCAGTGGCAACCCTCACAGTGTGATGTGAAAAGAAAGGCATCCATGTGTTATTATTATTTTCAAATTACTGAGCCAGGTACCTGGCTGTATAGGTGCAGGGTTTCCTCAGGACAATGACAGTGAGTGAATATAAACAAGCCTCTTCCAATGAAACCAAGCAACCATGACATTAATCTCTCCTCTCATAGGAAGGAGCTCCTGTATCCAGCTCCTCGAGTGACAGCCAATGTAAACACAAATGGATGCACAAAATATTTAGTGTTAACAACACCCACATGAAATTAAACTCAAACAGGACGAGAGCTAAAGAGAGAGGCACTGGTTTCAGAGAGAGTTTAAAAGGTGTTTGCTGTTAAAAGCTTAAGAAAAAACTAATTAGTTAGCAGAGTTGTAACAGTTATATTACTCAGTACAAAACTACTTATTGTTTAAAAAAAGAAGGCTATGAAGTTTATTGCACACAAGGAGACACAACTGCAGAAACTTAAATTAAGGCTGTCAATTATTAATAAAACAAAACGGTGATGTACGGCTGGGATAAAATTAATGGAAATAAACATTAACATAAGAAATAAGATGTGGGTATTTGTAATATCCAAAGCAGCCTACTAATCCAAAAACATTACTAATGGCCCATCATGCATTGATGATTTAAGCAGTAGATTTGCATGTTGGCAGAGGTCCACTGCTAATTCACAGTGAATTGCCTTTACAGTAATGGCTCAGTTATTAGTCCTGCATGGCTATTTAATGACAGGTCTAGGTGTGAGTCATTAAAACACTTTTATATTAAGTTTTATGACATTAATGATGGTATAGGTGGAGTGAATGGTCCTGGATCAAAAAGAAACCGTGATGGAAAGAAGAGCGTCTGGTGAAAAAGCCTGCTGAGGAAACTCCAAAAGATTAATGTTCAACTACAATAAACTAGTGAGTCAAAGAGTGGCCTGGCTGCAGATCAGTTCTTACATTTACAGTGCAGGATAACATCACAGCAGAGGCAGGTATGATAGTGTGGACAAAATAAAGTCTCACATTAAAGGTAGGTGTTGGTTATACATATGGAAAAAGTAAGGTCTGAATATAACTGGCTGAGGAACTTCTTCTTTAACTCAACCACCAAAATCTTCACTTCCTCTGACATTAAGCCTTTTATTAGGGAGCTCACCGACAGATCAGCGGTGGTGGGAGGTAGCTAAGAACATTCACACTAGGACAGTCTCCTCTAGATTTCAAAGTCACGTTTATTTTCTATTCAATGTTCATTTGGCTGCTTGTGATCCCAACAAAAAAATAAATTCAACATCTAGTTTGTCACATTCCAGTGAATTCTCAGTAGTTGCACCAAAGACATTTCTGCCCTCAAAACCTCACACATGGTTTCATTTAAACAGCCGTCCGAGTTCCAACGAGGTTTTATTATCCTATATTTCACATTTAAGAAACAATCCGATCCAAAGTCCAAATAATGGGAAGAAATCTGTGGCGCAGAATTTAGTGTTTTTAGTCCTTTAAATCGTTTAGTCAATTAAATCATCTTACAACCCCAGGATTCAGCTTCTGACCCTTTGTACACTTGACCCTGAGCCTCATAACTACTGCACTAAAATGCTATTAGCATTGACACATTATATGGACTATCTAATAATAAGCCTTATTATAATTCTTGTGGAAGCAGAGCTTTTAATCCTGAATTTATTGAGGACATTCTGCGTACAACAAGCCCACATCCTTACAGCCTATCTTTACATTGCTTTTGCAATCTAAGGTTCTACCATTTCCGATTATAGCCTATTGATTATATTGGAATAATGATTTTTGATGCACTTTTCAACTATTTAAATGGGGGCTGTATTTTGCATAATAACATTTTAAAAATTAAAACAATTACACCAGGTTCTCCACAATCCAGTCGGATTAAACATCAGTGCAAACAGCAAACTGCCACCACATGGACACACACTCTGCAGAGGTTAACACAACACTATGAATGATGCGCTTGAACATACACAATGACCTCATATCAACTCTTTACTCCTGGACCTGAGCTTCAGGCACACCTTCTGCCAAAAGGAACTAACTGCTGCACTTCTGCTTCTTTGACCACTTTTCCCCCCTCACACACACACTTCCTAACAGCGTTGTATGCTGAGTATCATTACTGACAACTTTAAGCCTGGGGGCATGGGGTGTGTGCAATGTGCATGTGTGTGTGTCTGTGTGTCTGTGTGTGTGTGTGTGTGTGTGTGTGTGTGTGTGTGTGTGTGTGTGTGTGTGTGTGTGTGTGATGTCACAACAGCATCATTCGTTATGAGCTCATTGCCTTTACGACCTAATTGGCAAACTATGATGTGGGCTAATTGCTTTGGCATTTCATAGTACCTGAGTTGAACAACTGTCACCACCCCCACCACCCCACCTCCTCCTCCCCCACCCCGTTTAAAAGCCTAATGTGAATCACACTCAAACAGCAAATCATACCCTCAAGAAATGCCACGGGCGCTCACTACCATGAAGTTTGCAGCCACTCGTGCGTGCGCATAGACACGTCAACAACACGCACACACAGTGGGGACTGCTTTCCAGGTGAACACAAAGCGCATCCATCCAGCCAATCATAATATTAGTGAGCTCACGGGCTCCTGTGTCCCTATCATTGACCTTGTTTCAGTCTATTCCGCGGACAGAGCACTATTATCCCTGTGGCACTACACTTTGGTGGCTGGTGGTGGTGGAGAAGAGGGAGAGGAGGAGGAGGAGGGGGGTAGGGGAGGTGTGGGCTATGATAACACACATTGTACGGCCAGTCCGACAGAGTACCACTCCCTGGGAACCTCCTTCATGATCATGGCCATTATCTGCCTCTGCAACCTCCACAGATATGACTAAAAAGCACACGCACACGCACTATAGGCTGCATACACACACAAAAGGGGGAAGCTGGCCACCACGCAGCCCCCGCTCTGCCTGAATAATAATAATAACAACAGTAATAATTATTATTATAATAAGCTCAATGAGGAATGATAACGTGGAGCAGAAGCCACTCACCGTACCGTGGCTGTGTTGCTTCAGCGGTGTGAGGAGCCAGTCGGGGCACCTTGTTTTCCACACGGCTCGGTGAGGAAACTCAGCCCGGTCCCGGCCGCTTCCACCGACGCTGCTCAGCTCAACTCGAGGAAATAAACGCGGACGTCGCCGACGTTTCGGTCGGCTCGAGGGGGAAGCCCTCTCTCAATCCCGACGCCAGGAGAACAACTCCGTCCGCGTTAAGAAGAGGTAACACTCCTCTCCGACACGAGTGTGCTTTGCTCAGGCTCTGCTTCTCTTTTTTTCTCCTCTCTTGCACATCCACTCTTCCAACGCCAGTAGCCTACACGGCTGCACACCCGGAGTGCTGCCGCCGCCGCCGGAGATCGAGTCTGCTGCAGCCCGCACACACGTCGCTTAGATCCGTCACTTGGCTTGGCATTAACAGTGAACGCAGCTTTCAGTTTGCGCACCAGTCGGTGTGTGTTGCTGCCGAACAACAACTAGCAGCACAACATGACTGACTGACTGACTGCAGCGCTGTCAGACCGGAGGGTTGGGCCCCCCTCCTGCCGTGCAAAGTCGAGAAATCCTCCGCAAAAAAAGTCTCTCTCCTCCCCCCAGAGCTCCTTCTAAAATATAAGTAACAAATGTGTTTTACATAACAGCAACAACAAGAACATCCTCATCCTACTTCTGTGCTGAAGCATGTGATGGCAACATGGTGAGGCTTTTAAAGGCGTAGCCACGCGTAACTGCAGGCGGGGGCTGCCTCGCATGGACCCACCCCGTTAACTTTCTTGGAGGGATTCGCGGTGGCATTAATTGGACATGGTGATGACTGTCAGGCAGCCTTGGAAGGCACCTGTACGAGGTGGGCTCTTGTCCAAGAAAACCTTTCCTTTGATGCCAAGAACTGTACAGTAGCTGAAACCCAAATGATGTAAGCTGTATTCTCAATAAACCTGAGTTATTTGACTGTGAAAATCCCTGCATTACCCCAGAACCAATAAATGTATGGAGGCTTTTATCAAGTCATTGATATTGACTTTGTAGGCTTGTTGCATTATGCATGTCAAAAGTGGGTTAATAGGCAGCAAAGGCAAATGGTAATCACTATTTATATAACATTTATGTGGAATGGTTAATTCATTAACCAGAGGCTACTATAGGTTAGCTCCCCAATCCCCAGATGTTTGTCAATTAGACGTAGCCTATGTGATCATTGGCAAATTCTAGGAATGTGCACCATAAAAAAATATAAAATTCAGCTAAACAGAGTCCTGCCTTGATCTTCTGTTGTTGGTTGATTGTGGTCTGGTGTCTATTAAAATCTATTTCATGTGTATATTAAGCTCTCTTTATGTAAATTGCAATAAAGAGGACATCCAATCAGATCATTTTTCAGTTTACAAGGCGCAGCAAAATTTTCCCTCAATACCTGCATGCTAATGTCCCATGTGATCACATTGTACTGATGTAATGTCATCACTGAAAATGAACTCCTCTGATGTCAACTCTCCTCCAGCTGCAGACAAGTGCTGGATGTTGAAGCTTCAGGTTGTCCAGGTGAAAGTTGGTGTGATAAAATAGGACAAAATGTTAGTTTTAGAGTAAGGACTTTTGCTATGACAACAGAGTTCAGTCTGTAGCTTTTGAATTGTAAAAATGTAGTGGTTTCCTCTCTCACTCCATCTTGACTCTTCATGTCAGCCTGGCAGTTTGTTTTTGTGTCTATATCTATTCCCTGCTCTTAATTAACTCCTCAGACAAGGGCTCAGTTAGGATTTCGCCACATGTGTCAACCATGTTTTATTTCAATTAGCTGGTAATCAAATGTAATGCCCCTGTCAAGCAATATTAGCCTATTCTTGAATAGCACCTTAGTGATTGGCAAATGCAAGTCTCCATTGCTGCTGTTCCTGCATTATGCAGCGTTGTAACTGAGTCCACGTTGCATTTTAAATCCCATTTTTGAGATTGGAGTTTGAATCATCCAGGTCATGTTAAGTCTTCAGTCCTTGTATCAAACTCTTACATTTTGAGTAACCATAAGAAATGAAAAAAGAGAAATGTAACAAAAAAAATCTAAAAAACACCTGTTTCACAGTCTGACGTTTTATATTTGACATAGCCGTTTTTACAATAACACTGGCAGTGGCTCTGCAGCAATTAACTTTATTACACATGTGCTGTCAAAATGTCAGTGAGCACAAAAAAAACCTACATTTTCCCTCAGAGGTGAATTTTTGATAAATGGTGATAGTTATGTTCTTATTAAACAAGTTTTTAAAAACCACAATGTGACACATTAAAAGTTTCCCTCAATATTAGTCATTCTTAACCTCCTGAGACCCGAGCTTTTTTCTGGTGTGCTTTTTTTTTTATTTCTCCTTGCTTTCTGGGATAAGTAGGACCTAATAAGTACAATACCTAAAGTTGGTCTTTGTACAGGAAGTAGTTTTTTGCAAAAAAATGATGTCTTCATATGAGGACACTGGGACTATCACAACAAAATCAGTGTCCTCATATGAGGACATTGGGTCAAAAAACAATGAATCCTACTGTACATAGAATACAGTGACTTATGGAAGTTCATAGGGGTTTTATTCTGAAATGCCACATCAGATTGGCCTGATTTTTTCTGAGTGTCATCCTGAGGTCGAATACTATCAGTCTGAACGGTCAAGTAACAGTCAAGTAATAACGGAGAATATGAATCCTCCTGAGACCCTGCATCCTCATATGAGGACATTATTTTTGCCTCTTAGCACCATGATACTCCATTTTGTAAAACTTTGACCGTTTAGGGACACTGCCTGCGCCATCTGGTGGTGATATAACAAATTATACCAATTTCTTTGAAAACAACATGGTACTTTAATGACATAACATAGTCCCAATGTCCTCAAACGAGGACATGACATTTATTGATGTCCTAGTCTGCCACTATTACTAAAATGTGTCAAATTTTAATGCCATTTGAAGACAGAGACATTGTTGTACATAAATACACTGGTTCCACTCATAAAATTTGGATTTGATTCTTACCTTGGTCTTTAATCTTCCGGGAACTGCCATAGAAGGCTCTGGCTGAAACTCCCGCCATTTTTTTCCCCACAAAGAAATTGGTGTAATTTGTGATATCACCACAAGTTGGCGCAGGCAGGCAGTGTCCCTAAATGTGGCTAATAGGTCAAAGTTTTTAAAAATGGAGTATCATGGTGCTAAGAGGCAAAAATGTAATGCCCTCGTATCAGGACGCAGGGTCTCAGGAGGATAAGACATGGACAAAACAAACTGTGACACCAATCAAATCAGAAAACAAGAAGTGAAGGCCCGTGGAGCTCAAAGTGAGGACTCACTCGTGTCTGCTGCTTCAGTTGCAGGCAAACACAGACTATAACTTGATTTCTGAATTTTTTTTTTAGAAAAAGCAACAGTTTGTATCTTTCAATTGACATAAAAAACTATATTTTACACCATATCAGGGCCGTTGTATAGGGGAGAAAGGTGGCTCACAAAAAACTCCAGGAGTATAATTATTCTGCATAAGACCCTGACTAATACTCATAGTAATGCTGCATTAACAACAAAACAAAGTAAGCTAAATAAAAAATGATAATACACATGTAGTCAAAAGTCAGGGGCCCACTTTAGCATTGTTTCAGGGGCCCAGAATTCTTAGCAATGGCCCTGCCCCATATACAGGAAATATTTGAATAGTGTTGGAGCTCTCCACAATAACAATAACTGGAATGTTTAAAGGCCCTGCACACTGACACAGGTTTCACTTGTCTTGATTGGACCACTGTTGAGGTTGAAGGTGGGCGGAGCTATGACAGATGACATTGCATTTCCCACTACAGGAGCCTATATACCAGTCTTTTTCAACCTTGGGGTCGCCTGGAATTGAAATGGGGTCGCCTGAAAAGTCTAGTAGAATTAATATCTGATAAAAAATATTTTTTAGCTATTCTTTTTAAAATTATGATTTAAAACACTACACACAATCTTAACTCTATACTTTCACTTTCTCAAATATAAATCGAATTCAAATAAGCTGCAGCATATAAAAATATCTGAGCTGGCACATCTTGATTGACGTGCACAGTCAATGTGATCTCGGGGTCACCAGAAATTTGTGATGTCAAAATGGAGTCATGAGCCAAAGACAGTGGAAACCAGTGCTTTAAACCATGGCTCATAAGTGAAAACACTGCCCTAAATTCTCCTCTGGCACCACCATGAGAATTGCATTTGTGATTTTGTTTAATAATGAATACTGAGTGAATTATTATTTTAAAAAATGTAATTCACACATGTGCACCTCAAGTTTAACCTAAACCTCACAAACTTTAACCTAGAAATGTAATGATGTCACCCTCAGCTGTTTACCGCTAATGGACGAACATTAGCATGCTAACATGCTAAACTAAGCGTATGAACATGGTAAAACATGCCTGTTTAACATCTGCATGTTAGCATTGTCATTATGAGCATTATGTTTGCATGCAGACAGAAGAAGTTATCCCAAAGCACCACTGTACTTTAGTGTCACTAACATAATGTCTAAAATACTTTTTGTGTCACTAACCTAGACCAAAGCTTTGTCTTTTCAGTGTAATAACAGGGGGTTTTAATTGATGTGTTCCACTAAAAACCCAGTTCAGTGAGTATACAAAATAAGGTAGACAACATTGATTTGAAAAATGTAACTCACTGTATTAGTCTGGAAACAGCCTGCAGTGTTTTTTTACATGCAGACTGCTGAGCCTGCACTTTATGTAAAACATAAGCATGAGAGTAATCAATTAATTGCCTTGCACCTTATTAGAATGAAACTATGCAACTAGTACAAGCTATTTGATCAGGTCTCTGATTGATCTTTATTGGATGGTGTAAAAGGGACAACGACTTCCTAAGCTGTCCAGGATCATTACGCAACACTTGGTTTACCCATTTACTGCCAGTGTAGAGCTTATCCTTAATTACAAACACACACACACACACACTGTGGGATTCACAATTAAGCTGAATCAGGACATAGGATGGTTGAAGAGAATGTCTGCTAACTAGACAGTGCATGAAAAGAGAAAAGAGACAAGCTGGAACATGAACTGTTCCTGTGTGTCAACAACAGGGTCCACCAGCCCCTGTTCTTTGACGTCTCTTCCTCTGTTTGTCCTCTATACATATACGCAACAAAGACATATTGACACACCCATACACATTGTTTTTTTTTCGGCCCTCTATATGAAAAGGTGACTGCTTGACTTATCTGCACTCCTTACGAGAGAGGGATTAACTAGAAAAGCCTACAGCACGACATCCAAGCCTCATCACACTAAGTGACCACATTTGCAAGGATGTGCAGTCCTTCCTCACACACTCTTTGTGTAAATCAGGAAGTTTCAAACAATATAGAGCTAGAGACACCATTGACAACAGTGAGCTGCATAGGCACTGTACTGTATAATGCTTAATTCTGTTGTGGTACAACTGCTGGGTTTCTCAAGGTCAACCCTTTTGTATTGGTATTCCTGCTCTAAGCAAGCTGTCCTCTAATAAATGTATGTCTTAATGGCTTGCAACTGGGTAATAGAGGGGATGTTAACAAAGATGTCATTAAGTTGATTTGTTGTCATGCCACAGTTGTGTATTGTAAGTCAAAATATAGTGTGCCAATTAAACCCCCGAAATGACGAAAATGGGGTGGAGGACAGGCGTCAGAGGATATAAATTTGCTCTTGCAGGGATTGTGTTTGTTGATGTCAGCCAGTGGAAAAACATGTCCCTGCTTTAAATCAGACACAGTGCTGGTCTCAAGATGAAGCTTCCAAAAGCTCAGAGGTAAAACTTTAATGACTCCCACCCTTCAGTGTTTCCAGCATCCTCTTGTTTTGCTTTCTCGATAATGAGCACAGCCAATCACCAATCAGGATTCCTGCCACCATATAGAGAACTTGAAAACAAAGCTGGCTGGTCAGTGATGTGGTAATTCATAATCTCTCTGCGTCTCTGACAAGAACACAGACTTTTTTGTTTGGTCTAGCTATTTTTTTTTTTTTTAATATAATGGGTGATCTGTCTGTCACGCTCCTGACCTTAAGAGCTCCTCTTTCTTTCATTGGACTTGTGGGTAATGTATTTCTAATCCTTTCCATCATGCAGACCAGGTTCTGTCGAGTGAAGTCCTTTGAGTTGTTTCTTCTGGGACTGGCTACGGCCAACTTGGAGGAAATTCTCATCGTGAACATCTATGATATTGCCGCCGAGACTTCCACCGTCGCCATTGACATTTGGACGTGTCGTTCATTCAAGTTTCTGACTCTGTTCGGTGAAACTGCCAGCATCCTCTTCACTGTCCTCATCTCAATCTTCCGCTACCAGAAGCTGAGAGACGCCAGTAAGAGGGTCAACCTCCCGATCTGCATGGACAGCATCAGGTCAGCCTGGATGCTGAGCGGGGTTTGCGTGATGATCTCCGTCCTGCTCAGCTTTCCCATTTTTGTCATCAACCTGCAAAGCCCTGGTGGAAACGCAACAAGAAAAGTCGGCTGCCCTCCAGACTTCTTCCATTGTAGTAAAAGCTTTTGTCCCTTATTCAACCGCTTCTACAAATACGCTTTCCTCCTGATGTGCAACATGCTGCCTCTGATCATTGTCACAGCCACCAGCTCCCTCATCATCACGGTGCTGTGGAACCAACGGAGGACAGTGACACCGGTGGTGAGTGTGAGTGGGCCCAGCCACTTCGGCAGGAACAAGAAGAAAGGGCTGGGGCTTCAGCGGAGCACGGTGGCCGTGCTGGCCGCCATGGGGTTGTTCCAGGTAGATTGGACTCTCTATCTGATCTTTGAGCTGACTTTCAGTCCCACTGACTTTCCTCTTTTGGCTCAATTTGAGTTTTTTATCTCAATTTCCTATACGTCCATCAGCCCTTATGTGTACGGGATAGGGAATAACCTGTTTTCCTTCAAGAACTGTTTAAAGAGGTAATTACAGTCTTTTCTTCAGGCCAGGCTTGTCAGATTCTCAAACATAACATTTCTTTTGGAAATGTGTTCATGTCTTGTTTTAGTGATGAAATATTAAGCAGAAATCTTTTCTAAGCTTTTCATTGAAAATACTTATCTGGTTTGGTGGATCAGAGCTGTTTTCAGGTATTCTACAGATTACACTTTGTATTTATTTACATCTTATAGAAAATTAATAAGTCAATTTTCACAGAAAAGTTTTCTATATTTTTTTTAATATAGCAAATGCCTCTTTTGAATGACAACAGCACCAAGGGACTGTTACAACTTGAGAAAAAACCAACTGTTTCTATAAAGAGAGGATCTTTTGCAGCCTTTCAGTGGGAGGAGGGTGAGTGAATTTCATGTGGTGCAGTGTGACCTAAAATAAACACTAAAGACATAACAAGTCTCTGCTTCACTCTGATAAATGCAGACACACACATGTTTTTTTTATTGCAATTCCGAATACAACAGCTGTATCTGTGAATGAACAACACTCTGTTGCACAAACCAACAGGAGCTGTTTACATTGCAGATTTATAACTTTATCAGTCACCTCTCACTCTGTCATTTGAATGTAAAATCAGTAAAGATATAGGCTTGCAGCTGCATCTGTCACTGAACTCAAGTGATCTATGGAAAGTTTGTCCTATTAAATGTAAAGTATTCAGATCTTGACTTGACTTGCTCTGAGTTTAAGAGAAACTTTAATTGTGATTCTGTCTTGATATGAGTCAAGAACAGGATAAAACTTGTGGTTAGGCTTCATTACATCAAAAGACTCATCTGCTCTTGTTCAAAGTGAACATTTTTATATACTGGTCCCATATTAGTCATCATGACTTATACTGAGTTAGATTTGTTTATCTGAGTGATAGCCCAACAGTTTCATAAAGCTCTGCTAACATGGGGTTATATTTTTACAGATAATATATATACTGACTGTGTCAACTTTACACTATAGTTTTTACACATTAGCGAACTCTTGTGCTGCCAAAATTACTCTGCATACCAAATAAGATACTGCTGAGGTCTAACTGAGGGATGAGTGTCTCTGATTGGCTGCTGTTAGTCATGATTTTTCTCTGTCTTGATATCTTAATTTGGGCCTTGAATGTAATCCCAAAATATAGATCACTGTTAACATGTTAAACTAGTATATGTCCACTGTCTAAATGTTTTAAGCTGTCCCTTAACACTGCTTTTAATATGGTGATGATAGATTCAATATTATGCGTGCTAATGGTAATTTTAAACCTGGTTTGACACTTGTGGCAGAGCTCACAAAGGCCATACAAAGCTTGTGCACTTCTCATTGTGTGGGCTGTCACTCCTGATTTTGCCTCAGTGATGTGATATTTTGGTAGCTGCTAGTAGTAGGCTATGTATGGTTTGATATGTAAGTAAAACAACAAAGACACAACTAATGAAGAGCTTTAGCACTGGCATCTCTGTACAGATATTCAATGAACAACATAAAATTTAATAGCAAATTATGATAATAAACTTTTATATGGTGACAAAGATGAGGGCAAACTTAATATATTACGTAGTATTATTAGGCTACTAATTACTTTTTTTTTTTTTTTTTTTAACTAAGAGTGACCTGGCAAGTTTCAACAAGATTTCAACACAATACAAACATATTATCTATATTTTCAAGTTCTCTAATAGCACTGGTCAAAAATGACCAGGTGTTTTCTCATTTAAAAACAACTTGAATATCCCCATAGTGGTTCTGATTGTTTCAGGTCATGTGTAACCGTAATATCCTGAGTTAGTTTTTTTTTCTATAGCCTACATCTCAATAAAATGCAATATTTACATTGCATGCCGAATGCGAGAATAATCCATCTGCCTGCATGTTTATGATGAAAAATTGCTGGTGGACATAAAAGCCAAGTGATGTTATGGGAGAGTGTGTCTATTGTGCACTGCCTTGATTTAAAACATAAAAGTTATTCAGAGTTTCCCTTACAGCATTTAGAATTTTTTATTTTGCACTGACTGAATTATTTTCACTATTAAAGATGAGCTGAAAATGAGACACGCTGCAGCGCATCACCACGAGATCCCCACGTGGGAAGCAACGGACGGTGCACGGAGGCTTTTCCCACTTCCTAGTCCCGGTTAGACCCCGCCTCGTTCACTGATCAGTAACGTGTTAGTTTTGATATAAAGCCATGTCCTCTCACATAAATAGGTTGGGTTGTAGGCTAAACCTTTGCCGAAGTCTAATGAAAAGTCGTGTTTGATTTTAAATGCACCAGCAAGAAATAAAAACGTTGTAGAGTTGGCATTAGGCACTCGGTGGAAATTGTAGCATAATTTGACGATCATGTAGGCTAACCTATGTAGGCTAACAGTCGATGCATAACCCACAAATCGTTAGTTCATTTATTTATTTAGATCTTAACCCCACCCCTTCCTCTCGCCACCGACACAGAGCCATCTTCTCAACATTGTAGGCTAGCTGTCTCTAAATCATTGCATTTTTAATGGAGCTGCAGTTTGAATGTCTGCTCGTTTTGTGTTTGTGGTTGGTTGGTGATGAATTGAGCATGTTTTTTGGAGGGGCACCAAATATCTAGGCTAGAAGAGTAGACTTTGGCCGGGTCATAGGCTATGCCTAATGCTTTCAGTCGAAAATCTTATTTAACAAACAGTGTTTTTGGATTTGTAGAAAGCAGAGGATGCTGCCACACATTGAAGATAGCCTAGCGTTAGAGGCAGGCATAGCTGTTATTTTAACCAATTATTCTCAATTATTTATTTGTTGACATAGGCTCACTGTCAAACCTAAAGTTTGTGGCTCCCATGCAGTAGCCTAGGCCTAAATATTATTAGTAAACAGCACCCAATCACCAACGACCTCCAACTTCCTGTTTAACACATTTTGTTCTGGTGTCAAGGCGTTAGGTCAACTTTATTTCTATTAAATATAGTCTAAATTGTATTGCTTTTGGTTATTTCACTCCAACGTTTCGCTGCCATTTTTTTGTACCAAAGAAACAATCTATTGTTTGCAGTGTAGCCTATAGAAGACAGGGTAAAGTGAGGTATCGATTACGATATTGATACAGTGATGCAAGTCTGGGGGAGCCTGAAGCAGGAAGCAGAGGGTTCCTTAATGTTACTAACTTTTTTTGATCGACGATGTGTTTTGGTCGTGTGTTTTTTTTTTTTCCTGTTCAGACCTCTGACACCATGATGAAGAAGATGACCGGTAAAATCCTCCACAGGGAGCTTGCGCATTGGCTACTGGAGCCCAACCGCCATGGTGAACGGGTGTGACGTCACTGCCCGAGAGCACGGATGTGTGTGTGTGTATGTGTGTGTGAGAGAGAGGGAGAGGGGCAGAGAGAAGTGTGTGTGAGCGAGAGGGTGAGAATGTGAGTGTGATCGACAAGGTAGAAGAAGTGAAGGAAATACAAAGGACGAGGGAAGAGTCTCCGCGTGGGATTTTATACGTCTCTAACAGTCTCGTGCAAACTTGCTCAGAGTTGTCCTCGCCGGCGCGCGGACTCCGCTCGAGGTGGGAACAAGCGAAAATAAATAAATATTTATTTTTTTTAACCGGGATGGTGGACTCCCGCTTCCCTCGCGGCCCGGGAATCACGCGCCATTGAAGGAGCGGGTGGGTGGGGGAAGTGGGGGGTGAGTGAGTGATATTGTGCATGCGCTTTGGCTTCACTGCGTGCACGCTCGGGTCGGTCGATACGAGCACACGGTGGCGTGGCTCTCGGCCTCCATTTGCCAGTTTGTGTTTATGTTCGACGGATCCGGCGAGGCTCGTTCAGCGGCGGCGACGAGGAGCAACAGTTGGAGTTTCACCGTGGGAAGCTTTGCTATTGTGTCGCCGCCGTGGACCGGGAGGTGTTCGACCGACGGTGAAAGGTGAGGCGTTAATGAAACCTGCAACTTTTCCAACTTGCTGAGTGGAGGAGCGGACGGCCTTCCTCTCTCTCCCCTCGGTGCGCGAGGAAGAAGAGCTGTTGTCAAACAACTTAAATTGTTGACCTGGCTTTGTGCTTTAGGAGGGGAGAGAGTTAGACGGAGCACAGCTGAGGGGGGGCTGCGTTGTAAACACACAGGTAATCATTCATTTGAGGCGTCGTCTGGCCGATTAACACCTTTTACACGGTCGCATCTGTGTGTTGGTGCGAGTGTGTGAGGAGGAGCAGGAGCAGGACGACGAGGAAGCAGGTCACTTTATTTAGCCAACGGGATGCATTCATTTTGGCGTAAAACGTGGGAGACGATGCCCACGGTGTCTGTTTAGAGTCAGTTAAAAAACACAGGCCTGTGTCCGAGCGCTTCAGCCATGTCCTCAGCTGGGTGAGACAAGGCAGGCTATTGGCCAGTCACACCAAAGTGGTCCCACAGCCCACATCACGAAGGCAAAGTCCACTTAGACAGAGGAACTGTGAAATCTCACCTCACAACAACGAAACATAGTAACTGTAAATTTTGTGCACGTGTTAAGTCAAGAGGGGAAATGATACAAATACAGATACAAATGATATAATGATGATTTTAGTGGTGGAGGTTAGTTTGTCCCCCAGGGGCGTTTTTTTCTTTTATTATTATTATTTTCAATGTTTTATTACTATTATCATTATTCACCGCTGCAGGTAATGTTATTGGATCAAAACATTAGGGGCGTGTATTGACAAAGATTTGGCGACGTAGAGTGAGGATTGATGGAAAAAAAAGTCTATTTATAGAAAAAAACTCTCATAGTATAAAGAACACAAATAAATTCTTTTTTTTAATGTATTCAGGCTCAGAACAGTTGCACCTGTATTTGCATTTCACAGTTTTATTTTGATGTTTCTTTTCTTATACTACTACAAAACACCCCACTGTCACACTATAGACAAGTTCAAAAATTCCTTTAACAATTCTAGTGGAAAGCAAACTTGTTTAATATAACTTGCCTGGTTAGATACATCTTATAAACACGTTTTTGCATATCCATACAAGCTCTAGAGCAAGTCATCACCAGCTGCTGCAAGGACCACATATGGCCCAGGGTTGTAAATAAATGATAATTTCTCCATTAGTAGCTAATTTATTTTTCAGAGGGGTATGGCTTATCCGAAAACTGCCCTGCAAATGGTTTGATTCTTATTGGAAATCCTGTTGGACACAATGAGCTGTCCGATGAAATCATGCAGATCAGATAACCTGAAATATGGCCCAGGTGCTCTTCAGCTTACAAAACACTCACAGGGCCAGCAGCAACTCGAGAGACCAGTGGTTGGGTGCACTTGAATTTTGTATGATATATAAACAATGCTTTGATATTGACTGGTGTCATTTTATGTCTTCAGTTGATTCAAAGAAAGAAAATGCGGTTTCATGTCTATCGCAGCAACCAAATATAGCTTAGCACCTCATGCAGATGCCCCAACAAACTGGTGTTAGTCAGTAGCTCTTTACAGTATCAGGTAGACAGGTTCAGTGCAGGATTGACGTGTTTGATTGAATAGGAAAAGATCAAATTAAACTAAAAAAGCAAATTGTGAATTCACAAAAGTAAATAAACATTTCAGTAAATGTTGCTATTGTTTTATTGTGTTTGACCTGTAGAGATGCACGTTCCTGGTTGAACTGATCACTCACAATATCTAAATGTTTACATTTCTTGATTCATCTTTTGTGCCGCTTTCTTTCCTGCCACTGTTTTGAGCTGAGCTGTATTTACTTCTGTTTTTTAAATGTTCTGTCTTGCCTGATTAGATCAATATCTCTGTCATGAATGTTGCACCACTCTAACACAATTGTACTACATAAATGACGCTGTTATTATATGATTTTCTCTTAGGTATCAAATGAGGTGGAACAGCAGCAGCCGT
The DNA here is from genome assembly GCA_030347415.2 of Decapterus maruadsi. NCBI lineage: Eukaryota > Metazoa > Chordata > Actinopteri > Carangiformes > Carangidae > Decapterus > Decapterus maruadsi. The sequence goes on along the minus strand of CM064891.1, from coordinate 6,492,600 downwards.
TGATGATGCCGGCTACAGACCCTGAGCTCACATCCATGGAGGACCCCCATGCAGTGGAGGACGAGAAGGGGAGCCTGACAAACGCCCTCCCCTCAGTCCCTCCTGTGACCATCCCTGCTTCGGCGCCTCCTTTCCCCACCGCTATAACTAATTTCACTGGCGAGGCAGTGATAGAGAACAGAGCTGTCTCCATGGCAAGTAATGACTGCAGCTCAGCTCTCTCTTCACCTGCTGAGGCCAGCCCAGCTAAGCCCGCTGCTGTAACATCACCCACTACCTTGGAAGGGACCGCTGAAGCAAGCCCAGCTACCTCACACATTGCATCAGCGTCAGACTCCTTAAACTGCACAAGGATGAGCCTCGTCAACCTCCCAGAAACACTACAGCCGTTGACTCTCGTGCCATCTCCTACGTTTGGCTGCCCAGATGCGGAAAATGACTTTCCTTCGTCATTGACCTTCAAGGGCATCACAGTCACGCTTGAGAATAGCAATGTGTGGAAGCAGTTCCATGGCTGTGGAACCGAGATGATTCTCACTAAGCAGGGGCGCCGCATGTTCCCTTACTGCCGATATCGCCTGTCTGGCCTAGATCCCGACCGCCAGTACTCTCTTGTCCTGTCTATAGTTCCGTTTGACAAGCGCAAGTACCGCTGGAACAAATCCCAGTGGGAGGTCGGAGGACGGGCGGAGCACGAGCCCACTGGGGTGGTCCGGGCCTTCGTCCACCATTACTTATCTTGCAAAGGCTCGGACTGGATGGGAACTTTGGTGTCTTTCTACAAACTCAAACTGACCAATAATACCGGGGACAGCGACGGCCATATAATTCTTCACTCCATGCATCGTTACATTCCTCGGCTACATGTGATACCTGTCCCGGAAGGGGCCACGCCCACATCTGACTGTCCCGTGGTCATCGGACCGGAGTGCATTATCTTCACTTTTCCACAGACTGAATTTATGGCTGTGACAACTTATCAGAACTTTCGTGTCACGCAGCTGAAAATTAATTACAATCCCTTTGCGAAAGGCTTCAGGGAGGACGGGCACAACCCCAGGCTGCAGAGGGTCACTGCAGAGGTTCGACCCGCGGTGAAGACGGTCACCGAGCCGGTCGTTGTAGAGGAAAATGAAAGCAAAGAGGAGGAGGCTGTCGATCTCAGGTTAGTTTTGTGTATTTTCCACATCTGGTCACTTTATTTTACAGGTGACAAGTTGTTGGACTTTTTGACCAGGAGCTTCAGTATCATCAACCACATGTGATTGTTATGTTGGTGTTTTAAAAGGTTTGCAGATTCACTGCTTTCAACTAATTATAACCCTAGTAATAAGTGTGATGAAGATAATGAAATTAATCAAAGTAACCTTGACCTAGAGATTGGAATTTCAGAAGTACGTTATGAGACTAATTAACACGTTTTATTGAAGTACTTTGCAAAACATCACTTTTCATTACAAATCTGTTTGACAGTCTTGACCAGGACCATGAATTCAATTCATGCAAAGAAATACTTGACTTGACCAAAAGCACTGTTTGTTGCTACAGCAAGCCTGTTATGTTGTATTGGTTTGTAATAGCATGCGAGGAGGTTTACGACTGAGAGTACAGGCTCCATACTGCCCCAATGGAGGCATTTTGCCCCTAACATTTGAGACAGTGCAAATAAAATTTTCATCTACTTACACATGTGCAACATACATTTGCCTCTTTTTAAATACTGGTGAAACATGAATGGGATAACTCAAAGAATCTAGAAACTATCACTACAGGTGGCAGGCCAATGAATGTGAGGATCGTATATGAAAAGAAAATGTGAATATTTGATTTGCGAGTCAATTTATGTTGTGCGCCCCTATATTTTCTGCTTATGCTCCTAAAAATTAAGTATGGGGTTCGCTGTACGCTGTACTCCTAGTTAAAAAAAAAAAGTTAGTCTGGAGCCCTTGAGTATCAGGCTTAGAATTTGGAAGATGCGTATATTAAATTTTAAGTGTGTTGTGCAATGACAAGTACATGGATGTTATCAGGGAAATATGTGTCAATTAAACTGTAGGAATTAGCTTGTTAAATAATCATCACGACATGCTGTGGCATTACAAATTTAATATAGTTTTGAACAAGACTACATTAAGTCCTTTTCAGTATGTAATAGTATGTAATAAACTATTCCCTTTTATGTGTCTCACAGCATGAAGAATCATATCGTTCCTGCTCCTCCCTCAAATGTGCAAGCAACTAGACTGGTCCTGAAGCCCATAATGTCTACTCCTGCCAGTAACGATGAACCCTATGTCCCATGCATAAGGGGCAAGCATGCTCTTGGTGAGCTCGTGCTCGTCCAAGATCGTCCACTTGTGGAACCTAAGGAAGAAAACCACACACCAAAAGCCATACCCACCACTCCTACCTCCACAACGTCTACCCCAAAGACATCGCCATGGATCCGCAAAAAGAAGAAGAGGATTAACAGGCACTGGGCAAATTCCCGGGGAAAAGAGTGGAAAGCTGCCGCTGCTGCTGCTGCCGCCGCCGGCTCTCCCAAAGTAACCCACAGCCCATCACTGACCGTGGCTCTGCAACCGGAGCTGGATGATGTAGAGGGCCTGCTGTTTGTCTCATTCACCTCCAAGGTAAAATACTGCAAATTACTGCTAAGAATGCCCAGCAACATATCGGCACCTCCCCACTGGGTTTATTTCCATATAATACATGTGTGCTACCTCCTCCAGTGATCCACTGCATGTCAAATAAGCCACTTCAGTTTTCACTGAATTCCTGAAATAGCCTTTGCTGCCGTGTGACAGGATGGTTTTGAGGACACTGTGGTGAAAGTCTTGTAAAGTATAAAGGCTGTAATCTTGTTTTTGTGTCACAGGAAGCTCTTGATGTTCATGTGAGGAACAGGCCGGCCAGCTCTTCAACACCTGAGTCTCCAGTTTCCCCGGTGTCTCAAAAGCAGATAACACAAACAGGTAAAGTACAGGTACTGTTTTGGGTGTTGAACCTTTATTATTCTGTTGTAGACTAGTTGTAGTTTCCTTCCTTCCAATGAAGCAAATGGCATCTCATCTGTGGTGTTTCAGTGGAGGTGATCTCAGAGACTGTAGAGGAAAAGATTTCACACCTGGAGGCGATCCTGCTGCAGGATCTCAGAGTTCTCAGACACAGGCAGGTCATCCATCCCGTGCTGCAGGAAGGTGAGGCTCATATAAATAATGAATAATAAGAATAATTAAAGCCGCAAGCGGCTATGGCGGGCCCTCGCCTCACGCCACTCGGCGACCCACGCCACTCGGCGGCCCAGGCCCCCCCGTGGGACCGGTAGCCGGACGTGGTCCGTTGCGTTCAGGGCGGCCCCCGGATCACGCGTGTGAAGTTTGGAGCATATCGGACATAGGCAATGCAAAACGTGTCATTTCCTGCGCCCACAAGGGGGCGACTTGAGCGAGGCTGCGGCCGATCAAATGGAGGCGTACAGGGCGGTCCTCTGACCACGTATGGAAAATGCGAAGCGGGTCAAGTCCGGATTGTGAACCAATTTTCCGACGTTTCCTGTTACCACCGGGGGGCGCTATGAGCCACAACCGAAAGTAATATATCAGATCGTTGAGGATGAGGCCCTTATCATGTCCAGCAAGTTTGGAGCTGCAGTGATCAAATCTGTAGGCGTGTTAGCATTTCAAAGTTGTTAGCTGAATTCGCTAAACTTGGCCGTGCCACGGCGGCCGCGCCCTTTGACCTGTCGACCTATGACGCGCAACGTTTCATCAGCAGGGTCTGAAGGTGTAATGTACCCAATTTGAAGCAAATCGGGTGAAATCCCAAGGAGCAGTTTGTTTTGCGTCCAAGAAATGCTAGCCAATATGTCCGACTTCCTGTCGTGTTTAGCGCGTGGGTCCAATGCAACTTTTCGTATGTGTGGTTGAGATGCATGTATGTGTGAAGTTTCGTAAGTGTAAGACAAAGTAAGTGAAAATTGTCTATGGGGAATTTCCCAAAATTGTCAAGGGGGCGCTATAGAGGCATTTTGCCACGCCCATCCGAAATAACGCTAACAACTGAAAGAGCTCGTCATTCTTGTCCTGTGTATGAAATGTCGTGACGTCACGACGTCGTGAAAGCCACGAAAAAGGCAAACGTAATTGGACGGCGAAAAGTCGCCAGTCGCCGCTGCGCCACACAGACGCCGTTAGACATAGCTTCGCGGCGTCCATAATGTAGCTTCAGCAACTGGTTCTGCATGTATTAGAAGTGGAACGAAGTTGATGGGGTCAATTATGGATTTTTAATTAATTTTAACGTACTTCCTGTTACCACCGGGGGGCGCTATGAGGAAGGCAGGAAGTCGATACATCAAAACGTTCGGGGAAGAGCCATCGTCATGTCCCTTGAGTTTCAAGTGGCTACGAAGAAGTATGTGCGCGTGAAACGCAAACGTTTTTTAAATTGGGAAGATACACTTTCGCGGCGCCGCCACATGGACGCCGTTGCGCGTAGGGTCACAGGGTTCATCATGTAGCTTCAGCATCCGGGTCTGCATGTAGTAGAAGTGAAATGAAGTCAATTTGGGCAAGTTCGTATTTGTTACGAATTTTTGTACGTTTTCGGTTACCACCGGGGGGCGCTATAAGCGACGTATGCAAATGATATGTCGAATCGTTCAGCGACACGCCTTCATCATATGCCCCAAGTTTGAAGCGTCCACGATCAAGCATGTGGGCGTGAGAGCCATTCGTATGTTGCTGGCGAGGCCCGAATCAGTCGCCAAACTTGGAGGTCCGCTGAAGGCCAAGCCGTTTGACCTGCAGATCTGGGGAGCACAAGATAAGCTCAGCTAGGTCTGGACATGTCCTGGACCCTATTTGAAGCCGACGGGGCGAATCCCCTCGGAGGAGTTCGTTTTGCCGAAACCGACTTCGAGGCAAAATAGCCGACTTCCTGTGCGTTTTAGAGCATGTCATTTTATGAAATTTTTTGAAGGTCTCGAGTTGATAGACAAGTATACCAAGTTTCGTGCAAATCCGTGCCTCAGACCCTCATTTCCTATGCGCGGTCTAGGGGGCGCTGTGGAGCCATTTGGGCACGCTAACATGCGTGACCACCACTGAACGCCGATTTCCGGCCTTCCCCCCCTGCGTGTAGAGTGTCATCCGTTTCTCGGCCTGGGAAAGGGGTGGGAAGTGCGCTCAAACATGGCGATACCCTATAAATAATAATAATAATAATAATAATTAAAGCCGCAAGCGGCTATGGCGGGCCCTCGCCTCACGCGACTCGGCGACCCACGCCACTCGGCGACCCAGGCCCCCGGACGTGGGCCGTCGCGTTCAGAGTCGTCCCCGGAACACACCTGTGAAGTTTCGAGCAGATCAGACATAGTTGATGCAAAACATGTCATTTCCTGCGCCCACAAGGGGGCGACTTGAGCAAGGCTCTGGCTGATCAAATGGAGGCATAGAGGGCGGCCCTCTGACCACGTCTGGAAATGTAGAAGTGACTGCGATCAAGTTTGTGGGCGTGGAAGGCAAACGTAATTGGATGGCGACCAAATGAGCGGGTGGCCAACTTTCTGGCCCTCTAGTGACCACGCCGTTTGACGTAGAGGGAAGATTTTTACAACGTTTGACCAGCTCGGGTTCCTGATGATATGTAGCGAATATGAAGTGAATCGGCCAAAATCCCTAGGAGGACGGTGTTCACGCTGTATCGCTATTTTTGCCGGCGCCACAAGGGGGCCGTTAGTCGTATCTTCGTAGTGTTCATGAAATAGCTTCAGCGACTTCTTCAGAATGTTTTACAGGTGAAATTACGTGAATTTGGTGAAGTACGTATTTTTAACAAATGTTCCGCCGTTTCCTATAACCACCAGGGGGCGCTATTAGCCACGAACAAAAGTAATATATGGGATCGTTGAGGCTGAGCTCCTCATCATGTCCATCAAGGTTGGAGCTGCTGTGATCAAATTTGTAGGCGTGGTACCATTTCAAACGTCTTAGCTGAATCGCTAAACTTGGCCGTGCCACAGCGGCCACGCCCTTTGACGTGCACACGTGTAGAGCACAAGATAAGCTCAGCCAGGTCTGGAGATGTCCTGTACCAAATTTGAAGCAAATCGGGTGAAGTCCCTCGGAGGAGTTCGTTTTGCGTCCAAGAAATGCTAACCAAAATGGCCGACTTCCTGTTGGGTTAAGGGCGTGGCTCCAATGCAACTTTTTGTATGTTTGGGTGTGATGCATGTATACGTTGAGTTTCGTATGTGTACGACAAAGTAAGCGAAATGTGTCTATGGGGAATTTCAGAAAATCTTCAAGGGGGCGCTATAGAGGCCTTTTGCCACGCTTATCGGAAACAACACTATCAACTGAAAGAGCTCGTCATGCTTGTCCTGTGGATGAAATTTCGTGACGTCACGACTTCTTTAAAGCCACGAAAAAGGCAAACGTAATTGGACGGCGAAAAGTCACCAGTCGCCGCTACGCCACACAGACGCCGTTAGACATAGCTTCGCGGCATTCATAATGTAGCTTCAGCAACTGGTTCTGCATGTATTAGAAGTGGAATGAAGTTGATGGGCTCAATTATGGATTTTTAATTAATTTTAACGTACTTCCTGTTACCACCGGGGGGCGCTATGAGCAAGGCAGGAAGTCGATACATCAAAACGTTCGGGGAAGAGCCATCGTCATGTCCCTAGAGTTTCAAGTGGCTACGAAGAAGTATGTGCGCGTGAAACGCAAACGTATTTTAAATTGGGAAGATACACCTTCGCGGCGCCGCCACATGGACGCCGTTGCTCATAGGGTCACAGTGTTCATCATGTAGCTTCAGCATCCAGGTCTGCATGTTGTAGAAGTGTAATGAAGTGGATTTGGTCAAGTTCGTATTTTTAACGAATTTTCGTACGTTTTCGGTTACCACCGGGGGGCGCTATGAGCGACGTAGGCAAACAATATGTCAAATCGTTCTGTGACACGCCTTCATCATATGCCCAAAGTTTGAAGCGTCTACGATCAAGCATGTGGGCGTGAGAGCCATTCGTATGTTGCTGGCGAGGCCCGAAGTAGTCGCCAAACTTTGAGGCCCGCTGAAGGCCAAGCCGTTTGACCTACAAACCTGCGGAGCACAAGATAAGCTCAGCTAGGTCTGAACATGTCCTGGACCCAATTTGAAGCCGATCGGGCGAATCCCCTCGGAGGAGTTCGTTTTGAGGAAACCAACTTCGAGGCTAAATAGCCGACTTCCTGTTCGTTTTAGAGCATGTCATTTTATGAAATTTTTTGAAGGTCTCCGGTTGATAGACAAGTATACCAAGTTTCGTGCAAATCCGTGACGCAGACCCTCATTTCCTATGCGCGGTCTAGGGGGCGCTGTGGAGCCATTTGGCCACGCCCACATGTGAGACCACCACTGAACTCCGATTTCACGCCTTCCCCCCCTGCGTGTAGAGTTTCATCCGTTTCTCGTCTTGGGAAAGGGGTCGAAATCGCGGTCAAACACGGCAATACGCTATAAATAATAAGAATAAACATTTGCATTTCGGGGAAAGTTGCGCCAGGTCTGACGAGTAATCTATTACCTACTTGGTTACTTGGTTACTTGATACTTGTTGACCACTTACATGTCGACTCTTTTGGACACTCGAATTACAATAGGGTCCTCGGACCGTGACGTTGTCACTGGCTCGGGCCCTAATAATAAACTTTTGCATTTCGGGGAATTTTGCGCCAGGTATGACGAGTAATCTATTACCTACTTGGTTACTTGGTTCCTTGCTACTTTTGGCCCACTTACATGTCGACTCTTTTGACACTCGAATTACAATAGGGTCCTCGGACCGTGACGTTGTCACTGGCTCGGGCCCTAATAAAAATGTGATGTGAATATGCTCTGGCTTTACTCATTTTTTTCTCCCCTTTGTAGTGGGTTTAAAGCTGAGCTCCATAGACCTGAACAAGTCCATTGACCTGAAGTATCTGGGGGTTTCACTGCCTCCAATCGCACAACCAGAGCAATGTCATGCCACAGCTTTGTCTCCTGCTGGTAAGCAGAACTGTCATTGGCAGTGCATGCACGCTTGCTTTAAAGTATATTTTTCAATTTGTGATGGTGACAGTGTAGTCATAATTAAAAAGAAAAAAAGCAATTAATATCAAGATGTAGCTTAGAGTTTACTGTTTCAGATAGGCTGGTCCTCTCGGGAAATGTGACTGAGTAATGTTCAAGAAATTACGTTGAACTCTTAAGTGTTAGTGAAAGGAGGAACTTTCCCCTTCACACTTCAAGGCTCAACTCACTGAACTTGAAAGATGGTGCACAGAAGGACGAATCAAAACACACTTAGTTTCTGAGTGCATTTGTAGAGATAACAGTAGTGTTTGGAGTTATAATTTTGGTATTTATTTACAGTACATACAGGGATTTAAGTTCTCTCTCATTACAACAGATTTCTGTCAATTGGATCCCAGACATTTTACTTATTGATGCTTTCTACTTTGTTTCAGAAGATGCCTTAATCCTTGTACATATGTGAACACGTTTTTTCCCCCGCTATTGCTCCTGCAGTACAATTTTTAGTCTCTCCCTCTCATTTCTCTTAAATTAGACAGCACATTTACAAGGTAGCCTTTACGTTTTGACATAGTGATATGATCTGTGGATTGTCAGTCAAATTGTTCATTAGGGGGGGGGGTTGCCATCAAATTTGCCAGAGGGGTCAGGTACTGTGTAGTTCCCAGAATGCCCCCTCTTTTTGTGTAATAGGATGTGAGCCTCCCCCTCCTTATACAGAAGAACATAGGCCATGTCCAGTTGTGGACGCTTTTCAAATCCAATCACTCAGACCACAGTCAGAGGTCTGGGCCTCATGTGATCTCACCGTTTTAGCAGTGTCAACACAACCACGGCCTGGGCCCAAGTACTAACGGCTGCAGCCCGCTGCAATACCAACGTCTGCAAGCGGGGGCGGGGCTTGACCGTCCAGCCGGTCAAGCCCCGCCCCCCCCGCCTGCCTAGAGTGCACTACGTCATCATGGTTAGTTCAGGGACACTCGTAATTTCGGAAACTCGATAGAAACAGCGCCTAGATGGAGGATTTTTCCCCTACTGCTGTACATTTACTAAACGACTATTCGACTGAAGATTGATCACAAATTTTAATAAAACTTGTGAACATAAAAACTGTCTTTGCAATGTATTTTGCAGCGACATAATTTTAATAAACTTGTGAACATAAAAACTGTCTTTGCAATGTATTTTGCAGCGATATGTGGGGTTTTTCTATTAGGTTTGTAATTGTCATTAACGGAAACTGAGAACAGCAAAATGCAGAGAAGTGAGTGATTATTTTATAGGCATGTATCATGTATGCATCATCAATCAGCAGACTGTACAACAATCAAGGAAAGCATTATATAATTTTCCTAACCTCCAGTGATGTAGGTCTGCATCAGTCTAAAAAACATACCTTGGAAAACTTAATGTGTCATAGCCTTTGTTACTGTATGTGCCTTGTTTGTGTGTGAAATGTATTTTGAGACTTGTCCAGTCCAGGTAATCAAGGGCAGTGGTTCTCAGTTGACTGGTTAAGAAAGTAAAAAAGTGCAAAAGTTTCATGGAATATCATAATGATAGATGATTGAAAAAAGCCAGTGATAGCAAATAGTGCAAATCATTACCAAAAGAAATGTTTCTATTGTTTCACAACAATGAACAGACACTTCAGATCAAACTATGAAATCTGTTAGCAGTTGGTCAGGCAAAAAATAAAAATAAAAAAATAAAATCAGCATGCAGACCAAACTATTTCCCTGTAAAAAGGGGGGGAAAGTACAATTATTATGTATCCTGCAGTGAAAAAGGGGGAGATGTCCACCACTGCCTTTTTTTTCTTGATCCATAGGCTAATTAAGATGTTATGAAGTGGATGATCCTGGTGGTTGTTCTGAAGGCCTCTCACATCTTCAGTGTACAGTAGTTTACCCAGCTGCCTTGCATCCTTGTGTCTGATGCCACCTCGCCAGCAGAATGGGAAAAAAAGACAATCTTGCCACCACAGACCGATAAATCATCTGTATCATCTTTCTACAGATAAAATGACTCAAGGACTCAAGAAAATTGTTTTTAGTTTATTTCTCTTGTATTTCTCATATAGCGTCTTTGACTTGGGTCAAAACTGATCAGTAGAAGCAGTAGAAAGCCAACAAGAGGAAGAATTCAACAGGGACAATGATGACTTCAATCAGAACGTCTTTGCTTCACGTGAAGAGAATGTCATGTCTGTCACTCCTGAAAGGAAAGCATAACATGTTACTCAATTTGCCATAGCATATTCTTGAGCATGGTTGCAGCAGGACTGGGTGTGAGCATTGCAAGCAGAAGCACAGCACAGGTAACCTGGAGCATAGCTGCAACAGGTTTGGTGTCAGGCTCTGCTTTGGTTATTTGTAACCATATGAATGCTGAACATACCCAAAGCTGGCCTTTTACACATATCTAAAATACATTCTAGGAATATTAGCCATTATCAACCAGCGCATCCAGCGTTTCCCTTAATAAACGAGTCTGTGGCGGCCGCAATTCTCTCCTCCTCGCACACACAGGCACTTCCACACACGGCAGATAGCGTGTTGTGTGATGGTAACGTGCTAATGTTAGCTAACGTGTTGCTACCCCCCCCCCGGCCGGGGGTAGTTAAGTGGCACTCGGATACTGCCTAAGTCGAGCGAGTACTCGAGTACTCGGATATCGGCTGTAGTACTACAAACAATACGGCATCTACAATTAGTTCGCTCCGAACAGTGTTAGCTAATGCTAATGCTACCGTCACGTAGGATAATGCTGACCATTAAAATGCCCAAATACGCAAACGTTAAACAACAAGCGCCGTAAGATGTGAATAAAGATTTTTCATTCATTGCATTTATTGTAGCAACGTAATTTCACTCACCGACATCACTTTCCAAACGGAGTTCATCCTTTCTGTTTCGCCTGAAGGGAAGGAGGCAATTGGGGTGGACTAGGGGGCGGGGCTTGACCGGCTGGACGGTCAAGCCCCGCCCCCGCTTGCAGACGTTGGTATTGCAGCCGGCCGCAGCCGTTACCTACTCCCTGGGCCACACTCACACACTGTCTCAAACACAGACACACAACAACAGACACATCAGGTGGGCAGAAACAACAGCATAGACCCATTTATTTGCACACGGAGGTGAGATCGTATCACAAGTGGTCAGTGGATGTGTGCATGTTAATACCTTGTGTTAACTGACCACTTGTGATCAGTGGTGAACATGGCCATAAATAGGTATCCATACTGTTATTAACTATGAATGATACACAATTGCCCCCGCCCCCCCCCCAAAGAAATTACAAAAAACAAAGACAGTAACACCACAGGAAGTGGTTAATAATGGTTTAAATCTTGTTGCCCAGAGGATAGCTATTATTATCAACTAATGCAGCACAATGTCAACTTTATTTCTGTCTGTGAACACAGTGTCCTTCAATATAGTTTTCCCTTCAACAATGAGAGTAACATGGCAATCTCATCTGTTTGTAGAGTAGCACTTCAAGCAAAATTGTAAAGCATTGAATCAGTGTGTGCTGTGCTCTTTAACTGAAGGCTAACAGAGTGTGCCTCCTTCACAGAAAAGAGATTACCCTTCATCTCCAGGACAGGAAAGACAAGCGACATGACAAAAATAAAAGGATGGAGAAACAAGTTCATAAAAAGGAAGGAAACGTCTTCTTCCGACTCTGATGGTGAGGTTTTCTCGTCTTGTTGTAGTATCTGCAGTGTCTCCTTTTATCTTGCAATGGGATTAGTATATTCATTCTAATTACCAAAAGATTAACTGAACTGAAACCAGTGGAATATATTTGTGTCTGATTTATTATTCCCCATTGATAAATTAAAGTCCCTTTATTCTTCCCCTCCAAAAGGATTACAAAGGAACCTATCTGCCTTCTGCAGCAATATGTTGGATGAGTACTTGGAAAGCGAAGCTCAGCAAATTAGTGAACGGGCTGCTGCCTTCTCCACAAACCCAGAGGGCTCAGTGGCCTATCAGCTGCCTGCTAAAAGCTCAAGCTACGTGAAGACCCTGGACAGCGCACTTAAGCAGCGGAACACTGCTTCCAGATTCACATCGAGGGCCAGCAGACCTTGTCCCCTTTCCCACAAACCCCTGCTTTACTCTGCCCTGACCTCATCGGCACCTCCCCTGGCCAGCTCTGCAACACCTGTTCGAGCTGCAGCTCAGTCCCCCCTGCAGGCAACTGCTTCACAGAGGTAAGAGAGGACATGTTTGAAATGCATCTTATTTTTTAGATTTTCAACTTTTTTCACCTCCGAGATGTTTTCATTTTCTTTATTTAACTTTATTTACTTTTCCTATAACTTACTTCCATGAAAAAGTAATATTTGAACCTATTAGATATTCTTGGCAACCACCCAGAGAATATATAGTAATAGCTTGAGGAAGTTAAATCTAAAATTACCACTTAAAACACAATTTTACACATTTAATTAAACAAATGCCCTTTGTTCTTGTATTGGCTTTTAACACTTTACATTGATTTTTAACACATACTCATTTACAAATTAGTTGTGTACAGAGCTTATGTTTTGGTTTGGTCTCATAAATTGTGTGGACTTGATGCTACTAAGTGCATGAGTTGGAGCATGCTTAATTTGAGAGGACTTGCATATTAGAAATCTAAAAGCCCTTTTCTTTAGGAGCACGTGCCTTTTTATATAATGTAAAGAACAGGTTTCCATGTCAACATTCCTTCTTCATTCTGTCTTAGAAACACTTTGCTTTTTACTCTCAACTCAAACCACACATCAAATCACAACAGACGACTCGAAGCAAATTTGATGTTTGAACATACGCATTAAGTGTAAACGATCTTTTGCTACAATAGTTTTTTTATTAGAGTACAACTCAGAAGATCTGGACAACATGATTTTGGTCATTTTGAAGAAGCATGTGATACACATACAACCTAATTCTTACACCCCACCCACACTCCCCACTCTCTGGTTTGGTCTCTCTTCAGTTCACCTCAGTACCAGCTAGCTGTCGGCCAGAAACCAGCCGCCAGCCCTGGGCTGAGCCAGTGGATGGCACACAGACCCACAGGCCTCACCAAGGTGCAGACCAATATCTTGCAGATGGAGTTTTCAGCCTTGAATCGGGGTCTGGACAGAACACAGCTGACCTCAGACAGGGTGTCGATGGCCCTGTCTGTAATCTTGACAAAACAGGTATGGAATATACTGTGTAAGCAAAAAAAACGAACTTTGAAGATAACTTGATTTGTATCATGTGAAATGTCCTTTGTTTTTTTCCAGATGTTTTACAAGCCCAACATAAAAGCACCCAAATATCCGAAGGATCCAGTTGGGGGACCTGAATGTGGTCAGGAGTTCTGCAGACTTGGCTGTGTGTGCTCCAGTCTCCAGCAACTGAACAGAGGTCCACTCCACTGCCGACGGCCTGACTGCATGTTTGGCTGTAGCTGCTTCAAACGCAAGATCACCAAGCAAATTTCTACAGGGGAGAAAGAACAGATCCAACCTGTTTACTGTAAGATCTTTTATATATATATATTATTATAAGTAGTTCTGACCAAACAATCTGGTCATCAAGAAATTTAGAATGTGCTCAAATCAGCATGACAGCAAGCCTTACTCACCACTAAAAATATTACTCACAACATGTCATGTTGTTGTATCCATCTCCATGGTAACATGGATTTTTATTTTTTATTTTTTATTTTTTAGAAACATTATTTTACTCATGAAAATAAATCAGCAAACCACATCAACCTCCTGTAGAGCTGCCAAAGTCACATTTATAGAACAATTAAATTAATATGTTTTAGTTAATGCTGTCACTGCCCTGTCTTAGCTGAGAGGGTGTTCCCTTCCATCAACATAAATATATTGTGACTATACTTTTTTAAAAATGTATTATCCTTGAGGGTGTGGTTTAACTTCATTTGAGCACGACAGTGATGTGCTCAGGACCAAGGCGCATGTGCCGAGGTCCGCAATGTCTCTGCAATGGCTGTGAGTGATTTAATGCGATGTTAGCCTTTTGGATTGCTGCATTTGTTTCTGGTTTTTCCTTCTGTTTCCAACTCGGTTTGGTTACATCTGCCAGTAACTCAGAACTGTTAATGAGATGCTTTTATCCCTCCCCCAGCTATGACTAATCTGGCCCAACCTCACCCAGGCTACCACTCAAAAAAACTGTGGAACTTTGATATTCGTGATGTGGATCAAGACCCGCTCTCTGCCCCCAAAACCTCTCAGAATCCACTCCATCCAAAGGCCCCCAAGGCGTCACGTCCTCATCCAGCACCACCGGTAAGAAAGCTCTCTCTAGTTGGGTTTATTCAATGCTTTTTCACATCTCTTTTTTTTTTGGATTATTTGTTCATTAGACACGTCTTGCAATTGATTGAGAGATAAGAGCTGTACTTTTTTTTAAATTACAAAATTATTGAAATTGATCATTTCAGATAAGAGAGGAGGACAAGGATCCAGTGTATAGATATTTGGAGAGCATGATGACATGTGCACGGGTCAGAGAGTTCAACAGCTTGCCGCCTCCTGAAGTTACCATAGAGCCAAAGATAGCTGACATCATCAACACAAAACAGAAGAAGACCACCACTGATGAGCAGCCAAGACACTTCTACAGAACTGTTAAGAGTAGAAAACCAGGTAAAGGGAAAAAAAACAGGTTTTTTCAGACATAAGTTTGTGTTGTTTGTGCTGTTAAACACCAGCCACTAAAAACTAGGCAACACCTACTTACATCTCTATTTTCATGTTGTTGTGTTTATTTTCCCACTCTGCCTGACTTAATGTCTTGTGTCCCTCAGCTGACGGGTCCAGTCAGGAATCCACAGGCAGCGAAGCAGACGCAAGGAAGCAAGTACAGATCCAGTCAGCGTGTCAGTGGGACAAGGACCATAAAATGGTCCTGGACAGTTTATGTCGGCGCATAAATCAGAACAGGTTGTCTCAGCGTTACTACATCGGACCGTACCGCATCAGCCCAGTCTCCAAGATCTTCATGCAGAAGCCCAGTGGCTCTATGGTCACCTACAGGGTAGGTCACTGAGAAGTAGTGTGTAACCATAATCCCTATAGTTTTAGGAGTAGGTTTGTTACCTTTAATTGTCGGTGCAACCTTTTTATATAATGGCGGAGCAGAGCTGCGAGCTGCTCAGAGCTATGCTACGGAGGCTCATGTAATTTCTTGGTTTCCCCCATCAAACTCGTCAAATACACAATCCAACAACTCCAAAACGTAATTGTGGACAAGTTGTGACCTGCACATTCACCACGCTATGAGATAATAACGGAACATTACGAGACAGAGTTGTTTTAGAGGTAAATATAGAGACTGCTTGCTGAAAAATAGTGCTTTTGCATGTGCTTTTGCATGAATATACCTCGAAAACAACTCATCTCATTTTCGAGGCCCATAGTGTAGCTCTGAGCAGCTCGCGGCCCTGCTCCGCCGTTCTGAAAATAGCTTGCACCGACAATTAAAGGTAACAAACCTACTCCTGAGACTAGGCAGTGGGCCAATTTGCCAAAATGTTGAACTATCCCTTTAAGTCTTGTATCTGCTTGTATCTACTACTACTACAGTACTACTCTACGATGAGTTCCAAGTAAATGCTGTATTGTCAATATTAGGAACACTTTGCACAGAGCACTTTGCCTTTGATTTGTGAGCATAGCAGCTGGTGTCTGAGTCATATTCAGCTTCAGCCTGGACATAGAGCACTAGAGAGTTCAGCGTTGCTGACATGATGTCAGTGTGACAGCAACAGGTCTTTTCTTTGTGTATTCTTGTTGGAACACAAGCACAGCGCAAATAAAAAAAAAAAAGGCAAGAATATTTAGATCACAGCATCTCACACAGGCAGCATGTAATTTACTTACTGGCTTATTAGCTTATTTTTGGATTTACTTCTTAATCAGTCCAAAATAGTATCATTAAAATAATGAATATTATAAGTTTTCAGTGACTGTTCTGAAGTAGTGTTTGCCCTTGTTTTATAACTGGAATTAAAAACATATTTCCTGTACTCACTGCCCTTTTAGGTTCTCATTAGTAAACCATCTAAAGCTAGTGATAATGAGGAGGACAGATCTGACAACAGTGATGAGGAAAATCTTACCAATCAAAGCTTCGATGGAGAGATCAGTGCGGAGCTGGAGGAGGATGTTCAAACTGAGGAGCCAGAGATAACGTATGGAGTCACACCTTTCCTGAGTGGAGTTTTACCTGCTGGCAGACTGACCGCCAACACCAAACCAGCTGACTGCCAAGCATCTGGACTCATAGAGGTCAGGCAATGATAATAAAGGAAAGTGCTTGAAATTGAAAATGTAATTCTGACATTATTATACCATATTTATTTTCTTTTACAGGTAAATGGCAAATGCTACAATCAGGCCAGGCTGCTGCTGGGGAACATGGGATCTCTACATCCAGCGAACCGCCTTGCAGCATACGTGACAGGCCGACTACATGCTCCTGCCGACACTGCTCATAAAGACCCTCAGAAACCAAACCCCACACAAAGAAACAACACTCTCAGTGCTTTGCGGATAAAAGCCACAGGCACAGTGATACCTCCAATTATCAGTGCAAAGCCAACCAGTGATCTGACGATACAAACACCAGCATTTGGTAAGATTGTCTCCGTTCTTAGACCATAGCACAAGCACTTAGTTTTAAACTGATTGCCTCCCAGGGATGAGAAAAGTGATAAACAGACACACACACAGTTCCATTTGTTTTTCTCCCCATTTCATATCAGTTCCAGGTGTAAACACGGAGTGAGAAAAAAGCAGCATTGTGTTTGTATCAACATTAAGTAAAACAATGCTAAAAGTCTTAATTCCCATTATTAAAGAATCAAAGGAAACACCTTCTTGTATTTGGCTTTGTTGATTGACGTTCTTTTGATGTCTTATTTTGTAAAAATTATTCCTTTGTCTCACCACCCTCCTCTGCATTGTTTTGTTACTTTAGCTCAGCTCCAGCCTGATGATCTGAGGAAAGGATTCACCAGCCTGCCACAGGTCGCACAAAACCTCTCCATCTTTAACCCACTCCGTTCATTCATCTCTAGCCAACTGCGCTCGGGCAGTTCCTACCAGGCCAGCTCCATGTCCTCGCCTGTCTCGCTCACCGTCTCCCAGTCACTAAAAACCCCCAGCTTCCTTGGACACAGCGGGACCTGTTCATTCAGGATCTGCCCGCCAACCAATCAAAACACCGGAGCCCAGGACCTGCCAGGAGTGGCCTTGCCTGGAGGCTTCACTCTGTTCCAACTCCCAAAGCCTGGGGCTGACGGAGTCGCACGAAAACCAGAAACTGTAAACACCACAGACATCTCTGCTGTTGATAAAGCCCTACCACCAAGAGACGCTTTATTTAAGTTTGTCCGTGACGCTGATTTAGATGCTAATTGGCTTGGTTTGGAAGTTCTTGATGAAGGTAAAAACCTGTGCAGCAGCGTGTCAGTGGAGCCCAGCTCCTCGTCTGAGCCGGCGTCTATTGAGAAGATGCCGACAGACGAGAGTGATGAAGTCATCAGCAGGCAGGTGGAGTCCAACCCAGATGTCGCCTCAGACGGAGAAAGCTCTGACTCCTCAGACTACTGTGGTGACGAAGAAGTACATTTACTTTTATGTGAAATTATATAGCATATACCAAATCTCAGTACACCAGATTGTGTGTTTGCTATAATTGTTGTCATTGTCACAGTTTTAAAAACTGCACTTTGTTTGCTTTAGGAGGAGCAAGTGGACATCGAGACTGTGGAGGAACTGGGGCAACAAATGGCCATCACAAAAATGAGGGAAGCTGTCAAGAGGATGTTGCAGGAGACTCGGTAAGGCATGTGTGCTCAGAAAGAGGGATTGTGTAACAATAGCCATGTTTCCATCTAAAGTGATTCGAATTACTGGGAAATGCGCATTGAAAGAAATTCGAATCGTGTGTGTTTCCATCTACGGACTTTCCACCCCCCAGACGGACTGACGGTCTCATTTGAACACATTAGCGTTAATTAGCCTAATAGAACACATGTTTTTTACCTTCAAAACATGACCTGTCCGTGCGTGGGATTTTAATTCGAATCACGGCGTTTCCATCATCATTTTCCGATGCGATACATTTAGATGCGCATCTAAACAGCTGATGGAAACGCACCCTATGTGTATGGTTTGGATGTGTTTAAGTTCTAATTGTTATCCTCCTCTTTACCTTCAGTGATTCCAGTGATGAACTGAGCGTCAAGGTACAGAACCATCCTCTATTAAAATGACTTTGACACGTCTAATATTTACATTCATATTCACTGATTATTTCATTTCATGAGGGTTAATGGGTTTGAATCTGATATAACGTGTTTAACATACGGGACAATGTGTGTTTTGAACATGGTTCACCTCCACAGGATCAAATTGAGGACAAAAAGAGGCGAACCAACCATTCAGTGATAGAAAGGCAGCGACGCTCTGAACAGCGGGGCCTCTTCGACAAACTCCAGACTGTCCTGAGGAGTAACCCCAGGTCCCCCAGGCACCACCTTCTCACCTTGGTCAGTCCCACATAAGGCTCAAAACATTTTCCTCGTTAAAGGGATAGTTCAACATTTTGACAAATTGGCCATTGCCATAATCCCTATAGTTTTAGGAGTAGGTTTGTTTTCATTTTCGATGCAAGCTATTTTTAGAATGGCAAAGCAGAGCCATGAGCTGCTCAGAGCTACGCTATTGTGGCTAATGGGATTTCTTGGTTTCACTCATCAAACTCATCAAGTACACAATCCAACAACTCAAAAACGCTCTGGTGGACAAGTTGTGACCTGCACATTCACCACGCTATGAGATAACAAAATGTTACGAGAGAGTCTCGTAATGTTCCATTATTATCTCATAGTGTGGTGAATGTGCAGGTCAAACATGTCCATGAGATCGTTTTGGAGTTGGTGTGTGTATTTAATCAGTTCTAAAAAAAATGCTTGCACTGACAATTAAAGGTAACAAACCTACTCCTAAAACTATAGGGATTATGGCAATGGGCCAATTTGCCAAAATGATGAACTACCGCTTAAAGTGATGGGGAAAAAATAATATTGACTGTGTATCTCTGCAAGTATGTGACATCATCTGTTCCCAATGAGCCCTTCACACCAGCAGAAAGAATACTGAACATCCCTAATTTGAAATGTATGCAGATCCTCAGTCAGGGCCTAAGCCAGTTCACCAGTAAGACTGTAGTCTTAAGGACTTAAGATAATTAAGGTTGTTGTGAATGGCTTCAGAGAATTTAAATTGTGCTGCTGCAAGTTCATACTTTTAATTTTTATATGTAAAAAATTTACATAATTCTTCATTACATCTCAGAGCTTGTTTGAACCAAGTTTTATTCACCACTTCTAGTTGTAACTGCACATACAGACTTTGAATTGTTCAATTTGCCTCTCTCCTACATACGAGAACAACTGTCATGTTTTTTACAGGCCTAAAACGACGCTGTCTTTATCAAACAGCCATGCGGTTAAACTGTATCCAGTTCAGGTTTGCTGGGATAGGGAGTGTAAATTGTTGCATCCTGAACACATGTTCAGGATCAACACATGTCTGTCCACACTAACTCTGTTCATCCACTTCAGTACTTATACCTTCTGACCCATTCACAGTTTTTCTGTCCATATGTCTGCCCATATGTTATATATGATATGGTAATGTTTGTTAGATCCCAATAGCTAAAGGGAAGGAGATGTTACATATAGGCGTATGTGATGCTGTCTTGAGACACAGGACATGTCAAGACTTAAGCGCATGTGTAGGAGTGTTTGTTTTTGTTAAGTTCATGCTAAAACAACCATCTCATGTGGGTTTTCCTGTTTCTGCAGGCTCTAAAAGAAATCCAGAATCTGGTTAAGACCTCCAAGTGTCTGGAGGAGGAGAAGAAGAAGCTGACTGACACACAGTCAGTGTATCTGAAGGAGCTCTCTCGTCTGTCTGGTATGAACAGTTTCTCTTGCTGCGTGTTGAACTGTATGAATAAAATGCAGCCGCTCACGTCTGAAAGAACAGGTTGAGTGATGTGTGTGCTGCCTTCACTGAATTCTCTCTTGTCTGAAATGTCTCCTCTTTTAGGAAAGCCAGAGATTCTGATAAAGCACAAGCTGATGGACATCTGCAAAAAGCAGAAGATGAGAGAGCAGGCAATGAAGTGGAGACCCATCTTTTCCCATCTGCTGCAGTCCAGAGCCGCTCTCCTGCAGGCCAAAGCCTCCCAGGCCACGGCGAAGCCCCCACCCCTGCTACAGCCCAATTTCTGCCTCGCTAAAGCTGCAGCCCAAAACAACGCACACCAGGTGAAGCCCCAGCTACAGCCTAATCCTCAGAGGAAGCAATCCAGCTTCCACGCACTTCTGTGCCCGCCCACACAGAAACCACAACCAGAGCAGCATCAGGAGGCACCCGAGGCTCCGGCACAGGCCGCCCAGACTCGGGTCCCATCAGCCCCTGCTGCACCTCACATCCCATCAGCCCCTGCTGCACCTCAGGTCCCATCAGCCCCTGCTGCACCTCACATCCCATCAGCCCCTGCTGCACCTCAGGTCCCATCAGCCCCTGTTGCGCCTCACATCCCATCAGCCCCTGCTGCACCTCAGGTCACTGCAGCCCAGGACGGAGCCTCACAAGTAACCTCACCAACCACTTTTCAAACGCTGTCCGTGCCACCGCCCATGACTCTCCCTCTGATGCGCTCGAAAACCGGCAGGCTCATACTTCCCTCATCTCTGAAACCACGTAAGTAGCCACACTAACACATCCTCAGTATAACCCGCCTCAAATTCAAATATTAAAAGATATTTAATATGTCTTTTACCCCTCTCGCAGTTGGTCAAGGCTTCTACACTCTGACGTATTTGGAAGCCAAGAAGACAGGAGAGGGAGAGGTCGGCACAACAGCTGACGCGCAGCCGTCTGACGTCGACTCTCAGAGCCAGGATGAGAGCATTTCTGCACCAGGCTCCAAAAACAGATGTACTGTAGAGGAGGACAAAACGAAACCATCCAACTCTGATACAGCGGCCTCCCTGTCTGCGCTCAGCTTTGTTAAATCACTGCTCGGCGAGAAGAAACATGAGGGGGGCACGGCAGCCGGCTCCAACAAAGCTCCGACAGCCGTCCGCTTGAATTTTAACTTTAGGAAAAAGGCTTCTAATTCAGCCATCGCGCAACCCAACCGTAAACCTCCCGCCTCGGGCCGCCGCAGGGGCAGGCCACCATGGAAACATCTCAACAGAGGCAAAGCAGAAAAACCCAGGGAAGGTGAACCAGAAGGTGAAACAGAAGCTGAGGCCATGGCAGCGACCGTCAGCGACGCAGCAGAGAACCCCGTACCGGTGAAGCGGCGCAGGGGAAGGCCCCCGAAGACCAGGGCCGGCCCGGGGCGGCCGCCCGCACAGGGAGGGAGCGGCTCATCCAAATCCAACGAGGACAAACCTTTCAGACCCATGTGCAATTTTAAAAGCCCTGAACCTAACGCAGCAGCTTCACGTGGGGGGAAGACCAGATCGCGGCCATTAACGCGCGGCTCTTTAGGAAAGGACTTCCCCAGTGCCAAGAAACGCTCCTGGATAGACATAGAAAAGGAACTGGACCCAGACCCAGAGCTTGAGGATGAGGATGAGGATGAGGATGAGGATGAATAGTTCTCATATCTTCCCGTTGCGCACATTGTTTAACCTCAGTTAGTCTCACACTGAAACCTCAAACCTCTCTGAGGCAGCTGCATCTGTCCCAGCATCGTCCTCTTCAGTCTTACTCACGTGGTGGAGTTTGTGTAGTGTGAACAAGTAGCATAGGTCATTGAAAGCCTCACCAAATGTGCCTGTGTGTAAACCCAAAGGACCAGAGACACCGTTAAACACTTGAAGCTGCTCTTTTCTATAAACGTTAGCTCACGCAACTCAGTGGACTCCTTTCGTACGACAGAGACAGGCTGTTTTCTGCTATAAAGATATAAGAGAAAGCATTAAGTGACCTGCTGAATGTATGAATGAAATTTATGCTAACTCCCCCGTCAGTTTTTATGTTTCCTTGCTTGAATGTCGCCTACATTCATATTAATTTCTTGTTCAGATTTATTCAAATCATGTTTTTGTTGAAGTCATTTATTACTAATCTGTTTTATGCAAATGAAAATAAACTGTACAGATTACATTAATTGAATTTGTTGAGCCTTGCAGTGTAAGGTAAATATCTGTATCCTGGAAGGGGTCCGACAACACACTGCTCCATTAACTCTGTAAAATGTAAACATTAACATTTGTCCTTCCCATTTTTTTCAAGAGCTAGTTTGATGATTAATTCCGCAGTAGATTTTTTTGTTGTTGTTATTTGTTTGTTTTTTGTCACTAACTCGTTGAAAAACATTTTGTAGCACTTTATGTTTTGTTTTAGTATGTGTTTGTATAGTGACAGTAATGATTTGTACTTTGGGGGTACGTTCTATAAGCAAGTAATCAGAATAAAAGCTGTTAGCCATGTATCTAAAAAATATATACCTGTAAATATTGTATCTCCTTTTTTGCAATATATTTTTGTTGTGGAGGATTTTTGAGACACTGGTTGTTCCTCTTACTTCAGTTAAGATGAAAATGTGAAAAATCATGTGGCTTTTGAAATCAATAAAGTCTACTAGCATTTACCACCCTGCGGTCCAGTCAAAAACAGGCATTTCATGTTCTTGACACAGCATTAAGCGCTAGAAATAGAAATCTAACACCATTCCTCAGGAAGAAACATTACTGTCACCATGAAGAGAAATTACATGTTTTAAAAGATCATTAAAATACTGAACTGAACTTGTTTTGACACAATTGGCCTCTGATTTTTTTTTGTTTGAAGTGTAAATTGAGAAAAACAAACAGATGTGACGCTAATCTCATCTTCACTAATGGCTGTGAAGGAGACAACAATTAAAGCTCTTTGTGTGGTCACAACACTCTGTCAGGCTCAACAGTCCATATCAGTGCAGCCCATTGTATTAAGGCTGTCACTCCCTGACTGACAGCAGTTGAATCACACATTTAGAGCTCGAGTGCAAATTATTGTCCTATCTGTAACTAGTCAAATGGAAATGTGGTAGGTATGCACGGTAAATTTCCGATACCGATATCCCATATGAATTTTTCTGTTATGGCCGATAATCGATATGTGTTGGGTTTTTTTTTAAGTTTCTGAGATGATAGATTTTTGTACAGACTGAAAATCATGCAAACTGAATTTCTGAATGTCTGCCTTTATTTTCAGAATGTATTTTACTTCCAAATAACAAGATTACAGGTTACACATGGCCAAATCCCCCTTCCCCTCCCCCTCCTTCTCCCTCTCAGCAACTAGACGGATATGTACATTGGTTGTGCATATCGGCCCAATTTTACTCATCCGATACCGATACCGATATATTATAAAATGACGAACATCGGCCGATACCGATATTAATGCCGATATATCATGCATCCCTAAAATGTGGTTTTAAAACAACCGGTCTGTCATGAAGCTCATCGCCGACCCACGGTAAATCTGTGTGGTACAGTCTAGGTCTTGTAATTGAGTATAAAGTGTGTGTACTTCATGTCCTTGGTCATTCCTACAGGTTTAATGTGACTGTGCTGCACACATCTACTCTGTCACATCAGTGGCTGGAATGTAAAAAGCTGAACATTCAAGGAGGAAGTTCAGGGTTAAGAGCATCACAGAGATAATGACCTGAGTCTCGATGATGTCTCAAGTTTATTTTCAGTGTCACACCATTGAAGCACAGTCAGGGTGTTCCTGCTAACAGCTGCTCTTATGAATGCTCTTTTAATTAAAGTGAATGAGTGTGATATTAACAACAAGGATGAAATAGGCTACACTGGCTTTAATGGCCAAGCACAGTCAATATGTAGAGGTTCAAGAAGACACTATAGAGTGTTGATGTTGATGTTTAGTGGACAAACAGACTGGAATCAACACCACTTAAAATCTTCTGGGATGTATTGCAGATAGGGATGATCACGTTGTGACCAAGTGCAGTGTTCTGATTGCAGGAGTTGTCTGGATAAAGATGTCACAACATCCAGAGTGCTCTGTTGCCATAGAGACACCCCAGACAACAAATCATGTTCTCAAGATCACTCTCTAAAGCGTAAGCACAATTGTCAAAACAATTTCATGGTTCATCACAGCTCTACTGAATGTTTGCCAAACATCAGAAGTCAGAACATGTCATTTACATTGTAAACCATAGTTTTTATGTCACTTGATTGTCCAGTGAAATTACACCATGATTATGATACACAGTTTTACACCTTTGGAAGAACAGTTAAATGTCTTCATGTTCAGCCACATACAGTAACTCTAAGGTCCAACACACATCTGAAAAGGCTGTGATTGGTTGATTATGATTCCTTGTCATCACTCCTACCTGACTGATCTTCAGCCAATTTACTGCATCAGACATCACAAACACCTAATGTCATTGGTATTTATAGCATTTATATCAATGCATTTATTTATATGTATGTATGACATAATTTGATAATTGATATTTTTTAAGCTCAGACAATGGAAGAACATTTATACATTGCCAATAGTTATGATCATCAATCATAATTATCAGCTTTGATCAGTAGGCTATAAGACTAACAGCCTATTTATCAAGTGATGTTTGTTTTTTGTACACGTCCTATTCTGATTGTAATGATTCAATAATTGCTTCTTTTTTAAAAACATTTTATTTATGTATTTACTTTAGGAAAAAATGTTTTCTCCTGAGCTGAACTGGACCAAAACGCGTCCTATCGTGGGGCGTAATTGCGATTGTCTTGGCGTCACATACTGGGCGTGGTCCATTTTAGACAGGAAGGCAAGTGGATTTCGAAGATAAGCACGTGGCCGATATCACGCACTGCAAACAAATCTCAAGCATGTACAGTTCTCATTATTTAAATAAGCATGGGCTACAGCCGGTTCTGACCTAACTATTAGATGGTGATGAAGTCACCGAGCCACTCAGAGCAGATCATTGTTGGCTGCTTGCAAATTAATTAGGATTTAATGGGCCGCGGCTTTATTGCATGCAAATGAGATAAAGTGGCTTGTTTACTGCTAAGTTAAAATGTGTTCGGCATACCTTTACAGCAGAGCCGGCAGTTAACATTAGGCCTAAAGCATCATTAGAAATTAATGCGATATTTAAAACTATAAAGAAAACAGGACAAACAGACAATCAGTCAGTTGAGTAAATATTTAAATAAGAGATAAAAGAAGTAACACAAAGAGCTGTGGTTCTCCAACATCCGCCGTTCAGAGCCGAGCCTGCCCAGGCCTCTGTGTTTAATCCTATTAGATCACTAAGGTACAACAGCAACAAAAGCGATCATTGATGTGATCATGAGACCAGGCAGGTCCAGATTAAAGCAGTGATGTCATGCAGGCGAACAGCTGAGCAGCGCCTTTTCTTTCCTCCTCATTGAGACAGAGCGACAGCAGCCCAGAGGACAGAGGAGCAGAGTAGTGGACCCACCCACAGGATCAGTGTCCACATGTCCCAGCAGCAGTAGCAGGTCTATCTCTGTCCCACTGTGTAAAGCTCTGCACTCAAGTCTCTGCTGGAGGTTTCGGTGCCGGTGGTGGGTGCATCACTTCATTCTCTAGCCCAGGCCGCATGCACGGGGCTGGTGACCGGTCTCTGAGGACTGTCAGCGGGAGGCTGCAGACAAGATGCCAGGCGATGGGTTCACGATCAAAAGTCGCATCAGGAATTTACTGCGTTCGCCCTCAACCAAGCAGAAGAGGAGGAGCAGGACCGAGGATCTCACCAGCAAGGTGGGCTACCAGTCTCTGTCTGTCTGTTTAAAAGTGCCACAGATTTAGTTTAAAGATTTAAAAGAAACATTTATTTTTTATTTAACTGCAGTGTCACATAAGTAGCATGCTAAATTAGTCTCTAGACAAGGTATAACTGCCACTTCTAACCAGGCTTTCTCCTAATTACTTAATCAGTAAATCATTTACAGTCAACACTTTGCAGTCAAATTGCAATTGATCAGAGAATAACTTTTGAGTTCACAGTGGTTGGACTGATTGGACTAAAAATGTGTAGCAACATTTTTATAATTGAAAATATAAACTGTAGTTAACAAGATTATTCACAACCTGGCAACCCAAAATCAACTCTGTGCACTGTCTGACAGGCTAAATGATCTATTATAGAGTACAGTAACTCATATGAAGTTGAAATGTAGAGTACAGACTATGAACCCTCAATAACACATGCCTTATTGGATTAATTACTAAATACAGAGAGAAGAATGTAACTTAATAGAACAAGAGGACTTTAGGCTCACTGCTGTTTATTACCATATATGTGTTAGTAGGACACCATACACTGAGGTACATTGCTGCAGACTGATCAATGACACTAGCTGCTTTATTAATCCCAGGACAAACAGACAGCATGAGTTGCCAAGCCAGCTGTCACATCTTCTGTTTACCTGCAACATTTGACCTCGTCTCTTTTTACATCATCCTTTTCTTTTACGTACATGAAAGAAAGATAACAGAAACATTTTGTAACTTATATTTTAATCTTTATCGGTGTAGAATCGGAGACACTCCCTGCTGCGCGTGCATCCTGGTTGTGCAAGATACAAAATAAGGAGATACTGTTCAAATCTCACAAGTCAATATTATTTTAGATCTGGCTTGTTTTACCAGTCAGAATCAACCCATCCCAGAGAGATAATAAAAGCTGTCCCATCGTAAAAGTGGAAAATCAGTGTTCTGAGATACAACTACTGAGAGGACACTTTTATCCACATTTAGCCGTTTACTTACCACACTCCAGCAATCTATTTCTGTCTTTGATTCATTGACAAGAGTGTGTGGTTACATCACTGCTGGTCCAACTTCTTTATTTATCTACCCTCACCTCTCACTGTGATGAAATCCTCCAGAAAAACAATGAAACAGTGGAGCCCAGGTGCATCACTTTTGTGTTTTATGTCTCCACAGGTGACGCTGGAGAAGGTTCTGGGCATCACTGCGTCAGGAAACAGCGGTTTGACCTGTGACCCCCGATCTGGACTGGTGGCCTACCCTGCAGGGTAAGACCCGAGAGAGAGATCATCATTATTTTAACATTTGACCTTTGACTTATTCACACTCCGTGCACAGTTTCCTTATCATATCTACCTCACACAGACAGTCAGTGGGCAAATTTCTGTGTGTAATCAGTGTGCTATCTCTGAGGAACTGAGGAGGAGCTCTGGGGGCTCTCATCAGAGAAACTCAAAAGCTTTTTATTATCCCATCCTCAGGGAGGCTTCCTTTGACTTCCTCTGTGATACGCCAATGTAAAGAGCACTGTAGTATTATTATTTCTGTGCAAACAGTGAGACGGGCTTTGTTAACTTGCACGGTGCGGAATAAAAGAGGAAAGAAAGGGAGAGGCGTGAGCTGCGGGTTGGAGGATTCACTGTAGATCTACAGTGGCGATGCCTCAGAGCTGCTGCAGAGTTTAAAAACAAGCACGGTGGGTCTCGCGAGGCCGTAACAGAAACTGTACTGAGCCTCTTTTGTTTTGCGCTCAAATCTTCTGACAAAGCTGTATTAATGCTAAGAAGGTCAATGTCTGAAAACAAGAGGAGAATTAGAGCCGTTTCCATTAGTTGCTGTGTCACGGAGTGTGCGCTTGTCGCTGAGAGAGCAACGTGGTGCATGCAGGCACGGCCACCTCTGCATGTCTGTGTACTCCGATGGTGATTTTTAACAAGCTTTATGCCTCTCAAATTACAAACAGTCTGCTAATCCACTTGCAGCCTCGGTTTAAATCTGTACAAGCTGTGGTACCAAGAATGCAGTTTCCTGGCCAGGAGCTAAAGAAGCAGTTTAGCGACAGGTGGACCATCAGCATGCTGCTGCTGAACAGGATGTAAGGAGGAAGTTTTATTAACAGGAAACAGTGCGGTTATTTGTATATGGAAACATAGATGATTCAAAGTGGGCCATGGAAATATACTATGAAGCAGGACAGGACTTTTATTTTGAAACCTTATCTGATGATGCATCCACTTGCTGGATAGCTTGACATAAAGATTAAACTGTGTGATGTTGAAAGTTTGTTTCAACATCCTCATCTATCTCTGAGGAAGGAGACATAATAAAATAATAATCAAATGTCACACTGT
This sequence comes from Decapterus maruadsi, assembly GCA_030347415.2. Taxonomy (NCBI): domain Eukaryota; kingdom Metazoa; phylum Chordata; class Actinopteri; order Carangiformes; family Carangidae; genus Decapterus; species Decapterus maruadsi. Next base: position 6,464,289 of record CM064891.1, on the reverse strand, counting down.
TTTTTAAGACATGAAATTATTTTACAATTTGATGTGCCTTAATTCAGGTTGTTTCAGGTTCTTTAAGATTAGAAATGCTTTAACTTGGAATTTAAAATCATCTGTAACACTTTAACAAAGGTCATCTATCTTTGTTACCTATCTTTGTTGACAAAGGTAACCTATCTTTGTTACAGTGTCTGTTATATTGATGCAGTTTAGCACATTTCTTATTAGATACATTATGAGATGTATCCATAGGAGAGTGAATTCATGAATGAATATAAACTTCAATCTTCTGATGAAACACTTCTGCACAGAGTAAAGTTTAATTATGTGATAAGATGCTTTTATTGCCACTGCATTCAAAATACAATGAAATTGCAACTGCCCATTACAGTGGTATTTACTGTAAACAAACATGGCAGGTAATGTGAGATAAAGTGCTGTAAGTGCACAATATGACTGGATAGGTTTCAGTTGTGTGTGTTTGTGTGGAGTGTCTGGACGGCTTCGGGAAAGAAACTGTGCAAAAGTCTGTCGGTACATGTGTTTATTGACCTGACAGATTAGTAAACGAAGGCTTACTCCTGAACATATTAGTAGAATAATGTGTTACATCAGAGTTGAAATGTTTTTCAGGTCATTGTGTATAATCAGTAAGCGCTGGTACAACAAGCCACAAGCGCTTACTGTGAAATCAGAGCTCAGTTATTCATTTGTTACTGTGAAAAATGTGTTTTCCACTCAGAGGTGGACGAGCGTTTGCATTTCTCACAAACACCTTGGATAAATAAACACAGCACTGGAGGATGGATGGATGGATGGATGGATGGATGGATGGATGGATGGATGGATGGATGGATGGATGGATGGATGGATGGATGGATGGATGGATGGATGGATGGATGGATGGATGGATGGATGGATGGATGGATAGATAGATAGATAGATAGATAGATAGATAGATAGATAGATAGATAGATAGATAGATAGATAGATAGATAGATAGATAGATAGATAGATAGATAGATAGATAGATAGATAATGATGTTCTTCTCTTCTTTATACAGGTGTGTGGTCGTCTTGCTGAACCCCAAAAAAAACAGAGAGCACCACCTCATCAACAGCTCAAGGTGAGTCTCACAAACCTATATAAGTCTGAATCTGTCTCTGACTCTGTCTCTGTCTTTGACTCTGACTCCATCACTGTCTCCCACAGAAAGACCATCACAGCTCTGTCCTTCTCCCCTGATGGGAAGTACTTGGTCACAGGCGAGGTGAGCGATCTTACTCTTATTTCTCTTTATATCTCACTTAGTGCTGTCGTTTTATTTTTTACCTTCACTGAGTTTACAACGATGGATCTGATGTTTCCTGCACCTCAGCACTCGTACGGCACATGAGCGGTGAACGGTGACAATGTTGTCTCCGGTGTTTTTATTCTCACAATTACAGAGTAATGTGTCCTGTCAGTCAAGTGTCACTGTGTTGTAGATACAGCATGTGCCTCGACACAACAAGCTATCTTAATCCTCCCCTCCTCCCTCCCCTCCCCTCACAGCCAATCAAAGCTGATGAAAGACTTCTCATCCACTGTGTAAGTGGATGAGCACGCAGTAGTTGCCATGACGGCAGAGACAAAGTTCAAACGACCAGACAGACCGAGGACAGGTTGCTGCGCTGCCATTTAAAAGGCACCAAAATGCCAAGTTCTTGTCGATTCCCATCACCAGTGTGTGGATCCTTGGAGATGATGCAGGAGCACAACTGGTTGTTACATAAAACCATCAGACGTGCACGTTTGCTGTCAATTTTCCAAATGCAAATGTTGATATTTTATTCATCTACCAGTTATTACGGTTCTCTTTCCCGCACTGCTGTGAGTATGATCAAAGCTGAGAGCTTCACAGCTCTGTTAGACGATTTCCTTGCCTTGAAAGAGCAGAAGAGTTAAAGACATTCCTGAGTGAATGATCTGATAAAAAAGCAAACAGTGGATGGTTTTACATCAAGGACAGGCGGACAGTAGTATGTATGCCACTGCTCTTTTTGATGCAGCTCTGTGTTAAGGAGAATGTTGTCCATTCTCAGCGTCCTTCAGGCTGACTGTCCTCTCAACTGTTAACCCTGACCTTTGGAAGGGTCGTCCTACTATGTTTTAAATAAAGAGACTACACAAATAGCTTGCTGACCTTTTGATCCTTGAGAATAATACGTGCAGTCGAGGTACAAGTAACGGTGCAGAGGTCGGAGGATAATCTCTCTCAGAGCTGAATAGACTGGAGAAATAGGTGACTGTTTCTAGCCTGTTCCAGTGAATTTAAAGGGGACATGATATGGAAATATCACTTTTTGAAGGCTCTTTAAAGGTTATAGCTATAACTTTTTCAAAAATAATATATCCACAGAAAGTCTAGAGGGGTGCAGAATAGTATATAAATAGTATATAAATAATTGCTTTAGAAAATTTGACAGGTCCAAAATATGTAAATATTTACGGTCAGCCGGTACTGTAACGTTTTTGGTGCAGGTGTGATGCTGTGGGTTTTTTGGGGTTGTCTGCAGTTGAGTTAGTGTGAAATGATTCAGATGTGTTTCCATGCCGCTGTCAACACTGGAGCTGCTGCTTGTTAAATACAGTTAGCGTTATCTTAGCCCTAGCTACTAGCCGCTCCCTATAGAGCTCCGGACCCCACGTGACCTCCAGCGGTCGAGCGGCCATTTTGGCAGGAAAGTGTAGAGTGCAGAAGCATTGACTCTAAGCGCCGAAGCCGTGTGAGTTCACATTATCTAACTTTAATTCCAACACATTGGACTTAATATAAAAAAAACTAAATTTATTAAATATTACCGACCCTTATAATGCCACCGGGGTGCTTTTCAAAAAATATTTTTCGCCGAACAGGACGTCTTAGACCTGCAAGATCCAGACACAGCTACCTAATCAACTCCTCTGCAAGCTACACACGCCGGCTTTATGCTGTTTGTGCTCCACAAAATGACAAGCAGGAAAGAATAAAAGAAAAGAAAGAGGCAAACACATATAAGATGTGAGTCTCCTTCGCCTCCAGCCTTTCCAAGCTGACCCAGAGCCGGTCTCCCCTCCGCCGCGGGCTGATCAGCACCGAGACCGGGAGAGGGGCAAGTACCGCAAGGACAGCTACTAGGTTAGCCATGCTACGCTGCATTAACTGGGATGATACGACACTCACCCTTCTAGTGAGGATACAGCAGGTTTTTGCAGGTAGATTCCACAGCTGGACGTTCATCACAAAGCCAGACTGCGTCCATGTGCAACCCTCCAGGCTTCTGTATGCCTTTAGAGCAGGGCGATGGAGAGTTGATCAGGTAGCCTAGCTGTGTCCGCATACTGCAGGTCTGGGACTGGGACGTCCGCCGGCGGCCGGAGATACTTTTGACAAGCACCCCGGGGGCATTATAAGGGCTGTGTGAGATCATGTGAACTGCAGGGTATTAAAATCTTCAATTTTACTGTCAAAATGTAATGCAGCTGTTCTCCTGGTCCTGATCCACGTCTGCCCCCCTCCCGCACCATCTACAGTCACATTGTTTACGTTACGTTTTGTGTTTTAATTAATCCTGCAACACACAGTGTGATCGGTAGAGGACTAATATCTGTCTAACAATCATAACTATGACACCTGAAACGGTAAATACAGCTGATCGATCGAGAAAAAAATAAGCTGCAGTGCATTTTTCCTTCACTGAAAACAGCTGGTTCTTGAACGTAACTCAGTCAAACTAAGACGTATCCTCAATATGTTTTGCAGTTCTGTTAGGTCATACTACAAACTGACAAAGTAATACATGTAAAACGTATATGGGCTCGGTGAAAATCGCTTTGTTATTCTCGTTCTGCACTCGGCTTTCCCCTGTATCTACAATACGAACATCTGCAGTTTCCTGCCAAGATGGCGTCGCGGTCAGTTTCGGGGCGTGGTCGGGGCTGCGTGACGTCAGCTCCCGGAGCTCCATAGGTGTACCTGGAAACAAGTAGAATTGAAGGTTGGAGCGAGAGCAGGCGGGTGTGTGACACTTACTGGACAGAAGGAATTAAACACCTTTAACATACAGTATATTTGATAATAAGATGTTCCCTGGGTTGTCTGGCAATGATGTAGGAATTTAAATTTGCATAATCCCTCCCCTACCTGAGACCGGTAGAAGGGGCGGGGCAAGCAGTGGGTTATTTGCATTTAAAGGGACAGGCACTGAAACCAGCCGTTCTGAACAGGGGAGTTTTGAGAGGATGAAAAGAGCTGTGATGTTGGATCCTTGGGGTATTATATTATATACTGTTATATCCTTTTCCATCAGAGTGGTCATCTGCCAGCGGTGAGACTGTGGGACGTGGCAGAGCGGAGGCAGGTGGCCGAGCTCCAGAAGCACAAATATGGCGTCTCGTGTGTGGCGTTCTCTCCCAGCGGCAAATACATCGTCAGTGTGGGGAACCAACATGACATGATGGTCAACGTCTGGGCGTGGAAGGTAGTTTGCACACTTGAGTTTTAGCCCACAGCTAAATTCTCTACAAGTCATAATTTTTATGACTTGACCTGACAAAATAACGTGACGTGAAACTCGACTCGGACTTAGACGTTAAAGACTTGAGACTTGACTTGAGTGTTGCTCATTTCATGTTTATAAAATATAAAATTAATATCTAATATTACCTGGTATGAGCTCAGGCTGAGAACGGCGTTGTCATGATTGGATCACTCCCCTGTCACTCTGTCATGCCCATGTTTGATTCCATGTATTTTATTGAATGTTGGTAATTTACTATGTAAATCCAATTAATTCATTCTTTTTTAACGTGTTGGATTAATTAGCCAATGATGTTAAAGGTCCAGTGTGAAATGGGGAGAAAATCATGATATCTAGAATTCAAATTCTAGTTTGCAGCTCTCACTCATTTGCTCGCACTCACGTGACAAGGACAAAAAAAACTTGTTTACCACGACTTGTTTACCCTTGCTATATGTATGTATAATTAGCCTACGAAAACCAAACAATCTTTATTCTATAGCGATTATACACTAATACAAATATATTCATGGGTAGTAGTGGACCTTTAATCGACAGTTACAGTACTAATATCTTGTCTTTTATTTTCACTTTATTAAAGGAGTCATCACCCAGAAATCGCAATTTCTCTTGTTAAAACATGCATATTGGTGTTTGACCGCAGTTGAAACTTGCCTGAAAAGCTGGACTTTGAAAGCGGCGCCGTTTTTTCGCTTCGGCTCTTTTTCCGAACAGGAATAGCACACAATGGTGTGCCTTCCTAAAGCACGAGATTTTGATTCTGCTCCGACGGTGACCTCACCGGCGGAGGCTACTTGCCTCTTTCACCACCCAACCCCGGCCCGTCCGCTACCTGAAATCGCCGAAGCGGTACCAGGGGGCTGTTTATGTTTTGGAGTCTGCATGCAGGCAAGCCCCCCCCTGCTCTGTCCTTCCTGCGGCGAATCAACATGTGCCTCATACAGTGCACATCCGGACCAGTCAAAACCTCGCGCGTAATCTCGCGTGATAAAGTCGCGGTAGGAAAAAGGGTCAGAACAAGCTCAATGTTCGATTAAAATTTTTTTTTTTTTTCTAATAAGTTTTACGAATTGATCCAAAGCGATCCAAGGGGGGCTGGATACGTAAAAAACCAGGTGATGACTCCTTTAATATCAGTTTCTGCAGGTAAAATTGCAATAATAAGGTGATTTGACTTGACTTGACCAAGAAAAATGACTTGAGACTTACTTGAGAGTTGCACATGTGTGAGTTGGTCTCATCTCTGGCTTAAAGTTGTAAATGTATTGTTGATTTGTCCTCTCACAGAAAGACGTTGTGGTCGCAGCCAACAAGGTGTCCAGTAAGGTGACAGGCGTGTCTTTCTCCGAGGACAGCTCCTACTTTGTGACTGTGGGGAACAGACATGTCAAGTTCTGGTATCTGGATCTCAGCAAGGCCAGCAAGGTAATGGAATAACACCATCCCATAATCTTTTATTGCCCCGGTCTGGTTTTCTCGGTCCATAAAGGACAGTGTTGGTGTTTCATTTCAGTCTTGTGCTCTTATGCTGCCAAATACTTTTACACAGTGTAGAAACGTTTCACTGCCTTGAAAATGATCCAAGCTAGAAAAATCATCCTAGTAAACTGGGAGTCTGGTTTTGTCACACTTCGTCTTTCATTGCTGTTCCATTGTTCCACAGCTGTTTGCCTTCACAGCTTCACAAATGCTTTGTGCGTAATCGCTGACACTCAAACAAGGAAATTGAAAATAACTGAGTAACATAAATTGTCAAGTTGCGCAACAGCTGCACACATGCACACGCCTCAGAAAGCCTGGATGTGAATGCAGTGTTCACACAACTGTGAATGTAACCATTAATCTGCTGTAATCACCACATCCGTGAGCTTCATCAGTTAACCCTCCCCTCTGTGGTATGTAGGCCAGCGCCCCCGTCCCTCTGCTGGGCCGCTCGGGGCTGCTGGGGGAACTGAGGAACAACTTCTTCTGCGATGTGGCCTGTGGGCGGGGCGCGAAATCTGACTCCACCTTCTGCATCACCTCCTCGGGCCTGCTGTGTGAGTTCAACAGCAAGAGGATGCTGGACAAGTGGGTGGACCTACGGGTGAGTGACAGGGGGCATTTGTGTTGGTGTAGTCAAAGCCTGTATAAAAGTGATGGAGTAATCTAGTTGGCCCATTAAAGGGATAGTTCAACATTTTGACAAATTCGCCTATTGCCATAATCCTTATGGTCATAGGAGTAGGCTCATTAGCTTTGTTGTGACCTGCACATTCACCACACTATGAAATAATAATGTAACATTACAAGACAGAGTTGTTTTCAAGGCAAATGCAGCCGGAACTACTTTCCAGACATGGCTGCTGGGCGGAGTAATTTTAAAAGTAGGTTTGAGTATTTGCTTCATGTGACAATGTGTCCTAATACTAATTAATAATAATAATACTTATACATGATGATGATGCCACAGGGATTATGGCAATAGGTGAATTTGCCAAAATGTTGAACTATCCCTTTAACTAAATCAATTCGCTGGTATGCAAAGAAAAAAAACTTACCACCTAGAATAGCGTTGTTTTTGTGTGTGCACGTGGGCATGTGTGTGTTTGAAACAACTTTACTAATGATTTATGAACATTGACAAGTGTGGTTTAAAAACATCAGTTGCTGAAAACGCTGCTGGTTTTCATGAAACATGAATGTAATCTTTACTGATTCAGTAGGTGTCTACATCTTTAATTCCACTCCTCTACTTTACGTCAATATTAAATCTGCAGCATATTTAGCATCTGTGTGCTGTATAAAGAGTATTAATGGTAATGGTAATAATATGCTGCACGCTGCTCATGGTCAGTGTCCAGCTGTGGTGTTTAATTAGGAGGTGAGGATGAAGGTGTGTGGCTCTTTATCATGCCTTCTGTCAAAGGATCAACCACAGATTAGCAACAGGGACAAGAACAGAACATGTCGCCCTGTAACCTTCATTATCTCAGTCCTGACTCACCTGGACTGAACGTAATCAGGTTTAAATGAATAAGAGTAGATTTAAAGTGAAATTCAGACTGTAAACTATCTCGCTTATTAAACGACCCACTAGCAAAATAGAATATTTGAGTCAAAATCTTGGGTAGATTACAAGCCTGCAGCTGATCAGCGGCGAGTCGTGGAGACTTTTATTTATAGCTAATTCACATTAAACTGGACGTTGTCATTGATAGTGAAATGAGACGAGCAAATAGGACCTCTGTGGCCATGTCTGTGTTTTTCTCATGCTGTGGCCCCAGATGTGACAAAACTGTGAACAAAATAATTATAATTTAAGTCGTCATAATCCCCACACACCGCTTTACAAGACCGGTCTGCTACTGTTGCCTGAGTTGGAGGACAGGAATTTTCATCCATTAGTCGTGAATGAAGGGTTTACATCTCTCCTTTCTTTTTGATTTGAATTTCTGAAGCAGTAGCCTAATGGAAATGTAACAATTGTCAGAGTGGCATCCCTAGCAACAGTCTGTTATACAGAAATAACAGACCTTAGAATAAGTGATTGACCAATCAGAATACAGCATTTAATAGAGCTGTGTAATAATATGCTGTAGATGCTCTTCTCCAGGGGTTTGTTTGTGATTTAGAGAACTATAAAACAAAATGATGATGTTGTTGTCTGATGTTGCTGCCGTGTAGACGAGCGTGGCCCAGTCTCTGTCTCTGTCTGACGACAAGATCTTCTGCGGCTGCGCTGACGGGACGGTGCGAGCCTTCAGTCCGGTCGACCTGCACTTCGTCTGCACGCTGCCGCGGCCTCACCCGCTGGGCACCGACGTCACGGCTGCTACCGAGGCCAGGTGAGGAAGAGCTCAGGAGTAACACGGCCTCTCCCTGGCACCGGTCCACCGCAGGATCAGATGTTCTCTATTTATAGTGCTTCCTGTCTCAAGTGGCACCGTTTCACAGTCTAAATCACTCCTCATCATGTCTCATTTAAATGTGCTGGGATGCTCAGTATGTGCTTGAGTGGTTGATCGCCGGTTCGATTCCCGTCAGAGACTATCACTTGTGCATGCTAATCCCCTAGTCTCTTTCCCTGCTTTCCTGTCTCTCTACCCTGTCAAATAAAGGCAAAAAACACCCAAAAAGTATCTTTAAAAAGAAAAGAAATGTGTCAGCGTTTCTAAGAAAACATCTGTTGCTGTTATTCCATCATCTTTAAACACGTACTCCACCCTCTCTCCCATCAGCCACCCATTTTCCACCAAGGCAGATGTCCGTTACCCAGCTGCCATTGCTGTGACCTATGACCCCACCAGCCACTGGCTCAGCTGTGTGTATAATGACCACAGTCTGTATGTGTGGGATGTGAGAGACGTCAGCAGGGTGGGGAAGGTCCACTCTGCCCTGTTCCATGCTGCTTGTGTCTGGGACCTGGAGGTAAACAGTAGCCTGAATGTAGTCCATTGATCAGATGACTGATGAAGCCAGAACTGGCTTTGCTGAACTCAGGGCCAGTTTGGAACACACACCAGTGGATGTTTACATGCATTTCATTTCATTACATTACATGAAATTGTATTTGCTACATATTCATGTTATACTCCTATTCATGTGTTAGAATTCATGACAGTTTTAAATGTTTAATAAAAGGCAGTGCATCATTTATTGAGGCTCTACATCATGATAGTTCATGATGATGATGTATTGTAAGTGTAAATGCATTTCTCCGCTTGTCGTCTCTATAAATCTACAGACTGTTGTTCCCCCTCAGATTTATGTTCCCTGACTCTCCACCTACTCATCATCTCTGCGGTTCTTCCCCAGGTGTTCCCAGATGTTCCCGCGGAGACGGCTGCTGGTCTGTCATCGGGCGTGTTCCTTAGCTGCTCAGCTGACAACACCATCAGACTGTGGCACATAGGGGGCTGGTCTCAAACTCGACTTCATTTTCAGAACGTCCTCAGCAGCGTGAGTTTGGCATCGATATCTGTGTGATCTCACACCGAGCAAAAGAAACTGCTGACATTTTGTAAGTGTATATTCCCCCCCTGTCATTGCTGTGCAGGATCTCCTGAATATAATCTACATAGACGGAAACACCGCCACGCTGTTGGATCCAGAGTCTATGGCAAACGTGAATGCAGATAAATCAGGGGACGGGCAGACGACAGAGAGCAGGACAGGCATCAGGACCATCTGTGTCAGTCCTGACGGCAAACACCTGGCGTCTGGAGACCGCAACGGCATGCTGAGGTCAGACATACAGCCTCAGACTTAGACAATGAACTATTCAGAGTTTATTCATTTGACAGTCTGCTGTGACTGCCAATGAACTTTTAGAGATGTCTTATCTGCTCAGTACTTCAAATCTCCTACATCCCTAAATAAAAACTTTAATTTCTCCTCCAGGGTTCATGACCTCAGCTGCATGGAGGAAATTCTGAAAGTGGAGGCCCACGATGCTGAGATCCTCTGTCTCCAGTACAGTAACCCAGAAACTGGTCAGTGTGTAAACAGTGTGAGAACATTGTTGACATACACATTAGTGTTGGTGCTGCTGAAATTTCCCGAATTTGCCTCTTTTCATTTCCTGGGAAAAAAGAGCCCTCCTCCCGGGAATCCCGAAAAAAAGGAGGATACATTTTAATACTGCTTTAGGCTACTACATGCTTATCTATTACAAATTAAACAGAATGACTATATTTTATTAGATAAAATGTTCTTTGTAGGAGGAAAAAAACAAGTTCTTTGTCACACACTTCCCTCCACGTTAATCAAACCGCAGAATTGTGAAACAAAGTAACAGGCGTGTTGGCTCGTTGAATCCAAAATACTCCCAGATTCCAATGTTCACTTTTTGGAGTGGATATTTATGCTCACGCATTGTTTCTTTGGCACAGACATGTTCTCAGACTACACAAATTCAGGCTGATTTTCACATGATTTTGTCATGGCCAATAAATTTGTAGCGTTGGGCTGTGAACGTTTAATCTGAAATGGTGAACATCATGAAAGACAAAAAAATAGTGTAGTCTGATACTGACATAGAGACCTATTTTCACCATCACTTCAAATGCAACAGCAAGCTCACTCCACGTTTGCAGACTGAACCAGATTTAATATGCCTGAATGGTTTGAGGCATGTTATATCCGTTTTTGTACATGGCTGACTGAATGTAGGCAATCTAAACAAGAAATTTACACATTTTACACACTTTATTGAGCATGTATTTTTAGTTTAGGTTAGTAGTAAGGCACAATAATTAGAAAATGCCCCACCAAAAGGAAAATAAAAATCCCAGGAACCTCTTTTCCTTCCCGGTATTAAATTCACTGAGCATTTCCCAGGATTTCCCCAAAAAAACAGGTCTCAGGCAGCAACACTAATCATTTCTGCATTAGCTGCATGTGAGACATTTACTGAAATCATCTCATCACTGTCAGGCCTGAAGCTGCTGGCTACAGCGAGCAGGGACCGTCTGATCCACGTGCTGGATGCTGAGGACGACTACAGTCTGGTGCAGACACTCGACGAGCATTCCTCATCTATAACAGCCGTCCGCTTTGCTGGTGAGCCACTTGAGACACTGTCAACATCTGACAGCTAATCTTCCCTTAATCCTCGCTTTCATCTCCACTCAGTCCTTCACAAAGTCCCTCTTTTATTTCAGTCACAGCGCTGCTTGTTTAAATAATAGATGACAACTATACATGTGTAGTCAGGTGGAGCTTTGTTTGTTGTCAGGAAAACCTTTTTTTGTGTCATGCACTTTTGTGTTTTTTGTTCTCGGTAACATATTTGCATCACTTCACTGCCTCTGATTTTAAATGTGGATCAATTTAGTTTATGTTGTTTGAAACCACACTTGTGACAAATCTAATTTTCCTTGGAATGTAAATTTGGAGAATCCAGTAATAGAAGTCAGATGGAGGATAGCAGGGTTTCTGTGGTCCCTTAATGCTCAATGCATAATTTTAAAAGAGGAAAACCAAGTGTAATAAGTCTGAATAGTAATCGTAGTAGTGATGTTTACAAGTAATAAATGTCTTTGTTCCTCAGCAAATGACAACAAGGTGAGGATGATCAGCTGTGGGGCCGACAAGAGCATCTATTTCCGCACTGCACACAAGGTGAGACACGTCTGAGTGAGGTTCAGTTTGTCAGAGCCAACCTTTCATCTGACACATATCTCATTACAGGTGGAATCTGTTCTGTCTGTAAAATATTCAACACACACATGCGCACATAAACATAATTTATCTGTGTAATTCATCAAACCTTTATTTTTATCTCGAAAGATCTCGAAAGAGGAGTCCTCATTTCCAATGGTGTCAGGCAAATTCACAGCAACACAACAAAACATAAAACAACATTAGCTAAAGAAAAAATTCGGAAAAAATAAAACCATGAATAAAACACACAAGTTGTAGTGGAGTTTAAAAAAAACCCAGTTGCAATCAAATAAGACAATGTCAGAGATAAGAGCAAAGCTATAGTGGTGGTAAAAATTCTAATTTTAAGACCCCTTGCAGTTTATTCCAAGACAAAGAAGTATAGTATAGATCAGCAAGCAATTTTGTGAATACCAATACTTCGTGATTTCTGGCTTGAAAGAGATGATGTGTGCGGAGGCAGTAGGTGTGACATGGCTTTAAATATGAATTAAAAGCAGTGTGGATCCCTCCTGACTGCCAGGGATGGCCAGCCAACTTCCTGGTAGAGAATGCAGTGGTGAGTTATAAACCTTAGGGCAGAGTGTTCCAGTGAAGAAATAGCTGCTTTTCCATATATTATATCTCCATAATCTAAAACAGATTACAGTTGAGATTAAAAACTCTAGTGGACGAACTAAACATAACCTGTCAGACTTAAACTATTGCACATCCTCAATATTACACTATTATATTAAAGATATATGCAGTATATAATCACAATTTCCAATATGTTACAAACGCAATAAGGCTGCTGTCTTCTTAAGAATCAGAAACTCTGGAGAGTCCTTTTTTGTCTCCTGACTCTGTTTAATGTCAATACAGAATACAGTGGGACACTGTACAGCTGCAGTTCACAGTGTTTTCCAGCTCATGGTCCATTTGAGAATCTCAAAAATGCTGACGGCCCACATCCCACGCTATGACAACATGGAGGCCACATAATGACTTCTCAGAGCACTTTTTGTTTTAATGATAACAATCAAACATTCAAGACAGTGGCTTATCGACATAATAAGCTGTAATACAAATAGTGTTGTATTTTTGTTAGTTAATCATTACATTTATTTCTTTATTTTAAAATAGATTCTCAGATTAAAACTGTTCTGTTTTGAAAAAATGTTTTTGGTCCACTTGCAGAAGCTTGGCGAACCCTTGGTGGCCAGCAGCCTTTTGGAACCACTATAAACTATTACACACACCAAATACAATATTTCTTAAATGTTAGAAATCTTCCTGGCAAATAAAGAGACAGTGAAGAGCTGTTTTTGCTTCAGCGTTCAGCAGCTGCTTTTTTACTATCGACTAAAATTCTTCATTAATTCCCCCCATTAAGGTCTCACTGTGCAGCACAGCAGCAACACAATCTATTTAGTAGCTTCTCCATCTCCGCAGCGTGTACTACAATAGGAGCATTTGGAGAACAAGTTGTATAACTAAAGCAATAAAGGAGACATCGTGCTGCATTCTTTCCTCTTGATTTGCTTTTGGGTTACTGGGGCAGTTTTTCGTTCGGTCAGACTTGCATAAGTTACAACATTCTTCTTCAACTTAAGACACGATTCAGGCCAGTGCAGTGACTCACAACATCAAATTTTGTGGAGCACAATAAGCAAGGGCTTGTTAGTCTTGAGCAAAAACCTCCCCTCAGCATCCAGACGTTTATGGAGTGCTCGTTTTAGAAACTCGTTGCGACAGGTCTGTGCTCTCCGCGAAACCTAAATGAGCGTCGTCTCCGCTGCTCTGTGTTTTCAAGGATTCCTAATGAACCGTAATAATCTTCTTTTCTGACCATGTCTGTGTGATTGGATGCGCAAACACATATTTTCTATGGCCTGAACATCAAAAGTGATATGGCTTATTTTAACTTGCACCGCCAAGCACATTCACTCCACCAAACTTTAACTGAGGCAAAATGCATGTTCTGTATTTACTGCCTTTTAAAACAGCTGCGTGTATAAACCCACTTTTAAGATACACACACTGATATTTATTCAAACTGATCTCTCAGCTTTTATATATCTGAATACAAAGGTCATGTTTAGGTTCTTTTGCAAACAATACAAATGCAAACAGTCAGCCACTGATCCTGTTTAGCTACTGTATCTATGCTGTTAGACCTGTGTGCCTAATGTGTGTACAGTGTGCACGTAGACGCTCAGAGGCAGAGACATGCAGTGTGGAGGTTTGAGTTCAGCTTATTACGGTTAGATCCTCACTGCACCACCAGGTCAAAGACGGAGCAAAGGTTGTTTTTAATGTCCCACTTTCCCTCCATTTCTCTCAGCTGCTTTCTCATTAATGCAGAAGCCACCGCGGCTTCTCTCCTCCGCACATGTGACAGTTTGTTTTTGTCCTGCAGACCGACAGAGGGACAGAGTTCAGGCGTTCTCACCACATGGTGAGGAAGACCACGCTGTATGACATGGGTGTAGACCCCACCTGTAAATATGCTGCCGTCGGGTGCCAAGATCGCTGCATCAGGTGAGTGTGTGGATATGGGTGTGTGCCAGGATGTAATTAATGGGGGGGTTGGAGGGGTTATACCCCCCACAAGAATCAAATCCAGCCCATATAACCACTCTGGTCAAACAAAGGTTGCCAACCGTCCCTTAAAATACGGAATCATTGCGTATTTGGAAACCAAAAGACGTGTCCCTTATTGAACTGATATGGGACGCACTTGTCCCCGTATTTTTGAAAAATCCATGTTGGGTTATTTTTATTTTAATAAAAACAGTGCAGTTCTGACTGCCACTGTTGACTCTGCCTGTCTGGAATAGCCTAAGCTTCTGATTGACCTATGAGACACCGTTATGTTGGTGTATCGCTGTTGCTACAAGAATGTGGATCTCTTGACCAATAGAAAGCTGTTTGAAGGCCCACTACAAAATGTTTTGTTCACTGCTCTCCACTCATAAACTGTGATTGTTTGTACGTTACTATAAAATTCATATGTAAGGTTTACCTTACAGTAATGTAGTGGAAAAAACAACTTTAACTGTTTCAGTTTGAAAGTAGGTCAAGCCCATATTCTGCTCAGAAAAATAATGGAAAGAGCCACAAGGCCAAATTGGTTCATCATATGAAAGGAGAAAAAACACTGTCCAAAGGAGGTAATAGTCATATCAATGTCAGTAAATGAATTGTTGTCTGAAGTCAGTTGGTTTTCTAGTGGCTGGACGTGAAGCTGGGGGAGGACACCACAGAAAGACACTGGTAGGATTTACCTGATCTGAGAACTGATTGGCTTTACTCTCTGAATCAAATTTGGTCTTTACATTGTGTTAATGACAAGGTGTGGTGCCATGTTCATAGCCGCTTAAATCACAAATTGTCATTAGTTCATCTGCCTGGTAAGAAATAGCTACACTGTGGCAAGTGATGTTTTGAAAACCGTGACATCCAGTGTTCAGATTCTAGTTTATAGCGCACACTCACGTTCGCGATCACGCCTCCCATCAGCAAAGTGATGGTGGCCTCCGAGGACAAAAAACGTATTTACCACGACTGAGAGAACTGGGAGTATTTCAGGAAGATCTAAACCATTTTACGATATGTCTGCTGTTTCCTCCTCTGGCTGGCTGGATTTTCTTAACTCCCCACTGTTAAACCCAGAGTTACGCCCTTGGGTGTATGTGTGTGTGTTTTTTTTTAAGAATTTCAGGATTTCAACAGGTGGAAATTAATCTTTTCCTTTCCCTGCCTTCTGCAGGATTTTCAACATCAGCAGTGGTAAACAGAAGAAACTCTACAAAGGATCGCTGAGTGAAGATGGCAGTCTGCTCAGGGTAACATTTCTCTGCACCGTTCACACTCCAAAAAGCGCTCTCCTCTTACACACACTGCTCATAAACACTAAAATGCTTTTGTATTCGCTCTGGCAGGTACAGATCGATCCCTCTGGTCAATACATAGCCACGAGCTGCTCCAATAAAAACATCAGCATCTTTGACTTCTACACTGGAGAGTGTGTCGCCACGATGTTCGGACACTCTGGTAACAGCGCACACACACACGCACACACCTGCACCTCACACGCACATATTTTATGTAGCCAAGCTGACAGTTATATAGCTGGGAGGGGATATGATCTATAACCCGTCATCCTTCTTGTTTTGCAGAGATTGTCACTGGGATGAAGTTTACCAACAACTGCAAGCATTTGATTTCTGTGTCAGGTGACAGGTGAGAAGGCAACACTGTGTGTAGAAAAAACAGCAATTAAATCTTCATGATAATGTCACATTTTCGAAAAGGAGTAACAGGTTTTAGTTATTTGAAACTGGAGCTGTAATAACAATGAGATTTTTAAAATATGAATGATGTCAGCAATATGCCCCCTTGTGCTAAAATAAAAATTTGGATCATGACCAGCATGGGAGTAGCACCCAAACTGAATTCATCTTCAGTCTGTGCTGCTAGAGGAAATGAGTGGGGAAATGTGTTTGCAGACGGTTTCCTCAATAGTCAAGCTGAAATGAAATGCTGAATTTTTAATGCCTCAGTGCTTTTATCTCCTAGCTGTATCTTTGTGTGGCGACTGGCTCCAGAACTGACAATCAGCATGAGAGAGAGGCTCTGCCAGCTCAGACAAAACCCGAACGCGCCGCCCCGCAAGACCCCCATTCTCAGGTGACACACGCGCCTCACCTTCAAGACCTTTCATTGATTACATCCTCTCCATAAACTTAACGCTGATCATAAAGTCACCACCTGGAGAAAATGTCCCCACTTCACACTTAATGACTGCCAGAGCGCTCATCATTTTTTTTGTGGACTCTTTGATTTGTGTTGCCCCAGGCGGGAGGTGTACAGCGCCCCCACCCTGGGTGGATTGTCCTCAGACAGCGACCATGAGCATGAGGGGGAGGACAGAGCAGCGAACACCGACCCCAACGACCCTGAAGACAACTCCAGCAACACTTCATGTGACAGCAGCCATGGAGAGGAGGACACAGGTACAGTATGAGAATATAAACACAACAAAATGTAATAGATAACATTGATGTCCCGATACGGAGGGTGGTGTTTCTATATCATATCTATATCATCTCTGAATATATGAAGATATATGCTTATGACATAATGAAATATCCATCCATATCCAATTAGATGTGTGTATGTATATAAAATTATGTGGTGGATTTTTATCTAGTGTTCAGTATGAATATTAAAACAACACGCATAACAATTCTATAAACCCATATATGTTTTTCTTAGCAATTTCACATCAATTTTAAGATGCATATGTTTGGATTATGTATATGAAGTGTCTCTGGTTTTTATAGTATTAACATATACCGGTAATGCTTTTGGGACTTTGGGATGTATCATGTCGATAATAGGCTTTAAATATAATATACTTCGTACATATACTCATCCCATCTCATCTCATCACATTTAGCCTACAGGTATATAGCCAATGTACATACATTTCGCATAGAAATACAGTTTATGCACATATAGTATTACATTTGCTTAAGGAGTGGTGCTGACTGTACTCCACGTGTTTATCAAGGGAACTAGAGGGGTCTAGGACTGAGCAGAGGGATATTTGCAAGCAGCCATGCTTGTGAGCATCTGACCTGCTGCAGTGTCCTTGACCTTTGACCTCTCTGTGTGTGAGTGCATTAGAATGAAAAATGTAATCCAGGGGTATGAAAGCTACCTGTAATTATTCTTCTTTTCATTCAACAGGCGGCTCAGATGAAGGGCAGGACTGGGAACTGGTAAAGGTATGTGGTTATGCTCAAGGTTATCAGTGTAAATGAAGACATAAACATCCTGAAGACGTCCTTATGTTTGCACTTTGACCTTTCCTATGAAGTAAACTGGTCATAATCAGATTCCAGAGTTCATTATCTGTGCTTTCTAGCAGCTGTATGTGTGTGTGGACAGCCAATGAACAGAACATTTTCAGCTCCTGTCGACCGTCTTTCCTAGTTTTCTATCAGTACCTCAGGAGGAACAAAGTGTCTTAAGGATCTCAGGCTTAACTCCACCACACAAGATTAAATCCTCCGTGATGAACCAGGGAGAAATACTCTGCTGAGTCTTAAAGGAGAAGTCAAATTCATTCTGAAATATACAGCTATACTGTAGTTAGAGGATTAAAGAGTACATCACACAACCTCATCTGAAGGAATATTGATACTGTTACTACTTGTCAGCTTTTATTTCCAGAGCTGCTGTTAGATATTTTACACTTTTGTCTTTTACAATAAAAAATCATGGTGTAACATCTCACTTGTCAACTCATATATCTCCAACTCTTCCTTACAGCACGGAGTCATCAGCCCAGTCACCCCTGACTCTGCTAAGCGTCCTCGGAGGCGCTGGTCTCATCGTATGGGCTCTCTGGAGCTGATGGTGAAATCCATGCTGGACCTGAGGCAGTTGGAGACCTTTTCTCACAAGAAAAACCCTAACTGCCTCCCCCATGACAGAGAGAGACAGAGCACATCCAGTCTTCAGGAGTCCATGGTACGCATAGACGTAGGGGATGCTTATGATAGAGATAGAGGGAGGTGTGCGTGTTTAATTGCACAGATACATCACCTGTGCTCATTTCCTGCAGCAGCAGTCGGAGGAGAGATCTAGGAGGGATCGGGCCTGGCCACCCGCTGACTGGCCGTCCTCACACCCTTCCAAGGGCATCAGGGGGACCGATGGAGCTCTGCCGTACCCCGAGGGGAACGAGGACAACACTGGTCTACAGGGCAGGTAAATCCCTGCCTGCTGCACGCAGTTTTCATTACGGTGACCTCGAAAAGAGAACAAAAGCATCTTTCTATTCTCGGCTTAATGTTTCCCTCTCTGCCCCTGTTCCTCATTGTTTCCACCTCTGTGTGTTTCCCTACGTCAGTGATTACATGATGAAGGAGCAGCACTGCAGGATGCAAGGGCGAGGGATCTGCAGTGAGAGCCAGGACAGCCGAAGCCCAGACAGTGCTTGTTCCCTGGGCTACGACAGCAGGGACTCCAGCCCAGATTGTGTCCTGGATGGTGAGGGCAACAGCAATAAGAGACAGGATAACAAAAAAAACACAGTTTAGGCAATGGATTGTAGAGGTGTAGCTGCATTAGAAGGAGAGTACAAGGCCACAGAAAATGAGGAGTGGTATTTAAAGCAACTTCCATATGGATGGGAATTTCGGACATTAGCATCCCCCAGTGGTAGCATCAGCGTCTGACAGAAGTACACCCTGCACTTCCTCTAGACTGAACAGATTGCACCAGGATTATACTTTTTTTCTCAAAATAATTTAACAAATTCTCTAAAATGCTAAAAATAATGCAAATACATAATGGCAGATTTCAACTCAATTCAATTCATTAAACTTTATTGTCTCTGTGGGGAAATGTGTAGTATGCAGTATTGCAGTTCCACAGAAGACAACATCAAAACAACACGCTCTTATACTCATACACACGCACTTGCTGACACATATGACCCCCCACATATAGCTCCATATTGCACGACCCACATATTCATAGATTTCTGCTCAAGGAGGGCATTCTTCAGTGAACAGCCACATTCATTGCTCTTTCACATTCTGTTTCACCATATGAGATATCTTCTCCAAGTGTGTTGAGTGCAGGGTTTAAAATGAAAGAATAAAATGGACATGAAAGCCATAATGTGCTTTCAATGTACAGTGAAGCTGATACCCCCTGAGAGGGATTGGAGCACACACAGGCCTGGGCTTTTGATAGAAACATGTCAGATAATGTTATCATAAAAGCCTCAGTGTTCTGACTGGTCATTGGTTAAGGACTGTGTAGTACCACCACGTGTCAAGGTCAAGTGGGTTTAGAAAAGGGTTTTTCTATCTCTCAGCTGAAGCCTACTTGTTCTTCTTGTTGCTTTTAGACTCTGCAGATGTGGAGTCTCTGGGCCAGGACAGCTCTGATGAGGAGAATGAAGAGCGAGAGGAAGAGGAGCAAAAGGCAGAGGTGACGAGTATGGACGAGGCTCTGAGGACAGTGACTGATACTGCTAACCGCAGTCAAGTAAATTTCCTTAAGCAGAACTATGAGACTCTGGCAGAAAGCTGCAGCACAGGTGAGATAAGACACAGCATGCGTCGGTACAGACCCACCCACAATATTGATTGCTCTGGTGCTTGACCAGCACTTTCACTTTCATTTTCTTTTTCTCTCTATGTCACTCTCTGTTTTTGTCCTCTCTCTGCGTCTGTCCCCATTTTTCCTTTACGGGTTTTTCTGATGTCTGTCCACAGCTGAGCAGAGCAGGGTCCCAAGGCTCAGTATGTCATCACGCTTCCTGGCCAGAGGACATAATAACAGGTACTGCTTACCACTTCAGACCAGTGCAGAGTCACAGCTTTAATTACAAACCCATGTGGACTCACGCACACTGCTCTGCTAAACCATCTGGATACTGTACGGAGCAAGCCAAGCTGTCAGTTTAAAATTGTATTGTTAAATCGATCTTGTATGTGAACATATTATTGGGTGTATAGAACTTGCTCGCTTGTAAAATCTGTTATTTGATATAAGGAAGTTGATATCTGGAAATGTGCATATTTCTGCCAAGAATTAGTAGAGAAAATCGATGCCACTGCCATGTCTATGCTGTACAGTGAACATGCCACTCCATTAGCTTTGCTGGAAACAAGGCAAAAACGCTAGCTGGCTCTGTCCAATAGAAGCATGCATGATCCACATATTAGCACGAGCTTGCTAATGAAGTCTCTACTGGTTGCCTGGCAACTGCTCCTGACGAAGAACTTGTCCAATACAAACTGACAATTATCTTGTTACAATCATGTATTTGTACATATAAAACTAATTAGATGAAATGTGTTGACTAATGCTGTAAAGATGCTGCCAGATTAGATTTTTCTATGTTGAACATACTGTAGCCAGCTAGGCTACTGGTCCTATGGCTTCTCTCAACACATGATAGGTGTCAGTTGAACTTCTGTCCTATTTCCCAGTCAAATTATTTTGTAAAACCACAGATTTATTTTTCACTAAATGTAAAATAATAAATAAATAGGAAATAAAAAGCCAGTTTCATGAACTGTGGGCTAAGTATAGCTGGCTACTTCTAGGCCAGCAGATAAGCATGCTTGCCGGTTTGCTGGATTCATATTTAGTCCACAAGCACATGTCAATTTAACTAACCTGTTTTCCGATAATCAATTATTACTTTAAAGAGATTTGTCATTAAATGCAATAAAGCGACAGTCTTATGAACAGTAAGACTGTTAAAACGGTTAGACCTGCAAACATTAGCTAAGCATGCAATCTCTGTAAGAGAGAAGAAGAAAGCCCAAAATGTCAAACCACTCCTTTGACATACTTTATTTAAACTGTGTATTGTTTCTACCGATCTCTGCAGGGGGGTGTCTCTGTTTGCCAAAGTGCATGGAAAAGAACAAGGTAGCCACTCTGCAAAGCCTCCAGTGTCTAAAGTACGGCCTCTGATGGAGGATGGCCGGAGTGTAAACATAGAGGACGAGACCCCTGTGTCCCTTGGCAGGATCGAAAGGCCAAAGTAAGGAGCAAATACAGACTAGGAGTTGCAAAAGTGCTTCTTTGGTAGGCCTGGATAAATGCAGCTAAGTTTAAGAAGCACAAAGGATACCCTCTTTGTATAGATAAATGACTGATATATTTTTTGTTTAAGACAAACCTGAACCTTTAGTAATCATGCAAACAGGATAATGCAAAGACAGACTAAATGAGCAAAATGCAGCACAGACACAAATGAAAATAAAGGTATGAATAACTGAATTTGAAGTTACCTTAAAGCTTTGGTGTTGTATCATAACAGGGCAGATGCTTCGGAGAGAGACTGTACTCCTGTCATTAGACTCCACAAGAAGAAGTCTTCAGCATCCCACCTGTGGAGGATGTCCAACCCTCCATCCAAAACTCCACCGCTATTGGACAAAACATCTTTGAAGAAATCACTCTCTGCCCAGAACCTGACCTCAGACCGTACGTTTCATCATCATTGAGTTGATTTTTTACTCTCATTTGCTACTGTTTATGTAACAATAGTGGTGGACAAAGAAATGCTGTAAAATGTGCCAAATAATTCCTACTGACTGTGAAAAATTACCTGGAATTGGCAATTTATTATCCAGATAACCTGCTTCTGTTTTCTCAAAACAAGACACACTGATGTCCACTTCTTCATCCTTTCTCCAGCTCCCTCCTCCCCTGCACTGTCAAGTGACCACAAGATGTTACGCACGAGACCTCAGCAGCTTTTCCTGGATCAAGACGTTCCCAGTCCGTCTTTCCACCTTTCCTCACCTTCCTCTGGTTCACCTCAGTCCCCCCAGTCCCCTCTGCCTTGGGAAAGCCCCAAACTCAAAAGCCAGCACTCCTACATGAATCCCACGGCTAGCTCTATTGCCAAAGGCAATCGGTCCTCCTCTATGGGAGACGGCATCCATGGTGTAACCCCACCTCGCTCCCCTCCCTTCCTTAAGGGCAGGAGGTCATCTGTGGAGCTGGAGGTGGAGCCCCCACTGCTCACCTCATCACCAGTCACGGCTTTCCCGTCCTCTATGTCATCATCATTGTCCATCTTACCGTGTTCTACATCAAAGAGTCCCCCCCCTACTCCTTCCCATCGTACGGCTACAGTTTCACCCACTCCTTCAACCCAGAACATTCCGCCCTCTCGCATCCCACTTCCCAAGCAGCCTCTCAGCCCTCGACGCAGCATCTGCTTGGAGTTAACCGCAAGCTCAAGTTGGCCTGGAGGTCCAGCGAGAGCTTCTACGCCAACAATAGACCCTGGATGTAATGTAACGGGAAGCAAACAAGGTTAGTCAACCAGTCTTATACCATGAGATGTGCTATACACACACAACTAATTCAAATAGATCCCTGACTATTCCTGTTGCTTTGTGTTTATCTTGTTATTTCTAGTACTATGTAGACATCTGTCTTTGAATTTGGATCTTTCTTCACCAAGTTCCCTACCAGTGAAGAGAGGCTCGCTTTCTGACAGGTACATGTTCACGATCACTAAACACAACCTGTTGCACATGTTTTTTTTTGCTGGAGGCTGTATTGACTTCATGACAGCAGAACTAAAATCCCCTCCAGGAACAGCAAGTATGTCCAGCTAAAGCTTATTTTTCTGCCTTTTACATGAGAGTGCTGCAGTGTTAAGCAAATTGATTACATTTTACTGGATGTTTTCATTCTACTCTTTTGAACTGAGATGTCTTTTTGTCAGAATTTGCATACAGCAGTAACTGACACACATTTCTGACATACCTTCCCAGAGCCAAGGAGCCTGCACAGGTGGCTGTAGCTAAAGAGTGCCCTCTGGTGCCCAAAGAAGCCCCCGCATCAAGTGCTAACCCCCAGCCAGGTCTGACTCCACACAACTCTAATATTAACCTGTCTGTCACAAACAGTCCTCCTCTCCATCACTGCATCTCCTCACGCTGAATCCCCTTCCTGTCCTCCGGCCTAGCTGTCTGTCAGTCTGCGTCTGTGTCCCGCGTCCCTCAGTCTGTCTCTGTGGCCCCCTGCTGTCAGTTCTGTGAGTCCACAGATGAAGGGAGATAATGATGTTTTGAATTCTCCTCTCTTTCCCCTCATTTTAATGTCATCTGTGTGCCTCTTTATCTCTGTGGCGTGCTGCTCAAAATGTAAATTACCGTCGCACAAAACAAAGATGTCTTGCAACAAGCTTGAAACTTGTCACTTGAAATATCAAAAAACAGTTGATGACTATATAAATTGTTTCGCAAAATGCTTTCTACAGTAAAAGAGAGGGAGACGTTTTCCATTTAGACTCATCATGTCACCCTGGTAATCACAAGATTTTAAGCTGCAATATCTAATAGAATTTTCTCAGAATAACACTCTTATTTGGATATTAATACAATAATTATTTGATATGATTTTATGACCCTCCGTTACCTGAATTGCTCACTCACAGTTCTGAGGTGAATCTTAAAATAACTTCCTTATCCTGTTCTTCATGCTTCTCTGCTGCTGCGTTCTTAATCGTGACTTCACTTTTTTTTCTTTTTTTTTAAAAACATACTCACCATGCATGCCATTAAATGACACTGAGTCCACATGTACCTACAGCTGTGTGTTTTGCTTGAGGAAATAAACTGTGAAATCATTTTCTCATTCTCACGACTCTGCTCTCCAGCCTCGAACAGCAGCTTTTTCTATAGTTTCTCTCCTGCTACCAAGTTTTTGGTTGTTTTTTTCTTCCTTTTCCTGCTCTTTAACCTTTTGTTCAACATGTACTGTGCACCCACTTCACTCAATAACAGTGTGTTTGTGCCTATCTGCTCTCTGCTGTACGTGTGTCTTTGTGCACACTCCAATTTGCCACATGCAGGGCAATACTTGAAAGAGCCATTCTCTCCCTCTCTCTGCAGATAACCCCATCTCCTTGGAAACTTGTAGGCAGGTTGTTACCGAGCTTCACAACAGTCTGAGGAAAACTGTCATGCTCTACACCACGGTCAGTGAATGTGTGTTTTTGTGTTTGTGTGCCTACATGAAAATTAGAACAAAATGAGATGAAATGAGAGTTAAGAGAGCAGGAAAGGAAGCAGGAAAGGTTAGATCAAAAGAGGGAGATCATGAAGAGAGAGCGATGCTTTCTCACATATTTCTCATTTTCCTCTTATTATTCTTATGAATTACATGTACACGTTGATTTTTCGATTTTTCACATGTCACTGTTTTGTCGTCTACTGCTGTGGATGCTGCCACTGGGTTTCAATTACTTCACATTTTAACACATTCTTGATCAGCTGTAGGTCTGAAATGATTTTTCCCAATAATTCATTTAATAATTACACACAGCAGACAAAAACTCCTGCACACTGGCTTCACTTGCATCAGGTTTATTGGGGTTACCGCATTTCAGTCTAGGAGGCCTTCATCAGGTAGTCTGGTAGAACTGATGCAGATGAAGACAGATTTGACTTCATAGGACAAATTGTGATGGTCTTATTAATGGTGGATGCCTTTAGGGCAGCAAATGTCTGTTGATTATTTTTTCACAACAGAGAAACTGTTCCCAGAAAATATTTGGATTTTTTTTTTTTGGGTTGAACAGTGACTTACAGTAAAGCAATCAAATTTTGTACTCACCGTCATGCCAAGGAAGGGTTTGCAGAACTTTCTGAGTTATCAAAACACTTTTGGACTTCCAAGGGGGTCTGGCTGGCAGCGGATTTTCATATAATGGCGGCAGATAGAGTTCACTTTTGAATTGTCCAAAACACACACTATGAAACATCCATATACCTCCATACTGTTTGTAGCCTTGTTGTAGCAGTAGCTCCCAGTGGCTCTGTTGATGCTTGTGTGCAAGCGCAAGATTTGCTGCGAGATGTTCTTCTGTGTTTACATCATCCAATGGTTTACAATGATGAACGAACATCTTGCAGCAAATCTCTCTCCTTTTGATAACTCTGAAAGTTCTCCAAACCCTTCCTTGGCATGACTGTGAGTAGAAAATTGGTGAATTATCGATTTTGGGTGAAATATCCCTTTAACCATTTAATCAACTAATTATCTCAGCTTTAGACACATTTCAAATGTAGACAAAAATATTATTAGGTAAATAAAAAAGGTAAATTTATCATAAAACAATAATTATTTGCTACTAAACCATAGCCTGTCTGCTTGGCTGACTGGTTCATGTATGTTTGGGTTCATCTCAACCAGGTTCTGCAGAGCGACCAACAGCCCAGTGAGGACCAACAGCAGATGAGGGGAATCCTGTCTAACGCCCTGTTCATGGTCAAGACAGAGCTGGACGCTCTGCCTCACACGTCCTCACCGTGTGACGGCGCCCAGGTGGAGCAGGGGGTCAGAGGTGAGGGAGACAAGGCCCTGGCTCTGCTGGAGCAGTACGCTGAGCTGCTGCTCAAGTCAGTGGAGAGGAGACTAGACACCAAGACCTGAATAGATAGACTGATGTTTCCCATCATGCACATACAGTACTGTATTCTCGCAGAGCCAGACACACAGACATTTTCACACTCAGTAGCACTGTGAATTGAACACAGAGATCCTCTGATGAAGTATGTTACATACTTGTCACTAGCACAGAGATCCTCTGATCTTATTTTCTGACCTTTTATTGAGTGTAAATTGAAAATGTTGGGTATTATGCACTGAAATAAGAATAAGAGAAGAAGGTTGCCTTATTTTTCCATGATGCCATAGTTTGTATGTTTCCACTTTTTTAAAGTTGTATTGAGTTTTTTAAATGTTATGAAGGGAGATACTAGAGGGATAAGTTTGATGAAGCACATGATGAGCACAGGTAGTTGAAAATTGCTGAAGAGATGTAGTTGACTAAACATTGTATGCGGGTTACAAAACTCATCCTGTGTAATTATTACTGTACATTGGCTTGTATTACCAGTCACCATTATTCTTGTACCTTTACTTGTAGTAATGCTCTTAGAATAGAAAACTGACATTCCTCCTAAAGGTGGCAGTACAGCTGTTTTCAACCGTCTGTGCATCCTTTCCAGACCAATGCATGTGGGATAAAATGGTTTTGTTTACATAATAAGAAAGAAGAGGGTTAGGGTGATGGAGGGAGCAGGTTTTTGTGGGAGGATAGAGGAAGTGAAGTCAAGGTGTGTGGATAGATTTGTGATGTTGGAGGTGGAAGTGTTTGATGACCTGGAAGGATGTTGAAGCTCCATTTGTCATGTAATTCATATTCTTCTGCCAACAGTGTCTCCCTGGTTGCAACTGTAACTGTAACTTGTCCTTATTGAATATTAGACATCAGACCTTTTTGTTAGTTGATGTTTCTTCTGTATGTTTCTGAAAGTTTTTGTAGTGTTGCTTTTAATGTTCTGCTCAGATGTTTCTCTGAGAGATTTTTCTTCTGTGTTGCTGTTATACAGTGTCTAATTACTGCACTCGTACACTTTCTAATTACTGTCTTTTATGGTCTCTTACAAGAATAAACATGGAGATGTTGGTGTTGATTATATTTTATTATGAGTGAAGAATAATCATTTCAGTTAACAGAACCTCAGAGAACTGAGACATAAATTATTTCCAAACAATATTGACACATGTATTATTTTTGTTTTAGTGGTTATTTGATCATATAGCAAAGATTATACACAATAAATAGCAGTAGTATCTTTGTGGTGAAAAGCTGTTCATATACAAACTAGTTAGTTATGTAGCATCTAATTGTAGCATATTATTGAATGAGCTCAGCTCATGTGTTTATTAATATTACATTAGATACTGACACACATTTAATCTAAAGTGTATTAGCTAATGTATGTATGTTATGTAGGCATCTGGGCAAATTTCTATATGTGTCCTTTTATGCATTTCTGCTGCAACACACACACTCACAAACAGTGTATTTCCTATGGAAGTGTCTCTACATTGATAAAGGTGAGGACGACATCATGCAGGATGTTGATCCTGTCAATCTGGTTGAGCTCTCTGACACGGTGTCTGAACTCAAACATTGGGATGTTGTTCACCGCCACCCTGAACGACTCCTGAGTGCACAGAATCTTCATCTGGAACAGAGACCAACACCAACTATGTAGCACTTCAATCAAGACCATGAGCTATCACATACAGTGTTCAGTTTCTCCTGTTGTACCAAATCTTTTCACTGGCAGTTGAACAAAATAACAATGTACTGTAGTAGCTACTGTACAAGATGATTTTTTTTTCCTAATGCAAAATCCAGGGCAACTTCAAGTTAAGATGCAACAGCAGGGACCAGACAGGAAACACAGACACGAGGACTGTTGGACACAGAATTAGCTCCTCAGATTAGTCACTGCTTGTTGATGCCTGTAAAGCGTAATTGTTATTGATGTTATTGAGCAACATGAGACCCCCACTGACCTCCAGTAGCCTCCCTGCAGTACATCAGTTCCCTTATCTAGGACTCGCTTGCACAAACGATTTTCCAACCCTTTCCATCTTTTCCAAACGTTAGCCTGATATTAACCATGAGAAAGTGACCTGGAGTCAGTTAAAGACCTTGTACAGTTCAAATCAGACAATGGTTAAAATGATTAGTGGGTCCTATTTATTAAATTGATTTGTGTTGCAAAAAAAAAAAAACTATGAAAAAGCAATAGTGGATTAGCAGCTGCAGACGCTCACTTCAGGTGACTAAATGTGGTAAAGATTTATTGATGTTATGTTAGCATGCTACACATAGCATCTTAACGCCCAGTCCCTCAATGCATTATGTAATTAGAGCCCTCTCTCTAAAACTCACCTCAAATGGGCTCCCAAGAGCAAAGGGGAAGGGTCCCTTCAGGTCTCTCTCCTCCGCGCCCCAGCGCTCACCCACTTTGTGATTACGGACCACAACCTGTTTGCCCCCCTCATTGAAGCGAGGGTTGATATGAAAGGCGATGTCATTGCCTCTCAGAAAATTCACTGTGAACCTGTAGGAAAAGGAGGCAGGGTGGATGTTGATGGCACTGTGCGGTGTAGACAAAACTAAATGTGTGAGAAACAGCATATGGAGATCTTACATTTTAGCATTAGGCTTGATATGACCCATGATGGTCATTATCATTTTGTCATAGACCCCACGAGCCAGGTTCAAGTTGTATGGCACACTCTAAAGAGCAAAAGAGTAAGAGAGGAACCATGGAGCTGAAAATGTGACAACCAACCAACACAGACAGATTGATGCAAGAGAGATCCACTGCACTTGACTCACCATAGGTCCAGATGTAGGTGGAAGCCAGTGCACAGGCACAAGTGCTGGGTTCTGTCCAGGCCATCCTGACTGTCCTGGGTTATAAGGCCAGCCTGGATGGGCAGGCCAACCTGGTGGACGGTAGCTGGTAGCGGGAGCAGGAGCAGCAACCTGTGTTGGTACTGTGGCTGGGACTGGGACTTGAACTGGAGCTGGGACTTGAGTGGGGACCTGAACTTGAATTGGAGCTGGTTGCTGTGGAGGTTGGTACTGGGTGCCTGGCCAGCAGGGCTGGCATGGTTGCCCCATAGAAGGAGAGCAGGGCTGGCATGGTTGCCCCATAGTAGTAGCTGGAGCTGGAGCCGGAGCCGGAGCTGGAGCTGGGTATATGGTTGTGGTTGGTGCAGGAGCCAGCGTTACAGCTTGTGCCGGGGCTGGAACTGAGATAGTTGTAGGGACAGAGACTGGAGCTGGTTGTGGCCCAGGCCAGCAGGGTGTGTTTGGCTGGCCAGTCCAGCATGGTGCTGGTTGGGTGGGCTGTCCTGGCCACGCAGGGAACCCACTGCCAGATGATGGCAGGCTGGGCCAAAGGCTGTTAGTCTGTGGGGCAGAACCAGCGGGCGGGCAGCTGCCACAGAGAGCATCAGAATGCTGAGAGGGAGGAGGAGAGGGGCAGGATGGAGGGGATGGAGGGGCAGAAGGGTCAGGGGCAAGGATGGACATACGGGGAAGAGTAAGGGTGGACAGGATGGAGGACACAAACTTGCATTTGCAAACATGGCCATTTGACACAAGCAAAGAATTCAACATTTATATTTAGATTGATTTATTATTATTAGATTTATTCTTACCAGTGTAGAGATCTGAGAATTTGATGAAGTACTTACATCCATGCTGCCTGCCAGAACAAGAGCAAGTGTGCTTTTATTTTCTTTACAGCTTGTTACTTTTTTCCCTTTATAATGAATAAATCACAGAGGACTTTAGAATAACATGGAGACAGAAGAAAACCAAAACAGCTGCACCTTGTCAGAAAAAAAGAGACGGCACAACAACCTGCCAAACTATGGCTATAAACTATTTGAACTGTTCTGTCAAGTCAGAGCATGCACTGCACTCATAGTTCTCCAGGTGACCACCAGAGGACTCTAGATAGCTTTTCAATTGACAGCAAGGAATCCATGCACTGGGTGGCTTGTATTTCCATATAGATATACATTGTTAACTACAGCTTATTGAATCTCAATGAATGAATGGAATGCACTAATTGAATGATGGCAGCTGAAGACGTCCTCAGTCACACAGAAAGACACATTGACACTGGATTGTATGTGCACTTGGAGAGGAATGTGCAGTAACAATGATTCTTTGGTGAAGTGCCATGATATAGTTGTTCCTGTGACTGCAGATTCAATTACTTTTAATACATTATTTAAAACATAAGCACATGGATTTGCTATTTCATCCTGGCTAATGGTTGCCATCAATAAGAATTACAACCCAGATAACGATGATTCACAATAATTTATAATAGATGCTGCACTTGGAAAATAACATTCCTCATATAAATCCATATAAAGATGTCTAATGGCACTGCATAACTATGTTTTCAATAGCTATGTTTTTGATCATGTCATCATATTCACTAACATTACTGTAGTAATCAATGCATGCAATCAATCTTGAACACACATACACATATAAAAGATGAAATATACTTTTATATCACTCTTACCACTTTATCATTTAAGTGTTTAGTGCACCACTATAATAGACACTACATAGGATATTAGGCCAGGAACAGATAATATGATTTATTCCTAACACAACACAACAAAACAAAACACAAAGTACAATTGTACAAACTGTCAAATTAAGACTGAAAGTGAAGTTACCTCCTTTTTGTGTCCTTTGTCCTCAGGTGCCCCTAGCAGCAGGCTGCAGGCTGTGGTCTAGCTCAGGTGAATCAGGCAGCTCGTAGCAAAGCACATAGCAACTCTCTTTTATAGCCTCAAACCCTGTCACCACTTGGTCACTCCTCACTTCATCACTCCACTTGTCAGAAAGAAGACGCCACGCCCTCATATGTCACAGCATATGTGCAAATAAGATATGGTGAGAGATGTGTTGGCTTTAAAATTCTTTGCAACTTATTCTCTTTTGTTTTGCTCTTCTTCCATGTACTGCCTCATCCTCAAGAGTCTGACTTCATCATGTACTGGAAGTAATGAAGGTTCTAAATAAAATAGAATTAAAATTAAAGGCAAAGGTTAAAATGTTTGTCAGCTAACGATATTAAATCAAAGAAATTTGCAGACTACTTAAAATAGTGCATAATCTCTCCCAGATGACACTTATATAATTTTTTATTTTGCCTACGGTAACCCAGGTCCACCGGCAGCACAATGGCCTGTTTTTGTGTTGATGTGTTTCCCTTCGCTATTGAGCGGTCATGGGACTGCGTAACACTCACGCCATATTTGTCTAGGCTGCACATAATAACGCAATTACAGCAGAGAAGTCAGGACTGAGTGCTGTTTTCTCTGTGTTCCACTGACTCAGGCATTGATAGCTGGGAACTCAGACATTACAGCTCAGTTCATCTGCAGGTTAATTCACCACATTGGGCTCAGGCATTAACATTGTACTTCATATTTAATGTTTTTCTGGTAATGAATGAGTTTACAGTAACAGAACCAACTGCCCGGCCTCTTCCAACATGTTACAATATTGATTCCAATATTGATGGTTAACAGGAAAGATGTCCTGACAAATCTCCAGGGCAACAAGCTCACAACAAATAGTACTCACGTGGATGCACACAATTTCACTGGTTGTCCTCACACTATTATTATATTGCCATCATCTGAGCTGAAAAATGTCAAAAATGTTAGTGGTGTCTTCGAATGCTGAGACTTAATCCTCAAAGAATTCAGCGCCTGACATTTATCCAGCTGGGTCTTTAATTTAAACAAGAGAATGAAGAGCATCTTTTATTTAGTAGACAGTGGATACAATTCATGTAAATGCTGCTGTCAGTGGTGACCCTTCCTTTTCAGGTAAGTAGTTTAAGTAATTGGTTTACTTCACTTTGTTATTACTTCTTACCAGCTTTCATCACATTAAGGTATATTTTAATCACTAACCCTTTCTGAGTAAAGTTTACTTTGAATGTTGAAGTAAAAGAAGCAATGACTCAACTACACCAGTGGGTGGCAGCAGTGCACCCATCTTTGACAATTCTACCATAAACATGATGATGAAGAAGAAAAGACCAATCTGAGCGGGATTAGAAGCTGCTCTTCAATATAATTAATAATAATAATAATAATAATAAACTTTGGCACTGTCCCATTTTGCACACTTGATCACAAAACACACTTGGGCACTTGGTGTGCACATTCATGTGTTTAGTGTAAGTAGCCTACGCAAATGTGTCCCATTTCTCCAGCAACCAAATACATTTGGTAGGATATAAATCCCACAATGCACCAGCTGGTGAAGTTTGCCATCATTAGGAGCCACGTTTGGGAAATGCCATTAACAAAATTCAATGAAATTGATTTGACTTTCAATCTTATAATTATGACTTCTTAATCTTATATTTTATATTATTTTTATATTTATTTCTTTATTTGGGCTAAATTTACTTTTACATTGATTTTGACCTTTTATCACATAATTATGGCTTTTTCTCTATTGATTATGTAATGTGAATATTTTTCATGAAGTTCTGTTTGTTGTTGTTGTTCTCTGTACTTTTTACTTGCCGACTTGGGCTTCTACATTTGAATCTTGCAGATAGGGACACTTGGAGTAGATGAGACTGATACAGCAGCAGACTGTTTTTCAAAACTGTTGCTGTGCACTGTTACTTCTGTCATGATGGCGTTCCTTACGTAAACAGATGAAAAAAAATCTAGGCAGGGACTCCTGATGGACTCTGCTCAAAGCCTGGACATGTCACATTCCGATTTAAAAACCTGGCTGGCTTAGGTTGGTGCCAGCTCCCAATGTAACAGTTGTGTATGCAGATCAGTTCAGCTCTGTCGACAAGAAGATGCCGACCTTCGAACACAACATAATTTAACAAATCCTCACTCTCATATCCCAACATTCAATAGATTTTGCAAACTATGAACATTATACTACAAGGAAGCCTACACAAAAAACCTACTCAATTATAATAACCTGTTACTTTCCGTCTCTGTCTCTCACACAAATAAAAGTTGACTTTCATGCAAATGAGCATAATTGGGATCCACCAATGGGAACCTTTTTCAACAATGCCAGATTTCTAAACCTATATTAGAAATTAGCATCTAATCTTATAGAATAAATTGTATGAATGTGCTGACATTTTCAATTTGCACTTCTTTTCCGGTATGTGTGACATTATTTATCCAAAGAGAAAAACCATGTAGTGGGGTCATTCACCATTATTTCATAAAAAATGACCCCTCCAGTAATCTACACACACTGAACATGTGGGATGATTATATTCTAATGTTTTATCATCTCCTACAAGCCATTACAAGGCAAATTATGTACTGTATTTCTTTTTTTTTCATGAATTTAAGTGTTTCTAGAAATAAATACTGACTATTGTATATTACAGCAAACAGTGTGCAGATATGTGTAACAGCAGTAATTATATAGCTGTCAGTTTATTGATTGAATAATACTTGACATTTAGAGCAGCATGACATTTTTGCTGAGTACAACATAAAAGCTGCACTAATCAATATTTTCATTGGCCAGCACATGAATAGGCCTACAGTATGTCTGATGAAAGCCTTCACTTAAAGATTAAAACCAACCTGGAGAGAATTTTACAGCCTTTCAGCTCATTTTTTGATGGTCATGCCACCAACCTGATGGTTTGATTCATTCTACTCTCTAAAAACATGACAAACCCTCAGAGAAGCCCGGCTAAGGAGTAGCTAATTTATTTATTATCGGGCAGGCATTTCCTGCATGTCATTCTCCCTCTCTCTGCTTCCCCCTTTCCTGTCTATCTCACTGTGCTATCAAATAAAAACAAAAAGGCCCAAAAAATATACTTAAAAAAAAAGAAGAAAAAATACAACTGAACTATATTTATCAGGTAACCAGAAACTCAACACAGAATGGTCCTGCATGGTCTCTTCACTAGAGCGCTGTTGAGGCTGAGTCTCCACTGCAGAACCTTCAGATCTCAGACTGCTCTAATGTGGAACCATGTTTTTGTTTGGGTGAAGGAAGCTGAAACTCTTTCTATAAAAGACCCCTTTTGGTAAAGCTCTTAGTTAGCTTGCCTTCCCTTGTTATACTGCTATAGGCCCAGACTGCTGGGGGACTTCTCATGATGCACTGAGCTCCTGAGCTGTACCGTCTGGATTTGTGAAAGCCACCCACTGCCCCCATGATCCTGCTAAACACCCACTGCTAGCAGTATTATCATTATCATTATAATGGAGTTTTTATTTGTAGCTTGCATTGTAACCCTGCGGTCGAGACAGCCATACACCATGAGTCAGATTCTGTTCAAGGTTTCTTCCTGTGAAAAGGGATTTCTTCTGCAATGATTTGATATTGTATAACGCAGACTGACGACATTTCCACACTTAAGAATCAAGACCTCATTTGATAATTTGCCTAAACGTACTGTATTTACAGAATTACTCATTAATGGTCTGGAGGGGAAACCCTGCCCACATTGTCATTTTCTCCAGAACAGGGGCAGGGATTTAGAAGACAACCAAATAGGGCTTCTTGTGGGGATCATAGGGGATTGTTTTGCTCAGGCTGCATATTGTCAGAAGAGACGTCTTGCCAGGAAAAAAACAATCCACAACATCTTGTTCATGTTTAGTCTCCAGGTCGGCACTGTCAGCCTGTCAAGAGCTGGAACTGGCAACACTTGTTTCCTTGGGTCTGGTACGCACTAAACAGAAGCCGTTCCTGTTCAATTATGTGACCAGAAGTTGCAGCGGAAAAAAAAAAAAGAGAAAAAAAGTATGCACATGTAACAAGTACGGCTCAGTTTGAATCTGAGAGCAAAATACAGCTTCATGTGAGTGGATGTTTACCATGTGGTCATGACACACGCTGTCAAATTAGAGAGGGAGTAATGATGTCACTTTGTAGGAGATCTCCCTTTTGTAGTTTCAGCCAATGAGGGAGCTGAGGAGCGGGGAGACAGCCATGAGGCGTGCTGCTGTTAGGCAGAAGAGAGCATCCTGGCAGGAGCAGGGTTTTCCAAAGCGACTGCGGTGGCATTAGCCTCTGATAAGCTCTGGGCCTTGTTCCAACACAAAGTAAGCTGCAACCTCCTTATCTCCTTTTCTTCCAATTTTCCTCCCCTTCACCACTTTTTCCCTATTAAAGTCAAAATAGCTGGATGGCTGGAGAGCGAGGAAACAGTTCTACATGGTAATCCCTACAATACTGTAGGTAACACCTCTGAGTCTCTTACCTGTAATCACGGGTGGTTTACTGTGAGCTGGTGTTTTCCAGGAACCTGTGGCAGCTCTTACCAGGAAGAAAAAAATAAGCTAAAGATGCACTCGTACTTTCAAAGAACGAGCGAACGAGAGAGATAAATCAAAGACAGTGTGCAAGAGTGAAGTTGAGGGGTTTCAAGGAAAACAATCTTGCTACAGTTGCCATGGGGACAGAGCAGCATATCTTAACAGAGGACTTGAGTGTCTTGGTGCGTGTATTTCAGTGTGTGTGTGTTTGTGCATGTGTTAAAAGCACTACTATGAGATCAATTTAATGCCACAAAGGATTACTGAGATGCTTTTGGCTTCTGGTGCAGATGCAACCAGCAGCCCCTGCTACAACTCACTGCTGGGTGCACTATAGTAACCTAAGTGTTCCCACAATCCACCACTAGATGGAGATGAACATTGTGACGGGAGGTTGTAGTCATTTTGAGAATTACTCCTTGTTAAACCAAAGACATTATAGGACTTCACGAGAATGTAATCTATGCATAGACAGAGCTCGTCAGCTGAATCCTTCAGTGACATTCAATCATACACGGCAGGATGTGGTCAAACACAAAGATCGGATGATGCAACCAGTAAGAGTGACCCTGCATCCCAAGTCTACCTCTTGAGTTCCAGAAAGACTGAATTGATTGATCATCACCATTTTCCAAACGCCCAGTTTCGCAGTTAACTTTCATTAGGAACTACATTTCATCTCTCTTTCTGTCTTATCTTATCTTCATTTAAAAAGGAAACAGATTTGTTTTATTTGTCATTTCTTATGCACTGATACATAAAACATGAAATATTGCCCCCCCCAACAAGTAGCAGTACAGTCATTGTCAAGAAATATTCAAATATACTATAAAAGAAACAAAAACAACAACAAAACAGTGGCACATCAACATGAAAACACAAAGCTGGAGCCTTAGCACAGTGTGTGCTGGGATCAGGTCAGATCAGAGGTGGGGCGTGGCAGTGGAAGAGGTCAGACCATTAATAATTCTGATCACCCAGTCTGAGGTGCACGTGAGGGATTGTATGATTTATCTTGATCTGCTGCTAATTTATGTGTGCTGTATATTTCACATTGGCTTTATATCCTTGACCACCGATGCTGTTGACTGACATCACTGTCTTCCTCTCACCTGTGTGTCCACACCTACAGCAAAACAAATTTCCCTTGAGATAATAATGAAGTTAAAGCTCCCTTTCAAATCTTTAAATGTATGAGATTGTTACAAAATGATGAGTTAAGTGCCACTTCTAAGACTTTACTGGCCATTGTTTTCTAGAAAATACCTACGTGCTTCATCAATATAACAGAGTGATAATAGTGTTTTTCAAGTAGTGTATGCTCAGTTATCCTGGACCCACCGTGTTTCACCTAAAATCTATCTAGAAACCATCTCTAACCTTAATGTATTTTGATTGAAAAGATCTGACTGCTTCACTCCTTCCCCCACCGTGGCTGTATGAGACTGATAGATGTGGCTGTCCATAAAGCCGATAATAAGTGTGGCTCAGCCTGGAATAGTCCTGAGCTGAAGGGGTGTTCCCGCTGCTTACAGCCTGGGCTCACATTTCCCATGGGGATTTATGGGTGGTACGGAGGCCACATGGGAGACATAGGAGGTGGGGACACTACTGTAACAAGAATCATTGGAGCAAGAAAAAGATCAAGTTTGTGAGGACAGTGTGTCTGCTTGCAAAGTGTATGCTCACCTTTGCAGGCATCTGATCCATTCTGTAGGTTGGATGTGGTGATCTTTAAAGTCTCCATCTGTGAGATCGGCTGGTAAAACAGAAGAGGGAAGGTTATGTAATAGAAGCAACTGGTGAGATAAGAGAACATGATAATAATAATAAAAAACATCTGGTGGCAGCTCCCTCACGGATCCCTATGTTTAACAACAACACAAAGAACTAGACCTTGGCATAATAACAGACACTCTCTGCCTCCTCTTTCACTCGCTGCCTCAGTTAACCAGACAGACATAAGGACTTTACTTGTCACAGCAGGAGAATCTAGCTCATGGCCTTTCTCATTCACTTGCTGTAGTCAGGTGTAGCCCGTCGGTACAGTGCGTGGGAAACAGAGATGGGAGATCAATGAGGGTAGTGACACTGTTAGAGCTGGCAGAAGCTGCACCCGATGCTCTGGAGTTACAGCCTGTGTCTGACTTCACCTCTCGTGCCTAAATCTTGAGACACAGAAAAATGACGAAGGATGTCAGGCCCAGGTTTTTGTATGGCGTATTGAAGAGTGTCTGTGCCAAAAGTCTGTCTGCAAGACAAAATAACAAAACAACAATTCCACTATTTTAAACTCAAACACAAGCGTTTCAAGGTAGACAAAGAAGTGACAGACCTAGCTGGGGAGCTTCTGTTCAATGCTTCTCGACTTAGGCTAAGACGGCTAGTGGTGAGTTAATGTTTGGTTTATCATAACATCATCACAATATCCATTTATTATTGCTAGTATGTATGCCTAGTTTAATTTGTAGCATTTGTGTTTTTACGTGTTTTCTTGCAACGAGTTGAGCCACCAGAATTCATAATTTAGCCTGCTATTAGTTTAGCTAACAATTTCAAAAGCCTACCAGTATCTGCTCTCATTTTACCAGAGCTTTAACCATGTACAGTACTGTCATCCACAGCTATGCCTTGAATCCATTTATTCATCAAGAAATAGCTACTACCAGTCATTTCTTATGTGTTGCTCTAAATTTCAATTAGGCTAGCCTATGTATTTTGTTATTATCATGTGTGCAAAAAAGCAGGATAAAGAGCATTTCTCAAGCTCAACAGAAACAAAGAGTAGGCTAACACTTCTCTCAATCAAAACGGATTAGTTCATTCTCAGAAATCGTCATAGCTCTTCACATCTAATATTTATAAACATTTGTTCATCATTTGGCTCACAATGTCAAAATTGGTCCTGTCAGGTGAGAGTAGTGCATTGGGAATAACAATCACACTTGGAAACGTAAATTAATTGTTTTAACATTATATGATTACAGCCTTTTGCTGAACCATGAAAAATAAGCCAAAACATTGAGGAAGTCTGTTAGCTAACTGTCCACCCTGCTCTGCTGCTCCCTTGCTAACCAGTTTTCCCGCTCCCATGCTGCGTTCAGGTGTTGCTGTGGAGATTAAACTAGTTACCGTGGTTGTAACTGGTTGAACTAGTAGTGGAGTGAAACAGCCTTTGTCGCAGGTGTACCTGTGGCTCAGTCAGAGGAACAGTGGTCGCTGTGTGTGTGTGTGTGTGTGTGTGTGAGTGGAGGTCGTCCCCACTCACACACACGCACACTCACACACACTCAGGTGCTCTACATTCCCAGCGCTCTCCGCCCTCTCCGCCGCCACGAACTGCGCTCATTCGCTCCCCTCAACAAGCCCGGATGTAGCGCACAGGACCGCACAGTCCTCCACTCAGAGATAATAACATGGCGCTGGCAGACACATAACGGTGCCCACCACAACAACAATATCCACCGTAACAGACCAAAATAAGCCACGGGACATGTGAGCTCCTCGACCCCCAGCACAAGCAGGTAGGTTCAGTGCATTTTATTCGACTATCGAGCTTTGACGCCGCGGGTTTTGGACAGAAAATGTGGCTGCTGTCTGCTCTTGCAGGGGGTAAAAACGCCGCTGTGGGAAGGCGAAACGCTTGTCTAATGCTTTAGTTTGTGTCTCCATCTCTCTGTTCGCCGGTGTAAAGGCTCGCACTGAAACAGCACTGTCATTCAGGACAGGTTTGCGCCGCTGCTTACGATGCATCCGTGCAGGAATAAATCATCATTTCGTAGTGCATGTGTTGTCATGGCTGTCAGGCGCTCCGTGCGTCGACCGCTGTCCTTGGTATTGAACTGGGTGGGCATCATCACACCTATGTGCATGTTGCAAATAAGATTTCGGAGGCCTGTTTGTGGCCTATTTGTGACTGAATGCTGACATTTGTTGTTTAAACGAGGGGGATTGTTGTCGATGAGGGGAGGAAAAATCAGTGTAATGCACCTACTGCCTTACAATACACCAGCAGCAGGTCATAGTGTGTGTGAGTGCATAGCTTTAATGGGCTTGAAGCTCCCATGTTGTACTGTCTTCATTTTTTTGTGTATATTGCACTGTATCTATACTCTCCTCTGCTGTTTGACACTGATGATGACAGTGCAATGTATAGGCTGTTTATTCTGCGCTGCCTCGGTTCTCTCTTGCAGCCTGCCGGAGAGTGTGAGCGTGTGTCCGGGCTAATGTAGGCCAGGTAAGGGCAGGAACAGATGGCTTGTTTTCAAGTTCAATGTGGCTCTCGGATTAGAATGTGTAGACGAAAATTAAAAGTGGTGGCTTGGCTCTCTGAGCTGGGGTTCCCCCTCCTAAGCTCATAATCGCAACGCTCCATTAATAGGGGTAATAATAACATGTAGCACAAAAAGCCCCAAAGCTGTCTGGGCCTATATTTTGTCCTAGATCATGGAACATGGACCAGGGATGCTGACTACTGATGGTGGGCTCAGTTATTTTGTATTATTTGTGTAGCCTATGTCTACAGTATAGCACCCTTAGTCAAAAGCCTAATGCAGACAGAAAACTATTAGTCCATTTATGGATCCTTTGGGTGACAGAAAATTAATCAGATGATGCATTAAGTTTAGTCATGCTTCCAAAATGTGAGGGGTTACTGCTTTTCTTTGCCTTTCGTGGTCGTAATTGAATGTCATTGCTGTGCTTTGGGAAATTGTGATGGGAATAATTCCTTTTCTTTCTCAATTTATTGACAATCAGTTGACTGAGGCTGCATATGATGTCACGGGTTTGGCATTTATTCACTACTGACTGAGTCAATTAAAGCAGCACTTGGTCGTTTTGGTCTTTAAAGCTGGCCCTGCTAAAACATATGAGGCATTTTATTTGCAGATTAATGGGTTATGAAAATAGTCAGTTGCTGATTTTGCTAAGAGACCCAAAAGATGTCCATGCCTGAATATATGATTTTTTTTTGCATAGAAACGTAATGCATGATGTTTCCAAGACTGTTGCCCAATGCCCTCCCGTAACTTGAATCAATTCACCATATCATTAAATCTAAAGATGATATGAAACCTGATACTGCAAAAAAGCTGCGTTGGTTGAACTGAGCTGAAGACGTATTAACTTTGGCCTCTGTTCTAATGGTAATGGAGCTATTCTGATTTCAGGTCACACTGATTGGAAAATTAATCATAGAAATTAATGCCACAAAATGTCAAGATGTTTTAACTTTTATATGGAAAACTAAAAAAACAGTGGATCCCACAGTCTGGCACTTGACAGCTGCTTTATTTAGCTATACCCCACCTGCCTTTGCAACATTGATATCTTTTAAACTCTGTGCCTCTGGTGTTTCACTGCAGGCTTTTTATAAATACGTTCAGAAAACCCAGGCTCAGATAACCTTGATGATATTACTATTTTCTCAGAGTTGACATACCTCCTCTAGAATCAAAGTGGCCATTATAAAACTGATTTCACAGGATGATGAGTAGTCCCTGCGCCTGCTGCACCGATCCTCCTGCGTCTGATTGGTGGAGGGCTCCTTTAAGTGCCATTGTTGCTCACTTCCATCCGCGTCCTCTTGTCCGGGCCGCGCGTCAAGGTGAGACTATAAAGGTGCGCTTTATTTGTCCTTTTAGCGAGGACGGGATAGTGTGTTATTTTAAAAAGCGGTCGAAACGTGGAAGCTGAGTCAATGTGTTGGTCTGTGTGTGTACGCTTGCTTGCACACTCCCTGGTTATCCACTCTGTAATGTATTCAGTGCCAGCACCGAGCACAACAGCTTTACATAATGATCAAAGCTTGAGGGATGCCAGAGCATGGCTTCAGCCTGCAGTAATAATAATAATAACCTTTGAAGTTATCACAATCCCACAACCTCATTCCCTTCATATTCTGCCTCTCCCTCTCCCTCTCTTTCTCTGTCTCATTCTCTCTTTCGGTCTCTCTCCCTCACACACACACACCTACACACTCGACTCGACCCACTCGAAGGTCCTCTCTTGTTTAATGTTTCTGGATATGGGGTGAGCACTTAAAAGAGGATAGCGATAATGAACATGTGACTAACTATTTTAGTCCCTATATGGCTCTACACTAGACTGCTCTGTGTCTATGGAGAGGCAGCCTGGGTTGCTCACACAAATTCACAATTACATAAGAGTCCGAGGGAGTCACACATTGAATAACTTGACCAGAAGAAGAAGCTCTCCTCTCTGTCGGTGCTTCTTCCTCACCCCTCAAGAGTGAGTGACATCGTGCCACTGGCCAACATAGCTCTCTCTCCGTCTTTCTGTGCTCAAATAGTATTTGAAATGCAAGGGTGGGAGTTTGTTATCTGTAACTATTCATATTGGAGCCTCTGGGAAGACTCATCGGTTATTTTAACCAAGTGTCTGACAGACCGGCGCTGGTCGATCTCGCTAATCAAGCGGCGGAGTTAGGGGAGCATGCAAACAAGGTTCAGATAGAGGAGCGGAGAGACAAGAGACGAGGAGGAGAGGAGTACGGAGGGGGAGGAAGACGGAGGAAGAGATGAGACGTGAGAAGAAAGGGGATATGAGAGGAAGAGAAGACAAGAGGATGAGTGGGACAGGTGACCATAGGAGGCGGGGATGTGGGGATTGAGAGATAAGCCGCAGCCCAGAGGTGCTGGTGGTTTAACAGGAGGTGAGGATGGAGGGAAAATACAGATGGGGGAAAAGTATTGGGATGAGAAAAAAAAGAGGTCAAGTGTTGGAGTGAAGAATTGAGATGAGGTGGGGAAAAGAAGGGGGAAATAAGAGGATCAAAAGGCAAGAAACTAGCAGAGAGAGAAGCATCAGTGGAAGGGGTGATCCTATTGGACAGGAAATCTAGAAGGAGTGTCCCTCTATCTGTCTGTGGAGGGGGTCTTTCCTTCTCTCAGTCTGTCGCTCCTTTTTATTTCAGCTGCAGCCGAGCACTCTCTCTGAATGCCAGGCTCATCTTCAGATGTCAGCACTTTTGTCCCAGGTTATTGCATTTTGCTGTTTTTGTCCCCAGGATTTAAAAAAAAAAGAAAGAGAAAAAAAATCCCTTGTGTTTTCTGCATGACTTGGCATGTCAGTAACAAAATGAGGTGTGTGTGTATGTGTGTGTTTATGTCTTGGCATGTCAGTGCGAGAGAAAGGAGAAGACAAAGGGAATGGTCGAGTGTATAAGAGACATTTTGACTAAGGAGGATGTGGGCAATTTGGAAATCGTAAGTAAGAGCGTATGCGTTCGTGTGCTTCAGAATGGATGAATTGCATTACATGTTTCTGCAATGTACATTTCTTTATTGGGACATTGTGTAACTCCTGTTGTGTAACTCCCGATAATTTCATTCAAAAGTATCATTAATCAGTAATCCCCCCCATCAACAAACTGAAATATTCCGGTTAAGCTCTGAATTTGCCGTTCATATCATTCATACATTGAGCGGGTGAGCTCGGTGCTGGCTGCCATGTCGTATCGCCATGTTTTTACGTTCA
This sequence comes from Decapterus maruadsi, assembly GCA_030347415.2. NCBI lineage: Eukaryota > Metazoa > Chordata > Actinopteri > Carangiformes > Carangidae > Decapterus > Decapterus maruadsi. Next base: position 6,421,839 of record CM064891.1, on the reverse strand, counting down.
GTGGCAGCGTGACGGTAGGAAACCATGGAGACTCACTGGAGACACCGGAGCTGTCGGCTCAGGTCGAGGCGGCATCTGTGAAAAGTCACCGCGGTAATGCAGTGAGGAGGAATGGAGCGTTACACTGATGCTGTATTCACCTGCAACATCTGGTAACAAACCAGATGTCATTTTAGTCACAGAAGTGGAGAGAAAGCCGGTAAAACGTGGGTCAGGTAAACAATACGACATCGCCATGACAACATGTTGTCACGTGTATTGTTTTGCCTCGTGCTGACGGACCACTTGTTTACATAGAGGCTTGTTTCTGCCGTCACTTGCAGCGGCTGTTGTCCGTATGCCGTCTGCCATAGACTGTAAAAAGAATGGACGTAGCACCCGTGACGTCACCTATTGGTTTGGGGGAGTCTGTTCTGTGCCGCTACTACGAGGGTTTGAATTGCGCCATGTTGGATTTGACTTGCCATATTTGGAGAGCTGCGGCCGTTAGCCGGCTGAGAACCCGCCCACTCGCCTCATAGTGGTCTCTGGACCTGTCACTCAACGTTTCCGCACCCTAATTGGCCAGAATGTTAAACCTAATAATAGTAAGAGTAGAGTTAGAGTTTAGGTAGTTAGGTAGAGTTTAAAAAAAATTCACCCCCCTCAGAGTGTGTGTGGAGGTAGACACTAGGGCTGACCTCCAATAGTCGCTGATTCGACGATTCGATTCGGAGAGGTCTGATTCGACTATGAACCTCGTAGTCGAATCATACCATTCTGACTATATGGGGGTGCCCACGGCTGCTGAGCATTAATTGTTTCACAGAATGTGTTTTTTTTTCATTATAAAAAGCCTATTTTGATACAAAATCCGACTACTTTCTGTTAATAAAGCATTCAAAATGAAATGTGCGTTTAAACGGTAGTTTTAGCTTCTTACTATGTGTTAATAAATCACCCACTGCAGTTGTAATCAAATGCGCGGAGATGAGCAGCGCGCTCTGCACACAGGACCGTCAACGTCACGGTGAAGTAGACGCTCACTGAGCGGCAGAAAGAGGAGAGGCAGAGCCGCCAAAGTTTAAAATCAAGTATAATCAAGGCGATTTTCTCCGGGCCCACAGCACAGGCTACCGGTCTGACATCTAACTTTGTCAGCATGCAGGTTACATACGGAGGATGCGGACTTTGACCAGGTTGCATTCAAGATCCTGCTTTCAACAACGGAAATTGGAAATCTCGAGCTGTAATTGTTTTTTCGATCGATCAGCTGTGTTAACCGTTTCATGTGTCGTAGTTCTGATGTTTAGACAGAACAATTAGTTATCTAACACATCCTAAAGTTTGACATGTCAAGAGTTTTTCAGAAAAGGATCTCGTTTTTTGCGACTTCCGAGTTGTCATGAACGCACCATTAGCGCAGCTGTGATCTCGTCCCTCTGCAGCCTGTCTGTCTCTCTGCCGGTGTCGCGGTCACAGTGTTGATTAAGATTAAAACACACAACGTAATGTACGGATTGTTGAGTCCTTGTGACCTCCGTTTGTTTTGTTTTACCCATGGATGTATTGGTTTTACCCGGTTTATCTGTGAAACGGGAAAAAGTTGCAAATACGATATTGCTGCTATGTAAAAAAAAAAAAAAAAAAAAAAAGGCCTAATAAAGGTTCGACTATTAGTCGACTACGGCAAAATCTGACGAATCAGATTCGACTATGAAAATCCTTAGTCGAAAACAGCCCTAGTAGACACTATCGGTTGAGACCAAAAAACTACATGGTACCAGGCTGTAAAGTTGTAAAGTCGGCTATTTTAACATGGCAGTCAATGGAGAGTTGCTCCCTTCTGGTACCAGCCCCCAGAGGAAGTGGCGGGGATTGCAGTTTTTTTAAGTGAGCTTCACTTCTCAGACCGACAACTGCCCCCTACTTGCCATCTGCTCAATTTCACGTGAATGCAGCATGAAAAATATGATTGAGTTGCTTGCGATATACAACCATTGTTGTACAACCTTTGTGCTGCTGTGATGAAGCTGTCCAAATCAAAGCAGAGCTGCACAACATCTGGTGTCATGTGACATTCAGAAAACCAGTCAAAATGCTGTTTGTCATGGATCTAAAATGTTGTGCTGCCCTTTTTTGACCTGTCATGCTTCTGTCCTTTTCCCAGCCAGCCACACACACACAAACACAGAGAGAGAGAGAGAGAGAGGGGTTAACCTAGATGCTCGTTGCCATCACAGCCTCCATCCTCATCAGTTTTCTCAGTTGAACTTGTGTGTCTGTGCTCAATCAGACTGTTCTACTTCTTTCCCAATCCCTCTCTTGTCTAAAGCTGGAGAGGCCTGTGCCTGTGCTGGAGGAGCGTGTGTGTATGTGTGTGTGCTATTGGTCATGAGGCTAAGGCATCAGAGGGCACTGATGAAGAGGTCCAGTGAAGCTTGAATACCCAGTGATGCCCTCAGGCTACTGAGTGCTGCATCTGCCTCTGCTGCTGCCCAACACAGCACTGGCCCTTACAGCTCTGTCACCCCCCCACCACCACCCCTCCGGGCTGAGGGAGTTACGCTGTTTCTGTGAAAGTGTGTGTGATGGTGGTGGTGGTGAATGTGTGTGTTAACATGCCGTAGTTTCCCTGTATGTTGGCAAAAGAAGGGCTGATTCTTACTGCATGGTTCTCCAACGGTTGTGCATGTTTGCTGTTGCAAACTTGTGTGTGTGCGTGAGAGTGTGTGGTGGTAAACTGCTAGAGTAAGGAGTTGCAGCTTAATTCCAGTTTAATCACTATTAAAGCGATACCTGTTTACAATGGGCAGCCTTAGAAAGCCAATTGCTGTGTCTGCACCCATCTGCCAGATACTTTAACAATGAGTGTAGTCGAAGATACACCTGTTATCCTTTCTGTAACATGCCTTGTGTTTAAAAATAATGACAATTTATATGGACCATGCAGCCGCTGATCATATTTATTTATTTTATTGAAATGTGGAGCTATACATGTGTACATCAGTTCACAGAGGCACCACTATACAGAACATTTATTATTTATACAGTTTTACCTTCACAGAAACAGCAATATATAGTGGCGTACTGGCCACTGTATGGATTATTTCATGGATTCACATCTCTCAGTTAAAGGGGTCTACATTTTGGCAGATTCGCCTATTGCCGTAATCCCTATAGTTTCACCTACATATAGCTAATTGTTGGTGCAGGCCGTATTGAGATCAGCTGGGCAGATATGACGGCCGCTGTATTTCCAGCTTTTTCTCATCAAACTCATCAAATACACAATCCAAGAACTCCAAAACGTTCTCATGGACAAGTTTGGACCTACATATTCACTATGCTGTGAGATAATAATTGAATGTTACAAAACCAGAACTACATTCCAGAGTGGGCTGCTCAGCAGAGTGACTTCAAAAGTGTTGTATAATGTTTAAAAATATACGTTATTATTTCATAGCGTGGTGAATGTCCATGGTCCATGGACAGTTTTGGAGTTGTTGTGTATTTACAGTAGTTTAATGAGGGAAACGTAAATACCATGAGCCTCCATAGCGTTAGCTGAACAGCTCGCGTCTCTGCCCCGCCGATCTAAAAACAGCTTGCACCCACAATTAAAGGTAACAAACCTACTGTTATAACTATAGGGATTATGGTGATAGGAATTTGCCAAAATGTTCAAGAGAGTTGAAATATCCCTAGCCTGAATAGTACCATGAATTGATGGCCAAACCTTAATATTTTGGATTTGAATATTTCTCAAAGGAAAAGTGGGAGAGCTAGTTTAAATGGGCCTGAAGCAGCTGATGAATGAAGTCTGTTCCCGTAGTTTATGGACCTACTGTATTTAAACATTAGAGCTAAAATGGAGGAGGACTGAAAGACTGAGCATGACAAGCTGAATCGATAATAAAATCTTATAGAATCTCATAATGACACCTAACTTGTGGATATCCCACATTTTTTTAACTTAATTTTTATTCGATTTTACTAATCTCTGTTGGTTAAACTCTGAGTGTTACCATCATCCAGACCTTTTTGTTTTACTGCAACTTAAAAGCTTGTTTAGTGCAGTGTTAAAAGTCCAGTTAAAACCCAGAAGTTGCACAGTGAATTGTCGTACACAACACAACTCATAACCTGAAGCAGCAGCGGCAGCAGTTGGTCTTATGCACAGCTAACTGCCGTTGGCTGTCTCTTGCACACTTTGTCTGTGAGATCCCTCTCTATAATTACTTACTTCTTTTGTTACTCCTGGCAGTCTTTTCTACCTATCTTGAAAACTGCAGGCTTCCAGATGGGTCCCAGACTTCTGAAAAGCATGTCGAGTAAAAAAAAAGAGAGAAAGAAAAAAGCCATTTTTCTCATGTCTTTGGCCTCATACACCACCTGACTGTGTTTTTGCAATGAATTGTGAGATAAGTCAGACTGCAGCTTGTAGTGTATTTATTACTTTGACTTTAATAACAGAATTATTGTTCTACAGTGATCGGTTCAGTGTTTTTTTTATGATGCTTTAATGTGGTTAATGTTTTAACAAAATATGAATGTGAATGGACCAAGCCTCGCAATAGGTAAATCACTGTGTATAGAGCTCATAAACATATTTAATTACTGCACATGTTCTCATGGTAACCAGGTCCCGGTGGAGAAAAACAACAGTAAATTATGTCTCATTTGTTTGAAATCTCCTCCGGGTGCATTCTGCTCTTATGTAAAAAGCTGTATTATAGATGGCATGGCCACGATCCAGGAGTGACTTGGACTTTTTATGCAAGTGGAAACGCTCTCATCTGATTCCATCCTACACAGTGATCACAGGGGGAGGAGGAAGGAAGGGAAGGAGAAGAAGCAAAGGCAGGAAACAACAGCAAAGTATCCTGAAGGGATCCTTCAAGCCGCTGAACGCTCTCCGTCACACTGCCAGCCAGTGTAGTTTTCATAACAGTTGTCAGCAAGCGCTCGCTGTTTTGTTCTGTGATTTGAGATCAGCCAGGTGGAATTTCATCAAAGCAGACTTGAATAAGGACATTCATTATGGCTCAGCTTGATTCATTACCAACCCCCAGCTCCAACACCCACATGGGGAGACTTCAAAGGAAATGGAGAGGTTGAAGATGCAGGCTGCTGCCGCGCCAGAGCTTCCACTACAGCATCCTCTACCCCAGCCACACTGCTTCTGAGAGATGGTGATGAGACAGTGTGCACCAGTGGCCCGAACCTGACCCGGCCTTTTTAAAGGGGAACAATGCAAGTTTGTCCGTTTTTTCCTCTGTTTCGCTAACCCTCCTCCCGGCCATGTGCATTTGTTTTCAATGAGGCCATCAAGAGAGCAATTCATGGAGCAGTGGATATCATACTGTATACCATGTTATAATGTGTATATTTGTGTAGTCTTATCCAATATAAGAGATTACAGGTTACGGGGTGCGTTTGTGTCGTGGTGCCGCAGAGACGAGATCTGGGACAGGTTGATTTTCAGCCAAGAGATGCTAGGTGGAAGACAGAGAGCCTCCATTCTCCATAACGTTCTCTTATTATCTCATAGCGTGGTGAATGTGCAGGTCACAACTTGTCCATGAGAGCATTTTGGAGCTGTTGGATTGTGTATTTGATTAGTTTGATGAGGGAAACTAAGAAATTCCATGAGCTTCCGTAGCATGGCTCTGAGCAGCTCACAGCTCTGTTCCAACATTCTAAAAATTGCTTGCACCAACAATTAAAGGTAACAAACCTACTCCTAACACTCAAGGGATTATGGCAATGGGCCAATTTGCCCATATTTCAATTTCTAGCCGTTACCGTCAGATCTTGTCAGCTCTGTTGTGAATGCTACTGTACCTGTGGCTACATAAAAAAAAGTTAAAGACACACAACACTAACTACAGCCCCCTGGACACTGCTTCAACATGAGGAGAGATCCAAACCTTGCATATCTGCTGCTGAACCATGTTTGTACAACTGCTGTTCGGAGGAGGGATTTAGCAAAAGATCAAAAAGACCAAAGCTCACAGATGTTTACTTCTGATTTAAATAAATGTCACACGGTAATAAGTCGAAGCCACTGAGAGAGAACTGGACAACTGCGCTCTTCTATTGACCAGCGAGTGCTTTGAATCCCATTCGTTCTAACCAAATGAGTGAAATCCATTTAATCAGCATCACACAAGACAAATAGCGTCCTGTTGTTAAGCTAATTATCCAGGATAGATGACTGTCTGATTGGACGCAGTCAGCTGACAATGATTTATAAGAGCCAAGACAGTCTAATCTATTCTAACATTTGGCTTGTGGCTCTATAAAAATTGACTCCATTCAGTTCCCACAGTTAGTTTCCTGTTCAGGATTCCTGCCATGTTTCCATTCAACACGGTGCATGTGTTCATGTGTCACTGTAAACACAAAGAGACATTTTACTGGTCAACAGAGTGACAACAGTGTTAATTCCGTTGTTCTGGGTAGAGGATGCTGAGGCGGATGGATCTCCTGCAGAGCTCCACTCCGACTCTCTCCTCTTTCCACGAGGAGGAGGGGGAATGTTGTTCCTCATCCCTCGTCAGTCAAAACCAGCGATCCGGCCTAAATTTAGCACTGCTTGGAAACTTGACCATCACATAGATTAGTGTCTGTGATGTGATGTCTTAAGATGGCCTTCAGCTGCGAACCCAACACAACTTGGGGTCCCTTGAAGTCCCTCATTATCCTCTCATGTCATCTTCTGCGCGTGTGTTTGTCATTGTGTATATTTCATTTTTAGTCTGAGTCCTGCATGAGAGCACATATGCGCTCAGACTCATGCAAACTGTCATACTGTATGCATGCACTCACATGAGTACTCGCGTAACCCTCACCACACACACATACACACACAAATACACACATTAAGGCGGGCGGCTAATGACGTAGCGTAAGACAGAGCACACAGATGCGCTGGCTGAATAGATTAAAGCGTTCATCCAATGACACAGCTGTGCTCTCTTTGATGCCTGGGCATGAAACTGCAGGAAATTACAACAAAAGAGGGATGCAGAGACTTAGCTGATATAAAAAAAAAGAAAGAGAGATCCACTCTGACGTGTATGGCATGTTAACGCTGTGTAACTTGTCAGAGCAGCAGCTGCGGGCTAATGCTCATCCAGTGCGCCTATTAGATTGATTGATATGCTTCTCTATTTGCAGAGCCCTCGCAATGTTGTGCGATGTATAATATAAAAATCTTCAACTATTTGTTATTATGTAATCACTGGCCAACTCTTCACATTATCCACTGATGAAGTTTAGGCCTGCAACTAACGATTATTTTCAATATTGATTAATCTGTCGTTTAATCGATTGGTTGTTTGGTCAATAAAATGTTGAAAAATGTCAATCAGTGTTTCTCAAACCACAATATCACATCCTCAAATGTCTTGTTTTGTCCACAAACCAAAGAGATACTCAGTTTATTGTCATAAGGGAACAAAGAAACTAGAAATGTTAAAGCTGAAATCAGAGAATTCTGACTTTTTTTCTTAAAAAAAAAAATTCAAACTGTTTTGATCAAAATAGTTGACAATTAATTTAATCATCGATTGTAGTTCGATTATTCGATTAATTGTTGCAAGTCTGCATGCACTGTCAAACGGTATCTCAAAGCAAGACGGGCCGCTGCAAGACGGGCCTCCGCTCCCCAAGCATCGGCCCGCATCCCCAATGCTTTCAGACTGACTTGCTAATTCGTAGTTGGGTTAAATGTAGCTATCTATTAGTGTGAGGAGAGGCTAAATGTGCAGCATATAGGCTTGTTAGCTGTGTGCGCTCCGTGGGGGTTTGCTGTGTGCCTGCTCGCTTCCAGGAGGAGCTCCAGCAGTCTTGCAGGGGTTCTGGTTGTGCAGCGTTTCACGGCGCTGCCAGCGGAGCTCTAATTAAGCCGGGCACGAGTTTTCTTTTAACCCCCCCCCCCCACCACCACCTCCTCCCTTGTGTGTTTTTAAGAGAAAAAAGTCTGCCGTGAGATGCAGGAAGAGGAGGAAGCTGCATGTTGCTGAAATATAAATGGGGCTGCACATCTTTTGTTTTGGTGTGTTTTGCTGCAACAGAGCAAACAAAATGGTGGAGCCCTCCTCCAAAGGCAACAGTTACACCCAACAGTTGTGATTGGTTAACAAATAAACCGTTAAGTGACTGCTCTTGACTTTGTTTGGGTGGATTAGGGCCGGGGTGTCGTCACCCACATAACGTTGACATTCCTCACGCAGCAGCCACCACATCATTCCGGTAAAAATAGCATGACCTCCTTCACCTAAAAAAGCCAACGGCAGAAACTAGGTCCTTCACCTCTTTCAGCTCTGTAAGCAGCTGTCTCGTCTCTTTTGTAATGCTCCAGGAAAAAAGGCAGTTCTCCTGATTGTGCAGTTATGCAGCATGCTACAACGCATTATGAATTATTTGGATTTGTTTTCCCCCTGTCATTCTATTATCCTTCCAGCTAAGCCTCTTCATTTCCTCTGCCTCGGACGGCCGTGCCACTGTGCATTTCCCTCCCTGTAATTTATCCATCTGCAGAAATGGACCATGCATGAGTGTGTGTGTGTGTGTGTGTGTATGTGTGCGCTGAGTAATAGGAAACGTTGTGTTAAAGGGTGATGATTGCTCTGGCCCTCGTGGTTTACAAGCAGACAAGGTAATGATGGCTGCTACTTTCTCAGCTAGCTCCAGTCAATCTCTCTGAAGTGAGTGAGTGTAAGTGTGTGTGTGTGTGTGTGTGCATATGTGTTTGTGTGCCGAGCAGTAGGAAATGGATCTAAGAGCTGTTATGGTTTGTAAATAGTAGCTCGGGGTATTGGTGGACATCACATCTATTATTTCCACATGTTTCTCTTAAAAAACAACTTTTCTTTGACGAAACCATCTCACCACTGAGTCCATTTAGTGGCTTCCCAAGCTTTCAACACATGTTTACAGCCATAGAGATAGTAGCTGCATCAGAATTGGTTGTAATTCTTGAGTCCTTAATTTTTACACAGAAATGTACACAAAAGCAGAACTCTCGTTTCAGAAATACAAGCAGCTTGAAAACGGCATCTTTAGTGCAGGTTATTTTATATTTTTTCTGTTTTGGTCACTTTTTTTCTCTACGGAGTTCCTCAGTTTTGGATAAGATAAGCCTCCATTTTCATCAGAGGTTTTGCATTTCTTGTAACGTTCCAAATTAGCTCATAGCGTGGTGAATGTGCAGGTCACAACTTGTCCATGAGAGCATTTTGGAGTTATTGGATTGTGTATTTGTTGAGTTTGATGGAGGAAACCAAGAAATCCCATTAGCTTCCATAGCGTAGCTCTGAGCAGCTCGCGGCTCTGTTCCGCTGTTCTAAAAACAGCTTGCACCAACAATAAAACTATAGGGATTATGGCAATGGGCCAATTTGCCAAAAATGTTTCACTATCCCTTTAACAGTGTCACTTCAACCACAGCCTCATCCACACTGAAGCTTGACTCACCTGCCATGTACATTTATCGAAGGATTGTCAGAATCTTTTGTTCCTGTAATTAGTGATACCTTCTGATGATTTGATGTGGACATGAGTAATCAGTACATTGCTATCAGCTGTCTCTTGTGATAGACTGTCCTTGAGAAAACAGACACGACCATGATGGCTGCTACATCTCATCTTGCTAATGCCAATCATTGTCTTCATCGGTACATCTGTGCGAAATGTATTTATAGCTGTTATATTGCAAAATGTGATAAGCATATTCGTTTTGAAAAGGCCGCTCATGTACATCATGGATTTGTATGTACTGGTTGTAGTCGGATGTTACAGGAAGAACGATTTCATCAAATTATGCTTCAAATATTGTACATGGCTGGAACAGATAAGACAGGAGAGAGTGGGGCAGTGAGAGGAAAGACAAAGACAGACAGAAAGACCAATGAAGGGAAGGAAGTGAAGAAAAATTAAGTTCAATTTAACCGTGTCATGTCTGAGACTAAGAACACACCCAGGCTCCGTCTTTATGGGCTGCACATCTGACTGTAACAGGCTCTGACAGTATTATCTGCTCCTGCTTCTTCTTCCTGGATGTGATGAGCAAGGAAGAGGTAGTTAGAGAAAAATAGAACTAAAGCAACCAGGGAAATACAGAAAAAAGCCTTTTCACATTTCACACTTCAGTGTCATTAAGAGAAGACACATTTCCTACACCTTTTGCACAAGATTGGAGCATTTCGTTTTAAATCCTTCAGTTCCTTAAATTTTGAAATGCAGATTTATGAACAAGAACTAATGATGAGGCAACATTGGAAAAGCTAGATTTTAATTTTGTTAAATCATCATCAACTCATTTTGATAATTAAATAATCACTTTGATTAGTTTTTTTTTGTTGTTGTTTTTTTAAGGCCATATTCTCTGATTTCAGCTTCTTGAATGTGAATATTTGTGGTTCCTTTATGACAATGAACTGAATATCTCTTTGGTTTTGTGGACAAAACAAGATATTTGAGGATGTCATCTTGTGGTTTGCGAAACACTGATTTACATTTTTCAACATTTTTTTCAACATTTTATTGACTAAACAACTAATCAATTAATCATTTAAATATTCGACAGATTCATCAATAATGAAAATAGTTAGTAGTTGCAGCCCTTATTTTGTGTAGTAAAATTCAGTTGATTCTTTGCAGAGCCACTATCTGACCCCCCTGGTGGACCCTGACCCTCAGCCTCTGCCACAGAGTCTCCTCCCATGGCTGCCAGTGGGCGCTGCTGACAGGAATCAGTTGCTATATGAGGTGTGTGTAATATCTGTAGTTTTTCCATGGATCTTAGGGCCCGAACGCTCCAACACACAGACACACACACTCGTGCACACGCTCACATATCGACACACCGTGTCCCTAATCCTGGAACATTATCAGCGAGCATCAGCGAGTGAAGTCATGTGGACTGGTATGAGTCTGCGGCTCAGCCTCAAACGCCGTGCAGCTGAGATCCGCTGATGAGAGCAGCATCTCCACTGGACGCATGTCATCCTTTCACACCCCAACCCACCACTGCCTCGCAGCCCACATTAGCTCAGAAGCTGTTTGGTGGAGAGAAGACGGGCTATATTTAGCATTTCATGTAGTCAAGAGACTCTGTAGTCAGGAGACCAGTCAAAAGTCATATATAGTCAAAACTCCCAGTATCTGCAGCACTAACCCCTCTACTGTACTAATACAGTGTTTCTGAGAGCAGAAATCAGATTTTGTTTTATCCTCCAGACACAAAGAGACACTTTGTTTAGTGCTCTAGAGACTCTGGATAGTGAACAGATTTAGTTAATCCTCCAATGTTTGTTTCAGCTACTATTGAACGTCGCTCCATCGAGGTCAACCAGAGACCAGGCCTGTATGTCTCTGTATTGATTCATCATTTTCCCATCTATAGAGGGGTCAAGGATTTGTTCCACGCCGGTATTCAGCTGCATCAGCTTACATGCTCAACGTGGCGCACAATAGATCAATCTGAACACATTGTCTTTGTCGTGTCAGTCTGTATTTGTTTGCTTTTCTGGAACATGACTCACTGTGTGGGGTCTGCACACTCCGTTGTCTCGGTACAGTCACCGTGTGCATGCAGGGCCGGGGAAGGCTCGCAGTCCCACTCATGTTTTGGACCAGGGATCTCTCTGTTGATGATCTCAGCTGTTATGTGGGTTCACCTTTTTATTAATCAGGCACTCTGTCATATACATACATTTTATTTAATTTAACTCCATCTGCTACTCTGTGGTTCTATATAATGCAGCTTTACGGAGCATGGCTGTGTGTCAACCTCTTCCAACTCATCAAAGTGCCTGCACAAACTGAAACTGCATTACCATAAAATTCAAGAGACAAAGAGCCAAAGCTCTTTTAGCGAAAAGCAAGGCTGCTGAAATGAAAGAGAATATTTCAAAGACAAAGGTAAAGTGAACATCAGCATTACTTTTCCAAGATGAAAGCAGCTGATGCAGATGTGTCTTATTGAGTGCTGCTGAATCAGATGCTCGTTTCTGGACTGGTTGAGTTTTGTACTGGTTGATGTTGCAGCCTTTTGAGCAGCTACTGTACGCTGTGTTACGGCCAGTGCCTCAATTGAATCAGCTCAATAGAGCTGATCCGATTGTTTTTTCTCGGTGTCAGTGCTCGTGTTTTCTTCGAACTTTTATATTTTTGCCAACAGCATGCACTGAAATACATTACACAGTACTGTACGCTAACATGCTATATGTACTGTCAATATAACAGTCCCTGTAGACGTAGTTTCATATTGTCTGACCTGCACTTTAAAGGGATAGCTCAACATTTTGGCAAATTGGCTCGTTGCCATATAGTTTTAGGAGTAGGTTTGTTACCTTTAATTGTCAGTGCAAGCTGTTTTTAGAACGGCAGAGCAGAGCTGTGAGCTGCTCAGAGCTACGCTACAGAGGCTAATGGGAGTTCTATAGGGATTATGGCAGTGGGCCAATTTATCTTATCTCTTATATCTTTATAACGTTTGCACTGTGCCTGCCCTAGATGCACAGTGGGTCCTCCAGAAGCCAGTGCCAGTGTGATGTGGTTTTGATGGACAGCACAAACAGTAGCACCTGTGTGTTGTTTCAACAACACTTTATGGCCTTTAATGGCATTGTACTTTATTTTCACATAGTTCCAGGAGATCATTTCCTCCCTTGTGGAAGTCAGTGAGAGGAACAGAGAGGTCAACATTTTGTTGGTGCTGAGCAATACAGCAATACCTGCTGCTCTCAAAACTGTGAGAGGGCGTGGGGATACAGTAACTTGTCTGACTAACCGTCCATTAACCCTCAGTCAGGTGCAATGTAAACATCAGTTCTCCTGCTCTGCTCTCTCTGCATTAGTTCACCTGCAGCCTTTATAATACCTACTGATAGTATGTTTACAGTTAATGCAGCTTTTTCTCTTTGTTCCGTTGTATTATTTGCTCCAGAGTTGCCAGTCAGGCAACAGGTGATGTTGACATCTTCAAAATTCCCACACAGTTTTAGTTTTCTAGAACAAAACATCTTACCCCTGAGCATGAAGGAGTGAGATGATAACTGTTTTATGTGAAAAACACGTGGGACTTTGAAAACAGCACAGTAACAGAGCAACACAGTAAGCGGCCAATGGGAGATTTTATCCCAGTGGCCTTCTTCTGTTTAGTCTGATGATCATAGACACACTGCTTTGGGGCTGCTCTGCAATTGTGCAAGAGAGAGGTTTGTCTCCTTTGCCATCACTGCACACTTAATAATCCCCCATGTTAACCTTGTTGAACAGATCTAACTCCCTTTCCTTTCCTATGTGTTGAAGGGGTGGATGAATGTTGTTCAATGTTAGGTGGTGTTTTATATTGTGTGTCTGACAGACGCTGAGAAGAATTTCCCCTATGGGACAATAAAGTCTATCTATTTTATTCTATTCTATTCTTGTGCTCTTTCCTCCATTAGTAGTTTCTCCTTGCCTCTCACAAAAAAAAAAAATCTTTGTAGGGAAATTACATTTTGTTGAGCCTTTCCTGCTCTCCCCAGAGCTCAACCGTCTGCTTGCTGCTATCATAGAGCACGTATTTGATTGAACCCAGGTCGCACCAGTCCAGAGATGGTCGGTCTCCTTTACATTACTGAGCTCTCAGTAGAATAGAAGCCACTTCCTGCGTTCAGGCCCGGCAAGACAGTGGTAATGTAGGTCAGCAGGTATAAGCTTCCATTTACCATCCGCAGCTAAAGACGAGCGGGGATGGAGGAGGAGGAGGAGGCGGTGGGATGTAAACACCCATTGAGAGTGAATGGATTGTAGAGGGGGAGGAGATAAAGAGGAAACAAAGGCGAGTGATTGGTCCACAGGCTGTAGTGGTGGTCTGATCAATGTTTTATAAGTATCACTTCTGTGTTTGTAGGTTAGACTTATCTTTCCTCTCCCATGTGTGGGCTAATGGTGGAGCTGTGAGTCATACTGGACTGTGCTGTGGAGATAACCCGCTGCATTGTGAATGTGTGTTGTTGTTTTTTTTTTTTTTCCAGTACAATTGACCAACATTGCTTTTTATTTAGAGCGCATAAAAATGTATGGGGGTTGAGGCTGAAGAGAATTTATAGCCAGATTTCCATATGGTCACAGCTCTTTGTTGGAGCAGATGCCAGTTACAGATGCATTCCTGCTGAAAGACACAATAATAACACAATGTAAATTATTATGGTGATTGTTTCACATCAAATAAGTGTGGTAGTAAGTGACATGTTAAAATAATAAGTCAGATTCTACAGGAGCTGTATCACACGCTCCTGTTATCTCCTCGTTATTCCTCCTGTTCTTCATCTTTTCCTCTCAGTCCACAAGTGCGTGGTCACATGACCTTTTGCTCTTTAAAACAAGGTCACACTGGTGCCACTCCGCTGCTTACACGTGCGCTGCTCTGTGAGGATTACCACTCGTACTAGAAGTGGCTCGGAGCAGCGGTGTAAACTGGGTAGTCCTCCGCTGCCACGGTGAAAATCCCAGGCTGCATCATCTGTCAAAGCTGACGTTTCGCGTGGTGTCCTTGGCTGAAATGTGAGGGATTGATACGCTGTCAGAGCCGTGTTATCCAGCTCATAAACAGCAGGCCTCGCCCCAGCTTTTACTGAGGCGTGCACCCCCCGATATACCAGTCTCACACATCCTGCTGCTTCATAGGTCACACCTAGACAGAGAGCAGGCAGGTGTCTCACTTATCAGTTGGCCACACCCTCCCCAAACATCAATTATCAAATTTAACAATCCAAAGCAAGTCTATCAGGTTTTGAATTTCTTCACACTGATGTAGTGTTCAGCATGGGACAGAACACAGAAGCAGCTGCTAAACACACAACACCAAATATTCAAGGGTTGTGTCCTCTAAGCTAAGTAAGGTGACCTTGGGTGGTTTGAAAAATTAAAAAAAAAAAGGCTGCAAACATTATGGCCTTCAGTAGTAGTTTCCAAAGGAACATGTCATTAACTACAGTACATGTTGTAGGGTTACAGGTGACATTAACAAAAAGCCCTGTTCATCAGCACAGCCTCATTTTTGAAATTGTGCATTGAAGGTGTAGATGGAAATCCATTCATTAATCACAGGGGGAGGGGCTTAGCAAATGAGCTCTGTCTCAAACATTTGCCACTCTTACACCAATGCAAAACATACTCTCTTTCATCCACAGGTTCACACTGGGCAGGCAAGATGAGCAATTCAAAAAAAGTAAACCTTTCTTTAAAAAGTAGTTTTAAAAGCATCAGATTTGTTTAAAAAAACATGTTAGTTTTATGTCATTTGAAATGAGATTTGCACTTTTTTTTAAACAAAAGTAGCCTGAATGCTCCTGAAAATGTCAAATGATGTAACCACAAAAAAAAGATAAATATTGAATATTTGATCCACCTACACTGGTACATACTGTACACTGTACTTATAGAAAATAAGTACAAACTGAAATAGGTTATTTTTGCTGTATTTTTATATTTCAGTTTTTCAGTACCTAAGACCACCGATTTGGGTCCAGATTTATTTTCTTGTCAGATCTTTATAAAAAAATAATTGGTTACACCACTTGACTTCGGTCTGCAACACCTCATTGACCCACATACATACAGGACCCGTCCTGGGTCACGCACTTTACCATACACCTCACCCCTGCACAGGCTGGATGTCAGTATGTCCCACACATAAACACATCTCGTGTCAATAACAGCGGCTGGCTCCACAAATCTTTAACCTAGGTCTTTTTACATCTCAGCCTTAACCATTTTCCCATAACACCAGGAGGGAAGGCCTCTTGCCGAGCTATCAATAATAAACGATTAAGTCGTGGGTTTAACATCCTTGTGTAGATAATGGGGTGGAAAGGAGGAGGCTTTCAAAGAACAGAGTGCTTTTAGCCTAGAAAACCACTGGCAGGAAGTGCACTGTTATTCATGGTCAGAGGCTGTAGTGCTTCGCAAGCATCATTTGTTACAGCTGGTTAATGATTTACTTCAAATTTAAATCATTAATGCTAATGGATCACATTCATTTAATGGAATTAAATCAATTAGCATCAATTAAGATACAATAACCATTATTTAAATAGTTTTTAATGTTTCTGACATGAGTAGTAATTCAGTGTGAAATGAGTGCAAATGATGATGATTTCTACAAGCGGTAAATGATAATTTGCATTACACAAAGAGCATTAATTGATTGTTTTACGCTTGGGGGCAACAGACCAACCCGCGAACACAACACAACATTTTCATATTGCCATCTTAGAGGGGTTATGACAAACCTGTCAACAAACAGTTGCCCCTAACCCATACAGATACTGAGCAACACTGGCATGGAATATCAGATATTCACCCTTCTGGCTTTATTTAGGTTTCCAACCACTCCTGAGGAGAATATGTGGCTAGCATTCTGTGTTTGGTAGCTAATACTACTACTACATTGACCAGCTAGCTGCTAGCATGGTCTTCTGTTTGGGATAAACCCCTTATTTTTGCAAAAAACAGGGTAGTAAAGTGATGTGATCCACAATACAACACCCGATGGCACTGAGACTACAAAGTAACTGCTCTTGAATGTATTTAGTCTTCGTATTAATTTACAAAGACTAAATACATTTAGTCTTAGATGTATTATCATTCATAGATGATAATACATATGAATACTATGAATCACGGCTGACACCAGACAAATACGTGTTTTCAGTGATTGAATTGAAATAAGATGAGACATGAAAGTACAAAATGCACCCAAAACACATTGAGGACGGATTGTGATCCGATCAGCCAAACCACCTCCGGACCGCTTTGAACATGTGTGTGTCCTGTATCTGCATACAACTACACAGGCAGAAATACGTCATCATGGCGTGTGCTATGGTTTCCAAAACAAACTGTAGCATGGATAGCAGCAGTCAGCGCCAGAAGCTATGGATAAATGTTGTGGATTGCGGAGTGAGGATGAGAAAAGTGCATTGAACTTCACGGGTGGCTACCATTTTCTTGTCTTTAACTATTTATTTTCTTTTTTCTTTTTTAATTTACCTGCACAAATATGTGACATTAGCAAATGCATCAACATATGAGTTGAAATGACCAAAGCCTCACCACCTGTTGACCGCAGGGTTTGAGCAACATTTGTCAGTCAGAGTTAGTGAAGAAGAAGAAAGTTCCAGGTCATTGTGCAGGTGTGGGTGTTTCAGTGGCTTTGTGTCTGCTCCTACCTTCCAGGTTGTTCCCTCATGTACTCAGCCACACTGTCGAACTCATCAGCAAAACTGTTGTATAGTTGTAAACACCATTTGAATACTTGATAACAATGTGCACTGGAGCTCGCCAGCAACAGAAATAAGACCTACAGGTACTGGATACTGTAGCACCGTGGGTAAATACATGCAATGCAGGAAGCGATAAAAGCTAATGGTTCTATTCATTAACACGCCGATAGATTAAAAAAAAAGACTTTAAACCCTTATTGAAAATGGGATAAAGTGGCATTATTTCACCAGATGTCATTATAATCACAATCTATAATCACATATTGTCTGTCATTAATCCCTGCGCAGCATCCTAAATGGTTGGACATTATAAAGGTTCATCCACTAAGGCTGTGGCTCATTCGCTATCAATAGTTGGCAACTACACAAATCCTCACAGACACAATCACATACATCACACACACACATACACACACACAGCGAGCGAGAAAGAAAGAGAGAGAGAGAGAGATGCCAGATGCTAACGTAAACAAACCGTCACAGAGTTCCCTCCAGCGTTGCCAGTCACTCTCTTTATGTCTGACTGCGTCCCATTGAAATGGCAGGTCTATGAAAAGGCTGCTCTCAGTTTTGAAAAAAAAGAAGCATTTGTCTGTTCAGCCTGGATGTGGATGCTGTCTGCATACAGATGTTAGCCCTGGGGCACTGAAACTAATACCATATGGCAGAGTCTCCTTTTCACGTGCTTGATAGTGTTGATAGCAGGACTGAGAAGCGGATTTACTTCATTCTTTATCAGTGTGTAGGTTTTGCTGTGCAGATAAGGAACACGTCTTTATCTGCTTTTTGCTTGCTGGCTTATGCACACTTCTCTAGTGGACTTCCAGTGTCCCATATTTATACATTGTATGTGAACATTCAACAATAACTAAATACGACGTCTGACAACAGATGTGTCCAGTCTGTACAAATTATTCCTCACAAATCCCATTTTTCTGAAGTGTTTTTTTTTTTGGTATTGGATTTCTTTCTCTAACACATTTGATTCACTGTGGAGTTTGTGCTGCGTTGTTGTTGTGCTATTAATCCACATCAAATTCTTTCTGAATGAATGTGCTGGAAAGCTGCATTTTTCAAAGTCTGGGCTTGGACGAGGAGGTGGGCTGCAAGGAAACAATGCAGAGAGCTGAAAAACTTAGTGTTCCACTAACAGTTGTGTTGTGTTTCAGCGTCGCGTTGCGTAGCGTAGAAAACGCCGTTGGCAACAGGTGAATTACCAGTTGTTTTGAAATATTATGAGGCTCAAAATGTCAATACTCCCCCAGGTCCTGTGGAGAGTATGTAACAGTCAAAGCAGGACTGGATTTCAGAGTCTGTTTCATTCAGGAATTATTGAAGCAACATCCAGAGACTATTTATTTATTTATTTTTAAAAAAGAACCTTTTTATTTATATTGTGCATTTAATTCTACACAATAAATGAATGAAAGAAACAGAAAAAACAACACAAATCACACAAGTTTGAATAAATAAGTCAATAAAACTGCACATTTTACAGAAAAGAATAAGTACACTAACCACACCCTTACACACACGCAGCCAAACTCTCAGGGTCTCGCACACACATGTATTACATAATGAGATATAGCGGTCATAATCAAACATTTTGTTAAAGACATAGCATCCATCCAGAGACCTCATTCATCTTTTGTTGTCATTGTGTGGTGTTGGGGGCTTGTGTGGCTGTAACCATAAAGTTGTGATGGTTATTTTAGCTATCAGGAGAAGAATCAGAAGTAAATGCAGCTTATTTTTCTCAGCTTGGACTCCTGCTAGTATAAATAACTTTGGATCAAAGTTTAATTTCATATCCAGAATTAGTTCTATTTCTTTAACCAGCTCTCTGAACCAAAATGCATGGAGGGAGAGACATGAGGCAGGTGGAAGGGGCAGGTGCACATTGATGGTGTTGTGGCCTGACTGATGTGTGATTTGACCTATGAGCACTGAGGCAACAGAAGAGGTTGTGACCCACAGACTCCTAGAAAACACAGAAAACACCTCGGAACATCTGAGTCTTCTCTCCTCCTCTCACTCAGACACATATTCAAGTTTTTCTGATCAGTCATCAAAAGAAACCCAGTATAGTCTTGGGCACATTGCAAATAGTAATTGCTAATAGCTAATTTGGCATACATTGCATGTTGCACTTTGCCAAAATACAAATCAAAATCAAAAACTCACAGGTTCAGACTTTGAAACTCGGATCCTTTCTTTCCAGTGATGTTGTACATTTTCATTGCGTTCAACTGCGGCTCAACTTTAAGTAAAGAAGTGAATGGAAATTAGTCATCTGTAAGATGACTGACACTTAAGCAGAGTTTCGAAACCCGATGTTTAAATACAGTAGCACTACTCCTTCACTTTGACAGGAGACATGGATGGTATTTCAGGCACTTGTAACTGGACCCGGATCCAGAACATGCTGGAGGGATAATGTATCCCATCTAATGTGGGGAATGCTTTGAATGGAACTGGAGGATAAATAAGTCTGGGCTAACTTGGTGAGGGTCCAGCAAAAGACCCGGCCCATGATATTGAAAATATAAAAGATGGATAACTGATGGAGATCAAGTTTGTCCATGTTTAAAGGAGACATATTATGCCACCTTCGCCCAAATTCAAATAGTTCCTAAGACATGTCTGTGACATGCTTCGGTCAAAATACCCCAAGGATCCAACATCACAGCTCTTTTCATCCTCTCAAAACAGCCCTGTTCAGAACGGCTGGTTTCAGTGCCTGTCCCTTTAAATGCAAATTAACCACTGCTTGCCCCGCCCCTTCTAGTCGTACCAGGTAGGGGTGGGGTTATGCAAATTCGAAAGCTGGAAGACAACTGAGGGAACAGCTCATAAAACCAAATTTGTCACTTCTCAAGACAATCACCCAGATGTTAAAGAGCCTTAAAAAAGTGATAATTCCATAATGCATCCCCTTTAACAAAATCCTAGACTTTCTAATGGCAAGTGGTGCAGCTCATCATGTGGCAGAAATACTACAACACTGAATTTTCCACTGAGGTTCCATCTAAATCTGAGAAGCGACACTATCAAAGACTTCGTTTTAGGTCACCTCTCGCTTTAATGTGCTTTAAAGCCAGGACGCACGGCTTCACACATGTGCACACACACTGTCTCTCAGACAGTGACACACACTCCTCTGTCCTCAGGACTGCAAAAGATCTCATTTAGATAACTCTCCTGATCTCTCAGTACCTCCCAGAGTCGCCCTTTCCCTGCTATAATCATCCATTATGTTACCACATGAGGAGACGGCGGCAACTTTAGCTGATCCTCACAGTCGATAGCGAAAGATCAGTGAGGGACTTGAAGGCCTCGTCTGAACCGGAAATCTCCCTCTCGCAGGTTCTCTGGCTGCGTTCTGCAGGCAGGGAGGTGTGTGATGTTGCTGAACAACCTGTACTTTGCACTTAAATACTCTGCAGGAATTATCATTCATCTCACTAACAAGCATTTGTCTTGTGACAGCTCCGATGTAGCCACCCATTAGTCAAGTGGAGGGTGCAGTATTGATGCTTTTTAAGTGTGGGGTACTTAGCATAGCCAAATCTGCCTCAGCTGCCATAATTCTAGTCGTATCTCTCTCTCCAGTTAGCCTGCACCTCCTCGTCTGAACACTTCCTTTGCTCCTCTGCATTTGTGTTTGTGTTCAGCGGAGAGAGAGAGAGGGAGGGAGGGAGGGAGAGGGGGAGGATAAGACCCTTGAAGGAGGCATGTGTGTATTTATATCCAGAGGGGTGTGTCTGGTGCACACAAGACTTTTAACCATCAAACGCATTCTCTGTTGCCATGATGTTAAAGCAGTGGGCCGATATCAAACATGTCCGCCCACATGCAGTAAGTCCAAAGCATACGACCTATAGATTAGTGCTGATAAAAAATGTCATCGTCATTGCGACGCACGCACACTCACACTGCCGGCACCTGCTGTGGTCGTAGCCTTGGGCGTCATCGTGACCTTTGTGATTTATGAAACGGTCCGCTTCCTTCTCCACACACCTGTTCAACAGGTTTTAAACATGTGAGAAAAGACTCACTTTCAGCTTCTCCATCCACCGTTGTTTATTTTACACGACTGCACAACACGGCCTAAAAGGAAAACTTTCTGTGTGCAGACTGCAGCTTCATTTGCTATAAATTTTTCTCTTTTTTAAGCATTTATTGGGGCTTTTAAAGGAGACATATTATGCTCCTTTTCCACAAATTCAAATAGCTCCCATGTGTCTTAAAGACATATCTGTGACAGCTGGTTTCAGTGGCTGTCCCTTTAAACCAACACTAAGGAACTTTACAACCTTAATATAATATTTTCATAACTTTTGTGATGGTACATCGACTTACAACAGGTTGAATGACACCTCTGTTATGGCCTGAGGGGGTCTGTATCACCTTCACTGGCACTAAGCAGCTTTGAGGAGCATGGTAGGAACCCGGCTCTCACTTAAGTTTCACTTTCACTTTCACGACGAGGGGGGAGCAGGCAATGTGTATGTGTGTTTACTGTGAAAGAGGTAGGGGTGGTATTATGCAAATTTCAAAACTAAAGACATCATTGTCAGACACATGAGGGAACATCTTGAAAATTACAGATTTTTTGGTAAATTCTGACATTTTGGAGGCGGGAAGGCAAGACAAACAGCCAATATGTTAAAGAAAAAGTGATATTCCATAATACAGTATGGTTCCTTTAATTGATAGGACAGTAGATAATTTAAATGGGGAGGGGAATGACATGCAGTAAAGGGCACACTGGGTCCAGCTGCAGTGAGCCTCTGTATAACCTCAACCCAGTGAGCTATATGAGGCTATACTTTCTTAAACTATACAGCCAGAGACAACAGCCTCCTCTCAGCAGCGTTAGAGGGCGGAGGACAGAGGACGGAGGAAAGGACCAGTGGTGATCTTTGTCTGTGTTCTGCACTTGGCCTGACTCAGCAAAATTGTGTGTGTATACAGTTCAGCTCATTTGTAGAGTTATCTTAGACCTCGAGATACTTTATTGATCCCAGTGGATCAATTCAAGTATCCAGTAGTGCAGACATACATAGGGCATAGCAGAGCAGTATAACAGAAATAAGAAAAGTAAGAAAATATACACTGTATCTATATGAACTATATGTTATAATTAAAAAACAAACAAAAGAAAATTGAGAAAAGACAAGAAAATCTCAAGTCATATATCACCCAAGTCTTGGGCCTCATGAGATTTACTTTTACCTCAGACTTTATTTTTCACTATGAACTAAAACAACAAATCTGATACGAAGTGCAGTAAATTCTTACAATTTATTTCACGTGTTTTTGGGGATTCTTGAGGAGTTGAAGGTGTAGTGATGGACTGTGTGTTCATGTGTCAGTAACTCACTGTTATTCTTACCAGTTGTCACCAGGCACCTGAGATGGGATCAGATTTTCCAACGGTTCCATCCCCAGTGCACTCTGACAAATATCAAGTCCATACTGTATGTCAGCTCTAATCAGTCATTCAGATGCTGTTTTTTTATTGGTTTAGAGCAAAGAGAGCCAACACAGTGAGTGAGTTCAGCTTGAGGAGGAAGGTGATTGTGAAGTCAAGCCGTGGTGGTTGAGTCAGAGGTTAAACTTTCTCCTGCCCACTCTGATCTCCCCCCTGTGTCCTTCGAACAATTACATACGTATCCTCCAAAATACATTGTCAAAGCAAACACAGATATGTATTTTGTAGCAGGGTTAAGGTCACATCCTGAAAAGTGTATTAAACGCTTTCACTTTTGCCAATGTGAACAGTTTAAAGTTTGCAGCCAGGAGGTCATTCATGGAATTTAAGAAATGTTTGGATGAGAGGATTTTTACTGAATTTCTTCCTCTGAGTCAAAACTCAAAAAAAGGGTGAAGAATAAAGACTTTCTCTTGTCAAAGAGTTCAAAGATAAAAATCTTTGTTCTTCACAAGGTCAGGTTTTATTCAGTAATGGAGAGAGGTACATGTAAATTGATTAATGCAAACATCACAGAGGATGTTATCCAGCCACTGTTTATTCAGAGGACTCACATTTATTGGTGAGAAAGAAGGTCACATGGTCTATACCTGCTATAGTGTCAATGACGTAACTGGGAGTTCATTTTGTTGGTCTCTTTAAATAAAGGTGTAATTAATGAACCTAATTGTAATTTGGCCTGCAGCCTTAGAGAGGTGTAATGTGTAATTTCCCATTCCCACCTTTACTAACAAATGCTTTTTCTCTGAGGGAGCTTACTGTACACCGTGATCCTGACAGCCCCTCGCTTCCTGTGTGTGAGAGTGTGTTTGCCCTCAGTGCAGGGCCTGTCTGCGGCTGCCACCGCTAAACGTCCCCTCCGCTCCGGCAAACGGCCAGACTCTGTCACAGCGGCTGACTGGACCAGCTGTTTCTTTCTCTCTTCTCCCCCCCATCTTATCTCCTCCGTCACACTCTCTCTGTCCTCCTCTGTGTGAAAGAGGCTGCAGCGACAAGGTGACTGGTGGCGCAACTCTTGACACCAAAGTTGATGTCCTCACATGTTGGCATCAGTTGGAGACATTTCTTTTATGTGTGTGTGTGTGTGTGTTTGACAGTACAGGCGGAACACAAACACCAATCGTGCGGATTGTGGGAACACAGAGGACACTTGCGCTCTCTGTTGTTTTTGCGGCGGTGTTGACAGAACGACAAGTGGGAGGAGGACGGCGAAGGTCAGAGGGTGCTCGGTTTGGGACGCGGCCGGTCAGACCCAGTTAGGCAAACAATGAAAGTAAAATGGGATGGGTCTGGGCTTAAGCTGTCTGGCCGTGCCTTGGCTCAGGCTGCTGGCGTAGGCACTTTTTCGTACCCTGTGCATCTCACATTGGGAGTTATCAGAGCGTGCAGGCAGGGAGAGTCATAGCAGCAGCAGGGTAACAGTAGTAGTATAGCAGCTCGCTGGGGGCTGCCGAGGGGTCCTGGATCTGACCTGATTTGTCAATTCGATGACTTCACTGAAGAGTCGCTCCCCCGGGGATTGGTCGGCTTATGATTCAGAAATCATGGTTCAAGCGAGGGATTTGCTGTTTCATGTTTTGTTGAAAGCAAATGGAGGTGCATAATGGATTCATCAGGAGCGCAATTTAACATCAAAGGCCATCTGAAGAGGCTCTGATTGTCCTGGGCTGCCTCGTCATGGCCGACCCAGAGCACTTTGATTGGTTGAAAGAAACCGTCAGTTTGTTTCCAGGTAAGAGCAGTGATTTAATGAGGCGATGCGCGCGTGTCGGATTAAGACATTTGAAGAACACTAGGATGAGAACTTCTGCATCATCAGAGCTGTAATTTAACATGCTGTCACTTCCTGATCATCCCCAGTCTTTAGACATGAGCGGAATGAGGCTGTTACAAACGTCTCAGCGTGTTGTAAATGTAGTGTGCAAATGATAAAAGGCGTCTTCTTGGGCTGAAGTTGTTTACTGCCTCTACAAATACATCTACAGGGAATGGAAGGTGAAGCGCGCGCGTCTGTGTTAACGGTTTTTTGAGCCAATTAAATCATCTGAAGGAGTGAGGTCTGGAGAGAACAAGTTAAATGCAAATGGGACAGAAGCTGAACAGCAGAAAACGGAGCAGATCAGGACAAAAAGCACAGAGGCACAACCGAACCGAGACAATGGTGATTAGGATGCAGGAACTAATTTGGTCGCACTGTGTGCGGTTCCTGTCATTCAAACCAGAGTAAAGCTGCACTGGGAAAAATGATTATACCTTGAGCACAAACGTACCATCAGGTTTTGTTCTTTGGCTTTTCAACATTTGACCTTTTTAATTAAATTAGGCATTCCTCCTCTTCCCTGTCGCTCCAAGTGCAGCGGAGAACATTTCTCCTCCTTTGACTTGTATATCAGAAGGAATTTGTGTCCTTTTCATGTTGCGTTTTAAATTATGTATGAAATGTATTTGCATATTTGTGCACGAGTGAGTGCTTTGCATCTCAATACCAAATTATGCCTCTAAATTACAATCTAAAGGATAGAAAATTAATGTGGTGTTTTGAAAACACACAAACACGCCAAGCTGCCGCAGAGCGCTAACATGCTCTTAGGAACCCAAAATAGACACATTATATATATAGTCCACACAAACACCAACACACACGCATGCACGCACACAGGGTCCCTGGTTTTTTTTGCCGTAGCGTGGGGCAGGTTGCAGTGAAAGTGTGCGACTGTTGAGGTGTTGTTGTGCAAAAGGGGAAACGCCTGTGGAGGCTCAGATGGTGACAGATGGTTTGGAGACAAATCAGCCTGGGAGTCGGGATCTCTGCCCTGGGACTAGTTGCCCATTTAAGTATGTTTGTGTGTATGTGTTGATATATGCATGTGTGGGTGTGCGTCCTATAAACTGCTGTGTATTTAGTCTTCTATATGTACTCATATATTTGCCTATATCCATGCATGGCTGAGTGTGACAGTCTGTTTTGTGTGTACAGGATGTTGCACTCGTGGTTAGCGTATACAGTATGTACCATGTGGTTATGTAATATCTCTTAACAACACTCTGAATGCGGCAGGAACATCAACATGTATTGCTTTCACATACTTAAAGGGCACATATTCATATGGCAGAACAATCTACATTTTTAGCATTTCAGCATCACTCAGCTCTAGAGCCCTCAGAGCTGTGGTTTATGAGAGCATACGACACTCCAGTCTTACACATGCACTGTAGAATAATGGAGTTTCATAATCTTTGCCATATATTACCAGGTGCAATTTCTCATCGGAGTGACATTGTTACTCTTTGGCAGAATAACCTTGCAGGCATTAGACTGAAACTTCACAAAGTGCTTTACAATCTCCCCATAAATTACAGCTCAAGAGGTGCTTATGTGGCAGCCAGGAGCAGTTGTGCACTAAGTAGTTCCTCTGGCCTCTGCATGGAGGCAACTCCCAGAGGCCTCTACACTTAAAGTCCATCTCAGTCCAAAACCTGTTTGGATGGTTCTGAGAGGGCAGCTGCTAAAAGCTCTGCAGCAGTAAGTTTGGACTGTTTGAGTGCATAAACATGCACCTCCATCTGCTGCTGTGCATGTGTTCAGTGGTGCGTAAGTGTGTGCACATGTGTTGTTGTGTCTCTTAGCAGTTGAGCTTGGCCTACGACGACTTAAGCCCTACTAGCCTCTAATAATCTCATTCCCAAGATGAACCATGTAGGTCAGGGGTGTCCGTCTCCTCTACGGCTGCTCAGAGACCACGGAGTGGGTTTGTTTATCATCAAATGAAAGTTTAATATTTAAAAGAGAAAAAAAGTCCATACTGTATGGTGAGCTCAACACAGAGACTGTTCACTTACTCTGCCTTCATCAGCAAAGTCTTATAGTTTTTTTTTTTTTTTTTTTTTTTTTTTACAGCAGTAGGCTTCTCATTTCTGTCCTGAATAGTGGCAGCTGTCAGAGTTGTAGTACAGGGTTAGAGTTAGAACGCTTGGGCATTAACATGCAAGATGTTTACCACAGAAAAGCATTAATGTATAGCTGAAAACTCTTTGTTTCTTAAAGCTAGTTTGTTTAAAGGTATATGATGTAATGACAGGTTCAAAGTCAGCATCCTCAACACAGAAAAAAAAAGAGATTTTAATCTAATTAAAACATGTAACTGAAGTAGGGTGACCATATTTTGATTCCCAAAAAAAGAAATTATAGTTGATGATACTTAAAAACAAAGTGTGCTTCCTCTGTATGGATAGAAAATTCAGTTATAGACAAAAACAACACAAGTTCAGATTCAACATGCTTTATTATGCCTAAAATAATCTCAAGTCTAAAACAAGTCTCAACAAGTCTAAAAAAAAACAAAAAAACAACCTCTGGAATGAAATAATGATAGAAACACTTATGTCAGAAAATCATCCAATAGCAAATTTGTTCTGCCAGGACAGTAAGTGAGGACTTTTTCCTGTAATTTAGACGTATAAACCTGGACTGCTGCAGTAAGGACCCAGCTTTAGAGGTTTGGCCCACCAGGTGAGCTACTGGGGCCAACCCACACTGCAGCATTTAATGAGAGGCAAAACAGCTCTGACATTTGCTAACACACAACAAAGTACCATAGTATCCTGTGCAAAGCGCTGGCCTATTTCAGTTCATGCTTAATAGTCCCATGGAAAAACCTGGACACCCCAGACAGGATGTGAAGAGTGGACATATGCGAAACAGGATGTTTGGTCACCCTGACCTAAAATGCTGTTGTGTCATAGCTTTGCAAGAGTTTGGCTAAAGCTAAAGTGATGCTAACTTTAATTTCTGCCTGAAATGTAATGTTTCTAACTCAAAGAGCAGAGCATCAGTGTTCAGTCCAGTGCTCCATGTTCCTGTCCTGAGCAGCTTGTTTTCTAACTTAATGTGTAACCTCACAAAATGAAGTGTTAGCTGGATGTGCTAATGTGTGTAGCTCACAGCAGTAACACAAATTAATCACTTTCTCACTCATTCCCCCAAACTTCTAGTGCCGATGACACACACTCACACAGCTTTTAGACGCAGTCTCACGATCATTCCCACTGCTCTATAGATCTGCTTCATAGCTGCATCCTGCATTATGGGATGTGCTTTTTGTTTTTGTATGTATACTGCTGGAAGGTAACCAGAGCCTTAGCTGCGTGTGTCAGCTGATGATTCAGTGCACGGCTACGTTGGAGCTTTACAGTATATTAGTCACTGTGTTTCACCGTGGCTGCTGCAGAAAGCAACTTTATCGTTAGAAAATATTTACAAGGCATCGGCTTCTGTTAAACTCCTCTCCAAGGGTCTGTGTAATAGCCTAATCCTCGATCTTGTCTTTTATTCGCTTAAAATATTGGCTATTTAATTTCTTATCGGCCTAATGCCTACATGTTGGTATCACGTCTCGCTGAAGTCATTTCATGTACGTGCTCTAAAAATAGTAACAAGGTCAGTAACCTTGGGTGGATTCGTGGAGGTTTAAGTGGACATCTGCCAAAAGTGGAAAGGGTTGCTGACATGTCCGCATTGCATAAGAGATTTGTAGCTCAGCACAAAATTAGGGCTGTGGACTGCATTTCTTTTTTGCTGGTTATCTAAGGGGATACCTGTGGAGAGAATTACAGTCATGTGTTTTTGTGAAATGGACAATGTGACGGACAAAGAAGAGCAATCATGTTTCTCCTACGACCTCTGCTCTTTAGATGTTTCTACTTGTTTGTGCTAGTCATGGTTTGTTAGTAACTCAGTGGATGGGGTTATTTGGTAGTCGCATCAAATGTTTTCACATTATGCCCCTTCAGGGCGGATGTGATGCTGACTGAAGCTCCTCTTGTTGGATGCATCCTGCACTTTGATTAACAATTAAGGAACTTTATTGTCATTGTACAACGAAATACAGCGAAATTTGCAGCTTCTATCTATTACAAAAATAGAGATAAATTATAATGAATAGCCATGTAAAAATAGAATCAATGTCATACTTCTGGCTCGCAATTAAAATGTTCGGTGTATTTCTTAATTATCCACACTTGAATCAGTGCTGTGTAAACATACAGTAGTGGGACACAGTCTCTGTCCATGACTTGTCACCTTCTTTATCCAGTGCTGAGCTTCCTACAGGCAGAAGTGTCCTGCGTGTTAATCTGCTGTGCTGTGATTGTGCAGCACTGTATGCAACACAAAGGCCTTAAGCCTCCTCAGCCTCCATCCTCCCTCCATCACTCCTTATACAGTGTATTTCTGTCTTTCTCTTTTTCTTGTTTCCTCTATCTGTTCCTTTCTAGATCTCTCCTTAATCCCCGCCGCCATGCCCCCCCATGCCACCCATCAATCTATCTCTCCATCTTTCCTGTTTGAGGCCACTAATTTGGTCTGTCTGGCTCTCCTGCAGGGCAGCAAAGGAAATGATTGAGAGCAATTTCCATAATTGCATTTTTTTCCCCTTTTGCCTTGTCTGATTAAAGTTGCATGTAGAAATAAAGTTTTCTGTGACTTCTGTCATTGCATCTGTTCAGGAGGTACTGCCAAGTCAAAGGAGTTAGTCATTTTCACAACTACAGTACAACTAATTTAGCACACTGCTGTGCAAAATGTAACGACCTGAATGTTTGTTATATCTTATCTGGCAACCACTTGTACTTCTCTGCAGGTTGATGTACTGTGCATGCTCTCTGAAAGTGGTGTCTATAATTACAGCAGAATGTATAAGAAATGGATCAAACAGCCATACAAATATTAGCATGACAGGTCACCTAACTTCTAATCCACAGTAGTAACTTGGTTTAAAGATGTAGTCAATTAGTGTGGATGAAATATTTCAGGACAGGGCACAATGCAAAAGGAGGCAACATGCAAGTGTGTTAGTTTACAACATTAACAAGCCTTCAGTGCTCTGTTTTGAGGAAATCTTACAATTTATTTTCTTGGAACATGGACTAATTGTAACTCTTATGTGTATCAATCCAAATGTGAAGAGGATTTTTTTTTAGACTTACATAGCTGTTGTTCAGCTGATAAGATTCACAGGTGTCAAGTGGAAATGCGGTGACTTTACTTTAAACATCCGTGTGGAATCCAAGTGGTAAACCTGCCTGTGTTTTCATTGTCAGCTGTATGGTGTGCAAGTCTGGAAAGCTCTACAGCAAAAGTAAATAAGGAGGGAGGAGCGTAGCAGTCATCCAGTTACACAGTATGTGCTCAAGCACAATGACAAGCCAGTGCATATATGCAGATTTCCATATTTACACAAGCACCACCATATGCTTTCTTTTCACTTGAAGATCCGGACATACACAGTACATGAACCCCGCTGGGAGAGTGGTCTCAGACTTTTGGACCCTCCTCTATGTAAATGCAGGAATGAATGGCATGGACTGGCACAGCAAACATTATCTGTGCAAAAGCAAGGAGGGGGGAGAGAGAGAATAAGGAAGGGGGCGGGGGGAGGATGACTTTGTTTTTCTCCGAGGACAATGCCTCCTAGGAGAGACACAATAGACTCCATTCACAGACGTACCAACAACAGCGTGACATTTTGTTCCTGTGACTGGACATCATGCACCCACCCAAACCACCAGTGCCGCAATGGGATTTCCAAACGGTTCCTGTTGGTAGTGGAGCAAATGAACAGGCAGGAGCTGTGCAGATGTAATGCCTGATATGCCAGTGACAGTAACTGTTTACTGTATAAAGCCTCTACCACACCTCCATCCTCCAGAGTCCTCACTTGGCACAGTGTTGTGCTCTTTTTCCTCTTCACTTCAGTGCATCAGCTCTTTTTTTCTTTTTCCGTGTTATATAACCCAAGTGGACACTTGGATTTTCTAGTATGTTTGGACTTGTTCCTTCCTTGTTTGTATCCTGCAGCATTATAAGGCTTAGCATGCTACAGCGCAGCAGAGCACATGACGGCACAGCACAATTTAAAACATCACCAATTATTCAGAATTAAACTGCCACTTAGAGCCGATCAGTCTGACTGATCTGGGCTGTTTCAACCACACAGCTTGCAGGCATGGCAAAGGCCTAATTAATTACTGTGCTGACTTTATAATAACCTGAATTATCTCGTATTAGTATGATTATTATTGAATGGTTGTGCTGGTGTATAAAAGTGTACCATATACTGCACCACAGATCCCTATCTTAGCATTAGATTGAGAGTTGGATGTCAAGATATTCAATGATTATGATCCATATTTGTTGCTGTTCATTTTATTCATTTATATAATAAACTTTTTTATGGATCTTTAAGGTTTGCTTGTTAAGGTTATGCAGAAAAGAAAATTGAATTTGAGCCCACTCTGGGTCTTAACATTAGTGTAATAACTCATCTATCAGAACTTTGTGCAAAATTCTATTTTCGAGTAAATCCGGGAAAGTGGGGTAGTTTTTTTCCGCATTGGATAATATAGACACAGGAATTATGCATCACATTGCTTACAATTTATCAGCCATTGATATTGGATCCGTCAATCAACTTTTGAGACACACACTGAGCTCGGTCTCGCCCCAAACATTGATAACGACCAATCAAATTTGTTTTCCTTACTCGGGTAAACTCATGTGGCAACTCGTGGAAACTCATAGAAGGAGGCGGGACAAACAGGACAAATGGCCATTTCTGAACATCTTTACCATATTCACCACCACCAACATAATTATTCAATGTATGTTTGATTGTGACAAAATGTGTTTTGTTATATTTTCATTTCAGTGCACATTTGATGATGCTAAATTAATAACACACTCGTCTGCATCCACTCAACCTTGTGAAGTGTTCCACTTCCAGTAAAATATATGAATGCATTCAAGGTCACGGTGCTAAATAGACTGAAGTGGAGCACAGGCTGAGGAAGATGGATTGTGGGGGAAAAATGCTGAATGAAAAACCAGGAACTTGCGCTGACTTGCCCTTCAAAATAAGAGCAGCGGTGCGGTAATGGCTTTCATCTGTATTAAATTCAGCGCTCGAGGTGCTAATCTGCTGCTCTCTTCCTTCCAGGTTTGCCAGGGTTTTCCAGCATGTTTGGTAAGAAGAAGAAACGGCTGGAGATCTCAGCTCCGTCTAACTTTGAGCACCGGGTCCACACGGGCTTCGACCCGCGGGAGCAGAAGTTCACCGGGCTGCCGCAGCAATGGCAGAGCCTCCTGGCGGACACTGCCAACCGGCCTAAGCCCATGGTGGACCCCTCCTACATCACCCCCATCCAACTGGCACCAATGAAGGTAGAGTGTGAATGGACAGTGGACATCAGGCCTGAGCACTGGGGACCAGTAACACTTTCTCTCTTATCACTTGCATCACTTTTTTTTCCTTTGCATTTTTGTGACTCACCTACATCCTCTCCCTCTCTATCCACATTTATAACTTGTCTTTATTTCTTCCCTCAACTGTCCTTCAACACATTCCTTATACTTTTTTTTATAATCTTTGCATTCTCTCTCTGTCTCTCACCTCTCCTCTTCCACTCTGTCGTCATCTTCAGAGGCAATATAGACAGTTCTACAGTATCATCTCGCCACTTCACACTATTCAAATTTCTAATATGGATATTAAATTACAGTCATATTATTCTAAGTGACATTACTTTAAATCTGCATTAAGCAATTTTTTTTTATATTGAAGTGACATTGAATGGCCCTTTTGCAGCACCTGACTCACTGTGAATTAAAGCAAGTTTACCATATAATATTAAAAAGACAAAATAATAGTCCTCACTTTAGAAATAAAAAGTTTAATTTATAAGCTTATCAGTACATTCTCGCTAGGTGACGTGTTTATCGTTTCCTACTCTTCCCATTCCTCTTGCTCTGCATTAAGCTACCTAATGATGATGTTTTACTGTGATTGTCACAGTTAGGCAGTCTTCAGCCAAAGTTTAACATTTGATGTGGTTCTGTGTTTATTCTAACTGTTTATTTTGGTTGTGTTGCTGCACACACACACAGCCTCACCACTCACCAGATCCCACCATGTTAAGAAAGAAGCACTAAACCATCTCTACTCTAACTGACCTGACCTGAGGTCATCAGAAGGGTCAAAAAAGATATTTTGTGCCTACATCCAACAGTGAATACGACTCAGAAACACAACCTCAATATGTTGATCCCTGTCTCTCTGCCTGTGATATGTTAGCAGGCAAACAGCTGACATGTTAACCATTAGCACATAGACCTTCTGCCCCCTGCTGGTCAAAAATTGCTTAATGGAGCTTTAAAATCACTACTTTATTATGAAGCTTGTCATCAAAAAGCCTAATGCAAACTGGTGTTCCCTTTCATTTGCTTCTGTCTCTCTCTTCCTTATCTCCCCTGTGACTGTGATTGTGTGTCTCCTCTTGTCTCCGAACCTTCTGAGTGTCTCCTCTGATGTGTTGTTGTTCATTGGTTCTTCTTAACATATCACATTGACATATTTGATCAACTGAAAAAAAAGAGAAAATGGCTACAGTTAACTACATTAACATTTCTGTGCACCTTTCTCTTGGGTGGTAGCAGAACATGTGATTGTTTTTGTATTTGCGAGGGCCTTCTCTTGCGTACCGCAGGTTGGATCAGGCCTCATGGGTCTTCACAGGGTCACTGCTTAAACCGTGGCTTTTTTTTCTCCCTCCATTGTACTCTACTGTCTGTGGTCCCATCTTACTGCTTGCGTGACCCACATTCAAACCTTTCAGTGGGCCAGTGCCCCTCAGCTTTGAATCTAGGACCCTCCGTTTTGTGTGTGTTACAACACCTGCCGACTCCACCTTTGCCTTGATTACACCCCTCCCTTAAACGTCTCACTGATATATGACACTGCACTTGCTTGCATCTAAAACAGTGACACTAAATGCACTATTGTGAGCACTAATCATCAAGCTAACTTCCACATTCGTCTTTGAGGAACCACTTACAGGTCTTGCTGACAGGAAAACACATGCTCAGACTTCCACAACAGTCCTGTAACAGAGAACAGCAATATGCCACAGGAGATATCTCTGAAGAGGGGGAAACAAGAAAATAATTCTCTTGCTCTCTTCACAGATATCTCCCAAGAAAGTCCGGTCATCCGAAACGCCGTTGCCCAAAGTATGACACCCTCTTCCCTTCTGTTTTTTAACCCCCCGTCCCTCCTTCTTTTTTTTTCTTTTTTATTGTTGTTGTTGTTTTGTTGTTGTTGGTAGCTCTCACACAGTCACAACTCTGCTGTTTGGTCACCACATCTCTCCTCCACTGCCTGCTGCCATGCATTCAGGTGGAGGTGGTGTGTCAGCGGGAGCAGGGAGAAACACTTGAGAATGACTCCACACATGACATAACTACATTGCTCTGCCAAGTCTTTTCTTAGGCCTCATCTCCACCCTCCTTTCCGTTTCATTCGCATGAGCCTCCCCAGAAAAAAACGACGAGATTCACTGTAGCAGCATGCTCCCTTGTTTCTCCCCCCTTTTTTTTTTGGCTATGGAGCGCCATTGATAACGGTGATGATGATAATCATAATGATGATAATGATGATGGTGATGATGATGGGTGCTGAGATGTGAAGTGCATGTTGCCATGACAACTGATTCTGCTCTGCTGTAGGCCACCAGAAAATAGGTCATAAAGGGTTTGCACGTGGTAGAAGAACCCTTTTTACAATGCACCTCCTAGCCTGAACTACAACTGCTCCTCTCCTCTCCTCTCCTCTCCTCTCCTCTCCTCTCCTCTCCTCTCCTCTCCTCTCCTCTCCTCTCCTCTCCTCTCCTCTCCTCATCAAAAGTCTGTTACTCAGGGAAATCAATCTAAGATGAATTAGTTAAAATGATGTGATATATCCTCCTGGATTTTTGCAAATCTTTTATAGAGCATCAGTGAAATTTGCACCTCTGGAATCTGTTTACTTACTAATCTCCAGAGAAAGAAGAACACAAGAAAGTCAAGTCAAGACTTCGGGGTGTGCATGGACGTACTTGAAAGTGGAGAACAAGCTTTGAAAGTAAAATTCAGATTTTTTAATTCATTTTTATGTTCATCTTGAAGTCTGCGCTCAGTTTTCTCCAGCTGTTATGCCAATTTCTGAGCACTTGAGAGAGTTGAGAGTGTGCCTGCCAACAGTTTTTAATTAACCGGCTCAAACAGGACATGCTCATAATATCTGTCATATCTTTTTATAGCTCGATAATAAATGAACTAATAATTGGAGAAGTGGACAATAAAATATTTGTCATGCTCCTCAGTAACAAAGTCACTGCAACACTAAATCTAAGGGGCTGGTTTGTAATAGACAAGGATACTTCAGCTGACATTGTCACCCAGAAGTGATGACGCGCAGTGACAGAGCACTAAAGTCATCATTAGTAAGGACGTAGATGTTCTTAAAAACTCAAGGAGGTCCAATAATTATGACAAAAAAAAAGAATGCATTCTATAACAGTACTGAAGATAGGGTGGGTGACTTTCATAGATGTGATCTGTTGACTGGAGAGAAATAACTGATCAGCACATCCCATATCAAATCACTCTTTTCTTCCTCAGAGGGAAAAACATCGGAATTGAGTAGGATTCAAGTTTTTTTGTTTTTTTAAAAAGCAAAGCAAAAGCTGAGGAACCAGCGTGGAAAGTGGTTGGATGCTACTTAGAAGTCGGGGTCACTTCACTGTGTTTGCGTGTTTAAGTTTCAGTTTAATTCAAAGCAAAGAGCATTTGCACCAAAGTGCTTCACAGTCAACAGGTCACATAGGCATAACCCAACATCAATACAATGCAACAACATCATACACTTCAATTAATCAAAAGAAGATATAAAAATGATTAAATCCCAGGGTTAACGAAAAAACAGATGAAGTGCTAATTAAAAGCCAAAACATAGAAATGGATCTTAAGGTAAAGGTGTGTGCGCACAAACCTTACAAACACATGAGGAAGTTGTGTGTGCTTGTTTGATGAAGTAAATGAAGAAACTTGAATTTAGTGATGTGCTCGTTCTCTCAAAACCTGTGTGTGTGTGAGTCTGTGTGACCCTGACTTTAAAGGTGGGCCGGGGTTATTTATAGGGTCTCACCCATGGCCTGATATCCTTCTCCTGTGGTTGCCCTGACACTTGATTGACACAAGGCTTCCTCTGTTTGGCAGACTCCCCCAGCTCTCTGCACTGAGTGTGTGTCTTTGTAGTCATGTGTGTCATGTGTGTGTGTGTGTATGTTGTTCATGCACACACAAGGTGAGCAGGGATGGAGTGGACTTCACCGAACAGCACAGAGGGACGGAGTACAGTAAAAAGATGATATTGTGCGTGTGTCTTTGCCTGCCTTGTGAGTGTTTGCACATGTGTTTCTGAGTGCGTCTGTGTGTGTGTGTATGTGTATGTGTGTAGAGCAGTTAGAGAAGAGGTCGGCACTGTCATCATGCTGAAATAACTACTACCTCTGCCCTCTGGCTTGTGCGCTCATCGTTTATTCACAAGGCTTGTAGCCTTGTTGTCAGACTGCTCATCTCAGCTGAGCATTAGTATTGCTCAAAGCTTTGGCTCTCATCTCTAACCCCCCACGCCCCCATCCCCCCGCCCCACCTCCATCAGCCCCCAGCACACATGCTAATCCAAAAGTTTAGGCTAACACCATGCCCTAACAGCATTTCCATGTTTTAAACATTGTGCTCTTAAAGCTTCTTCATTCTTACTATTTGAAGTGTGTGTGTTTGTACTTGTACAGCTATACGTGTGAGGACTTGATTTTTAAACCATCAGAGTGAGGGCATTTGGGAAAGTGGGGACATTTTTCCCTGTCCTCACTTTCTCAGACCCCTTCAAAGGGTTGTTCGAGGGTTAAGACTTTATAATAACTGAATAGGGTCAGGGGCTTGGGAAAACATTCTGTCAATTAGTATCCTCACAAAGATACCAAATGCCATACAACATGTGTGTGTGTGGGTGGGTGGGTGAGTGGGTGCGGTAGGAGTAAGCGCTGGAACAACTGTACCGCCTTGCAAAACATCTTCATTTTTATGTTGCACTGCTTGGTCTGATGTTGACGTGCGCGTGCGTGTGTGTGTGAGGCAAGGTTACACGTGTGTTAATGTGTTGCATTCATTAGCGCTAGCACTAGCAGGGGCACGGCCGTGGCTGTTATTAATGGCAGTCTATGTTGCACCTTGACTTTAACGCCCTCAAATTGCAGACTCCTGTGGAGCAGAGGAGGTAATTTACCGCGATAGTGTGTGTGTGCGTGTGTGCACGTGTCTAAGATGTGTGCGTATCTACACTACCTATTGGTATCAATGTGTATGCCCATGTGTAGCACTTGAGCCTACTAATGCTATCTCCTTGTTCCTATTTGCTCATGTTTCCTCAGCCGTGGGCCAGTATTAGATGTCTGGGTTCCTGTAAATGAGAAACAGAAAAGACCCCGTGTAACGCCCGCCAATGTAATAATGCCCACAAACGTAATAAACCACAAACGTTATAAAAATATGCAGCTTTTAATGTAATAATCCTGCAAATGTAATACATTTTCCACAAACGTAATAGCCGCTGCCTACTACAAACGTAACACGCGATTTCCCACAAATGTAATAACTATTACGTTTGTAGAGATTTATTACGTTTATGGGGAAGTGAAAATCTCCAACTTTCAATGTTGTAATAACTTCCCACAAATGTAATAACGCAATGAATAATGGTCGTTGTGTTGGTGATTATTGTTGTTTATACCCACGAAGAGCCTATACTGACCTTGCGAAATACAACTGCTGACTCTCCACTCCACGATCACGGAGAGCCCACACCCCCCAACCCCACCCCGCAAGCAGCTTTCAGTTTTCTCTCTCTCGCCGCTGTCAGTGAAACCTTTTTTTTTAGACTGATAAGTGGTGTGTCTACAAATCATCAAGTCAGACAGCGGTGAGAGAGATGACATACTGTAGGCGTGGATAGCTTGATTAAAAAAAATATATAAAAAAATAAAATAAAATAAAAAAGGGAGGGCCATGGCTCTGATTATTTTATATAAAAAAAGTTGTATGTGTTTTTAAGAGCCAAGTCCACCTCACATCTTAACAGCTGCCGATAAAAAAAATGAATTAATAAAATGAACTGTGCTGCATTTTTATTTCAGTTCGTGAGTCTATCAAGTGCTTTGATATTATCAATAGCCTATACGTCATGCGTGAGTGTGTGAGGCGTATCGGGAAGCAAGCGCATGCAGTCTCCCCGCGGTTACTCTCAGCCTATCCAGATATGAGCTGAACCTGGACAGTGTTGTGCACTGTCACTAACTTCACGCACAGAGGCAGAGTAGCCCACATACTGACTAAACTTAATCTTCTGTAGGCCTATTTTGACAGCCACAGTCCACAGATGTACAGATGTGATTTCAACTGTGCTACAGATCTCAGGTGGGACACTCAGGCCACACGGATCTGTGTGTGTGTGAGTTTGAGCGCACAGTCTCTGTCCTTGGAGGTGTGTGTGTGTGTGTGTGGTGGGGGGGGGGGGGGTGAGAGCGAGTGAGAGACAGCTTGTCATACTGTCCACACGGGAGAGACGCCGAGGTGACCACGCCAATCCTCTCCCTCGTCCTGGCCGGGCGGTGTCCCAACGGGCCTTTACAATCCACAGGTTAATGAAGGAAAAGTAAATCCACTGCGCTGCTTCAGAATGGCCGCTCCACCGGCCATCCCGGCGCCGACTGTGTTTCTCAGTCCCCTCATCTCACCACGTCACTTCCCCGTTTAAACCCTCGGTCCCATTACTACACCTGTGCGCATTACGCACACCATGGCAGCAGAAAAAAACATTCATTCATTCATTACGGGTTCGCTCGTTCCCGTGCGTAAACAACAAATATAATTGATCATTTCCCTGGCCTCATACACAATGGAAAACAAACCCTGGGGAGCAACACTGTAATTTGACCCCCA
The DNA here is from genome assembly GCA_030347415.2 of Decapterus maruadsi. NCBI lineage: Eukaryota > Metazoa > Chordata > Actinopteri > Carangiformes > Carangidae > Decapterus > Decapterus maruadsi. Next base: position 6,383,204 of record CM064891.1, on the reverse strand, counting down.
CTGCTCCAATAGACTATGGCCAGGTAAAACCCAGTGGAACACTGCAACATGTGTACAGATGTGATATATAGTCAACAACAGTAGTTTACAGCTAAACATTCACACATGGAGGTGCGCGCTATGGCACAGATCTCAGGTGGGAGTGGGACACTCAGGACATGTTGAAATAAAAGTCTGAATAGTAGAATGTCTGAATTCTACCGCAGACAGTAGCGATTGAGAAATAGAAAAAACTGAAAGCTGCTTGCGGGGTGGGGTTGGGGGGTGTGGGCTCTCCGTGATCGTGGAGTGGAGAGTCAGCAGTTGTATTTCGCAAGGTCAGTATAGGCTCTTCGTGGGTATAAACAACAATAATCACCAACACAACGACCAATATTCATTGCGTTATTACATTTGTGGGAAGTTATTACAACATTGAAAGTTGGAGATTTTCACTTCCCCATAAACGTAATAAATCTCTACAAACGTAATAGTTATTACATTTGTGGGAAATTTTTTACTTTGTAGTAGGCAGCATTACGTTTGTGGAAAATGTATTACATTTGCAGGATTATTACATTAAAAGCTGCATATTTTTATAACGTTTGTGGTTTATTACGTTTGTGGGCATTATTACATTGGCGGGCGTTACAGACCCGTGTAGGAAAGGTCACATGGAAATGCAAAGAAATTTTTTCAGAGCAGATTCTTCTTGCATCATCACGTGTCTTGAATTTCATCAAGTCTTCTTCTCTTCTTCTACAGTACCTCGAAGATTTTGTTACCTCAGGTTACCACTTTCGCCTGCGTGTGTCATTTGTTGCTTTACATAGAGACTGTGAGATTAATGTCCTGTTTATGTCCCATATAACCAACACTGTGATCAATTAGTGGTGTTTAGACAATGGGTCGAAGCCACGATAACCTGACAATATAACTGTGACAAAGTAATGAGCTCAAGAAATAAGCTGGCAGATGAGCCTGGAGCGAATTAACAACAGAGCCGTTCTAATGGGATTCTATTAAACAGCAGCAGTAAAGTTTATGTCCTGTACACAAGGTCAGGACAGTGGGAAACAATGGCAGGTTTTTCTGTAGAGTCAGTCAACATGCATGTACTCTAAGAAGCCAAATGAGAAGTCTGGCTCAATTCCCACTTTTCTTCCAATTCATGTTTAGTTTTAAAACTATTTGACCCCAGGATGATCAGGATGTCATCATCAGCATCGGCAAACAGAAAAAAGTCACTTGTATGGATTCTACACAAGAGCAACCAAGAGTTTTCTTCCTCTCTGTGCTACTGCATCAGTGGAAAAGAGATGATAGTGAACCTGGAGGGATCATGGGAATAACATGTGCATCATGATCTAAGGTGGATATTGCTCCTGCTTATCTTCAAATAACATGTTCGCCTCCCGAATGAAACTCAGATCCACCCTAACATTGCAAATGCAAACACAACAGAGAACTAGCTGCTCATTTTCCAAAAATAAAACCCTAGGTAGTCCCTTTTTCAGCTTGATTTATGTGTATTCTGACACTTAGAGCTACAGTGTGACTTCATAATGATATCAGTTTCAGTCTCGCGCCATGTGGGTGGGAAGTTAATCTGAGAATAGTTTAAGGGCTCGAGCAGCTCCACAGGTTTTCCACAAATTAGTCTGATAAGTGCAGTGATGAATGGAGTCATTCAAAGGTGTACAGACTGTGCGCTTATTGACACAGGTAAATGAAAGTCTGCATTTAGATCAGAGGTAAGATTTTAAGCGGTTCTCTTACTCTTCAGTGACGCATAGAGAAGACAGCACAGAGCATCATGTTAGTACTAAATGAATACAGTGTAGTGTATAGTAGTGTAGTGTAGTGTAGTGTAGTGTGACTGCTGCTGAGGCTGCAGGAAGGAAACCATGTGGCAAGTGAGAGTGTGAACATCACTGGTTTACATTAAAAGTAACATTTACATGCAGTGGGTATGGAAAATATTCAGACCCCCCTTTTTTCACCATTTGTTATTTTGCAGCTTTGCGTTAAAATCGACAAAAATCATTTTATTCTTCATCAATCTACACCTACCATCCTATCATGACAGCACAAACCCAGAAGAGTCCTGCTTGACCCAAACCTCTTCCATGATGAAGGCCACTGTGCTCTTAGAAACATTAAGTGCAGCAGAATATTTTTTGTAGCCCTGAGTGTCTTCAGTTCCTGTGACCTCATGGATTTGATTTTTCTCTGATATGCAAATGAGCTGTAATGTCTTATTTAGACAGGTAGATGTGTGACTTCCAAATCATTTAAACTATTTAATTCAACACAGTTGGACTTAAATGAAGGTGTAGAACCATCTCAAAGATGAATAAAAGACCTGAATGGCATCTGAATGACCCACATAAGTGTCAGAGCAAAAGGTCTGAATACTTATGGTCACATGATATATCAGTTTTTCTTTTTTAATTAATTTGAAAAACATTTCTGCTGTCATGGTGGGGTGGTGAGTGTAGAATCTAATTTCTTTGAATTTTAACATACAGCTACAAAATAACAAATGGTAAAATCAGATATTGGCTTAAGGATTGTTTGCTGTAATGAAGACCAAACTTTGGATATATTCATTTTTCAGTACAGCGATCCTGGATGGACACTGAATTCCACGAGCTGTTATGCAGTGAAGACACAGTTAACATTTTGTTGTGCCTCTGCTTCTTGAACTTGTCTTCTGAAGCCTTAACTCCTGACATTTCCCAGAATGACTGCTTGCAGCCTCCAGAGCCTGAGCCTAAACTCCTTGCATTCAGCTGTGGGTTACATGTGCTGTAGGTAGTGTAGGTGGAGAGAGCTCTGGTGATATTTTCGGTAGCTGAACATTGCTCTGCTGTCAAGCTTATTATAGCTGCACTGAAAAGCTTATATCACACTGCAAAAAAGAAATGATGCAACAAAAATGTCCCCCAGATTTGTAAGGTACATTTTTGGTAAACGATATTTAACAGTTTGTTTTCTTCTCTAGTGTTAATTCATCAACTTAAAGGGATATTTCAACATTTTTGCTAATTCACCCATTGCCATAATCCCTATAGTCATAGCAGTAGGTTCGTTACCTGTAATTGTCTGTGCAAGCTGTTTTTCAATCGGTGGGGCAGAGATAAACTGCTCAGCTAACGCTACGGAGGAGACATATTATGGTATTTCTAGGTTTCCCCCATCAAACTCATCACATACACAATCCAACAACTCACACAACCTGCACATTCACCACGCTATTAAATAATAACGTATAATTATGTAACATTACGACACATGAAGCAAATACTCAGAAGTACTTTTGACATGACTCCACCCAGCAGCCGTGTCTGGGATGTAGTTTCAGTTGCGCATTTGCCTCGAAAACAACTCTGTCTCATAATGTTTCATTATTACTTCAAAGCGTTGTGAATGTGCAGGTCACAACTTGTCCACCAGAGCTTTTTGGAGATGTTGGATTGTTTATTTGATGAGTTTGATGAGGGAAAGCCGGAAATACCATATGCCTCCGTAGCGCCGCTGAGCAGCTTGTATCTCTGCCCCACCAATCAAAAAATAGCTTACTGACAATTAAAGGTAACGAGGTAAAGTTGATGTATCTGTATATGTGTTGAAATATCCCTTTAAATGTTTTTCTTGCGTGGGACATTCAGTTCAGGTCAGACAAAGGTTGTCACAGTGAGACAAAGAAAGTGACTGGCACGGTCAGAAGAACAGCACGTGACAATGGGCATGAAAGTCAGGGTGATGACTGGTATACTGTACCAGTGTAAATGTCAGTGGGTCAGTGGTGGCACAGCCAGCCCCCCCCACCAGCTTCCTGGCAGGTGACAGCGAGCAGGGGGGGGAGAGAAACTCGATCACTGGGTCTCTCAGACGTTGGACGCCAGACTCGCAGCGGATCCAGCCTGGATGCAGCTGCAGCCCCGGCACAGCCACTTGCCATGGCGGGGGGGCAAGGAGCGAGCAGGGGGACAGCGGGGCCCAGAGAGCTGGGGAAGTCAAGGCAGCTGAGGCCGGAGCTGAGGCAGGTGGTGAGTGCGTTGGAGGCTGGAGGAGACGCTTGTGTTAAAACTCCCCAGGCACAGACGATTCGTAAACAGTTACAGGTGGAGCGTTCGACTGTTTCTGTTTCTGGCGAGCCAAGACTGCATGCTGGTATGCTGGCTATGCAGATTTATCTGTGCAACAGGTCTGGGCTCTCACTGCCAGCAGTTCCCAGCACTTGGTGAAAACATGTTAGACCAAACACTGATGGTGCAGGTAAGACTGTAGCTAGTCCATGCACCACTTTTTCTGACACTACAGAGACCAGGTTGTTAAAGGGATATTTAATCCCATAATTTTAGGAGTAGGTTACCTTTAATTGTTGGTGCAAGCTGTTTTTAGATCAGCAGGGCAGAGACGCGAGCTGAACAGTATTTGCATTTCTTTCATCAAACTAATGGGCGAATTTGCCAACATGTTGAACTATCCCTTTAAATGGTCAGATTTTTGTTGCAGGTTTAACTCTGGCCTGTGTTGCTTCACAGGCGGCAGGTTGTTTCCTCCTGGTTCTAAAGACAGAGCGGCTCTGTGCACTCAGCACTGCATGGCAGAGTTATTTTTACAGCTTTGCTGGGTTTGCTGTGTGTGTACATATGGAAGCGGAGCTTAGAGAGATAGTGTTTCTGATTTAACAGGGTCACCCAGTCCTTGCTTCAGGGGTAGCAATGCGAACGTGTGTCTTTATTAAAGAGGGAAGCGGACTATTATGTTTTGACATGTGCACACAGAGCGTTGCTAATTTGAGGAGGCGTTTTATTGCAGTGTGTATTAATGACATTGGGTGAGCTCCAAGGCAGTGGACTGCAGGTCCAGAATGTCTTAACACGCCTCCTTGTTAAATGCTATTATCGCCCCAAAGCACTGTAAATTCTTGGACTAAAGATTTGCAAGAACATGAAACAAAGACACAGATCAACACACACACGCTGCAGTGTTTCTTGACTCAGAATCTTATGCTCTGCCTTGTCATTCACAACGACTGTGGCGTTCATTCAAGTTCTTAATGAACAGAGGAGAAAGTTGGACGCTGTGATCAATACGCGATTAATTTCAAGTTCAATCTGAATTGGGCTCAGTGTGTATTACATTCCATCATGCATTGATCTCGGCTGAAATTGGTCAAAGCAGAAATAGACTTGAAAGAAAATAACAGATTGATGTGTGTCTGCGGAGATCCGCGCACACACAGACACACATGCAAACAGATAGAGAGAGCATCTGTCTTTCTTGGCAGCGAGCTGAAGTGGATGGCATTGATTTAGACCTCTCTCATTCCTTCCTCCACTCTGCTCCTCCTCCTCTGCTTTCTCAATTTGTCTCCTCTCACGGCTGCCATTCACAGTCACACTCTGCAAATCACCTCTCACGGCGGCTTCAGAGCCTCAGTCGGTGCGGGAATTTTGGCTTTCAGTAACGTGCGCAGTACTTTGCCAGGGCAGCTCAAAATGTCCTGGCTGACAACCATCCTTCAGTGTCTGAATGTGGGTTTTTTTCTTCTTCTTCTTCTTTGGAAGGACATTTAAGCTGTGAATTTTAAATAGGAAAGAATTGTTGCAGGAAAGAAAATGAGATAATTGGTGTTTCACCCTCTAAGAAGCTACAAGTTTGTAATGGATGGGCAGTGCCTTCCAGTTTCTTGATGAGTAACTGTGGGGTGACTCTTCAAAATCTCTCTGTGTCTGTGGAGGGAGTAGAGATGCGCTTTCATCAGTCAAGTGTGAATCTGTGCGGCCTTTTCATGTGAACCACAGCATAAGAAAAACAAGCTCGACCTCTAAACATGAAGTAACATGGCTCTGAAAACACCACAGTCATTCTTTGTGTCTCACTCAGCACATGCTCCTTCTCGTCGGCCGTGAGGTAATGTAATGTCTGGACTTGTAGTATCCTCGTGTGGCCGGAGAGACAAACTACAACTCACCGTTCAAATCCTTCACTTCCCTTTTCATAGTGAAGGAAAGGTGAATGAAAATGACTTTTACTTTGATCCATGTATCATCATTTCAAAGCCAGATTAGAGTGAGCATCATGTTTATTATTTCACCAGCCATCTGCACCATCATTTGATCTGTTTTGAGGAGCTTTACCGGACCAGGGAACTCATAATGAAATCAGTTTCATACTCAGAAATGTTCAGGGATAATATTAGTCCTCAGAAAAGTATAATTCAATCCAAAAAATAAATGTTAAGTTCATTCTTTTATTAATATAAACATCATATACAGTACATTTACGTACACATTACACATAATCCTCATTATAGTTAGATTAAATATATCTCAAAATAGAAATAAATTTACGGTAAATTAACAGGTCACAATAGGAATATGATTAAGGAGATTAATTCAAAAGAAAATTTGTATAGATTATGCATACATATACAAAAAAGCAAATTTATTTCTTTTAAACTTGTCATCAGACTATATGTTGTGGTTAAAATCATCAATAAACTGCCAGAACTTTCTTTCCTGATTTCCTGAGTAATTTGAGACTGCTTTTGTTTCCAATTGAATAAAATCAATCTTTGTGCAAGTGCTGACAACAAAACCATACTATGGTATTTTCCATGTTGTTTTTCCTTACACTTGCTCTTTGATTTTATTTTTATTACACGTCAAAGATGATGAAATAATCTTTAGTTAAGTTTAAACTCTGCATGACTTTGACTTGATGTTTTCATTGTAGTTATTTGTCTGTGGCACATAGCTACATCAAGGCTCTTGCCCTGGCTTACCTCACATTCATTATTCATTTCAAGAGTCTATTAAGTGTCTACTGCTTCGTCTGGAGCTCTGAGGCCGCAATTAACTCAACTCTTCACTGCTTTGAGCTAAATGCTAACGTCTGCTAGCTAAGGTGCAGATTTTAAACCAATTTTTGTACTTTGTTCATTATTTTCAGTTTAGTGTGCTGGCATGCTTTTCCAATTAGTACAGCGTTCAAAATATGCCTTCAGTCTATCTTTAGATACTGACCTTGATGATTGTAGCATGTGTGTGTGTGTGTGTGTGTGCGTGCATGCGTGTTTCAGGAGAAAACAAGTGTGATGAGTGGAAAGTGGAGTAGAGAGTGAGTGTTTGACGAGGATGGTGGGGGCAGTGATTTGTTGTAGCCTATAACTGACAGGGCTCAGATTAATGAGCGCTGGTGTGTAATTAATCTTTAGTGGGCAGCTGTCTATTTATCTGTCTCACTGAGGGACATCTAATTGATCCCCTCCTTTTCTTCTTGCTCTCTGTCTCCTCCTTTAGATCAGAAAGTTTCCCTAACAGTGACACACATTCTCTTGGAAACTCCGCAGAAAGGAGAGACCAGGCCAGAAATCTTTCAGATCACATTACCGATCACAGCGGGAAAGACATTGTACTGTAGTTTATTGGTTCTACTGTGTTGTTATTGGAAACGTTCTGAATCAGCCTAGATCCGCCAGTGCCTAGAGGGGTGGGGAAAAAAAGAAGGGTGTCCAGGCTTTACTGCACTAATATGCTTAAGGTCGGGGGATTTGGTATGACTTTATGTTTGTATTTCATTATGCTTCCACCACTAATCCATTTTGCTGGAAATCGTCCCCGATTCCATGCGTTTGCACTCTGTGTGACTCATGGATCCTGGAGCTCCAAGTGGAAGCTCTACCCAGCTCAGGTCAAAGGTGACTGGGTCACTCTGGTCTGAGCTGCTGGGAGCTGTGGGGGTTGAAGGCGTCATGTCACAGGAGGAAAATATAGCTGCAAATACTCAACAGCTTGTCTAAGGGGCTCTGCAGTCTGCCCACTGGAGTATTTGTATATACATACATGTTTGTTTGTTTTTTAAGCAGTGCACACACATGAAGACCACTGGGTATCAACATAGTCACAGTCACAGATGTCTCCTTCTGCCTCAGCACAAATAAACACATAATACACAAATAAATGCACATATGAGCACAAAGGTGAATCTCTAACCCTGTGATATATTCTATCATAGAAAAATGGGATGTAAGCATAATGCAGTTTCCACTTTTATACCTGTAATCGTCTTTATGTAAAGCACATTGAGTTGCCTTGGTATGAAATGCGCTATATAAATAAAGATGCCTTGCCTTGCCTTGCCTTAAATAACACAATGTCTTACATGTCCCACTTACAGTATGTATGAAATATCCTAGTATGGACTGGTGCTCTGTAGTTTTCATCTGAATAGTTTTTAATTGAGGTGAAATGGTTAAACCGAAGAATGACAGACATACTGTGCAATAGAAAAATATTTTCTCTTTTATTTTCCTGTCCTGATGATTGTCTCACAACATCTTCGGTTCTTCTTGTGATCAGGACCAGTTTTCATAACGGTGCACAGTGTAAAGATTTGATCTTAAATGTGTCAAGATGATGTAGAAGTGCTTCAGAGATCTACAGTATAAAGTCAGTTCAGAGGCAGGTTCACACTTTCCACTGCTCCCCAATTCTCTTCACACGTGTGCGAACACACAACACACACTCATCAAGGTCGCTATCAAAAGACAGACTAGATGCTTACTTTAACATCTATGATAAGTTGGTTAAACTCTTCCAGTAACGACACTGAATCTTAAATGGTTTTGTGTAACATAAAAAACACTTTAAGACTTTCATAGATGAGTACGACTGAAAAAGATTTTCATCAATATTATATTCATAAAATATGTGTGATTAATGAAGGCCTGCTATTGGCTGCATTAGAGGATGGGTATTACATGTAGCTGGGGTTGTGGTCTTTATTGTACACACAGGCATCAGCACATTTGTTAGAAGTTACTTTTAGGTTTATTAAAAAATGACATGTAGACAGCTTGGATTGTTCTGCATTGTACAATAGTATTCAGTGAAGCCCTCAGCGTACAGCCTCAGCATGTTGAGAGCATGGTTATTAGCTTCTGTAACTAACAGGCAGCAGGATGGCCTGAGGAAACAGGTCAGCTCACAGCCTATTAATCATGGAAATGCTCCAAAATCCGCTCCTTGAATAATCCTGTTCATGTTTGCTGAGACGTCATCTGTAGTTCGGCTAATAACATGTCAAGAACTCAGTGAAACTGCTCCGTGAAATCCTTGGTTGAATAATACAGGTGGGTCAACCTGTCAGCCTGCATGCCGATCCGGGGTCATATTCGACCGGGTTTTGAGGTCAGGATTAGTTGTACTAATTAATAATTGAGATCCGAGAGATGCGCCTCAGGGGATCTCATTACCAGAAGCCTCACTGTACTTTGTTCCTTTATCAGTGAAATTAACATCCACATTATTTTATTGCACGGTTATTTAATTTACAGTAAATGTTCTGGTTGAGATGTGAAGTGCTCGGTGTGGCCAGGAGAGAGCAGCAGAGCACAGAGCACTTCCTCCTTCTCGCAGATGACGACACAACAATGATGACACATGGGGCGTTGGGGAAACTTCTCTGGCTCCTTTGTATGTTGTTGTACGTCACAAAAACCTTCAGTGACCTCTAAGTAGACACATGGAAACAACTATGTGCTGAATTGGCTCATGGATGACTTTCAGGCCTGTTGAAGCATAATTCAATTTCATTTTTAACAATATTCCTAACCCTTAGTTTCACAAGCCCTAATGTTTCCTGTCGTTCTCTGACAGTCAACTGATAAATATAAGAGAGGAATCATGATGGCTTTACTGAAAATCTTGGTTTTATTTTGGATACCATAATACCTGTGTGAGCCTTTACTGTAAGTCAGGGGTGTCAATCTCAGTCAAACAAGGGGCAAAAATTTAAAACACAAAGTATGTCGTGGGCCAGACATCAGAACCAAACACATCTATGCAGCATGTCCATACCAGATATTTGACCTCTTATCATTGCTGCAGGTTCGTGTATGTTTGGAAGCTGCTCAGCTAACCCTATGGAAGCTATGGTATTTCCCACTTTCCCTCATCAAACTCATCAAATACACAATCTAACAACTCAAAAACGCACAAGTTGTGACCTGCACATTCACCACGCTATGATATAATAATGGAACGTTACAAGACGGAGTAATTTTCAGGACAAATGTGTAATTTGAGACTCAGCTGCTGGTCACTAACCCCCCTAACCCTGATTTCAAAAGTGGTGAATGTCCAGGTCACAACTTGTCCATGAAAGTGTTTTGGAGTTGTTGGATTGTGTATTTGATGAGTTTGATTGAGGGAAACATATAAATACCGTGCAGCTTGCGTCTCTGCCCCGCCAATCGAAAAAAACAGCTTGCACTGACAATCAAAAGTAACGAACCTACCCCCTAAGACTATAGAGATTATGGCAATGGTCGAATTTGCCAAAAATGTTGAAATATCCCTTTAAATAACATCTTAGCCTCAGCAGCTTGTTGCTTTTACCACTTCCACCCAGCAGAGAGAGCCAGAGTATAGGAACAGCCCTCTCTCTGTACTCACCTGAATCATGTGAGATCATCCATTTGAATCCATGTAATGTTTACTATGAATTCATACATTATTGACACAGAGAGGAGCCATTGTCTTGTACAGTACGGCCCATCAAAGAGGACCCTGATACACAGCAGTGATAATACACAGAGCCTGCGAACGATGGATGCTTCATTTTATTCAAATAACATCTCCCCTTGTTGTTTATGTATCAGCTGTGCTCGCCGGCGTATTTGATCGTTCATCAGTCAGTATTGTAGGTCATGTTTGGTCCTTATCGAGACACTCAAAGGAGAGTCGTGAGGAGTCTCTTTGTGTGCCGTCTCAAGGGCTCGCTGATATTATCTTTCTCAGACGGCAGTGAAGAAGCTTCTGTTCACAAATTGGTCACTGATGCAAAAGGATACTGCACTTCAGGAGCAGCAGCCGCCGTGGTGGCAGTGGCAGCAGAAGTGTGTGTGTGTGTGTGTGTGTGTAAATACCCACGCGTGCTCGCTCTCTGCAGTGTGAGTCGTGACTAAAATTCACAGTGAAGAGATGGTGTCTGGGATTTAATACAGGGAGAGGGAGACAGGGAGGATGTGGATGTGTGGAGGAGGAGATGGAAGGGGGGAAAAAAATCTCTTGTACTAATACATGTTTTGTCATTTAGCAGCGTAAAGCACAGCATGACAGCAAACACACCCCAGTGGGAAAAATATAATTTCTATGTGTTTGAGTTCTGGCACGAACTGGGATTTGAGAGTGGGTGTGTTGAGTAGGCGATGTTCTGCAGTACGTGTGTGTGTGCCTGTGTGTGTGTGTTTTGCAGAGAGAGTGAATGGGGGCGTGCTAGATGATGAGCTTTCATGTGTGAAAGGGAGGAGTTACACATCTGCCTCTGTTGTTGTTCATGCATGTTTGTGTATGTGTGGCAACATATACATCTGGGTATGTGTTGGACTACTCTATGTGTGTGTATGTGGAAGCTGTTTGCCCCTCCCACCCTGTATTTCATGCAGGTGCAGCAAACTGAGTGAAGCCGAGTGTTCTCCCTCTGAAGTGAACTCTATGCAACATTGAAGAGTTCTGTTAATGTTGTGGAGATATGTGTTGTATGATTTGGGATCAGTGTGATCACCATTTGATCTAGTTAAGATGAATGCAGATGAATCAGAAGTGAAACTGTTCCTCTGCTGTTATCGTTGTTGTCATGACAAGACAAAAGACATAAAAGTGATGACAACATGCTGATGTCATGACTAACCCACTATCTGTCCTGCTAATGACCCACTAATCCAGAGTCTCCTCTGTGTGCATGGCCTTATGGCGATAAAGAACCCCAATCATGTAAATAAGTAATATTTACAGTAAAGCAGAGCTTCTTTTTGTCGAAATGTTATCTCCAAAATGTGAAACGGGCTTTATTTGGCACGTTCTAAAGGTTTAAAGTGTTGGCAACTCTCTCAAACGCAATTCACCTGTGAGTTCCTCTCAGATTCTACTGTGTGTTGAAGTTTGCAGACGTTTCTCCTGTGTGCAGATCTCTGCAAACAGCACAGCTCTAATCAAATGAAACAGCAGAGCAGAGGATCCAGGCAGCAGAGGAGCAGAGCTGCCCCCTCCTCCCCCCTCCTCCTCAGTTGTCCCAGGACCCTGCTGACCACTGAAGCGCAGCCTCCAAACCAGGGTTCTAGCTAGGAGTCACAGGAAGGGCAAGCTCATTAATTATCTCTCCCTCTCTTCCTCCCCCCCATCCTCCCATCACACCCTCCCTTCATTACCAGCAAGGTTAATCCCCCTTATCTCCCAACGAGCCTCATTTTTCATTGCTCCCTTTCTACGACACTCCCTCCCTCACCCCTTCACCATCCTCTTCTTTCTTTTGCATCATCCCACTGAGTCTGTTTTTGGTCACTCCTCCCACAGATACTTTCTATTTCCTCTGCTCATCTCCAGTCTGTCATCTTCCCATTTTTCCTTTCCTTTCCTTTCCTTTCCTTTCCTTTCCTTTCCTTTCCTTTCCTTTCCTTTCCTTTCCTTTCCTTTCCTTTCCTTTCCTTTCCTTTCCTTTCCTTTCCTCTCCTTTCCTCTCCTCTCCTCTCCTCTCCTCTCCTCTCCTCTCCTGTACTTACCTTGAACTGGCCATGGTGAGTGGAGAGAGTAGATCTATTACAGCTTATCACTAAGGGACAGGCCAACGCCGCGCGCCGGTGAAATATGGCTGCTGTCACAGCCGCCGCTGAACACGACCCTTGCACAAGGCTCACGGAGCTGTAAGGACGGGAGGAAGAGGGGAGAGGAAGACGGGGGGAGAGGGGCACGGAAGCCAGTATCAGCCCCCTAATTCAAATTAATGGAAAGATTTTCAGGCTTGATGCCGACCGTTTGACAGTGATTTGGCACACAATTAACCTTGCCTCGCTCTCCCCTCTGCACCTCCTCGGCTTCCTTCTCTGCCTCGTTCCCTCTGTTCTCTCCATCCGCTGCACCTGTCACGCTCCTTGACATGGTCTTATTGATTACGAACCAAATGGAGATGATGATGTTTTATTAGATAACTGACACTCCCTACTGTTGTATGCCAATTGAATTAGCTGCGAATCACCATCATCCATGTGTAGCGTAACATGATGTGACTCAGCCTCACCATCCACAAACTCACAGCAGAGTTAAGAGCAAGTGTGAGAGAAATTCTCATCACAATAACCACAGCATTAATTAGCAGCGGCAGTTTTATTTGCATCGGTTAACAACATTAACATGACACAAGCAGTATTTTAAAGAAAATATAGTTTAACACCATGGAGTGCAGACCTTCTGTGACATTTCTTTACAAGTGCTATGACTTTTTTTTTATGTCAGCACAAGCCTGCTCTGTGTTCTGCAACATCTGTCCAGAGCATGACAGATTTCCACTCACCGACCTGTTTAAAAGACCATCCGTCCTGCAGCCTCAGCCTCTCAGCGAGACTTCACTCACTGCTTTTATAGGCCATTTCACCTTGGGTTCCAGTTCATGGCAGCAAACAGCCTATGGCTCTCAAACAGAGGAGAGCAGCTGGAGTGTTACAGCGGGAGAGGGGAGGAGCAGCAAGCAACAAAGTAGAGGAGAGCGATTACGTGTTGGACAACTTTAGAAGAGAGTGTTCAGACTGATGCAGCTGTTTGGGCAAACTGATGAAAAAATAAATAACATGATAAAACAAAAACAAGAACTGAATTGCAGTCATTGTAGACTCGGAAAATGACAGTCATGGCGTCAATATAGTAGCGTCTTCTGTATGCCTTTATTTCAATAATGACAGAGTGAGATGCAACATGTTACATTGTAATGTGACAGGGAGCTATTAGCTGTTTTTTTTAAAGGGATAGTTCAACATTTTTGCAAATTTGCCTATTGCCATAATAATAATCTTTATAGTCATATAGGAGTACGTTCATTAGAAGTTAAGAAGTTATGTCCTGAATATTCACCAGATAATAATTAGTTATTAGTTAATAATTAGATAATAATGGAACATAACAAGACAGAGTTGTTTTCAGGGTAAATGTGTAATTTCAGACTTGGCTACTGGGCGCTAACCACCCTAACCCTAAACCTGATTTCAAAAGCAAGTAGTATTTGCTTCATGTGTCGCAATGTTACATAATCATACATGATTATTTCATAGCGTGGTGAATGTCCACCAGAGTGTTTTGGAGTTGTTAGATTGTGTATTTTATGAGGGACAGGGGGACCTGTACCCTTCACCTCCATTGTGTTAGCTGAGCAGCTCACGTCTCTGCCCTGCTGATCTCAAAACAACATGCACTGATAATTAAAGGTAATGAACATACCCACTACAGGGATTATGGCAGATGTTGAACTATCCCTTTAAATACTTAAAGACATTTGAGATTTCTTTAAAAAAAAAAGTGAAAATAAATTAATAAATGTGAAACAATGGGGCAGTAAAGGAGATCTACTTCAACTTAAGTATCTGTACCATAAAATTTATCTTTGAGCAAAAGTCCAACCCTCCTGTGGATGGCTGGACATGAGAGGAGAGTGACTTTATGAGAGTCGATCAAGCATGAAGATGATAATACTGTCTTTATTACCTGATGAAGACCAGTTGAGGCACATAGAGCAATGTGATGACAGCAGCTAAGAAAAGGAAGTCCAGTCGTATCCCTGTGTCAGCACAGTGTTTCCTCAGTGTTGATGATTATCCCAGCTTTTCTGCCTCAGCACATGTGACATGGGCAAACTACAGCAAGACAAGTATGACAGGTGTGTGATGGACAGCGTGCGGGAGCGTTGTCAAAGGCTCTCGGTGAACTTGCTGATGCGACAGTGTCGGTTCAGCAAACACCTCCAGATGTGAGAAATGACTAACAGTGTGGTACAGTTTCCAGGCGAACAGTACTACAATGGGTTGGTGGTTATAAGCCTCCACAAAAGGCCAGCAAAGGCTGTGGAGCCTTAATTTAATCCACTATTGTTCTCAAACAAACTCACTCATTTGATGATGTGCAAGGGAATACAGCTTTCAGAATTTGCAGACTTCCAAAGGCCACACGCATTTGCATGGATGTGTGGGCAGTCACAGCTGAAAACTGACTGAGACTATAAAAACACCAAGGTGCAAACACACTGAATGTGAGTACGAGGGACACATTCATGAGATTCACCGACGATGTTAATCCAGGTAGAGCAAGGAGAGGAGAAGAAAGTCGAGATGTAGACGCACACGAGGATTTGTAACAGAACTGAAATTGTGGATTGTGCAAAAATATAACAACTGACAAGGAAGGATGGAAGGACGGATTAGGTGCCTGAGCTTACTTTGGAGGCTGCATTGCGAGGAAGACAGCACTGGAACACAGTCAGGAGATACAAAAATAAAAATGTAGCAGTTTTGTTTGATCATTACAAAAAAGCTCTCAGATAGATTATGTAAGAGTTTGAAATTCAAATAATCCCCACAGCCTGGCCTCCTCTCAGCGCTCGGCAGTCACGCAACATGTTTCCATTGTTCTAATGCAGCCTCTCCTGTAACGTCCAAGTGGGAGAGTGGAAGTCGGTGTGTCTGGCTTTTGCCATGACTCTCGTGATTTTCAGTGTCATTTTTCAGTGGTGATATGAGCCTCACAGTCGGTCCACATTACCCAAAAAAAAAACATACGTGCACGCACACAAGTGTAGGTCAATGAGTTCTGCTGTAGCACCAGTTCCCCATGACTCACGACACAGCCGTGTAAAGGGCTTAACACAAGGTAGGAGGGGATAAGCAGCACCCCTGATGATTAAGCTGCCTTTGCTTTGAAGCAGATGTGAGCATGTGTGTTCAGTCTCTCTCTCTTCCTCGCTCTGTCTTTGTTTGTGTGTGCAAAGCGCATGCTGGTGTGCTCGTGCACCTCATGAGCGCTAAAACAAAAACAAAAAAACGCCACGACTATTAACAGTACCCCCCCCATATCAGCCCACTGAAAATGAAGCTAATCTTTTGCGAGGGAAGTGGGGCAGGAATTAGCTACCACTAACTACCAGTGGTTTTCCTTTTAGCATCTGAGGTGTCCTGCCATTTATCTCCATGCATTTCCTAGCTGCATCCCATCTCACAACAACTAGTGGTTGTGCAGACCAGTGCCTGCCGTTCAGCCAGATGACAAACTCCGGCGTTCATTTACCTGCAAGTGATGATTAATTTCATACTTGACACAAAAGCCCTGATACACATGAATTGAAATTCCAGCTCGGAAAAAAAAATTGACGTGGCTCTATTTAACGCAAGTTGATTGAAACGGGAATTTCAATTCATCTCATTCAGTTTTCAGATAGGAATGATTCAACTGAAAGTGAATGTCGTGCAAGTCAAAGTATCAGGGCTGTTTCCATCAAACCCTCAAGCAGCTGACTCTCCTGCGTGTTAAGTGTAAATGTGTTTTGTTCTTCTCGTAGACCATCGTTCGAGGGAACCGGCCGCCCAAAGACGCCTCCATCAACGGCCTGCTGGAGGAGTTCGACAACATCTCGGTGACGCGCTCCAACTCCCTGCGTAAAGAGAGTCCGCCCGGTCCCCACCAAGCTGGGAGCAGCTCCAAACCTCCAGGTGGTGGTCATCCCAACGCCCCGGAGGAAAACGGATTCAACCACTACTACTCCCGCTACTCCTGTGACCTAGACACCTCCAGCAGAGACTTCTCCCTCGATCCTGGCAAGCCCAGTTTCTCCATAGACGGGGACTGGGCCATGGGGAGGCACTATCGATTCACCAAGCAGAATGGTCACTCGCACCCAATACGCAGCCCCTTCTACCCGGACGCCATGCCCCAAAAATCAGACTATGGCAGGCTGCCGCCGGACTACCACACCTACCTGGAGAGCAAAGGCCGCTCAGCCGATGAGGTGGCCTCCACCGTGGGGAGCGGGGTGGGTTCCAGCGGCTACTATCGGGCGTCGGTGGGCGGCTCGTCCAGCCAGGACTACCGGGACACTTCTGTGGGCACGCCGTCCCGCGCCTCGCTACACAGCGAGCAGATCAACTACCCGGACAGCGAGTGGAGCTACGGCGGCCTGCGGGACGAGTATGAAAAGCGACCTAAGAGTTCCTACGTGACACAGACCAGCCCCACGCCGGCTATCAGGCAGCGATCCCGTTCAGGCTCTGGGCTGCAGGAGCCAAATGTTCCCTATGCAGCCAGCGGGGCGTTCAAGAACCCTCCACAGGCCCATCCATACAGCTCCTACACCTACCCTCGCCTCTCGGAGAGTCTGGGTAACTCACAGACCTTAGCTAAGGTAACTACAACAACACACTAAAACTCCATATATTAATCTATGAAAAATAATGATGACAATGTTTACTCTGAACTGCAGACCGTATTGTATAAGCAACAAAATGACTGTGGCCACCCACAGAACTCCTCGCAACCCTGACAAGCCTCTAGCAACATTTCAGAGAAAATGACACAGCTGTATTCCCACATTTAGTCTCACCTCCATCCACCTGCAGTCCCTTTCAAATATGCAGTCCTTTCCTCTCTGTTCTCTAACATTCTCCCAGTTATTATTATTTCTCCCAGGTGCTGCCACATACAGAACTAGCCACTGTCTCTGCACACAGATCAATTCATGCTCATGCAGTACCACTGACCAGAAAGCTCTGACTTCCACAGAGCAGACACAGATGCACAAAGGGATGTGGAGAGTAAAGAGAGAAGTGGGAGGCAGTGACATGGCAGAAAGAAAATGGGAAATTAATCAGAAGCAGATAAAATCAGAGTAGACAAGACTAAACCAGAGCAGAAGTGGCAAAAATCTCAATTCTCTGCAATGTTTCGATAACAGTTTTGTCGTTTTATCATAATCAAATGATTTGTGCCTAAATATACAGAGAGAAGAAAGAATATTAAAGGGGCAATTTTATAAAAGTCTGATCACAGAAAATACACATTTAGAAGTAACGCACGTGAGAATATTTTTTAAAATGTATTATTTACCTTGAGTTGCTGATTCTGTCATGAGACATATTAAATAATAGTAATGACAATAGTACCTTGCAACTTCTTTTAGCACTACCTGCAGACAAAAAGACTTCTTACATACTAACAGTGGAGGGAATTAGAATTGTAGTGATGAGCTGAGGCACTGAGAATCTTCAAATATTTTATTTTATTTATTTATTATTATTATATTATTTTACCACTACTTTTCACTTTTTTGTACTTTTTGTGTCTGCACCTGACACCACATCCAGTTCCTTGAGCTGTAAAGTGACCTTTACTGCTCAGATTTTTTTTTCTTTTGAATTTTCCTCAAGGCTTTCAAAAATAATAAGAACACTATTCCATGTAAAACCTTTTTTTTTTTACCCTCTATTAATATTCAATAATAAATTGACGAACTTAATGCAAGATTTAACTGATTTACACAGCATAGTGTCATCTGTAGTGATCTTTTTTTTATCTTCACTACACAGAGGCTGTCACATTGCTGTATGTTGCCAGCAGGAAATAAACAAACAAGCAGCTTTCAGAGGTAGTAAGAGTAATGTGAACTTTCAGCAGATAGCCAGAGTATACCTTTAAATGTACAGTGAATATAAACATACATTAGTAAAGTGTCCCACCAACATGACCTGATGTTTCACAGCCTCCAGCTTCCCCCTGTGTAAGACACATCTTCATTGCAACAAGAGCAAACAAACCTGACACGCATTAGTGGCTCTGTAATGTAACCATACGTCTCCAGTGAAGGGATAGTTTTATACCAATGATAATATACAGAACTGCATTCACAAGTGCAGAAGACTTTGAAATATCTCAGTAGAAGATATCAGGGGGCAACACATGGCGTCAGCCAAGGCAGCAGCAGGGGTAAGTCACAGAGAGAGTGGTCAAACTGTGGGGTGCCCTTATCATTTCTTTACCTTTACATCATTCTCCAAAGTGTTCAGTGCCCCATTAGGTCCGTTATACGGGAGTGTGTGCTGCATTCACAGCTCTCCAATATCCCTCCTTCACAGCCAGTGAGTCCAGTGGCGGAGAGGAAAACTGGGTTTGCTGATGTAGATCCCAGGGTGCCTTGATGAAAAACCATTTAACCTGCATGCTTCAGTAAATAGCCAACGGTAGGAGAAAAAAAACAACTGCGGAGAGTGCAAGACTAGCAGGATTGAAAGTGATGCAGGAGCAGGTCATTTTTCTTACATATGCTTTATTACCATTTTGTGAGTTGTCGTGCTTGAGGAGGCACACCAGCTTCTCTGAACATGTATGATGGGTGTTATCAATGTTAAGATGCAGCCTGATCCACAGCTAGTGTATTGATCAAAAAAAGAAAGAAAAAAAAGGTGAATATATCTGATTAGATGTTCTAAGTGTTGTTTATATGAATCTTAATTCTAGTGAAATATAGGCTGTAATGAAGTGCTGGCTTTGGAATCAGTGCTCCCTAATTTGCCTTGTGGTGTTTGGAGATTTTTCAGCAGTGCTAAGAGAGAAAAAAAAACAACAAGGAGTCATCTGGCAGCTTAAGAATCACTATTCTTCTCGGCTCATGGACCTTGTAACAAACCCACCCCTCTCTATCCTCTCTCATTCTCTGGCTTTTCTTCTCTTTCCCTCATTCAACCCACTCACACCACTGAAGTAAATCCCTCTTTTTCCCTGCTGTTGTTGGGAGCCGGTGGGGATGTAACAGTAGACAGCACAGAGACTTGGCCACACACAGACACACACACAAAAAGATACAAACAAACACACTCCCTCTCTCTTCCCTCCTTTCTCTTCCCCTCACTCTCTCCCTCTCTGTTTCGTGGCGAGCATGAGCTCAGTGCCGCAGCTCTCGGTGACAAATTGATGTTGCGGCACTTTCCCTTTCTGCAGCTTTAGCATAAAACTGGCCGAACGATGTTCCACCGCGGAATTCAATTTCACAGTTGAGTTAGGTTGTTGATTACCCTGCCAAACTCAGATTAATGCACGTTTAACCAACATGGATCAGGAGACCCTTGGCTGACAGCCAGCCAGCGGCGTTGGCCAATGATAGGGGGGAGGGGGGGCTGTCCCAGCAGCAGCAGCCCCCCCACCCACTCTCCTCTTCCTTCCTCGTACACACACCTGCCTTGAGTGATTGATTAAAAGAGTTCACACCATGTAATTATACAGCAGCCCAGCACATCAGGGTTCCTCCTCCTGCCCCGTCTGCGCACGTGCGTGTGTCTTTGTGTGAGTGTGAAAGAAAGAGGGGTGATAGTCACAGAGAGAGAAACAAATAAAAGGAAGAGGACAGAGAGTTTTCTTTTATCATCTCAGCCCCCTGAGAATTAATGACTTTTTTAAAAAACACGCGCATTGGTTGTAGAGCAGTATGGGGAGGTGTGGCAACGGTAATTTAATTTAATCTCCGCATGGTGGAGTCAGTTTGAGCCACTGCTACTACAGTACCAGTACATTACCTTTCATGTAATCCATCCTGGACTATTGATATTCTGTCATTGTGCATTATTTATTTCTCTTTTCTCTTTGCTATAAAACAAACAAACACATTATATATTTTTTTGCCCTGCTATTCTTCCACTACTGTTAATATGACCCACATGTTGTACATCTATGTTATATAGTAGTTCACAGCAGCTTTCAGCAAGTGCATGACAAGTACTTTTCTTCCTGCTTCCTGTTTTTAGCAGCTTTGGGAGAAAAATCAGTGATGAAGTCACCACTGGTCTGCTCAGTGTGTGTGTGTGTGTGTGTGTGTGTGTTTGTACAGCCAGCCTCTTATCTGTTATGAGTCAGATCATTTAAGCTGAGTCATACAATTTAGCTTTTAATAGGTCTCTCTAAGTTAAGCTCTATATTCTGTGTGTGTGTGTGTGTGTGTGTGTGTGTGTGTGTGTGTGTGTGTGTGTGTATTACACTTTAAAGGAGACTTATGTGTTTCTGGGATCTTAAGGAAGAGGTGTGTCCCAGATCTGGATTCTCCCTGGGTTTCTGGTTGATGAATGAGGAGCACTGTGGGGTACTAATGATAAAGTATGGCCCCTGTCCCGTGGACTAAATGATCTCCATTAGGTCTGTCGAGGTCTAATGTACCTGCAGACACACCTGGAAGTGGAGCTGGCATTTGGTTGTGGAGTGTGTGCGGTCATGCATGACAGTGAGAAACCCCATAACACGTGAAAACACGTGTCTCAGATCCTGTGTGTTTTTTGTCTCATCAGTCATGCGACCTTGTCTCCTGCAGGGTGACTACGAGCGTCCTTCACGTGATGGCAGTCCCCAGGTTACGGGCGGTGACACCTACCCCCGAGGGCCTCTTAAGCTACCTCAGAGCCACAGCAAGCCGCCTGGCTACCCTCCAGCACACCTGCCCTACCCCCCTGTCTTCCACCATTACAAACCCTCGCCCTACCATCACCCCCCCTCCCAGCCGAGCCCACCGTACACCCCTCAGGTACAGTATGCCCATCACCCTTTTTTTTCCTTAAAGCCCCAGTATGCAACTTATTTGGCTTTTTATTAGCAAAAATCAAATATTGTTTTCATAAATACGTATTTCACTGAAGTGGAATCACACCCGCATACAAATGAAAGCTTTCTCCTACCTTAGAATGAGTTGTTACAGGTCGTTACAAATACATAAGTGGGCGACGCACCGAACCGAGGCGGCCATGTTGCATCGCCATTTTTTATGTTCAGTGGCAGCGTAACCGTAGGTAACCACAGAAACTCACCAGAGCTGTCGGCTCAGAGAGAACGTTTTCCAGGTAGTGCCAAACTGTCACCACTGTGTAGTGCGAGGAAGGACGGAGGCACTGATGTCGCATTCAGGTGCAGTCAGACATCTGAATGACGCCGTTGGCAAGCCAACCGAATGTCATTTTACTCGACAAGAGAAAGACGGTAAAACGTAAAATCTCCATGACAACATATTGTCACACCTGTATTGTTTTACCTCGTGCTGGTGGACAACTTGATTACATACTGTAGACGCTTGTTCATCCTGTTACATGCAGCATCTGTTGTCTGCATGACGTCTGCCCGATTTCATGTGAACGCAACATCAAGAATACGTTCCAATATGCAACCGCACCGCTAGATGGAGGGAATTCCCACATATACTTTTAAGTGATGAGGCATCGATGGGCAAGTGGGAAGCAACAAAAACATATAAAGACAAAACATGCCATATAAAAACACCACTCATGACCAGTAGAGTTCTCAATGTCAGCCAGAGCCCAAACCCGATCAGAAAAAGCCAGACCCCACAGCACAGTGTGGGCGAGTCAGGCTCAGGCTTCAACTCATTCGGGTCAGGTGGGGTTTGGATTTCCAGAACTGTTGAAAACTCTAATAACCAAAATTATAGCCAGACGTTTTTTTTTTTTTTAAATGCATGGTTTAAATAGGACAGCTATGGTTATGCTATGAATTATGATATGAGGAAATCTTAATTATTATGACTTTCAAATTGCATGACTTTGATTTAAGATGAAACCCAGTCAGATTAATCCCATTGGTTAATGACTGATCAACTCTATTTCATTTTTCCAAATACAATGACTGTAAGAACATTATTAATACTATTTTATTGTTGCTCAATTTCTCTTTTCCACTCTTTGCTCAACCAGGGGGCATACTCGCAGCCTTCATCACCTTACATCCCCCCGGGAGCCTATCCCCCTCCCTCCTGGGGGTCAAGCTCTGACACTCAACCCTCCAGAGTCTCCCACGAGCAGTTCAGAGCCGCACTTCAGCTGGTCGTCAACCCAGGCAAGGAATAAACGATGGAAATCATAACAACAGCGAAATGTTTTACCTCTAGTTTTTTAAGTTTTTGCATCAAAATTGAGCCATGTTTGCGTTTGCATACAGGCGACCCTCGGGAATATCTGGACAGCTTCATCAAGATCGGCGAGGGCTCCACGGGCATCGTGTGCATCGCCAGCGAGAAACACAGCGGCAAGCAGGTGGCTGTGAAGAAGATGGACCTCAGGAAACAGCAGAGGAGAGAGCTGCTCTTTAATGAGGTGTGAAAGGCTGATGGAGTAACTGCAGTACACTTATCTGATGAGTAACCACACCTAAAGCAGCACATTTTAACATCACCGGCTATTCTGACCTCAAACAACACTGGATGCGTCGCTGCTGTGAGTGTGGGTCACAGTGACCTCATGATGCCCACTCTTCAAATGTGAGACCAGAAAGAACATTTGTCAGAGTGTAGCTCAAACAAGCAGCAGCAGCAGAGATGAATAACATCATGGAAAATGGCTCCGTTTGTGTAAGATAGATTTAAATAAAACTCCCCCTCCCACAGCATTACAGTAGTTTGCCTATTAACCGAACACACATTCAGTTTTGCTCTGTTTCAGTGACATATATTCATGGCAATCAAACCACTGACACATTTACATCCATAATTGCATTTATTTACAAAAAATTAAGTCTTGCTGACACTAAAAACCCAAGGCAACAAATTTATTCATAGCTGTTTCTATTTACAGCACGCTAACTATTGAAAAATAAATAAACCATATTTGCGGAGAAACTTCATGATAGCTTGTTTTGTAGAATACAGTTACAATTCGGTAAAACCTTTGATTTCCTCTTTTATCAAGCAATATTGCACTAATTCTATTTTGGGTGTGTGTGTGTTTGTGTGCATGTGTGTGTGCAGTGAACGCGGTTCTGTAGCTGTGGGTGTTCATTTGGGAACTAATTTGCTTTATGTAATCCTATTAATTGCTGAATGTAATCCTTATGTAGTCATGCCTCCAGAACATGTTCACATGAGACAAAGGAAAGTTAAATTAATATATAATTGAAATTATATGAATAAATTAAATAAAGTAATGAAACCGTAGAACATTTCTTTGTCACATGTTTAATATTTTTCTCATGAGGATATGTAATTTACAGAGCGTGGTTAGTTAAAGCAGGATATTAAGTGACATTCCAATATAAACAGGTCGTGTTAATAGAAATTGAATCGTAGATAAAAGCTAGAAGCCTTTTTCATCTCTCTCTCTGTGTTTCAGGTGGTGATTATGAGGGACTACCACCATGAGAACGTGGTGGACATGTACAACAGCTACTTGGTGGGAGACGAGCTGTGGGTTGTCATGGAGTTCCTGGAGGGCGGGGCACTCACCGACATTGTGACTCACACCAGGTAAAATAATGAATAAATGAATAAATAAAAGAAATGCATTAAAAGATACTGAGTGAATGTCCTGATGTGGGTATGGAAATAGTCAAAGAGAAGCAACAGAACTAACAGAGTTAGAAGGACACAACCTACAAACCATTACAGATTCAAGCGCTCCAAATCCATTTTAAATAAGCAGTTTGAGACACTGTGTAGATGTAAAAGATTTAAAATATAACCAAGAGAGAGAGGGTCATTCTTTCTTTAGACCTTAATATCACTTATAAAAGAATCCAAATAAATAATACCTAATAATAATAGCACCAGTTAAAGGGATAGTAGCTATTTGTAGATCATACAACCCCACTTTTAAAAAATGCTACTATCCCTTTAAAGGGATACTTCACCCAAAATCGATAATTCACCAATTTTCTACTACTACTACTTCCAGGGGGGATCCGGCTGGCAACAGATGTTAATATAATGGCGGTGGATAGAGCTCAGTTTTGAATCGTCCAAAACACACACTATGAAACATCCAAATACCTCCATACTGCTCGTCCGTACTGACCCAAGTGTCCTGAAGCCGCAACATGAAAAAGTTGTTTTGAAAAACTGTATTTGATCTCTGTTTTTAGCCTTGTTGTAGTTGTAGCTCCCAGTGGCTCTGTTGGTGTTTGTGTGCATGCGCAAGATTTGCTGCGATATATTCATTCGTAAACCATTGGATGTATGATGTAAACACGGTACGTGACTGGTACATGCATCACAATATATTGTGTATAGAATTGTGTGTGTCCATAGAACTCCTGACAGGTAGTAGTTTTTATCTTTGGACAGGCTCCTGCTTCTTATGTTAAGATGAGGTCAATGAACTCCCTGCTGTAGCTTCATTTGAACAGGTATCAATCTTCTCATCTCAACTCTAGGCAGTAAAGCACATTTGATAAACTGACAAATGACTTGCTTTAAAACCTCAACAGCTGCAATTTGGGCAGATTGAAGGCAGGACGATTGAAAAAGGATGATGAGAGCTAAAATGACTAAAATGATATATTTTCATGGAATTAAGCCACGGGGTTGTGCTTGTCGTTTAATGTGTGAATACATAAGCCTCAAGTGTAGTGCTGAGAAACGCTGAGACAGACTGAGAGGAGGCACTTTTACTTGAAATGCGTCAATCAGTGAAGACGTGTGATATTCAGGTGCTGGTAATGGCATCAACAAGTGCTCAGCGGGTAATTATCAACTGAAGATGTGTTGTTAAATATCATCTGTGCTGCACATCAGAAACTCCACAGAGATGAATGATTTTACAAGATGACCTGGAGGAAGCAGCAGATGGGCAGTAATCCAGCCCGGGCTTTGATAGCTCTGGGATTATTGTTCCCCAACTTTTTCCTAATTGCTTCTGTGTTGTTGAGTCGTGTTTGGAAGCTGCCACCTCATTGTTTTAAGCTTACTTCGTGCTTGGTGTTTAATTACAGTCATTTGCGTGGAGTGTCAGCATTAGTGCTGCGCAGTGTCGGATGCTAATAACACGCTTTGGTGAGGCTGAGCACCGCTGCTGCCGTGAAGTATTTTGAACAGTCACCCACACAGATGTTTGCCTGTGTTTGTGTGTGTGTGTGTGTGTGTGTGTGTGTGTGACAGCTTCAGTATGCATTTAAGTACTAATGTAAATCTCAGTGAACAGGATATTACTGGGCTAACCCTAACTTGGTTTTTCACTCCACAGTTTGTTGAATTATTCAGATACATGTGGATGTTTAGAGGAAAATCATTTCAATATTCAAATTTGTGTTTCAACAAATATTATTCATCAGAACAAAGAGATGATGAAAGACGGGAAAGTATTACGTTCCTTAAAAGGAACTACAGTAGGTCCCATTGGATTGGTTAGCAGCCAGTCAACCAAGTCAAGCTCTTGATATAATTATTGACCATAATATATACATGCAGTACTATACAAATTCATGATAGATGGAATACAATAGAGTGTGTTTTTTCCTTGGTAATTTCAGCCATATTTGTCCAGGTGAAAGCTGTGTGCTATTTCTGTTCAGCCTTTTGTTGTGGAAATAACTGCTGCCTTCCTCGTGTCGCGCAGGCTTCATCAGCTCGCTGAGTTGTTGGCGGAAAACACACACACCGATTCTTACGAGGACACACGTGCTCACACGCACACACATGGACATACAGAACATCTGACCCACACAGGCAATCCAACAGCGGCTCAGTGGCCGTCCCTCCCTGCTCCTGAACTATTTCAATCACGTTCAGATTTCAATTATACTTTTAGAGTTGGTTAATGAGCTGCACTTCACAGGAGCTTCAAGTACAGAAGCATATGCATGTGCGCTTACTGGTGTTTGTGTGTTTGTGTTTGAGTGCCTGCATGTTTGTGTGTTGTTCTCACCTTGACAACCTACAGGCTCATTAAAATTGTTTTTTACTTTGTGTTTGAAACAATTTTCTATTCCAGCGGGTTTGCTTCCATTCTGATTGTGTGTGCGTGTGTGTGGGGGGGGGCTTTTGGTGTGTACACGTCTCCATCCCATTCAGTTTTAGTTAGCCAGTTGTTTTTCCATTAGCGGAAGGCTCATTTATCTGGTGATTGTAAATGCATACATGTGTGACAATAAAATCTGCTGCAGTGTATCTGTGTGTGCGTGTGTGTGTGTGTGCTGCCTGGGGGTTCTTTCACATAATGCAAAAGTTTCTAAGTGACGACTCCAGCAGACGGATCATTTAGACTGAGGGACAAGGTGAAAATAGAGCTGAGTGTGAGTTGAAGAGACAAATCAGGATTGTGGCTGTGTGTCCTCTATATGTACATCTGGTCCATATAAATGTGTGCTTCCTGTCCCTGCTTGCAAACGAGGCTGTCTCTACTTCTGCACACGTTACTGTATGTGACGGCAGCTCTGAGTGAACACGCGCGCTCAACAAACACACAGCCTGGGCCGGCCAGCTGGGTCTAGATGTTAATGTTCAGTGGAGCTGCTCAGTCAGACACACTGCATGGCCCCGTCTCTCCATATGGGACCCTCCTGGCTGCGCTGCACATCACGACTACAGCCGCTGCAGGCGAGAGGGGGAGGTTTCCAAAGCCGCTCTCTGCTCACAGTTGTGTGTTGAACTGTAATTTCTTTAGGATGACGGCAAAGTCTGTTGAAAGACTCATCTGTGTAGTACCCTTGTAAACCACCCTTATCTCCAATAAGCCAGTTATTACTTGAAATATGGAAGAAAAAAAAACAGAGCCATGTTAATGGTTATATTCTCATCTTGATGCTCTTTCTTTGGAATTAAATTAAATACATTAACCACAAAAAATAAAATATATATAATTCAAAAATGCATCAAAATGATCCTACAACTACTGAACTACTACTAAACCAGTAAATTATAAATTGATAGAAAAAAGAAAATAGAATAAAGATAAGATACTGTAAAGAGATATGAAATAGATCCTAATTGGATAAATATATGAGAGATGAGAGTAAGTGATTTTGGTTCATAATGTGGGATGCTATGAAATGGTTCAGTGGAGATTTTAAAGCTAGGATCAAGGACTATTATTACTGAACACGGCTGGTGATTATAATGTAATGATGTAATTTGCCAAACTGTTTGAACTGTTTTTATGTTTGTTTTGTTGTTATTTTTCAAGTGTGTACTTTATGTGGACCTACTGTGCTGCTCTCTTGGCCAGGATCCCCTTGCAAAAAGAGAATCTCAATGGAATTATTCCTGGTTAAAGGGATAGGTCAACATTTTGGCAAATTGGTCCATTGCTATAATCGCTATAGTCATAGCAGTAGGTTCTTTACCTTTATTTGTAGGTGTAAGCTATTTTTAGAAGGTGGAGCGCAACCGCGAGTTGCTCAGAGCTATTAGATAATGAACGTTACGAGACGGTTGTTGAGGTAAATGCTAGGGCTGCCCCAAAAAATTCGAAGCTTCGAAGCTTCGTTCGTTGGCCATGGTAATCGATCATGAAGTCCGTGATCGATTTTTTTTTTTTTTTTTTTGAAGGTGCGGAGCGGGGGCGGCGGCAGTTACCTTAGTGTAACCTATAGGCTAATATAAAATCTTTACACGTGAAAGCACTGTCACTGCTGCAGGTGTGCAGATGCAGCAGTGACAGTTCTTCTACCTGATCCACCTCCCTCTCTCCCTCCCGTCCTGAGGAGTCTCCTGTATTCTCATTCTCCTCTTTTCATTTCTAACTGGTCCGTTTCAGTTTTGCCGGTGCACGCCCGGTGTCTCCCCCACTTTCTCTCGCATGCGCACGCTCGCACCCGATTCACATATCTACCGGTAAAAATAAATGTGATAGTAGGAAAACTGATCGCTCGTGAAACGGCCCGGATGCACTGCCTGTGAAACCGAAGCGCAGCGCTGGAGCAGAGGCAGGTTCTGATGGTGTCTTTACGTGAGCCGCGAGCTCCGTCTGCCAAGCTGGATAGACCAGGTTGTAGCAGACGGGAAGTCGGGCACCGAAAAGATGAGAAAATCCGGTCACTTTTCAAAATAAAGTACCGGTAATTAACTGATGATTAATTTAGCTGTTGCTTGTCCATCTATAAATACTTGTCAGTTGCGTCTGCACATGACACATCGATACAGGGCTAGGGACAGACCTGTGGAGCCGCATTTGACCGGCGCGGAGTCGGAGAGAGCACGAGAAGCTGCTCCCCGTGCGACCGGCAGGCAAACAGCTGTTTCTGCAGCCAGTCCTTGCGCCACATTTGTTCATTAAAAAATTTCTATTTTATATTCTAAATATTTAAGAAAAACACAAAAAACAAACATTTGAAGCAAATTATATTAAAAAATATAGACTCAGACTTTTTTCCAATGATCACCCCCCCCCCCCCGCTCTGGCAGCCGTCGAAGCTTCGATTAAAATCGAATGCACGGCCTCGAAGCTTCGATTGTCAAAACATGATAATCAGGTCAGCCCTAGTAAATGCAGAGTCTGCTTGCTGAAAAACTGTCCCTGAAGGCAACGTGCATCAGCAATTTTGCATGAATTTACCTCTAAAACAGCTCCGTCTCGTAACGTTCCGTTATTATCTTATAGCGTGGTGAATGTGCAGGTCACTACTTGTCCACGACAGCGTTTTGGAGTTGTTGGACTGTGTATTTGATGAGTTTATGAGGGAAACCAAGAAATCCCATTGGCCTCTGCAGCATAGCTCTGAGCAGCTCACGGCTCTGCTCCGCCGTTCTAAAAATAGCTTGCACCGACAGATAAAGGTAACTAACCTACTGCTATGACTTGAATTTGCCAAATTGTTGAACTATCCCTATAAATAAAGGTTAAATAAAAAAAATTAAGATAAAAATGGAATCACAAAAGAGTGCAACAATAAAACATGAAGGGTAAATACACATAATACATTGTAATACAAAGTAAAAGACATTAATGTTATAAAGCATCCAGTCACACCCTCTATCAGTTTTATTTCTTATTTCTCTGTTTAAGTAATCTGTCGGATGACTTTTCGGATGATTTTTCACATGTCAAATATGGATCTGCTTTTCTGCTTTCCTAGTTATTTCTGACAGGAGTGTGTGTATGTGTGTGTGTCTTCCCAGGATGAATGAGGAGCAGATCGCCACAGTGTGTCTGTCGGTGCTGAGGGCTCTGTCCTACCTGCACACACAGGGCGTCATCCACCGCGACATTAAGAGTGACTCCATCCTCCTGACCAGCGACGGCAGAGTGAGTACATATGACCAGTGTGTGTGTGTGAGAGAGTGATATATTATATCCACTCAGCTGTTATTACACCAGGAAATCCCCCATCTTATAATATCCTCTGTATTAATAACCAGTGCCACTACCACTGTTCCGGTTGTCACCACACACACTCTCACATGCTCGCTGACCTTCTCCATGGGTGCCACTCCTGCTACTTGTCAACAGCCAGTGCCAGAAACTCATCATCATCAATTACAACTCGTGCCCCAGTAATTAAATCCTGCCTAATGCCTCCGAACGAGCTGATAAGACATGATTAATTGAAGGATAATTAACTACTAATACAGGAGATTAGTGTCTTCTATGAAAGCTCTTAATCACAATGGGTCAGTGCACTTCTTGACATCAAACACAGAGGTTCAGAACACGCACAGCCTCATCTGTAAGTCAAGACACCGACATGTCAGAGAGTGGGAGCTGAAAGCAGCACGTCTTTGTGTGTGTGTGTTTGCAGATCAAACTGTCAGACTTCGGCTTTTGCGCTCAAGTTTCCAAAGAAGTGCCCAAGAGGAAGTCCCTTGTGGGCACGCCGTACTGGATGGCCCCAGAGGTCATCTCTAGACTACCTTATGGGACGGAGGTGAGGACACACATACACAACTCAGTCTTCATAGCCCTTGAACTTTTCCACATTTTGCCATGTTATTTATTTATTTTTATTTAACAGTTTATTTCGGAGGGACAATGCATGCTGATGAACATTTTTTCACTAGGAAAAAGATGTAAGCAAGCCAGAGTGTAGCCAAGGGCTAATTTCCATCCGTCCCCAAGAACATTGAGAAGCAAACAAGAACAAAGAAGCAAACAAAAGAAGCAAACAAAAAAAACAACAAAAGACAGCAACCACAAACTTTAAAAAAAAAAGTCTAAATCTTTTTATTACATTTTTTGTTCACATACAACAACATTTGACACATACAAAGCATCCAGGTCGTCTTGTTGGAAGATAGCAAGTAGTCTGTCCTACACAGTGTATGATGAAAACAACAACCAACTTAACCTAAGCAAGAATGGCTTCTATGACTGAACTGTATGGGAACATAGGGGGAAAAAAGAAAGTAAACCAAAAACAAAAACAAAGTAACCAAAGTAAAATAAATAAATAAATAAAAATAAAATAAAACAAACTAGAGGATAGTTAGGACCTCCCTAAACCAGCTATTGTGTGTGACATGTTTCCACTTAAAGGGACAGTATGGGACTTTATTGGCTTTTTATTGACAAAAATCAAATATCGCTTTCATAAATACGTATTTCACTGAAGTGGAATCGCGCCCGCATGCAAACGAGCGGTTTTTCGTACCTTAGAATGAGTTGTTACAAGTCGTTACAAACATACAGGGGGGGGTTCACCGAACCTTCTCTGCCATGTTGAATCGCCATGTTTTACGTTCAGTGTCACGCTAGTGTGAGGAAGGACGGAGGCACTGGTGTTGCCTTCAGGTGCAGTCAGACACCTGAATGACGCCGAGAGTGACGCCGTCGGCAAACCAACTGGATGTTATTTTACTCGACAAGAGAAAGACGGTAAAACGTGGGTCAGGTAAACAATACGACATCACCATGACAACATATTGTCACGCCTGTATTGTTTTGGCTCGTGCTGGCGGACCGTTTGTTTACATAGAGGCTTGTTTATCCTGTTACATGCAGCGTCTGTTGTTTTTCTGACTTCTGCCCGAGTTTACGTAAACGCAACAGCAAGAATACGTGCCGACATGCAACCGCACCGCTAGATGGGGGTAAATCTCACATACTGGGGCTTTAAAGAAGATGAAGCGTCTGGCCAATTGAGTCCTAAAGGCCGCTTTGTCATAGGAAGACTGGGTATTGTAAGTGGGTGGGAACCAAACAATGTATTTTATTGGGATTTCATGTGATAGACCAACACAAAGTAGCACATCATTGTGAAGTGGAAGGAAAATGATACATGGTGTTCAAGGTGGATGGAGCTGAATACTGAACAATCCTGGAGGAAAACCTGTTAGAGGCAGCAAAAGACTTGAGACTGGGACGGAAGTTCACCTTCCAGCAGGACAACCACCCTGAACACACAGCCAGAGATACAATGGACTGATGTACCTCAAAGCATATCCATGTGTTAGAACGGCCCAGTCAAAGTCCAGACCTAAATCCAACTGAGAATCTGTGGCAAGACTTGAAAACTGCTGTTCACAGATGCCCTTCATCCGATCTGACTCAACTGGAGCTATTCTGCAAAGAAGAATGGGCAAAAACTGCAGCTGTAGATGAGCAAATTTGGTAGAGACATACCCCAAAAGACCTGCAGGTGTAATTGCAGCGAAAGGTGGTTCAAGAACGTATTGACTCAGGGGGGCTGAATACTATGCACACCACACTATTCAGATATTTATTTGTAAAAAAAAAAAACTTTAGTTTTTGCCTTTAATTGATGGGATAGTTGAGAGAGACAGAAAATGGGGAGGCAAAGAGACTGATAATGACATGCAGTAAATGGCCACCACAATGCAGAATCGAACCGGGGCTGACTGCAGTGAGGACTGTAGCCGCTGCATATGGGGCGCCTTCTCAACCCACTGCGCCATACGACGCCTCATTTATGAAAAATCTTGAACACATGTATCAATTTCCTTCCACTTCACAATTAAGTACTACTTTTAGTTGGTCTATCACATAAAAATCCCAATAAAATATATTTCAGTTTGTGGTTGTAAAAGTGGAAAAGTTCAAGATGTATGAATACTACTGCAAGGCGCTGTACAAGTATACTGAGAACTGTGCATGAGCTCACTACATTGTGTTGTGTGTCCAGGTGGATATCTGGTCTTTAGGCATCATGGTGATAGAGATGGTGGACGGAGAGCCCCCGTACTTTAATGAGCCCCCTCTGCAGGCCATGAGGAGGATACGAGACAACCTGCCGCCTCGGCTAAAAGAGTCACACAAGGTAGATAAACAAGTATTGGCAGCTCAGCCTCCTTTATCTTTCACTGTCTTTCTTGCATACATTTGTGCCAGCTTTAGACTTGCATTTACAATCAATGATAAAGATCAGACGAAGGACCAAAGTATTCCTTCACAATCCCCAGGTGTCCTCGGTGCTGCGATCCTTCCTGGACCTGATGCTGGTGAGGGAGCCGTCTCAGAGAGCCACGGCCCAGGAGCTCCTCCAGCACCCCTTCCTCAAGCTGTCGGGACCCCCTTCCTGCATCGTCCCGCTCATGAGACACTACCGCCACCGCTGACCTGCTGGCCCCCAAGCCGCCCTCTTCTACACTTAAGAACACGCAGAGACTGTACACACACTACCAGGGTGGCCCTGCCCTCACCCAGCCAAAACACTCCACCGCGTGGCGGTGCGCCACCAACTCTCACACCTGTAACCGTGACGTAGATTAGCTTGAGGAATATCTAAGAAACACATTTTAAAAAAAACACACGACACAGAAAATAAGAAAAAAAAAATCGCCTACTATTTTGAAACTCTGAACCGGAGTAGAAGAGTACACTGTGCCGGAGGAACTCACTAGACGCCCAGTAGAAACATGTGGGCTGGCTCGCCCTGCTGCGGTCTTCTCTCTTCCTAGACTGTGAGTCTTCAGTTCCATGTAGACTTGTAGCAGCCATCAGCAAGAGCTTCAGCGGGGTTGCGTCGAGGTGGAGGAACCCGGGGCGGCGGCGCTCTGCCCCAGACCAGAGCAGCAGAGGGCAGAGCAATCCGCTGTGTGCAGAGAGAGACAGAGAGACAGAGAGGATTTTGACTGTCACACGGCTGCTGCTGCTGCTGCTGCTGCTGCTGCTGTGTCATCAGTCCATCTGAAGGACGGACTGCTGCTCAGCTGGTCAAACGGAGACGCGCTCTCGTATCTTTCTTCTCACACACTAACAGTGAAAATGTATTTTAGAGAAACTTGTAAGTTTTTCTGTACAGTTTTGATAATTTGCAGTATTTTATCGTGTCGTAACCATTGTGATATGAGCAGTATTAAACAGAGTTTCTGCAGAGATCTTTCCTACTGTTTATAATCCAGTTTTTGCTTAAAGATATAAGAGATATCCCAAATAAACCCACCTAAACCTAACTGTTACTAAAAATACTAAATATATTTATTATCTTACATTTGTAGACAGAACTTCCATTAAATGTTGGGAAAAAAGGGTAATGTCAGAATTTTGTATGACGTTTTAAAGTATTTATTTATTTATTGGAATTCAAGTTTTATTTTTTGGTAGTGTGGCCTTTTTTTTTGTTTATTTTTTGTTTTTGTTTTGCTGTTTTGTTGGGTTTTGATTTACATTTCTAAAAAGCGCATCGGCAGACAGTATTATCAGTTGTTATATCATCCAAGCAATACCCCAAACCTGTTTATGATATCATGAAGCCCTGTATTTATGATACTGTAATTACGCCATGCATTTAAATGTAGCACAGATTGAGTGGATTTGACAAAAAAAAAGAAAAAAGAAAAAAAAAAGATTTACTCTACACAGACCTGTTTTCTTTTATATTAGGAGTCTCATCCTGTTTCTCTAAATGCTAAGAGGCGCCCATCCAAGACACCGGCCTACCGCACAGATTTTAGGATGCTGATAAAAGGTCTGGTTTTCTACTCACATCCTCACTGTCATCATCTCACTCCTTATCCCACCTCAGTCAGAGAAACACTCGCTATCACTGGAACTGTGCTGCCATTCTCATCTCTGGTCGGACCGGGAGAACAGTGTAATCCTCCTCCCTGCGTCGTTTTTACCCATCATTCACTGTGATATGTAAATATGACTGTGTGTGAGTGTGATTGCGTGTGTGTTTGTGTGCGTGTGTCAGTGCTTGTTTGTGTGCAAATGTGTCTGTGTGTGTGTGTGTCAAAGAGCAAAAGAGGTAGCGTGTGTTTATCTCTGTACAACATCTGAGAGTGTGCGTGTGCGAGCGTGTGTTTGTGTGTGTGCAGCTGGCTAATCCTTGACAATGTGTCAGGACTTGAATGAGTAACACTTATCTGTGGTGTTTGCTTGTACAGTGATATTGCATGTTTGTTATCAGTGAAGCTGGTTTCAATTAAAAAAAACGCCCATAAAAACATTGAGATGTGTTGCATGGATTTTTCCTTCATTACCCTCTACAGTCTCCTCTTCTCTCTGTGTCTCATATCAGGCAAGAGTTGTTGTTTTTTTCTAAACAGCGCACTGTCAGATTATTCGAGGGACTTCCTTTCAGCCATCAACAGTTTATTTTCTCTCTGTTGTTTTGGTCTTCCATATTCTCTAAATTCAACAGTTCTCATTCCCAACTACTTCACCCTAACCTCGCCTCTGAACAGAGAAGCAGAAAGACACATTCATGGATTGGTGTTGCCATAATATATGAGGTTATTTCTCTTTCTTTCCTCTAAGCCATTTCCCTCTGAAATACTATAATGGGATATTGATTTAGCTCGGACAGAGACTGGAGCTTCTTTCTCAGAGAGAGATACCTCTGCCAACGGCTCAGTAAATAAAAGCACTGGAGCTACTCAGACTGCAGGGCATCAATGATGATCAAATTGAAGACTGTAGAGTCACTAAGTTACTCTTAAGGTGAATAATATATCTACAGATTAACAAAACAAACACTCCACACACAGGAACATCAGCTACATCATGTAAAATTAAAGCAGTGAAGATAAATCATCAAATCAATGACAGTTTGAAAGTTGCTGTAGTTTTGCTTTCAGCTCTAAGAAATGGCAGAAAATAAGTTACTTTAACTTTCATTTATTATGACAGTTTACTGTGACCATACAGTCAATAACATGTAATTTGCTTCAGGTACATTAGCATCAGATGTGGCAGACCTTTTAAGACTGGTTATGGTGTAATATCAAGAATAATAAGAATAAGAATGACTTTATTTATCCCAAAAGGGAAATTAATTTGTCTGGCAGCTCATCTAGCCTTTGCAGAAGAATTAAAAAAGAAAAGAAAAGAAAAAAAGCCTGATGGCTGTGGGTATGAAGGATCTTACATCTCTCCATCCTGCATCAAAGAGAGAGGAGCCGTTCGCCACTTTTTGGTCTATCAAGATATTATGAAGTGGGTGATCTGAGTTGTTCAGAATAACACCTTCAGTATGCATCGTAACAGCACACTTGCCACCACAGACTGATAAAACCATCTGCAGCAACTTGCAGTGGATGTCTAGAGCTTTTCCTAGAGTTTTGTAGAGTTTGGCTTGGATATAAAATGACAACATTTAATAGTTCCATAGCCTACATTCATTTTATTGAGAAAAAAATATTTGAAGTAGAATTCAGATCAATATGGCTGTTGAATGAAGGTCAGTGGGAATTAATGCAGGTATTTTGAGGTCAAATCAAACATTTCCCAGATCAGGAACATTGAATGAAGGTGGAGTTTCCTCCCTGGCCGTGCTGCAATGCATGCTGGTCCTCAGGTGCCTGACTGGGACAGAACCTCATTAGCCACACCTGTGTGTTTTCTGTAAGGACAAGTTTGCGTGTTTGCTGGTGGAGACCGCTGGACTTTAAACTTCCGATGAGTTTTATACATTGTATTGTCAGAACGCTGATTAATTGATTTTTTGTAACGTTTTAGCCTAGGCCTACTTCTTGAAAGGTTGTTAGATATAGACTACTCAGAAAATGACGCCTGCAGCGTCGCTTGTTCCACAGTAGGTGAACTGCAGCCAGCTACTAGAAGACCATTCAAATAATCCAAGGACTTGAAAGAGCCTAAATTGGTATGAAATGGAACAAACTGGACTGATGCTGAAAGGACCTCGTGAACTTAAACAAAGGGTGAGTTTTTAAAAATGAAATATCAGTGAGTTGATAGTAACCATAGGGATTAACATGTTACAAACAGATAACCTGCCGACAGGGTCGGCCCTGTCCATCTGGGGGCCCTAAGCAGGATCAAACTGGGGGCCCTGCCTCACAGTGTATAGGATGTGTAGGAGGATTCTGTTGTACCTTTGAGCAGATATTTTATTACTAATTAAACAGTATTGCTCCACCTGAGACAGTTGATCGTCAGGACGGGAGTGCAGACACCTGTGCTCGGCCAATGGAGAAGCAGCTCCGCCTTCAAGGGGGATGACGTCATCTCCTCAGCTTCCAGCACAACTGATCTCAGATCCACTGGTGGTGTAGTGGATATCTTCCTGGCTGTGGGCTCTGACATTTCTGACGGTTAGA